>CM029917.1:24516131-25919256 GCA_017639245.1 Myiopsitta monachus
ATGAAATAGATGCATTTGTGAACAGGTTACAGGAGATCAAACTGCTCCAGATGACATGCCTCACATGCTGTAAAGTGTGGTAGATGCTCCCGAGATACCTCCAAAAATATCACATGTGGCAGCGTTGTCGAGTACAGGCAGTGGCCACCTTTATTTCCATTTCTCACTGCATGGCAGGGGAAAGGAGTTTGGGGGATGTTTTTCCAGATCATTCTTTATTTGTGTGTGTCTGTTTGTCTGCTCAAATTAAAACTTTCCTTTGTTATGATTTTCACTAACAGAACCACCCAAACAATTGCAAAGGAAACTAGATGCTGGGAGAAAAAGGCTTAAGACATCCTGGTTTTGTCCCGGTTGGGTGCCACACTTTCTCCCATGGGTGACACCACCAGTGTGACTCCTCACCAGTTCTTCTGGGTTGAAAAGTCCAGTGGGGAAAGCTGCCGGAAGGAGGGATTCTGCATCAGCAGCACAGACTGTTCTGCAGCAGAAAGGAAAGCGGATAAACATGGACGTGAACGTTGTGGGTGAGCAGAGGACAGGACCAGACCATGATGCCCAGCCCAGCTCTGAAAGGTGCTGGTGAGAACTTCATCATTTCTAAGAGCCTTCCAAAGTGCTCAACCAGAACTGCAGCTGAAAGCCTGTCTCCTTCACAACACAGCCTGCCAGCCACGGCATGCTGCTTCCTCATGCTTCAAAGATCAACCCCTACAAACTTCACTCATCCCTTCGGACAAGTCTCCCCTTGACCAAACACCATTCGAAGAGCTCAGCAGCTGTGGACCAGTGGCCGCCCTCCAGGCAAGGTCTCCAGGTGTGCAGTGAAGAGCTCAAAGGGCCCTGCTCAGCCCCTTCCTCACGACAAGCCAGTCTCCAACTGCAGCAGCCCCATCTGCTCTCGCACTCTTGCGATGCCTTTTCCTCCTGACCACCCCTAAGGTCGCATTACAGTGCCTTTGTTTACACAAAACTAAGCCTCAACTTTCCTTACTCTCTAATGCAAACCATCTTGCTCAAAAACTCTGTTAAAAGGCCCTCCCAGAGCTCTGCTAAACCCAAGCTGTATCAGGGATACAGCTAGTTCACAGCTCTGTGGTATGGCTTAGTAAATGAATAGCTTAGAGCTGCTTCAGAGCGTTCATTGAGGCAAAACTGTCCTCAAATCTGTGGATCCCAAATTCACGCCATCACCTCTCTCACAGCCCAAACTGAGTCCATGCAAGGAGCTTCCACCAAAACTGGAGGCAGTTCTGCATGCGTGCCTGATAAATGGGACACTGCCCTTCAGGAAGAACAGTCTCTCTTGATCCATTACCATGACAGGACCAAGCAAGCCACTACAGATTACTTGAACTTCTCAAGGGAGATTTAGATGAGACATTAGGAATAAATTCTTCACTATGAGGGGGGCGAGATGGTGGAACAGGTTGCGCAGAGAAGCTGGAAGTTGGGATTTCAGATCTGAGGCAGTCATAACTTCACTTATCTTGCAAGAGCCTTTCTTGAGCTGCTTGTGTAGTTAATGTGAAGCAGATAAAAAGCTGCAAGTTCCTCAGACACCTGATGCACAAAGCTCAACCCCTCGGAGCACATGGCTGGAGGGACAGAAACTCAGCAAACAATTATCCTCTTAAAATACTGGGTATTGCATTTGGCTTCAGTGCTGAGCTAGAACCTTTCAGTTAAATTCATGATTTTCTATATTAACTTTTGTAAATTTACTGAAGTGGGTTTTTTTCCCACTGGTTGTTCTGGTGCAGCTGGCAAATGCAATATTAACAACATGTTCCCAATGGTCTGACACTGAATTTGCCCTGAAATCACTGGGACCTAAGTAAGTGGTTAACTTAATACCTGTGATCAAGAGCTTTGCTGAATCAGGGCTATAAATCACAAGAGAAAGCTGAAGGGATGCTCCTGTCAGTGAACTCATTGCATAGTCAGTATTTATTTGAGAGTAGCAAGATTAAGCCATTAACTTTTTTGTAGTAATTTATTGCAGTGTCATTAGAAATGGACTTAGAGAATTACAGAGTGCATAAGATAAAACCCAACAGTATCAGGAATGAGAAAACCCAGAGGATTCATAACTAGAAATAACATCAAATTCATTATTACATGATAAAGCAATAAATTGAAAATGGGAGCACAGGTTGTTTATATACAGCACTTCCGCATCATAAATTTACAGCACTGAAGGGATTGGTTTAACTGAATATTAATCCAAGGCAAATTTGTGAATAGCTTTCAAAGTGAAACTGCTTAAAATAAGACATTACAGACCTTTGTTCCTTTGAGTCTTCAAGTACTGGTGTGAATTGTTACATTCAAAGTGCTGGCCCCATTGATTCTGTCTTGTTTTAGCAAATACTAAGGCCAGGTGTGCTCAGACTCTGTGGATTTTGAATGTTAATGGACAAAAGGCAATCGAATTTAACCAAGAGATAAGTCAGGCAGATTAATTCAATTATTAACTATGATTTATGGTCATTCTGTACAATTTCATTAAGGAATTTTCCCTTTTCATTAAACTCTCCATGCTTAAGTGCTACTACCAAATGTTTTGACTCTGATTCAAACAAAGTAATTACAAGGAATAGTCCCCTTAATCTTATTTAAATGATTTCTTTTCAACTTCTCCTTTTAGTTTGGCTTTTGAGTGAGTTAAGAAGATGCAATGGGACTGTGTGTGTGCTCTGAGCAAAAGCTTCATTTATTATATCCAGACTTCCCTGGCAGCAAACATGCAATCCAGCCCTGCTCTGTAAATCCCCCCTGCTCACTCAGATTCCAGCCATCAGGTGCCACACACTGTGGCTCCGGCTTTTAATTCATATTTATCAGCAATATGACCTGGTTTTATGTGATCCAATAGGACATGCAGAGGTTGAGAATCAAATTAGTGTTGGCTTATTAAATAAAAAGCATTTTTAACAAAGCAACTGATTTTCAAAGTGTCTAAATCTTTTTGTCTTTGTCTTTTTTGAATTCTATACTCTCAGAATATCTAACCACAAGCATTTGAGCAAACTAGAGAAAAGAAACTGTTGGTGATTCTCTGTAGGTTTCAGAAGGCAGCAGGATATACACGCCAGTTTATGTTGCTATCTATAGAGACCTGCAGACAAACGTACAGTGGAACAAAGATACACATCTAGATACATCTGTACCTGCCACTCATGTGCCTGCATGGAGAGAGATTCTTAATGAGATAAGGAAACAATGGAAACTTTCACATTCAGGGTTTGAGTGTACTGAACTCTGCAGTTCTCCCTTTTACATTTCAGTAATAAATTCTTCATGCTTTTTTATGTAAGTAATAATATTTGCTACGCTTTCCATGAGTTACAGCTGAGGACAACACATCCAGCGCTGCTGGTGTGTGGTACGTTAGTGCAAGCTTCTGGACCTGGCTTTGACCTGCACTAACGCACAACCAAGCATATGAAAGGGAAATAGTTATCTTTGGTTCAACTGTTTCTTTGGTTTAGCAGAAAAGTAATTTCTGAACTACTGAGGGAGGCAATCACAACATGGAAGATCTTGAGGAGAGCTAAAGCAGAAAGCTAAAACTGGAGAAATATGGGTTTATAGTTGGTGTAATGGGACCTTGGGTCAACGATGGAGCTCCCTGAGCAGTCCCTGCTCTCCATGGTCTGAGCTCCCCTTCTCACTGCTATCAAATATTCAATGAAGTCAGTATGATTCTCCAAATAATTCTAGATGGGAAGAGTCAAGCATTTCCCAAACCTGCAGAAATCACTAGCACAGTTAAGGCCAGGTTGCATGGGGCTTGGAGCAACCTGCTCTAGTGGAAGGTGTCCCTGCCTGTGGCAGGGAGTTAGAACTGGATGAGCTTTAAGGTCCCTTCTAACACAAACCCATCTGTGACTCTATGATCAATGAGTGGGGATCAGTAAAGCTCTGTTAAGCTCAGCAGGACTATGACAACTCACAAAGACTCAATACAGACCATAGGGCCCAATTCAGAAGCCCACAAAATCCATGCACTGGTTTCCCAGCACTGGAAGAGCCATTCAAATATCCACAGGAATCACTCACTTCTAGCAAACTGAATAGCAGTTTTTATTAAGCTGTCTCTTGCCCTACACTGGCAAGGCTTTGAGGAAGCAAAGATATAAACCAGAAATATTTAAAAGAACAGTCATTAAAATGTAATAGCTACAACTCTGCGTGTTTCAAAACCCCATCTCCCTGGGAACCATGACTTAAATGTGCATCCTGATACTTTGCAGTTCCAAAGAGGATATATATATATATTTCTTTGCAACCAAACTTTGGAAGTTAATGAAGTGAAATAAATAAATCCAATAAAATCCAGATGATAACTGACTAACTTTACTTGTTTAAGAAATCTGATGGCTTCAAGAGCCTTCTCCTTTCCTCATAGTCAATAGAGCTCAGTTTTAACTATAGCTGATGGGTTCTTGGTCTCTGTAACAAAGGATGAAAAAGCACAACTTTGATAATCAAACTCGTTTGTAAAACCAGAACATGAACTAGACATCACTTAACAGGCTGAAGGCTTTTCCACAGTTAGCAGTCCATTCCCCAGTAAACCTCCCCCAGTGCCCAGGTACAGGAAGGGCTGCATGGCAGCAGGTTTGGGAAAGCAGGGGAAAAAAAGAGATATTCCTGAAGAACACCAAAAAAAAGGCATATGATATAAACCACTGTAAAATCAGCAACCTGCCAGAGGGTAAAAAGAGTAAAGTACAACTCTAGTGATGAGCAAAGTCCAATGCCATTGCTAAAACACCATCCAGTACTCTGGTACAATGGATCAGTATGCTGGTAAAATGGGATTACTCTGGTAACCACAGTTCATGACCTGCTTAACCAAACCCTTCCTTAAGCAGTACTCCAAAATCTCAGCTCTTCTTAGACATCTACAACAGCCTCTGAATGTAGGACAAAATCTAACATACTGTTAGGTACACAGCTAACAAGGTCAGGTGCTTTAATATATCAGATAGTTGTATTTCACTTTAGGCACAATACAAAAGTTGAGTGTTCACTAGAAGTGGAACTTGGCACTCGGATGGGGCCAGCTCAGTATCTCCATTTATGCCTGTCTTCAAACCTCACATGAGCTATAAAAGCTGCACAGATTTGTGACAATCCCTCACTTTATTCCAGGCTGGAGGGACAATATAAAGCAAAAAGGAGAAATAAAGCAAAAAGGACTGATTAAAAAAAAAATCCTTGCTTTTAATAGCAAAAGGTTATTTTTAGGCTAGTTACTTTTCAGTTGATACGTTTCTCATTCCTAGTAAATGCTCCTGTGACTTTTCACTTTCAGGGTCTGTGTTATGTAAATACTTTATTTTTGGCCACAACACAGGCTGCTCACAAGCCCTTGATGTGTTCCAGGGGTTCCTATTGATGCCATCTCAGGAATCTCTACAGCAACACAATTCTTGCTATTTTTATCAGCATCAGTTGTACCCAGCCTATTGTGTGGCTGCTGAACTTCAAAGCATTGCAGGAAATCCAGCACCAGGAAATCACCACGGCATTTTACCTCAGGATTGCAACACTACCTCTTCAGTAGCTGGAAAGCCAGGCTAAGAGCAATAACTTTGTTCCTGCAACACAATGTAAGTGTGTAAATGGTTGTAAGTATCGCTATTTTTAGACAGCAAAAGTTTCCGCTTCCCCAAACCAAAAGAAGGCAGAAATGAATGAGAATCGTCTGCAAATTGTGGGCATCTACAGCCCTCCAAGTGCTTTTTGAGGGGCAGGATATTCCCAGTTTTCTGCTTAAAGTCCACATCATACACCAGCACGGTACAGCTTCATTTTTAGCTTTCAGGCTATGATCCAGCTCCCAGACACAATTCTTTCGCAGGTCACCTGGACTTACCTTGAATTCCTACTTCCAATCCTGATTCTTCCCCCTGGCCACAACCACTGAACCAAGCACCTAAACCCAAGTCATGCCTTACCCATAAGGTGCAATTTACAGTACAGGATTTCCCAGACACTACTGTGCAAATGCATATGGGCACTGTAAAAGACAGACACAAAATAACTCCTCTGAATGCAAACTTTCCTAAAGCCTTTGATGGCAGCAATAGAAAGTGGGACTGCAAGTGCTGATGTGATGCTGCTTACTTGCATTTCTCATTACTCTAACAAGCAGGCAGTCTCCAGGCTCTAGAAACCAAAGAGCAGCCAGGGACTAATTCTCCAATTGCTACCCTGCTGCTGATAAAATGTTACAGCAGAGACAAATTCCACCCTCAGACTTTTATATAAAACAGGCTGGCACACGCAGGCCCACAAAAGCACTGAGAGCACCACTTTTAATTGCAATTAGCAGGACAAAACAAGAGGCAGAGTATTTATCTGAGGAAAATGCTGCACCAACCCAGCAACATCACAGCACCTTAATCTGAATGGAAGCAAAATGCACAAGTAAAGAGAACAGGAAAGAATGCTTTGGGTTGGAAGGGACCTTACAGCTCATCCAGTTCCAACCCCTGCCACAGGCAGGGACACCTTCCACTGGAGCAGCTTGCTCCAAGCCCCGTCCAACCTGGCCCTGAACACTGCCAGGGATGGGGCAGCCACAGCTTCTCTGGGCACCCTGTGCCAGCGCCTCAGCACCCTCACAGGGAACAGCTTCTGCCTAAGAGCTCATCTCAGTCTCCCCTCTGGCAGGTTAAAGCCATTCCCCTGTCCTGTCCCTACAGGCCCTTGTCCAAATCCCCTCTCCAGGTTTCCTGCAGCCCTTTAGGCACTGGAGCTGCTCTAAGGTCTCCCCTTCAGGAGCCTTCTCTTCTCCAGGCTGCCCCAGCCCAGCTCTCTCAGCCTAGCTCCAGAGTAGAGCTGCTCCAGCCCTCACAGCACCTCCATGGCTTCCTCAGGACCACTCCAACAGCTCCACATCTGGGAAAGAAGCTGCATGGCACTGTGCCCAAAAGACACAGAGAGCCCACAGCCCCATCCTCCCTGCTGTTTCTGCACTGACACAGAGGGGCAGTGTTTCCTGCGGCACTGATGATGTGCTCAGCACCACACAGGAGAAGTAAGCTTTCCAAACAGAAACCCTACAAAGTGAGCAGGCTCACACCCCAGCTGGGCTTTCAGAGAGCTCACAGCTTGTTTGGTTTAATTTTTCTAAATCTGATGTATTTCTGGTTTGGTTTTGTTCTGTTCCACCTCCTCTCTCGAGCCCAGCATTATCATAATTACTTAACTGGAACAGGCTTTCTCTAAACATTTCCAAGCAGCCCTTTGGGAGGGCATCTTCCCACAGCCCTCAAAGTTTCTACCGAACTGTGTTTTCCTCTCCTATCTTAACAATCTTTTTGCTTCAACAGTATATTTGTTCTCTTTTCTAGCATCCCTTCCCTCCCCAGGGCCAGAGCTACCAGTTACAGAGTTTCCATTAACTTCACTGAGCTTTGGTTCACACTTCACATTCAAAATTTTTCTGCCCCTTCTCATCTTTAGATCCCTTCACCGCAATGGTTCCTACCCACACAGCACTAGTTTGTACGAGCTGGAAATCTCATGAGCCTGTGGCTCTCAGGTTGTTTCCAGCTCCCAAAGAAGGCAATGTTTTTGCCCTTAGGGGGTTTCAGTAACTCCCATTCTGAACTGGCTACAAACATAGTTTTTCAGGCATAAAAAAAGCCTCAGATTTGGTCCTATTTAGATAAAATAGATGGGGTGCTTGGCCACTTTTAGCCTTATCAAATTCATAAATCTCGAGTGATTCTTCAGCCAAAGTGGCTGCTGGGGATCCAGCCATACTCAGAAGGTGATCAGCAGCAGCTCATTATGAAGTTGATTCATTAACCATCTGCAGGAAGCTCTCAGATCCAATTCTATTCAATGTTTTCCCTAAAATCAGGGATGATAAACCAGAAAGGGCATGCTTAGATTGGCAGAGGATGGGAATGTGGGAACCATTGCAAACATAGAGAACACAATTGGAATTAATCTTTAAAATAGAAATAATAATGAAGTTCAATATGAGTAAGTATTACAAATGAAAGGAGTAAGCACTAATACAGATGAACCATCTGAAAGGGTTACAGCGAATAGGAGTCAATAATTGCAGGTTGTTTCCCAAACAATGAATATGCAGCTTTTCCTCTGGGATAAATGACAAAATGCATCCACTGTGTTCGCTATCAGTGCGGTCTCAGGCTCTACCACCAAGCACTTTGGGGGCTTCAACTTCCAGAAAGATATGGAGCACTTGGAGAGAGTGCAAAAGCCAAAGAGAAGAATGAGCAGACTGCCTGAAAACCAGCCCATAAGAGAGGACTGAGATGACTGAGTTTGCTGAGCCTAATGAATGGGCTACCAGCAAGGAAATGACAACCACAGTCCCTCAAATGCATCCAAGCAAGAAAATGGTACAAATGGTTCAGTGAGCAGAAGAGACTTAAACTTTGGCAAGAAAGATTCAGGTCAGACCTCAAGGAAACCCTCTAGTGAGAGGAAAGCACTGGAGCAGGCTGATTGGAGAAGCTGCAGAGCTCCCACCATGGGAAGCCTTTTCAACTAGGATGACAAAGCTGTTTTTTCCTGTTGCAGTTCAGGGGCTGGGTCAGAAGACTGAGAAGTCCTTTCTGTGCTTATTAAACAGCTACTTATGGTTAGGTTCTCCAGGAAGATCAAAGTGAACACTTCACCCAGCACCACGCAACTGCAGATTCATAGATGTTGTAATGATCCAATTTTCTGGATTTTTAAACCCTCAACAGTTAGCGGCCAGCCTTGCCCAGAAGGTCCACAGAGATGATGCAATTCAGCTCTGCTGACAGAGGTCTACGGTGGGAACAGGGAAGAGTTCACCTTGACTGCTTCTCACTTCCAGACCCACAGAGTTCTTCTGGAAGTGGCTTGGCTTGAGTAAGAGGATGGAGTTCCAGCACTTCTCCACAGAATCCCAGACTGGTTTGGGTTGGACGGGACCTGAAAGCTCATCCAGTTCCAAACCCCTGCCACAGGCAGGGACATCTTCCACTAGAGCAGGTTGTTCCAAGCCCCTGTGTCCAACCTGGCCTTGAATGCCGCCAGGGACGGGGCATTTCTGAGATCAGCCTTTTCATGCACGAAGAGAAAAGAAGAAATTAAGTAGCAAAAGATGAGTCAATAATTGCCAAACAGGCAGCAGAGTTGGACATTCCTTTGCATAGCAAATGCTGTCCCATGAGCTCCTGCCTTCCACCTGTATCCTTCCTTTACCCATCTCAGCATTGGTCAAGGCAAAGGTAGCCACCCTGCACTTCAACCAGGAGCAAGGCACTGGATCATAAACCTGAGGCCACTGATTTATCCCACAGGAGGGTCTGGCCACCCATCTCAGGCTGCTTTATTGCTCACACACGTTGTGTGCACAAGGTCCATTCACGTTTTGCTCCCTTAACCAGCTTGATATTTACTCACACAATTATTCCATGCAGACTTATTGTTCAAGCCTTTTCTTTTGTTCTTGTAAAGATTAACTCTGCAGAAAGATGTTCAGCTGGCAAAACATCTGGAAATAGAACTCTCTGGTGGCCTATTTTCAGCACTGAAATACTTGGTGGTCACCAGATTCCACTACCAGCACTTAGTGGTTTTAAAAGTTCTTTTCTGTTCTACATATTAACATAATTTGTTTACTATAAAAAGACTCCTAAACATATATCTCTCCCATCTTCCTTGTCCATTACAGGATGAAACCTGAATGTTATATCCAAGAGGCTAAGTCGAGTCTCAAAATGCTCCTACCCAAAACCAGCTTCACTTTCAGACTCTAACTGCTTATTTCCCAGATAAGCTTAAAAGCCCTTAAAACAACAAGACAGGCACATTCACCACAGCCCATCAGAAATGCATCGTGTTCTGCTGTTGTCAGAAATACCAGGACTGCAAGAATCCCAGCACACAGGAGACACACTGACAGCAAAAACTCTGGTCTGTGCTCAGCAGACAATATTGTTAGGGAATAAATAGTGATTTAAAAAGCATGTTACACGACGTACAGTTGTGTCTTAATGAGTGCTCTTGCCTGAAACAGAGCCAGGCAAGCAAAGAGCTCAAACACTACAGGAGCCCTCAGAAAAGGATTTTGAGGTGATCAGGAAGAACTGACCTCTTCCCTCATCAGTCATGCTTGCCACTTGTATTTTACCCGGGGTAGATGTTTAACTGCAAGTAGTATTTCACTTGCCATACTCCTGTTTGCAGAGTACATGGTTACCTAATGGGACAGGGCATTCTCTGGTTGCGAAATCTTCCTTAGCCAAGAGAGCAGCACCAGCCAGGTCTGAACACAAAATAACCTCTGTGGGTTGTGTGTATGTGGGCAGGGAGAGAATGATGCCAACAAGGCATGAGCAGGGCAGAAATCAACACCAAATACTACTGATAGATTGGAAGCAGCTCAGAGCAGGGCTAGCAAAGTAATGAAGAGCCTGAGGGAACGGACAGCAGAGGGAAGACTAGAGGAATTGCATATGTATATCTTTGACCAAGGGAAAGAGTCTGGGAATATCTGACAGGTATCTGCTTCACAGAGGGGAGGGAAGCATTTGGCGTGGGATAGGATGGATAACTAGGAGCAATTATAGGAAAACGAATAAGAAGAAATTTAGGCTCAATATGTCAGAAGAAAATTAAAGAAGAAAAATAGAATATGAAATAGTTTGGGGGCAAAAGGGTCATTTGTAGCAACTCATTCAGTGGAGAACTCAAAAGCAAGCATGACAGAGCCTTAATAAAACATACAGCAAGGAGAATCGTGCTTTGTGAAGTCAGGAGATTGAGTGACCCACCAATCCTTGTCAGCTCTGAGAATTAGTGCTGCACTTATACCTGACCACATCATGGGACACAAGGCAGCATTTAGGGGAGCCTTTTCTTGATAGCTCTGCTCCCACAGGGCCAGTCTGCTGCAGCCCCACAGCATCAAGCTTCCATTGTGCTCCAGGACACTTGACCACCACTATTAGTGGTAAGCAGTGTTACCGGGAATAGCAACCAAAAAGCTGCCAGATGCTGCCCTGTCCCCACCAGAGTGAAACTCTGGAGCAATGCACACTACTTTTGCCAGAGGTCACATCTCTGCCACAAACACAATAGTCTTGCCCTGACATTTATTTCAATACACACTGGGAGAGCTTCCAAAAGCCCGTTGCAGACAGTTATGAAGACTAACCAAGCCATTGAATTACTATATAAATGATCTTCCAGACCTATTCCAGGGACAATAACAAGACTTCGAGGGGCTTCCACAATAGCACAGTCTCATGTGTGATCCCAGAGACTTCTGGCTCAGCCTCTTCTATTCAAGCACAGCAGAACTAGTGCAGCTCTGATTGAACTGCAAGACACCATGGGGTTAAACCCAAGCATTGCACCAAGATTAAATACATGTGTTATGAAAAGCCTCAGTGTTTTGCATACATGATTCAATAAAGAGCCTGAGCAGGATAATTGTTTTGCCCAGGTTAATAACCAGAATTTTCTTTGCTTTTTTTTTCTTTATTATTATTAGTCCTCAGAATACTGTTTAAGGTAAACAACCCATAATTGTGCAAGAACTGCAGTAAGTGGAATGCTCTATCCTGAGTGCCCATTCCTGGATATTATGTTCTATGACCAAAAGTCACTCTTGCATTTAGGAAGCTAATTTTCTGTTTCTAGAAACTAAAGCAGACTCTGTGTCCATGTAAAAGATTAAAATACAAAGGAAATTAAGCCCTGAATACCAGAGGCAACGTCAAAGTGAGAATTAGGTTTACACAAGGTCAGAACCTAGGGATGGCCTCACCAGAGCCAGGGATTTGTGCTTTGCCCCACTTTCCATCCCTGACATAGCTTGAGCCCTGAGCCCCCCGGCAAGCCCCCACATGCCTGCTTCGAGCACCAGCTGCGGGCAGCAAGTCGTGACAGGCAGCGAAGGGAAGCGACATCCCCGGTATCCCTTTGCAACCCGCTCGAAGCTCCCGGGGAAGACGGAGCCCAGTGGCGCAGCCGAGGCAGCCTCCCCCGGCGGCCGCCAGAGAGCGCCACAGTGCCCCGCAGCCGCGCAACCTGCGCGCCCCCGCGGCGACCGCGGCTCTGCCCCGCGCACGGCGCAGCAAGCGCCGGAGGCACCTCGGAGCAGCGTTTCTCAAGCCCACACAGACCGGGCTGTGCCACGCTGTGGGGCCCGCGGAGCAGTCCCAGCTCGCTCTTTGCAGCCTGTTGAAACGGTGGCTTCGGTTTCTGTAGCTCAGTGGAACCGTATTTGTGCTCTTAACAGCTGCATTTTGAGATGAAGGCAGAGGTGGGTTTAGGGTGAGCACAGTGGAAAATGCGCTTCAGGAGGTTCAGATGAACTTGAGTGCTTGTGTTCCCAGGTGCTGCAGAGGTTTAAAATGCTTCATAGAAAGAGGGCTTGAAAAATAGGGTCAAATAAGGAACAAGATGCATAAAGCCAGACTAACAGATGTTAACAAGGGGAACGGGCTTAGGGTAAAAGAGGGGAGATTTAGATGAGATATGAGGAATAAAAGCCTCCTCTGTGAGGGTGCTGAGGTGCTGGCACAGGGTGCCCCAAGAAGCTGCGGCTGCCCCATCCCTGACAGTGCTCAAGGCCAGGTTGGACACAGGGGCTTGGAGCAAGCTGCTCCAGTGGAAGGTATCCCTGCCTGTGGCAGGGGTCAGAACTGGAGGAGCTTTAAGGTCCCTTCCAACACAAACTGTTCTGATTCTGTGATTGAAGCCCAGCACTCAAACCAGTAATGTTCTAAATTCCCATCCATTTGCTGGAGACATTAACACACACCCAAAGCCCCCTGGTCTTGGTCAAAGCATCTCAGAACCTAGCACAGGCCCAATCCCTTGAAAGGCACATGATAGTGATCATTATGTTTGTCCTGAAAGACTTGATCCCAGAGAGCTATTGGAATATCCATTCCAGATCAGGTACTTACAATACTCATCTCTTTTCCATAGATTAGTTCAGGAGTTAAGACACTGGTTCAGGATGCTGGGAGCGCAGGGCCATAGCTCTCTCCTCCATCCCAGCTACCAAATAACAGGCTGCTCCCATGGGCAACAGAAGCCTGCACATAAATCCTGCTCTTGATGGCTCTCCTTAGTGTGGAACATTTCCAGATCGATTAGACTGGAGAAAGGGAACAGAATGGTGCAGCTCGGAGCTTTAAGGAAAGAGCCTTTCTCCCAGTGGAGAATAGCTGCAAAGTGATTTAACCTCTGAACGGAAGGGCTCCAACACCCTTTTGCTGGGGGAAAACCATCATTTTGCCAAAATCCCAATCCACCACAAGCACTGCTGGAGAAGCTCTACAAGTTTCAGCCCTTCCACATTGCCTACTCAGCAAATCTTGCCAGGGCAGAGGTGTTAAATAACTACCTTAAACCGCAGTGTCGCAATACTCCCGGTCCTTGCTCAATTGCCACCTGACCTCAGAGACTCCTGGAGCCTGCTCATGCCTTTCTTGCCACCTTTAGCTTGCCCCAGAACTTAAATGCCATGAGAAGGTGTCCTACAGTGCTCTCAAGAGGCCCACTTCCAAGCTATGTTTTGTTAAGGGTAATTAGTTGAGTAGCCAGAAGGGATGAGAGAGATAACTGGGAATGCCACAGCTGGAGCTATGAGTGACCACTGCAGCCTTTCGACAGAAAACACAATGTTTTCTGCTATGTGGACAAACAGGTTGGACTAATTACATATAATCATTATTATTTATGCTCTACAGACATCAGAGTTTTGTCTTTAAATGAATTTATAGAGGGGAAAAAAAAAATCACAAAGCTGAATAATCCCTTTAATTATATGCTTAAAAAAATCCTGAATGGAAGAAATTAGGAGACACAAAGGAACAAACATAAACTAATTATTCCTTGCTTTGCAGCTAACATATTTCTATGGTAACCACTATGGTCTTCGAAGAAATTCAATGATCTTTTTAAAACAGATTATGAGGAAAGTCACCCAGTAAAGCCACAAACCCAAAATCTTTCAAATAAGCCTAGAGATGAAGGAGGAAATTCCTGCTTTTCGCAGCTGTTCATCATTATAGCCATGAAACTGCATCTTCATCAAAACCACAAAGGAGATCCTCTCTTATGTGCTGTGTGGGGAGTCAGTGGGTATCAGAATCCCAGACTGGTTTGGGTTGGAAGGGACCTTAAAGGTCAGCCAGTTCCAACCCCCTGCCACAGGCACACAGGTAATGTGTGTATATAGAAGAGCAGAGAGGACTTGGACCTGCTCTGCATCCTGCATGGCAATATGGGAAGGTGAACAGAAGAGAACATGTGGTCTTAATAGTTGCACTTTCTGCTTGCACACTTACTTTTGAGTTTGAAGGCTTCTTGCACAACCTCGGTTTTCTTGTGCATCTCCAAGCTGGAGGGTCCCAGCTCCGTTTCTCCGGTACATGGAGAAACACACCAGGTAGGCAAAGTAGGTGCACAGTTTTGGTAGGTCAACACATGGAAAGTGAAGCAGTATTCAGCAAAGGCCAAATTTAAACATTTTTGTCCTTGAAAGGTAGTGAATTAATCAAACCCATTCACTTCAAACCCAAACCAGCCTGTCACCACCTTCCCATCATCAAACATCAGTTCAGAGGGTGCATTCCCAGGGGAACGATCCAAGCAGAGTGGACCCTGGAGCTGGCAGATCATGGCTCTATGGGAGGTTCACCTCTCCAGGCTGTTTGTCAGCCAAAAACACAGTTCCTGCAAACATACCTCACTCTTCTTTTGACCACACTACCAAAACCAATGGCTTCCCCTATCGCATCTGTGGCCATGCTGGCAACTACAGATAAAGAAGTTAACTGAACAGGCTCCAGTGAAGGGATTCAGTTAAGAGGAAAGTCCCTGCAGCTGAAGCTGAGCACCAGGGTTCAAACTTTTTCACAGAACTCAGAGTTTTTTCCCTTCCTTTGGTCTCCACTTGGCACTTTGACCATCACACTTTCAGATGTCTGCCTTCCTTCAGTGCTGTGAGCAAAACAGGAACTTTGCTGCACAAAACTAAGTTGGATGCTGTACATGATCTGTCTCTATGCTGGTATGAGTTTCTGTCCCAAAGACAAATACCAAGTAACTTCAGTGTCAGCAGGGACTAAGAGGCTGCACAGCTCCCTGTTAGTTGGGTTTCTATATAACAGCCATCATAGGCTTTACCACTGTTCTTGGATGGTTTTTGCCACAGCTTTGTAAGCACATGAGGACAAGTCACACATCCCAGGCACAGGCCAGCAAGAGATTCATTCCTGCCTTTGGTTAACATAATATTCTTAATAGCAGCAATAACAGCTCCTATTAAGACATCCTGCTGGCTTCGGAGAACAGGTTCCTGTTTTCCTCAGGTTCTTATTTTAGAAGCTTCAGGGGACTATGTAAACATGTGAGCTAGAAACAAAAGAATCATAGAGATCATTTGCTGAGATCATGGGTGGGTGATCAGGACAGGGAATACGATGGGTCTGGCTGGGCTGCTGCTAGAAAGAGGAGCTTCCCCATCAACTTCACTGGGATACAGGAAGCTTGGGACAAATAGAGATGTACCAAGAGCAACCAACACTGAGCAAACACTATCCGGGCTGGGGAAAGGATGCGTACACAACCTCACAACACTATGAGAAATTCGCTTCCATTCAGTGCAAGACACCTCAGCTCCTGTGCCTTGTGGCCCCATTCTGCACACGCTCTGCCAAGTCTTTGTGCCCTTCGCTATGCTTAGTAAAAACCGTAGTGGTTGAATGCTCATTTTGTGTTTGTAGTAACAGTTTTCCTCAAATGATAAAGCAGCTTTTTACACACTGAAATCTCTCTCTAAAGTCAAGCTTGCTCACATCCCATCTGCCTTTTTCATTAATCCAGCAAAAATATCAAAAACTCCATGATAAATGGCACCACACTTGTAACAGACAAAAGAGCTGAAAAATCTTCATGAGAGTTTTTTGGCTCTTGATCCTCCAAAGCACTTAAGCAGGAGCTTAATTTACTGCAGGTAAGTAGATGTGGCTCCAGTGGGACTACATAGCTGATTAAAGAATAAATGTAATTGTCTCTATAGATCAATACCATAATTTATTCCTCCTGGAGTATCCAATGGATCCTCTTTGATAAACTCGTGCCATGCAAAACACTAAGTCATCCAAGCTATGAAACCACACGTGCACTACTGGAACTGTATACCAAGCTAGGTATTAACATCACTGTTCAAGTATTTAATTTCTATTACATTTTCTAGTTAAATAAAATAGAGGTTTTTTCAGAACTGTATATATAGAGCTTATAAAAGCAACCCCACACCTTTTCCGACATCTTGACATATACCAGAGTAAAAAAAGAACCCAAATCCACAAAACCAGACATTTATCAGGTCAGATCCCTTCAACAGGGACAAGTTTAAGACCCTGGAAAGTAACTTCAGGTATTTAAAAGAATGAAAGAATGTTGAAGGCCAGCTATAGGGCATGAAATCAGATATTGGAGCCGCTTCTGTTGATAGCTGGTGCTTTGGAGACATGTTTATCTGCACTTCAGGGACCCTTATTCTATAGACACTGAAAGTGCATCCGTCAGAGGGATGATTTAATGGCCTTCACAGCAACCAGTGACCCTACAGGAAGAATAAATGAGTGTGCATTGTTAGCTGAAGGCGAAGGCATGTTTTGCACACATGATGTCACTCTTGCAACTCAGGAAGAACTAATTGCTCAGCTTGTTGTAAAGTCTCATACTCCTTGGGTTTACTTGCAAATTATAGTCGTCTGGAAAGCTGCAGTATGTCATCAGCACACAGCAATGCTGTCTGAAGCATAATTAATATCTGTCTTTCTTTTCAAGTTCCTTATTTACCCTCTTTCCCCCATGACAAATATGTTAATGCCCTCTCCAAAACCCACAAGTTGTCATTTTCAAAGAGCCCCCGTCTTTCTGCCTTGAGCTCAACACTTTAGACTAAATCATGGGGAGCCTGTTCTTGCCCCTATTAAAGCTATTGAGGGTTTTGTCAGTGACTTCAGTGTAAGCAAACTCTCACAGACTGTAATGGGAGCAGGACCACAGACCTATTTTGCTTTGCACCTTCAGCCAGAGGAGAAAAAAAGGCAGCACCACACCAAACAAACAACAGGCAAGGATTGCCTTGGAGTTCTGCAGGATTTTGAGTTGAATCAGGTGCCCAGAGCAACATGACCACCATCAAACCATCCAGTCTTATGGGTTGCAATGGATTACAGGGTCCCTAAAAGGCTTTAAGTTTTGATTTTGAGACTTGATTTCATATCTTGGGGGTTATTTCCAGCAATACTATCTGCTTACCTGATTCTCTTTTAAGTGCTTATCTGCAAAGGGTAAAATACTGCCCAGAGCTTAATATAGCAGCATGTGAAAATAAACACACAGATGTGTATCAGTGACAGCAGTAACTGTACTGGTAGCCCAGACCATGACTGACAGTGTTTTGCCACCAGCTCATGAAGTACAGCTCACGCAAGTACCAGGACTTGGATAACTCTGAATGTGCGTGCCCATTATTGTGTGTGTCTCTTTACAGATGAGTCATGTTTACAAATAATAAATGCATTTACACCAAAATCAGAAATAGGATCTCCTGTATTTCATTACCCACATCAGGGTTCTACTTTTCCTTTTGTATTAAAAGGAATCCCCTGATTAAATCATCTGCCATGCAGCAGAAATCTCTGTGCAACAAAGTACTATTTCCACAAGTACGTAGCTGTTAGTTTCAGATGTGAATAAAGCATTTCCCTTTCCAAGCTTTAAACACATGGCAAGTCCCCATGCTGTATTTATCAAGTTTTCACATGTTGCTATCCCTCCACAATTAGCAAGGTAGATCTTCTGGAATTCTTACTGTATTACTAATGTGAATGTACTTGCAGGTAAGAAACTACAAGATACGTTATAAATATCTTGTTTTGCCCATAGTGCTGTAACATAGAGGTTTAGACACACATTTTCTTCCCGAAAAATCCAGCTATATCCAGATTTCAGCATTAGCTCATACTTAGCTCACCTCTCCCATCAACCTAGAACACCTTGCAGACCCTCTTAGGACCACGACTGCAAGCAGATAGTCAAATTTAACTCCAGTTCAGCCTCAGTAGCATTACAGGAGCATCAGTAGTGGTGCTTTTGAGGGTGAACATGGTGTCTGAGGGACGCTGCTTGGTCTCTGCACTGCTGTGGTATTAGCTAAGTAAATTTTACCTTGACTGGAGCATCTTTATCCAAGCACTTTTCCTCAGTCAGGAGCACAGTAGCACCCTATGGGGTTTCCAATGAGAGCACTGACGTCAGACTTCCAACAGGGTATAATACAGAGTCTCAGTCCTGCTGACCAAAGGAAGGAAGCCCATAGTCTGCAATCACTTCTACAAGTGTTCTACAAGCCATCTGCTATTTACATTTTTAAAAGGCTTTTATGTTACATAGGTAGAGCAGAATGACAGAAAAGAATCTGTTTCAGCAGGACTTGTTTTTAATGATATCTATTGATCCTCATTGCATCATGGTTTAGATATGCTTCTTCAGCATTAGTGTACAACCCTCCTACATTCACCATATAATAAAGACAGCCCCTCTGCATCTAAAAGCATGCAGAAATTCCTAAAGTCTGCCAGACAAAACCCAGTGGATTTTAATGATCTTCTCTTCCAGCAAGAAATGGACAGCTCTTAGAATAGGGGCTATGATTCAGAATTCTTGGGTTCTGGTCTTGGTTTGCAATCCCATCACTGCCAAGCTACCTTTGACACCTCTGTGCCTCAGCTTGCCTGGTTCATAAATGGGCCCAGCAACACCTGTCACATGGGCTTGAAAGGGTAATTGCTGCTCATAAATCATATTGAAAGCCTTAAAAAAGAGAAATACATATATATGCAAAGTAGTTGTGATGTTGTAATATAGTTGCATTGCTTTCAGATGCAGTGTTCAAAATTAAACTCTTAGGAGATTCATATTTCTTGTATCACTTTGCTGCCCATTAGCATTAAGGATTACTTCCAGAATATTCAAAACCTAGGTACAATATTCATGCAATTAAAGACAGCGCTACTCATCACACTTGCAGGGGAAGATGCTGGCATAGGAACAACTTTCTCTTCATCTCCCAGTGAAGAGGAGTGAGTTTTGCAAGCGTTTCAAGGGCTGTAGGGCCCAAATCTATTCACCATTCTTAATCAGCCTTGCAAAGCAACACTGCCACTTTATAAGACACACATCCTACATTTAATAGCTCAGTTAAACAAATGCTTCTCCTCCATCTTCTTAACCAGCACATTGGGTGGCTGAAGGATTTAAAATTAGGCAACTTCACTTTGTGAAGATCGAGCTGTGAATTTTGGCTTAGATAAGAAATTCCCTATTTATACTTTAATGTAAGCCTCAGTTTCCCTCCTTCCCACCAGGAAGACAAGGGAACATCACAAACTTTCAATCCAGAACTCAACAGAACCCAGGGAAGCTGTCTTTACTTGGGCTTTTGGCCTAATTTCACCTCTAAGAGCCAAATTAGATCATTTCTGTGCCTCCTCCACATAGCAGTGAAGTGGCACAAAAAGCAATAAGATTCGTGGAGGTGCCTATAGCGAGATGACTCCATTCCTACACATTTCTCCCACTGCTCCTGTGGGTTGAACACTCCCTGTGCTGCAGGCAGACAATGTACGCAACCACAAGTGGACCTTCGGAGGAGAGAGGACTTGAATCCCTGCTGAGCTGTTCCATCCTGGTAGGGTTTCTAACCACACAACTATGACAAAATCCCAGACGATGAGACCTTTAGAGACTCATCCTTCACCCCTACCCAGCACACCAACATAAGCTCCATTCCCAGAGCAGCTTACTCACTCTGTCCTACAACTCATGTTAAACAGGCAGGTGAAAGATTACTCTTTTACTTAACCATTTCAAATGGAATTCTTTCTGGTCCTTTCACATACTGGCTGTGTTTCAACATTGGAAAATAAAGAAGTTACTATCAAGCTGGAAATGCTCAGTATGCTCCATAAAATGATCTCTTGGTGATAGTATGGCAACTTGACTTTGGTGCTAAATTTCAGCTAAACAGAAAAAGGCAAGCGAAGGCATCTTAATATTTTAGTAGCCACCTACTACTGTAGGAACAAATCAAGCTACAGGAAGAGATGATTTATTTCTTGCTTGAAATCAAGAGAAGCATCAAGTATGCTGGATTGCCCAAATTCTGACCTGAATCTGAATCAGCCATATTATAACAAGAAGGGGCCTAGACACTGAATAGAGCCATCTATGCACTAGAGAATGTAAATAGGGACAGGTAATATAAATAACACATGACTGCAGGATCCGGCCCTCATTTGGGGGCAGAATGCTGAAACTATAATTGCTCTTGCAATGAATAGCTGATGAATGAAAACAATTAGTCATTTTATTTAAGCTGCTGTTTGTTCTGCCAACACAAGTTTACAGAAGTCATTAGTCAGACTGCACGTGGAAAGAAGTTGTTGTTAAGAGATTTCAGTTTTAAAAATCATTAGATTGAAAAAAAGCCCCCAAACTGATAAAGATGCTCAGGCTTTCTCTTGCTTTCTGGTGGGTCCTTTTTCCAAGCTTGTACTTGGAGTGATGAAAACTAGAGGTTTTAGTATGTTTTTTTTAAGAAGACAGCATGCAAACCAAGCCTTAGGACTGTAAGAGAGAGGACTTTATAGGTGGTCACAAGATTTGGGATAAGATTTGGAGCATAGGAGCAGTGCACGACTGGGCACAGACTGTCAAGGACTGAGGCACAGTGCCTGCTGAGGCATGGCCTCCCTCCAGTGGGCCACACTGAAATTCAGCAGCAGGTTGGACATGGAAGGAGGCCAACACAAGCACCATGGGGCAGGCTGGAGGGGCACGGCTGTCCCTAAGCCTCCTCCTCTGACTGCCCTGTGGGGACAGGTGGCTCCTCAGCAAGTCCACCCAGTGTCCTGCCAGTCCCACATGTCAGCCAACCCCACTGCATCAAGACCAGCAAGAAACACCTCGCCTCTCTGCATTTAACCTTCTCAGGTTTGAAGGTTTGGAGAAACAGGGTGTCCAGCCCTGTCAAGAGTCTCCTAATCCATTAGGACACAAACACTGACTGCAAAGAGCAAACAGTCATTTTATGCCCAAACTCAGTGCTAGAGGAGATGGGAGATAGTGGGTCAGCAGAGAGGAGTGCATGGGAACAGTGCCCTGCCTCAGAGCCAGCATGGGTCTTGGCATACCCACTGATTCCCCATTGCCGAGAGGCTTTCAGCATCAGCAATGAGAATCAGGTGGAAATTTTGTGCTTTCCAATACCTTTAAACAAAAGGCAGCTTGTAAGACTTTTCCCCTTTCTTGGGGACTTGAAGTAGTGGTTCCAGCTTTGCCTTGCAGCTATTCACAGCATCAAAAGCATGCTCATGAGATCGTACCAAGCTACAGTAGTACGGCTGAAGAGGAGCACGTGTTTCTTTTTATTATAACTTCTGAAAGAAGCCATAAATACACCAACCCAGACATTGTGAAATGCTGAATTGCCATTGATAGAAAGATGGAAAACAAAGTGCATTCTAGCAGAATGCACCAGAATTCGACCAGATTCTACTGGAGGTTGAGTTCTATGATTCTATTAGGTAATGATCCTGTGAAAGGGACCACAAACCAAATGTTGTCTGGATACAGGCACGCATTTGTTTAATCACGAGGAAGGAAAAGTTCTATCAAAGTATAGAAAGGCAAGATAATCTTGATGTAGTCTCTAGATAGTCAACTCTGTATGTGATCTTTCAGCTATATTTCCCTGGATGCTCCAATCTACGTTCTTTTCACCTCTGTATTTAGTATTTGTGAGTCACGGTGCTCATTTTCCTAAAGAACATAGTGTCTTGCTGCAAAATACACCATCAAGACTGAACAGTTACTGGATCCCCAGCAAGACCCACACAGAACACAGTGGTCTTCTCACTCCTACTCACCAAGGATGCAAGCACATCAACAGGGAGGACACACAGTGGTTACAGCTCCTGCTAGTAATACTGTAGGCTTCTCTATGGCTAAATGGGATGTGCATGCCCTCACAACCCAGCTTTATTTTCATTTATTTTTTTAAGCAAAAGTTAGTTAGGCACAGACTAATAGAGTAGAAAGTTTAACATGTTTAATGGTCATAAATAGAAGTCTTTGACAGGGTCTGAAGAAGACTAATAGGTAAATGCAACTAGTGTTTCCCTGCTTCAGCTATACTATCTTTGACATCACAAAAAATACCTGCTTTAAAGATGCTACAGATTGTTCTATCTGCTTTCTTAATGATATATGCTGCTCAAGGAAGTCACTCTATGGCTTATTCCCCTGGCTGAATTTCCATATGCCATATGCTTAGAAGCAGAAAGAAGCCTTTCTGCAGTCCTGCTGCTTGAGTGAATCCCTGTGAACCTCTTGTCTGCTTGGATCTCCAGGAAGTAGCATTGAATCTCCTCAGCAGTGTTTTAATTGGCACTGCGAGAACATGCTGTCATCACCCCCCTTCATTCTCTAATGTATCGTTCCAAAATCATAATGTTACTTCTCTAATTACTTTATTTGGCAACCCAAAAATAAAGTGTAATTACAGTGTTCACTATTAGCCTGTAAGGACAGAGGACCCGATCATTTGGAGGACACAAAAACTCAGGTCATTAGGTCCTGCTTATAGTCAAACGTAAGTCTCCAAAGGAAATGTGTGGTTGTCCATGAAATATTGCTGGCATCTTTGAGAGCAATTTTCCTTTTCTGACCAATATTGAACCAATACTCCAGCATGACAGAGACACAGTAACTCTGGATATGCCATATTCCCATACGAGATGTTGAACAAATGTCTTTACCACATGTGGTCATTAAAGATTTGATGTCAAGATGAAAGGTGTTAACCTTGGAAACCTGGCCAGGCTCCAGCATGGGTAATTACATTCCGCCTCCCTAAGCAGTTCTCTGTAGTTTCAGCTGGACATTTCAGATCTTAAACCGTTATGTAGCCCTGCTGTGAATGGCTTAAGAAAAGGACTTTCTGATCACTGTGACAACTCACTGATACTGTGTATCAACAGCTTATGAGTTGTAAACCTTAGAGCAGTAACACATCATGCCATGCAAAAACTACTCCAGTTACTGATCATTGCTGCAGCCCTTTCACACGTGAGTAGCTCTAGGAACGCAGAAAAACCCCCAGTGCAGATAACTACTGTGGGTTGGACCTTTTGAAAAGGAAAGATTGTATTCTCACTCACAGTGCCTGCCTTGGAAGAAACTCACAGCCTAGGGTTGCTGTTTTACTGGCATTAGCTGTTAGTTTGCAATGTGTCACTATTTCTTGTAGAAGCAATCCTGCTTGGATCCGAGAGTTAAGGGGAAATTTTGCAGTCTTTTAACACCACTATCAAGTGCAAACATGGCATGTGTAGCCTGGCCACTGGATGCTACCAAAACATTGAGCACTGCATCACTGGGACCTGCTCTGCAAGTTGAGCATTTACAATGCCAGACACTCTTCTCAAGGAAGGTTCCCCAGAGGCAGTATCTACATTGCTGGACAGATGCTCGGTACACACCCTTGCACCACGTTGTCTGTTCCAGGAGATCTGTATGCACAGCCATCCCCCATGTGCACAAGTTTTCTTTATGAGGATGGCAGGGCACGCCTGGGGATGGGAGCAGAGCTGCATGCTGAGAGGTTCATAGCTGGTCGAGGGACGGGGGCAGTGGACAGTAAAACTGCAGCCTGATTTCAGAGGGCAGGCAGAAAGAAGCCCTGAGAATATTTGCACAAGTTTCCCAAGTGTTAACAAGATTGTAGATATTACCATCCTCGTTAGTACCAAGTTTTCCTCATAGAACAGAATCCTACTTTAGCTGAAGCAGACAATTCCTGCAAGTTCCACACTGAACAATGCTGGCTCCATGCAAAACGCCAATGCAGAGATTCACTGAGGCTGTAACACAACTGATTTAAATGCAAGAGACTTCAGGAAGTGTGAACTCACACACAGCACAAGAGATTGCTGTAAAATATGTTGACCAACTTATGAGTATAAGATTAGAAATAAATCCTTATTTATGTAAAAACTCCTGAGCCTACCTGATCTTATATTGATTACTGTGCTATCTTAGACAGATTTCAGAAGAGCTTTAATAACACTATGCAGTAACCAGAGGCAGTGATGATCCCCTTTCAATGTTAAGTTTCTGACACTGCAAAGAGCAACGTGGATCATTTGCAGGAATTTTTCCAGTGCTCAACATGTAACTTATCAAATTCCCTTCAAGCATTCATCACACCCATGCAAATAATTTATTCTTCCCCACAGACACTTTGTGTTTGATCACAATGACAACTTACTGCAGCTACTCTGTATCAAATACTTTAGGGAGCTTCAAACCTCAGAGCAGCAGCTAAATCACATTGAGGAAACCTATCGAGGGGACCATCCATTCCTGCAGTTTCTGCACACACAGTTATACCCCATGATCACAGTAAGATTCAATTATGTCAGCAAGGTCTGCAGAACCAAGACCACTCTGTTAATCTTGAAAAGGATTAGCACATTGGATGATAAGCAAATGCTCCAGACTATTGTTATAAGAAGGGTACTTTGATTATAAACTACTTTTATTATCATTTACAAGTCACCTGTCCTGCAAATACACATGCACTAATTTGTCTATGAAACCCCTGGAAAGCCACAAACAGGTTCCAGGATCTGCTGATCAGTGTAAGCAGTCTGTCAGAATAGCTTCAGCAAATAAAAGAAATGCAAAGTACTGAAACATACCTAGAGGACAGAGTCTCCTGGCTGAGCAGGATTGCAGGCTGGCACCCAAAGAGCCCGTAATTTGAGATGGAACGGCTTCTACAAATCAATCAGTACAAAGAGCAAGCATCACACAAGCTCTGCATTTACCAGGCACTGTTTAACAGCAAGAAACAAGCTACAGCATAGAAAATTTCTATGTATTTTAAGCCCCCATCCCAATCTGACTCCTCATACAATTCATCTGCAGGCTGTAATTTACTAAATCCATCTGTTGTTCTTGCAGCCTGCTTTCTGGAAATGCTGCATTTCAAGGGTCTGCTTGTTAGAAAAGGTCAAAGAGTGAAGCAGGCCCTTTCATTTAAAGTGACTTGAAAGAAAAGGAAAGGAAATTTATATTTAGAAATAGCAATGATTAACTAGGGGAAATATATTAGAGTATTAAAATAAACGACATAGAATAGCTCTTACTTCCAATTAGGCTGACTTTACTTCAAGAAAAATATTTATATACAAATATAAAAAGCTGGGGAATGCCAACCTATACTGAGATGAAAGCATCTCATAACATAATTCATGTTTAGCCATTAAAATGGTTGATCATATTTTTATGTACTTTTTCTTCTTGCCCCTCTCAAGTCTCTGCTTCTGTGCTTTCTTCTCTAGTCACCAAGACTTTCAGCAACTTCTGCCTGTTACCAAGCTGCCTCTTGCAACCACACACCTTCCACATTTCCAGAGCCTTCAGAAACGCCTCATCTGCTACTACTGCATCATTCCTGGACCCATACACATCACAAGCAGACGACTAACAGACTGGCCACAGAATTAAGGACACAAGTTCCCATACACATCAGTCCAAAACTAAGGGTCTCAAGAGCTGAAGTCTGGACCAGAATCCACCAACTGCAGATTGTACTCAGGGCTTCTATTCTAGCCCACTTGTTGGGCAGGATAAGGAACACCAAAGCCACTTAAGAAAAACAGAAGAAAGCTGTGGGTAACCCCTGAGTAAACCTTTATGATGAGAAGAGTGCTGGTAGTAGAGCACAGAGCCACACAAGTCAGCCCAGAACACCAGAGGTGTGCCTACAGCCCCTATGGTCATCCACAAGCTTATTTTAAAGGAGCAAGCTCACATACCACTACTGCCATAGCCATCCTCAGGAAAGAAATAAGGAGCTCTGTGCCCCCTGCTTAAATACCCAGGTGTCAGCCTCCAACTAACCAGTTAAAGGTGCAGCACACCCAGCTGCAGTCCTGCTTCAGGGCTGTGCTGCAGACCACGGTCACAGCCTTAAAGGGCTCAATAATTGACACCATACAAAGCAGTTACTGAGGGAAAACACAATTAATACAGGTGGACTTTGACCAGGAGATTGGAATCACCATCTGTACAAGCGCAAAAGTCTCCCAGGACTCTTACTGGCATGAGTAGTCAGGCTGTCAGTCTAAGAAACATCCCAAGTTCAGGTGCGCTAACGTCATGCAAGAACACTGGTTCAGACCTGACTCAGAAGAATCCATGTCACCTACTGAGTCACCAAAATCATCCCTTGCAGCATGGTTTTCCTTGGAGTCCCCTTTGTAAGCCCTGCTTAGGCCTGGCCTTGTTTTGCCTATATGATTTAACATGGTGGAAGTCAAGACTCATATGATGAAATGAGCTGCAGAGTTTGATTTCTTAGGGGCTCTCCCTCCCTCCCTCCAACTGCAACCCTACCAAAAGGCCTTTGTCTAAGGAGCAGAATAAGGCGCATAGCAGAGTGTTTGCATTTACTCATGGAAGAGCTACTCCAACAACTCCTCTCAAGCCTCTGAAGTCAGCTCCAATACAGTTATTTGGCCTAAGTTCATCTAAACTAAATGGGCTGACTTGGTTCAAATATATTGCACAACCAAATGATAAAATTGGGAAGGGGGGGAATGATTAGTGATGACACATGTATTTAACACTGCATGTCTCCTCTTTCCAGATTAGGAGGAGCTGGCAAGCTTCAGTCTGTACACATGCCAACAGCGGATGTCGGCACATATACAACACTTTTCAGAACAACATACTGTTGAAACATGCAGTTCAACTCAAAGGCACCCCTTCTGTTCAGCTAGCCCAAAACAACTATCTGGATTGTCTTGCTTAATATGGTAGGATTTGTAGCACAGCTCTTAATGCTGCTTTAATCTGGTTTCTTTATAGACACTTTTGTAGTGCAGAGAAGTAGGAAGGAGCAACTGTGCTGTACTTTGCACGAGGTCCCCCACATCCACGTGAACCAGAGGAGGTGATGAAACTGCTGACAAGAGGGAAATGGCAAGGAAAAGGGGGTGGCATACCCGACTCAGGACTACAAACCCCCCTTCAGCTTTTACCTTTCCTCACTTTCCTTTTATTTCCAGTCTGAAGCACAGAGAAGTATGATGCTGACAGGCTCACCCTGCCTTGTTGTCAGTGTGTCTCCAGAAAGCCATCAGTTAGGATGGGAAAGAAGTAACATCTGCAAAATAAAAATGTATATGAGTGGTAGCTGAAGTGTTCTGCATTCATTAGCAGACAGCTCTGCTGTGCTGAATTCAGATTTGTAAATATGTTCAGTTCCTTCCTCCTTTTCCTGTCAATAATTTTGGTGTGAACATTTATAAATGCAGTGTTCTGGCCCCTCCAGTCCCATGTTCTTTTCTCTGCTTCATGCCCCCCCTCATCTCTTCAATTATTTTTCTTCTTTCTCACAGCAGACAACACTCGAACTAAACACCATGCAGAAAAAAATCCCTAATAAATGCAGAGAAAGACACATTTTGGTGTGGGTCTGGAGTGGTGCTGAGTGTATCAGAAGCGATCAATACGCCCCACATGATATGCATGGCTTTTAGACATTGGAATCATTTTCCTTTGGCTTCTGATCTGGCCACCCCATCCCACCACTATCCTGACAATTTCCTTTGAGTCTCACTTCCTACCAGCTGTTTACATTTCTTTCCCCCTTTCTTTCTGCATAGCTTTAGCACTGGGAAGGAGGTGATCAGCCTGCAGAGGCTCAGGGAGAGCTTCCTGCCATGGGACTCAGAGGCATGTTCGTGTAAGGCAGGAGACTGCCAAAGCCTCCAGCTCTGTTCTGCACAAGTTTGATGTGCTAATGTGGGGATCACAGAAAGAGCTGCAGCCAAGGTTGTCATAATAATCCTAAACCTTTTTCACTCTTCACCAGCAGCACCAGTCCCCATGGGTACCTCTCGATGAAGCAGCCTCTAGTGTGGGTCTCGTTCCTTTCATTGCCCTCTTGAGCATCCAGGGAGCAGTTCTCCAGTTCTCCAGTCAGATGTCCCCGGTCACAACTAAATCCAGTTTCAGTGTCTGCCCTCAGTTCAGCAGTTCACTGCTGCCATCCAGCCCCGTTTCCAGCAGTGATCCTCATTCAGTTCTAACTCAGGTTTATTGAAATCATTCTTTTAGTGCCCTTTTAACTGTCTTTTAGATAGGGGCTCTTTTGGACAGAAGCAGTTTGGGGACTGTTGATGTGTGAAATTACACTGCCCCATCTGATGGAGTACAGTCACCTTCGGTGGGAGATGCGCAAGAAGGGAAGATGCAGTTGGAAGCTGGGTCTGGATAATAACCTCCTAACCAGGCTCAGCGTGTCCTGGATAACATGTCTGAGCAGAGCCTGGGCTAAAAGAACAATATTTGGATTTCTCCTGTACTTTGTTCCATGCAATGTACAAACAGGAATCCCAGGACAAAGTGTACTCCATGTGAATTGTACCAAATGCATGGCAAGGGGCTGCTTCTGCTGGCTTGTAAGGATTTGGTTAAAATGCAGAGAACACTGCCAGAGAAAAAAGGAACCCAGTCCTTTGGTTTGGTAAAAATAAGCTTTTATGGACATGAAAATCAACATACTTTTCCCTGTGATTGATGGAAAAACAGTTGTGGAAGCAATGAGTGTGATTCTGCAAATCCATCTTCATGGGTCCTTTTAATTTAGAGGCATGACTCATCGGAGCCGGGACTACTTGGATGGTTGTATGACCACAGGATGCAGCCCTGGAAAAGTGTTTTTGTAAACAAATAAACATGCTCCTTCCTGTTGGAAACTCAGATCTTTCAGCATTGGGCAAGTGCCTGAGAACCTGACAGGGAAAGGAGTAAGAAATATTAAACACGATGCCAGTTGCTTGGTCCAGGTCCAACAGCAAGAGGTGAATGAAACACACCGAGTGAAAAATAGATGAGTCTTTTAAAGTCCTTTAATAATCTGAAGTGTTGTTTGTATCAGGAACAAAGAAAAGACACGTTAAGTGGAAATTGCCTGCAGAGACAGTCTTACAGCCTGGCAAAATGGAAACAGAGGGGATCTTCTAGACAAAGCAAGACCCAAAATCTGCACGGGGGGAATATGACAACAGCTTGTGCTATGTTGTGCTGTATGTGTAGGGAGTTATCCAAAGATCACAGTCTCCAAAATGGATTTCACACTATGGCTTTTGACATCTGATGAAGTCTATGGAGAGAGATTATCCTCTTTTCCTGGAGAAAGCAGGATGCTGGCCCCCATCAGCAGGCTGCAGTGCTTTTGCTACTTGCCTCCCAAATGGGAAAGAAATCCCAACAGCTAAAAACATTTCCAGAAAAGCATGTAGACAGTAGAAAACACCCTAAATATGGCAATGTCAGGGAATCGATTTTCTGTTGGTATTCTAAAAGCTATCTTTTGGCAGCTGCTAGTGAATCCTTTAAGTATGTTTAAATCAATGCAGAGAGTCAAAGAAACACTGAAAATCATGTGAGATTAAGACAGGCAGAGTGAATCAAGTAGGGAAATGGCTGAGCAGCCGCTGGAGCCTTTTTGCTGTCACAGACCAACAAACCCGGAGGATGTTCCAAACCAACACAAAATCCTGCTGTGCCCAGGCCCAGGCGAGGAAAGGAAAGGCAGAGTGGGAAGAATGCGAGGTTTTGCCCTTGCCTTAGCTGGGTCGAGATGTTTCAGTTGCAAACGATAGATCTATTTTACCTATTAGAGCTTGTCTAGACTAAGGAAATGTTCCTGCTATGACTATGCTGAGGTAATTACACCAGTGTAAACCCCTTTGGGCAAAACAGAGCTTTCAGTGGCCTGATTTACTCTGGTCACTTGCCAGGATTAGTTCAGCTGGTACCAGCCTATCCTCCAGGAGCTCCTGCTCCCAGCTGGAACCCCACACAGGAGTTTTCTTCCGTCTCATCTGAAACCTTTGCACTGCCAATCTATCAATCAAACCATCCTCTGGGATAATCTGCAAATGTTCGTCTCCAAAAGAAGGATAAATATTTAGAAGGTGCCTCTGTTAGTAGAGAATTGATTAATTGGCTGCAAAAATAACTCTGGTTTTAAACTAAAGCACACTTTGGTTTGTGTATGCATATCAGGGAAACGTATTTGCTGCAAACACAGTGAAATAGGAAGGCAGAAGTAGGATGTTCAACCTTCCAGGGGCAGATGTGTTCCTTACATTAAATGAACTTGTATGGGAAGATAAAATGTGCCCAAAGAGAGTAAAACAGGAGCTACCCCAAAGTGATTCTATTAAATTAATAAAAAAATGAGGAAGAAAAACCATAAATTAACTAAATCCAAGCACTTCATTCTGAAGCCCCTTTTAAAGAACAGAAGAGGAAACTTTAACCCAGGAGAAATCGGTGGCAACATTTACATTGACTCTAAAGGAGAGGCGTCGCTCAATATAACATATACCGTGAAGCCACATAACGCCACTACGCATAGCGCAGTACAGAAATGCATGTGCTGAGTTTCACACACAGCCCTCAGAGAACAGGCTGATAAATGCAGGATGAGGAACAGAGGGATTGACAGGCAGACTTGGTTATAATTTAATCTGGTTTACTGTTATCTGCAGGTGCTACGGTTAAAATGTCCCAAAAAGTCACTGCACACCTTTAATTCTGAGCAGTTACTGGAAGGCCAGTTAGAAACTCCGACAGTAGAACAAACACAGTGCTTTGAAAGTCTCCTTTCCAAAAAAAAAGAGGGGAAAAAAGTATGTCTGAAGCACAAAGATGACATCAGAAAAGTGCTTCAATTCACACATGGCTGCACCTCTCCAAAAAAATTAAACCAGGAACCCAGGATTGATTTAATCACCCATACAAGCGAAAAAACGTAATGAAGATACTCAGTGCCAAATTGGTTTCTTGGGACCTTTTCCATGTAAATAATACAAATCAAACCTTGAAGTTCAGTGCAGATATGATCTGACAAGTAAGCCAGGCTCTTGCTTTTACTTTGATCCAGCTCCAGAAATATTTTATCCAAGGTAAAGTTGGTTTTAAGTGTTTTCCATTTCAGTTTTTAATTTTGGATATTCATCATATAGGAAACTTGCTTATAATGCTTAAAACATCAGCCTGGCTGCACCGACTCACTGCACCACGCAGCAAGATTTCCTTCTATTTGCTCCTAAGAGGGAAAACATAAAGAGCTCCCAATGCAACAGGGGTTCAGTTTCTGCTCCCTCTCTTGTTTTAATGGTACAGTGAACGTGGACAACACGAGCGGAGTACTTCCATACACCAGGTCAAGCAGACTCCAGCATCTTCAGCACTGTCCCACTGCTCAAAGGTGGGACGGAGAATAACACTTTTGAAGGTAATAAGATAAATGGGCCTTTGTTTTCTGAGTGATACCCCAAATTCCCCCCATGCTGCCATTCCCTCAGTATGCGTCTGGGAGTAACAGTGTCTTCTCTTGATAGAAAACCTCCACATTAGGCTTATTCTGTTTTTTTTAGTATTTTACTTTTATACTTATTTGTTAAAAATACTTTAAAATCTATTTTTACTCCATTCTAAAGCCAGGATGAAGATTCTGCAGTTCAGAAATATATATATAGATATGTATATATCTATATATAAAAAAAACCCCTGAACCTCGTTCAAGATTCCCACTGTCGTGTGCCTCAGTACGGATTTAGGCACCTTGCTATAGGCATCCACACTGCCACAACTCAGCTCTTGTGCATAATGTAAAATCCTCTGGATTCTCTTACTTGCACAAATTGGTATGTGGTATATTTAGAATTAACAGGGCCCCTTTTTCCCTTTTCACTCGAATATGTGGTGTAAGGTTAATGAAAATAAGATGGATCTTTTTTTTTTGGGTCTTAAATGTAATATTATTAAATGTGCCCACCAGAAATGTAGGATAAAATATTTGCTCTGCTTGAAGATTATGTGATATTTGTATTCTAAGCCTCACCACAGTGGGTTTCTTTAAATAGAAGCTATACTTTACTCCTAAATTGCTTAAGGCAAAGGAAGCAGAGATGATGTTTTTATGAATGTTTAAATGCAAATGGAACTGAGAGTGAATGCTATGCTAGCTAACATCAAAGGCTCACCAAAGTCTCTGCATTAATGAGGCTCTTTGTTTCCTGGATCACAGATTACAACAGGTTTCCAACTCATTGCCAAGGCTTTATCTCCATTTGGGAGGGCTGTAAATCTCAGACGATTTTTTTCACATGCAAAACAAGAGGATCATCTGAAAGAAGAGAGGGGGAAAAAAATCTTAAAGTAGCAAATATTTCATTCAAATGATTATTACTCAAAGTGGCTGCAGCTTATTTGATTTTTGTGATGTTTAAAAGAATGGAAATTTGCAGACAGAGTTTCCTATGGGGCAGCCCTCACTCATCTGGATGGGAGAGCCGAGCAGGAAAAAAGCAAAGAGCATCTTTTCCCTTTCCCTTCGCACAGCGTAAACCCGGTCCCCGAATCAGACCGAGAATTCTGTGTCATGCAAAATCAGCAATTAGCAGAAAGACGGATTTTGCTTCATTTAAATACATTCAGGACTTTTCAAAGTGGCTCCAACTCGTTCTTCTCCTCCCCAAAAAGTAATGAGATTATATCCCCAGTAATAATACCCTAATTAACAAGAAAAATAGGGACCAAGATTTTTAGCTTCCTATTCAAGGGCTGAATGTGACAATATGGAGTATACTGGGCCATAAAACCCAATTTACATGGCGTCATTACAGTCTGTGCAGCAGTCTCCAGGACCCAGGGCTATCTTATGCAATCTTAATTAAGAAAAATAAATATCGGGGTGTTGTTTTAAGCTACCGGAGACATGCACAGGACCTGTCGTATGTGATCACAAGAGATGGGGAGTTTCCTTTTCCATGGGAACTGCTTGAAAATCCCTCCGACGCCGACACAGAAGTGTCTCGTGTCCTCAGAGCGGGCTGTAAGGAGGGTAATTTGTGTTTCCTGACCCGCGGGGCCACTCAGGAAAACTCATCATTTTTGGTACTCCAATGTCATGTCTGTGCTGGGAAGGGGCCAGGATGAGGGATGGTGGCATCACTCCGGGCCTGGTGTGAGCTGTGGCCACTCTCTGTGGACATAGGCACCCACATGTGCTGCAAGCACCCACGGCCGGCAAGATACTGCCCTTGTGTGCACACGTGTGTGTGTACACATGTACGTGCTGATGTGTCTCCCTGCACCCACATGCATGTCCTGATGTGTGTCTCTGTGCACACACGTGTTGACCTGTCTGTGTGCACTTACATGACCTCATGTGTCTCAATGTGTGCATTGTATGTGTTGATGCATATCTGTGTGTGCACGTGTATGTGCTGATGTGTGCCCACGTGCGCATTCTTACACATCCCAAAGTGTTCCAGTGTGATACATGCTGATGTGTGTCTGTGTGCACACATAAGTGTCCTGATGTATGCCTGTTTGTGCATGTGTGTTAATGTGTGTCTTTGCACACATACATGCTTTGATACATCTGTGTACATGCATATATGTTGGTATGGATCCGTGTGCACACATATTATGAGTTGATGTGTGTCTCTATGTGCATGCATATACATGGTGATGTGTGCAAACGTACATGTCCTGATGTGTCTCAGTGTGTGCACACACGCATTGATGTATGTCTGTGTGCACACATACATGTGCTGACATGTATCTGCAGCTCCACATACAGATCTCTGTCCTCTGTGTTTAGTTGCTTCAGTGCTGCCCATCTGGTTACAGATTTGTGGGCAAATGGGAGCGTGCAGACATGTTTGTGTGTGCAGATGTGCTTCTGTGTGTTGATGTGTACAGGTGTGTGCTCATCAGAACACTGATGCATTCTGGGCTATGTGTGGATCCTGCTGGTGTGTGTAGCTAAGTACTCATGTGTGCCAGATGTGTAGCTGTGCACGCTGATCTGTGTGTACAGATGCATGTGCAGACGGACACACAGACACCTGTAGAGACTATGTGGGGCTGCACCAATGCAGATATGTGCTGATGCATATTACAGACCATGTGCACTCAGAGCTATGCACGGACACGCACGAAGATGCACGCACACATGCAGCTGTGTGCGTGCAAATACATACACAGGTACATATGTGTGCATGGGGTGTGCAGATGAGCGTGTGCACAGATGTGAAAGCAGGCACGTGTGTACGTATGTGGCCACAGGTGTGTGTGCAGATGCGTTCAGATAGATGTGCACATGCAGATGTGTGTACATAGATTCGTGTGTGCAGATGTGTGTGCAGGCATGTGCGTGTACACATGTGCACACAGGTGTGCGATCTGATTGCGCACACAGGTACGTGCCCGCACCCGGGGGCTGCACAGAGCTCCCATTTCAGGCCACCGTGGGGCCACCCCGCACTCCCAATCACACCCCTCCACCCCGGATCCCTGCCGGAGGGGGCTCACCCCGCCGGGGCGGGCTGTCGGCCCCTTTAAGAGAAACACACCAGGACCGCGTGTGCATGTGTGTGTTCATGTGTGTGTGTGTGTGTGTGTCCGTGCGTGTGCCCGCCCCCGGCCCCTCCCCGCCGCTGCCAATCACCCGGCGGCCGCTTTGATGCCGGCAGCTCTCGCCCGCCGCGCCGCCGCGCTCACACACAGCCACCGGCCGCTCCGTGCCTCCGGTGCCGCCGGCGCCCGCTGCTCACAGGGCAACTTTCCGGGGCTCGGAGGGGCCGGGGCGGCGGCGGCCGGGGGGGGGGGGGGGGCGGTGGCGGCACGGAGTGGGGGGGGCCGGTCCGGTCCAGCCCAGCCCGGCATCCCGCGACGCCCGTCCGCAGCCTGCCGAGCCCCCGCGGGCCGCCGGGGAGGGAGGGAGGGAAAGGAAGGAGGGGGGGGGAAGCTTTAAGAAGGGAAAACAATCATAGTATTATCTTATTTTTTCAAAGAAAGGCTTTGAAAGGGAATTTGGAAAGGAGAAATTAAAGGGAACAAAGTTTAAAAGTTGGAAAGGAGGAAAAAAAAACTTTATAAAGAAAAATTTGAAGAGAGCGATTTTTTTTGTTATTTTTCTTAAGATTAAAAAAAAAAAGAGATTGAGGGAGCAGGGGAAAAAAAAACCACCTCATAATTGCGAAGGGCTCGATCGGGCACCGGAGAACAATACTCACCGGGAAAGTTGCTGCGCGGCCCGTGAGGGAGCGGCGTGAGGAAAATGCCGCAGCTGGGCAGCGGCGGCGGGGACGACCTGGGGGCCACGGACGAGATGCTGGCCTTCAAGGACGAGGGCGAGCAGGAGGAGAAGATCCCCGAGAACGCCTTCACGGAGCGCGACTTGGCCGACCTCAAGTCTTCGCTGGTGAACGAGTCGGAGGGGACCGGCAGCCCGGCCGCCGCCGCAGCCGCCGACCCTGAGGTAAACCGGGCCCCCCCCACGCCCCTCGCGCTCCCGCCCTTCCCGCCCCGCGCCCCTTTGCCCGCCGCCCCGCAATGCCCGTCTGTGTCTCTCCTCCCCGTGCAGGCCGTCAGGAGGGTGCAGGATCCGCAGAGGGCTTACCAGGAGAAGCTGCCCGACCACATGGATGATGGTTAGTCGCAGTGATCCCCCTTCTCTATGTGTGTGTGTGTCCCACATCCAAGTGCTCGCCGTCCCCACGGTGGGTGAACTCCCCCGGGCCCCCGACCTCACCACCCCGGAGTGAGAGATGCCGGCCTGGCTGCCATGGCCCTCATGGGACTGCTGCTCCTGTCAGCACCGAGGCTTCCCAGTGCACCCCTATGGGACCCCAGCACCCTCCCCAAACACCCTTTCCAAAGGATACACAGCAAAAAGTCTCCCCAAAACCACACTGTAACCTTTATGGTGGGCTCCGACATGCAGAGGAATCACCTGTCATAAAGTGAGTTTTGATGGGGAACTTTCATTTTAACAGGTATGAAGCATCAGGACCCAGGGATGTATAAAGGATCTGCGTACTCTGGCTACCCCTTCCTCATGCTCTCAGATCCGTATCTGCCAAATGGATCCATGTCACCGCTGGTGAGTTCATCCTCTCCTTATGGAGAAGTTTTGTGGCCTCTCTCGCACTGCTGAAGTGTGTTGCAGGTATCGTGCAGGCTTTTTTTCCTGACAGATTGCATCCTGGTTCCTAAAATGTCTGAGCACTGCTCTGTCTAAATGGGAGAAAGAATGGGAAGGGGGAGAGATGCTTGGCAGCAAGCGCCTGCCTCACTCCGAATTCACTGGAGGAGCTTCTTTTCCAGTCTCCCCATTCTCTAGGTTTGCCTTTACTCTTCCAGCAATCAAATCAAAAAATGATGTAAGAATTCCCCTTCGTTTTTCTGGGTCACTGGCTTTGGAGGCAAGCAGCTTCTGGTGTTTGTGCTCAGGGATATGTCCCGCAGCTCAACTTCAGTTTGATGTATCTGCTTGTAAGATGGCCAGGGTTTGGCCCGCTTTAGTTAGGGCTCTGTTGTGGATGATGGTCCAAAGAGTGGATCTTGTGCTTCTAAAATGGCAATAGAGGTATTTAGGCAAAGGCCTCATGCTGCTGGAGGACTATTCCTGTCTTCTTTTGATGAAGTTTTTTCCCTCTTGGCTCAAATCAGCTTTAGTAACTCTCTGTATTCTCATGCTTGCAAGTTTTGCTGTCTGAATAATTGAACTAAAGGCTTCTCTACAAAAGCTGTCTTTTCCCATTGCCATCTCTATCAGAACTCCAGAAGATCATGTCACAACATTGCCGCAGTTAGTTGGTGCTCGTGTTGCTCCTGGGGAGCCGGCATTGCTGCATTCATTTTAGGCATGATTCTGTTTGCCATCGATAAATGAGAACAGAACATCATTTGATTTATTTCAGGTTTAGTTTTTCACTTTTAAAGGGGTAGGGTTGAAAAGAATATATAACATTGTGCTTTACTTCAGTCGTTTGTTGGCTAGAGGGGTAGGATGTTAAACCGGTGCTATGATAAAGTGATGGATTGTGGCATGTGAAACTCAAAGTGAGATGAAATATTGTTTGTGGGAATCGCTGCTGTGCCCTGTGGGCTGGCGCTGCTGGCCTGGGTTGCAGGAGATGAGTCCCTCCAGGAGCCTGCCCCAACCCCAGCACAGCCCTTCTTGGGGGCACAGATTCCCCTGCCTGCAGACTGCTGGAACTTTGCTGAAGTCAGTTTTGAGGATCTGTCCCTAAACTTTGGGGTCCTCCTTCAGTTTGCAGCCAGGAAAGATGTGTTTGCAAGACAGGGCCAGTGTGTGTTGTAATCCAAATGAGCATTTCTCCTGTTACTTCCCACCTGGTGTCTGTTCATCCGGGTACCAGGTATCCCCCTCACCCTCCTAAAATATTAAGCTGCTCTCTTCCTGGTAAATGTCTAATTCTATTAAATTTGTCTTATTTAAACATATGACCTCACTTGGAGTATTGAGTGCAGTTCTGGTGTCCTCAACATAAGAAGGACATGGAACTGTTGGAACAATTCCAGAGCAGAGCCACGGGGATGATCAGGGGACTGGAGCACCTCCCGTATGAAGATAGGATGAGAAAGTTGGGGCTGTTCAGCCTGGAGAAGAGAAGGCTGTGTGGAGACCTCAGAGCAGCCTTCCAGTATCTGAAAGGGGGCTACAGGGATGCTGGGGACGGACTCTTCATTAGGGACTGTAGTGATAGGACAAGGGGTAACGGGTTCAAACTTAAACAGGGGAAGTTTAGATTGGATATGAGGAAGAAATTCTTTCCTGTGAGGGTGGTGAGGCACTGGAATGGGTTTCCCAGGGAAGTTGTGAATGCTCCATCGTTGGCGGTGTTCAAGGCCGGGTAGGACAGAGCCTTGGGTGGCATGGTTTAGTGGGAGGTGTCCCTGCCTATGGCAGGGGGGGTTGGAACTGGGTGATCTTAAGGTCCTTTCCAACCCTAACTATCCTATGGTTCTATGATTCTATATTTAGTTTGCTCCCTGGTATAGAATCTGGGTAAGTTCAGAGTTACATTAGCACAGCAACTCTTTCTTGTAGTGAAATATTTCTTCTAATCTTAAACCCTTACTAGATAGGCCACGAAGTGCAATGGTCTGTTTATTAGCAATTAGGGTTAAAAGCAGATTGTGGCTTGTGAATCGCTTTTCCCCTTGATAATGTAATAAAAACCCAAGTGGTTCCTGTCGGAGCAGGAGTAAATAGATGGTGCAGAACTCAAAGGGGGTAAATGAAGTAGCAGAGAGGGAATGATTCCATCCCCTTGGGAGCCACAGAAATCATCCGCTGCTCCATCCAGCTTCACTGAGGCCCGTTCTGATCCTGTGGTGCTTTGCTGCGTGCCTTAAGAAACTGATTTGATTTAACAGACTTCTAACTCACAACCTAACAGACATGGGAAGATTCTTCCTCAGATAAAGGCTGGTCTTGTGGTTTTTTTACTTGGTATAATAGCTATTCCAGCATTGGAATAGCTGGGCAATTTTATCTTGTATTTATATTGACTATGCAAAGGTTATCATAGTAAATTGTGTATTGCTTTCATATAGATTTATTGCTACTGTGTATATTGTATGAATTGTGGGCTGTAATCTGGTGGCTGTTTCCAGTAATTGAGGAGGTCAGATCTGTGACCGAAGATTGCAGATACTTCACCATCCATAGAAGTGTGTTTAATTAACACTTTAGCAGAAGTAGAGTTGGAGAGGAGAGTTGTGTGAGTGAATGGCATTGTGCACCTCACTCATGGGTGCGCTCGATAGTGGAGATTGTATTTTGGTTAATGGTGCTTCCTGGAAACGGGTGTTTGCAGCCAGGATGAAGTTCAGAACCTTCCAAAACTGAAAATTAAATGAATTAACCCAGGAGTACTTTGGCAAACTGTCAAGGCTTTACATTTACCTGATTGAAAAACAGAACACACAACTGTAGATGAAGGGCAGCTGGTGCCGAGGCTGCAGGCTGAACCCCACTCTGTGACTCACTGTAAAACCGTAGTTCTGCTGTGTGGGCTCCCTCCAGACCCCAGCTGGGCACTGTGAGTGGTGCTGGAGCCAGCCTGGGTGGGTGTGTTGCTGCCAGTGTTACCAGTGTGCTGCTTTCCTCTTTTTCTTTCTTATTTTCTCAGCAGCATCACTTCTGTTTTGTTTCGCTGAGGTGGTTATGGCCTGCTAACTGTTCTTCTGCTCGCCCCAGCATCCTGCTGGGCTCCCTGCATCACTCCAGCCAAAATTGCCTCTTTTTACCAAAACACACTCACTTGTGTTATTTATGTGCTGTGAGACACCCCCCTGCACTCCTGTGTCCAGCTCTGGGGCCCCCAGTACAAGAGGGATGTGGAGCTGTTGGAGCAGGTCCAGAGGAGGCCACGGAGATGCTGCGAGGGCTGGAGCAGCTGTGCTCTGGAGCCAAGCTCCTTAAGGGGAGACCTTAGAGCAGCTCCAGTGCCTAAAGGGGCTACAGGAAACCTGGAGAGGGGCTTTGGACAAGGGCCTGTAGGGACTGAACAAAGGGGAATGGCTTTAACCTGCCAGAGGGGAGACTGAGATGAGCTCTTAGGCAGAAGCTGTTCCCTGTGAGGGTGCTGAGGCGCTGGCACAGGGTGCCCGGAGAAGCTGTGGCTGCCCCATCCCTGGCAGTGTTCAGGGCCAGGTTGGACACAGGGGCTTGGAGCAAGCTGCTGTAGTGGAAGGTGTCCCTGCCTGTGGCAGGGGTTGGAACTGGATGAGCTTTAAGGTCCCAGCCTGTGATTCTATGATCTTGCTCTGAAGTGATGCACTGGACGTGTCTGGGTACCTAACAGCAGCAGCAAGGCCAAGCCCAGCTGATGTCCCCAGCGAGCAGCAGGGTGTGACAGGAGCTGCTCTGCAGTGGGCAGATTCTGGGCACTGGGCTCAGTAGCCACCTTTGCTCCAGGTAGCAAACATGAATTTAGGGTAATTCAGCTGTAATGATGCTGTATGAGCGCGCACGAGTAGCCCGGCCTGGCAGTGAAGCTATCAAAGAGGGAAGGGAGGGCTGGGGGTGAAGAAGGAGCCTGTGCATGCATCTGAAACCTCAGAACTTTGCGAGGCACCAGGAGAACCGTTTCTCACCCGTCGCTCCAGGCTCTCATGTGTGGTGGTTTGTGGCTCTGCTTTGGCTCTCCTGACTTGCAAAGTCCAGCTTTTACTTGAATGGAATATATAGGATTTACCAGTTAAAAATCTGCAAGAAACTTCCACAGAATACTGACAAGCTGAGGAGCTGTTTTTCTAACTGAAATAAAAAATCATAAAACTATATCCTTTTTTTAAATAGTACAAATGACTTTAAATCAAATTAAGGTACATCCTTAGTACGAACATCAGCCTTTTAGGTGGTTACAAACATTAGAGGTCAGACATGGTCAAACATGTTAACACTTTGATCAGATTAAAATATTTTTCTTGCTACAGTTATATAATTGAGTTTAGACCCGAGGGGGTTTTCTGAACATTGTTATATCTTGTACCATGTGGTAGTTAAATGGTAGAAGGAGCACTTACAAGTTCCTTTAAGTTCCTTTTGTAAATAGGTTTATAAAAGAGGGGAATGAGCCATGCTGCCCCATATGCAGGGCACAAGCTCTCCCCACTCCAGTGAACGGCAGAGCTCCTGGGGGAGCTATTCACACCTTCTGTGCACTTCTGTTGGGTGAGGTGTGTGCAGGCAGAATTCAAAGGTTCTATGTAGAAAGTTGAGGCACTGGACTTTCTGTCTGTGTGAGAAAAGAGATCCAAGAGCCTCTGTTTCTTTGGAAAACAGACACTACCTCATTTTCTTAATTATGAAGTTGTCTAACCAGAGCTGATGCAGGAGCAGAAGGGTGCTTGTACCTTCCCAAGCTCTGCACATCTCAACTCCTCAAATGAGGCTTCAGGTTCCAGTGTTCAGAGCCTGGTCCCTGTGGTCCAGCAAGCTCCTTGAGCTTTGTTCCTGCTCAGAGGGTTTGAAATGTCCCCTTGGGCAGGGCACAATGAAAGTGCAGTTACTGCTGGCCTGGGGCCGCAGGTCCCACATGAGGTCAAAAAGCTGAAATCCTCCTGCTGCCCTTCGCTAGACAGAAGCAGCTGAGCTTTGGGAGGTGGTGACTTTTGCTGCTCCATCCCTTTGCAGGAGGAGGCTGTTGCCCCCACAGCAGTTGGTGGAAGGAAATCTTCCTCTGCTTCTGTGCAGAGGTCTTTCTTTCTGTCCCAGCTTGCAATGTCAGGGCAATGGTTTAGTGATGCTTTTTCTTATGCTGAGTATGGATCCTGTTGAAACCAGTGGGAAAACTCCCTGGAGCCGCCATGTGATAGGGATTTGTTGCTGTGCATGAGAGGGCTGCCGCATCCCTCTCCAGATGTGGTGCATGGAGGGAGGGCAGCTGCAAGCTACCGGTAGCCCTGCACATTCCCCAGCGGTGTCTGCAGCATCCCAGCCAGGTTCACTGGCATGGGGTTTGTGCTATGGGACCTCACTGGGACAGTGCTCTCTCCCCATGGATTGTTATATTCCCAGCAGAAAGCATTTGGAGTGCAGTGCCTGCTGATGGATGTCCTGGCAGATGCACAGATGAGTAACTTGTTCCCTCCCGACCAGAGTGAATCCACTAATTCCAGCTCTTCTACCTAACTTGAAAAAGGGTAATGATGAAAATAACTTTTTTCTATTAAAGCATGATGGTGGATAGGTGGATGTACCAAGGCACAGGGCTTCCGAGGTCATTTATTGCATGTCTGATTCAGCCTTGGTTCCCCCCCAAGGAAAATTCTTGTGTTAATTTCTGAGTTCATATCACACCCTCAATTTTGAAGCAGAACTTCCCTTTGAAATAAATTAGAGAGTTCTGCTTAAGAAGCAGTGACATGATACAGCACTGCGTGTGTGTGGTCTAATATAACCTTATTTTTAAAATGGTTGGGGAGGCAAAAAAGAGGAGAAGTGTCACAGGGAAAACAAAAAGCAAGTTTTATGTAAATCTGTGCATGTGAATGAGTGTGCATGTGATTCAGACAGTTAAACAATATCTGCTCTCCCACTGGGATTCCTTCACAGGCTACCCTGGGACTGGCTTCCCAGGCATGGGATGCTTTGTCAGTGGGGAGTTGCTATGAGTTGTGTATGGTAGAGGCGCCGTTCCTGCAAGTTTCCAGCTGTTGCTGTTTGTGAAGTGTTATTAGCTCAAATGATTGAGAATTTGGAGAGAAAAGCAAAACCCTCGCATCAACCCAAGCTCCCAAAGCTCCTCCATGTTAATGATTAATACGTTTGAAGTTGTAACTGTGAAGTACAAAGTGATTTGGGGTTGAGCAGCACATGGCATGTGCTTTAACCAGGAAAAGGGAGTGTGGGCATTTGCTGTTCCAATGTACTCGTTCAAGCAACCACGTGTGTTCCTGTGACTAAACAGCCATTGCAGGCTCTGTGGAGATGACTCTCTTGACTGCTCTCACAGATCATCTGTGAAAGGCCAGATCCTAATCACAGGCTGAGTCCCTCTCTATCTGTAGCGTGATCTGCAAGTGAAGCAGGTTTTCAGGATACGGGTGGTGTGAGCTGCACGCCTGAGATTGCAGTCTGGTCCAGACTGTGCGTGTCTGCATGTACAAGACATGATGGTTATTGGTAGAGCACAGTGAAGTGCTGAGAAATTTTAACAGTTTGGGAGAAACATCTACAGATTACCATTAATTTCATATCCACACTTCATAGAATCACAGAGTGGTTTTGTACAAGTTGGCCTTTGAGCCCCTCGCTAATTCACCATAGGGAAGGTGTAGTAAAGACCTCGTATGCTCACAGGAGGCTGTGCTGGACAGGGCGGTTTGCATGTGCTACTGTTAAGTTACTAAAATCTCCTCCACCATATGTGAGTTAAAGAAATCCTTAAGGATTGTTTCCTCCTGTCTGTTGCGTTGATTTGAAGGGGCACTAGATGCCAGACATCCTCTTGCAGAGGTCATTGCTGCTGCGGGAACTTCTCTTCATCCCACCTCTCCGAGGGTTTGAGCTGTCCACGCCATCACGTAACACCTCTCCTTCCATTTGCTATGCACTTCCTTGATTTCCCATGCCTTTGCTGCTCCAGCTCGCTGCTCTGGGTGCTGGGAGATGGCTTACATCAGCATCTCTCCCAGCCTGATGTGTATGTGCTCTTACCTCATCATTTACCAGTGGTGGGTGGAGGGCACAGAAATAGGAGAGGATGTGCAAGTTGCTTCCTGAGCAATTCGCAGAGACACTGCAGCAGGGAAAACTCCTCAGCCTGACCAAATCCCAGGTAGTGCCAAGCTGGGACCTGTGAGTCCCCGCTCCCCACAGACTCTTTCATATGCTATTCTTCCAAATCTCTCTATAACATGATATTTGCTTATTAGTCTGTGTGTCTGGAGGATGAAACAAAGGTTTGGTAGGAGGTTGGGTGACTCAGAGGATTGGTAACAGGATACAGAGCTGTTCATTTCTGAGTTTCCAGTTTTAATCCAGCTGAATCAGTAAAGCCCGAGTGGCTGCTCTGTCTGCTGGCTTGTCCAGTGATCTGTGCAGGAGGGCACAGCTCCCTCCAGCCCCCAGGCAGGGTGAGTGTTCCATGGTGTGGATGAGGATTTGTTCTAGGAACCTGCAAAGTCTGTGCCAAACCCTCTGTGAGTGTCAGGTCTTCATCCTCACCTCAGGACAGCCCATTCAGCGCATGGTGCTGGCTCACAAACCCACCTACTTCATGTCTTTAAGGAAGTGATTGCAACATCATGTGCTTCTGACTCTTGATTACAGCAGGATCCTTTTCTTGGTCACCTCCCAGGGATCTTGGACCAAGGGCTCTCACCTTCACCTCCTTATGGAGCAAGTTATCCCTGCTCTGTCCTGTGGGATCTCTCTGATTTTTTGCCTTTAGGTCTTTATAATTTATGACCATTCCCAAAGTTATGAAGGACTATTTCACCACCAGTGCCTCTGGGAAGTGGTTTCATGGAGAAAGTGAGACAGTTGGACAATACTGAGAATGAGGAGAGTTGGCAAAAGATTGCAGAGTTAATGGTACCCACCCAGAGGATCCTGCTGGCTGGAGGTGCTGGGCAAGAGGTCACCAAAGCGGCTTTAAACCACTGCTCCTCTCCCGGCCACCGCTTCTGTGCTAAAGACAGCTCAGCTGCAAGGAAAAGAATCTGGTTCATTGTGTTTCATGGGGTCCCAAAATTAGTATTTTGTTAAAGAAAACAATAAAGTCAACAATGCTGTGGTAAGTTTTTGAAACCAAAGTAAAGCTGGATCCTAGAATCTGGAGCACTTTTCCCCTCCGGTTATAACAACTTTACATTTGATTAAATGATAGGCAGAAAAACGTCTCAACAGTATCTCCTTTGTTCCATTGAGAATCTGGAACTATAATATACAAAGTACACATCTGCCTTGAAGAGCTATGCAGTAATCATGGACTGACCAAAAAAAGCTCGTTTTTTAAGTGATTCAGCTTGTCTGCTCTATATTGAATTTGTTTGCTGCTGTGGTTTGCTCCAAGGAGCAGCAGACACGAGTGTAAACAGAGGTTCTCCTCTGATGGAACTTAACACTAAAGTAAAATGTGAAAGCCCAAGATCGTAAAAGTCTGCTTGACTCAGCATGAGGGGATTGCAGTGATAAACACACTGTGGAAGGAGGGCTGGGAATACGCTATTCCCAGCAAAATGCTCAGGAAGGCTTGGGAATGTGGAATTTTTATTCCAACACTGAGGACATGGCACTGCGGAGACCGCTTTCATGTTTAGGAAATAAACCATCCTAAGATCTACCACATGAAAAAGTGGTGTTCATAGCGTGGAGAGGCTGATGAGTTGGGTCTCGTTACATGCTGCTTCCTGGAGTTACTGGTGTGGAAGCAGAGATAGCAAAGAGGAGTCACCACCATCCACAGACCTTGCTTTGTGTGACTCTGCCCTAAAAAAAAAAAAGGGCAACTAATGTGGGAGGCTGCGCACAACCCCTGACACCAGCATAGCCGAGGTCGAGGTTTGGCCTTTGAGCTTTGGCTTCCTGCTATAACTTAGAGTGGGGCATTGCCAGCTTTGAAATCCAGCTGTCCAAAGGAATACATGGAGTCAGAAATCCAGGTGAAGTTTTGCGGGATTGCATCTCTGTGCTGAGAATTCCTTTGAGATGCCAAGTGCTGTCACAATTCAGATACGCGCATGAACCCCAAATCCAATGCGGAATAATAGAAGATAAAAACTAAAGGAACAAACCCACCCAAACCTTTTTGTTTGACTTTCCCTGATATAAAGCGATTTCTCCAGGGCTCTGCACCATATGAAACACATTATAAATGCTCTTGTAAAATCCACATCATTATACCACATGAAAGGCAGGGTCCTAAAAATAGGCACTCGGAGAGGATGCAGGCTAGTAGCAATTTCGGTGATCATGAAATAGTTGTGTTGACATCCCTGTGCATGCACACCCACAGAAAGCTTTGACTTTCGAATATTCTTAGCAACATTCGTGCTTTATGGAATTTTCCACATTCTAGTCCCAGGAATAGTCCCTTGCTCTGGGGTTTCCCTCAGGATCTTATCCCCATGTTTCTGACTTGGATTTAATTGAGAAAATGGATAAATCATTTTTATTTTGTTTAATTTTGCATGAAACTCTTTCTTTGCTCAGTTTGACAGGATCTGTTGTATTTCCCTGTCTCCTATCAATGGAAATACTTTGTTTTCCTTCAGCAGACGCACACATCCCTGTATTTTGGAGGGATAACTGTCAAAATGTCAACCTAGATCTTTAGGTAGCAGGAGGAGCTGCCACATCTACCTAGCCTTTGAGCTGTTGTAGTATTCAAAAGAAAGTAAATGAAATCTGCAGTAATTATGCAGCAATGTATCCCCAACAAAAAAAGTTCTTCCTCATCCCAGCGATCAGGACTTGGCTTTTGTTTGGCAATCTGAAAGGATGCAGCCTCCTGGCTTTGGGCTTTGGCTGGGATAAACTGCGGTAGCTCTGGGATAGGCAACAGAGTCCTGCCAACTGATATCGCTCGAGATCTTTTTGAAGAGCTCATCAGGTTTGATTTTTCTTGCTGTTGTTTTGGGTTTAGCTGGTTACTTGTTTGAAATCATCACTATAGGGATAGTTTTCTGTAAAGCGTGTTTGAATCTTCAGTGCTGATCTCATTTGCATGTTTCTTTTGTAAGTAGAGATGGAGGTGCTGGAGCTGTGCAGCCTCAAACGCAAGAGTGGCTGAGGGTTTAAGCCTGGCCAGGGTTTTAAGTGTGTGGTCCCTCAAAAGCCAGTTGGAAACAGTCTATTTCCTCAAAATAAGTTTGCTTTTGGGATTGGAACAAAATCTGTGGCGGTAGCGAATGCAGTAATCGGGTGCTGAAGAAATGACATTGCTGCTGAAATAGCTGGCATGAACATCCTGAAGTCTGAAGTTTCATTCAAATCAGATGGAGCTGTGGTCGTAATGGGGCAGGACACAAGCTCTTCCAGCGGTGCAACTCAGAGTGATTTACTGTGAGACTTAGAGTTGTTCTCTGTGTTAACTTAGGGGCAGCTCTTGTCCCTCGTCCAGGTCTGTACCTTTTCCAGTGGAAACAGGCTTCAAGTTTTTAGATGGATCAGTTGAATTCTTGCAGGATGTCACTGACTTTGAAGGACCAAATGCTGTAAAGTGACATGACAGAAATGTGGTTGCTGTTGCTAGTATAGCACTCTAAAAACAGCTGGACCAGGGGACATGGGAACACTTTGACAGGGCAGTGATTTTATCTAAACCTCATAGAGTAAGTGCATTCATTTCTACACACAGTCAGCAGTGATGTAAGGGTAGATTTCCAACCGAGTGCTAAGAGATTTTGGCTCATGTTGGCGTTCATGCTCTGTATAATATAACAGATACTGGTGTTTAGAAATAGCTAAAAAGCTTTTAATGTTTCTGGCTTGTAGTTATCAACGTGCCTAAGCCCTTTTGTGTTTTTTGTAGTTGATTTGATAGCTGAAACCAGGGATATATCTGGCAATGTGAGTTTTTTACTATTCTGGAGAACTCTGTTTTTCCTGTTGGGAGCAGAATTCAGGTACAAACATCAAATGTGTGCTGGCTGGGACTTCTGGCAGGACTTGAAGACAAGGGTTGTTGTAGAAAAAAACTCATTTCTATGCTTGAGGACAGAAAATTACCTCATCTATCAGTGCCAGTTGCTTGGTTATTGGCATTTACTGGAAATAGCATATAACTGCATGCATAGATTTAAACTTGGCCAAAGATAATGTTTTAAAATTACAGTATTTCTACTGATCTAGTACATGGATCTGCATATAAATGCATGAAAGATCAGCTCCTGTATCCAAAAGCATCACTCTTCATCCAAATTCTCTTCTAAAAGTAGTGCCATTCCTGGCTCCGGGCGGGAGCGTTGGTGTTTGCTGTGGGTGGGAGCTGCCTCTCTGCTGTCTGCTCCCCAGGGAGTTAGCTGGTTTGATATGGAGCCCAGCAATTCCAGGTGCCGTGTCAGACACATGTCAATAGCCAAATACACAAACATGAGTAGCACCACTTGTTTGTGTGTTAACACAGGATGTTCTCAAAATCAGGTAAGAAGTGAGGCATGGTACCAAGTTTTACAGCAGAGGAACCGGATAGTCTTGTAACTGCCACGCAGGGCTGCGGCGGAGGAAGCATGGTTTGATCCCAGCTCCTGCTCCCAGTCCCACAGGAGCTTGTTTTGCCGTGACTCAGTTTCCCTTTGGAGCGTTTTGGAGCTTTATCATTTCATGTGCAAGGGCTGTTTGGAGAGCACTGCAGGGAAACCTGGTCTGGTGGAAGGTGTCCAGGCCCATGACAGGGGATTGGAACTGGATGAGCTTTAAGGTCCCTTCCGACCCAAACCAGTCTGGGTTTCTATGAAAGCCATGCTGGTACTGGATAAAAGCCCCATCAAATCCACCCCAGGCTGCTGTGAGAGGGGGTATTTCAGAAGTGATCTGAGAAGGACTAGCAAAAAAAAGTAAGCTGTGCTAACTGTAGACCATTTAATTCAAGATATTAAACCAATTGTAGTTTCATCATGTTTTAGCAAGTTGCAGGTGGTCCCAAGACCACAGCTCCTTCAAGGCAATTGGCATCTTTTCTTGCTTTAAAAGCAAATTTTCTTCTCAGCCTGAATGGTAGTTTCATAGAGAGGCATTAGTTGGGTGGGAATGACCCTTGGATGGTCCAACGTGTCTTAAATACACATGCCACACAAATCAGTGCTATTAATCCGAGGACAAAATGTCATTTCTTATGTACCCGCTTGTAACATGCTGATGAGAACAACCTCCAGGACTGCACGGCAAAGTTTTTGGACACATGTACCAAACCCCTGGATGCATAATTCAAATTCCTTGTCATGAAGAATGAGTCTATTTATCTTGGAACCTTTTTTACTTAAACAGTAATCTCTAGGAAATCATTTGTTAACAGTAGTTAGCTGCCAGTTTGTCAGTTAATGGCTTGAGGCAAAGTCTGAAGCAAACGAAATCCTTTCCAGGGAGATGCTGCTGTCGCATGTGGTGCGGAAAGGTTTATACCAGAAAGCATTAGAGGAGGCAGTCAGATGAGTTCAGTCCAACTTTTAGAAGCATGAGGAAACTCGGCACAATGGGGTAGGGAAGGCTGTTTTGCGAGTGCATCCATTTGTGAGATATTAAAGCCATCAATTGTGCCCATGTCAACTTCTAAGCCTAAAGTTTTCCTTATTGGAGGCTCCAGGTGTGAGCGTGCTGAGGCCAAAACCACATGTGTTCCTGGTGGCTGGGCCTCTGCCTCATGCCCTGTGCAGCTCTGCATCCCAGGCATCCTGTGCAATTCTCTGCATCCCATCCCTCTCTGAATCTGCATCCCAGGCATCCTGTGCCTCTCTCTCTGTGTCCCAGCTCTTTCTGCATCCCAGTCACAGGGGCAGTGGGGAGGGAGAGCCGGAGTGCCTTGGAGTGTCTTCCAGGCAGCAGAGTCCTCCAGCTTCTTAGGCATTACCATGTCTCTGTAAAGGTCTAGCAGGGAGTTTCAGTTAGGTAATGAGAGTTATCTGATATCTCTTTAATCTGAGCAGCATCACTGCAGCGTGATAACCTCACATCCCCGTTGATCTTGCGCTCAGTGCTGCAGGGAGAAAAGTAGCAAGAATGGGTGAAAATACACTGGTAAAGGAGCTGAGGAAAGTTGTCCTATTCTACACAAAATCCCTCCTCCTTGCAGCAAGAGCGGGTGAGAAATAACTGCCCCGAGTAGAAACTCTCCCATGAAGCCACAAAATCCAGCTGAAGTAAATACCACTTCCCTGCAGCATTATCTCCCACTCTGTGCTGTCTACCCACAGAGGATGGTAGGGTGTAGGAACTGGCAGGGGATTAATGGCAGCTTGGTTCATAAAAATCTCTGCTGCCAGAAGGACGTGGGACCCAGACAGAAGTAAAGAGGGGCTGGTTCTCTCTGCAGATGCCCCCAAGTGCTATTTGTCTGAGAGCAGATTTTCCCACAGATCTTTGGCCTTCATATTATTTGAAGAACCCCCTCTGCAGCTGCAATCCTTCCCTCCCCCGAGGGGAAAACAGGGTGGTAACTTTGTGAACTGAATGGTGTGGAGGTTTAGGAGTACTGCCATGGGAGGGGAAGATTTGGCTCATTAGCGTGGAACATTGTGTTGCCAGGAACAGAGTTTTGGGGCAGAACTAATAACATGGAAGCAGATGCAGTCAGCTTTTATTAAACTGGTTTGTAGATGACTTTAAATAGGCAACAGTTTGTATCTGGGGCTTTCCTTGTGCAAGGCAGAAGGGCAGACCCCACCAGCAGAGCCTGGCTTAGGTGCTGGCTAACGAATACAGGGAAGTCAGATGAACCTCTGGATATAAGGAGTAATTTCTCCCAAATTTCTCCCAAATTTAAGGAAAAAAAAAATCCAAACACACACACAAAAAAACCCACAAAAATACCCAAGAAAAAATTACATGGTTGTGTTATATTCTTTAAACTCATAGAGTCCACCCATCTCAGTTGGAGCAAGGAAGAGCCATAGAGTTTATAGTGTGAAGAACCCAATGTTCGATCATCTCCTCTTTATCATGGTGTTTTGTCTCCACTATCCCATGGCCTCCTGAATTCACTCAGTTACCCCAGCAGCTGGATGTACTATTAACTACTTGGCAGTGCATTACAGGTGGGATGGATAAATCAATCTCCAGTGCAGGTTTTGGAGCACTTCTTCCTTGAACCACCCTTTCCTTAGTGCTCATTAACTCCGTAGCACTTATCTACATCGGTGATGGTCGAATGCCATTTCCTGACACATGGCATTCCACTGCCACCAGTAATGATGGGTTGAACTTGTTCTGTAATTGTCTTACCCAAGTACACAGGTTGGAATGACCATCAGCCAAATACAAATTGCCCATCAGCCAGCTACCAGCACCAAGCAAAGCCGTGATACCTCTGGGAGGTCACCACAAAGACCATCTGTCCCTCTGCCAGACCCAGCAGTGACTGTTGCTGTGCATCCTTACAGTGTCCTCCTGGTCCTTCACTACCTCCATGCAGCCTGGACTAACCATCCGGCTTTCATGAGGGTGTTAGGAATGATCAGCCCTGTCGGTGCAGCCAAACCTGCAAATCCCTGTAGTGCTGCCTGTTAGATTTCTGACATCACCATAGACATCTGTAAACTGTCACCTTCTTCTGCACTGACTCCAGCCAGCATTCCATAGCGTCAAAAATCAGTCCCAAAATCCTTTCTCTGCTCTGTGCATCTGGGAGCAGCCTGGGATGTGCTCCAGGTCTTCATTGATGTGCTCCTCGAGCCTCGTCATCCTGGCCTGGCTGAATAAGGCCTGAAGAATCCCATTTGAATGCTGCACTCCATCCTACCTTTGTTGTGCAATACTTTTTTCTCAGGCAGTTTCTAATCTAGAGATTTTCTGGGATCTGTGCATGGCATGAAGGGAAGTCTCATCACCTCAGGTTCTGTCTTTCAGTACCAAGTGTTTAAGACATAATTCTAGGCGTCCAGGGCTTGCTTTCTCTTTGTGTCTCCTTTGCTGTTGCTTTCATTTACTAACATGTCGAACTTCAAAGTCTATTCTTTCTCTTTCCTAATTTTTATGGAAAAAATGGTCTGAACCCCATTTGCATTTCCTCCCTGAGGATACTGGCAATCCTTAATTCTATATATTAAAGAATCTCAGTTTTCCCAGCAGCCCTTTATTCTGGGACTACTCTTCCACTCTGTTTTCTCCTTGAAATTCTCTCCTGTGATTCAGAATTGCTCTTCACGGTGCCCCTGACCACTGTCACTTTCTGTTACAAATGATTTGCATGGATGTTTGATCACTTTTAAGTCGTTTTCTCTCCCATCCTGCCCTTTGCAGGTAATTTGTCAAGGTTTCATGCTCGTGGCAGTGGGTGCCCTCAGTGGCTGCAGTGCAGAGTGTGCTCTGATGTGCATGTGCTCTGCAACCCACTGATCTCCAGGGACCTGCTGGAATAACTATTTTTAGAGGCAGGAGACAGCAGGATGAAAGTAAATAGGGTGAATAACTGGGTACTAGTTTCTTCAGGATGGCTTTCATTACACCCCAATGGGCTCTGTGTTCCAGTTAAGGACACGGCCCTTGGTGACTGCTTGGGAAGTGATTGCCATCCTTCCTTGGCTGCAGTGTGCAATGGCACTATGGGGACCCTGCTTGTCCCTTGTCCCTGTCCCTGCTTCCATGCAGAGGCCACGGTGATTCCCTCTGTGTTCCTGGCTCGCAGGAGCTGTGGGAAGTAGGTAGGATGCTGGCTGGGCTGGCAGTGCAGATCCAGGGCTTTAGATCACGCAAACCCAGTGTTCTCTGCTACAAGTGATTCTCAGCGATGCACTGGGGTAATTAGCATGTGCATAAACACTGTGTAATCTTGTGATCATGGCTTGCAGATTAGCTCTTTTGCCAGCTTTGCGATTTCTTTGCCAGTTTTAGTTTTAATTGCAAATCCATTACTGCCAGCTCCCTTGCATATTGTAGCAATAGGCAAATTAAAACACTTGGACACAGTTGGGCGGGTTTCAGTTAAGAAATTAATTGTTACTGCCAACCAGTGCTTTTTAATGTGAGGGTGGCATTTGAGCTTGTTTTTGAGGGCATAATCTCCAAGACTTTCTTTTTTCCCTTCTCCTCCCCCTTCCCCAGACTGCGTTGCCCTGTTGAGCAGCTCCCCAGATGGCACGAAGCAAATGCTCGCCTCTTTGATCTCCTAGTCAAGAAATTTGGAAGTCGTTCTGAATTTATGAGAATCCTGTCTGAAATAACTCTGTCTGTGCATAGGGCCACGCAAAGTCAACCCAGAGCTGCAGGCAGGGCTCACCTGAACCTCCCGGGGAAGCGCAGGATTACATCCCACAAGAGCATCGTGTGATGCTGTAGCGATAAAGAGAAACTTCATGCATGTTGTTGAACAAGGAGTCTAGACAATCTACAATTTACCAGTCGGGGTAATTGGCTAAAGGCTTAATCCGCCCTGATAATCCAGTAATGGTATTGTTGGCAGGACACAGATGTAAATATCACTCAGCAGCACTGGCAGCTGCTGTCTCCTGGGATTGCTGCCGTTCCCAATTCCCTTTCCACACTCTGTAGGGCTGATGCGGAACTGTCAGAGTTCTGCACACTTCTTGTCTTGGGTGTTTCTCAAAACCTGCCCGGGCTCAGTTGGTGGTTTTCACCCTGTTTGTGATATTTTTCCCCAGGTCAGAATTTTCACAAAAACATTAAGAATATCTTTTTCTTCCTGATGTACCTCGTTTGCTGAAGTGTTCTCGCGTGGCTTTTCCCGGCCTCCTGATGCTGCTGTCACAGCCTCCCATCACCCTTCAACACACATAGCATCTGGTTGCAGTGGGTCTATGCCAATGCCCTGTGTGTCACCTCCAGACCTGGTGGCATTCACTTTGACTTCAGTGGCATCACTCTGCATAAGCATGAGCCCTCATGTGCCACCAGCATGGCTGGTGGGGCACTTCTTGTTCAGGCTGGGGAATGCTCCGGGAAGACCATAGGGCAGCTCCCAGTGCCTATGGGGGCTACAAGAAAGCTGGAGAGGGGCTTTGGAAAAGGGCCTGTAGGGACAGGACAGGGGAATGGCTTTAACCTGCCAGAGGGGAGACTGAGATGAGCTCTTAGGCAGAAGCTCTTCCCTGTGAGGGTGCTGAAGCGCTGGCACAGGATGCCCAGAGAAGCTGTGGCTGCCCCATGGCTGGCAGTGTTCAAGGCCAGGTTGGGCACAAGGGCTTGGAGCAAGCTGCTCTAGTGGAAGGTGTCCCTGCCCGTGGCAGGGGTTGGAGCTGGAGAAGCTTTAAGGTCCGTTCCTACGCAAATCAGTCATGATTCGGTGATTCTCAGGTCAATAAAGCTGAGCAGGCATTTAAAAGTACCACATGCCCCTGTTTTTCAGGGGTATGTTTAATGTATTTCTCTTTGTCCCATGGGGACAAAGGAAGGGAGATGGGGCAGCAGCAGATGCGGGGAAGGATAGACAGAGATTACCCCCTCCAAACATGAATCTCCTGCAGGTAAAGCATTTCATCCCTCCTGAGATCTGCCTTTTGTGGCCTCTTGAGGTGTCAGAGCGTGGCTGAGCTCTTGACACAGGCTGTCTGAAATTACTGTCTAATTCCGCATGAAGCCAGTTGATAGAATCACCTATCCCATTCCTGCTAACTGTTCTCTTTTAACTCATTCCCTCCATTTACCTTGGGAAAAGGGGCTGTTTATAGCTAGTTCTACAGCTGAAGGGTTCTGGTCCTATAGCACCAGGTATGAATGAACCCTGCCAAGACTTCATTTATAAGAGTCACGTTTGCTCACTGAAAAGCCGCTTGCTTGTTTCTCACTGCTGGCTTTGCACCTTTAGTCTGGGGACTAAGTGTCAAGGTAGGTTTCTCTTCCTGTGCATCACCACCAAAACATGCCCTGAGTATTGTCAGTACAACTGCCCTGCCTACAGGGAGGTTGTGGACCTGTAATTGATTGGAGCTCAGCAAATGATTCCTCTGATGACCGAAGCAGAAACGCCCTGGGAATTACTCTTCTGCAGCAGCACTGGCTCTGCGCTGCCAGCAGAAGTGTTAATAAACCAGTATATAATAACATATATAAATGCATTTTGGTCACAGACCGTCTGAGATGGCTGTGAATCCTTGACACTGTTTTTCAGGCAGCCTTTTTGAGCGCTGGTGGTGGTTTTTTCAGCTCAGAAAACAATGGAAGAAGCACAGTTCCGCTGCAAACAAAACCTGAACATGCTCTGACTTACATGTGAAATATCAAAGGGCACTGTTCAGTACACACATTGCCACCCTTCCGTTCACAGCAAACACCTCGTCACGGCCCAGAGACTTTGGGAAAACTACACATAGAGTACGTATTCAGCCCAGTGTCACCCTTACAATTGTCCCATAGCCCTGGCTCCATAATGTTGTGGCTAACGAATCCAGCTTCAATTGTTCGGGATCTCTATCGGAGCAGACATCGGGTTTGAGTTCAGCCGGTCCAGAGTCAGGAGGAATAAACACAAACCTACAGTAAGATCAAAGCAGCAGAGAGGTGCACATCTGCTAATAATAATATCTTATGAAAGCTCATATTTTCCTTCAACAACATCCTGTCATTTGTGTATTAGCTTTGAAAAGGGGTAAAAAAAAAAAGAATTCAGTGTAATTTACTTCAGCAAAGATAAGGCAGAGACTTGATTGCAGCAGCTCGTGTGTGGTTTGCTGCAAGGACTGTACATGCGCCGCGTCCTCTGCTGCATGAGTGAGTGGAGTGTGCAGAGCTGAGCTGGCTGTGACTGAAGTACCATTGTTATCTGATTTTCATATACAGTCTGTGACAATGTGATGCTGAAAGGAGGATGAGGTAAACAGTCTCTGAGCCGGTAACCGCATCCACACCTGGTGCACCTCGATAAATGGCTGTAAACAGTTTGTATGGTGGGAGGTTACGGCGAGGCTGAGCATGTCTAACGGCTCCTGGTGACCTGGGAGGGAAACACAGAGCTCAAGGGAAGGAGTTTCTGTCAGGGTGGAATCACCCAGGGGATTAAAATAGGGATTTCACCCTTCCATAGGTGTAGGTGGCCCCGTGGCTTTCCAGGCAGTGTGTGGGACAGCGGAGCATGGTTGGGGTGATGGTACCTGAGGGGGTGCTTTGGGCTGCTCAGCCATAGTGGGTCAGACAACTGTGATTTCCCCTCCACATGATGTGACCTACTTAGGAAGCACTGGTCAGCCCTCAAAACTGGGCACAGCGCTGACCATTTCCTCTGTCTTACTTCTAGGTATCACTATCAGCTTTTTAATCTAGTGCAGTGGCTTAAACCTCTGGCAGAATTTTACTCTGCCCAGAACTGGGATGCTCAGCAGGCTGCCGGGCATCGGGACCTGAGAAACCACAGGAGGATGGGTGGTGGGTGATGCTGGAGACTCTGTGTTTTGAACTCGTCTTTCACATTGCATACTGTGGTTGCTGATATTTGATGGTGCTGTAGTTCTCTCTGCAAGCAGGAAAGGGTTTGGGGTTTTGGTGAAGGAGAGGAAGGCTGATGATGAAAGGTGACAGAATGACCCACTAAGTACTGAAAATGGGCTGGCTGAGGAAGGAGGAGGTTGTTTAGGAAGAAAACGGAGGGGAAGAGGACCAACAGGGGCAGGTACAGGCACGGCCACAAGCCTCTTGCTCTGCCTGCGCAGGCGCTGTATCTTTAGGTCCTGCCAGCTCCTGGGGCAAGGTGTGACGATGGCCATGGGGTGGTAATCACAGCGAGCAATCACTGCACTGGGAAGGTGCTTTTCAGGGTTGGGAGGCTGAGCTAGTGTCTATCCAAAGTCTGCAGCAAACAGGGACTTGTTAAGAAAGTGGAGCAAATAATAATGATCCTTCTGTTTAATGCAGCTGAAAGGCGTACTTCAAAGATAGCGTTATCCTAAAAAAGCCCAAGTATTGAGGGGAATATACTTGATCACAGCTTCCAAGTTTTGATGGTAGCGTTGTAAGTAGGTCAGCAAACGGTAATATTTAAATTAACTCCTCTTTCTGGCAACTAGGTGGGAATGTAGGTCTGGAAATGGGTAGATGTAGATTCTCTTCCCAGCTCTGCCACTCTGACAAGTCACTTCATCTCCTCATGCCTAAGGGAAGAATACACCTTTGGGCTCTGCCCAGTAATTATCAGCCAAATGCTTCCCCACCTATCTAAAGGGTTTTAGAATATGTGATTGAAAAGTGCAAAGTGTTATTAACATTGAATTAATGTCTGCCATTACAATATGTAATGGAGTATTTCTGCACACACCCCATTTCCTCCTGCTCGAATGTTTTGTCAGACGAGTCCAAGTGTTTACCAGCTTTATAGCTGGCCTCAAAAGAGCCAGTGAGCTGGAGCTGCTGGTAGCTAGTGGAGCTGCTCCTTTGCCAGAAGGGTATTTTGGGTGCAGGAGCCAGCGCAGAGCCGTGGCCCCAGTTTTGGCAGGAGATTTGGGGTGCTCCATCACTGGAGCTGCTGGGCACATCTCGTGTGAAGCCTGCACACCCATGGCACATACCGGAAGGCAAGGTGCCTTCACCACGGGCTGCACAGTGAGGTGCAGATGTGCCACGCTTCCTGCTGCGGGTGGAGAGGACCAGGCTGCTCTGAAAGCAGGGGGATGCACCTCCCTTAACCTCTCTTTTGGGAGCTGAACACCACAGCCCTCCCACTGCCTGCACAGCATCAGCATCCGCAACAACACCCTGCCCAAATTGCTTTAATTTCTACCTCCTCTAAATGTATTGATTTTCTCTATGCAAATAGCAGCTGTTTGTTGACCCACAGCTGTATTTAAGGATAGAAACCCAGACTTCTCAAGGCAGTGTTCATCTTCAGTCATCTGCTCATCCCATCACAGACATTCCCTGCCTGCTGCTCCCACCCATCGGCATTTGGTTCACACGCAAGGGCTCTGCCTCGCTTCTCATTATCACACCCTGCACAGGCGTTTCACTTCTTTTCTGTAATATCTCAGTGCACGGTGTGGGTTACTGTCTAGACTGCATCTCTTGAACCAAATGTAGTCACTAATATAATATATTATTAGAGCTCACTAAAAGTAACAAACAAAGTACATTTCTTTGTTCACTCCATAATTGTTTGTTCATTAGCTTGCTTGCTGATTCATAAAATATGAAAACCTCCAATAGTGTATCTAGTCACTAGTGCAAATTAGCTAGTTTCTAATGTGCATAAATAAATTATAAGCCTGCATTTACAATGTGCCTTTAGTACAAGCGCTGCACAGAAGTGCTTTATCTCATCAGAAAAGAACTGGACCTGCTGCTGTTCTGCACACAAAGGGACAAGTGAAGGCAGAAGCTGGGAGTGCTGTATCCTACACTTGCAAAATATGTTAGTGGCAAAAACGATCTTTTTGCTCGTGGGTAATCCGTTTTCTTTAGCTTAGAAGGTGGAACATGACATCCTTGGATGCCTACCCTGGTATCTGGTGCTGGTGTGAATGAGCATGGGCATGGCCTGCATCCTGTCAGCAGTTGGGAAAGCTCCAAAGCTTCCGTTATTCAGGGGCTCTGCATTTTCCCTTGGTTTGTGTGATCCTTCTCTCCAGCAGCAGCTCTTCCTCCTTCTTGGCTATTCTTGTTGCTTATGAATCACTCCCAAAGAGAGCCATGTCCTCAGATTCCTAAGAAACTTACTTCCACAGAGGATGTGCCCATGTGCAAGACTCCCAGTGGGTCTAATATCATCTTTTTAGGGCATCTTTTTCTAGCTACAGATTTCTGTGGCAGGGAGTGTAATTCTTTAGTACAGTTCAGAGCTAGAATTCTTCATTCCTTTCCATACCAAGGTACAAGCTCATCACAAAGGGTCTGTTCTCTAAAAATAGTGTAGGTATTAAGGTAAATTTCTGAAGGCAGCAGTTTAATGTCTGTGTATTTTATTGGTGTAATCCCTCTTTAGTTCTCTAATTCTCTTAAATAATGAATCCAGGCTCCCTAGGATATGCTTGGGATACAAGTTTTGCCTCACACTGCCCAACCTGCCTACAAGAGAGGTTTGAACTGGGGCAGCTTCACAATCACTGGGTAATGGTCCCACAGGGACCACCAGCTCCCAAGCAGTACAGCAGTTCTGTTTTGGACAGAATGAAATACATACTTTTTCCTCAGCTTCTTTCAGTGCAGTTGATGAAACAGAGATTAGAATGATGTGGGGTTTGTATCTTCAGTTATTTTACCTCAGTGCTCTACCATTACTTTAACTGACTTTACCTCAAAGCCCATCAAACTTCCTTTTCTTTGCTAAATTAGCTCATGATTTCTCCTCTTGCTCACATGCCCAGCACTTCCACCTCTGACAGAGGTGGAAAAAACTGCCCCAAAGCTCAATTAGGACATTTTAGGACCTGCATGGTATAAAAAGGGATCTTTTTTCTTGTGTGTTCTGAATTTGGAAGTCCTAAGGTAGGATTCGTGTGGGCTGGGAGCTGGCAGGGCTGATGGTGCATCCTTCAGGTACACCAGGAGCCTGCAACGTCTGTAGTCTGAGTGTAGGCACTTGGGTCATTGGACTAAATGAACTCCTGCTTTACAAAGTCAGGGGAGCCTTTGTCCCCTGTTCATCCACATTTCATGCCATAGAATCATAGACTGCTTTGTGTTGGAAGGACCTTAAAGCTCATCCAGTTCCAACTCCCTGCAATGGGCAGGGACACCTTCCACTAGACCAGGCTGCTCCAAGTCCATCCAAATGAGTGTTTTCTTGATCAATCATGGATTTCCATCATTTTGTCAGTATTGTGCTTCAACAAGAAAAGAGAATTAGTTCCAGTGAATTAACCCACAAACCTGTAATCTCCAGTTTATGAAGGGAAAATAGAGAAGTGGTAAAATCTCATGTCCTGCTGTTGGGGCCAAGCAGTATGCGATGCTGGGAAGGCCTGCAGACAGCTCCAAACGGCGTCATTCAGAAATCCTCTTTCATCTTAGAATCTTCATCTCCTTCTGCTTCAATTTCTTCATTTAATTGTTCAAATCCTTGGCTGCGCTTGAGTTCTCCAGTTTTCGTTTGCTGTGTGTGTAATGCTCTCAGGTCTCTTTGCAGATGACCAGATTAGGTGAAAGAAAATGAATTATGCTTATTTCTGTGCTTTAGGTGGTTTTTCATGTGCACTGCCTTATGCAAAACAAGGCAGATGATTCTTTAATGTTTTCTTTAGATCCTGACTCTAATCCAGCCTTCCAGCTCCACCTGAGTTCCATGCGAACGTGGCTTTAGTCACTGTACAATTTCTCTACAGTTGAAGGTAAAGGTTCTTGCTAAAGAGGCAGAAAGCTCTAGATCAACATCTCTTCTTTTAGACTCCAAACATCATTACTTTCCCTGTCCATCCAGTTCTCTGTCTCCCTCTTGGTGGGTTGGGAGTCATTGTGGTGCTGAGATTTCTGGGTTCTTGTGATGATCACAAGTAGGTTTTAAAGGGCACCACACAGCTCCTTGAAGACAACTTTCATTCACTGCTGTTCCTGTCTGGATTCAGGACAAGTGCAAGGCAGAGTATTTTACTGCAGATACCAAGAGTTTTGAAGTCCTCAAGCAAGCTTGCATTTAGAAGGAAGAGTTGCTAAATTCAACATACGTAATTGACATATAATTTGGAATAATGGCTTTACAGGAGTGTCTGCGTAGAATTTGACCTATATATTCATTGGAATTGGTGACCGTGTGGAGGAAGGAGAGAGCTTGACCCAGCTTGACATTCAGATCCCAGAGGAAGGTTGTATGACTAACACTCAAAAACCAGCCATTTAATTTCAGTCTTGGGCTTGCATCATGAAATCATAAGCTAACAACCATGGAACCCAATTTGGGCATTTTTTGGAGCCATTTACTGATGCTCATCCACTTGAATTGGGAAAGAAGAATTAACTACTCTCTTTTGGAAAGCAACTGTACATGTATCTCTTTTTAACCTCTTCACTTAGTCAAGAGCACCTCTTCTGCAGCTGAAGAGCATTTCAGATGCACCTTTGACTGGCACTGTTGCCAGGTGGTGGTGATCCTGCTTTTCCAAAATACCTCTACATGAAATTATCCCAATCCCACAAACCACTCTGCATTATTTCATTGATGTTCCACTGGCAAAGAGAGAGGCCTCTAATTTTATAGAGACCTGAATGGAGGCAGGTGCCTCTTTTGTCCTCCAGCCTTCCCAGAAAATCTAGTGATGCTGTGGGATTTCCCCAGTCCTTGGAGGAATTCCCACCTTGGGGGAAGATACAGGTCAGGGTGGCAATGGGGGTATTTATTTGCATCTTCCTGGGGCAGAGGACTGTGTCTCCAGAACATCCTTCTTCTGCATCCCTGTGCCGCCTGGTGCTGAGCCCTCACTACCTGGGTGCATTCCTGGACTACTCTGCTCTCTCCATTTCCCATTCCTGGTGCAGTGAGTGCAGGTAGGTCATATATGAAGGGAGGAGATGCAGCAGCACAGTGATGCTTACAGAACAGGGAATTAATGCAGTGACACCAGTGTGTCCCAGGTACCAGACTTCCAGGGGAGCACATGAGGTCAGTCTCAAGGACAGCAGCATCCTCGGGTACCGTGCTGGGGTTCTGCTGTTTCCTCAGCACCACCCATTGCTCTGTGTTGTAGCATGGCATATTCTTCATCAGCTTTGTGGAAAGGAGTGCTTTATATAAAGTTTCAGTCTCTGTGGTCTCTGTGTGGAATGTCCCGACTTCCATACACAGCATAAATGGCTGTTTGGTTCATCACTTTGGTTGTTGGATGTAGTGTGTTATTTAGGGTGATTCACAGGGCTGCATTGCTCTGCCTGGTGGTGCTTTTGGTTAAGACATCCCATGTTCCATGCGTGCTGGATCAGGAGGGAGCAGAAAAGGAGCAAATTGTTGCTACTCTGGTTAATCTTTTTAGAACTGCTTAAATGATGAGCAGAGCATGCCTGAGAGCTGCTGGCTCTTGGTCTCTGCTCTCCTGCTCCCTGAAGCAGTAGGTTCAGAGATGCGGATTTTCCCTTGCAATGAGAATGGGTAAATGAACTGGCAAGGAGGGAGAGTCAGCTCTGCTGTCTGATGGAGAGATCATGAGTGAGGTGTTCTCCTCAAGCACCAGGCCCACCACCAGCTATGGAGACCCAAGACATGCCTGGAGAGAGGAGGGGAGAAGCTTGAGCTGCTGTAATCACAGGTGGGAGTGGGAATGCCTGGAAATGATCCATCAGCGAGCAGTGGGCCACTCCTTGGAAAAGCTGTGAATAACTCCTGCGCCTTCCCACCGAATGTGTGCTAATGTGGTCTTGCACAGGACTTTCCTTTTCAATCTCATAGCCTCAGCAACACATTTAGATAGACATTTATATAAAAATCTCATTTCATGTTCCATTTCCAAGCCAGCACGCATGGATTTGCTCATGAGTAATGCCTGAGTCGGCAGGGATAATGCTCATTACTCACAGGGAGCGCACTGGGAGGAACTGGGAGCCACGGCGAGGGCGGGGTGTATCCCAGACGCATCCTGTCCCCTAACTCTGGGCATCACTGCCTGGAGCTGCCGCACTGCTGATGCTGCAGAAGCTGGGATGAGGAATCCAGCTCTTTTTTAGCCCATTTTTAAGTTCGCTTCTATCAAGGTGAGCTAAGCCTCTCCCATGTCATAGAGTGCAAGGCAATTATAAAGTCTGATGTGTGCATCTTCTGCCTTCCACTTCTGCCTGTGGAAGGGAGGAAACAAATGACATTGGATGGCCACAAACTGTCTTTTAAATGAGGCTTACATTGCTTCCAAAGAATGTAGGCAAGCCAGACTCAGTGGTGCAACTTTCTGAAGAAAAGCCTAGTGCTAATGAGAGTATCTGGTCATTCATACATGGATTAATCTTCTTTTCCCTCAGTCAAAGGTTTCTGCTTCAAGCACCTGCTAAAAAGGGAGCCATGTAATGAAGTGTCTGGGTGGTAAAATGTGGTTTTATAGCCCTGGTTTTGCTTCCCATTCTTCAGCGAAGAAAAGGTTCCCATAGCATGGGAAGGCAGGAGCAGAGATGGGGAATTAGGACCTGAGCCCTAGAGCCTGAAATACCCAGCCTGCAAAATCTCATGCTGTGGGTTGGGTGGAAAACAAGAGTAATAATTGAAGCAGAGATGGAATTTAGGAGCAGAGCAGAACAAATTAACGCGTGGTCCTGGAGGGTGAATATTTCTGCTCCTGCGCTCATCTCGAATCACAGGGATGTACAGGGGAAGGCAGGTAAAGGAATAGCTTCTCTCTCCTTCTGTTCAGAATACAGTCTAGACCAAGCCTAGCCAGACCAGAAAGACAACACGGCATGGAAATCAAACCCCAGGCTCCTATTTGGCTAATGGTGCACAGGATACAGTGGGGCCAGTATGAGGTTTGCTGCTTGTGGTCGAGACTTTAACTTTCTTTTTCTGAGCATGAGACATGTTGGGGTGAGGGTTTCCAATGAAACAGGGCTCTGTGCATGCAGGAGTTGCTTGTTTGCAAATAGAGTGGTGTGAATTTCAACCCCTTGTGGTTTACCATGGAAAATAGAGACATGGTGTTTTTCACCTGAACTTCGCTACACACAGGCTGAAGCGGAGGGGACCCCGTAGCTCAGAGACGACTTTGAGAGGTGAAACTAAAATTGACTTCCTCGAGGTGTGCACAGGCAAATACAGATAAACACACGCATACACCTGGTGCTGGAGGGTGATTTCCTCCTACCATTGCTGTTGCAGAATGGGGAGGTTGGTGGTGAGCAGCGACACGTGGCCACCTTGCAGCAGTGGGTGAGCAGAGCTCTGATCCCCCCCAGCCGTGGAAGGAAGGTTTTGCAGGGCAGGAGTTCACTGCAGTGGTGGGTGTGAGTCAACACTTACGGACTTGTGTCCTTAGCCGTGTTCTGTACAAACCTGGCCAGACATTGGGCCTCTGTGAGTCTTTGTAGGCAAGTTCAAGTCTTGGTGAGTCTTTAATTTATAAGCGCTTACCCAGAAATATGGCATAAAAATCTTCCTTGCTTTTGTTCGTACAAGACCTATACATGTCAGCATCCCTCATGGATGACAGTATCTTCCCAGCTTGGAAGAGGCAGGGAATGGCCCTTCTGCAGGGGATGGGAGAGCTGGGAATTGTTCCTTGTGCCCAGGATTCATCTAGGCTGCCTCTGATCTGCTTTCAAGCATACAGAGGACCACGATCCAGGGGGTAAAGCCCAAAATGCAAGGAAGGTCAGGAGTCCTTCTGTGTTTTGTCTCTTAGCATCACAGTTACAGCTGCTGCCTGTGTTCCAGGGACTTGTGCCATGAAAGGAAGGGCAGGATATGAGTCTCAGTGATAGTGTTATATGTCTGTTAGTCAAAAAGTCAGGGGAACAGTATGGTTGACCAGATCTAATAGAAAGTTTCCACTTTGGGACTGGGAAAAAAAGACGTGTCCCAGTAGAGACTTTATGCAACAGACACTTGGATGTATTTATCATTCATGTGTTAATCGGGCGGGTGAGAGAGTTGCCGTCCACATTCAGAACTGCTTTTACTTTTGATTCCTCCTGCAGGGTTGAAAGTTCTCAGTCTGTAACACAACATCTGTGGGTTCCACAGGTCAGTCAATCTGCCCTGGAGCAAACAGATTTCATGGGTATTTTCTCATTCTCGTTGACTGCTTGTATTCTTCATTAGCACAAAGATGCGCAGTGAGCTGAATACAGAACATCAGCTATGCTTGGGAGGACCAAGACATGGTTATTTTTCACATGGCAACAGTTTTGTGAGAATTTGAATGTACAATTTAACAAAAAAAAACCCAAAATCTGGTTTTGAGTTAGGAATAAGGCGTGTGTTAGGGTGAACATTTGGGCTGATAGAGGCCTATGAACTCAATGAGCACAAGCTACAGCTTGTGAGCAAGACAAAACATGGGTCTGCATGGAGGTTAGGGCTGCTAGGAGACACTGGATAGTAGGGGATAATTTTAGGATTAAGATTTGCCTGTGAAAAGCCATAAGGCATTGTAACTGCTTCTGAATTCCCATGATATACTATTTACTTCGTACTCTCCCTCTGACCTTTACTGACTGCCTTGAGCCTTGGTCATCACTGTCTTGCTGGCCGTGGTTGGAAGTGGCCTGGGGGCACTCAGCAGTTCTCAGGTTGCTTTAGTGACCTCCTCTGTAGTACAATCTCAGTGGTTTCTCCTGCTTTAAGCTCTAATCCTACACTTAATATCAGCCCAGGTCAAGGAACATCTCCCAGTTCCCAGATACAATGGTTCTAGATGTGGTAGCACATCCAGAGTCCACCATATAATCTGCTGGACTTGAGCTCGAATCCTGAACTCAACCTCAGCCCTTTCACTGCTCCAGTGACTTCTGATGAACCCAGATTTCAAAGGAGTCGCAGCTTCACTCAACAAGAGCTTTCAGTTCTGGTGCTGTCTCCCCCAAATCCCTTTATTATCCTAACCCGTCAGTTTCTTCTGATAGGACTGTAATTCTGCTCCTTCCCAAACTCATGCAGCCATCGTCAGTCCCAGAAGCAGCTCTCAAAGAGCTCCATGTACTCTCTCCTTTGCTCACTCAGCTCCACTGAACCTTCTCATGACCCGACTTCATCTGTTCTTCCTGGCCTGGATTATAATCCTAACGCCTACTCCAGCCTCAACACCATTGCTTTCCCCTTGTCAGGTATTAACCCTAACCAGAACTCTTACCTAAGCCATCAATATACAAGCTGAATTCAGCCTGCCTTAAAATGGGATCCAGGTGGAGCTGCTAGAATGCTTCCTTTGGTAGGAACTACACCAAGAGTCCCATGAGTTGGGGTTAATATTGTTCTCCACATTCAGGTTAGGATTTAATTTTGGCTCATGGCTCACAGGAGCCATGGGCTAGGAAAAAACAGGAGGTAACCAGTGTTGCCTTCCCAAGCGAGTGGGTTGGGAGTGCCGTGTCCCAGATTTCCCTACCTGCTGTGACATGGATAAAATAAAAATGGGTACCATCGCGGTCTGACAACAGTCTTCCTTGGAAAAAACAGGCTTCAAGGAAGAGTATCTGGTGTAGTCACCGTCAGGTGACTGGGCTGGAACAGTCTCCTTAAGTAACCTCCTGTCAGGAAGGTGCTCTGAGGCCCGCAGCTCTGCCCTGCACACAGATCTGTCCTGAGGAAATTCTTCTCAATCCAGGCGAGGTGAAGATGCTTTGGCTGAGAAGCTGCCATATCCAATAATAGCTCCAAAGTTCTCATACAACTCTTTGATCTCCTCTGTTTCATGACTGCATATTGCTTCTGAGAGCTGGATCTTCACCCCTAACAGAGCAAATCAGCTTTTCTTTTTGCTTTTGCTCAGGACAAACACGGGCAGGTGGCAGGGCCTGGTGGCACCATGAGTGCAAGGGATGAGCTTCCCTTCCTGGCAGCTTGGTAACAAATGGGCAATTGGAGTTGAGTAGAATGGAATAGAGTGGAATATAGAATGGAATATAATATAGAGTGGCATGGAATAAAATAAGATAGGGTAGGATAGGGTAAGATATTTCAGTTGGAAGGGGTATGACAGCTACTCCTGTTTACACGTAAAAAGAGGGTTTGGGATTCGTATCATCAACACTTCAGAAACTATGAAAAGAGAAGCTCCAGGCTGTTTGCATGCTTGCTTGCAACTAAATGCAAAGCAACTTGAAGATGAAGTCCACCCCAAACTGGGTGCCCCCGTGTTGCAGACCACCCCATCAAAGCTGTGTGAGGATATGCTGCTCCGCTTCCAAACCTGTGCTGAGTGACAGTCCCCAGGAGCACGGGGGAATTGGCCATCTGCACAGCTCCCTGGGAGCCGCGCACAGTTGTGAGCACATCCCTTCCCATTTGATGCATCACATATGAAGGGAGGAGGTTGGGATTCAAACCTGTCCCCACTGTGCGTGTGGGGAGGATAAAGCCGCGTACCCAGAAGCTGGTTGAGAGCAGCAGTCACAGGTTTTTCCATTGATATCCATTCAGACTTCCAAAGGTACTTTTTTTTCTCTGTTTTCTAGAGCATACACCTACTTTCAGCTATAAATAAGAAATAATCATGTGCATTTAACACTTATTAAAATTCTTTTTAAATTTATATGCAAAGGAGGAGCAGCCACAGGCTCCTGGCAGGCTGCCTGCACAGCCCTTTGTTCTGCACAGATCCTACACCACTGATGAGGCAGATAAATTTGTCTTCAGTGCCATAGTCTTGTCTTTGCTCTGAATCTTCTTTAGAACTACTGGAAGGTGTAGGTTGAGAAATGCTGGTTTGATTAGCTGGGCTTGTGGTTGGTCCCTTTTCATGCCAAAATCATTTAAGTGTTCCAGACATGGCATACACCCATGGAATCTACAAATATATCTCTCCCCAGTGCGTCATAATTCCTGGGGTAGTAAGTGATGAATCATCAGGATCTAATGTGTTGATAAGCTAATGAGCATTAATCAGAGCTCCTGCCCGAGGTGGGAAAGTGCTGGGTGAGCATTCTGTTGGCTGCCATCTCACTTACTTAATTCTTTTCATTTCTTTCGATTTTCCAAACGGGGCTCTTCAAAGCTCTCAGGCTCACAGACTGGGAGCCTTCAGTGCCATGCAAAATGTGATGGCCCCTTCGTGTCCCTCCGTCTCCATCCTGTTCTCAGCTCACCCATGGTCTTGCTTCTTGCGTTAGTCTGAAGTCCACACGCAGTGCCTGGTCCCGTTGTGCCATGGGATAGCTGCTGGACTTGAAGCTTCTCCCTGCAAGAAGTCTTCCTGCAGCCCCATCCCATTAAAATCATTAAGTGACTATCTCCAAATTCTAATTGTTCTTAACTGATTGCATATCATGGAAGCTGGAGCTCCCATCACGTGTAGTAAGTTGTGAGGATGTTTCCCTTACGTAGTGTAGTTGTGGCCCCTTCTTTCTATTCTGGGGACTAAAAACTTCTATTACAGCATTTTTCTTCTAGTAATGTACCTTTTAACAAAGAGTCCCGAGCAAGAGGAATGGCTGAAACTCTTCCTTACGTGTCCTGCCTGGGTGGCAGCTCTCTTACCCTGGTCAGAGCAGGGCTGTTGCAGTCAGTGTTCAGGTCTCTGGTGCAGAGCAGGAGCAATTCAGCCTCAGCAAAAAGATGCCATCGAACACCACCTTCCGTGTCTGCTGGCCTAGTTGAAGGGTTGTTTGTGCCAAATTCCCTTACATACTGGCATCTGCAGAGTGCCTCTGGATTTGGAAATGCATTGGATTTGGTGGTGTGTTTCCTTCTCTATGATCCCTGTGCATCTTGGGTCTGGTAGCAGGAATCACAGAACCATGGAATGATTTGGGTTGGAAGGGGCCTTAAAACTCATCCAGTTCCAGCCCCTGCCACAGGGGACTCTTCACAGGGAAGAGCTTCTGCCTAAGAGCTCATCTCAGTCTCCCCTCTGGCAGGTTAAAGCCATTCCCCTTGTCCTGTCCCTACAGGCCCTTGTCGAAAGCCTCTCTCCAGGTTTCTTGTCAGCCTAAGCAATACCCAGCACAGGGGCAGTGGGGATGCTGCAGCCTCCCTGGGGAATAGGGGATGTGTGTTAGCAGCCCCCCAAAGTGAGGAAATGGAAACTGCTTCTCAGTCTGTGGGCTCAGGAGCCCTACAGAACTCAAGGCCATGTGGTTCTTCGCCGTTGTGTCCAATACGTGTCTTTGCCACCCAGACAGAACCAAGGTTGTCTTTCCTTGAAACCACTGGAGATCTGCCACTGGAAAATGCCTTTCCTTGCTCTGGATTTTACCATGATCCCATAACTTATAATTACTCTGGCTCTTCCTTTACAGTGTAACCCATCCCTTCCTTTTGTAACAGTGGCACTGGGGCTTTTGTGAGGAACCACTGTTAAGTTTCAGAGCAGCCTTGTGCTCCATGCTGGGTCAGTGAGTTTTACCTCTTGAGCTTGTTCAGATGGATCAGAATTCTTCCTTTCCACAGAAATATTGTTCCATAGCTCTGTACTGAGCTGGGCAAATAAAACCCCAAGAGTGCAGGAGCACAGAGCTGCTGCTTTTACTATAGCGGATAATACCTGGGCCAGCTGAGAAGGTTTGTAACCACCAGCAGATGTCATTGCAGCCAGCGCAGCTCAGGACACGCTGGGTGAGAGCAGAGGCACTGCAGGTGTTCAGATAATGCCCGATGGAGAATGAGAATGAAAGAATAAATCATGTCATCTCTGATTGCCAGGTAGCTCATTCTTAGCTCACTGGGAACTAGTTTATAGTAGATAGAGTAGATATGAGGGATTAAATTCCACGCTACAATTTGTTTTCTGCTGAATAATTATGATTTATTAGTACAAATTATAGTAATTTAAAATAATACTTTTCAAAAAAAAAGGAGCACTCGAGTGGATTGTGTTTAATGGGGATGGTTGGGGCCTGATAACTCATGAGCCTGAGGATTAATGAAGGGAAGCTAATGCAGGGCTCCCCTTCTGCCTCATAGTAATATTGGATGTAGTGCTTCAGGATGGATGGGATAAGTGGGCTGGTCCTGTCTGGGGATGCAGGGCACCTTTTCCTCCCTTCCTGATGGGAGATGATGAGATGTGATTCTGTGTTCCTGTGCCATGCTCCATGCCTAAGAGCCCATCTCAATCTCCCCTCTGGCAGGTTAAAGCCATTCCTCCTTGTCTTGTCCCTACTGGCCCTTTTCCAAAGCCCCTCTCCAGGTTTCCTAGGCCTCTTTAAATGCCACCACGCTGAATGTGAGAGCTTGGACAGTAACTGGTAATTATTACACTATTGTGTAAAATGCATAGACATGTTTATAGAAGATCTCCTGTTACAGCAATATTTACTGTTAGCATGGCAGAGATCACAACCAGAAGTGTCTCTGCTGAGCTGGATCTTGTTCAGATGCAGGAGATAAGAGGTCTCCACCCTAAAAAAACCCTGTACAGTTAAGAAATGCAGTTGCTGTTAAACTCTTGGTGTGAACATAGCCCCGTACGAGCACGAAACAGCCCGGCTGAGGCAGATGGATGTGGAGATAAGAGAGATCGACTCAAGGCAACGTTTTATGGGCTGTCACCAGAAAGCCTTCGCAACACAACAAGCAAGGATTTATCTTGTGGGGAGCTCCAGGTGACTGGTGAGGCTCTCGCACCAGAGATGATGTACCTGTGCTCAGCTACACAGCCCCTCCAAAGCCCAGCACATTTCATGTGGTGGGGCTGGGAGCTGGGATTGGGAATGGTGCAGGGAGCGCCTGCAGCTGCAGAGCAGTGTGGGCAGAGCCACGGACAGGAGCAGGAAGGGAAGCGGGTTCCTGAGATGAGTAAATCCGAGGCACTGAAGCAGTGCAGAGATCAACAGGAGGAAATGTCCCTCCGCTGTTACACTAACAGTGTAAGAGCGATTGTTTTCTCTATGTACCGTGTTACTGCATACAGTGCTGCAGAGCTCTTGTGCCTGACAGGCTGAAAGCACCTTGTGTTGCCTTCCAGCACCTGAAGGGGCTACAAGAAACCTGGAGAGGGGCTTTGGACAAGGGCCTGCTTAGATGATGGCCATGAGATAGATGGGTTTACTTTTTAATTGCAAACTTTGCAGGGAAAAATGCAAATCCTGACCCAATGGGAAGAGGGTTTTAATTGGATTTTTCAGCACATGTACAATCCAGTGATTATGAAGAGCCCTTCTTACAAGCTGAGATACTAGTGTAGGATTTGATCGTGTAGCCATGTCCTGAAGTGAGGATTTGTTTGCCTGTGGATCATTGTCCTGATAGCAAGAGAAGTTTATCATTCCCAGGTTTTCAGAGAGCAGATGTGGGACACACAGATGTCCAGCTCAGGCTCTGAATAACACCTAAGCTAAAAGGTTGCACCGTAGGCATGCGAAGGTTGTGTGCATACCAGGAGAGGTAGATATATATGTATATATAGTATAATTAATGCTCTGTGTAACTTCAGTTTCCTCATTCACAAATAGAGCTGTCAGTCAGTGTTATAGATCAGAGGGATTGCAAATAAGTTCAAAAAAGAAATCTGTGTTACAAAATAACCTACAGTTAAATAGCTGATGCCTGCTAGTGAGTTACATTCAGTGTCTGGTTAGGAACAAATCAATGCCAGAAGCTTGATGTACTGATGGTGGCCTGGATTGTGACCTGTTCTTCCTTCGTGAATTCTTTTTCTTCTTTCCATCTAAATGGGTGTAAATGCTGGGGTAGTTGTAGTGAATCAGGTTGTGTTTCATGGCCTCAACTGGCACAGAATAGGAGAATCAGGGAGTTCAGCCAACACCTCCATGGACACCCCGAGATTTTCCTTGTGTCAAAGAGTGCTGAAGGCCCCATGCTCTCCCGAGGTGACCCCCAGGAGGAGCTCAGAAACCACCCCATATTTCCCAGCAAATCCCCCAAACTGAGCTGCCTAAAGGCAAACGGGCACCTCCTGCTTTGGGGACACTTCTGGTGGTGGTGGCATCGCTGGGGTCTCAAGGTGTAGGCAGAGACAGACCCTGCAGGGACCAGTGCACCGACAGTGTCCAGGGATGTGCTGGGATGTAGCTGCCTGCTCTCACTCCAGCAGCCCTGGTCTGAGCCCAGCATGGGGCTGGCTGGATACACACCTTCTGTTTGCTCAGTTCTGCTTTGTTTAATATTGCTGGGAAACCTTTTCCATGGAGTCCCGTGTCACGGCTGACCATGGGGCAGGGCGAGCTCCCAGGGCAAGCTGCTTGGGAAAACAGCCTGACCTCAGCCAGAGTTGGTATTTTAGCATTTAGCATTTATCCCCTTCAGCACCTGCATGAAATCGTGGTATCTCCAATTGTGGTGATGGGAATAGACATTTGTGGTGATGGGAATGGACACACACCTCCAGCCACCACGCTCAGGCTGTTCTCCCCAGTTGAGGTTGGGCTACGAGGACCCTCTTCAAGGTCACCCAGTGTGGTTCACATAAAGCAGCACGGTCCAGCAAGGAATTGCTGCTGCAGTCTCGTCAGAGCAGGAAAATAAACAGATTCAGGGTGCGCATCACTTGTATCTGGGTCTTCTGCCTCCTGGGAGGGTAAGTGCATTGACCAGGAGGTAGCTCTAACCTTTGTCCTGGATCTAAACTTCTCCCAACAAAACTTGCGTGAAGATGCACCCTATGAAGAGTTGTGGTTTCCTTGACTTGATCTATCTGACAAAACAAATGGTGCTCCATAAAATTCCTGTCCCAGTGTAGTCCTGGAGCAGGTGGCAGCTCCCTTAGCAAGAGCAGGATCATTTAAAGTATACTAAGATTTCTGCCCATGTCAGTTTGCACCCATTGCTTCTTGCTTTCAGATAAACCCCAACTCAAAGCAAAACCAGGTTGAAAGAGCAAACTTTCATCAATTATTTTTCTCATCAAAACCATATGAAATAGTGACTATCTCATTTTTTCGGTGTGAAGCCTTTGATCAGTCCAGCCCTGTGAACTCTTGATAGCCTGGGTTAAAATGAAATCCAAAACTGGGCACATTCTGTGTGCTCTCTGGTTTCAAAGTGAGAACTCTTCATGTCTGCACTAACCATGTTGTTCCCAGGCTGTTGTTGACAGTCGCTCTCATGAAGCCATGGGCAAAAACTCACTGGAGCTCTTGCACAAAACATGCTGAGAAGCCGACCTGGCCATCTTAGGAGTCATTTATTATTTATTACTTAGAAAAAAGCATAAATTTTGCTCTATTTCATTACCAGTCCATCTTACAATCGCCCGTTACAGCACCTCCTTGCACTGGTTTAGCTGTATATAGAAAACAGGACTTTCAGCCTGAATCTGAAGTTTGGAAAGCAGCTCCCTCAAAGCTGCTTTCCATACCAAGGCCCAGAGATGGAAATAATCTCATGACCATCCACTCCTGTAGTAAAATCTTACACAATGAAATCTGTAGATCTCAATACCTGAAAAACAGGATTTGAAGACACATGACAAGAGCTGAGTTCAAATATGTATGACTTCATACCAGCATGGTAGGTAATCTTTATCATCACGAGTGTAGAGCAGATGAAATCGAGGCATGGGGTTGGGATGGCACAGCACAGGAGTTACCTCATTTATTCCCATCCCTTACCTTGAGTCCCATGCTGAAAATGAGCCTGAGAAGTGTTGCTAAATAGAATATCGACGAAGAAAACCCATGGTAAAAGATGTGAAAAGAAGCCTCTATGGAGCCAGGCGTTGCTGCAGTACTTGGTGCATCCCTTCTCTCTCAGTTTGCTGTCTCATTACCTACTTCATCACAGGGAATGCGGAAATTTAGGCAGCAGAGCTGCATGTTCCCCTGCAGCCTGAATCCAGCTCATGTGCTGGGGTCAGACCACTCTGTCTTAAATCCCAACTGGGAAGCTCGGGGAGCCCTCTCCCCATCCACTGACAGCCACGGGGATTAGCTGGCGAGCCTTTAAACTGCTCCTTGTTTTACATCTCATTGGAGGGAATGCGTAAGGAACTTCTAGAAGTCAAGTGGCAGGACAAGATTAATTAGGATTCCTTCCTAATCCTAATTACAATGATATTTGCTTCCCACGATAGGAGGCCCTCATTATCATATGTATAAGTTTGTTTCTTGTGTCTGGCTGCTTCCCTCTGCCCAACAGAAAAAAAGCTTAAATAATATTTAATACATTTTTATATTCATTAAAAAAAATGCAGCTTTTTTAATCTGGTGAAAACATCAGCTGGGCAGAGGAGAAAACCATCCGATTCCCTGTTCATTTCCCTTGCTCTCTAATTATATGCAAATCCACCAAGCCCAGGTTTTAATTCAGCCATTGGCATTAAGAGATCAGAGGCAGATTCAGACTGGGGAAGCGGAGTTTGATGGTTCATATGAATTCTAGTGGCAGATAAATTCCACACTTGAATCTAAATGTTTATTCCGCTCTGCACAATAACTTGCTTGCTTTCAGAGGAAAAAAGGGGTATTAAGCATTAAAGGAACTAATTCCTCCTATCAAGAAAATTAGGATTTCTCCCAGGCAGACACAGGGTATCATCCAGGATTAGCGGCTGTAGCATTCTTTGTAAACATGTCACCCTTGAAAGTGAGCAACAAGGAAAGCTGCTATCGCTTTACAGCTGCAGGGTATCAGTAAAGCATCCCTTCGGCTCCAGAGGGGATTAGCTTCCTTCTGCATCCTCCAGAGGACTATTTGTCGTGGAAACTGGGAAATACAAGTCAGTGCCAATTGGGATAATGCAGGGGCAGCTCTCCCCTATCCTGAGGGTCCCAGTGGGATCTGGGGCTCCCTGTGCAGAGGAAAACCCCTCACTACACCCCTTAGCCCTTGAGCTTCGTGGCTGGTTGGTAAAATTAATACTAGGTTGGGAATGAATTCCCAGGCCACAGCCAGCCATTCCCATGCCATTCTGACAGCGATGCTGTGGGAAGGGCTGGGAGAGACCCCGGCAAAGGCTCAGCAGAGCTGCGTTCATTCATTCATCGCCATCCATGTTGGAAACATGCTTAACATCCATATAAATATCAAAAGATTTCACCATATCAGGAAATGCATTCCCGGGAATGCCGATAACCATGGCAGATTATCACCCCCAGTTGCTTTGTCTGATCTGTTATTTAGCTGGTGCCATGTGCTTGGGCACGGCTGCCTCTGACATGTTCAAAGCTCCTGACTTGGTGCCGTCTGATGCTGTGTGAGTGCATGGCCCCAGCGGTCGTGTGCTGCAGGAGAAAGCTCTCTCTGATCGAGTCAGCAGCAGTTCACTATCGCTGTCATTGTGGTTGTTGTTACTGGTAGTGTTTTTCACTGCGCACTCGCCCACTTGGGGATTTACTTCAGATGGGGAGAGACACTTTCCATTTGTTGTCTTTTTCTTTCAACCAGTGACGTGCTCGCACAGTGAGATCCTCCCTGGAGCTGAGCTCTGGGACTAGCAGATGAAAACGGAGTGCAATGGAATGGGATGGCTTGGGTTGGAAGGGATCTTAAAGCTCATCCAGTTCCAACCCCCTTCTAGCAACCTTCCACTAGAGCAGGTTCCCCCAAGCCCCATCCAGCCTGGCCTTGAGCACTGCCAGGGATGGGGCAGCCACTGCTTCTCTGGGCACCCTGTGCTGGCACCTCAGCACCCTCACAGGGAAGAAAATTATCAGGACAGAACAGTTGAGAAGCATAGTGCCTGCCAGGAAGCCAGAAGCTCTCCCATCCCAAGCCCAGAGACAGGCACAAAAGTCCTGTTATGCGTCTCCTCTCCAGGTCCCGGGGTGACAGTTGTGGCACCAGCAGGATGGTGTCACCTCTGTGGCCGCGCACCCTGGCACCGCTGCGGTGTGAAGGGGCAGGTTTCACCCCCTCTGATGTTTAGTGAATCGAAACACCTTAAATCACATCAGAGGTGGGTTTTTGTTGCTTCTGTGTTTTGATAACTCCCCTGCTCTCTTTCAAGTACAGGGGCTGGTTTTGTTTTGTTTGAAATGAGAATCAGAAACCCAGCCAAGCAGCCAGGAGCTCTCCTGATGCCCAGGGGATGTGTAAGCAGACCTTTGCCTCCAGAAAACTGGAGGGCTCCTGTTGGGCTGATCTCCTGGCACAGCCCTCACGCCCTGAGGTTCAGCTGGTCCTGGTGCTGCCCATGAGCCGGGCACACAGAGGGTAGCATCACTGCTCCTTTTGGATGTGGTGTCTCAAAGCCTTACCAAAGGGCAAGCCTTGGCTCTGTGTCACACTTTAACTTTGCTCTCCTCCCTCACCCTCTTGGATGTTTTCCTGATGAATTCCGGGTATCAGACCAACCGCTTGCCTTTGAGAAGCGGAGCGTAATAAAGGAGGTCAGATACTATCAGCCGCTGTAGGTCAAGTAAGTGCCTTCTCATTCAAAGCCTCAGGTGTTACCAGTAACTCCAGGGTTTGCAGTGTTCATTCAGATTCGCAGAACTACATGGCACAAAAGGGTCAGAGATATTTCCATTTTCCATAGCCCAGAACATAAAGGGGCAATACCCAGGGATGGGTGTTGCAGAAGAGGGGAAATAGCTGCAGCCTCACTGTTACATTGCCCTGGGGTTTGGTATTGTGATGCAGCCCCTGGATTATATCACCCCATCATTCCTTTCCATGGAGCTAAATGTCACCGTTGCCTTGGTGGCATCCAGCGCATTGGGACTAAGGGGTGTTTCTGTCCCCTCCTGAGCACCATGAAGCTGCTTTTAGCGTTGCAGCAGCAGGGCACGTGTGGCACAAGGGGGCTTTCTGCATGGTTGAGGAGGCTTCTGGAGTGAGGTGGCTCTTCTGATCAATGTGACTATGCACATCAAGCGGTGATGCCAAAAGTTCATTTTTAGGGGTTTCGTCTCTCTGGTATGGGGTGTACCTGCCTCTGCACTTGTCCCTGTTGCCATAAGAGAGCAGCCTCTGGAGCAACTTTGATCTTTATTTTTCCATGCCTTTTTATTTCTTTCATGAAGTACCACCTACATCTTTCTCTTAGAACATAACTACTTGAGAAGCGAAACGGCTCTTCCTGTTCCCGTAAATGGTGAAAAGCTCAACTTTTCAAACCCCTGCAGAGTTTAACTTCAAAATAATCACCATCATTGCTTAAAAACAGAAACCAGCAGCACAGAGGTTGCTGAGACCATCTGAAAGGTTATGAAGTTCTTTCCCTGTATTTGTCCCCATCAGTGGAGCTTGGCCATTTCCCTGAGTGCTGGGACATGGAAGGTGTTCAGGGCTGGGAGTGTGTCCCCTGATACCCAAGGCAGGTCTCCTAAGGCAGTTGGGATGCACATCTGAGTCCCAAGGGAGAGTCAGTGTCATGGAAGCTGAGTTCAATGTACAAAAGAGAGCAGGGCTGCTCAGGGGCAGAGCTGGATTTTGGAGAGGCTGAAAGACATTGTAGAATTATAGAATTGCAGATTGGTTTGGGTTGAAGGGACCTTAAAGCTCATCCAGTTCCAACCCCTGCCACAGGCAGGGACAACTTCCACTACAGCAGCTTGCTCCAAGCCCCATCCAACCTGGCCTTGAATGCTGCCAGGGTTGGGGCAGCCGCAACTTCTCTGGGCACCCTGTGCCACCTCAGCACCTTACAGTAAAGAAGGTCTTATGTCTCATCTAAATCTACCCTCTTTGAGTTTAAAACTTTTCCCCCTTGTCCTGTCCCTACAGGTCCTTATTAAAAATCAGAGAGAAAAGGAAGAATTAAGGAATGAAACACTCCATCCTCTACAAAACAAGGAGCGCAGGGATAAAAACCTGGGCAAAGCCAGTATTTGCCCATATGTGCAATGTGTATCTTAAACCAGTTGGCTTCTTGATGCAATTCATATTCAGAACTACTGCAAGAGTTAATAGCTGCAGATTATTACTTTCCCCTTTGTTTGACTGCTGCGCGTAAGCACCTCTGGGCTGACCAGAAGTGGGGTCAATGGGGCCATGGAGGTCTTGTGGTCATGGCAGATGTGGCCTTCTGGTCCCTGAGGGAACTTTGGTGGTGCTAAGGGTAGGGGCAGGTCGAGCCGTCATGCTGCAGCCGCGATGGGTGACCCAGGGAGATGCTGCTGCTGCTGCAGTTGTGCTTTGCTGGAGGGGTGCAGGGCTGAGGTTGGGTGGCTTTAACTTTCCCTGTTTCCTCTGTGCCGTGGCAGGGGGCCAGGGCCATGGGACTGCAGCAGAAGTGAGAAAAGAGAAGAAAGCTGTTGAGATGAGAAATGAGTTGACGGTGCCTGCGCCCAGCGGGTGCTGAGCGCACGCTCCGGCCACAGCGCTTGCAAACCCTTTGCAAGGTGTACTTGGGGTGATCTTTTACCGCAGCATCTCCTGGTGCAACACCACGGGGATGCAAGGGGTGAAGGTGTTGCTGACATGGGCTGGGGCCCTGAGCTGGGGGATGTCAGAACTCAGAGGTACCCTGAAACTGTGCAGAGCTGGGTTTGGGTCATGGCATTGCCCTGTGAGTCCTCTTGGGAGCAGATCTGATGCTGTGGGATGTACCTAATACAGCCCCTAATAACACATCCCTAATTGCTAGTTTGGATTGATTGTTGGATCAAAAGGCCCAGTCCCTCAGTAACAGACACCTTCCCCAGCAGCAGTGCATGCTCGGTGCCGCCTGACTTCACACCATTCTTTCTGTGGCACGATGACTAATTTTGCAGTGAAAAGGAATGAATTCCTCCTTGAATCATCAGCAGCAAAACTTTGTAGGTTTTGTTTTTCATAGGCAGCACGTCGACTCATCTCACCTTGTCTGAGAAGTGACGTCAAAGCAAACACATTTGGGGTAACTTAGGGCTGGAATGTGATCTGCAGCATGTGTGCTGCACCCTGGGCTTCCACCCCTGAGGTACCCTACCAAGGCAGGGGAGCATGGAGATGCCTGGATATGAGAAGGCTCAGGGGAGACCTTATAGCAGTCTTCCAATAACTGAAAGGGGCTGAGAAGAAACCTGGAGAGGGGCTTTGGACAAGGGCCTGTAGGGACAGGACAAGGGGGGTGGCTTTAACCTGCCAGAGGGGAGATTGAGATGAGCTCTTAGGCAGAAGCAGTTCCCTGTGAGGGTGCTGAGGCGCTGGCACAGGGTGCCCGAAGAAGCTGTGGCTGCCCCTTGGCTGGCAGTGTTCAAGGCCAGGTTGGACACAGGGGCTTGGAGTAAGCTGCTGTAGTGGAAGGTGTCCCTGCCTGTGGCAGGGGGTGGAACTGGATGAGCTTTAAGGTCTCTTCAACCCAAACCATTCTATGATTCTGTGTGTGCTCAGAGTTCACCCCATCCATCCCCCTGCTCTGAAATGGGACCAGCTCCAGGGGCTGCACCCAGCAGCTGGACACACGGCACAGCCGGGCTCTCGGGCTGCCAAAACCTCCCTCTGCCTTGTCAGTGACAGCCACCAGCGTGGCACAACCGCCAGCCTGAGCTCCTGTCCCCAGCCAGGCCCCTTGCCCCACAGCTATTTCAAGTCGCTGTGTTTGGGGCTGGCAGTGCGGGACAATTTGAAAGTGCCGTGACTCATCTCACCCCACCAGCTGCAAACCACAGTGTGATCCTCGGCCAGCAGCACGTGTGCCAGGGTGCTCCGTGCCATGGGGGATGGATCCCTCACAGGCCTTCCTTGTTATTGTTCTCAGCAAGGTTGATGGGAGCTGGTAACGCTCATAGGTGATGCACTGCAGCATCAGTGCCTGCTCCAGCCTGGGTGGACATCCCTCACTGGGGAGGTGGGCAGTTGCAGTTAGCAAACTTAGAGAAGTCCCTCCAGACTTTCAAACCCCATTCTGCAGCTCCATCCCCTCTGGAAATACCATGCTGGTGTTGCTGTAAATGTGCCTTTTCATTTCTGTAGCAAGGCTGAGGTGGCACAGCTCATTCCCCAACCTACCCTCAGAGGGCTGTGCTGGGAGGGATGAGATAAAGCTGTCCTCAGAACCCTTTCAGGTCCCTCCACAGCTACTGAAGGACAGCAGATGACTTGGGGTGACTTGGGGTTGGAGCCATGATGCTGGGCACTGTGTCACTCTGGCTGTGTGGGTAGTGAGCAGCTCCATCACCACTGCTCTGAGCTGTATGGAAACACAGGTTTGGGGAAGAGATGCAAGAAGATGCTTCGCCAAACCACAGCATATCCCCATGGTGTCCCAGCCAGCACCACCCCACATCTTCCCAGGGGACCTGCTGAGAGGACATTAAACCAATGCTCTCAAGTTAAATCAGTCCACTCAGCAGAAAACACATCAGGTTAACGTGATGGCATAAGACATTGTCAGCTGATAGGATCTGGCTTTGAAAAGCCTCTTCAAAGTTCATGTGCTGCAGGGATTAAATCTAGACCTTGTGAAAGAAGAGGAATTGATTCCATTTCCCTGGCATGCAGATCTCTGTAAATGCGGTAGGATCTCACAGTGAAGACACGTGTGGCAGCCACAGCACATCTGGAGCCAGCCAGGAGATGCAGAAGTGGCCATGGACCACAACCGTTAGCAGTTGTGTTTAAACCAGGGATCAACACTGAAGGAGTTTTCTCTGTTTCTCCAGATCTTTGTGCAATGTTTCCTTTTTCCTTGGTTGGTACAAGTGGGAGATGGATTCCTGTAACAACTCCCTGATGGAGGAAGTGGGAAGGGATGAACAGCCTCCTGCAGAAATTTTTGTCTTTCCTCCTTCCTAAGCATCCTTCCCCAACAGCTTTTTATGCCTTTAAAGAGTGGGGGAAAAGTGTCTGAGCAAGGCAAGAGCAAATGTAAAAGGGATATGGGAAAGGGCAGCTCTTCTTACTGGTGCAACATCTTGTTTCCCATCTGAACTGATGGAAAATCCAAGCAACTGAGCTGCAATCTATTGTGCTGCCAAGTTACCACCTTCTGCTTTGATGGAGAAAGAGGACAGGGCATGCCTTTGCTGTAACCACACGTGCTCTGTGCTCTTCACTGTTGAGGTATCCTGTGGATCAATATCAGGACTGTTCAGCTGCCTTTGTAGTGGTCTGTGTCTTCTGTCGTTGCTCCAGAAGCTGTTACCTGTCATCAGACAGCGAGGCTGGTGGCTGGTGCTGTGCATTGGATCAGGCATGATGCAGATGGGGAGGAAAGATCTGCCCCACTTTGAAATGCTTAAGCCAAGGTTTTCAAAGGAGCTTAGCATCGAGCTCGTTCTGCTCCAGTGTCACGGTACAATGTATACACAGAACTGCATATCCCTAATTTAGGCTTTCTGGCTCTTTAATAGGCTAAACCATGGCTAATTTTAGGAATATCACTGAAAAGTCCTCTTCATCTCATTTCATGGGCAAGAATAGTAAAAGCTCAGAGCTCCAAACATGTATTTAACTGAGCAGGAACCAACCCAGAGCCATTCTTGATGGGAAACCCACATAGCCTGTGGCGCTGCTGCAGGACTGTACCACACCAGTTTGTGCTGGGGAGGGGGAGTCACATTCCCAGTATCCCACTGTACACTGTAAATCTACACCTGGTAAGCATCAGGGATTAGGGTTTTCATTCATTCTTAAATGCAAACCTTCGTGCCTCTTGGTTTTTATTTGCATGAGCAGCCTTTGTGGGATAGACAGATGTAAAGCAGCATCTCCATTGGTCTGTTTTATTTTCCGCTTCATGGATTTCCTCCTTGGAGTAGGGATGCAAAACATAGGACTTGCCCAGGGCTCGTGGGCTGCTGTGCAAGCAACTTGGAGCAGCAAGGAGAGGTCCGGGACAGGTCCTCCAGAGCCATCAGCTCTGGCTGTGCCACCTCCACCAAAGCCAACTGGCATTGTGTGCTCACTCTGCCTGAGCAGAATCATTACCAAAGTGAAAGGCACCCGTGAATCAAGCCCAGAGATCATAGAACCACTTGTCACTGGTCTCCACTTGGACATGGAGCTGCTCACTGCAGGTCTCTGAGTGCAACCATCCAGCCAATTCCTTACCTGCTGAGTGGTCCATCCGTCAAATCCATGTCTGTCCAGTTTAGAGGCAAGGATGTCATGCGGGACAGTGTCAAACACTTTGCACAAGTCCAGGTGTATCATAGAATCATAGAGTGGTTTGGGTTGGATGTCACTAATCACATCCTTAGTTTCCATGTGCCACAGCTTCTCAGATATGATGGACAGTGGCTTAGCAAATGCATCTACCAGTTCCCTCAGTTCCCATGGATGCATCTTGTCATGTCCCATGGACTTGTGCACCTCAGGTTCTTTAGATGTTCTCAAACATGGTCTTCTCTTAGAGAGGGCTGTCCTCCATTCTCCCAGTCCCTGCCTTTGCCTTCTGTAACTTGAGTAGCGTGGCTGAAGCTCTTGCTGGCGAAGGCTGAGGCAGAAAGGTAATTGAGTAACTCAGCCTTCTCCCGGGTAACCAGGCCTCTCATTTCCTTCCAGAGAGGGCCCACGTTTTCCTCAGTCTTCCTTTTATAGATCATAAATGACTTGCCAAAAGCTACACAGTGCATCATCTGTAGATGTCCTGGTGGGATGCAAGAGCTCTGGCCAGCAATACCCACAACCCCTGCAGAGCTCTCGTACCTGGTCCATGCTCATTTTCTCTGCATTTAGGGGTGCTGTCGGTTCTGTTTCTCTTCCTGGATGTATCTGGGACAAATCCTAACATTCCACCACCAAGGCAACCATGGGCGAAACCGGGCATGTAGGGAGCAGCTTGAGACGCTGGAGGCGAGGAGGCTGGCAGAGGCAGCAGTGTGTGAGTGTGTGTGTGTTTTCCTTACAGCTCCGCAGCTCTGTTGCACAGTTCCCCCCTCTCTGCTCCAGCACACAGGAATCTTCCCCATTGTGTTCACCAAACAGCACCTTTTACAATGATGTTGGGTTCCAATGTGTTACCAGGAGGATTTGAGGGTTTGTTGCATCCCCAGCACTGCTTCAGTCCTCCTCCCAGAGCTTGGACCCATGCGGATTTCATCCCAAGGGTGATCATGTCCCATTCTCAAAGGCACTGCCCTCAGCTTGGCTCTCCCAGTCCTGGTTAGGAAAGCCCAAGCATGGCTTTCAGAGTGAATGCACAGGATGTGAAAGTCCGGGTTTAGACCCTGTGGTAGCACGAGGATGAAAACAAGAGCAGTGCATTGGGTAACATGCTTATAGCATTCCTTCTGAATAAAAGATACTGCAAATGTTTTGAAAAGGGGGAATGGCTTTAAACTGAAAATGGGGAGATTGAGATGAGCTCTTAGGCAGAAGCTCTTCCCTGTGAGGGTGCTGAGGTGCTGGCACAGGGTGCCCAGAGAAGCTGTGGCTGCCCCTTGGCTGGCAGTGTTCAAGGCCAGGTTGGACACAGGGGCTTGGAGCAAGCTGCTCCAGTGGAAGGAGTCCCTGCCCGTGGCAGGGGCTGGGACTGGGTGAGCTTTAAGGTCCCTTCCAACCCAAACCATTCCATAATTCTATGATTCTATGATTGGAGCTGGTTTCCCTCCACTCGCGCAGTTGTCTTCAGCTGCTGTCATTGCTTCATTTAGGTTTTTCTTGCAGGAAGCTATAGTGGTTATTGAAATGGGCAAGAGCATTCATTCTCTGCCTTGTCCTGGAGAGTCACTGGGGACTTATGGTAATTCCCAGCCTCACTTGTAACAACCGGACTGCAAAGGGCTCTGTCCCTCCTTGCTCATGGAGCCTGGCAGCTTCTGAGCCCTCTCCCTCCTTGTGTCTTGCAGTCCAACAAGGTTCCTGTTGTGCAGCCATCTCACGGAGTCCACCCGCTCACCCCGCTCATCCCTTACAGCAACGACCATTTCAGCCATGGCTCCCACTCACCCCACTTGCCCGCTGACATCAACCAGAAGCAAGGTAATGGCACCGCTGGGGACCTGCGTGGTGGGAGGGGACAGTGATGGGGACCACTGAGACCAAGGCTGTCACCTTTCTGCTCCCAAATCAATGGGAGAAGACAAGAGCTTTGGTGAGCTGGGGCACTGCTCAGCAGTAGTTGTTTATTTAGCTCATTGGCAATGCTTTGTAATCGTGGTCAGGAGGAGTTTGACATCAGAAACCCCAACCCTGCTGATCAGATGTGCTCAGTTCTCTGTGCAAGCTGTCCTGTAGCTTGGGACCAGACCAGAGCCTGCAAGATGATGCGTAAGAGTCAACCAGAAAATGGAAAGTAATCTTTCCTTTGACTCATACCCAAACTCTTGTCAGGTTGTCATTTTGAGAAAATAAATGCTTGAAACAGGAAATATTTTGACTAAATAGGATGGGTGTCTGATAGATGACTGGATTGTTACATGTGTGTGTTCGTAGCCACACGTTGTGTGGTTGTCACACAGTTTGGCTCTTTGGGTTCCTGTGTGAGTGCAGGACAAGTCAATTGGCTTGTGAGGCTGCAAAGGAAAGTACAGTAGGTCGAGGTTAAACCCTGCACTGTGAATTCTAGGTAAGTGCACAGGAATTCACCCCAGCCCATTGTTCTTCGTGGGTTACTGGCAAGCTGAGTGCCAAATCAAACTTATCTCAACTTTATGTTAATGCAGCAGGATCTTTCAACATCTGTTCGCATTACCCAGGTTTCTGCACAAACCCAGTCTTGATTTCATGTGAAAGCAAGTGAATTCATGGGTTTGCGTCAGACTACATTCAGGAAGGGATTCAGGGATCATCACAGCCCAGAAATCAGTGTGAAAACAGAGGCATAAAGCGAACAGTTGTGATTTGGGCAAAGGCAAAGGTTTGGATCCAAACTATCCCAGCGATATCAGCTTCAATGAGTTAATATCACTGATAAAACAGTGGGGATTGAGGAAGCTCTTGGCTGGAGGGCGTGCTGAATTATCCCTGGTCTGAACACAGAGGTCATGGTCTGGACTCATCAGGGATGCTGATGGGGAGGATTTAGGTTCAGTGTAAGAGATACCCAGGTGCACCCTGGTTTTCTTTCCAGTCTCCCCTTTCCTGTTTACCCTGTACATTTACAGGGGCAAGGGGAGTCTGTCCATCCCAGAGACATCCCCAGTCCTGTTTGTGAAGAGGTTCAGACCATCATCCTCAGCTGGGACCTACCTCTGTGGTGTAGCTTGATAACTTCGCATGCTGCATCCCTGCACTGCTGGGTTGAAGGTTTCCTTCCCCACTCATCCTGGATGCGTCCCATCTCTGTTTTCATCCCTGAAATATCTCCCATTATCACCCAGTGTAAGGGCTTGCAAGTCACCATCTACTCATTCTCACAGCATCCCTTTAAAGTATTTCACAGTAGCCCAAGGACATGCAGACAAGGAAGTACAAGCAGGATCTTCTGAGTCAGTGGCTGGTGCCCAGCCACTGGGCCAGCGAGAAGAACTGGTGCTCTGGCTCGCACAACTTGTTGGAGGTGCAAATCCCAGGAAATCCTGGCAGCTGCCTAATGTGGAGGCTGGATTTGTCTGACCTTCAGTGGGCTGCTGCATCCCACTTGAGCACAGCTGTACATAAATCTCATACTATTCATATTCCTTTCAATTTGGTTATATATTTATTTTAGTTACCTCCTAATAAGATGCTTGGAATCTGCTGATGTCATTCCTAAATCATAATTTATCAATAATACACCCAGGAGAATAATCCAGGCTTAAACTGCTTGCAACTGCTCACCCATTTATCCAATGTGTTTATTGCTCAGAGCAGCTGCTGGACAGTCTCTGTACATGATATTTGCTCCAAGGCTCTGTAGCTTGCCAGCATTACAGGATGCTGCAGCAGAGCTCAGCTCCAGTTTCCAGTCTGGGGCTTAGCTGGAGGCTCCTTCTGCTGGTTCAGTCCCACCCGCAGCCCGCAGGCTGTTTTCAAGTCCAAGTAAGAGCTGTGGCTGTCTCCTCTGGCCTTGCCACCCGTGCCAGCAGCTTTGAAGATCACACAGGGATTCCCCTTGTGAAGGGTGAATTCCCAGCTGGCACCATACCCACCTCCACTCTTCCTTGGCAGCCACAGAGCCCGTGAATGATTGCTTTGAACAAGGACTCATGGTTTAGAATTGAGATAGCAGTGATGCTGCTGGAGTATCCCCACTCTCCACTCCTGTGAGGTCCTAGGGATGGCTGATGGGAAGGAAGGTGATGACTGAAAGGGGTGTAGGAATGGCTTTGACCATCAGTTATGGCCCTGAAGAGGCACTCTGGAAGGGCACAGGGATGTCTGGAGTCCATCAAATCCTTACCAAAGCAAGCTGCTGCTTGGCTTCAGGGTAGCCCGGAGCAGGGATGATGCTTGTGCAGGAGAAAACCTGCCTTCTCCATCACATTGAGTGTGATTCTGCAGCAACATGGATGACCCACCACATCCCCACAGAGAGAACCACAGCAATAAAAAGGGCAATTACAATATCCTGCTGCTTGCAGACAGCTATTTCATATGCATTCCCTTGCTGCCCACAAGTGCCTGTAGATGGAGCGGTCAGGGGGTTGGGAGCCGTTTGGATCAGCTGGGGAGCACGGTGCTAGGTCCAACTCACCTCCTTTTCCCTTCTCCCAGGAGTGCACCGTCCATCCCAGACCTCAGACATCCCCGGATTCTACCCCCTCCCTCCCGGTGGAGTTGGACAGATCACGCCGTCGATGGGATGGTGAGTGTGAGGGCTCAGCCCCAGCCCCACTGGCTGCTCCAGGCAAGGAACAAACATTTGCAGCCTTTCTCTGTAACCTCCACAGTGCTTTCACCTGGCTCCATCCCTCCCTTATGCTGTATGGTGAGGAGGAGGAGGATTTAGAGTTTAGAGATGGGGAGCAGATCTCTGGAGAGGTTGAATGCTTTGGCCTAGCTGGGGTATGCTTGGAGCAGGGTTATAACCTGCCTGATTCAGAACTGTCTCCTGCCTTACATCTAGCTGCATGTGCAGATTAGGAAACCCAGGGAGAGCTTTCTACCCACCTCTCTTAATCACACAAAAGCCTCTCCTTTTAAGTAGGAGGTAATTTTCTCCTCACTTGGGTTTTCAGCACAAAGCAGTGCTTTCCCTGAGCATGCCACTGGCACAGTGTAATCCAGTGGGATGCTCCATCTGCTCAGCCATGGTGCTTCTCAGGGCCTGACACACAGGAGAGCATCCCACAAAGCAGAGCCCATTGGGAAACCTGCCCCAGGGACATGAGTTAAAAATGCATCAGTTTGTGCTCTGTGGTCATTGCCCCTGGCTTTTGTCACTGTGATGGTAAGGACATGGAGGGAGCTGGTCTGGCACTGTCATTGTTACTCTTCAGGTGAATTTTAGTGCTCATCAGTGACACAGGGGACTTGTAGAGGCTTGTGGGGAGCCTGGTGGCTGCAGGCAGTGATTTGGAGTGGCCAGGACAGGAGGAGAATATGGAGAGGGTGACTGTGGGGCAGGCAGATCCCCAGCAAAGCCCAGCGGAGACTTCCAGGTACAAGCAGGTATTACAGAATGGGAGAGGCGAAGCGTATTAAAACACAAAGTAAAATGTTAGCTTTTTGGTTTGTTTTGTTTGTGAATCTCATGTTCCAGATATTTAACCACAAGGAAACAGAGGCTGAGGCCTTTGATAGAGAGCTTGGCTTCAAAGAGATTACATTTTGCCTTCTGTGCTAAATCTGCTACTCTTGGGCGATGATTTAACCCCTCACACGATGTGATTCATCCTCAGGAAAAAACAAGTACTGGGGTGACAGTGCTATAGCATGAAAGCAAGAGTTGGGGATGAGGAAGGAGTCTGTTTGCCAAATGCGAGGTCCACTCGTGGGGTGGGATGCTGTTGGGGGCAGCCCTGGGAAGGAAGCCTGGTTTGCCCAGGGGTTTTGTTGGTTGGTTGGTGGCAGAGGGAGTTTGCATTGATGAGAGCTGCTCCAGCATTGCAGGGGTTTGGCATCCTCAAGCAACCTTGTCAGACACGTTCAGAAGTGACTAATAGAGCAGATACAGTAAAGCAGCCAACAGCTTGATGGAGCAGAGAGCAGCATCTCGAAGCACACGTGTCTATAATAAAGCCTTTGCTTACCCCTTTGCCTGCCCCGGATTTATGAAGAGAGCCCCAAAACCACTCCTGATGTGCCTAGTGCCCAGCTGAGGCTCACTGTGGTTGGGTGCAGAAGCACCAAAGCTTAGAAGGGTTGTGGCAGCATTGACCCCCATGCAACAGGGAGCAGGGGCTGAGTGAGGGATGGTTGTGCTGGGGATGCTTTAGCCAGTGCACATGCAGGAAGCAGCTTTTTGTCCAGGGTCTGGTCAGAAATGGGTTTTGTTCTCACTGAGCGCTCAGGAGGAGGAGCTGCAGTCAGTCTCTGTAATTAGCTGGGATGACAGTCAGATAAAAGCCTCCAAGTCCAGTCAAGTGAGTTTTGCGCACAGGAGCCTGGCAGCAAACGTCACCCAGGAGCCTGTGAACCGTGTCTCTCACCCTCTCCAAGCAGTGGCAATGCCACTGCAGCCCTTCCATGCCCATTCCATGTCTTTTTCCCCTCCCGTCACTGGTGAAGCAGCCTGCACATCAGACTCACGCTGGATGAAGCTGCGAGTGCCCTTTTCTATCCAGGCATCCCAGCTCTGCAGCAACGTGTGTCGCTTCTGGATGAGCTCCGAGTGTTTTCTCAGCCCTGGGGCAGCCGCCTTTGACTTCAAAGGGTATTTCGGCTTCCCGATGCAGGGTAGCACTTGGCTGTTTGTTGGGGTGTTTATACCCACCAACATCTAAGGGGTGGGAGAGGGCTTCTGCCTGGCAGGGTGTAAACACAGCCTTTCCTGCACGCAGATCCGCTCAAGCCAAGACACAGCAACTCCCGGAGCCACACAAACAGAAACCCTCCTCCCCAGCAAAGCTCAAGGGCCTGTCGTTATTCCTCTGCAGGGCAGAAACTATCTTTAGCCCTGAAAAATCCCTGGCATCCAGGAGCTCGTTGCAAGGCACCGCACTTAATGGGCTTTTTGTATTGCTTATTAGAGCTTAAAATACTTGATGCTGATCTTAAGCGCAGCTCTGTGCAGGCTGGCTGAAGGGAGCATGGGCATCAGCATGGATTTATGCCCATCATGCCCTCCTTGGGCACCGTAGTTTCTATGCACAGTTTTAAGCTGGGAGCATCTTCTGTCAGGTTTGCAGAACAAGCCTGGGTGTTTTTGAGCTATCTCCATATGAAAACAAGGGGGGTTCCCTTGCTGGAAACAACAAGGAACTTCCTGCATAGTTATTTTACTACCTCAAGAATAATGTGCAGCTCCAGTCTGGTACATGCCTGGTCCCCAGTATGAAATGGCTTTGAAAAGAAAGCTAGGACTGAGGTTTTGGTGTGTTTAACAATGTTGGGCATCCTTGAAATGATGCACTGGGGAAGTCAGAGCGTTTATAAAGCATGTGCGAGGTGCTTACTCTCCATTCCTGTCCTTGGGCATCCTCCCAGTGCAGCCCATAACTGTGCAGACTCTTGTGTACCACAGAGAGGCTCTGACCAGGCTTTAGGGTTTTTTGGTCTTTAACTGTGGTCTTTTAAGCAACTCCTTCTGTATGATAGCCACGTGTCCTAATCCTTCAGCACACCTCTGCATTTTGCATTTTAACAGGATAAGCTCAGTGCTGCAGTTACTGCGTCAGGGATGGAGGGGGGTCACTTGGATCCAGCCTTTTCAGGGAGGCCCAGCTTCTCCCAAAATAAAGTCCAAATCCTGCCTCTTAAGCCCAGGGGACACCTGAGCATCCCACCAGTCAGAGCTGGGGCATCGGTGCTTCAAGTCCCCGTAGCAAAGTGAATCTTTAGGAGACACCACGTAGCTGTGGATACTTTATAGACTCTTTCTTCCCGATCCCAGGCAGAGCCAGTCTGTCTATCCGCTCCCGTCATGTGGATTTAGGCAGCCGTATTCGTCAGCGCTTTCTGCTGGGGCTTCTTTCTCCAGGTGAGTATGAGCTGTGTGAGACAGGGCAGCAGCTCGGCCCGGCTCGCAGCTTGCAGTGTGTGCAATGGAGCTTGCAGCAGACCACGGCCATGCGCATCCAGTGGCAACCGTGGGAAGAGAAGGAGGTTTTAGGCATTGTCTGGCCCAAAGGGTGCTCAGGGGAACATGGAGCATCCCAGGAAGATGCACAATGACTGAGTTTTAATCAGCACAAGTCAAAACAAAGCAGAAACCCCTGTCTTGAGTTCAGCATTGGGAAAGTGGGGTGAAATCCATTGCTCAGGATTTTGCTCCTTGTCACATCCCTACTCCTGAATATATCCCTGCCGCCACACCACTGAGTTTTGCTCTGCAGGGACTGATCTGTGTTACTTGCTCTCAGCCTCTGAAGCAGGACAGACAGTGGGCAGTGATCTGCTGTCCTCCCATCAGCACAAGTCAGCTCTCTGAGCCTGAAGTGCAGCTTCTACCTTCCCCATCCCATCATCAGGCAGAGCATGGGCTGGGCTCTGCACATGGGAAGGGGTCAGCAGGAGATGGCCATGTCACTGCCTAGCTTTTCCCTGCAAGGATGTGGCCCTGCAACACAACCTGCCTTAAATAGTGGGTGGGTTGAGGCATGTAGCACAGCACCATTCATACTGCAAGTTTGTGGTCACCCAGGACCAAATATTGCCCTCTGTAAATACACCCAGAGCCCAGTGATGTCCCAGTGAGCAGCGCTAGAGATGCCTGTGCACGCCACATGTGCTCACACAGCAGCTTTTGCTTCTGCTTTGTGTTGTCCTGAAGAGTCATTAGGGGAGGTTTCCCACAGGAAAACCATTCAAGCCCTTAGCCATGCAAAAACCTCCATCCGTGCATCCCCAGATGCAGGCAACCCCTTAGCCCTGCAGCAGAGGTGAGGGATGCTGCCAGCCCTCCTTACTCACTGGGGCATCGCTTTACCCAGCCTTGATGATGAAGGCTAGAAAGGAGCTAACGGTTCCCTTTGGAGGCCATCAGCCTCCTGAGCCCAGCACAGGAGCTCCTGCTTGCAGGGTTTGGGATGGGTTTTGCAGCCCTGCTGCAGCCCTGAAAGTACACCTGGTCAGATAAGGATCAGACTGTGCTGGTGGATTCAATTAAACAGCTTTTCTTTTCGTGCCAGCATATCTAACGAACAGTTCATCTCCCATGGGCAATTCTGCCATCTCAAGCTGCAGTCATAACGTGGCAAGCTTGGCAAAGCTGACTGCTCTGGCTTTACCCTCTGAAACTCTTGAGGGAGCTAATGAAGCCTGAAAGCTAGTGAGAGCTCTCATGATCTCAGTGCCGTGTTGGTGGAGAGCATTGCTCAGGGAAGGTGCACCTCCTAGAGTTGCAGTTTGGTTCATGTTCAGACTCATGCTACTTCTGTTAAAAGAAAGGTGCAGGGTGGTCCTAATCTCTCCCATCCAAACCTGGGTTGAGTTTGTTGTTCCTTTCTGCAGTGCTCATAACATATTGCAACAACAGAGATCTGAGTAGCTGAAACCACTGGTTGAAAGCGCCCTTGATCTCAGTCAGGCTGGCTCCTGATCAAGCTGGTTTCCTCATGGCAGCACCCAGACTCTTTCCAGACCCATTCCAGCACTGGGGGCAACCCAGGACTGGTGGGCAGCTGCCTGCCCCACACCAGCATCGCAGCACTCATGGGTTTGCTTTCCATGTCCTTTGCTTTACCGTCTGCTTCTGCCTCGTCAGAGTGCCACCTCGTGGGACACCGCTCCGGCTGCCCCAGCATCCCCAGCATTCCCAGCACAGCCCTCCCGGCTGGCTCATCCGCTCTCTGTTGCAGGTTCACTCACCCGCTGATGCTGGGCTCTGGCATGCACACCACCGGCATCCCGCACCCTGCCATTGTGCCCCACTCCGGCAAGCAAGAGATGGAGCACTATGACCGAAACATGTGAGTTCATAGAATCATAGAATCATGGTTTGGGATGGGAGGGACCTTAAAGCTCCTCCAGCTCCAACCCCTGCCATGGGCAGGGACACCTTCCACTGGAGCAGCTTGCTCCGAGCCCTGTGTCCAACCTGGCCTTGAACACTGCCAGGGATGGGGCAGCCACAGCTTCTCTGGGCACCCTGTGCCAGCGCCTCAACACCCTCACAGGGAAGAGCTTCTGCCTAAGAGCTCATCTCAGTCTCCCCTCTGGCAGTTAAAGCCATTGCCCTTGGCCTATCACTACCTGCCCTTATAAAAAGCCCCTCTCCAGATTTCTTGTCAGCCCTTTTTAGTTATTGGAATACTGTTAGAAGCTCTCCCCTGAGAAGCCGGAAGTTGAGCCAGCAGGGCTCAACAGCATTAATGCTTTAATACCCATTAAATTTATCACAGTTAATGCTTGTGTGGGGAGGAGGGTGGATGAACACTGAGCTCTGCCTGCATCAGGCAGCAGCGCGTGTCCAGGGTGCAGATCTCAGGCCCCTGCATTGGGTTGGTTTGGTGTTGAGCCTCCTCTAGGGCTTGGTGGCACCAGGCTGGAGGGTGGCATTGATGCTGACAGCTCCTCCTTTGGTCCTACCAAGGAAACCTCAGCCAGAACCAAAGAGAGAGAAGGAAGCCAAGAAGCCCACTATCAAGAAGCCCCTGAATGCTTTCATGTTGTATATGAAAGAAATGCGGGCAAAAGTCATTGCTGAGTGCACCCTGAAAGAGAGCGCTGCCATCAACCAGATCCTGGGGCGGAGGGTAAGGACACGTGGGGCTCAGCACCATCATCCCAGTGCAGCATCCCCATCCCTTGCAGCTGCTCTTAAGCACATAACAATCATCTTGCTTTCAGAACTGGGTGCTCTTATTCCTTGAACGCATGGATTCGGATGTGCTCCAGAGTGGGGTGGCCATGGTGGGATGGGCGGGGGGGGATAATGGGGCCATATCTCACTGTCACTTGTCCTTGCAGTGGCATGCGCTGTCCCGGGAGGAGCAGGCCAAGTACTATGAACTGGCTCGCAAGGAACGGCAGCTCCACATGCAGCTCTACCCCGGCTGGTCTGCCAGGGACAACTACGTGAGTGGCTGCTGTGGTCGGGTCCCCTCCCCGTGGCATGGGCTGCAATGACCCGGGGTGGGGGGGCTGAACAACTGGGGTTTGCCAAACAACCCACCTGTCCCCGGTAATGCCAAACAGACCAAAACGCCCCAAAAAGAGGGCAGAGATGATGCAGAAAGAGCAGAGGTCATGGGACACCCTAAGCCTGCATTTCTGTGCAGCAGCACAATGTCCCTGCCTCCTTAGAAGCACAGAGCAGGAGCTCGGCATCCTTATGCAGCTTTGAAGGATGAGTGCTGGATGCTGCTGCCCTCCAGAGCTGCCCTTAGAGCAGCACGGAATGTGGCAGCATCAGTGGGCACACATATGGAGGGCAGCAGCATCATGAGAGCAAGGCGCAAGGGCTCTTCCCTTGCTCCAGAAGATGGAGAGGATGGTGGGTTCCAAAGGTGTACATTGGCTCTCCCAGCACTGTCAAGAAGCTGCTTCGAGTCTTATGTAAGGGATGCTTTTCTCTCTGGAGCTCAAGCAGGAAGGAGGAGGAGGAATGTAGGTCACTGTGCAGCACATGATGCGGATATCAGGCAGGAAATACAGTTGCTCCCACACTGAAGAAAAAGCTCACCGCAGCTCAGAGCTTTCCACCTTCACTCAAACCACAAGAAGTCATAGACAGAGTCAGAGGTCAAAGGCAGCCCTGCGAGCTGCCTGTTCCACACAGGCCAGATTTGCTCCTGTGCTGCTCTGCCCTCTTGATAAGCTCATGAGGAGATGAGAGGGGAGTTGTGTGTTGTGAATCAGAGACAGTATGGGGGAATAGTTGGGGTTTCTTGTTAGTGAGGGGGGCAAGAAGAATGAGAGATGGGTCCAGAGCTGAAAGTAACTGAAATAGGGAGGTAGTATTTAAATGTTAATTTCTGGGGATTTCCCAAAGCTTTCTTTCCCATTGGAAATGTGGAATGCTCTTCCCGGTTATGTTATGGAGCAATTTCTGTTTGGGTGTAAGGCACCACATTAAAGGCAGCAGCAGCTTTCCCCAGCAACCCAGTCCAGCCCCAAAACCCATGTGCAGCACCCTCGGTTCAGAGCATGGACTAACAGCCTTTTCTTTGATTCCCTAGGGGAAAAAGAAGAGACGAACACGGGAAAAGCAGCAAGATTCCAACTCAGGTAAATGCGTGTGGCTTCGGTACCCCCTCACAGGGGATAATCCAAAGCAGTTGTCATGTTTTACCATGTTTTCTTTTCTTCTCCCAAGTTAACTAAAGGAATACACATTTATTTGATTTTTAAGATGCAGCAAATTAACATTTCTGTGACTTTTCCATAGAGAAGTTTGAATGAGAACATGGGTAGTATCCATCTCTATGTCTTGCCTGTGATACGATCATTTCACCTGTTGTGGATTGAAAACCAGCCACTGGCTGTACACAACAGGAGACTGGTGGTGGCTGCAAGAGGAAGCGTGAGTCCAGCACTGATCAAATGATCACTGACAAGTGCTGATCAAGTCCCATTTACAGCACTAGAGAAAACCATGATGAGCCCGATAATTACGCAGTAAAACTGCAACACTTTAGGAAAGGCCATGGAGAATAGCTTTTCCATTAAAGCTGGAAGGGGAATGGTGGGGAAGCAGAGTAGTAGAATAACCCATGTCTGGATCTTCTTGGCGCTAACTCTGCTTTCAGCCTGCTTCTGCAACGTTTCCTTCTCTTCTTTTCCATGCACAGTCTGAGCTCACTGGCAGCCCCATTTAGTCGGCTGCTGGAAAGGCAGGGAGCAGGTAAGGATGCAGACACAGGGGGCAGGGAGCGCCTCTGGGATCTGGAAGCTTTTCCAGACTTAAGAAATGTGAAGAGCCTGCAATTGCCCATATTCCCACAGCTGAGGCCATTTCCAGAGCCTCCTTCCCCAGCTGCCAGCATTGATCACTGATACTGCCTAACAATCCCTTTTTTCCAGGAGAGGTTGGTGCTGGCTCCGTTCTGTTACAGGAACATGGGTTGTAGTCTGTGAGTCGTGTGTTCAAGTGGCTAAAATGATGTTGCCTCTTTTCTTCCTCCTGCTCCTCCTCCTCTTTGTGCCTCTGCCTTGCCCATTCTCCGCCACGCATGCTTCTGTGTTCAGATCCTGCCTCTCCTAAGAAATGCAGAGCTCGCTTTGGCCTCAACCAACAAACGGACTGGTGCGGCCCGTGCAGGTGTGTATCAGCATCTCCTCCTGCTGGGGTGCTCCTGGGCGAGCGGGTTCGGCTCCGTGTGTCCTCCTGCTGCTCCGGCCAGGCGGGATGGGGTTTGCTCTGGGCACCATCAGTTGTTGTCCAAGCTGCCAGGGTCTGGCTGCTCCATGGGTTTTGTACCCAGCCTCCCCAGGGTAATGGTGGTGTGGTGCTCTATGTGCTCCTCGGCTGATGGACTTCCCTGGTCTTAAAAGCTTAGTTCCAGGGTGGAGACCTCTGATGCAGGGCTCTTTATCCCCCATTAGAGATTCTCTATCACATAAATAGGACCCTAGGGCCAGCAGTGAGTAGTTAATGGGTTTCTTTTTCCTGTTTATACTGGGCTAGCCATGTATTTCAAGATCCAGCTCTTCTTGATGCTGGAATTTTGCAGTACCCACCATGGGTGGGATGGGAAAGCCTCAAGCAAGGCAGTTTGCAAGCACCCTGTGCCTGTGGCTTGTAAGGAATGCACGTGGCCAGGGGACAGTAAAACTATAACAAAAGCTGTATTGTAAAGTATTGCTTCATGTGCTTCTGCAGCTTGAAGTGACTGAAATCATTGAGTGCACCCAAATCTGACCATCTGCAGAGACCCAGCAGTGCTTGGCCACTGGCCTTGCTGGCACGGTGAGCTTAGGTCTAAGCTGCCATCGCATCCTGTGCAGCAGCAAACCTCTCTGATTGCCCTTTAAACACAGGATAATGTCATCAAACACCATTTATTTAAGTAATGTGGTCCTTTAACAAGTCACTAAGATGAGCATCCAGAGAGGGGTTTCTGTGACCCCATCACACACGCAGCGATGCCCCGTCCCCCAGTGCAGAGCATGGCTGCAGCTCTGCGGCGGTTCTCTAGCCTCTGCCTTCACTTCAGCTCTGAATTCAGCATCTCCTCTGCACTGCTTCCCCATTAACACAGCTGCTGGAGTGCTCGGAGACCTTGGCTTGCGTTTGTGTTTTAACCTTTGCCTCTCAAACCTTGGTCAGGCACGGCTGTTCTGCAGTTCCCTGTACTAACTGCACTGCTGCCGGCTGAAGGGCTCTGGTGCTGTGTGCTCTGGTCACCTGCAGAGGGGCAGGATTTACTGAGGAGGTTTCCGCTCCACCGGGCAGGGACACCTTCCACTGGAGCAGGGTGCTCCAAGCCCCTGTGTCCAACCTGGCCTTGAACACTGCCAGCCATGGGGCAGCCACAGCTTCTCTGGGCACCCTGTGCCAGCGCCTCAGCACCCTCACAGGGAAGAACTTCTGCCCAAGAGCTCATCTCAGTCTCCCCTCTGGCAGCTTAAAGCCATTCCCTTGTCCTGTCCCTACAGGCCCTTGTCCAAAGCCCCTCTCCAGGTTTCCTGCAGCCCCTTTGGGCACTGAAGCTGCTCTGAGGTCTCCCCTTAAGGAGCCTTCTCTTCTCCAGCTCTCTCAGCCTGGCTCCATAGTAGAGGTGCTTCGGCCCTTAGAGCATCTCAGCTAAACCCCTTCAGCTGTGTTAACAGCCACATCAGCCTTAGCCCACTGAACAGTTCATTATCAGCAACCAGATCTGCCTTTTCCCCCCATTACTTTCAATCAGAGCATTTGGTAGCATCTTAACCAGGTCACTGAAACTCTCCATCCTGCAGCTTCTCCTGGGATGTCTGTGGGAAACAGCTTCTCCTCGGGCTCCTCTGCTCCGGGGAATTACAGCCCATGTAAAGTAACCTCCGAGTTCAATACACGGTTCAGCAGGGCTGTCATGGTTCAGATCACATTAACTGGGTCACCACGGCTAACGATGACACTGCCAGCAGTAACAGCACTTCCCTTGTTCACAGCCAGTGCAAAGTCATGTTTAATACTGGGCCAGTTAATACATATTCTAACACGGTCTGGGGTTTCATTAGGAAGATCAAAGACAGGTGTGTGCCTGCATTAGCAACTTCTCCACTTGAGCTGTTTCCCTCAAATGAGACACGGAGGCAGGGAGCAGGGCGGGAGGAGGATGTGCCTTTAGCTGCTTTAGCTGTAAAGTCATTAATACCATCCCAGCAGAGGAATTGTTCCCTCACCGCTGTTACAGTGACAACTTGAGAGCTCTTGTTTAAAACTATCCTGAGATGCTCCAGGACCCGTAGCGGGTGAAAGATCTGTCACACCAAGAGAGGGAAACACCTGCTCAGCACTATGTAAAGGACTGAGGCTGTGTGAGGGACTGACTGGATGGGCAGGAGGGGTTAAGGTTTATTGGAGTGGTTTGGGTTGGAAGGGACCTTAAAGCTCACCCAGTCCCAACCCCTGCCACGGGCAGGAACACCTTCCACTGGAGCAGGGTGCTCCAAGCGCCTGTGTCCAACCTGGCCTTGAACACTGCCAGGGATGGGGCCGCCACAGCTTCTCTGGGCACCCTGTGCCAGCGCCTCAGCACCCTCCTTATTTTGATTTTTATTATTGATATTATTGGTTTGGGGTTTATTATTGCTTTTATTATTTGGGCGTTTATTAATTTGCTTTTCATTATTTTGACTTCTGTTATTTCAAATTCTATTAACTTTTTATTCATTTTTCATTTTTATTTATTATTTTTATTCATTTTACTCACTTATTCATCATTTTATTTGTATTCAGTCATTATCATTTATTATATGACTTTTATTACTCTTTCTACTCCCGTTTCCCCCCCCAACCCCCGCGCAGCCGCGCCGCTGGGCCGCTATTATAGCGCCGCCTGGCGGTCGAAGCGCAGCACAGCCCCGGCGCCGCGGTGAGGGGCGATCCCCAGGCGGGGCGGGGGGCGCTGGACGGGGGGTCCCGATCGCTGCTCTGTGTCTGGTGTATGACCCTGAACTCGCCCTTTATTCACAGATAACTCTCTCCACTGTCCCTAGGAGGAAAAAGAAGTGCATTCGGTACCTACAAGGAGAAGGACGCTGTGCCAGCCCAGTTTCTTCCGATGGAAGTGCTATAGACTCCCCTCCCTCTCCTCTGGACGCACTCCAATGCATCTCCTCTGCTTTCCCTTCAGACAAGCTCGCAGCCCCCGCTGACTCCGCACACAGAGATCACCCCGACCCCTTCCCTGGCTCCGCTCACCTCCAGCCCCCCTCCAGCTCCTCCAGACGGACGCCCACAGAGTCCCCTCCACGCTGCGTGGCCTCCATGGGGACATAGTCCCGTGCCCCACCTGGGCACCTACTTTCAGTGCCCATTGCCAAGGACCAGAGGCCACAGTGCATTCCCCATCGCACTGTAGAATGGGCAGGGTTAGGACACGGGATGCCTTGAGGATGCTGGAACACTCCTTTAGTTTTTATTTCTTTTGGGGGGTGGGAGAGCTCTTAAAGATAGAAAAGTGATCTCCAAAACAAAAGGCAATAAGAACTTGCCAAGATTTAAAGTGCTGATGAGTAAACAAGCCTTTGTCCCTGCCCTGTGCTGCTTTTCTTCTTTGTTTGGGGGTTTTTGGTTCTTTTATTGCATTATCTCCAGGTATGGTGGGAAGCAGAGCCCACCTCCCCAGCTTGCTGCAGTAGATGGTAGGTGCTATCACCCTAACACTGGCTTTGCTCCCTGCTTCCAAGTGTAGCCACTCACTCACAGATCTCTCATAGCCGTTCCACCACGGAGCTGGAAAAGCTGGAATAGGAGCAGTGTTAAAAGCTGAAACTCAGTGTAGTGATGCCGGCTTTGATCCGACCGGATAATAGAGAAAAGGAGTATTTCAGCCGAGGAGGTGAACATTTCCAAGGTGCTGTTACAGGTAATGGGTCTCATGCAGACGTGTGCCATGAGCATGGCAGAGGGAAGGGGCGCACCAAGCACAGAAGGAGCTGGACCAGCCCCTGGAGGGGCTGAGGGCCCATCGCTCACTGCAGGGGCTGTGCAGGGGCTCCCCTGCTAACAGAGGTTGTCCTCTGTGGATCATGGTCACAGCTCCCTGGATGCTGGGCAGAGCCTGAAAGTCCTCCTGGAGCTCCCTCGCCAGCACAGCCCAGCAGCTCCTGCTCCAGGCACCCTCAGAGCCCTTCTGTTGATACTTTGGTGGATAACCTTCTAAACTCCCTTTACTCTGCTTTTGGGTCTCCACAAGATCCTCCCTCCACCCTCAGGACCGTGCCAAATGTTCAGTGTGTTCTCTCCAGCTTGAAAACCGTCACCACTTTCTGGTGTTCTATTTATGTGTTGAGCTCGACCAACATAACCCCACTGTGGCGGGGCTGAGATCAACCTGACCCCATCTCAAGCCCAAATGAATCCAATCACTTCTTGATTCCCTTTGGGTTTACAGACTCCCCACACCCAGTCCAGCCCAGATCATCCCCTCCTTGAAAGAGATTCCAGAGCAGTGAAGGGGTAAATAACACCTCACAGAGGGAGAGGGGGGTCTATTTTTTGTACTTACTGGGGTTTAAAGTCCTGAACATGAATTATGTAGTAATATTACTGTAGAACTGCAGAAATTTATGACCTTTATAATGTACAAAATATTTTTATATTGTTTTTCTTAATGCAAAACAAAGCCACAAACCCCAATTTTTTACATTGTACTAAACAGAACTTTTTAAACCAGTTTATGCCTCAAAGATTGAAAAGGATTAGTCTGTAGAGCAGCTTTGGGTTTATTCCCTTTATTTAGGTAGTTTGGCTTAGAGTAGCATAGAGTCGGTTTTAAGTCCGGTTTTAGTTTAGATCTGAACCTGTTGCTTTATTCCTCTCCTGTGTAAATGTAACTTCAGAAGCACTGAACGAAAGCTCCTGCACAAACCTGAACAGGATGAAGTCGTTTTAGCGGTTGGAAGAATCATTTTAAAGCTTAAAAGAGTTATTTTAAACCTTGAAAGGGTCATTTTAACCCTTAGGGAAGCAGCATTACCTGACCCCATGCTAGCCATACACTGGGCGATGCACTGACTGGGCTTGGAGGGGTGGTTAGTTCTGGAGCAATGTGCTCTGGTTTATTTTGCCAGCTTAGACAAGCGCAGGCACCAGTGCTGAACAAGGAACTGTAGCTCAGGCTCTTCCCAGACCCCCCAAAGTCTCTTTTTATCACTTGTATTCAAAACACACCCAAAACTTGCTTTACAGAACAACAGCGATGGCTCAGCTCATGCCCATCACTGAGACCCTCAATGTATGGGGCTATGGAAGCATCGGCCACTGCAAACAGAGGGCGAAGCAGCCTCAGCGGCATAGCTTAACCCAGCACTGGTGTAAAGCTGTTGTAAGTTACTACCCAATTGGTATTATGGGGGTGCCCAGAGAAGCTGTGGCTGCCCCATCCCTGGCAGCGCTCAAGGCCAGGTTGCACAGGGCTTGGAGCAAGCTGCTCCAGTGGAAGGTGTCCCTGCCCATGGCAGGGGCTGGAACTGGAGGAGCTTTAAGGCCCCTTCCATCCCAAACCAGGCTGGGATTCTATAAGACAAGTTAGCACCAAAGGCAGGAATAAGAGAAGAAAGCAGATGGGTGTAAATAACACCAGTGGGAACTGAGGGGCAAGTCCCAGGCCTGTTCACCTGCATCCCTGGGCCAAGGAGCAGCCCTCACCCCTGTCAGCTCATTGTCACTTGCTCATTCCAACACTGCTTTGACCCCTCCACGGTGGTGACAATCCCCACAGGGGCTCAGGGCCAATCCCTACAATAGCCTCCTCTGAGCTCCTTTATCCCATCCAATCCCCACAGTGAATCCCACTGCCCTTGGCAGCATCTCCGTACACAACCTGGAGCTACACCTGCTTCCCGAGCCGGTGGTGGTCTGACCTGTGCTTGCTCCACGTGGGCAGGTGGAAAGCTGCCCCCAGGTGCCGCAGGCTAAGCTCAGACTGCCCCTCGGGGCTCTGCAGCAGGTTCAGTTTAGGCTGGTGTAACTGAGAACAGAGTTCAGAGCTTCCAAAACACACAAGATAAGAGACCATTAAGCTGCCCATTAGCCAAGACAAAACAGTGACAGAGAGCTGATCCGCAGCACCAAAACAAAGGTACCTTGAGTAACACCAGAAAGTGTCTTCAGAAACACCCTATGAAGTGTTCCTGGTTTGTGTTAATACTCTTTTTTAACAGAAGGAAAACTTTGCCTTTTTTTAGTTCTTTTCACAGCAATTTCAACTCTCCCTTAAATCCACCATTCGATTTCCTGAAATCCGTTTGAATGTACAAGTCCTGGAAGTACCACTTCATTAAAGCCGAGTACAAGCACTGTATGTATGTAGCAGGGATCAATGTGTTGCAGCTGTACTTTCATTTGTCCAGTGACATCCGCCACTTGTTGTAAGTTTTTTACTTCATTGAATTTGTACGGTTTTGGCTTTTATGTTCGAAACGTGTTTATAGCTTTATAAATAAAGTAACTGCCAGAGTGGCTCTTTGAGATGGCCACTGGGAGTTCTGATCTGAACCTCGCAAATGATGATTTCTTGGAAGTTCAGAGGATTCTGCTGCCTTTTTTCCCCCCCTTCATCATTTGTATGAATAGATTCTAGGATAACTGCTAACAGGTTTCAATGGGTAGGACTGAACTGGTAAACCAAGAGTAAGAAATGTATGGGTTGGTGTAATGGGACTGCAGGTCATGGATGGAGCTCCCTGAGCAGTCCCTGTGCTCCACGATCTCCCCTTCTCACTGCTATCAAATATTCAATGAAGTCAGGATGATTCTCCACATAATTCCAGATGGGAAGAGCCAAGCATTTCCCAAACCTGCAGAAGGTCCTTGGCAGTGTTCAAGGCCAGGCTGGACAGGGCTCGGAGCAACCTGCTCTAGTGGAAGGTGTCCCTGGCAGGGGGTTGGAACGGGATAAGCTTTGAGGTCCCTTCAACCCAGACCAGCCTGGGACTCTCTGTCCCAGCACTGGGGTGTTTTATGCCCCCTGACAACACAGTATCTTATCTACCCAATATGCACAGGAGCACAAAGGCTGAATATGCGGATGTGAGCAGCAGATGCACCCAAAGCACAGATCTGAATGCTGCTTTGGAGCAAGTTACAAGTCCTTTCATTAATGGCTACAAAGATCACCTAAAAGCTGGTAAAGCATCACAATACCTCCATCTGCATTGCTTATTGTTCAATTTCCAACTTCATCTGAGAAGTCACCCACTGTGTCTGACTGGTGGCCTACATCAGGCATCACACCAAACCTTTACATCTGCTTTACTTCAGTTACCCACCGCCTCAGTGCTCCTGTTTGTACATACACCCAGGAGCAAGCGACAGGCTGTCTAGTTCCAAATAACTAGAACCGTTTGCAAACAAAAGTTTAAAAGCCCTTTATTAATCCAGGAGTGGAACACTGATATTTAAAGTGAGATAAGTATGTTTATTAAGGTTCATTCTACTCTACGGTTTATACAGAGAATGGAATGCAATACAAGCTAAGAGCACACCTCAAAGACCTACCACACAACCATCCCTACTCCCTATAAGGGAACTGTAAAAAAACAAAAGAAATACAAATCAGAACACCAGTTACTGTTTAACTAGTTGCAAGTGGCTTTGTCCAAGTTAAGCTGATATTGCATTAGCTCTGTATGCAATAATTAAAGTCTCTACAAGCCAAAGTATCGCAATCAGAGGCATAAGATTTCATATGGACACATGAAACCATGTTTTAAAGAGCTACATCACAAGGGCTGTTTAAAATTGCCTAAAACCCAGTCACTACTGACATGCACAGGTCAATAATAGTAACTTTGGTAATGTCAGTCATTTTTGGTCAAATCAGGATTCCGCTTTTAACAGGAACATACAAAACCACACCAATCCTGTGCATAAAGCAACACACTTCTCATCTGTACCAGCCAGAGGCAGGTCTTCAAGACATGGTTGAAGGATTCAAATTTCACTGTGGGGAGCTTGCTTAGTTCGAGATCACATCTTTCACTAGTCTCTAAGGCCAGACTAACAGGACAAGAAAGTGGTCAGTTTCTCTTTCTCATATGCAGGACAAGAACCATCTCAGAAGTTCCATCACTTTAAGTTTACACAACCAATTCTGCCCACAATGGTTCTGTAAGGAATCCAGTAGCTTTTACTTCACCTCCTTCCCCAAGACACATGCTAGTTAGCCTTTCTTGCTGAAGCTATCAATACCCTGTAAATGCAAGCGTCTTGTTCTTGAGGAAGAAGCCACAGGTGGTTTTATTTACAATGGAGTCAATCCTCAGCATTGGAACTGGACTTGAACAGTTTCAAAGTGTAATGAAAACGATAACCTGAAGTGCTACTTCCCATACAGAATCCACGCTTAGTTCAGTTTTATTCATTGCAAAGTAAAAAGACATCCAATTACACTAGTAAAAACTGAGAAGATTTAGATCTGTACTCAAAAAAAACCACTACACATGCAGAGGGAACAATATCCTGCTAACACAACTTCATTTGCTGCTGCATTTGTCTAATATTAACAATTATGAACAGAGCAGTGCAACTAGTATTTGGAACAATCCTTACAGTGTTCGAGTGTCAGGCACAATACTTCACTTTTCTTCACACCACTGGTTCTCTTTGCGTACCTGAAAGAGCAGTTTGACTATTAGTATGTTGCAGGGAACTTAAAGTTAGCTGTGCATCCCTGTAAGGATTCAGGGTTACTCACTGCAGGAAGGCATAAACTCAGAAGCAGCTTTAACTTTTCATGCAGGTTTGTCATTCAAGACTCAGTCTTCCAAACTGACCTCTGTATCAATATAAGCCAAGAAACGTGTTCTTCATGCCTAGATTTGATCTAAACCGAACTGGTTTTTCCACCAAGCACAGCAAATGGACTAGCTTAAGACTGAACTGCTTGTTTCATGACAGCTCTGAAGGCAAACCTGAGCACATAATTCCCTGACTTTGCATTTACAGAAGGCATCTCGTTCTGCTCTCTCCCAACTCTGCCACTTGTGCAGTAGTTCGGTGTTTGAGTTTCAAGACCAATGAGTTCATTACTTCAGAATCCAAGCATCTTACCTTTCTAGCCACAGAAACAATACAGCTTCAGCATTCTTACTAACAGCAAACTAAGGCTGCCACAAACAACCCCACATGCTTCCTCACCACATACATTTTTGCTGGGCCATCAATACACTTTGACCGTTCCAGGTAATGGACTGCAAGCCCTGTAGACACCAAAAGGTTGCCCACTAGTAGCAACCCAGCTATGAGGGGCTGATGCATCTACATTTATTGTTACCAGGTCAGCTGCATGACACATGAAATTATAAAGCCCCACACAGTAACTCAGCATAGAAAACCAGCTAAACTACAGCGAAACCCAAAGTGAGTACCTGTGCTTCTTCCTCCTCAGTGAAATCATTCTTGATGTTGAATGTCTTGCGGATTTCTTCTGGAGTCTTCCCCTTGATCATGTTTGCAACTGTCTTGCACGTGACATCAAGCAAGCCTTTGATGTCCAGGTAATTTGCAGCCTGTAGAAGAGTTTCCACATTTAAAGCCTCCATATCAATACTGTGCCACCACAGATGTGCTACCTAAGTTATGTCGTCACTGGAACTGCGCAATACTCTAACTGCAAACAGATCACCTCCGCTTTGAGAAGCTTTACCTTGAAGCAACAGGACCTAGAACTTGCTTGCCGAACAGAAGGGGAAGTCATTTGTACCATGAAAGACACCCCCCATACTCCTCCTTTTACAGAGCTTTCAGAAGCCTGCAAACACCCAAGGTCTTTAGTGCTGAAGGACTATGGACTAGCCAAAGTAAGCAGTGCTGCCTCATGGTACCACACAAGGTGAACGCCAGATTCTAATCCGCATGCACATCTCCAGAACTCCATTTCTAGCAGGAAGCCCTCAACGAAGACCCAGGAGCCCCAAGAATAAAGACAGCTCTAGGGCCCCAGATACAGGAAAGGCAAGGAAGTCATTCCAGAGCACAAGGACTTTACTCGTAAGTGGAGCACTCACAGGCGCAGCCTCACACACCCTGAGCACTCACCAGGATCAGTTCAAACAGTGTTCCTTGGTCTACTTTCAGAAACTCTTGATCCCACACAGGGATGTCATCTGTTCGCTTCTCTTTGTTCTCATCATCCTCAGGAGGAGGTGGATCGTCCTTGTGGTGGGTGCACCACTGAATCACCTAATCATGGGTTTGATAGGAAAGGTTCAGCCAAATCCTTCTCCCATTAGGCCCCAACTAGAACTTAACTTCATTTTAGAAGAAATACACCTTTTTCTGTGGGTTAACATTAGAATCCTGTGTCAACACACTCCAATACCCAGTGTTTTCATTGCAGAATGATTGATCCCCAGCCCTGCAGTACAACAGCCTTCTGAAATACTAGTAGTAAGTTACTTACGATCTTAAAAGCCAGCTGCTGGTGTTACAGAGCTCCTCGACCCTGTGCTAACACACACAGGCCTGTGCAAAGAAAACCTAAACCCCAGTCTTCAATCTGTTTGCAGAAGCACAGTTTTCATTAAGCAGAATACCACCCAGGGGAGGAGCGGAGCTGGCAGCAGCACCGGCAGGGCAGGCTCACCCAGGACAAGGTTCACATGGCAAGAGGTTGCCTTTCTGTTCAGTACCTTGGGAACATGCAGTCTCAGTCTCATCACCCGGACAGTTAAAAGGAGCGGGGATTGAGTGCGAGTAAAACCCTGTCCCACTCTGCCAACCCCACAGGCTTGACAAGTTTGAAGTTATTTATGGGTATGTTCATTGGGAAATAATCCCTAACCCCGTATTTACCAACAAACAGTCCAGTGCTTATTTTAACACAACACTTTCTACTTCGGAGCAAAAAGCATCTTAGGAGACAATACCGTATTTCTCTTTTCTCACCTGACCCAACAATAATCATGGTCTGTTACTGAATTTCATACCATCAATGTCTCAAGCACTGTGGCTGCCACACAGTTTCTCCTAACATTTGGATCCTGCAGAACCACCTCAGGTCACAGAATCCCATTAAAATCCATGCTTTAATCCCATGTAATACTGGAGTGCGCAGTTGGCCAGCACCACTTCCACGCCTTTGGAACCCTGTCTAGCCTCTGGCTGCTGTTCCAGGTGGTCACCCCATAGGTCTCTTACCATTACCTGCCTGCAGCCTCACCCCAGTTCTCAGCTCCCCTAGATGCCTGTGTTCATGCACCTCTAATCAAGCCAGCTTGTAGCACACGGGAAGTAGCTTTAACACAATAGCTCAAAATACCCAGCTCCAACATGAATTCCACATTCCATCACTGCCATGAACACAACCGCTTTCAGCATCTTACCTTTTTCAAGATAGCTGCATTAACATTCGGAAGAGGGACTGGGTCATCATCACCTTCATCATCCATCCCCAGATCTGAAAACAGAGATGACTAAGCAACTGGCAGACAAAACCATTTACTCTTCTCTGAACTGGGCCAGTTCACCAGGTCTCCATGAGGCTGCATGGATTGGCAGCAAAGGAGCTCTAAGCGGTGAGCTCATTTAGATGAGGCTCTATGGAGCCACTGGCTGCATTATATGTACCAGGTTACACCCAGTTGAGGCCAAGCAGCCAACAAGGCTGCCTCATCAAATGAGAGCATTAACAAGCCATCAGTTAAGCAGTCAGTTACTTGTTAGAGCCCAACTTGCTAGGTCAGTGTTGTGGGAACAGGATACGTGGAATAATCAGACATACTTGTGTGTATTCACCACTTTCAACAGCTCAAGCCACAAGTCAAACCAGAGTGTTCCAGCTGAGATCTCCCATTCCATTTATTAAATAAGGGTTCAGATCTACTGTGGTAAGAGAAAGTGTTTTGTCCTCTACAAGAGGAGTAAATAGAGAAGCCAGTTATCCAGCCTCTGCAGCACCTGCACTGCTTCTTACCGGCTGAAGAAGTCCACATGCTGAGGCAGCAGCACAACCACCCAACCAAAAAAGCATTTCCAAAGCACACTCCCGATACTCCTTGGTTTAAAAGCCTGTCAGCCTGCTCAAGACACAGCTGGATAAAGTTTGTCACTTTGTCCCCTGGATGTAATTCAGGAATCAAAGTAAAAATTGAGAGGCAAACAGTAATTAAATTTGGCCTTGATACACAGCACAAACACCACACTAACCAGCTCTGATTAGAGAATATGCCTGTCTGATTACACAGATGCTAACAGTTGGATGACACCCTAGCTGTCAAAGATTAGCATCTTGCAATTAGTGGGATATTAATTGGGATTACTTTCTGTAATTGAGTAACTGCAGATCTTCATTCATTATATGCAGAGAAGGCAATTCTGCACCACCAAGGAACTTAATTTTTAAGCACAGATGACTGTCACACCATCCTCACTGATCAAATCTGTGCAGTTACAATAGCACCTACTTCTGTATCCAGGCAAGTCAACTCCTGTTATTAATGAGATATTAATTAGTCCTACTTCTTGTTTGGAATAACTTCATGGATTCAGAAACCATAATAGTGCCCATGTCACCAGTTAACACAGCCTTCAGACACACTCTGAATGTGGTTGCAGGTACCACTGTAAGAAGTGACCAGTCCAAAATCACTGGTATGGGGAAATAATTCAAGCAGTATCTCAGATTCAGTCAACTCTGCTCAACTTGTCCCCATCACCCCAAGCCGGCAGTTTTATCTGTTATCCAAGAATTCCTACTTGACTGGTGGTCCCAGGATGCTCAACGCAACCTCCCCTTCAAGCCGCAGCACCCAACAAAACATCTATTAACTGACGCTTAACCAGCTGCACTGCAGATGCACTTCACCTGTACAAGGAGACCGGTTCTCATTCAGAGTAGCAAGCAGATAGTTTATGGTGCCTAACACCACCTGCCATGGGTAACCTCCTTTTAGTCAGCACCAAGTATCACTAAACACCAGCAGTGACACAGCTTCTGCATGAGAAAGCTGAGAAGAATTGTGCTCCCTAATGTATTCCACCGACAGCAACGCTTCCTGCTCATGTTGCTGGTCGTGTTCTACAGCACCTTATTAACAGAGCCAAAGTGTTTGATACTTGGGAGTATTTCAACCTCATTCTTATTGTTCTTATGCGTAAGTGTCACAGCCAGCCAAATATTTATACCCAAGAACATGATTTTAACTCCATCTACAGAAAGGGTTTTTCTCCTCCCAAGTTAATTCATGAACACACCCCAAAACTGGGAAAGCCACCAGCAGACAATGAGGATTTGCAGGGAGGGATTAGGCACAGCCTGCTCTGTGTCCCAGCCATCTGGCAGACTTCCCCTCCCCCCCACAAGCTCCTTTGTTTCAAATTTATGTCAGCAGGAGATCAGAACTGAGCACTTAGCCCAAACCATTTAATTGCAGCCATAAGCTCACAATATAGGTTTTATTTTAGCTCTTCAGTGCACTGCTTTATGATCTCCCACCCCATTTAAGAGATATTTACATTGTAAGGCTGGTTGGTGTGATTAAATAATCTTGGGGTTTAATATTATTAGATGCTCTGTTTGCTTAACTCCCACAATAGCGAAGCAGGCTGTAAGCAAGGCAGTGGGGTGCTTACCTTTTATAAGCCTCCCTCTGAGCGCTCTTAACAAGAGGACTGAAACTTTAAGCTTTATGTGAGAGCACATCCACCCAAAACACAGTTTCAGCTATGACAGCAACTGTTTGGGCTGTTCTGAGGCAAGGCAGAAGCTGCATAGGCCTGGGAATCCTCCGTCAGGTCAGCACCACTTTGTCTCCTTTGGTCACAGCTCCCATCCAAGAGGCTTCCCTGCATACACTGCTACCTCTACACAAGGCAGAGACCCTCAAGGGTTCGCGTTCTTACCTTCCAGCATGGTCTTTATAGTTACAGACTGCTTTGCAATTTCAACATCAACTTCGAAGATTTCCCCATCTGAGCTCTGCAGTTTAATTGAAGGCATCTGCAAGAGAAGGACAGTTATTTCCACACTATATCCAGCAGATGTTACAAGTTCAGCCACCCCAAAGATGGGCATTACCTTTACTATTTATACTGCTTCTTACCCACAGCAGATAGCCCAATGCCACTTAAATCACTCAAGTTATTCACTGCTTGAATCAACAGGCCTAAATTCATTAATCCTCATGCCTAAGAAACAAGGACTGTTGGAAGCTTAACACCAACCTAAGAATACATAAATGAAGTTATTACTGCTTATTTTTCTAGTGAAACACCGGAGCAATCTTCCTCTTGAATTTACTTTCAACACCACTGCCACAAAACGCTACCTGCCCTCAAACGCAAGCAACTGCTCCTCACTTTGAGTACTCACATGAAGCCAGACCTCAGAAGCAGGTTTCAAACAACAGCCTCTGGAGCAGAACCATAAAGCTGAGGTTGGAAGGAGCCCCTCCAGAGCCCAGTCCAGCCTCCCTCCTCCGAACACAGAGCAGGTTACTCAAAGGCTTCCCTTCAGAAAAGCATGCGGCTTTCCGAAGAGATTAAAAAGCAATACATCACCACAAGGAAGGCTTTCAGCACTCAGTACTACTCTTACAGGGTAGGAAGTCAGATCAGCACTTTGTTAGCATTAGGAAAGCCTAAGATGACTGCGCATTTTAAAGCTTCTCCGACTGTATTAAAACCTACAATAAACAGAAGCAGCTTCAGAGATGGCACTAACAAAAAATAAGCAAGCTCTGCAAAAATGCATCTTCCCAGGTGTTTACCAACTCCAATCCAGAGCCAACACACTTCATACAGCAGGCTACAACTTCCGCCTGAAGCTACACATGAAGCTTGTCTGTGTATCATTGCACTTCAACCAAGGACACGATAAACAAAACTGCCTGGCCAGGAGCATTTCATAAACTGGTTCTCAATGAACGAGCAGGATGTGTTGCAAGTTCCTCACCACTCAAAGGAGCTGTCAGCAGCAAACCACTGCAACAGATTCGCGTTCCTTGAGTTACCTGCTCGCAGAGCTCTACAGCAGGTAACTTGTCCTGCAAGGCTTTAGGGACAAAGAATGACAAACCCATTTCAAACCCAAGAGCTATGCACACAAGTTCCTCACAGCAGTACTTGAGCCACCCAAATTGCATTAGCTGGACCACTTTCGGCAAATCTACATTATCCCTTTTTGAATGCCTCCTGCAGGTCATCAATACAGCCAAGCCTGACAGCACTGCAACAAACCCAGGCTGTGGAGCCCAGCCAAAGCGCGTTATTAAGCGGCTCACACCAGCTTGAAGTCCTCACTGCTTTCATTTCCATTTGGCAGAGCGAGCAGCTAGTTAATGTTTACACAGTAATGTAACCCTATATGATAGCACTACCTTTAATTGAGATGGATGTTCTGGAGGAACACACTCACGAATGTTCCGAAGATACAAATATAGATATAGCCCCAAACATAAGATTCGGATTAAAACACACGGTGCTGAGCTGGTAGTCGGAATGACGGTGATCCAGGCACACATTCCAGACCTAACGCATTCGTTCTTGCGGTGACTGCCTGCAAGCACTCAAGAACAAACCCAGCCTCATGTGCCAGCCTTCGGGTGCTCCTGTCTAGGGTTACATAATGCTGCACAATGGAGCCGGCCCGACAGTGATGCTGCTGCCTCAACGAGCCCAACCCCTGCAAGAACACTGCATCGAGACCCTTCCATCAGCCCAAACCACTTCTATCCGGACCTTTAGATTACTGTTAAGGGTCTGGATCAGGCAGAATGAAGTCAATCTAATGCCTCAACACATAACAGGCAGGGATTTCATCCAAATGTCATTGGGCTTACACCACAGAGCTCAGCCTCCTGGAAGGGAGAAACACAGTAAGTGATTTTTAAGCAGACTGCATTACAGCTGTGGAAACAGGCAGGCCTCGAACAGCACCACAGCCGAGTGACTAAGCAGAGCAGGCCTAAAGCTGCATCCGACAGAGCAGAACAGGTTGGGAGCCCCTCAAAAGGCAAACATGAATTACAACAGTCACTTGCATACAGAAGCCTGAAGCGCAGAGCTCAGGCCGCTCGCGCACCGCTACCGGGCAGCCCCACGCCTCCCAGCGCTCCTCCGCAGGGACACCCGCCGCGTCCCCGCCTCCACCACCTCACACCTGAGAGCTCCGAGCAGGGACCCGGGCCGGCCGCGGCCAGGCCAGGCCTCGAGGCCGCGGATCGGCCGCGCCGCCTCCGCGCTATTTACCGGACCCCGCGGCCGCCACAGCCCCGCGCTGCCCGCCCGGGGCTCGGGCCGCCCCCCCCGCGCCAGGCCCGGGCCTGCTTCCCCACCGAGCGGGCCCCGCGGCCCGGCCCCCGCCTCAGGCGCCCATCGCGGCGCCCGTGAACCCCCACTCCCCGGCCCAAGGCCTCACCGTGAGGCGGCGGCTCCGCGCGGGCGGGACCTGGCGGCGGCGGCGGCGGCGCTCGGGGCCCAACGGCGGCGGCGCCTTTATATGGCGGGGAGCGGGGCGGGGGGGCAGGACCCGCCTCTCGCTGCCTCGCAACGGCCGGGCTGCCCGCGGCGAACGCCTGAGTGGAACCCTCGGCGCTGGCTCCCGACGCGGCGCAGAGCGCGGCTGACCGAGACAAACCGGAGCCGCGCCGTCCTCCGCGGGGGGAGCAGCGGCGGAGCGGAGCCGGGGCGAGGGGCGCGGACGCAGCCGCCTCCGCGGGGTCCTGCAGGCAGCGGCGCGGCCGCGCCGGGAGCCGCAACAATGGGCGGGGGCGCCGCGCGCTCGGGCCAACGGCTGCGCCCCCCCCCCCCGGGCCCCCGAGGGACGGAGCGGGGCCGGGGGCCGCCCGGTGCCCCCCTGCAGACCACCCGCGATGGCGACGGGAACCGGGGGTGTCGGTGCGCCGCGCCTGAAGCGGGAGCCGCGCTGAGCAGTGCCTCGGTTGGCACGGCTGCAGCAGCAACGGAACGGATGTAGGTCTGAGGAGCCGTCACCCAACATCCACCCCGCTCCCACCGGGGGCTTTAGGCAGCTGCAGCCGCGATGGAGCGCGTTGGTGACCCTGCAGACACCGGCTGCGTGAGGGGCCAGCACGAGAGACGGCGGGCGGGCGGCACAGCGCGGTGGGGGCGCAACCGAGCGGTGCACCCCGGCGCCGGTAACATCTGACAGGTCCGGAGTGTGTGAGGGATGGGGACAGGCACTGGGCTTCCAGAAAACAGGATATTTGGGTTAGATACAGGGAAGCGCTTCCCCGTGAGGGTGCTGAGGCGCTGGCACAGGGTGCCCAGAGAAGCTGTGGCTGCCCCATCCCCGGCAGTGCTCAAGGCCAGGTTGGACACAGGGGCTTGGAGCACCCTGCTGCAGTGGAAGGTGTCCCTGCACACAGCAGGGAGTTGGAGCTGGAGGAGCTCTGAGGTCCCTTCAACCCAAACCATTCTATGGGTCTATGATCTGAAGGTGTTTGCTCAGTGAGGAAGCAGACTGGGGGGTGAGGCCACCAAAGCGACCGTGAGGTGGCTGGGCGCCGCTTGTGCTGTCCAGCACCCCACTTGTTCCACATTACATGGAGCCCTCTTTTCCATCAGCTGTCCATAGCAACACGGTTTGTGAGTAGTAAAGAGACTCACACAGGGGCAGCTCGTGACTATGACAGTTCAAATCCTCATTAAAAGCGGGTTCAGAACCGGTTTCACAGCACTTCAGTGCAGGTGTAGCCATGCTGCCTGCAAGCAGACCGGCACCTGCAACAGCATCGCACTGCGGAGCCCAAGTGCAGTGTAAGTCACAGCTCTCCCTTCCCTTGGGCTCCCATGCAGTGCACCACGCACCTGGCTGAGCAGATGACAGTCATACCCTGAAGCAGGAGCTAACCTTCTGGCATCAAGGGTTTTCCTGGACTTTGGAAGCTCTCAGGGCAGAAGCTTGTTTTGCTCATTCCAGGCCTGCAGCCCAGGACAGCAGCCCACTCTCAGAAGTATTCCTTCTTCCCTTAGTCTCCTCCTGAGTGACATAACCAGTGAGACCACAAATATCCCAAGTACTCCAATTAAATAGGGGTGACTTTCTGGAGAGGTGCGAGACTCAAATAGCGAGTCTCAGCCAGGAAGAACCTCTTAGAGCTCAGGTGACAGTAAGGCTCTTCCGCGTCAGGCCATAGCCCTTCAACAGGTTTCTGGGTAAATTCCAGTGACTGCCTGCCCTGGGAATCCCGTTTGGCGGGCTTTGGGATGCCGAGCAGCTCATTAGGTACCATAGGCTGAGGGTGACTGAGCAACCTGGTCTGACTTGGAGGTGGATTTCAGTTCAGCGTGGTCCCTTCCAGCCTGATTTACTGTGAGCGTTGGGAACACCCACTTCAGCGAGCCCTTCTGACGGCTGAGTGGGCATCTGAAGGTGTCTGGTGATGCTTATACAGCAGACTGATGCTAACAGGGGTTCCTCAAGGATCCTGATACGCTAACCAGATAAACTGCTTGTTCACCATTTATTGGGACCTGATTATCACGATTTTAATTTATATTACACATATAAATGCGTGAAGCCTCCAAACTATGCCCAGTGTGACCCTGTGATTGTACCGTCATCACATTTACCTCATTCTTTCCCAGTCGCTCCACCTCGTACCCCAACACTGCCAACCACCCCCCCTGCACTAAAAAGAGCAACGAGGCTACCTCGATTTCCCTTAAATGTCCTTATCGTGATTCATATTAAAACTCCTCGGTCCGCAGGATCAGACAGTGACAGAAGGTGGTCTGTGGGAAACATCTGCAAAGCCTAAATCCCCTTTCCCTGTGGTTTCTGATGTGGCTCATGATCTGTGAGCACGAGCTCCCTGTCTGCAAATCAGGCTCAGCAAAGGCGGGGGGGCAGATTTTATTAGACCACAAAGGCAATAAAACCTAGGAGCAGGCAGAAAGAGAAGTTCCAGGCTTAAGGATGGGATGAAAAGCGAAACGACCGATGGGGTTTATACAACAGCTTTCTAAAGGAGAAAAATCAGTCCACAATGGACTTGGAATTTAGCTGCTGAATTAAAGGCCTGGAAAAGCCAAAGCAAAACCACCCCAGCCCCCAAAGCCGTGGCAGCCGGGTGTCAGAGATACGCTGTAATCACAGGATAGCCGCCTCCCACTGTGCCCTACATATCAGGCAATGAACCTCCCCAGCTGGCCCAGATGCTTGCTGTTATCTGCTGGGGAAAGCAGCTGCTGCAGCGCTGATAGCCAAGGTCCTGTGAGTAAGTCAGTATGAGCCACACAACAGACCCGTCCTTTACCAGAGCTGCAAGGCAAAGATCGGGGTTTTGCAAAACATGGCTGGCCCAATTTCCATTGTTACACACAGTACAAATAATCCTAAACCTGAGCATTGCCACCCTGAGCCATAAACATAATCACACCATGTATCAGCCACTGATAAATCGTAATTAAAGACCTTTCACCACCAAAAACCCAGAGGAGGAAGGGGGAAGCTCAACACTAAAGCAAATACCTGGAAAGATTGGAGCAGCCGAGATCAGAGCAAGCTTGATTTAACGCTCACGAGCTCCAGAAGAGCTCTGACCTACATACTGCAGCATCCCCGGGCACAACAGTGACACAGCTGCAGGGGGAAGGGGATGTTAGCACATGGAACATGCAGGAGCGGCCTCCAGGGCACAGCACTGCATCTGCTCCCCAGCCTTGGGTTCTCTCCTGGCTCTTGGGCTAAAATCACTGTGCCCCCACCCCTCAGAGCACCTCTCAGGATCCCCTTTCACACAGGAACTGGTTTGGGGTGGGATTCAGCTGCTGGGGGTGATTTAGAGACCACGGAGAGAACACTGAGTATTTTCACCAGCACAGGCACAGCATGGGACTGTCAAAGCCTAGTGAGAACCATCAGCCTTGAGAGGGCTCGGCTCTGCTCCATTGACATGTTGGGAAGCTTCTGAGAGCTGAGTGCATCCCCTGAGCCACAGGGGTAGGGACTGGTGAGGGCTGGACCCGAGGGTCCCACAGTGAGGTGCGGCCATCGTATCCCAGCAAGAACCTTGGCTGTACATAGGGGAGGATGAGGGCTGCAAAATCCCTCCTGTTTATTTCAGGACTATATAAGATGAGATATTTTCAAATCAAGCAGCCACAGCAAGTTAAAACCCCAACTGAGCCGACGGGGTGAGTGTAAACCCAGAAAACATCAGTTATTCCTGTGAGAGATGGTACAAAGACACTGCTGAGCCCACCAGCCTGGGCTGCTGCTGCTCAAAGCAACCTTGCAATGGTGCAGTAGCAGCAGAGGAAAACACTTGTTGTGTTGCTCTGGGAAAAGCCAATCCTGGCATTTCCACTTCCTCAAGCCTTGCCTTGAGTAGCATCCTCGAGCAGGCGTCGCTTCTCATCCACGTTGCATCCCTGGCCACAACGAGACAGAGCCCACCACTTGAGTGAGAGTGTAGTTGACACCAACAGATTGACAGCACTCAGCCATCAAACCCCGTCCAGCAGACACCAGCTGGGCTTCTTTCCTTTGTCAACTTCTTTCTTCCTCTACCACCACTCATATTCCCCTTACATAACTACAGGGATCCAAGATAGTTTAGAAGATAAAAGATAGGGGGAGAAGGACAACGATTAAAAATAGAAACACACCTACTTCGAGTGCATTTGCAGCATCTATTTCCTGCCCTCACTCCACCTCCACGCTCCTGAACGGGCTCGTTTCTGTTCCAGGTGTGCACTGGGATCCTGGCTGGTCGGGAGGAGTCACACTCAATCCAGTGGTCGATGCGAAGATGCTGCCTGCTGAGCCTGCCCTATTGGACGGTGGGTACCCGAACCTTGCGGGCAGCAGAGCAGCTCCGCCGGCCGCACACCGGGGCGCAGCCACGCGGTGGCGCCGTGGCCCGTTCCGCGGGACGGGAGACACCGGGGCAGGGAGAGGGGAGCGCTCGCGGGAGCTCCCTGAACTGATTGGCAACGGATTTGTTTGAAACGGGCTTAAGAACGACGTTAAGCAGCAGAGAATAAAACTGTGGAGGGCCTCACACGTGGTTGTGAACGAGGTCAGCCTGAAAGGGTTGCACGACCCTGGTCTTTCACCTTGCAGCTGTTCAAAGTCCAAACCCCAGATTCTCTGCTGCTTCTGATGCCACAGATGATGGAGTTGCTTTGAGGTTTCAAAGTCTACGGGAATAAACACAATGTGTTTCAGAAGTCGGGCTAGCCCAAAGCATTTCTAAGGCAGATTGCAGGGAAAAGGGAACAGCTTTGAGATGGCTGAACTAAAGCAAGATACACCCACGGCCAGACACAACAGAGCACCCATCATCAACCTTTCTCTGGGGGGGGAAGGAAGAACAGGCTCCAGGGAGCTGCAGCACAGGTCCCTCCCCGAGGACAAACGTGGCAGGGGAAAAGGAGGGAAGCTGCCTGCGAAGCGGGTCAAGCATGGAATGAGCACTGCAGGATCCTCCCAGCCAAACTCTGCCAGGGCTCCCCTTCATCAAATAAGGAGGCAGAAGAGAGCAGCGGCCTCTGACCACTCCTGCATCATCTGCTATGCTGAAGAGGGGGTTCACAGCAGGTTTCATGATGAGGTAGGGTGGCAGGGGGTGGGGTTTCCACCTCCTGATAAACAAAGGCAGTTGGGAGCCAGGGCGAAGCCTTCCAGCCCGATCGATTATCGGTTTAGAGTACACTCTTTTGACCATGGTCAAAGCAGCACCAGCATCAGCCCAAATGTGGCTTTTCCTTGCGGGGTCCAGAAAGCTTCCAAGACTGGAGATTCTGCAGCCTTCCCACTGGCCTCCTGTTCTCAAGGCTGGTATGTCCAACTGGGTTCTATACACGAGTTCATTGTGTCCATATAATATTTAGGTTCTATTAGTTATTTACACACCAGCAGCCATCAGTTTAATCTTCAACCAAAGCAGTTTTGTTCACCATAGAGTAATTAAGAGATTGGGAGCTGTAGTTCAACCCATCTTAAAGAACAAAGCTTTTAAGCCACAGCACAGGTTTTAAGAGGCTAAAACATGCAGCACTGCTTCATTTAAAACCAAAAGTGTTGTTTCAGCCCTTTTTCCCCTGTATGTACGCCAAAGAACTCTGCTCCCTTGCTCAAGAGAGCAGCTCGCCTTTATTCTCATCCAAAAGCAGCAGAGCCAAATGAATTAGAGCACTGAAATAACTTCTTAGCAAACCACAGGAGCTGACTCATGGGGCGCTTACTCTGCAGGGCTGTTCCAGTGTATTCCTGGGGCCTGCAAGATTTCCACAGTCCAGTGGCATTTTCACTTAACGCTTTACCCATTTCCAGCCGCCTCCTGGAGCCTGCAGAGAATACTCAGTGCAGCGCACAGAAGGCACCCTGCATATTCTGCAGGACTTGAGAACCCACTGCTCCAAAACCTAAGCTCATGTAAACCATGGAATGCTAAAAAGCCAGTTCTCCTGTGGAAAACTTCACTTTCACCTCTCCAAACCCCCCTAAAACGTTATCTTGAGAGGAAGCGGTGACAATGGAACTTCACCTTCACCTGCCATTGACTGAACTGGAGCAGTATTGAGGTTAAAAAACTGAGTTGTTCACACTTGCCTCTTGTCACAGACCACTCTTCCTGATGAACAAGAGCATTTCTCCTTCTGCTCCCTCCTGCTCCTTAGGTCACAGCTCCCTCCACAGCAGGAACTGTGCTCCAGCATTACTAAGGGAACAAAGATGAAGGGGTGAAAGGGGACAGAGAGAGGAATGTGTTTACTGAGCCATGGAAAAAGGCCCCAAATTAGCCTAGCGCTTGCATAACAGCTTTTGGTTTGTACCGTACATAAGGAAATCCTTTACCTTTAGGATTCAGGTGGAATTTCTAAGTTGCCAAAGCAAAGACACAATTACTTCATGATGTCAGTGTTTGAGTTCACAACCGTAAGAACGGAACACGGAAGCAGGCACTGGCAGGTACCAGTAAACCTCAGAGCTCTCTCTCCCCTCATTTCCAGATGGACTTTGGTACTAACCAGACTGAAGTACAGGCAGATGGAATGTCCAAGCGCTGCTCAGCAATCCGTCCACTCACCATCACCTCCCCAAGGCAGGATTTATTGTTATCATCCAGACACACAGGAAGGAGCAAGGTAACCAGCTCTGTCCGCCTCGAGTACCTTCCCAGGGTATTATCGGGAGATTGAAATGGGTAACGCTGCCCCAGCAGCCGAGGCAGGGACAGGGATGCAAATGTCAGCGGCTGGAAACAACGTGACAGGAGGATGAGGTGGCAAACACGTGTGGTGCTTTACCTTGGAGGAAGTGACCATTACACACACAGCACTGTCTGTCCATCACTGCGTAGAACAGGCAGGAGAGAGGGGTAGAGAGAACATGAAGGCAAGCCTGTGCACTTCAAATCAGCCTTACTTTTCCTTTCAAACCCAGAGTTACTAAACGTTTCCCGGTGTAGGTGTGCAATTTTGCCTTGATTTGACCCAACAACCCCTTAGTTCAGAAGGACGGGCCTCTACAAGCGAAGGGCACTTCAATCTGATACACGAATTCCGATGAACAGCTAAATGACAGGACATCAAGTGTGGCTGAAGCAAGGCACAATACGGAAAGCTCAAACCCCTTCATCTGTCCAACAGGATTCCACTGACTATCCGAATTCTGAGAAACAGCAGAAAGAGAGTAGGTTTTAGTTGCATTCATGGGATGCCTTCGACAGTTTAAACCCAAATAGGGGTTCACCAGGTTTAACTACCCCGCTTCAAAAAGTACTGAACTACCACAGAATGGGAATTCCAGCTACTCTTATTTCACATCTCATGGATTCACCAGTCCTTGGACTGAAGGAGAAGCATCATCACCATTCCCAGAACAAGTACAAATCCTCATTACGCTCATCCCCTGCAGCCAGCATCATCACAGGCTGTAGTGAGGGAAGTTTGCCTCAGCTGAGCCACTAAATCAGACAGTAATGATTTATGTTTGAAGTTTTCCTTCTCCTCTTGAATCCTCCAAATGTGCTTTTAGCTGCTCAGTGCTGCTGGTGACCAGTCTCCATCAGAACAACTGATCGCTGACAACCTGATATCCTCATTGAAATCTGAGGCCAGTCTCAGCCACCAGTGGGGGGGAGCACAAAAACTGGGGTGACTTCCTACCTTTTCCATTGACTTTACTAACAACTGCTCGTATTTGTGTATAGAACCTGAGCAAACAGACTGCTCCCAAGCAGAGCAGGAGGAATCATGCCCACTGGAGTGACAGGGAACACAGCAAATAGGGCACAGTCACTACTCTGGCAGTAAAGGTGTCAGTTAAGGCACAGAGTTCTGCCTACAAAGCCACTTCCAGAGAATGGCAAGTGAAGGGAATATGAAGGGAACTACTCTCTACAGCAGTGATCAAAGCAAAAGGTCCTGATACACTGAAAAAAGACACTTCAGATGCGCTTATTTTTAGGACGCTCTTCTTCCTGAAAGAGCTCAAACTGCAGAGGAGCAAAGTGCTCTCCGGAAGCCATTTGGAACCCAGCCTCCAGGTCAAGGCTGCGTTCTTGCTGAAGGAAAGCAGCCACCGCTCAAGCCTTTCAGAAAAGGGATGAAGTAATGCTTGGTGAAATGCAGCACCTTCTTTGCAAATTATGGAGTCCTCTATCAAAACAACACTCAGACACATCTTAAGATACGGCCAATAAATTTCAAGCACAAGCCTTAGTAAGGCATGAAATGTGAATTGTCTTTTGAAGAAAATAATCAGATCAGGGTTCAAATCCTGCAACAAATCAGTAGGAAGGACCTATTTTAACAGAAGTGACCATAACCGTAACTGGTTTTCAGGATGCAGCCTGGGCAATACACGTAGTACTAAATTTCAAGTTAGTTCCTTTAGAAAACTGGTTTTATTCTCAGTGTTTCAGAAAATGAAGCATTTTAGCACCTCCATTGGACATGACTCGAACTGATTTACACTTGAATAAAGCCAGGCTCATCCTCTCTCTTCCATTTGAGCGCTTCAGCAGAGCAGCATGGCAGGAACAAGCAGCTCTGCTCGCAGCTGCACGATGCCACACAACCAGGCACCTCCTTGGCACAGAATTGAGACAGCTCTCCAGCACACTGCAATCACCTCAGTTTTAAGTTGTTGCGGGTGGAAATTCCTGTGCAAGTTTCTGAACCCCATCCAGCTACATGTCATTTATTAAACCGGAGCTGACCTGAGATGCAATTAGGATTTGACATGTTTCCATACTTAGTTCACAAGTTTATTATGAAAAACACTGCAGCTCTGTCCTGCAGTCACATTGTTTTACAGAAAAAAACAGTTCTGTTCAAAGTAATTCACTATCCTTGGACAATTACAAGGGACAATATGGAAGGGCCAAGAGTGGAAAAGGGAACTGAGTGCAGACAAAAAAAGAAAATCAAATACAATTAAATTAAACAGTATTCCCTGAAAATAAAACCAACAGTTTCAGAACAAATATGAGGCCTTGGTACTTACTTTAAAAATGTTCTTTAAGCTTCAATGATTGTTTGCTGCTACCCTTATCTACAGTCATGCTGAATAAAGCTAGAGCTAAATGGAAAGTTAAATGTATTCACGAGGTGTTAATGTCTACATCTTATTATTTGCAGTCTCTCAGAGAAAGCAAAAGTAACTACAAATAGCGCTATGCCAGAAACTGGTTTCTTGACCAACAATGTTGCTTCAGCATGCAATGAACTGGTTCATTCTAAAGTGGTCACAGTTGTTGACGACAAGAGGCTTTGTATTTGAATATGGCACGTCTTTTGGTCCATGTGAAAACAAGTTTGAATGTTAAATATTTTCTGACACTTTGGAGTTACTGTTGCTCTTCCCATTTTCTTTAGGTCAACATACGGTTCATGGCAATACTGTACAGGGCTAAAATCTCTTTACAGGAAGTAGTCTGGGGTGCGACGAGTCACATGCGGTTCACCTCTGCGCGGCGCCGGATCGAACTGCAAGCTGAAAAGCACAACTATTAATGACACTGCCAGAGCTCCCTTTACATCCAGGTATGTTTTACACATGATCTACAGGAGCAGTGGCGTTAATGCAGGTACGTCTTTTGAACCAGTTAAAGTCTTGTTCTAGAGTAAGTGTTCAACAACTTCTGCTCCTTCTTCAGTATGTATTTATAACCCCCATATCTTAAACTCCTCTCAGGATTACTACAAAGGACTGGAGAAAAATAAGTCTTAGATTTAAGACTCAAACTGGTCAAACATTACTATATATTATGAAAACTGAAGCCTCCAGTGACTGTCAAAGGGGGCAGCTTACTCAATGCTTTTGCCTCATTTACTACTGAAGTTGCTGCCGAGATAGTTATTTAGAAACCTCGTTAAAAAAGAAGACATCCTGACATCTGAGGAATTCAAACATTCCAGAAGTCAGGACATCACCTCAGGCGTGACAGAGCACTCCTACTCTCAAATCACCGACATTCATTAAACTCCACTTACACAAAACAAAACCAGGGAGTCTCACTTTTATCTGACAGACAAGATGTCTAGATGTGACTAACCCCACAATTCCACATTCTCTTCGCCTCCCAAAAGCATATAGGGAAAAAGCCCAACCGTAACACAACAATTAAGTAGTATCTCACTACCGCAGCTATCTTCGTATCATGGACAATGTAATTCTCATTTTTAAGCATACTTACAAGGAGTATTTTAGAGTATCATCAAGTTCCATGATTGCAGCCTGGTTGCCACAGCGGTAACAGTAATTTGGAGCGCTGAAAATTGTTACTACGTTTCGGTCATGGCACCAGTTGTACCCCTGGAGAGGGAAAGAAAGGTAATGATGACAGCCACCTTCCTTACTTGTATCCACCCCATATAACCTCCTAACAACTGGATTTTCAATATGCAAAACCAAGTGGCAGTTGGAGAGTCATCTGAAGTAAGATGAAGGCTGTATCTTTGTCTCCTGGAAAGAAAAAGGAGTTTCAGCCTTCATATGTTGCTTCTTACTAGTAAGCAAGAACTAAACATTACAAATAATGCACGCTTATGTGCATTTTTTCATTGAGGGACTCAGCATTTATGTTTAGGAGCCTTTTCATCTACACAGAAATACAACACCACATCTACTACTAACGTCTCTTTTGGGACATTACTGTAGATTTTCAGAACAGAGGCCAACTTAAAGGTTACTCCACTGTTAAATCAAGAAACTCCTTTAGTAGCACATGAGTACTGTCAAAGTGGAGTTTCCGGAAGCCTCTCAGCTGGATCAGCAACTGTTCACAACAGTATATGCACATCTCCAACGCATGGAGTATGGTATTAATGGAGCAGCTCTGCAGTTACAAGTTCAAACACCCAGGCTGTCCTGCTTACCTCCATTACCAACTGATGAGCTCTCGAAACCAACGTAAGGCCATTAGCATGGTTAAAGGTTTCTGAAATATCCTGTCCAAATGTATAACCTGCACCTCGAGGAGAAATGCCCCAGCCACCGCGATCATCCGGGTCTGACCATAACAAGTCACACATTGGACCCTGCAAGAGACACAGAAGATGTTTCAGGAACACAGGGCAGAAAACCAAACCCAACCAAAAGCACAGTAAACCTCCACATGCACCACCCCTGCATAACTAGTGCACTTAACACTTTAAACACTGCCAAGAAGGTGACCTGAATGAAGAATATTCACAGCAGCAGTTCTCATGTCCAGCATCATTCAGTTGTACCTGTTGTGATTCCAGGCACACAAGATGTTTCTTTCTTTAGGCAAGAACCTGCCCCTTTGCAAAACTACAACAGGAAGACAGGCACTGTCAACCTGCTAAGTTGTGAATTTCATTTTCAGCCTGTGTACTCAAGCACCCAGGATGTGCTGAATCATGGATCCCACCAGTTCAGGAGGTTAGTTTTTAGTACCTCATGGGGAACTTCCTGCAAGCGATCAAGTGCTCTGATGTGATCCAGTGTATCTATCGACGGAGAGAGGCCACCGTGTAGACAGAAAATCTGCAACAGTGAGACACAGTAAGTGTAAATGAGATAAACTTCATGGATCAGTACAATTGTAATTGATCAGTACAGATAATTAGGATAAAAATCAGCAAGAGCTTCCTTGAAAGCTGAGATCTGATAGAATATGGTATTATCAGCTCCTTTTACAACTAGGAACATTTAAGACCATCAAATACCAACATACCTGGCCATCCACCAAGGCAGTTAGAGGCAGGTAATCAAAAAGGTCTGTGAAGTACTTCCAAACATTTGCATTTCCGTACTTTCTTAAACATTCATCATAGAAACCATATACTTGTGTGATTTGCCTGCTTTCGTGGTTCCCTCGGAGAATTGTGATGCGTTCACGGTATCGGACCTAAACATAACACCTTAGTTTAGAAGCGATAAAACACATGCGCCTTCCCAAAAACCCCACAGAACCATCTGCCCCCCTTACCTCCCATCATGTGTCAATAAAGCAACAAAAACCAAACCCTTCTTAAGATGAAGATTCAATTATAACCTTTGAGAAAGAAGGGATAATTCATTCAGATCTTCAGCTGCCAAATACTTTGGAGATGAATTCTAGGTGTTATTCACTGTTACTAGAAGACTTCACTACATCTGGGCATTAAGATGATCTCCCCAAGAGAATTATTAAAGATTGCTACTTAGGCAAGTAAGAATAAATACAGTATTAACTGAACCTTTCAGAAGCATCTTAGAAAACCAAGACAGCCACCATTTAGTTTCTATACGTAAGGCCAATGTAATACAAATCATAAGAGATGTTAAGCACAGTCAGGATGGTAAATACATACATTTGTATACAGAATCATACAGCAAAGAAAAGGTACCTTAAGAGCTACAAGCAATGTGACTGTTTCGACTGAATAATAGCCTCTGTCAACATAGTCCCCCATAAACAAATAGTTTGTGTCTGGTGATTTGCCTCCAATTCTGAAAAGTTCCATGAGGTCGTGAAATTGTCCATGGACATCTCCACAGACTGTGACTGGACATCGCACCTCCTGTACGTTAGACTCCTTTGTCAGGATTTCCTTAGCCTGGAGAACAAAAGCATATATTGTGAATCCATACGAACAGTCATTTCATTCTAAGTATGCTCTATGCACTCTACCGCTTGATCTCTTTCTGAACTCTTGTCCCTTCCTTCGCTGAAGTGCTTGACATAAGAGCTTACTTAAAATGCCATTTTGCTTTACGCAGCCCTGTATCAGCAGCAGCAATTTGGTTTGATGGTTTCTTCCCCTCCTTGAGGAAGGTATCTCAGAATTAGTTTCCTGTAATAAGACAAACTTCAGACTTTCTACACAAATGGTTCCATGAAGCCTAAATCAGTGATCATCACTGCTCCAACTGAAGAAGTCCATAGGAAACACTAAATATAAAACTTATGCCAGTCTTATCTCCAGTTCAAAGCCCGAATTGGACATGACCAAAACCAAGGCTCTCCCTCAGGGAGGTAAGTACAGCAAAAGCTCTCTGAACAAGTTTTGTGTTTGAGTTGTGTCTTTATGAACCAAAGGAGGGAAACATCTTTGCTGTACCATTTCTTCCCCACAAAACTTTGTATGTAGCAGTTGCAGACAAAGGCAATTTGCGTGAAGAACAACCTAAACATAGCACCCGAAAGGTAATTTTGAAATCCCCAGGATTCCTTAATCGTACCATCACGCTGCCAGTTGCTGCATCCTGTTCTCAGCACAGCCACCAAACACAAGCCACAAGTGATTTTCTAAATCAAGGGGGTATTAGGAATATAAATAGTAACAAGTTTACATCTACAGAGATTTCCATCCCTTTCGACTGGCGGTGCTCCTGTTCAGACAGGATTCCTTTTCTGCCTCACTGCCAGAATGACAAGAGAATGTACAAAAACTCTGTTCTATTTTATAACCCAAGGTACCTACGAGATTTGCAGAGACAGCACCAAATAGCCATCTATGTGTATGCCACACTGGATCCAAAATGTTCTGAAGCACACATCAGATGGAAGAGCAACACCACATTCATTTTAGGGTCATTTATTCTTAACTTCCCCAAACCAACCCTGACAACTAAGGCAGAGTACCCATTTTGGGGGGTTCTGCTAAGCAAAGTATTTTGAGACAATATTAAAAAAAAATCACCATAATGCAAAGATCTTAAAAAGGTTAAGAAAAGCATTTGAAGTTAAAATCTAAACAGTGTATTGAATGCTGGGTATTGACATGAGCCAAGCCATTAAGAAACTTGCTGTCCACCCTCTTCACAAAGCCATCAGCTGCACAGAAGTGGTCTCACTGTTGCTGCACATGGTCCAGGCTAACCACCACAGTCACCACTTCAAACAAGAGGAGCACCAGCCACACAGTTTAGTGATGGCAGGTCATGAAACTCAATGTTTCATTCAATACTGGAAAGAAATGCAATTGTGGTTTAGCACCCTGCACAACACTGAGTTTAGACATTACAGCAGGAGCAGCAGAGTTAAATCACTCTGCAGACTATTTGCATCAAAAGTCAATCTCGTGACAATTTCCACTCACGCTGTGCCTAGTACTAAAGATAGGTCATTGCTGGCTTGTGGTGGGTGCTAAAAGTGTACATTTATTTTAAGATAGCCTGACTTAAGTTCATTTTTATGCAGTGACACTCACCGGATGTTTTGAAGGTGTTTTAACAGCTTTCGCCTCTTCTAATACACTATTACATTCAGAAGCTTTAGCCACCTTAATTCTCCTTTTGACAGAGAATGTTGCAGATGCTGATAGTGCTTCAACATGAAAAACCTCCTCTGTAATTAGGATGCTTTCTACTGCTGTGTTTTCTTAACGCAGTGGAAGCACTGCACAAGGAATGCAAGCATTCATTTTTCATCAAAGGCACGCAATGCTGACTGAGATTAAACTGGCACCGTTCTCAGCAATGGAGCTGTTGCTTCCTCAGTTTCTGAAATATTAAATCACTCTGATATGCATATGACCAAACACCTAGATAAGTCAGACAGCTATTCTGATGGAAAAAGACTGTTCCAGGCCAACCTGCAAAACAACAATCTCCATTTAAATCCTGCAGTGGGGGAATGCTGGTGCAGGGATTTCAGCACTTCCATGTGCTGAAATAAGTATCATGGAATACTGCGTTACAAACTGCTCAGTCCATTTACTGCTTTATGTCCCACAGCATTAACAGTGGCATATGCTAATGTGCTTAAGCGGTATGTTTGCCTACTAAAGAACTTCAGAAGAGCTGGAAGGAGAAAAAAGTAACACTGAAAACAAGCCACCAACAAGTGGCTCATGAACCATACCCACACATCCACATTACATCAATTCCTACAAAAGAGTAAAGCAAAAAAATGTTTTAACACACTGTACCATAACACAAGTTGGTACAGTAACAGTACATGTAGTACTACAATTTCACAATTCAAGTTCCATGAAGGTAAGCTGTTACTGCTGAAGTGTCTGTGACCCTGATCCTGTACAGGACCCCACCACCCTGTGCAGTCTCATCCGGTTCCACTCCCTCATCGTTGATCCTTGCCCCGAGATCCACAATGATGCTACTTGCCAAGCCATATCACACAACTCCATCCTCTCCCCCAGCAAACTGGGCTTCCCACCAGCAGCTCTCTTGCACTTCTTCAGAGAGGAATCAGTAGAGCATTTTTCAGCAGCCTTCAGTAGAGAGTACTTCTTGATCAAACCACCTGATGAAGCAGAACTAGAGGAGAGACACACACACCCAACTCCTTGTACCTCAAAACCCTACTGACCTATTGCCATGATGGTAATAGCGCAACACGTGCCAGTATTTTGCCATCAGCATTTTGAAACATCCAGGTTTCATTGCCTGTCACCAAGATAAACAATTATGCAATTCTGAAACAGATTTTTTCATTAACTCTTTCTAGTGCTTTTATTTCTCAGTCTTCTCTCAGTTCTTAACAGTTCTTAACATTAAGACAGCATGTCTTCAATCCTTTTAAGGACTGATGATAACCCCACACCACAGAAAGTTTAACATGGGGTGGCATGCTATGATTTAAAATAGATTGACTTAGGCAAAAACTCGGTAACACAGCCTACTACATTATGGTTAAGACCCTACCTCCAAATCAGCTGAACCATTTATTCAGCACTACACACTCTCAGCTTTCAAAATCAAGTGCAAATGAATAGAGACTAAGACTGAAAAGAACCCATTACATTAAGTTGATAAATGCTGACTTTACAGCCAAGCACCAATAAAGTCCAACACAGAAAAACCGTGTAGCTATCAGACATGGTTGCACAAGATCATAAGAACTAAGAAAATGCTGTCATGGACAACAACTGCTGAGGTGGAAAGTCACGTATTTTACTTAGTGCAGCCTCAACATTCACACAATAAGCACATATCAAGTACACTTAAGCTTACTCATAGTGACTGGAATTCATTCCTACTTGGTGTCTGAAACACTGGCTTACTCAGCTGTTTTGCTGGAAGGAAGCAACTTGTACCATCCCAAAACACCCAAAAGAGAACCGGAATAAAACCACTATTGGGTTAAACACACAGAAAACAACAGATTTTCACTTTATTGTAAAGCGAGCAGCCAGTATTTAAGAATTAAAACATTCTGGACTGCTGCACATCTCCACAGCCAGATGAACAGTAAAGCACTGTTCTGGTGCCTCTGTTTACAAAGCACATCCATGCAAAACACTGTTCTTAAAATACAAAGATTAGCTTCATTGGTTTAGGACAATGCAAGATCCAAGTGTAAACTCTGCATTTTAAAATGAACAGTCAGGGACATTAATTAAAAATCCTGTATGATAATTAAAGCTACCATATGATTTTCAGGTCTTCACAATGAGATGCAGGGGCTGTATGTCTGCAGAGGTATCTCCTATTTCCCTGGTTCCCTGTATGTATCTTTACCGTATATGCCACAGATTAAGGTTCCAAAACAAGCGCCATATAAGCTATAATCCATCCATTCTCTCTTCCAACTTACTCTTACACTGAGGACAAGCAAGTTTTCCTCATAAGCAGAGTATATCACCAACCCTGACAAAGAGAACTCATTTCAAATGGTCCATTTCTAAAAAACCCTATTAATCCATCTGTACCCAAATTCCTTTGTGTTTCCAGAACATACCAGAAGGTTCTCAATTACTCCATCTCCTTCTTAGAGCCATACATTCTAGCAGGAGCTGTGCCAACTCAAACGAAGTAACTACCCTGAAAAAGATTACTACTAACTCAGTAAAGGAAATACAACCATTAGTTTAATTTGACAACACAGCTCCAAAGTCATGCTTGCAGATGGTACCATGTCATTCTTGGCAGACCAGAATTCACACCTGCAACCCACCACGCTGTCTAGTAAAGTGAGTGTGGAGAAGCATCCGCTGTAACCAAGGAAAATAATGGGTATTTGCAGTTACCATAAAGACACTTCAATGAGATCTAAGACTTAAATCACACCCATAATTTCCTGTAGTCAAGATGCACAGGATGTGACTAAAGGCACAATGATCAGCTAACTGGCCTGACACTGTGGCCTGGAACAGAGTCCAGTTCCAAGCAAAGTCATCCATTACAGTCAGCAAGTCTGCAGAGTGAAAGCATTCACTTCCTTCAATTTTCGGATTTCCCCCACTCTTTACTTGCAGAGGAAAGGGAACACATCTGGACAGAAGACTCGCCGTTTTTAAAGCAAAAGGGATTTTCATTCATTGTCTGACATTTTAAACAAAACTTGAGAAATGAGGCCTCTAAACCCACCCTTCTATGATGAAGGCGTGAGGCAGATTGTATATCACACAAATGGGAGACCAATTCATACTGCTGGGAATCCACCAAGGAGTTCAATGTGAACGGAGAAGTAGGAACAAAATCCAAATACAAAGCTCCCCACTGACATGTAATTATTTAGTATTACAAAGTAAGACCAACCAGGATATCTATCCATGTAGAAGAAGCCACAGCAGCAAAATACTCTTCTCCCAGGACTGAAGGAGAAGAAAAGGGATCTTCTTCCTCTCTGGTTTGTGACATCTCCATTTCTAAACTCCTTCACTACCAGCGATGCTGCAGGTTTAGAACTCAGTGAAGCAAAACAAGGTACGCCTGGTCAAACAGTCACAGCATAGCTCCCAAGAATACATGTCATGATGTGGTCACTACATTTGTAGCCTTCATTTTCTTGGGATAGGGCACATAGAACTAACAAATTGCCTCAGAAGTTCCATTTTAATTCCAAATGCACAAAATGAAAGGTTTGTAACTCATGTATCAATGCCTGTCAGTGAACAAGAACAGGAGATTAACTAACCAAAAAGCATAAAATCCAATCAGCTTTATATCTCACAACACACAGCAACGTACCCTTCTTCACTGCTCCTCTACCCAGCAGCAACTCCCTTACTCTTTTAGCAATTTGTATTTGGTTAGAAGGGAGACAGTTAAACACAAGATGTCAGCCAAAGGAAGATCAATCCTAATGCCAGTACTACATGGAAGATGGGACAACATTCCTTCTCCTGTAAATTCAAGGTCTACGCAAAGGCACTCAGGCAGTAAACTTCTGCCAAACAACCCCCTAGTCCTTTGTACTGCAAAGCAACTACTGACACCATTCATAGGCCTGACAGGCCCCTCGATACTTCCATTTGGAGACATCAGCGGCAGTCCTACATACTCAGCTTGACTGGAAGAAGTGTTCTGTCCCTTGGAGGCAGATTTAGGAGAAGGGGAACAGCTATTTAAGTAGCAGGAGTTGACAAGATCAGATGGAAAATGAGGATGGGATAATTTTGCCTCATACAGACCTTAGTGCCTTTAACCTTGAATTAAAAGAAAAAGACTAGAAAAATCTTTTAAGAGAAATAGAGGAGGCCAAATAGCTGAGAAAAGGCATACACCTTCCGCTCTACGTAGGGGCTCCAAGGAACACAGCAGCAGTAGCAACACATGAAGCTGACCACTTACACAGACAGGATCTTCATCCCATCTGTCGAACAAGCCGTGTTCATCTTGTATCATTCTAGTTATTAAAATAATAAGAGAAATAGGCCAAAACTATTCCCAAACTAGTTGTACCTCATATCCCAAGTCAGGCTTCATGTAGTAAACTCAAATGGTTTTCAGCTGTTTTGCTCAAATAACTCCAAGCACAGCTAGGAAGGGTCATGTTAAAGGATACTATTGGAGAATGGGGGGGGCATGTGTGTCAAAACTCAAGATACAGATACAAACCCAACTAGCACACATGTAACACCTCTATTGGAAGGTATTGTCAATATACCTAGCAGAAATGTTGGAGACCAGACTACTGAACAATTGAGCTCCAACATTTATTATTTAGCCGGGAATAAATTGGTGTTCCAGCTAAACATACTACTTGAAAGGATCCAAGGGCAACAACTGCATTACTGAGCACAGACGTAGTGTTTAAGGGTTTCTAAGCGAGTATGGAAATCCAGTCACTGCTCTACTGTCTCGCCTCATACAGCCCTTTGTCTAAGGCCTCTGCACCTCCTGAAGACACAGCAGCCAGGGTGGTTATTACACTGTTTAAGGCAACCCAGATGACAACTGAAAATGGTGAGGGAGCAATCACTGAGCAGGACTGTCATCGCATCTGCCCAGGTAGCAGCCTCACCACAGCCACCCTTTTGAAAGGACATCCATATGCAGCCTCATCCGTGTCCTGAGCCTTAAACTGGTAGAACTCAAGTAGGAACTTGTTCTGACTTACAAGTGCTTACTTCTGTTACTTAAAAATAACTTCTAAACCAACACAAAAATACCCTTCACTCCTATTTGATCACAACTAATGTTGTAATTAAAAAAACCCATCTGTCAGCAGAACTCCATTTTACAGAATTTACCAGAATTGGAAAAAGAATTAGAAAGCTGCTGATGCTGCAAGACCTAGCACATACACGACTAAATTGCCATACACACAAGTGCTGTAAGTATAATCAGGACTAGGTGAGAAGCCTGGCAAGGTCGATGCTTCAAATGCCTTTTGTGTGAAAAGACAATTTCAATTTTATATTACCAACCATCACAAAAAAGAAAAACCACAGAACACTGGGAATGAAAGGATCTTTTTTTGTGGAGTGTTCCAGAATAATCTGAAACACAGTTATTAAAATGTCACCAAAGGCTTTTTGCAATACACCTGCAACTCCTGAGAAATGAAGGTTTAATTATATGCACCCATCAACAGCTTGATCCCCAGGTTATCTTCAATAAAGCAGCAGCAAATGTGTTCTAAATCATCTTCTGGTCTCCCGCAGCTCTGGGAACAACTGAAGAAGCCCCTCCACACACAGCAGTGGCAGCAGTGCAAGGGTTTCCTTGTCACTGAATCTATAAGACAGTGCAGCAGCAAGGAGGAACTGAAATGCTGCACCTTCCAGATCCACGTTCTTCTGCTGGGGTAGGGGAGGAGGGATTCAAATGTCCAATACACAGCCCATGGAAACTCTCACTAGTTGGAAGATCTGTTGGGGAGGGTTTTTCAGTTAATTTACAGCCAGTTCAGACAGCAACATTCCTTTTTACAATCAGCTTACTTTGAAGAATAGTTCTATGTCATGGTTACATGTAAGGACACAGAAATGCAGAAGCTAGCTAATGGAAAAGCCCCTGCAAATGCAGCTGGGGACAGTTTAAACCATTCGCTTTTGGCCAAAAATAATCGGCTAAGAAAGGCAACTCTCAACAGCAGAGGAGGCAGAAGGGATCATGTGCCTGCCTCTGTCTGAAAAAAAAAATGGGGCAGACATCTCAGGCCAGTAATAGCTTAAAACACAGGAGTGAGATCCACAAAACTTGCCAGTTTTCTAACTCAAAAAGAAAGGTTCAGCATTACATACTGCCCTCCCAGACCTAAGGCACTTAATCTAGCAGCTCACACACTGCAGTGTGTCCATGCATGTTTGGTTAGTTCTCAGCTGTGATCAGTCTCTAGCTTGGAAGATATGGCATTAAACAAAGGTGGAAGTTCTCAACAAGGAAAAACATTAAAAAATACATCATTGACAAGGAACATACCAGAGAACAGGATGGCCCAGAAACACATTTATACTATGAAAATTAGCACTGGTGTCAAATCAAAAAGCAAATGTAACCAAGATCACTGTCACAGATCAAAAGCTGCAGGAGACGCGGCTTGAATCAAGGTTTCTGGAATGCTTTATCAGTATCAGCCCTTCACTTAGTTTAAAAGATTTTGGGATAGCAACACTGTCTATTCAGAGACTAGTAATTCAAGCACATGAGAAGAGAACCCCAACACTCCACAAAGCATATGACCATCCTGTCATCTTGTTCGACAAACTGGATGCCACACTCAAACCACTGAATTACAGACTGGTATTTCCAGGGGAGAAACTCTGACACCTCTGCCTCCACCTGCACCAGACAGCTGAAATAACTAGTGGAGACTCTATCCATAGATTCAACTCGTTCCTTGATGCATTTTTAGACTATCAGCCCACCTTCCTGAGCAATGTACCACACCCCCACCACCTGGGAGAAAGAGCATTTAATATACTAGTGAGGAGGCAAGACCCTCACAAAGTATGGGAAAACAGCGCTCCAAACCAGCATCCTTTCATTCAACATGGCCTGTGGAAAAACCCTCACCTGGCAATAAAGGACTTCCTTTCTCCTCTGTTCGTGGACAACAGTCAATAAATAATTCAGTGTTAACAGGACAAACGCTGCTGGTACATAACAGTGATTATACAGTGGACATCTTAAACACTTCAAACCTTGCACTGATCAAACCCTTAAGCAAAGCATGTACAACTGGTCACACAACTGATACAACATAAAGTACACTGCACACAGCAAGCCTGGAGTAGCTTAACTGCCACTTAGAGGATCCTATTTTTTCAAATCACCTGTGGAAGCATTATGTATTATTCATGGTTGCAAATTATTCCTAGACTTGGAAGGCACTTCTCCTAGTTACCACCACCCTGCAGGTAACCAGGCACAACGCAAGATGCATTAAGTAAGTAACTGGGACACACGAATGGCCACATTTAATTGTCATGTTTGTATGTAGCTGTTAAGTGCTTTAGATATCAATAGTGAAATACAAGAGAGCCCTCAGGCTTACTCCTATTAGGCACCAGTCTGCACATATGAAGTCCCAGCAGATCAAGAAATACCAGTCAGAAAGATCATCTGATCAAACAGTGGTAGGGGGAAAAAGCCCTGGCAAAGTATTTTGAGTTGTTTATTTGAACTAACCCAAGCTACAAATCAAAGTGGCGAAGAATGACACTTTATACCTAGTAGGGTTTTTATCTGTCCTTTGGAACAGTAGCTATATTTGACACTGTCCTTAACACATTAAGCTATTGATGGAAAAACATAACCTTTGGGTGTGATTACATCCACAAAACTACTTCAGACAATCAAAGCATGAAGCACAGCTCAGCAAAGTTTCTGAGCGTAAGCGCTGGAAGCATGGAACATGTTAAAGCAAATGCTGTCCCTCAGCAGGAGGGCACAGAACTCAACCAGTGACCTGCTTTCAAACACAGCTCCCACTCAAGGCAACAGAGATGACCTGACAGAAGAGTCTTCAAGTCTATTTCAAATTCCTTGTATCAGCAACCATGTAGGAACTTATTCTTAGCAGAAAGGCCCAACAAATCCACCTGTAGTTACCAGCAACAACTCACCTTTCCTTAACATAAACAGCCACGTGGCTCTGCTCTGCAAAGTGCTGACCACAGGCTAGTCACAGAAACAGAATTCAGCTCACGCACAGTATCACGCTACCCAGAGAAATGCTACCTTTGCTCTGGAGCTGGCTCATATCCACCCAACTCAAGGCAATATGAGGCTGCCGAATGCTATTTTTCAGCTAGACTTCTCTCACATTCTTGTGGTCTCTCAAAACACAGCAGTTGAGGGAGGCACACGACTTTCTGCGACCTTTCCTCTTCTCTCCCATTATTTTAGTGATGAGCATTAGGCATTAATCCAGAAACACAGCTCACTTCTATCCTTCACTGGGGAAAATGAAGATGTCATCTTGCGCAGTAACGATGACCGGGACTACAGTATCCTCAGGAAGGCATTTCTAATGGTCTGCACACTCCTCACCCATCTAAAACCCCAGGAAATTGAAAGCTTTTTGTGTACTCCTCATGCTCCTACAAGTTATCGCAGAACCCTACAAACATACCCTCTCACACAGTATCCAGGACCCTGCACCAGGATCAGCTCATAAATGATGGCAAGTGGAATACTTGCCCCTCCAGCAAAGCAATACAAGGAAGAAGCTGGACTGCTGTCATTGGAGATGCACATGAAAAATAGACAGTGACACTGCCGCTTGCTTGCAACACACAAACTGTATCAGATGGTACCAATTTTAAGTTACTGGAATACTAGTGAACTAAAATCTGTATTCAAGTAAGAACCTGTCTGGCCAAAGCCACAAGTTCTTTAATAAGTTCACAGACAGTCCTCTGGAAGCAATTTAATCCAAAGCAACATGCTGTAGTATTTGAAGGCATGATGCCAAATTTAAACTATTCTAATTGCTCCTCGTGGCAGGTACACCGGCTTCTTTAGAACCCAGTACATCAGTAACTTCCCATATTCCTTAATTCCCAGTTCCCAAGCAGTCAATAAATATTTCTACTTTCAACCTAAAAATGTAGGAATACATAAAAGCTTCAGTAACAAAAAGAACTGCTCAGATATTAAGTTACACCCAGATTTAGAATTCAATTGGAAAATGCAGCTGGATGTTACTAAAGGAGATCTATCCTGGGCTGATTTTAAGACTCAGACAACACAGTACTCAAACATCTGAGTCTCAACATCCTCAATCCATCACCATAAAAATAAATGGCTATAGGGGACCTCAACTGTGTGCTCGGAGAATTTCATGGAACCCAGAACCTCATTCAGAGGAACCAAAGTCCCAAAGCTAAGCCAGCCTTCAATCAGTTATAAACGCCACTGGGCTTATCCATAACACGGAAAAGAAGAAAATCAAAGCTGTTACGTTCCAGCAGCAGCCCTTTACTCCGTGTAATACTCAGTTCATTACCATAAGCTTTTACTTTCATTGCAACAAGCGACGCTTTCGGAGCTGCTTTAACGTTCTACCCGTATCGTGACAGCAGAGCGCGCCGATTCACCCGCGATACCCCTCACACGCCCTGCCGCACCAAGCGGGGCCGGCGGAAGGACAGGACCAGCGGGGAAGGGAAGGGAAAGGAAGAGCCGGCACCGGCGCGGGGCAGCGCAGCCCGGCCGGGCCCCCCCGCCGCGGGATGGCGGCCCCGCTCGGGGGTCTCTCCCGAGAATCCCGGCAGCGGCGCCATTTTAGGAGGCGATGAAAAGGCGGGAGGCGGAGCCAGGTCCCAGAGCAGCGGGAGGGGGCGCGGATCCGCCCGCGGAGGGGCCGCGGCTCGCCGGGCTCCCCGGCCCGCTCCTCCTCGCCGCCCGAGAGGCCCCGGCCCGCGAGCCCGCTCACCCCCAGCGCCTCTTCCCGCGTCCCAGCTGAGAGGAGCCTCCCCTCGCCCGGCAGCGCCTTCCCCGGCTCCGCGGCCGCTCGCCTTCCCGCCGAGAGGCCGCTGCGGCCCCGGCACCGAGCGCCGCCTCCCGTCGGCGACCAGCCCCTGAGTCCCTCTGCGCGGCCCCAGCGCCGGCCGCTCCTCACCTTCTCACAGAGGCTCTTCACCTGCCCCTCGGAGAGCTGCTTGCACTCGTTGAGCTGCTCCACCCACTGGTCGAGCTCCTTGGTGAAGACCTTCTCCTCCATCCCGCTCTCCCCCTCCTCACCGGCTGCTGCTGCCGCACCACCCTGGAGGTCCCTGCGATCCGCGCTCCCGGTGGCGGCGGCGGGAAGGGAGGGAGAGACGGACGGCGCCGGGCGCGGTGTGGGGCGGGCGGCGCGGCGCTCCCGCTGCTGCAGCTCTGCCGCCCGCTGCCTCTCACCACACCGTGTAATGGCCGCCGCTCCTGACGTCACCGCCTCGGCTTCCACTACGGGGAGGAGAAGGGGGACGCCGGAGGGGGAGGCTAACGGCGCATGCGTCGCCTTTGGGCGGGGTCGCGCTTGCGCGCTGTAGGAGGACAGGAGCGGCGGTGGGACGGGGCTGAGGCGCTGCCGGGTCTGTGGGGGGTGGCCGGAGCGGGGTCCCGGTGAGGGGCTGCCGGCTTCACCTGCCCCAGCACTGCGCTGGGCTGAGCCCCCGTGGTCTTATCAGCGGAGGTCCACCTGAGCCCGCAGCGCTGAGGCTGGAGCGAAGGGCGCTGCTGTGAGGGGTTGCTGGTTGGCTATGGTGGCTCCTGCCCGGCAGAGCCGTTAGGGCAGCGGGGGGTCGGTCTCCGTTCCACAGGGAGCACGGGCAGAGCGGCCGCTGACTGGTTGTTGCGTATCTCTTGTGTTTGCAATCGTTTCGCGGTGTTGGTGCTTCTCCCGGTCGTCCTGAGGAGCATCACCGTGTTCCTCTGGGAACAAGGAAGCGGAGGGCGCTTGCTGGTGTTGGGTACTTAGAAATAAATCTTTTCAGCTCGAGCATGAGCTTTAAATAACATGGTAATAAATGGTTTGTGCCACCGCATAGTGCTTAGGTTAAAAAGACTGTTGTGTTTCTTGTCTGTAAACCATTTATACTGAAAGTTCTTGGGAGGTTTGGGTTTATTATGACTCTGTAGGAGAGAAAGAGTAAGTGAGGTGTGGTGTAAGCTTTTAGCAAAATACAGGACACTAAGAGTGGAGCTCATCTTCCTTGGTGTACTCAGACATTGCTTGCTACCTAAAAGAAAATATGTCAGAGAGAAAGAAATAAGGTGCAGTAAGAAGGAATGAAAGAAACAAGCATCTGTGATTTGTAATGGATTAACTTGGCATCTTAAATGACAGAGGTTTTGGTCAAAGCAAAATTTCCCTTAAATAACCTCCTAAAAGACATGAAATTGTAATTTAAAAAAAAACTCCATTCTTTCACTTCAACAGCTCAGAATTTGGACAAATGTACCCTGTTGGAATTGCCCAATTCACAAAGACTTTTCCTGATTAATAGGGGGTAATTGTCTCAGGGTTTGCCCAATGCAGACTCTAAATTGTTAAATTCTTTGCGTGCTGTTGAAGCAAATCACCAATTACACGGTGAGCAAGGGGAAAAGAATGTTTGCTTTCCTAGGTCAGTCTCGGTTTCTTGGTGTCATACTCTCCTAGCTGACATCGGTTTGTTCAAATGACTTCATTCAGGTGGTTTGGTTTTCTTCCAGGATGCTTTTGCACTTTTTGCATAGGTTTCCCTCTTCAGATGCTCTTAGTTTTGTACTTAAAGTAGTAGAAGGTAAAGTTGTTATTCATTGGAAAATGGCAGGCTTCAAGGATTGCACACCCAAAGTAATCTTGAACAAATAAATGCAAAGAACGTGAAGCAATAACATAATCTCTTGTGTAACTTGCCAAGCTCAAGTTTATTATCTTCAATAGCTGTTAACCTCCTGGCATAGTCAGATGTTTTCAGACCACACTTAGCTCTGTATTTCCCACACAGATAGTGAAGTTCTTGATGAAACTTGAGCAGATTAGACCTTTGATCTCCTCGTGGTGTTGGTGTTACAGTTAATTATGCTTCTCTCTATGAAAAATTACTCATTACTCTTAATTTGTACTTATTTTCCACAACTTTCAGAAAAATCTGGACCTACAACTTCACTACTCTGCTACTGTCTTGCCCACACCCATCTGTGTTTCTGGAATAGGAAATACGGAGTGAGAGAGGAAAAATAAAACCTCCTCAGCATCAGGGAACTGTTAATCTGGTTTATTCACTTGTGAAGCTACAACCAGAGTCCTGTGGTGCCTTATCTGATAGGTATGGTGAAAGCACAGCTACTGTGGATTAGACAGGGCTCCTTGTGGGTATCAGCAGTAATCACTGCTGTCTTCAGAGTGCTTGTGATGGTTCCCAAACCCACCACTGGCTCACAGGAGCAGTGAGAAAAGCTCCTAAGAAAGGAGCCTTTTTTTGCTTGAAAAGACTCAGTTACAGCTCTTCACTGGCAGGACAAACAAGTGCTTTGGAAGGGGGAGGTGATTCAGTGCTCGCTGCTTGCCGCTGAAGCCAAGCCATTGACTAGGGGAGAATTCAGGATTCAGTTATTTGGATGCTCTCAGAGAAGGGGGAAACTTTGGGTTCCACCTCCATGGCAAGCATTAGCTCTAATTTATCAGGTTGTTTTGAATAGGCTGTATGTGGTTCAGAAATCAGATCGCATGCCTCCCTCCTACTTGAGAGCCGTAATCAATAGTTTATAGAGAACCATGGCTGCTTTTCTCTTCTTTCTCAGATAGTTATCTGAGCCTTCAAAGGAAGAGAACAAAATAATGACAGAATACCCATTGTGTTGCATAACTTGGGGGTTTGTCAGTACCTCAGACATACAGTAAGATTGCACGGTGAGTTGTGAGATGGCAGTGATACTGCTTCACATTTAGTATGCGAAATACCCCAGGTTTTTGTGTGTGGTTTGTAACTAAGGAGATGGGCTGGGTGCAGTGATGAGTCAAGGGCAGCCCATGCTGCTCCACGCAGCCCCAGCGCTTGAGTCAGTGACAAGTGTGTTGTGTGTATGGCATTCCTTAAAAAGGTGAACAATTCCAGCTCAACGCCCTGAAGTGTTGGAACACAGAGTTGGAAGGTTGTTCAGCTTCTTTGCAAAGCCACCTGTAGTGCCAACTAATTGTGTAACGGTCTGAAATGAGTCTGGAGCTCATTGATGAGTGTGTCAGCAATTGCAATAATCTTATCAGTTACTGTAGTAACAGCAACATTTCCATTGCAGTGTAAGAGACAGCAGTCAGTATTTAAACTCCAGATTCATATTGCTGCGTGAACATAGTGTTGATTACGCATTGGAGAGTAAGGAACACGTAAACTAGTTGTCTCGTGCTTATCTATCCCTGAATGTTTTACTGGTTTTCAATTACCTGTCAATGCATGTCTGCAGTGTCTATTGCTGTGCTGGTTTAAGAGTAAAGGCAGATTTAAAAGGCTATATGATATTGTAATAATGAGTTGGCACCTTTTGATGTAGGGCTGGCTTCTTTGATGAGTAGATTGTTTTGGTGAGCAAAGAGTATAGGCACTGATATTTCAGGGGAAAAGGGACTATTCCTGATCAGATGAGGTCAGAAGCATACAACACGTAACCTCTCACAAATCCAGATACTGAGACAAAATAGTGTACGTTTTGTGTCTTTATAGTCCCATTAAGTCTGATAAATCCTGTGATCTGTAGCGGAACAACTGTAAAAGATGGGAGCTAGAAGTTATTTACATCATATATTAGTGTTGTATCAGCATGAGCAAGTATTTCTGTATCTTTGACTCATTCCAGAGTCCAGATAGCGCGTGACAAAGCCACTGACATCAATAACACCACTATCAGGGGAAGCCTCCTCACTTCAGCAGTTCAATTAACTGGCTTCTGCAAAGGGTGGAATCTCGTTATTAATCATCTTCTATACCACAAAGCATGTTACTTGAAATTTGGTAGTTCTTAGTTTTGCTCTGGTGCTGTAGAGGAAGCAGAAGTGTGCAGTCTTGCTAACAGAAATGGTTACAAACTGTGAAAATCACTTTTTCAAGTCGCTATGGATACAGATATTTCCTAGTCAAGACCCTTTAAAAAGCTAAGGAAAGGGGGCTCATTCACAAATAGTAGGTTTTTAAGATTTTGCAGCTATTTGTGTTCTACTCTCTCCCCATGAGTACTAAATGCTGCTTTCAGCTTGTTCATCCAGCCTGGCGCTGGCTCCAGTCACTGAAGTGGGTGCATCACTGAGCACCTGAGCTGTGTTCCTCCTCAGTCTGAAAGTGCTATGTTATCATCTCACAGTTTTCATCTTTAGAGCACTTGACAGGTCCTCCCACTGCCAGGACAAATGCTATCACTGTCATGGCCAAATGACCTAAATGTGAGGAAATAGATGCTGAAGTTAATCAACTTCCCAAACATGACAGGAGCATTTAGAGACCCCAGTTCAACAGACACTTAAGTAGATGCTTAAATTCCTTCCTTTTAAACAAATAATGTAAATACCTGTGAAATGCCTTGCTAAGCTTGTGCTTGGAGGCTTTAGGCTTGCTGATTGCTGGGGTGGTGCTCTGATCACCTCCTGTTACAAGTACTTTCTTTAGAAAAGCTCTCCTGTTGTTCAGTCCTTTCCATAAGCTACATTTAAGCACACAAATTATTAATACATACAAGCAGTTGTCATGGAGACAGTATTATCCAAAGCGGGGTTTTCTTAATAAATGGCACAAAGTTGGCACATCCCACATGCCTTGTACAGACAATTCCCACAGAATGTTTCCTGCGTTAGACATGGGATAGTTCCATTGCTTTGCTTTTTTGTGCCAGCATGCTCTGGAGAAACCACAGTTTCTGGCTTTCTGATGGCTGGCTTTAGGAATCTGAAAAATGTAGGAGTTGTAAGAGGTGTTGGGTTTAGTTCAAGTCATAAGATCTTAGCAAGGGGCCATACAGCTCACTTCTGTGAGCCCTCAAACACCACATGACAGCTGAATTAGAGCTGAAACCACTGTGGGATATATTTTCTCTCCTCATCTTGGTGCATAGACTTACAGCAAAATGCAGCAACTAATCCAAAAGGAGGCAGTTGGCTGATGTAGCTGGGGAGGCTGCAGGGCTGTAATGATGGTTGTTTTCCCTGGAACAAAACTGCAATCCTATTAAATGCCTATAAATCCAAGAGGACCTGGTGCTGTACCTGCAGACTTAAGGGTATTAAATCTGAGCTCTCTGAGATGTTTTGCCCATGCTTATCATAATATTTCCGCTCTTTAACTGTGCCCTTGCAAAGTAGCACACAGCACAGTTCATCTGATAAGTAGGACTCTTTCTACCTTTATTCTGTGCTTCCTTCGTCTTGTCCTAGAGTTCCTGTTACACTTATGCCAGGCAGCACCTAACTGATGATGCAGCCATTCCGTAGCCTATTTCTTTGAGTGAATGGATGTGATTCTCTGCATATTATAGTTACTGCTTTCTCTTTTTTTTTTCCCCCAGATACTCTTCAGTTAATGCTACATCACAGTAACTGTCATAATGACCTTCATCTGGGCCAGGCAGCCAGAGAATAACGTTACAGAAAGACTGCAAAAAAGATTGCAGCAAGAAAACATGAAGTATTCCTTCCTCCCTTTGCTGCCGGGTGAATGTGTGTTTCCTTCATAGCCCTGCCAGTATCTTGTAGAGAAGGAAGCATGAACCCACTGGGGCTGTACCCATGACTTCTAGAAGCATGATAATATCATACCCATGTTGGTTTGGAGATGTCAGATGTCTTGCATGACAAACAGGTCCACAAAGCCTGCTAAAGATGGCTTGGCCAAACCACCGTTCAGCTCAGCACCAGCTCTTGAGCTGGATTCCAAGCAGTGCTGTGTCCTGGCTGCTGCTTAAATGCTTCCTCCAAATAGAGAGACCAGGGAGGGAAGTTTCCTTTTGAAATCTATTTGTGTATGTGCTAAAGGACAAAGGAGATCCACGATCTATTCACTGCACAGGCACACTTATTCTTAGATCATGATTTAGTTTCACTGTGGTTAACAAGTGTATTATTAGTAATAGCTGGTTACAAATAATAACCTGGCCTTATTTTTAACCTAATACTGCATCAGATTTCATTGCAATAGGTGGATTCACTGCTGTGCTTTGCTCTTTGAATATTATCTTTCAGAATTTGTGCCTTCCATCTTCAGCATTAAAAATATGTGGCAAGTTGGGTAATTATTATTATTGCTCCAAATCTCGTGTGCAGCCTTGCATAACAGTGCTCTCACCAAAAGCCTGATTTTAAGGGTGGAGTGGAAGAACATGCTGCAGCAACCTGAAATTATTTGCTCTACTGTAGCAGGGTTATACAGAGCCCAGATAGAACTGTTTCTTCTGAGGAAACACTGAGAGTCAGTCTAAGATTAATGAGAATAATAATGTGTGGAATGCCTCAGCTTTGGCATTATGTTGTCAGCACACCTCAGTCCTGAGTAGAAGGCTTCTTGGCCATCCTCTATTGCCCAAGCAGAAACTACCAGTCATGCCAACTCAGTGACAGTCCAAATATTTGTGAGTTTAGTAACAGTAAATATATAAACATGCAAAGTGAAATAACAGTGGCAAATTACTTGGAAAGGGGCTATCCCCAGCTGGATGGAGCTACCCTTGATAAGCCTGAACTTCCTCATTAGTAACACTGTGTTCATAGGCAAAGTGCTGTCTGTTTTTACTACCTAAGACTATTTACCCTTCCAACCCTGAGCTGGGTTCCTTATCATGTCCCTCATACTCATGTCACTTGGGAAGGATGAAAAACAGCTGGGAAGAGGCAGTGGTCAATCCTGAGAACACCAGGTACCTTCTTTTAGCTCTAACAAACTCTCAGCTCTCCTGGTGATCACAGTAACAACAAACCCTGATCTCTTCTATTTGCGTAATACATTTTATTGTTTCATCTCCTATTTCATTGCATGCTGTGACCTCCTTCCTTCATCAATGCATCAAAGCTGCATCATTCTTCCTGATTGCCATTCTTCTCTTCCATCCCTTTTCCTGTGCGTAACTTCCTTTCCTCCCCCCTTTCAGCCTCATTGAATCAGATTTAGCCAAATGATCCACAACAGCTCATAAGCTCTGGCAATTGCATATAGAGCCTTTTCTGCCTGAGGTTATGCATAAGATAAATAGCATGAAAATAAGAAATACACTGTTATAAATTTGACTAATAAAAATCTTGCATTTGGCAAAAGAGTGAGAAATGGCCATGAATGGACCTGTTAATTTCGCTGCTAGATGGTGATGCCAGAACTCTTGGCATTCCAGCTGGAGCTGGGATCTTACTGTCAGGGTCTAACTTCCTTTTCGATGTCTACAGCATCAGTGATGGTTGCTGAGTGGGTTCCCTGGCACAGTAATGCTCTGCTCACGTTAGCCCTAGAATGTGCACAGCCTACAGATGCTGACCCTCAGCTGTTGGAGACCTAAGCCAGCAAATCCTCAAAGTTTGTAGGCTTAAAGCTGGGCTCATGCTGTGTTAGATGAATCACTAACTGAATTTCACTCACAGGCAGTAACTGCATCTAAAAGTATCAGCCTCTGTGTGTTCCAAGACAGGAGCTAGTTCTAACCTTGCTGCCTTGGTACAGAGATTTACTCTAGGAGTAAGTATCTAGCACAAACATGATGTTAATTTGTACACTTCACCAGTAATGGTTTTCCTCCTCAGATTACAAACAGAAAAGATCAATGAAATGATGACTGTTGTTTTTGTGAGATGGATGGGAACTCCATAATTAACGATATCAGGTGTATTAGCAGAGAGAAGAACTGGTTTCAGAAGACTATCATTAACTTGAGCAATTGGAATTGTTCAACTCCATAATGGATGCGTATTTATTACAGCACTGCATGAGTGGAGAGGCGATGCAGGGTCCATTACAACAGTGGTGCACCTCACCTGCACAGAATGAGAGGCAGAAGCTTGCTGGCTTCACAAGGGAGGCTCTCCAGCATGGAACACTCTGGGACACTGCACAGCAAGTTTAATTTTGATTCATGTTTTACTATCAAAAATCACAAAACCCTGGCTCACCTCCCTCAGAGAGTGTTTATGTGGGAAAGGGCAGCTTCCAGGTACTGAAGCTCTGATACAAATTGGCCTCAACAGAGTAAGTGTTAAACATCCCATTCCTGTGTTGTAGCTGTTCGCTGGTGAAGTCCCTCAATGTACCTTTTCATAAATTGCCCTCTGTGTCCTGGCTATAGTTACGCTTCCCTTAAAAGTTATCTATTACAGCAGAAAATCACTGCTATTCATTCTTGTAGTAGTCCAAAAAGCTTTACTGGTATAACTACTGCTGCTCTATTTTTTGACAGTGTCCAAGTGGAGACAAATGTACCAAAATCTGTCAAGACTTACTCATGTGGAGATAATACACCAAGTGAAAGAATTTCCACCGTAAAGGTGTGTACATTACAATAGCCTTGAGATAGGGCTGACTTCTTCCAGAACAAGTTCTTCTGGTTTTATGTGACTATTTAATACACTTCTGTGTTCAAGAAAATAATTCTTGCTCTTACCCTGTACTAGGAAACCAGTGTAGCAGGAGGCACCATGGGCTGGGGAGCAGATCGAGAGACGGGGTGTCTCGTGTATCTGTTTAAAGATCTTCAGGGCCATTTCAACTCCCACTTCCCCTTCTGTGGACTGTTACAGCTACTATTCATTTTACTAGTTCTATGAGCAAGTCTTTTCTTAAGCTGAAATACGCTTTCTTCAAAGTCTAAGGGATCTTTAAAAGAAAAGTCAGAATAATTAGGTAAAGAAACTTGTTATTATGCCTGTGAATGAAAGAGCTTCTGGGCAGTGTCACTGAATGCAAATACTTGCATTTTGTTCATCTGGTTTTAATGTAAATGCTTTCTACAGATCATCCAGGAAAATATATATATATATTCATTTTAGAGAGGCTAACTAGTGACAGAGGGTATCTATAATGTGGCGCTTCAGTTACTTCATTTCTGTACTCTCTTCTGCTCAAAAAATAACCTGTTCAGTGATGGCAGGCAGAAAGGCAGTTTCACTTATCCTGAAGCTGTGTCTAAGATGAAGTCAGGAACACAGCACTGGACAATAAGATTTCTAGGTGAGGTAGTGACAAATCATTTATCATCTTGAAACTGCCAATACGTATTTGTCAAACAAGGGTGCTTCCAGCAGACTAGAGCTGCCTGTCAAGTGAAGCCATGTATGCTGGCAGCTGAGTACAATAGGTACCTGTGCATCCAGATCACTCCTGGTCCTCTTTTTTATGATGGGATTGTGAGTTGTGCTTTTTTGGTTTTGTAATTAAAGGGTGAGCAGATGGTGAGAACTTGAAGAGCTGCATCCATAAAATTAATGTTGAGAATGTCTCCACATTATAATTTAATGTAATGGGATTTTCCTTCAGTGAAGTAAAACTATAGTGTAGTACTTGGGAATGTTTACTATAGGAGAAGCTTCACTGGTAAAAGATTTCACTGACTCATGCTGTGACTCGCTGCCAAAAGGGTGTTTCTTCATGCCAGTATATTTCACATGCCACCCTAGAGTGAACCTTTTTTCAACTACACACCTGCAGATTTATGTAACACCAAAGGGGGACACTGAAATCTGGCTGCCTATGTTATAAAAGAGTAGATAGTAACAAGCAGGAGCTGGCTGGGCTGGTATTAAAAATGGTGTAACATGAGGGGTTGGGTTTGACATGATTTCAGAGGTGGATTTAAGGCAGACAATGCAGATCAAACATTGAGACTGGTAAAAACTCAGTGTTTTGTCAGTTCCAGGAATTAAGATGCTACTCGTTGGATGACAATTCCATAAGTGGAGAAAACAAACTTTCTTATTTCTCTTGAGACAAGAGTTTTAATGACACTGGTTAAGACAGAAAAAGAAAACCCAACAGCAGTGGCATGACTTTCATAAGCAGCAGTGGACACTGGTAGGTCTTCCTACATCTCAGAAAATATTTATACTTAACTGTAAATATTTGAGTGCAACTTGCCTAAGCCACATTTTGGGAATCCTGTGTTTTATCCCTGGAATGGTTTTGAATGGTGGAAAGCTACAGCAAATGCTCTGTGCTGGTAATTCTGTACCCCAGCAAGCTCCAGCTGTAGATACATAATACTGGTCTCCCACGCAGCTCCACCATGGCTGCAATCATACATTGTCTCCTGCATACAAAGGCTATTCCTCTAATAATCAGACACTGGGATAGGGATGAAATCATTATGGAAAATAGTACTAGAAAGAACACAAAGGCTCACAGTGGGCCCAAATGTCTCTGCTGCAACCCTTCTGCCATCTAAATTACACCACAGATTAACCTGCCTCAATAGCTACAGAGTGAGAAAACTAAAGGGATGAGCACACACACCATAGAAAGTTTAAACTGCTCTTCCCTGCAGTGTAATCTGTGAAATCACTCTTACGCTGTGTGGGAATAATTGGGAGGTCACAGAGGATTATGTGGGCATTTATGTTTCATTCTGGCTTAAGTGTGTTCAACTCCAGTGATAGCAACCAAATTGTTTCCATCTTCAGTAATGCTGCACTTGCTTCTAGGACTGAATGCAGGAATAACAAGTATATTAACTGCACATTAATCTCGCACTGAGATCTCAGGTTTTCAAATTTCAGCATTCAGCTACTGAAATATCATGTCAGAAGTGCTGAAGCTTCTGTGGAAATGAAGAACAGGATGTTAATAGTGTCAGAGTAGAACAAAGCAGAACGTTGCTTCAATGGCAGCCAGGGAACCTGACATATAGTGCTTAAGTCTTCACCTACTGCTGCGTGAGATGAAACCTATCACTCCCTTGTCCCTGTTTCCCATTTTCTTCCCTCTACTTCTTGTATATCTCTTGCAGAAGGAATGGCTCCTGCACTGGCTGTTTCCCACTTCTCTATTTCAACTATTAGTTTGTCCTTCCTCCCCTTCAAAAGGTGGGGACTTCTGGTTTGGAGAAACATCCATGCAACTGAAGTAAAGCCCGTGGTGCTACTGAGCAGTTTCTCCTTTGGCATCATATGCTCTTCAGACTGCAGCAGAGCCCATCGTAGGAGATAATTAGCAGCTATATTCAAGTGACTCAGGGGAATATTCGAGCTCTGCATTTTGAGAGGCTGTTTGTGTATCTGATGTAATTTTGTCTCATCACAGGCTGCCTGAGCTTTCTGTGCAACAGAACAAAGGGGAGAATTAACCAATGAGTCCAAAATACTTACACTAGGAAAATACCTATTTTGTTTCAACAGCTGCTGAGACTTTTTCTCCATTGAGCCTGAAGACTGGTGTTGAGCAGAGGTTTTTGAAGTCCAGCTTTTACTATCAGTAACACCCTACAGCCACCAAGAAAGGAAATCTGTTTGAAGCCCTTCAGAGTAATGCTTGACGTAAGTAAGGTGCTTTTGTCGAACACAGTCTCTGAAAGTCAGTCTTTTCACTTGGACAATGCACTTCTGCAGTTAAGCAGCTGTTCCAGGTTTCTTCATTTATCCACATGTGCAATAAAATACTTAATCATTTTAATATTAATCCCTCTGCAGAAAATAATTAAAACCAGATAGAAGCTGATGTCACAGAGCAGAACTTAGAGCTGTGCATAACCTGCAGCATCTGGACATTTCTGCATTGGGAAGTTATTTCTTTTTTACTCATGGAAGCACCTTCTTTTTCCAGGGTTCTTCCAGCAGGGAGGTTCCTGCTTGTGCTGGGATTTCCTCTTTCCATGATGTTATATTTGCTAACTCTGCAGCGTGGCGGGAGGCATACAGCATATAGACAAGTAATTCCTAGGTTTCCAGGGGTAAAGCATGGAGCAGCAGAGATCAGTTGATTTTTCTGACCACCCTTCTAAATCCTGATAATTGTATCTGAACACTCTCTTATGGCAAAAGCAGTATATTGTAATACCAACTCCAGAATAGCATTTTCCATCAGTAGCTCTCAGTGGGCTTTGCGAAGTCACTATCACCTCACAGATGAGGAGTCTGACGTGTTCAGCAGTGAGATTATTTACACCAGGCCATCTCAGCCAGCAGCACAGCAAGGCAGGAACATGATCTAGAGAGCTCGAGGCTTGTGTCAAATCCAGTTGGCCATTTCAAATGGAAAATATTTTATTATTTATTCCTGGAGGATTTGCTCTGCCTTTCACACCTTTTGGGGTGGTTTTTGAGCCTCATAGGTACTGTTTATCTTTCTGGGATGTTTAAGGTATGCTCCTTCATCTCCTGAGCCGGGATGCAGTGAATGCAATCTGTGTTTCGGAGCTCTAACCCTGAGCCAATCTGAGCTTTTCCTGGATTTGGTGACTTTAAGTCCCCATTTCCCTACTTACCCTGAGCCCTCAAAATATATTTTTAGATAGGATTATATGGGGAAAAGCATTAGGAGAGGAAGGGATTTTAAAAATAGCCTAGCATCTAAATCTCAATGTAATCTCTTCCAATTGTCCCAGCATTTGAGCACAGGACAGGGGGCTGGCATCAGTAAAGAGGAGCCCTGTGTAGGATGCACACTTCACAAATACTAAGGAATTGAAAAGTGTTGGTTACACCCGGGTGATGTCACTAAGGTTTATCAATAGTAAATCTGCTTTCTTCAGAGGGCCAGTGGGGATTTTTCACACCCACATGTGATAACCCATTAGGCAGCTGTGACAGTAACTGTCAGTCAGGGCTGCATTAATCTTGCCACAGCAGGGGCACAGCTCCCACATTACCAGGCTGCCAGCAAGTCACCAGCCAGAGCAAGAGCAGGAACGCTGCACTATCCTGAGGCTTCAGTTAATAACCAGTGCAAAGCTAAATAGGAAGAAATTAAGTCACGCCCAAGCTGTCCAATTTGATGGTGTGACTTTGTTTGTTGTTATCCAAACCTCTGTTCATATTTTATATATTTTAATTGCTGAAAAAGTAGTTATCATGCTGTAAAGCCACATAATAAATATCTTAACCTTCCACATAAGAATAGTGCTCTTTATTTTCTACCATTTATTTTGTTAACATTCCAGGCTTTCCATAGCTTTCTAGTCCTTTGATAGTCCTACTATCTCACTTAGAGTGTCTGTATGTTTTTCCTAGCAATGTCAGTGACCACCTGGAAAATGCAACAGAGGAAAGCTAATGGAAAATTGTAAATATGGGACAATAAAGAGGAAGAGTTGTTGCAATAATAAGTGGAATTTGCTTCCTAATTCCTATGATAAAGGCTTCTAGACCTCGCCCCTCATGAACTCCTCCAGTTTCTTTGTTAGCCTTGCTGCTCAGCAGGATTCTTCAGCTACTTTACAGACATCTTGCAGTACCAGATAGTGCAGTGATCAAGCAGAAATTGCTTCTCCCCCAAAATACAGGCCGGACAAGAGAGCCCCAGCAAGGCATTCCCAGTAGCCCCAATAACAGAGCTTCCATATAACCCAAACTCCCACCAGTTCCAGTTAGATGTGTGGAGCAGCAGTTCAGGTCGCCTCCACTAGGTATTTGTCTAATTCTGTCTCTTTTACTGCCTCTGCAGGTGATTATCCTCAGCTCACCCCCAGTGAACACCAGCAGTCAAGGTACCACCTGGTCTCTTTAATCACCTTGTAGTAACTCACTACTAATGAGTGACTGGTCATGGTGCTGCAGAGTATCCTCAGTAACAGGAAACAGCTGGTAACAGGAAACAGCAAAGGTAACCATCAAATACCTGTTAATTTCCTGTTAGGTTTTTAATTGGAATTTCTCTTCTCTAATAGATCTTCTTCCCAGAAAGGCACATTTGCATCTTTTCCCTAATCATACATGATTGTGCAGATTCTTTGTATGTTACCTATGTATACTAATCCCAGTAGCATGGTGTTAACTCACGATACAGTCAGTGAATTTAGACAGGGATATTGGAGAAAGGTAACTAAAACATGGCTACAGTATCATAGCTATGCAATTATTACCCCTTTTTTCTTTAGATACTGAACAGGCCAAAATCACTGTAGGGGGTTCAGTTTGTAAAGCCAAGGTTGCAGTTTCATGTCCTGGATGAAGCAGCTCCCCTTTTCCCTGTGCTGCCTCACTCTTCTCTTCCCAGGCTACTGTCTCAGTGGTGGCACTGCATCTTACTGAGGCTCTTGCTCAGGAAAATGATCCAAGTTCAAAATAACCATCTTTGGGTTATTTTAATCCGGATCAAATCCTTGCCCGGGTTCACTGCACAACCCCACATGCAATTACGCCAGCACAGCTCAGGGAAAGATGTGGGACTAGAAACAAACAACATGACTTTGGGCTGCACAGGGCAGAGCTGCTGCCAAAGGAAACATTAGTGGAGCTGTACAGAATATTTGTTTGGAAACAGTTTTAAAGTGAAGTTACAGAACACTTGTAGAAGAAACGTGTTTAGTTGTTGGGATGAAAGGCTGCAGCCAAAGTTAAGTCTGGCTTCTAATTATACAAAGTAAACAGATACAAAATTAGGTTCTGTGAAGTCTAAATAGGCAATTTCACAGTTAATATTTAACTACTGGATATTTAACAGTAAAAAGCATTAAATGGTTTTAAATCCTCATGCCTGGCATGCTGCTCACCAAGCTACAGCCTACAGTCGCTGTTCAGGAGTAAAAGGGTTTCCTGGGCAATGGTGACCATGAACTCCAGCATCTCCTCACCCAGTGTGAACACACACCAAAAATGGCTTTAGCCTAAAATGGCCCTTCTCACTTTTTCGTGTTATTTCCATTGATGATGCTAGGGATAGAAACCTTGGGAAGCAGAGGTTGTTGAGAACCATACCCTGCAGAAATCTGTTGTTTAATGTTCAGCACACAGGAATAATGCCTTTTGTTCAAACCATATGTGATGTTTTTCATCTGGCAGCTGTTTTCCCTGTAAATGATAAAACATTAAAACCTGAACTAAAAATAATCCTGTTTGCTGTTCCAGTTCAGGAAATTTCTATCAGTCAAGTTTTGTTGTTGTTTTGTACTGGCTGTTATTCCAAGTATTCAACTCAGCAAGTGCTGACTCTACAGTCAGAGCTCGTTTCATACAACCTTCATTTACTGTCTTTTGGTTTTGGAAACTATGACAAAACATCAGCTGGAACACTCAGCCCAGGGTTTTGTTATCATACCTGGAATAAACCAGCAGATGATCATCTGCAAGAGAAGATAATTCCATAGTAATGCACAGAGCCCAAAAGATGTCCCGTATTCCCTAACTGGAAGATCCTTTAGCAAGGTCGTAAGTTTTTGAGGCTGGTGTCCAAAACCACCTGTAAAATACAAACACCATTAGATGGGAAAAGTAGGAAACTATCAACATGAGAATTCTCTGAGGATGGATCCTGCACCCTTTTTCCCTTATGGTGGAAATGCTTCTCCCTCAAAATCAACATTCACTTTTCCACCGCAGTGATGCTGATAAAAGCCCATGAGCTCATCCAGCATGAGTGTGTTGTAAGAACAATTTTATGCTGCAGTAAATACTTAATACTTTCTCACCTTCCCAAATCCTGGACCATTCTCACAAGCATCAAACCAAGCCCTTTTCAGCTTTCAGTAATTTTACATCTTTGTTATTCCCACTGTGCTTGGAAGGAGATTTTAATCTTGTTTCTTGTAAGAATTTGGCTTTCAGCTCTAGAGAGAATCTGACAGTAGAAAGTTATATTAAAGAATATTTTCTCTTAAAATTATATGCCAGCATCTAAGGTAAATCTGTTCTTTAACAACTCAGAGAGCCAAGTACCTCCTTAGTAGTTCCAAGGATAATGCCGGTTGTATACATTACAAATGGAGCTTGTCAGCAAAGATCACAAAGATAGTTGCAAAGTTCTTTGCAGCAGAAAATACCAACACTACATCTGTATACAACACACCGTAGATACAGCACTCGTGTTCCTGCTCTGGGATTTCCGAGGGTGAAGGCAAACCCGGAGCTTGTAGAATAATCCTTGTTGTGAGTGGGTGCAAGTGCCGAGATCTGTCCGGAGCGATGGGAGAAATCCCCATGGCTTCAGAAGGCTCCACAGCCTCACCTGCTGGCTGCTGCGCTCCCCACGGCACCGAGGGCACGGAGAGAAAGCCGTTCAAAGCAGTGCTTAATGCTGCATTGCACCATGATGCCCTCTGTGTCGTAAAGAAAACTGGCAAACGTTTCAGAAGTATTATACAAAGTGCTGTATGGAGGTTCTTGTAGAAATGTGGCCAAGCTGAGTGTGCAGCAAGTTAAAACTAGACATTGCGTTTCCTAAGCTGCCATAACCCATTGACCTCTCTTCATACATTAGAAGGTGATTACCTTTAACCTGCTGTTAGCACTGGGGAGTTTGCTTTACTCAGCCTCTGTCTGAAGTTTTCTCTTCACTATTCACTGGGTGATTTCTTCTTGCTCTGGAAAGGGCCAGAATCCAGTGCTTTTCCATTATAATTTATGCTTCTGGAGGAGCAGGCTCAGCACAGTGAACACTTGGCCAGTGGCTCTGAATCCACTCTTGTGTCAGAGAACATACAATTAATGTTTTGTGAGAGCTCATACAGAGCTGTAGGGATATACAGGCTTTTGGGGACATATTCAGGCTCCTCTGAATATCCCAACTTCGCTGCACACACACAAATTGAGGACAGTTTACCAGTGTGTGCATAGTTATGAATCTATATCTGTTCATATCACTAGGTTATTTGTAATTCCCATCATTAGGTTATTAAGAAGCTTTTTATCTAGTGGTATTTGGTGTCTGTTCTCACATGCTCTCATAGTTTTCTGTCATTGCACCTCCTTCAGTAACATCTGGGATGTCTGGATCTTGTTCTATTGCTCTGTAACCTAGTTCATGAGTTTTGGCTCATCTTGCTGAATTGGTGCAGCGGGTGGCTGGAAGGTGAGTTGTTATTTTAGCTCCCAGTTCTAGGGTAGGTAAGGGCCCCAGAGTCTTATCTAAATTATACTGGAGAACATATTCCCTTTAGGAGCACTCCACTGGCTGAGGACTGTCCCAAAATACTCCTCTCATTTGTTAGGGGTTATGAATGGACTATCAAGGTAGCTGTGGAAGCTATATATCAACTCAGACCTTTTTCACCTCCTTTGCTTCCCCCTTCTCTCTATAGCCAACAATCCATCCCTATATCTTTATTTCCAGTTTGCATTTGTGTGAGCTGCCCTACCCTCCTGTGGATGTCATTCCACACACAAGTCCTTACAGTCATGCAGTTTTTGAGCATGGAATAGGAAACACTGCCTGTCTGTGGAGTTTGTTAAAATAAAGGACTCAGGTGTGAAAGGCAGGATCCCTATCCCAATAAAACAGAGACATTCTTTCATAAGCAGGTTAGAAATGTGATTTTAGAGTTTAATTATTGCCTGGTTGGGGTGATGTGAAGTATTTCCTGAGAATTTCTGCTTCTCTTCAATGGCTGTTCAATGAGAACCAGGAGCTTCTAACCTAAACAAGTCAATCAGATGTCCAAGATAGATGGAGTAATACCCCTTTAAATGCATAGGAAGACACTGGCTTCCTGTGTCATGTCCTTGTTCTGAAAGAACATCCTCTGTCCCTCATTTCCACTTTGCTTCCAGCTACCACAGCTGGGTGATGGTAGCCACTTCTGCAGTGGATCCTTTAGAATGTCCGTTTATAATGTCTGTCTGTGATTCATCTTTAGGGAAACCTAAAAGAAACCCAAATAAACACACTCAGACAAAATAAAATAAACCCTCCTGGAAGCTCTTGACATGTTTGTGAAAGGATTTTGAAGGGTTACAAAGACTTCTGAGGAATGGGAGTAGCCAAATGGATAACTGCTTTCCCTTTCTTCTCTCATACATGTCAAAGCTCCATTTGGTTTCAAGTATTAAACTTAATTGTCATAACTTAGCACCTGAAAATGCATCTGTAAATGAGTCAACCCATGGTCAGCAAAACCACTGGTTCTGGAGAATTAAATGCATTTCTCACTGCAAGTGTCAGAGATATGGAAGGATATAAGAGAATCAGAGACGGAAGGAGCAAACCCTCTCCAATGCTGTAATTCAGCTGCAGGAGGGAAGCTTGGCCCCTGGTCTTTCCTCTTCCCCGTCCCCCACGGCTGAATGAGACCCTTCATTTCCCTGCAGCACCTGGGAATTCTCTATTGCTAGGGAAAGAATGAGTCAGAAAAGCTGCTGCTGGTAACAGCTTCGCTGGCCTTTGCTCAACAGAGGCTTCACCACTTGTGTTGGAGTGTTTGTGGTGTTAATAGTTGCTACAAGTGCCTGGTATCACCACTACCATCCTGGCTTTGTAAAAGAGCTTTTTGCTTGCTATTTATTTTAAGACTTACTGAGCAAGCTCTCTTTGTGGAAGACATTTTAGGTATGCTCTTAAAAATGAAATAGAGCAAGCTAGTAAAAATGAAAATGCATCTCAATTAGATTATTCTTCCTCCATCTGCTCTCTCAGATCTTTTGATGACAGGAAATTGCCTATTGGATTTTTGATTTTGCTTAATGGAAATGGCAAAACCTAAATCCATTCCCATTCCTCCTGACATCAGGAGAAAGGAGGTTTGATGTCTGAACAGAACTCTTTTTTTCAAAGCCATTAGTGTCTGCTACTGCCTCTCAGTGAATGCAGTAATTGTAGCATCAGTGAATTTAAATTAACTGAAATACTTACAAAACTGCAGCCTGGCACTGACACTCCTGAACCTCCCTTCTGAAATCCCGACTTCTTTAATTAGCAATTTCTGGGGTGCCTCATTCTTCATATGTGGAATTAAACCCACCAAACTCCTCATATGAGTTAGGCCAACAGATTGCAACTGAATGGGGTTTCTAAAGGTAATGAGCTGGGGAAACCTTTTCCTTGCATTTTTCGGATGCTGGACTTTAGGAATTAAAACTCTTCCATCCAAAAGAGTGCTGTTTTCAAAACTGAAATGAATCCAGTCCACTTCTGGATTCCTCCCTGTGCTTCTGTCAGAGGAGGAGGATGGATAAAAGCAGGTCCTTCCCGCTGACTCATTCTGCTCTATAAACTGTATTTGAGGTTTGAGAATAAAGGCATTAGCCTGGCTTGTTAAAAAGCTATTTACCTGCGAGCTTATAGTTCAGCACTGCCAGAATAACTACTGCAGTGTGCTGCTGTTGTGATTAGTAAGAATAATGGTAACATATCTCACAGCATGAATGAGAGCATACAGGCAGGAATTATCACTCCTCTCTGCAATCCCAAACCTCCTCTGCAGAATTCTCTAATGGTAGGTGGGAATAAGAGAATTTCATAAAATAGAGAATAAAATCTTTAGTGGGAATTAATTACATGCTTGGAAAAGCTTCCAAGTTGCTGTTTTGTCTGGTCCTTCTCCTGCCATCTCATCTCTGAATCACTTTTGGCCTGTCCTGCTGCTAACAGGCAGAGTATGGTGCAGGAATCTGTCTCTCCTTCCACTTCTCACCCACATTAAGCAGTTGCTGATTGTATCAGGACATTGGTGACTTTGGGAAATGAGGGCACTGTGTGCCTCACAGAGGCAAGTCTGGAGCTGCTGGAAGGTTTTTATCAGACCATGCTTCCATGCCTTGAGAACTTTTAAAGCAAACAGAGCCTGCTTCTTACTAAACTGTTTCAGAGTGCGGTTTTGGTGGGTTTTATTTTTACTCCTTCCTTTGTTACATATCATGCTCTTCCCTGAGAATAATTGGTTAACACAAAGTAGAATTACTGAACTTTGTGATTTTGGTCTTGCTTAAACATTAGCTACCCCTGGTGAGGTTTATACAGATTATGTGGTTACACGATGGTACTGGGCTCCTGCACTGGGGTTAAAAGACCCCACACAGGGAAAATATACGTGGTTATTTTTCTGTGTGTGGGGTGGCACCTGTAATTCAGCTGATGTAGGAGAAGCAGTCTCTTGCATGTGAATCTCTGCACACAATGCAATCTTAGCAAAAGGAAAATACTCCTATAAAAGCTAAATTAAAATGGTGACATAGAATGTGCCTAATACAAGGTCAAAGATACCGTTAGGCTCTGGTTCCAGATTCAGGGAAAGCAGAGCAAGGTTTAGCTCTAAATACAGCACTGTTATTGTATAAACCAGACAACTCATATTCATCTCTATGGCAGTCTATGTTATTGCCAGGTAACCTGTTCCCATTTGCCCTGCAGGCATTTTACATCCTCTTCCCATCAAAACTGCCCAGTGGTGCTGGCACTGGGCCCCTGTGGTGACTGCTGACAAGGGTTGGCTGAAGAGCCCCTGAGGAGCAGGGCAAGAAAGGTTTGTGTTGGACGGGACCTTAAAGCTCATCCAGTTCCAACCCCTGCCATGGGCAGGGACACCTTCCACTGGAGCAGCTTGCTCCAAGCCCCTGTGTCCAACCTGGCCTTGAACACTGCCAGGGATGGGGCAGCCACAGCTTCTCTGGGCACCCTGTGCCAGCGCCTCAGCACCCTCACAGGGAAGAGCTTCTGCCTAAGAGCTCATCTCAGTCTCCCCTCTGGCAGGTTAAAGCCATTCCCCTTGTCCTGTCCCTACAGGCCCTTGTCCAAAGCCCCTCTCCAGGTTTCCTGCAGCCCCTTGAGGCACTGGAGCAGCACTAATGCCTCCCCTTAAGGAGCCTTCCCTTCTCCACGCCCACCTTCAGAACCGTGTCGTTTAGAACGAAGACAGTAAACACGGTCCCACCTTCCCGAAACCGGGGTGTGAGCGGCGCGGGGCGAGCTGCGGGCGTCTGCGTTATCGCACCGGGCCACCACCGGTTAATGGTGCTTTGGACAACAGCCCCACCTGCGGCCGGGCCCTGCCTCAGGGCCGGCGGGCTCGGGGCCGGCCTCGCCGGGGGCTGCGGAGGGGCAGCCCCCACGGTCCGGTGCTCCGTGCGGCCGCCGCTCCGGAGAACGAAGCCGGCCGGGTCCCGGGGCCGGGCGTCCCACCGCCGCCTGCGCCGCTAGGCCCTACTGCCATGGCAACGGGCGGGGCGTTGCCGCGGTGACGTCAGACGCGCGGGTGGGCGGGGCTCCGGCTCGCCTCTCAAGGGCGCCCCCCGGCGGCGGGCGCGGGTCGTGGTTGCGTCGGTTCCGCCTTTGCCTGCGGGGCCCGCGGCCGCAGGTAGCGGGGGCCCAGGGGAAGGGGAGCTGCTGCCCCCGAGGCGGAGCCGCCGTGTCCCTGCGCCGGTGTCGGCAGGGGTAAACGAACACGTACATAAAGGTTGAGGGAATTAACGTAGAATCGTGACCATTCCCGAAGCAAGGGCGTCAGGAGCTCGGGAAGGGGGTTTGGTGCCAGGGTACGTGTGGGGGTTCCGAGGCTGCTTCCAGCTCTGTGGGTTAAATCAGCTCTTAATTCTCCTCTTACTGTGCCTGCACTTGCATGGTCCCATAGAGAACCTAAGGATGAGCAAATCAGTCATTTATTTCCACATGACCTGGTGGATTATCTCTGGTCCCGAGAGCTTTGGGAAGAAGGATCCTCTGAGGAGCAGCATAGCAGAGTTCACCCCTCCCACCTCCCGCATGTGCTCCTCAGTGGCTGCTGCAATGAATGACAACAGAACACATTTCTAACAGGTGACTCGGCCTATTCATTTCCCTGATTTTGGAATCTTGGCTCTCCCTTCCAAGGTGTTCACTTCTCCACTCAGTTTGGTGTCATCTGCAAACTTACCAGGGTGCACTTGACCCCCATCATCCAGATCCCTTATGAAGACCTTGAACAGTGTTGGGCCCAATGTTGATCCCTGGGGATCCCACCTGTGATGGGGAGCATCGGTGGGATGTAAATGAAAACGTGTGTGATGGGAGGAGGGAGAGAGGATCATTCGGTGGCACCCATTTCTCACCAGTGTGGGGAATGATGTTTCAGTGTGAGGGAATGAGAGTTTCTAATTGCTCAGCCTCTTGGAATAGCTTGGTCCCTGCAGGATCAGGCTTGATTATGGATTCCTGCCCTTGCATCTCACTTTTAGCGTCTGAATATTGTCACTGAGGTAGGACGTAGGGTTGAGTGTTGAGAGCCCAAGTCCCCGCAGCAGATCCCGACCTGTCTGAGGTACCAATTCCAAGCAGTGCTCCCTGGTCAGGGCTATCCCAGTAACCCTGTTGCAGCCCGTGCTTGGCACAGACTTCATCCGGCAGCAGCGACACGCTTTGTGCTATATTAAACCCCAGCACACGGATTGCCGGCGGCAAGAGGATGAAGGCGACGTTTATTTCTGTCCCTTCGTTATGAGTCTCGTGGTGTTCTGACCTCCTTAAAATCGTCTCGGAGAGAAGCAAGGAGACACGTGGAATCGCGTCCAAAGCTCCACCGAAGAATCAGGCCATGACTTCAGAGAGACCTGCCCCGTCTGCGGCGGTAATGGGGCTAAAACCAGCGAAAATGGTGCACCGCTTCCCGCTGCCGTGCTGCCGACCCGGGCCTCCCATAGGGACGCGGCCTGGGAGCCGAGCGCTGCCGCTCCGCCTCTACGCGCGCAGGTAGCGCCTCCCCCCGCGCCGCGGTGGGCCGGCCCGGCTCCGGTTCCACTTCCCCCCCCGCAGCCGCCGCGACGTGGGCCGGCCCAGCGGCGCGGCCCGCCCCCCGCGGAGGGAGCCGCCATTGCGGGTTGTTTGTGTGGCCGGCGGAGGGAGGCGGCGCCGCGGCCGCGGATCGTTCCCCGCGGCCATCATGTCTACCCCGGCGCGGCGCAGGCTGATGCGCGACTTCAAGAGGTGAGCGGGGCCCCGGCACCGCCGGGCGGGGACAGGGACGAGGGCCACCCGGCTGCGGGCACGAGTCCCGGCCCCGCACCGCCGGGGCTTCCCCGGGCGTCCCCGCGGGCAGCGGCACAGCGAGGAGCCGCAGCGGCGCGTCCCGGACCGCCCGTGTGGCCCCGTTCCTTAGTGCTGAGGCCGGGGGCTGGCGCCGAGCCCCCGTCCTCCCCGGGCCCACCCTCGGCGGCGGGGCAGGGGCGCGCTGCGGGCCGGCCGCTGCGCCCGTTCCCCGCGGGGAAGCCGCCCCCGGCGACGGGCAGGGGGGTCCGGCCGGGCAGGGCCGGCTTTGTTCGCGCTGGGCCCCGCGGCGCCGACGGCTGGGGGCGTCTGAGGATAACAGTTGAAGCGGCGCCTTCAAAACAAGGGCAGGGCCCGGGTCGCTGGAGCCTCCCGAGGCTGCGGCCCCGAGCGGGGGCTCTCGGGGTACCCCCGGCGGTGCGGAGCTGGGCGCAGAGCAGTCGTGCCGTGCTCCTTGCACCCGCCTCCTCGCACAGGAGAGCCCAATGCAGAGCCCGGGCAGGGCTGGGGTGCATTGAAGGGTTGTTGGATTCAGGCCTCCCCGAAAATAGGTATTCGGGACTGGCGGCTGGAAACGAAGCACAAAGAAGTGGTAAACACATCATTTGGTGCGAAACAAAACGCCCTTTAATGTGTTTGTGCGCATGCTATATCGTCTGAATGTTTAAGTGGGGAGGAACCTTGTATAACATACACAGACTGCTAAAGAAGCAGTTCTGAGTTGGACTCTTTTAAATGTTAATGACTGAACCACAGGCTCTGGGCTAATTAATTTCCAGCCTGACATGTAAACGCATGTAGAGCATATGGAAAAGGTTGGGGGGGTTCTCTTGTAGCTGTACAGTATGTTGTACCGCACTGGAGCCACTCAGTTGTTGGAGGTGAGTCAGCTTTGATATCACATCTTTTTTTAGCATAGCTCTGTTATACCAGTACCTGAAAATACATCAGTAAACAGTTGACATGTGTTGTAGCTGCTTCATGTGATGGCATGCAAAGCTCCTGTGGTGAAAGCCTGGGTTGTGGATCCACAAGAAGTCAGATGCTTTGGGGATGTGAGGCCTTCACCTTGTATTTGGGTATTGGTGTTTGCTGAGCGGGTGTTGCTTGACTCCTGCTCGCGCCAAACCAGGATGTTCGTGGGGTTTATTGTGTTCTGTTACACAGATGACGTGAACAGGGATTTTGTTCCAGGGCGAGGGACTAAGTCACTTTCCAAGATTGCATTCAGATGTGGGGGGATGAGTTTAGAACTTTGGAAGGATTGGTTTAATCCCGAAATTGAGGGTGTGGAGAAGACTCTGGAAAACCCAACCCAGTAAACAGAGTAAATCAAATGGATTTAGCAAATATCTGACAGCTTTGATCCTCCAAAGCTTATGCAGCTTCTTCATGTCAGTTTTTTTCGTCTCCTCTCTTCCCTACCATGAGCTGCATGTTGGTTCAGGCTAATGTGACTTGTACCTCATGCTGAAAAGCAAACCATGTGAAGGCTGCTTCGCTTTGTTAGATGTAAACTCCTTTCGCACGCTGTGCATGTTGGGAGCGGTGGGGAGAGGAGAGTTCAACAGATTTTGTATCTCCTCGAACTTACTTGACTAAACCAACAGCAAAATTCATTACCTTTTTTGCCATCATTATTATTGCTGTCAAAAAGGGGCCACAAGTACTACGTTTTCCCGAGCTGTTAAGCTTTCTGAGCACTTTTTGGATCTAACTTCCAATTTGCAGCCCTGGCCACAGCCTTTCTGCAGTTAGCCCCTCTGACAGCAGGGTGCACATGAGCTTTTCAATCGGTCTGAAACCCAAAGCCACCCCTTAGATGTGTTTGTCGGGCTGAAGGCTTAGGCATTGCTGTTGGCAGGCAGCCCGGCTGTCACGGAGGAAGAAGTCCCGTTCCTGCTCTCCCGGACCAAAATAGAAAGGGATTTATGCTTTTGGGACTAAGCTGTCCGAACTGTGTGTGCTTGGGGAGCCAGGATGTAAACATGGTGCGTAGATGGGATCTGAGCACAAACAGGGCGAGCCCTGCTTCTGGATGTCCCCACAGGGCAATGCCATTGCCTAATGTCCACATCACATCCAGCTTTATCACAGTGCAAGAGCAGGACGCCAGCATCAGCCCTGAATAAACCTGCATTTACACACTGATCTTTAGTTAGAGTTTGTCCTTTGGTCTGCGGGGCTGTTGGTGGTGCTGGTTCATAAGTGTCCTGCAGGCAAACCTCATGTTAATGCTCCACAGTGGCTGTTGGAGCAGGGGCAGCCACTGTGTTTTCTGTGTTCTCATCTGATTCAAGAGGCTGCAAGAGGAGCTGTCACTGAAGTCAAATTGCTCCGTGGTTGGGGCTTGCTGCTTTGCACCATTCAGGCTTCTGTGTGATCCTTAAGCAGAAGCCTTGGTGTGCAGGAGGATCTGGATCCCATTCCTGTTGTGATACACATTTTGGTGTGGCTTGCAGTAAATAATGTGCTTCTCCCTAGTCCAAGGATTAAGGAGCTAAGAAGAATTTTAAAAGCTTCCGTGGTTACTTTAGAGATAAACACATCACTGAGCTGGTGAGAGGGAGCTGTGCACAAGTTCTCCCTTTGCTCCCTCTTGAAGCAATCAGCTTGCTGGTCAAAACAGGCTTATACCAAATTTAGCCACATCACACACAGGGATCTGTGAGCGGGAAGAGCTCCACTGACAGTCCCTTGTGCTTAGTCCCAAGTGAGGGTAGGTAGAAGTGTCACTGGCTGGTTCTCAGCTCCCGTTTGTGGCTGCAGTTGGTTCTCTTCCTCACTGTGGCAGCCAGCAGTGGTTGCTCTTCCATGGTCCAGGAGGTAGTACTATAAATTCCAGCTGTACATGGTGCTTTAAGGTTACTTTACTCCCTGCACACTTAACCTGTTGGGCTGTTGTAACATATTGGCGTATGTGTGTTGTAGATTTGTCTTTTGGAGCATTGACCATCTGCATGTAATGCTTTGTATTGCGTTTATATAAAGCTTGTCATTCTGTATTTGTCATTCCTAGATTGCAAGAAGACCCTCCTGTGGGTGTCAGTGGTGCACCATCTGAGAATAACATAATGCAATGGAATGCAGTTATATTTGGGTAAGAGCTTCTGATCACTCTAAAATTCTATCTCAAAGGGCCAAGTGTACCAAACCCTGGAGGTTGTTTTTACAGTTCTCCTCTTTTATGTATATAAAGTCAGCAAATGTAATAAAATGACCAAGTGTGCTGTTGTGGTAAGAATCTGGCTTTGGGGGTAACACAGGATGCGTAAGAAAGACAAATGTAGAATGTTTTCATCTTACTTTGTTGCATACAACTTGCACATGGGTTAATAAATAGGTTAAGTTGTGTAGGAGTTGGGTTATGACAAAGCAGGATTCCTTTATAAAGTACATAAGAGCCGCCTGTTCTCAGCCATTAAATCCAGATGTGTTAGCAGGGATTGGATTGATTCCCAGGAGAAGGAGGTGCAGGTTCTGTCTGGGAGGTTACATTGCATCCTGCAAAATGGGAATGGTCCTAGTATCCTTTCATGAAACTGTATGGTTTTTAGTAATTTCCTCATTAATTCCATCTAATGATGTAATGACATATGTATTGCTTGGGATGACAGAGGTAGATATCCTAACTAGCAGATTGACTATGGGAAAGTATCTTAGACACCACACAGTGCTCAGAGGTTGCCCCTGGATACCTCTCTAAATGTTTAAATCACTGCCTCTATCTATATCTTGGGGAGGATGAGGAAGATGAGCATTTACTGCTCTTTAGAAGCTGGTGATGATCGTTTTGTAACTGGAGTTTATGTTTTAAACCTTTCAGGCCAGAAGGGACACCTTTTGAAGATGGTAAGCTGCTGACTTCCATATCCCTGTCAGTCTTACAAATATTGCCAGTATTAACAAATAAGAGATGTTATCTGTATGGGGAACAAACTAAGCAAGTGAAGGAGTAAGGTCTCATGGGCTATACAGATATGTATTTTGATGTAAGCAGTGTCTTGCCATAGTGGTTGATGTTTAGCTAGCTGCAAAGCAGTGCTTGTATTGAGACCTGTTTGTACATATACAGCAGAGCTTTTAGTGGGGGAAGCTGGTCTGCTGCTGCCAGATGTGTTTTCCATAGCCAAGCTCAACAAGACAATGTGCTTCTCTGGCTTCATCTTGGTGGCATGTTTGATTCATCTCTGTTCTCCTAATGAAAAACAGGTGAAGAATCTTGAGTTGTTCTGAATATAGAGCTCGATGAGGGGGAGGCAATACTCAACTGGTACATAAACATGAAAGTTGGTGTGTAATGAACCTCCCTTAGGCACATGAGGAATAATGAGTTTAATAATTATAGTATTATTGCAGTAATTGGCAGCAGATGGGTTTGTCTCTGTGTTGGGCTGGAGGAGTTACAGTAAATTATTCACTGATCCATAATAAAGGTTTTCAGTGAATCAGTCGTGAGCTCCAAAGGCTGAGATTGCTGATGATGAAATTCCAGCGTTTCTTTGCTGGCACCACAGTGCCTTCTTAATGAAACACCTTAAAGTCACGGAAATCCATGGAAGCAGCATGTTGGGTCACAGAAGAAGGGGAGGGATAATTGCCATTGGATGTAGCTGCCTTTGCCATGTGTGCAGCGAGCCTCCAAGCTTCCACCCTCAGCTGCTGCTGGGTTTATGACTGTCACTGAGTAGGAGTTCCGTAGTTCCATCATCACTTGAAACACATGAAAAGAAATCAGACTCTGTTGTTTGTTTCTATAATGGCGAGGAGAGATATTGATCACGGAGCACAGAACTTATGTTGTGTATGTTCCTGGAAGGGTTCTTTTGTTGCTAGTTACCTGATTGTATTTCTCTTTGTATTTCAGGTACTTTTAAACTAGTAATAGAATTCTCAGAAGAATATCCCAACAAGCCTCCAACCGTTAGGTTTTTATCAAAAATGTTCCATCCAAATGGTGAGTAAATAACTTTTATTTAGCCATAAGACTCATTAAATACTGTGGTGTGGTCATGTAGTCCGTGGAGCTCCTGAATGCTTTAACAGCTCTCCATTTCTCTTCACTGCCACTTCCAAGTGGATGTCTAGGATGAAGAATTGAGAGTTATGATGCTGTTAAGCAGCAGCTCTCTGTCTCTTTCTAATCAATATTTAGCCACGGTAGCAAAGCCTGTGAGCATTTGGTTGGCTTAAAGAGGCAATTCTGGCTGTAGATTCCTGCCCCCTTCCATTAAAACAGCTGTCGTGTATGTGCAGCCACATCATGAATCAGGGCAGGGAACTGATGCAGCCAGATGTCATTTATTTCTGTCAGATGAGATTTCAACCAAGTCCGTGCCTTCACTTGCTTCACTGTGCCAGCCAGTACTAGCACAGGGAAGAATGTGCGGCCCTAGGGAGCCCCATCCAACCTGGCCTTGAGCACTGCCAGGGATGGGGCAGGCACAGCTTCTCTGGGCACCCTGTGACAGCGCCTCAGCACCCTCACAGGGAACAGCTTCTGCCTAAGAGCTCATCTCAGTCTCCCCTCTGGCAGGTTAAAGCCATTCCCCTTGTCCTGTCCCTACAGGCCCTTGTCCAAAGCCCCACTCCAGGTTTCCTGTAGCCCCTTTAGGCACTGGAGCTGCTCTGAGGTCTCCCCTTCAGGAGCCTTCTCTTCTCCAGGCTGCCCCAGCCCAGCTCTCTCAGCCTGGCTCCAGAGCAGAGCTGCTCCAGCCCTCACAGCATCTCCATGGCCTCCTCTGGACTCACTCCAACAGCTCCACGTCCCTCTTGTGCTGTTGCCCCAGAGCTGGATCAGGACTGCAGGGGGGTCTCCCCAGAGTGTAGCAGAGGGGGAGAATCCCCTCCCTCAACTGCTGCTCATGCTGTGGTGGTGCAGCCCAGGATACAGTTGGCTTTCCAGGCTGCAAGTGCACTCTGCCGGGTCATATTGAGCTTAATGACCAACACATAAGTAGGTTTTCAGGCAGGCTCCTGTATTGTCTGCCTTGGAGTGTCTCTTAGAGTATGTGATAAGAGGGTGACAACTGCCACTGTTCAGTGCATGATGGCTGCAGTAAACACATTGCTGCTCTCTGGGAGGCCTCTTCTCTGGAGCCTGGGCCAGTCACACAAGAGGAGCATGAAACCAAGTCTACCAGTTCCCATGCTAATGCCATAATCTTGAGACCTTCCTTTCCTCAGAAGTGTTCTGTTACTTCAGTAGTACATCTCCTTCAGCACACAAGGTGTCAAACTGCAGAAGGTTGTGAGACAATTGCTAAAGCACCAATTTAAGCACAGTCTGAATTGGAACTAACTCTGCCTTGAACAGTGTGTAATGAACAAACCATAACATAACTCTGTTTGTAAATGACATCTCTGTTGTACTTACAGTGTATGCGGATGGTAGCATATGTTTAGATATTCTTCAGAATCGCTGGAGTCCCACGTACGATGTTTCATCTATTTTAACTTCAATTCAGGTAACTGTGCATCTATTTGAGCAAATAATTCTGTTGTTAGCATCTATTCCAGAATGCGCAGCTCAGTGGTGGGGCTGGCCAGGAATCTGCCTCAAGGGGGACTTCAGATACTTTGAGCTAAGCAGTAGCTTTTTTAGATCAAATAAAAAAGTTCAGGTGCCAACCTGTGGAAGTATTACTTTTGAGCTACAAAGCTGCCATTATGTATTTTTGCAGGAAAACAGCTAGTGATTTGGGTTGCTTTTGACTGGTTTTAATCAAAACAGGACATCACGTGTACACATTTGCTTAGTGTTTGAAACACTGAGCTTTATCGTGGAGCTCTGCCCCATGAAGTCCTCAAGGAGGCAGTGCTGAAACCTGCTTTACTTGGACTAAATACAAATGGGCTGGCACAGCAGAAACGTGCATTTCCTTGTCTCCTATGTGTTTGGTTTTATTTTTCTACAGTGAGGTTTTGTAGGAGGCAGCTTAAGCCTCTGTTTAGTCCTGAATGACAATAGCAGTATAATTACCAAATAATCAGTTAGCATCCCATTGCTCTCTGGCACAAATGACCACTTATCTGTTAGGTTTGTGAAGCTGGCAGTGTTAATGCTTATGCAGTGTTTCATTTGAGGTTCAGTAACGTAATTACAGGTGCCTAACCATGAGTTCACCTTGGGTGTTTTTTCACCTGGGCTCTTCTGAGTCCTGTCTGCGCCCTGAAACACACTTGATTTGAGAGCTGTAAATTGATTCTTTATTTGAAATGTGTTTGTTTTCCCCTTTTTACAGTCTCTGCTTGATGAACCTAACCCAAACAGCCCAGCAAACAGCCAGGCAGCACAGCTCTACCAGGAGAACAAACGTGAATATGAGAAAAGAGTTTCAGCTATCGTTGAACAAAGTTGGAATGATTCGTAACAGCCGCTTTGTTCCTCTCCCTCCTCGTAATCATGTACCATTTAACTCTCAATAGAAAGGCTACCACAGATTTCAAGTGCCACAGTTCTAAGAATTCGCATCAAAACTCATTTGCAACCAAAATTTAAGCCCTCCAGTTTAGGAAACTTTAAAGCTTGTGTATCTTGATTAACTTCCTTTTTATTGCATGGTCTGAACTAAGTTATTGCTACATAAATTTGTAATATATCCTGTTTGTATTTTTTTTCCAAGTGTATACTGTTGGTGTGGAGTTTTCATGACAGAATATACACATTTTGTAAATCTGTACTTTTTCAAATATTGAATGCCTTATTTTTGCATTCTTTAGATTTTTAAATTGGAGTAAAGCACTTAACAAAGTTTTTATATATAACTATTTCATGTACAACTGTTAAATACATAACCTTAGTGCAAGACGTTCTGCTCTCACTCTCTGTCTCTTCCAAAGAGCTCCTTTTCAGTCCATTCCATGCCTGATACCACTTCACAAAGGTTAATCCATGATGTAACTGTCTCCAGTGGATGTCTCTGCTGCTTCACCAGAGCTTAACTTGATTCTGTGCATCCTCAGTTGTATGAGGAAGAGAAATTGGTAGCTGCCAGCTTATAGATAATGAGATAGATGTAACTATTTTGCTCAAAGTCGCACATTAAACCAGTGCCAGAGGGACCTCGATGGCCAGGTTTGATGCTAATGTGTTCTGATAGCTTTTATTTTTCAGGGAGATTGTATTTTACTAAGTTGTAAAATGTCATCGAAATCTGTCCTATATTCACATCCTGATGCTGTAATGTAGCTTTAAATGCTTTCTAATAATTAAAGACGTGCCCTATTAGTTTCACTTAGGGGTAGGGATAAATGAATCACCACCAGAAGAAAACAGGCCTGCAGGTTTAATGCAGTGATTCTTTAGAACTTGGCTGTGTACCACATAGCCAGGTCTTGTGTCTGTATCAGAGCTTTCACATCCTCTAAATTGCCAGTTTAAGAAGGTTTGGGGTTGGTTTTGGCAGCAGTCAATGTGGTAATTCCTTACTGTGTTCTGTAATCCAGGCTGGATACTACAGTAAAGAATTAGGCTTTTTTCCTCCCAGCAGCAGAATTGTAATCCCTCAGTCATCATTCCAACCAGCATTACGTGTGCATCAAAACCCCCAAATCCCACACCAAAGTACAGCTCAGTGCTGCCTGAAAAGCAGTGGGAGTTCACTTCAGCTGGAAGAGGAAATGATGCTTATTTGCAATAGTCATTACTAAAAATCAGTGTCTGTTAATGCGGTGAACAGGAGTATCAATTTATACTTTACACCTGCTTGTAAAATTGGTTTGTCATTCATAGGAACAGCACTGTTAGCTTTAGGAACAGCAACCAGAATACTGGTCAAACCATTCTGTTCAGTAGCTTGTGGAGGAAAACTACTAAATAAGAATGTTGGTGTGCAAAGGCTCAGAAGCGTCAATGCAAAGGGGTGTGAACCTTGGTAAGTCAGTTTGCTTTCCTTGAGCTGGCGAATTTGTGTTTAAAAACTCTTTAATCTACATCTAATTATTAACAGAAACCCCAGAGGATCCAATTTGCCTGTTGACTGTGGTGGAATTACAGCACCACCAGCAAAGCTGTTACGTCTTAAAGCAGTGTCAGTGCCGATTCTTGTTTAGAAGTCGAATGTGGGAAAGCTTCTTAAGAATTGGGTCTAAACTTTGAAGTTTGGGGGCGTTTTTACATTTTACTGCAGTGTGTTTGCTCCTTTGATACATGCGTTAGAACAGATTTGCCATTCATTAGGGTTTATGTTGATGCGATTACTCCTGAGCAGCCGATGTAGCCTGGTTGTAGATTGATGAGGCTCAGAACATGTTTCTGTGAACCTGAGGTGGAGGCAGTGAATGGCTGAGAACTGGAATTGGAGCAGGAGGTGCAATCAGTGATCAGTGCTGCAAGCTCCGGGCACCAGGAGCCACAATACACAGGCACATGAGTGTGTTTGAAGGAGTTAGAGCATTCTCTGTTGCAGGCAGGATTTGGAGCCTGCGGGTAGTGGTTAAGGTGGAAAGTGTCCTGCTGTCCCATGGAGGAAGGTCATGACTGTGTTCCCAGTGTATGGTGAGGAGGGATGTGGCCTTGTTTGACCATGTTAATGCCCCCGGGGGCAGATGCCGTAGAGGTGTTTCTTGAGGTGGGAGTCCTGCAGTGTTCATAGAGAGCTGCAAGGTGTGAAAAAGATTGGTGCCCAATGCGAGCCCTCCCCAAGCATGCGTTAGAGGTAATAACAATACGGACTGAAGCTCTAACTTGCGAGAGAAGCAGTGTGCGTGCCGGGCACAGTGAGTGTTACCCAGGAAGGAATTCACCGCTCATCCCGACTGACACACGGCTCCATGCATGGCCCCGCAGCCCGGGCTCGGGGTCCGCCGGTGCCGGTATAAACCAACCCGCTGGGTCCTGCGTGCCCGGGGCTGGCGCCGTTCCCCTGCGCTCCATCCCCTTCGGGTCTGCTCAGGCGGAGCCCACCGGGGCCGCGCCTTCCTCCACCGCAGCACCTCCGCCTTCGCTGCGGGCCGGGCCCGCTCCCGCTCCCCCGTGTGGCTCCGGCGGCAGCGGAAGGCCCGGGCCGGCAGGAGCGGGGCGGGGCCGCGCAGCCGCGCCGGGACCCGGTGCTCCGGGCCCGAGGCCGGGGGCCGCAGCGCTGGTTTGGTGCGCGGGTGTCCGAGCGAGGGGAGAGCCGCCGTAGGCACAACCAGGGGAGGGAGCGTGGAGGGGCAGCTCTAATGGAGGTGCTGCTGCTCCCCTCTGCGTGCTGCGGGGAGCCAGAACCCTCGTGGTGAAGGCTGTCAGGGTGCCCAGGGAAGCTGTGGCTGCCCCATCCCTGGCAGCGCTCGAGGCCAGGTTGGACACAGGGCTCGGAGCACCCTGCTCCAGTGGAAGGTGTCCCTGCCCGTGGCGGGGGTTGGAGCTGGAGGAGCTTTGCGATCCGACCCAAACCAGGCTGTGAGTGAGTCTGTTAAAGGCACGGTTAAGTTCGAGTCACGCCGGTACCCAGGCTCGCGGTGCAGTCGCCATAACCGCGGTGCTGCAGGGGGTAGCGCTGGGGTGCTTGATGTTTTAGCTGGTTAATCAGGAGCTGTAATGCGCTGAGCTTGCCGCGATGTTGGGGTCATTAAGGGAGTACTGATGGGTATGCAGGTTTTGGGCTTCCAGCCTCTCACCGGGGTTTGATTCACTGATATTAAACAGTTCCCAATCACTTCTTTTCAATGGGATTCTGTATGGAGAGCTAAAATCACTTTGGAGGCATCTTTAGATGGCACATCCCAGTGCTTTTGTGCTTATATGCAGACAGAGGCATCCAGTTTTGTGGAGGTCCACAGGAAGCTGGTGGCAGGGCTATGGACATGAGCCATTCCTGGGGATTCCCAAGCCCACATTCCAAGTACGAGGATGCCTTCCCCTTAGTTTATCATGCTAACGTTCTTCCTAAGAAGCATCAAACACTGCGCTGCTGCTGCTGCTTTCCTCAGATCTCTGTTCCCTGAAGATACCTCATCCCAACACGGTCCCAAGCCGAAAGCACCACGCTCAGATCCTCACGAATGTGATTATCCTCACTAGTGTGAGCCTCCCCGTTGGGATTCCTCACCAGTGCAGACAAATGTCTGTAATTGCAGACTCGAGGCCTTAGGCTGTGAGAAGTGAGGAAATCACAGCTTGAGGTGGTCTGGCTGTAGCTCTTTGTGGGAGGTTTTGTGTTAACAGTCCACGAATTCAATGTGTCAAACAAATAAAGCTTTCAACATTTGGAGATTAGGAGGTTCCTCATAAAAAATTCATAGGAATAAAGGCAGATTCCCTCATCCCTACAGCAGTATTCAGTTCCACATCAAATGGGGAGGATAACTTGGATAGGTAGGTAGGTAGGTAGGTAGACAGGCAGATAGACAGGTAGGTAGGTAGAAGATAGAAGATGGATGAATAGATTAGATAGATGTATAGATAGATAGATGGATAGATGTATAAATACAAGATAGAAGATGGATAGGTAGGTAGATAGATGTATAGATAGAAGATGGATAGGTGTATAGATAGAAGATAGAAGATGGATTGGTTGGTAGGTAGGTAGGTAGATGACGGACGGACGGACGGACGGACAGGTAGGTAGATAGATAGATAGATAGATAGATAGATAGATAGATAGATAGATAGATAGATAGATACTTTGTGCTTGGCCTGTCAAGGTTCCATAAGAGCTGTTGATGTGTATAGAAATGCATGAGGAGAGGCAGAGCTGGCCAGCCTCCCCACCTAATGCTTCTGTTTGAGCATTTTACTGCTTGTGGAAGCTGTCCCAGGCAAATGCTAACCCTTGTTTGTTTAGAGCTGTGCTTCTGGAAGAGGAAAGGTGCAATCAGCAGACAATCTGCTGTGAGGTGTGAGTTGGCAGCGCTGTCTCCTCCACCTCTCCTCTTGATGGGGCTCTGCAGTGCCAGGAAGGAGGAGTTTGGCTGGAGCACGGGTGGGAAATGGGTGACCAGAGACTCCGGTGAGTGGCAGAGTGCACGAGCTGCAGCACTCTGTGTCATTTATGTCACTGGCTGAAATGTTACCTGATTTCATTAATCTGCCTAATGGAAGAGCCTCAATAGAGCAGGGAATGCTGTGCCCCTGCTGCAGGGTGGGATTGTTCTCCTGGAAAGGAAGAGCTGTGGGTTCCAAATTCCTCAGGGAAGGAATAAATTCAGCCTGTGACTGCTCTGTAAGTGTGGAAAAGTAGGATGGTGCTGCCGCCTCCTGTGTTTTGAACACACTGGCTTTGGTCCATGAAGACCAAAAGAAGGATTTATGGCATACTCCTATATGGAATATGTCCTGCTGCTGCGCCAGCGGTGGCTTAGGGATCCTTCTTGAAATGGCTTTAACCTGCAGAGGGGAGCCTGAGATGAGCTCTGAGGCAGAAGCTCTTCCCTGTGAGGTGCTGAGGCGCTGGCACAGGGTGCCCAGAGAAGCTGTGGCTGCCCCATCCCTGGCAGTGCTCAAGGCCAGGTTGGACACAGGGGCTTGGAGCACCCTGCTCCAGTGGAAGGTGTCCCTGCCTGTGCCAGGGGCTGGAGCTGGAGGAGCTTTAAGGTCCCTTCCAACCCAAACCAGGCTGGGGTTCTATGATTCTTTAGAAATCTCTTCATATTAGAAGAAGAATGAGGTAAGAGGCAAAGGAAAAAGGAGCTAGATCTAAAGAAAACCCCATAAAAATATGTAGACTCAAAGCGTAGAGCCATGAACCCCCTGTGCTGCTCTGCCCTTGCTGTGCATTCAAAGGGTAGAAGTTGTTATTCTATTTCTAAGAAAAGAATATACCTCGGGTGGTGTGTGCGTGCACGCAGGAGAGGAGAAAGCTTTTGGACTTGCTTATTATAGAAACTTAACATAATTAGGTGGTGCTATTGAAAGTAAACAGGGTTTAGGGGTTGAATTTATCCCCCTTAGCATTGTTATTGCACCTCAGGTTCATCTCACATCCCAGCTACCAGGAGCAGAGAACAAAACACAGGCAGAACTTTTTAGCCTCTCCGATAATGACTGTAATTAGCATCACAAGCTATGGAAATTGCAGTATTCCCTAAAGGTTTCTTGTCATTCTCCCATGTTTCTGCACGGAATATAGAGGGGTTTTAACACAGGGTATCTTCTGTCTCTGGTGCTGTCCCACGGATGGTAACGTTCCAGCCGCCGTGACTGCGCCAATCCATTCTTAATGCTTGGGTCAGAGTCGTGTTTCGGAGCTGCTCAGTGTGAAAGCTGTGTCCTGCCCAGGGAGCAAACACTGGATGCTGTTCAGAAGGGAGCTGCTCTCTGTCTGATGGCCTCAGAGCACGGAGCGTGGGATTTTCTGAGCGGGGGAAAATGTTAGGAAAAGCAAGTGCTGGGGTTCAGAAACCCGGAATGGGGAAGTTTGCATTGAGACTTGTCATAAGGGAAATCGTGATTTGCCCTTCAAGATGTGCCAGGGCCGGGTCAAACTCCAGTATAAAGGCAGTATTATGGTATAGCACTGACTGATTGCATAGAGATCTCACTGCAGAGGCTGTTAGCACTGAAGGTAGGCAGGCTTCGTCTCCCCAAGCCTCCACCTGTGGCATGGGATGTTCAGTCCCCAGCCCCTGTAACTGAAAAGATCTTGTGTTTCTATCCCTGTTTTCCAGTTCGGGCCATGAACCGCCGTGTCTGATTCATTTCCAGGCTGAACCATTTTGACAGCTGGCAATTCGGTACACATACCATAGGCTGAGCTGGGAACCGCACAGCAGGGCAGGATGCTGCAGCCTGGGCACGGCTCTACCTGGCACAGCAACACCTCTGCAGCCCTATAGCTGCGGCACAACAGGGAGCCAAAGCATGCATTCACTGGGGGCTGGTTGGTCAAAGTAAGGTGCTCCCAAGCACCTTATCCTTTTTATGATAGAATCCCAGCCTGGTTTGTGTTGGAAGAGACCTTAAAGCTCATCCAATTCCACCCCCTGCCACGGGCAGGGACCTCTTCCACTGGAGCAGCTTGCTCCAAGCCTCATCTAACCTGGCCTTGATCACTGCCAGGGATGGGGCAGCCACAGCTTCTCTGGGCACCCTGTGCCAGCGCCTCAGCACCCTCACAGGAAAGAGCTTCCTTATACCTAATGTAAACTTGTCTACATACTGACCCTACGTAAACCTTTGCTTTCAAACCAGTGACCACATCCGTGTTCTTGTCGAAGCTGGGTTGAACTTGGAATTGCTCCATCTCAGCATCAGATTATTAGGAGTTATTAATATGATTGTTAAAATTATTATTAGTTCAGAATTCTCCCCATAATTTATTGTATCATTTTATCTCCATCATCATCATCATTCATTATCTGTATTTCTGTTCATCTTGAAGTTTATTTGGGTGCGGAGAGAAGATGATGGGTTGGGGTTTTGTCCAGAATTCAGCTGCAATGTCCACTAAATGTAAATGTTGGTATTTTTATGACTTTATTACCACTATCGTGATGGGAGCAGAAGGATTTCATTCTGAAATATGGCACTTCAGACTGAGAGAATTGTCTTCAATGACTGCCCAAGCCCAGGGAGAAGGCAGCAATGCCATCCCTTCTGAATTAATTATGAACCACACAGCTCTTGCTATTATCTGTTTACACATTATTGGCCTTGTGATGTGCTGGTGAGAGATTTCCTTTCACTGTCTGGTCCAACCGTACGTTAAGTCCCAATTTCATTAAAAGGGCTGCTTGCTTTCCTGGTTGAAAGGGTCATTGTGTTGGTTATTACAGTGTTGTCTTTGTGCTCGCTTCCCCCAAATTCCAGTAACTATTTTGTAGGGAAGTTTGAAAGTGAACTTCTGATGCCTGTGAAAGCTGCTTCATTGACTTTATTGACTCCGGAGCCTCAAGTTCTTTATCCACAGCGATCTTTAAAAGGACACTCAAAACTTTCAGCCAAAGCTTATAGAACTTGGTACTTATAGTTAAGTATTATAGACCCAATGCTGTTCCCATGGAGACCTAAAGGAATTTTTCCATTGAATTCAGTGGTAGCAAAGCATACGCTTCAGTAAGTGGGGAAAGGAGAACACAGCTCGTCGTTCCCAGTTTGGTTGTGTGCTTGCTCTTCTGCATAAGGAAATAAACCAGGAGAAATTGGAGATGTTTGCGTTGCAGTTCATCTGCTTTGCCTCGTGTGTGTGTAGGGAAGGTTTGGGGGGGGATGGTTGCAGTGTGATAACCCATGAGGCAAAGGCACAGCTCTCCTCCTTTCCTTCCTTGCTGCGTCTTGCCTTGGAAACCGGGCTGTGGGGAGAGTGTTTCAGTGATGGTACAAGTGGGTGCTGTTGGAAGGCAGTGTTAGAGCCTCCCTCTGAGGGCACTCTTTAATGTGAACCTGTGAAAACACTGACTTCCAATTCCGATGAAATTCCAATGGTATGCACAAAGAAATCATGGAATCCCAGACTGGTTTGGGTTGGAAGGGACCTTAAAGCTCCTCAGTTCCAGCCCCCTGCCTTGTGTATGCCAATCCTTGGTAATGTCCAGAGCAAGAGGCCTCCGACTGTACCGTACAGTGCTGGAAGTTGTTTTTGGTGGAAGCTGTGCCATGAAACCCTTGGCTACTGAAGTCAACAAACAGATTTCTGATTGATTTGAATGGAGCGAGGATTTGGCCTATAATGAAGTCCTTTCATTTTGCCTCACTGAGATTTCTCTTGTTCTTTCTCAGTGCCTTATGACACATTCACTCCATCCTTGCCTCAAACAAAGAGAAATTATACTTATCATGGTCTCCCTTTAAGTATTTTCTATTTGAGGGCCTACTGAAAAGACTCCAGAGGCAAATTCTTGGTTCAGAAGTTGCTATTTATGTCTAGACACATCTGAATGTCGTTATGCTTTGAATGTTCTGGATTGCTTGCCATTTGCTTTGTGAAGATGCATGAGTTGAGAGAGAGGGAGCATTATATTAAATTAACTTGAAATAAGCTTTAACCAGCTCGGGGTTCTGCTTGTTGCAACTGGCTCCCCTGATACAAATACACAACAAAATAAGCAGCACCTCAAGTGTCATTCCTATGTATTGGTGTTTTAAAGGAGAGTGGAAGCGAGTTCTCAATGTCTGATTCTGTTGGCGTATTAGTATTTGAATTACGGCAGTGTCTCAGACTCCTGGTCATGGCCTGGAGCATAAATGCTATGGGCTGTATATGAGCAAACCCAATGTGCTGTCATTATTCCAAAGGGCTTTCAGCCCAGGTGAAAGGCAGGTGGTGACAGGGAACATAGGCACAGAAGGAAAGGGAATAACAAGATGCTAGTTACTGCCAAGGGAGCCAGTGGTCTCATTATTGCTGGTTAACTATCCAACATTGCAATAAATGAACTGATAAGTTTGGTAATCTATACATTTCATTTCAAATAGAACTGCAGTTATGCACACCTGAAGTAAGAAGCCATACTATCCTGGGTGTGTGCATCTCTGCTCCAAAGCCAGGTCATGCAATGCAGTGGTCGTGGACAGGGTGATCTCCACCGCTTTTTCTGCAGTTCTGTAGTTCTCAAAGGATTCTTCAAGGCGTTCTGAAGCACTGCAAGTTAAATCACTGCTTGGTTTTGTTCCTGCCTGCAAACCATGTTTGCTTACCAAGGGTCAACACGGAAGGTGCCTTCATCTCACACCATCTCTATAGTGATGCATGTTCTTCCCTGTGAGGGTGCTGAGGCGCTGGCACAGGGTGCCCAGAGAAGCTGTGGCTGCCCCATCCCTGGCAGTGCTCAAGGCCAGGTTGGACACAGGGGCTTGGAGCAAACTGCTCCAGTGGAAGGTGTCCCTGCCCGTGGCAGGGGTTGGGGCTGGAGGAGCTTTAAGGTCCCTTCCAACCCAAACCAGGCTGGGATTCACCTCCAAGCCTGCTGAAGCAGAGGTCAGGTGTCCGCAGGACAAGAGCGAGACTCTTTGGGTTTAATCGCTTTAAAGAACGCAAAATGTCATTAAATCTCTTTCCATCACTTGATCCAACTGAACTGGCTGCTGCTGCTGCGTGCTGGGTTACAGGCGCCTTGAAAGGACGAAGGAGGCATTTCAACCGCGTGATCAAAAGAATCTTTTCCTCTTTTCACATTCAGAGTGTGGAACCTATGAAACATTTATCCAGGAAATGAAATATTAGGGCCTGACAGATATCTCTGGCGTCACTGCGTAAGCAAGTTATCTGGAGATTTCTAGTGCAAACAAGCCAGGGCTTTGACGAACACATGAGTAATACCACTACAGGCGCTTGAAAGCTCGATTAGGTTGGTGCTGAAGTTACAGTCACTCCAGCAAGTATTATACAGTCTGAAAAGTAACAGTCGGTTACAACGAGAAGCATCTTTCTTCATCAGTGTGTTTCTTATGCAAAGGATAACAGAGCATTCTGCTTTAGAGTGTCTAATTGTTGAGCAGGGGGGTTGGGTGTACTGGAAAGAGGTTGATGCCCGGGAGCTTAGATTGTAGGGGATTTTGCAAGGGGATCAGTGGAATGTTGCAGTCTTACATGGTGGTAGCTTTGTGTTCGCCATTGGGTTTGTGCGTGACGTCCATCTGGGATTTTGACACTTGGTTTGCGCTCAGGTGGTGGTGTCAAAATGACACAGACCCTGTCTGCGAAGTGAGCTCCAAGACCCGAAACCGTAATGACGCTGCTTCAAACGTCAGGTTCTTCAACAGCGGAGCACTTGTGGTGATAGAAACCTCAGTAGCCGAACGGCTGCACGCTGCCATGGGATGCAGGGGGAATCTCCCTGCGCAGGGAGGCTGATAGGGGAGATCTGAGCCGCGGTGACGGCCTCAGCCAAGAGGCAGGCGGTGAAGTGGAGCATGCGATGAGCTCAGAGGAGGTGAATTGATGATCTGCTATTTATAGATGCACCAAGAGGCTCAGAGACAGGATCTCCAGGCAGGGCCCCTCTTCAGCTCACTCTGGAGATGATTCCCTGTCAGAGCTGCAAGTGAAACACGGTGTGGAGCTGGCACAGTCTGGGGTGCCCTGGCTGTACGAACACGTGGACGTGCCACAGGAGCAGCTACTGGTGTGAGAGCCTGAAATACAGCTGGTTTCAGCCATACGGGCACTGCTGCTTTTTGTCTGTCTCTATTTGGTGAGTGTGTTTTGTTTTTACAGAGAAGAATGGACCGATGCTGTGTATCCTCCACAGCAAGAACAGTCTCCTCTCATTATTATAGGGTATAATTCAGGAGTTAGTTTGGTGCGGTTATTTCCTGGATGATTCTCTCTCTTGTCATTCAATTCTGGAAACTAGAGTTATAGAACTTAAATACCATAACCTTGCCTTCGTAAGAGACATTGATGATTACGAAGTTCAGTTGCATCTAACTCAGCACCATCAGCTTGAATTCAAAACACTCACAGAATCCCAGCCTGGTTTGGGTTGGAAGGGACCATAAAGCTCATCCAGTTCCAACCCCTGCCACAACCTTCCACTAGAGCAGGGTGCTCCAAGCCCCAGTGTCCAACCTGGCCTTGAACACTGCCAGGGATGGGGCAGCCACAGCTTCTCTGGGCACCCTGTGCCAGCGCCTCAGCACCCTCACAAGGAAGAGCTTCTGCCTAAGAGCTCATCTCAGTCTCCCCTCTGGCAGGTTAAAGCCATTCCCCTGTCCTGTCCCTACAGCCCCTGTCCAAAGCCTCTCTCCAGGTTTCTTGTTGTCTCAATGAGGTATTTTCTCCCTTTCTACTGCAAGAAAACCCACATTTCTCTCCCTGAGTGACTGGATGTAGCGCTGCTGCTGCTGTGGCTCACACCATGTGTCCATCAAAGTCAAGGGTCAATGTCATGCTTGTTTCATAGACGCTGAATTGAGTGCTTAGGGCCCGGCTCTGCGTGTCTGCCCACTCTCAAATCCCAGTGAGCTCAATGAGCGCGGAAGGAGCTCATCACCTCTGTGGATCAGGCAGATACTGAAGGCTGAAGCCTCGCTGAAGCCCATGTTGTGCTTAAAAAGGTCAGTCCCATATTGACAAAAGCCTGCGAAGGGTTGAATTGCGCCTTGATTGAGATGATACTGGAAGCAAGGCATGTGATTGTGCTGATGTCGACATCATTGCCTGGGAAAGTAACATTCAGGCATCTATTTGCGATGGTTTCACGCCACGCAGAGCTGTCAGCCTGATTTGTATTCAACGGCTGCATATTGAGGCTGGTCATTGCTCTCGTAAATGGGAGATAGGAGAAATTGCTGTAACACAGAAATATTTCCTCTGGTTTGGGATAGATTTTAACTGTAGCCCTCCGACTCCTGATAACCGGAGCAGGAGTTATGTGTCTGGCATTCGCTGCCCTCCACTCCGGGTGATTTATCCCGCGATGCGCAGGAAGGAAGGAGACTTGCTCCATCTCCGTTCTTGTTACCAGGAATTGTGCACCTAATTCTCTGTGCATTGTGCTGAAAATGAACCGGTAAGATGTGTTCTGCATCAGCAAAAAGGCTCCCTCATTCAGCTGGCAGGGGAACGTGCCCGCTAGGACCTGGGAGGAAGGCAAAGCGCTGGGAACGGTTTCTTGCAGCAGAGCCTGTTGGGTTTTGCCTTACGCTTTTTGCTGAGAGGGAAGATTCTGCAGAGGGGTTTTTTTCCCTCCTCCTTTTCCCTCCCCAGTCCGAACCTTCCCGTCGCACGCGTTTCTGCTGCTTCCAGCACTTCTCATTCTCAGGGCAGTTTTTCATCTCTTCACTCGCTTACGGCTATAACAGTCCCTGCAACAGGAATCCCAGTTACTTAGTCCCCAGGATAATTACATCCATTTGTTCCCACTCTGGTCCTGGGGGAAAGGGCTTCCTTGTGTCTCGCCTCAATGGATCCATCCTCTGCTTCATGCAAATACCTTCCCTGCGGGTGTCAAAGCCGAGTGATGGCACCGTTCTGAGATGTACCCTCAAGTCATTCGTAGCTAACACTTTGCCTAAATGCACTGGGAATTACTCTCAGGACTGGGATTTTCCTGGCTGGCTACTCAATTAATACAAATGCACCTGCATATGCATAGTTATGTTAATGCAGACAATTCTGTGACTTATTCTGTCTGAAACCTCACAGAAGAGCCATGAAGGATTGTTAACCACAGCACAGAGGCTCAAAACAAGCACGGGGAATGGAGCAGGTCCTCCTCACGCTGTTCATCCCTAAGTCGGTAAACTAACCAGGAAAACCCATTCCAGTTGGGATCTCCTCACCCACCGTTGGGATAGCCACTGCCTACATCCTAGGTGGTTTTTCTGTAGCAAAAGGTATACTACAGAATCCCAACTCGGTGTTTTGTACTGAAACAAAGTCGTTTATATGCTGTGTGATCTTCTAAAAGCCTTCTGCTTTTTATGGTACCTTGAGTTGTTAAATGGAGACCTCCTCTTTTTCATAGGATCTCAGCCTGGTTTGGGCTGAAGGGACCATGAAGCTCATCCAGTTCCAACCCTCTGCCAACTGTATCACGCATCGTGTGCCAGGGAGAGGAGCACAAGAGGTGCTGAGGGGAGAGCAGGGCATTACACGGAGCTCCCCATGTCCTCACCAGCACATCTACAGGAGCAAGCTGCCTCGCTACAACTGATCTCTACATTTAAATCAATACAAGTAATATCGTTTTTTCCTGCTTTGGTTGGGAACACATTTGACTAGCCCATAATAAGCTACTTTATATGGAAATCAGTGTCCGTGCAGGCCCTTGCTCCTGCTGAACTGTATTGGTTTATGGATTCATGTTCAGTTCTGCCGCAATACAAGTGTTTTCTGTAGCAAAGCCCTGGGAGAGTCATCAGCCTCCTACGGCATCAAGGCATGGAAATCTAAAGTGAAAGTTTAGGATGCCTCAGCTGTATCCAAGTTATGAATTCTGCCTGAATTCATGAAGCCGCTCTGTTATTTAATGCCCCCATGCATAAAGGTTTGTTTCAAAGTTCGTGTTGCCTGCTTCAGGCCTGAGCTTAAAGAGCTGAGAAAGGAGCAGCCCACTGCCATGTATTGGAATAACCTGCTGGAGGGGGGCGAGGAGGATGCTGACCTGGGTGAAAGGCGGTGGGAATGTGGTCTCCGGAAGGGACTGAGCAGTGGAAACACCCCAGCAGAAAGGATAAAGGCAAACGTGCATTTCAGTGCTGTGAGGAGGGGATGTAGCTGCCAATGGGTACAGACACATCGAGGGCAGGAATCACAAAGCAACTGGCGACCAGGGAGCCAGGAGGCTTATGACGAAGTTAAAGCGGAAGCCGAGCAATGGTGTGGGTTCTGAAGGGCTTGGAATTGCCTGGAGATGCTTAATGCACCACTTAAATCCGTGCGTGCTCTCGGGCGGTGGGTGAGTAAATGCCTTGTGATCCTTTCAGCCGTTCCTCCGAGAGCCCTGCGTGCACAGCACTGGTTCAGCCTTTATTCCTCAAGGGTTAAACTATAAAGCGAAGTGCCCTCAAGTGGGGAGCTCAAGTGAGGGTGGCTTTAAGTACCCAGCAGCCTTATAGCGGCTGAATGCAGAGGCTCCTTCCTGAGCAGTAATATCAGACCCCGTGCACAGAAACCATGGTTGGTGTCTGCAGAGACTCGTTCACGGCAGCTCCTTGGTTTTATGTAGGTTGTAAGCCCTCCAGTATTGATTGGAGGGGTTGTGAGCATATTAACCTGCATGAAAGGAAAACTGGTCTTTAAATACTACATAAAAGAGCCATTTAGAGTGTGAGCATCTCGGCCCCCATGTACTGTAGAGCTGCATGAGGAATGAACCAGGATGTGATGTGCAGTTCTTGTGCTTCTTCCAGTGCATGAGCAGACCCGGGTAAAACACTGACCCCAGTTCAGAGCTGCTAAACTCAACCAGAATGCCTCTGCCTTGTGTTTTGCACTGGCCAGGCATTGCTGGTGAGAGGTACGGGGACCAGAACCACCAGGCAGTGCAGGAATCTCAGGTGGGAGATCTTCCTGGGATGCAGGAGCCAGGACACCGACGTCCCTTTGCATCCGTGGGGAGCCAGGGCCATCCCGCAGCCTCGGAGCTTGCCCTGTCTAACACAAACTCCTTACACAGAGGAGGCAGACGGCCGTGGCTCCCCGAAGCTCAGGCAGCTTTGTGACTAACTTCTTACCTCCATGTGGTGAAGGACGAGCTGCCGCCTTCCCCCTGGGGATTAGTCCCAGGCAGGGCTTCTTGTGAGCCTCATGGAGACACTTTATCAGCAGCATTGGGTCTCCCATGAAACAACAAAATGACCTCGAGTAAAACCATGGGTGGGAGACAAAGCTCTTCCATAGAGCACGTCTGCATCTCCTGCAGGCATGACTTAAACACTGAGCCAACCTTTTCTTCCTCACGCAGGGGCCAGGGAAGCAAAGCGCATCTGTGATTACACATTATGCCGGGTCCATCACGCGTCAGTAAGGTACCAATGCCGAGGTACCTGTAAAAGCTGGGTTTGGGGTTATATCCAGTGAAAGGATGGTTGTGGGACCCCGTTGGTTGATGCATCCTCACACATTGACCAGTTTGCTTTATTTCTGGCCACCTTGTGTGTTTTTGTCTTCGGTCTGGTGACTCCATCCTGCAAAGGAAGTGTACATAGGGAGGTACCTATATCACTGCAGCCTTTTCATCGGGTTTACTTTGCCATGTACAGGATATTCAACCACCGCTGTGGAATGATTCTACCATTGCTGTTTGTTACTAATTGTTAAACATCCAATACAATAAACTACTTTCTTCTTCCCAACCCTGGGGATACGTTTTAGAGCATCAGATTGATGTTAGTTTTCAAACCCAGCATAAAGCTAAACCCTGTATGGCCCCTGGGTGTTCATACTGCAGACTTGGCCAGCCAAGCGTGCAAAACTCTGGTGAAATAAACCCCAGAGACCATGTTTGCAATGTGCCTTTCACTGTCCACAGTTTGCTTCTGCTCAAAGAGGCTGCCCAGACTCAGCACACAAGGCTTAAGAATAATGAATTACACTAAGCCAGGTAATGAAGAAAGCGGTATGGACAGGCCCCAGGTAAGCACACCATTTAAAAGCATTACATGTATTTTCTCGTGGTGCAAACCATCAGTAATCACATTTCCACAACCCAGAGGTGGATGTGAATGGACGAGGAAAGGGCTGAGTCAACAGGCTGGAGACCTGCAGGTATCCTGCTTTCAGCATGGCACAGTGAGGAGAGGCTTTCCCAAGAGGCTGCTGACGAGTAAGTGTAACTCTGAGTCTTTGTTTTATCCTCCTGAGAAGCGACCTCTGCTCTGGGTGTGCCAAGGGATGCACTGAAGGAAGGGGATCTGCCTGGAGCACGTATCTGACAGGGAGAAAAGCATGAGACAAACCCGTGTGCTGAGGACCGCCTGGCAGATGTGGTGCTTCACGCCGGGTCTATGGCCTGGCGCCGTTTCTTGAGTTTCTTCTGGTTTGGAGGCACTGCTCAGCTTCTGGTCAGTGCCTAAAGGGGCTACACGAAACCTGGAGGGGGGCTTTGCACAAGGGCCTGCAGGGACAGGACAAAGGGAATGGCTTTAACCTGCCGGAGGGGAGATTGGGGTTGGAACTGGATGAGCTTTAAGGTCCCTTCCAACACAAACCATTCTATGGCTCTGCAGTGATTCCATGATTCGGGTGGTTGTTGGTGCTGGGTGATGGATGCTGTGGAGCTGTATCAGTTCCTTGGGAATACACAAGCAGCAGCAGCCATCCCGGCTGCTGGAGAGGAGGCAGGTTTAGCTTTGGACCCCAAGAAGAGGGAATCATGAGGAAGGAGCAGTCCTTGTAACTTCATTACAATCTTCAACCTTTCACAACCGTGTAGCTTTTCTGGGTTCTGCCTCAAAACTGAGGCCTCAGCCACATCTGACATGAGCCTTGAGATTCAATTAATTTTAACAAAGCCCATTATGTGGAATTAGCCATAGACAGGAGACTCTGTAAAAGGTGAAATCATAATAGTCATGATCAGACTGTCTGTGTTGCTTGGAAACTGAGAGCTGTCCTGGGCTGCTCCTCAATATTTGCCTTTCATTACAGTTAGTTTCCCCCTACTTGTGGAAAAGGAGTTTTAAAGGAGAGAAATGGGTCCATTGACAGTGATGAATACAAAGAAAAGTAATTTATTGAGCTTTGTTTTCTTGCAGTTGGGTTTTGGATGTGCAGGGGATGACTGTGACAAGGTTAGTTCTGAATGCCCCATCCCTGGCAGTGCTCAAGGCCAGGTTGGATGGGGCTTGGAGCAAGCTGCTCTAGTGGAAGGTGTCCCTGCCCGTGGGACAGGGGTTGGAGCTGGAGGAGCTTTAAGGTCCTTTCCAACCCAAAGCGTTCTGTGATTCTGTGATTCTATGCTCTTGAAAAGCCTGCAGCAGAAACGCACAAGCTCAAATGCAATCACACGAGTGGCCCATTCAGCTAATCAGGAGTTCCGATTGTCTCGGCGTTCCTGCGCACAAATCAGTTGTATTTAGGAGCTGAGGCAGCTTCGTCGCCACTGGAGCCTGATTACAGATTTCAGAAGTGCTGCCTGATTAGATTAAACTCCGTGCTTTTTATGGCTGATTCTGAGAAAATGGGGAAAAATCAGAGGTGGGACCCCGGTTTTGAGCAGGAAAAATTCAGGAGTCAATCCCAGACTGAGATTCCAGTGGTGGACTGAGGGCTGTGTCTTCAGAGTGGACTGGATCAAAATCCTGCAAGGAAAGGCGCTGGGTTATTCCCCTATAGCAAACTTGTGTTTGCTTAGCAGTAAGTGACCTGATTCCCAAGGACTCCGGGAGGGTTGTGTCCTCGGTCCTGAGTTCACATTACACAAAGATAAAGTGCTAAAACACCGAGCGGTTTACTTAAACACAGAAATATGCATCCGAAGGTATTTCAGCAGGTCCTGTAGTTTGCAATCCAGCATCGTTGCAGGTTAGCACATGTATTCTGTTTCAGGCTTTTGATTAATTACACAGTACCAAAACCATACATATTTATAGCTTGCAGAATTAGATAAATTCCCCAGATGTGGCTTCCTTTTAGTTAAGTGGAGATGAATGGAGATCAAAGCCTTTGATCTTTAGCCTAACTGAAACCTGCTGCTGACATAAGCCTCTAGAAAAGGATGCGGCGAGGGGAACCGGCCACTCTCAGCTTTGGTACAGACACATCTCAAACTAAACCTATGGGAAGAGACTTTGAGGAGGATCTCTCTATACACACCACTGAGTCTCTGCTTCTGAAAGTAGAAGGCAGTTTTCAATGAACCTTTTACTCTTAAACAACGTATTTAAATAGATGGATTTAATGCTTCAGCTCGGAAATGATTTAAGACTTTTCAGTGCATGCGTATCCTCTGCGATACAGAACTAGCAGCAAATGTCATCATGAGCTAGTTTATAGCCTCAATTAAGGCTATTTCCACTGCTCCAGATGTGTAAAGCAGACTTATAGCTGAGTTCCTGGTACAGCGAAATCCCTGATGCATCCTAGGATCAGCACTGGCAGCTCAATGATATCTTCTTCATGGCCCTTGGAAAAAATGATGCATAGCCAGGGAGCTGCAAATTCAGGCCGATCCTGGCAAGATGAGCTCTTTGTACAAGTCTTAGCCGGTCAGGCAGATAGCTCTGTCTGGAAAGTCTTATCTTGTACCGCAGGCTGTTCTAGCAGCTGCAAAGCAGTGCAGAATGCTCTGTGGCCACTTCTGCCTCTCTCAGCAGCTTCATAAGCCCCACGACGTGGCCATAAACCACAAAGCTGTCTGGGTGGTGCTGCCAACAGTTCTGTGTCCCATGACCAAGACTTTAACCTGCCAGAGGGGAGACTGAGATGAGCTCTGAGGCAGAAGCTCTTCCCTGTGAGGGTGCTGAGGCGCTGGCACAGGGTGCCCAGAGAAGCTGTGGCTGCCCCATCCCTGCAGTGTTCAAGGCCAGGTTGGACACAGGGGCTTGGAGCACCCTGCTCCAGTGGAAGGTGTCCCTGCCCGTGGCAGGGGTTGGAGCTGGAGGAGCTTTAAGGTCCCTTCAACCCAAACCATTCAGTGATGATGATGACTGTTTCATGAGCACTATTCTATAAATGAAGCTGATCTTACAAAACCAACCAACCAACCAAATCCAGACTTGCCAACATCACAAGGAGAAAGGATGAATGAAGGGCACTGCAGTATAGATGACCCACAGCAACAGGGCTGAAAAACGAGGGAGAAAAGGTTTATTAAACATGAAGTACCAAGGAGAATGGGCTGCTCAGCCATCAAACATGGTAGAATCTGAGTCAGGAAGTTCAGATGGTTGATGCCTTTTGTCACTGATAGGGGGATCATCCAAAGACCAAAGCACTGTAGAGGAGGTCGAGGCTGTTGGAGGGTGCCACCAGCTCTTCTATGAGACTTTTAGTCAATTTAATCAATTTTTGGATGTGGAAGATGAGCAAAACAATTTGAATGGAAGCCCTTGGACATTGTACCCTTTCAGCAGCTGGAAATAAGAAGGTAGAAGACAGCCTGGTGGCACTGCCAGTGGGACAATAGAATTCATGGTCCTTGGAAAGGGAGATTTGCCTTCAAAATGCTTGATTTCAGTAAACTCAGAGGGCTGACAGAGGGTTTTTGGAGTGAAAAAGGCAGCAGTACGCTATTCCAGTGCAGAGAGACTGTAGGACTTCCATTCGATTCACAAAGTCGGTAATTCTTTATCGACATCAGAGGAAAGAGCTATAATTTATAAGATTACCAGAGGTGATCATAAAGGAAAAGCTCAACTACAGAAGGGAAAAGTCAAAATGGAAAAGGTAGAAAACCAAACCCCAAGCAAGAGACATCTGGGATAGCACAAGACAACTCTTAAGCCCATTAATAATGGGAGGAAGAGCAAAGGAAGTGTTTGTCCATTGCTTTGTAGAGAGGAAAAGCTCCTGATCAATGAAAATAAGAAGAATTAATGCCCTTTTCCACCAGTCTTCAATAAAATTAAATGGTGAATAAGCCTTTACCACAATTAACATTAACAGAAATAAATACTTCAGCATAGATTAGTGGAAAACCAGGTTAAAGAACACTTAGATAAGTTAGAGGTTTTTAAATTGGGGCTGACTTAATCCTGCACTACTTGAAGAACTGGCTTGAGTAATCTCAGAGCCATCAATGGTGTCTCTGAATCCATGGATGAGCTGGGGTGATACCACAAGACTGATGTATTGCTTCTCTTTAAGGGGTGCGAGAGGTGAGAGGAAAAGGAGCGGAGCTGTACAACAGTCAGTTGACCCTCAAGGTCCAGAAAATGCTGGAGCAAATAATCACATACCTGAAAACCATTAAGATGAGCAACAGCCAATGGAGATGAGTCAGGAACAAATCATGTCAAAGTACTCGAATGTCATTGTAAAGGGGAACAGGCCGTGTGGATAGAAGAAAAACAATAGATGTCAATATACTTCAGCAAGGCTTATTGATTTCAGTACGGGTTTTGCCACTGATGGTATTCTGCTTCTTGTCCCTTGTAGCATGTCCCTTTCTTTTATGATTTCCTTTAAAAATAAGGTAGAGGAAAATAAAATTGAATGTTAATCAATCAAAAAGATCCTTCTAAGCTTTAATGATCCAACATCAGGTATAAACCAGAGGATTAACATTAGAATTTGTGAAGAGTGCCAGGGCAAGCTTCTTTATACCTCCAGAGAACTAATGTGGAGGCTTACATCCCCTCTTAGGCGATGGGGGCTTACGTCCTCTCTAAGGTGATGGGAACTTACATCCGCTCTTAAGCAACGAGGTGTTTGTGTCTTTACCACCAGTGAATATGAGCAAAGGTGTGAGGAATAAGATGTCTTCCCATTGCAGACTGGCAAGGGAGGAGCAATGACAAGGTCCCATTTATCCCATCCAGCTCAGCCTTGCAGAACCGCAGAGCAGCCTCTCCAAAGGTCTCTGCTGCTCCTCGCCTTCGCCTCTCCATGGTCTGGTTGGCAGTGGGTTGGTGCTGAGCGAGCACATTTCCTGCCAGGACAGCCTTGCCTATAACCTCTTCCCTGCTGCCTGCGTGATGAGGCCCTGTTGCAGGCAGCTGGTCCCACTCAGATGCTGGGCTGTTGGCTTATGCCCCTTTGCACTTCCCAGGAAGCTGTGAGAAGTCTCCCTCCTGTTTATTACCTGCACATGTAACACTCAGCACAGGCGTTTCCTTCCTTAGCAGCAAACTACCGCTCATGTTTAATTACAGCAATCCCTTTTATTCTGCTTCGCGGTGATTTGATATCATAAAATGTCTTCACAGTTTGTAGGGAGGTACTTTCTGGTCAAAAGAAGAGCATTATTTCACAGTGCAGAAAGATTCCATAATGCCTTTATTCTACATGGAATGAATGCTGCAAAATTCCAGCTCCCTCTGCCTCTTCCAGAAGTTTCTTGGGGCCAATAGCTTTATTCTGCTGGTGCATCAATGGTTTGTGATAAGCAACATCCCCTCTTAAACCTTCCCTCTTTCCCTCAGGTTATGTTACCACTCTATTGAATGCTGCTGGCTTAGCTAAGGGTACGCATCCATCTCTTTTCCTTCTTTTCTCCTTTTCTTTGGAAGTCTGCAATTCTCAGCTGCTCTGTTACAAACCTACTGAATGGAGATCACTGGGAATACAGAATGGGAAATGGGTGGGACTGTGGAGAATGAGCAATCATCTTGGGTTTGAAACAGGCTTCATGTGATAGTATGGGAGAAGCACAGATGGGCACAGTAGGAAGAAACCAGAGGTAAGCAGAGAGATAAATGACCAATACACATAAGTCAAAACGTGCGCAGAGTGACTGATGGGCACTCGTACCAGGTACAACGTGTGGTCTGGGACCTCTAACCTGCCTGGGCTGCTCAGCTGAACTAAAGCCAAGAGCAACAGCAGTTTGTTGTCCTCTGTAGAGTCCAGGTATGACCCTCAATCTGCTGCTCAGCCTCTGAATGGAGCCAGCTTTGCCCTGCAGCCGCTGCGTGATGCCCGTGAAGCTGCTGTCACACCAGACCCACCAACACGTAATCACCTTTTGCTGCTTTATCACCCTGTATATTCCCGCAGCATTACTCTCCATCCCCCTTCACCCATCCATCTCCAGTCCTCCTGGCCTGCAGCTCCACAGCACACAGCTGCATCACCATGAGCTTTATCTGTAATGAAAAAGTCCACAGTCTCAAACAGCCCCGGCCCCATCTGGTTCAACATCTGATTCGTTTCAAGTCACTTGAGTCCCAAGTGGAAATCCCCTCCCTTTCACATATGCTTAGGAGTTGAGGCGTGGAGTTCTACAGAACAAGAGTCTTCTGTCTGCCTTTGAAGGAAGCAGCTTTGCCTTTGATGTAGCCATAAGCGAGGAGGTGGCCTCATCTCGCACTGTAGTTTGTTGGGCATTATTTACAGTTCAGAGAGAAAACTAGAAGCAGAGTCTTACAAGGCACTGCTAATCCTGACCAGGCTGGATTTAGTACCATTTGAGCCACGGTATAGGTGCAGGTATAGGTGTAGGTACTGTCAGATATACTTTACTGTTAAGGTGAAGGAGTCTTTCCACTGCAGTGGGCTCCAGAGGGCACTAACAGGCATTAACACCTTGAGCAGCCCCAGCTGGGACTCACCCTGCCCTCTGCTCAGGAGCCCATTTAAGCTCAGCCTGGGTCCCTCCATCCCTCCTTGATGCCACGAAGGACCCATGTGGGAATTGCTGGATGGGGCCTGTCCCACATTACCCTCATTGGATCTCACCCTGACCCATGGGCTGACATCTCAGCATCAGACCTGCCTCATCACCGTGAGCTTGTTGATGATGGTGGCCTCTTGGTTGAACCTGGCTGTGATCTGTGGGTCTGCTCATCTTGCTCAGGTACCGAGGGCTCTGCTGGGTGTGTTACCAGGCTGGGCTCCTTCCCCCCTGTCCCCGTAAGGGCTTTTGAACCTTAAATGTGTTTTAAATTCAGCTTGGCAAGAAGGTTCATAGTAGGGAATGAAGAACTTGGGTAAATGGGACTGCTCCCTGGGACTTGTACTGGGGAGATGGTGCTGTCCAGAGCTGCCTTCTAGCTGGTGAATGAAATACTTGTGGGGATTGATAGATTAGGTTTACTAATGCAGTGTGGGTGTTGTGTGTCATTTTGGGGCTATGGGAGGGTAATGGGCGTTCAAAGTGGGGTATGGGGTGTTCAGATGAGCTCACAGGCTCCAGCTGACACCAAGCCACCACGTGGCCCTGGAGCTCTGTATTCCTGAGGCACTGTGAATGCCTCCAAATAAAAAAGGGCTATAATCATAGGTGACTGAATGGTTAAAAGCACAGGTGCTGTATGTCCGGGTTATCGATGTGGGAGATGCTGCCTGACCCACTGGCGCCCAACCAACACTGAGACCCAGGGATGCTGACAGTGCAAAGAAGTGAGATGGATTTAGTAATGCCTGTGAAGCAGTCTTTTAATGCCTGATATTTCTGTGAAGAACGCTGCATGGTATGGAAATGATAGGGCTTTATTCTGGTGTATAATGGAAGTGAATCCAAATAGCAGAGGGCTTTTCCCAAACTGAAATTTGAATCTAAATTTCAACAGCTGCTCCCATCCACTGCTTGCTTTGATATTCTCAACCCTTTCTGCTGCCTTTGCTCCCCTCGCAAGCAGAGGGGCTCGCCATGAGCACCTGCAGACCCATACCCTTGTCTTGTAGTTGGATTGCTCCCCATCTTCCTGCAGCGGGTACAAGCCCTCTAGTTTGCTTGTGTTAATCACTAGCTGTAAGTAACAGCATCCCACATCCCACCATTGGCACTGAGCTTTGCCTGTCAGAGCAGGAAAAACTCCTCTTTTCTGGTTATTAAATTGTCTATCTGAAGTTGAAGTGTGTGTTGCAGCTGAAATGCTGATAAAAGCACAAAATGTGGAGCTGCTAATGCGAAGCTATAGCAGCAATTTAGCTTGCTATCACGCAGTAAATAAGACTTACCTGCTATTCTTTGATCACCCTTTCTTCTCTTATGAACTGCATGTGTTGACAAATTATGTCACCAACAAGAAATGCAAGGCTTTGATGGAATAAGAGGAAGTGTGCATGTGCTGGGAGCTAAAAACTGGGCTTAAATAAATGCTGTTGGCTGGGGCATGGCTGGAGCCTTACTGAAGGTGTGTGAGAAAGGGCTGGGTTGGAAATGGGAAGTTTGGGGCCAGGAGCAGCCGTGGTGGTCTCAAAGCCACCCTGAGCCCCACGCAGGCGTTGGGAGGTTCTTTAACCACAGCAGTGGAGCTGCGGCCACATGTGGTTGATGCTGCTTTGGGTTGGTAACAATAAACTGGCAGTTTCTGTAAATGGGCAGAAATTTATGTTCCTTTAGAGAGGAGGCGCCTCAAAGAGAGTGACTGACACTATGTATTGTGATAAGGGACTGGTTAAGGGTGAGGTTTGGATCCATGGCTTGAAGAACTGGTGAAACTTCATTATTAGAAGGCTAACAGTGGTGCCTGAAGGGTTTGGTGGAGCTCGGACACGAGTCGGTCAAATTCCAGGTTTCTGAGCTGCTTCCCAGGATGTCAGAACCAAACCCAATAGGTTTCCATGTCTGCTTCCTGTAAACCATGACAGGAGCGACCAGTGAAATGAGATTCCAAAACAAGGGTGAAGTTAGAAAGCGCCCATCTGGGCCTGAGCTTGGCCGGAGCCTTTTGTATCCAGACTCTTCACTGGCTGTGTTGCAGAGCGTGAGGCTGCCCCTTGCTTCCTCCCTGCTCTGAAATGTTCCCAAGCGCAGGATGAAGCGAGGCTCCTTACTGAGCTCGGTCCTGAGTTCTGGTGTAGCTAAATACCTGTGCAGTCAAGGTCTCCAAAAGCTTGTTCTTCCCTAACTATAGGCCTGTGATTGAAACAGGCGTTTGTCATGTGCAGAAGGTCTCAAACTGCACCGCGCTGTGGTCCAGCTGGCTCCCTACCCTGTCTCCAGCAGTGGCCAGCTCCAGATGCTGCAGAAGATGATGCAGGAGGTGTGGTGGCAGGCACATGCACAAAAGGCTGTTCCTCTTGATTTCCCCCTCCCAAATATGCTGTTATACTTGGGAACTGGCTTAAATCTTGATCTTTGCCCAGGCAATTACTCTGGATATACTTACACAGCATTTGGGTCCCTCCTTGACTGTTGCTGATTTATGAGCATCCATGACCTCTTCTATCAAATTTAACAGCCCATTTAATCAGTTGGGGTTTGCCACTTCACCTCAATGAACACTATTTGACCATTAATTAATCAATAGTGCAGTCAAATCATCCTTTATATAGTAATGTATTCAAATTAATAAGAATTAAGCCCAGAGGAACAACACAGGAATCCTTAATGGATCTTTCCAGTGGCTCCAGCACACAATGCCTTGGGAAGATGCAGTGTACCTGTGATGGCACAGCTCAAGTTATTGTGCACAAGATGTGTCTGTGCTGCCTGAATGTTCCTTTTCCTGTTGCCATGATCTGGATGAAAGAGGTGGAAAAGGGCAGGATATCATTCCAGAAGGAGTGAGGCCATGGCCAAATAAGATGCTTGGACTATGTGCCGGGGTGGATATTGCTGTGGTTCCAGGTAAAATATTACGGTGGGGAACCTGATTGTCACTGGATTGGAGAGGATGAGACAAGCACAAAACCCCTGTTAGGATGCCTTAAATGTCCATGTACCTTTAAACCCCCTGTTTATAAATAGCTAATGCAACATGCACGTTTTTCAGTAAGTCCAGGCTATGCAGTTGACACCAGGATTCTTTCTTTTGCCTCTAAGTAGCAGATATACAGGAGATCAATCAAATAAATCTAAACAATAACTGAATAAGGGGACATTCAGTTAAATGCTCCACTTTGTATCCTGTCAAAACATGGTCTTAGGAAGCCTACGAGCCACTTCTGCAGGGAGCATGTAGTTTAATCAGATTCTAATGCATTAGAGCCTAGAAATTTTCCTGGTTGTGTATGTGTGAATGTATTACTGATGGTGATAACCAAATTAATCACTTTTCAAGTAGAAGTTGAGTGGTGACAACTGTAATTCCAAGGTTTCCCAGGGTTTTAGGTCTATTGTGGTATACACTGTTTTCTTTCTTTGAGGCATTTATTTTTTACCAGCCTAAAGCAGCTCTTCCCACTGCTCTGAGGTCTCATTCCCTTCTACTGAATGCTTCCCAAATGGATAAGAGATGGACAGCAGCCTCACATTGACCTTGTCCAGCACATCTTAACCATGGCTGCTCTACGTGTGTGTATTAATGTCTCCATCCCCAGTGAATGGCACACACAGAAGCCCATGCTGGGTGCTTGGGCAGACTCTGCAATTAATGGGTAGAGCTTTACAATCCATCTTCGTCTCTCACATACGGCTCAATAAATACATTTGATGGCAGCTTTGATAAAGCTGCTGGAGCTCCAGAGGGCTCATGAAATCAGTGTTCAGTCACTTCTTAACCTGCAGACGCACCCAGCGGAAGGCATAGATCCGTTCCTTGAGGAAACGGCTGAATAGGAGAAATGGAACATCTCACCAGGAACAAATATTGTCTGACAAGGTCGGGGATAGCAGAACAGTGTTCATGGTCGTTTTCCTGCCTGAGGCACCTCCCTTTTGCTGCTGACAGAATACACGGGACAGATGATGGTAATAACGGTGAGATGGGATTACTGACAGCATCCCCACTTTCTCCATTGCTTCTCATCACAGCCACCAGCACAGCATGGGGAAAACCCCTCTGTGTGAAGTTCCTTTGCTGCCTTTTCGCTGAATTAACCTGCACAGGGGGGGTGGTTCCCTGGAGAAGGGGATTAGCCCTTCACAAGCCTTTGGTCCCCGGAGCTCTGCACTCTCAAGCCTCCTCCAGAGAAGCTTTCACTTGCAGTAAGTGGAGAGGTGTCCATGGGCTCCTTCCAAAGGCCTGGGAAGAGCAGCTAAGGAAAGCAAACCTCCTGCAGCCCCTTAGGGGAAGTACTGGGGGCTCACAGAGCTGGGGAGGCACAACCAGGAGCAGCTTTTTCCTGCTTTGCTGGCTTGGGGCTGTGCTGCGGGGACTTGGAGTGCTGGCTGCCCACAGAAACAGGCTCAGACCTAAGGGAGGTTCGTGATTCCAGACCAGCTCTGCTGCACCGCCCGTGCAGGGCAGGTCTGTACCCTCCCCTCTCCTTAATCCGTGCATCTGTTTTGTCTGCATCTCGGGATCTTGCACCCTCCAAGCCCAAGGAATGGGAGGTCACAGCTACGCAGGAGCCGAGCACCTTTTTGCTGTAGAGAAAGGGCTAAAGCGGCCGTGGAAAGCCAGGGATGGATTTCTTCGAAAGCCTTCTTATACCATTGATATGCTATCAACCATCTGGGTGATGTGAAGGGGGTTTGGAGCAGCCTGATTTCAGGAGACAGCCAAGAGGCCGAGCCAAGCACAGTGACATGGTCTGTGGTCTCTCCTAACCCGGCCTTATTTAAACTTGAAAGTGAGCTCAAAAGCCCTGCTGCTTCCTTCTGAAGCTGTCGCCTTCTCCCTGTGCAGGTCAAGTTCAACCGGTCCCCAGCTTGAAGGCTTTTAGATGCCCATCTCTGAAGAATAAATACTGCCTTCCCCCTGTATCAACACATCCTGGTCCGCAGGGGAACATCAGTGGCTGGGAGTGAAGGTCTGGGAGGACTTTTTTAGCTGCTTATCGTTATCTCAAGCCTCTATCTCTAGAATGAAAAGGCTTTTATAGACTTTATTCTATTAGAGTACCACCCAATGCCCTCATTCTTCAGGTATTTATAGCAACTTCTGCAGCTCCTATAATAATTCTTAGTGGCTCAGCACCTCGCAATATGATGTCTTGTTATCCCCATTTCACATGTATGAAAGTAGGGCACACAGAAATTGAGTGATTTTGGCAGGATTTCCTATAACCCAATACAATGCCTTGACTGTAACACCACCTTTGTACCAGTTTATAGCTCAGGTGGTGTGTTGTGGACTTGTACTATTCTCTTTGCCTTAGATTATACGTTACTAAGACACATAAATATTGATTCAAGAATAGTGCCTGGATTTCCAGCAGTTCTAAGGATCCTCAGATGTCTCAGGGCTCAATGCAGGCATCCAGGACCTCTGAAAATGAGTTTTTAGGCGTTTAAATAATGGTGCTGTACTGAGTGGCAGAGCAGAGATTAACAGGAGGTGGAGGGCTTGGTTAATTCTTGCATTACACTTGGTCTCATTCAGCAGCTGAGCTGTGGATAAGCCAAGCTCCTAAGAACCTGGGGCAGCAATAGGTGAGGAGCTCCACAGAGCTCAGTGCTATTGGAATCACCAAGTCCTGCTTTCATACTTAACCCTTTTTATCCTGCCTTGCTATTAGTGACCTCCCAGTCACGCCAGTTCAAGCTTCAGGCCTTTGACTATGTGTGTGATGTGGTGTTTGCTGCAGGGGCTGTACTGTTTGGATGCTTGAGCTGCGTAATGCTTTGCAAGGTGACAAGTTAATGCTGCGATGTGTGGATCAAGTTCTTTCTTATTATTCCCTAATGATGGAACAGCTCTGGGATGCGTGGTGTTTGCAAGCAGTAAAGGATGACAGCTGGGTACAGGACTGGTGTTGATAGAGGAATCCTTCTCTAAGCTGCCAATGCTGCTGCTGGGGGATGTTTTTATGCATCCAAAGATCTGCCCTTCCTTCCCTTCTGTGCAACAGCCCATTGCAAAGCTTGGGCATCACTGAAGTGCCTGCTTTTTTGTGCCATCAGCAACAACTTTGGCTGATGCGAGCAGTGCTGGGCTGAGCAGTGTGCTCTGGTCCCATCGTCCCTGAATAACATCCAGAGCTGCATCAAGGACAGCTTTGTCCTGAACCACACTGCACTTGAGATTGGGTTGGAAACTCCAGGAAAATGGCTTCTCCTGATAAAATTGAATCAGGATCAGTATGGAGACAGCACTTCATAAGGTTTTCATTAATCATGCTCTGGGAATGCCTATTACTTCCAGCCATGGTGTCTGGTACTGCTCAGTACTGAACATACGTGTACCAAACCACTCCTGCCCCAAAAGAGCTGGCAGTGCAAAGCTGTGCCTGCTTTGGATCCGTTTCCTTCAGCACATGGACATCAAAGGTCTGCAGAGCCTTCGGTGCCGATGTGTTACACAGCTGTAATCTGGGAAAATTGGTAGGTATGGACACAGGATGTTTTAGAAGGATTACATTTAGTGCAGTACAATAGCCCTTTATAGCCAGGGCCTTAATGCGCTGCAGTTCATGATGGTAATTAGTTGGATTAAGTTGTACTGATATAAACAAAGTAATAATGAGAAGCAGTAAATGGAATAAGCAGAGCTCATCCTGTGCTGGCTGCAGAGGCAATGTGGCATTTTGGAGGTATCCTGCAAAAGCCTTGGGTCCTTGTGGTGCTGGAGAGGGTGTGTGCAGCCACCCCATGAATGCCCTGCTGCGGTGGTGGCTGCTAAACAGAGCAGGATGGGGAGCAGAAGCATCACTGGCATCTCAGGCGGCAAACTGGTACCGAACCCCACATAGGTGATGGCACCTACTTTTAACATGAGAGATGAAGGGCTTGGAGGGAAAGGTGAAGCAGCAACGCTAGAAGTAGAAAATCAGCTCAGATTGCAGCTTTGCTGTGTTTTAATTGCATTAATTCCAGTTCCTTATGCTCGAAGACATCAGACTTGTATTGAAATTATTCAAAGCCAAGCTGCAAGTCTCAACATCAGAACGCCCATTACACTTATCTGTGACCTTCCCAACATAAACCCCACCATATTGTTATCTTACATCTTCAGAGGATTATTATTAGGCTTCCGAACTCTGCTGCAGCTTGATTTATAGAAACTGCTTAGTCACTGGCAGCAGAGCAGTGCTGGGAGTGGGAGTGATGCTCAGTGGTGCTTCAGCAGAGGCTCCTGCCAAGAAGCAGCTGCTGCCCTTGAGACATCATTGAAAGCTGTTGCATGTTTCCCTCTCATGTCTGACTTCTGGAGCTGCTGCAAACCAAACCAGGCTCCTTCCCCATGAAGAGCCAGGGGTGAAAAACATCGTGGCTTAGTTGATGCATCCCTTGCAATCAGTCAGGGGAGATTCAGTGTCCTTTGCATGAAAAGCCATCTGTTCCGCTGTGCGTTTTGGGAGCGCTGCCCTAGGTTTTGGGGGGTTGTGCCCCTGGGAAGTACTAAGGAGGGATTCAGGCTGCAGAAGGAGCAGTTTGAATGGACAGAAGTAGTCAGCAATGTGGGAAGGAGCTGCTGTGTGGCCAGGTTGGGATGGGAGGGAGGTGGGGGCTTGGCATGGCCCATGCGCTGGGCACTGAAGAGCACTTCCAACATTAAATCCAGGGGGAGGGTGCCTGCTGCTTAATCACATTAATTATGGTTTCTCTGATCCCAGTCGGGAGCAAAGGCTCTGGGCAGAAGTTGCAGGACAGGCCCTTACAAGAAGGGTGTTTTTCCCAGGTTGTGCGTGCACCAGGGCATAGTAAACGCTAATAGCTTACAACAGCCTGAGCAAACCAATTGCAAACCTGTTTCTTTTGGTTATTTGCTGAGTAATGACTATGCTAAACTCTTTCTAAAGCATATAGAAAATCACAGACCTCAGCTCTGTGCCACGTATGCCCTGAATGGGTAGGGAGCGATGCTTTGTCCACCACCTCTTCAGTTCGACTGCTTTATTCCTGCTGCAGAGCTTGATGCTCTGTGTAGCAGAAGCCCAGAGCCCTCCAAAGCCTGCAACAGAAAAGGCTTTAAAACAAAAGGTACTGAGCACTTCCATCCCGATTTCTTCCGTGGTGTCGTGGTTTAAGCCCAGACGTAAGTCTGCCACCATGTCCTTAGCTCCCCACCTCCCACTTCTGTCCCCTGCTCCCGGAGGGATGGGGAGGAGAATCGAAAGACTGTAAGTCCCACGGGTTGAGATAAGAGCAGCCCAGTAACTGAGGTATAACACAACCACTGCTGCTGCCACCAATAATGATAAGGGAAATAACAAGGGAAGAGAATACAACCGCTCACCACCCACCGACCCATACCCAGCCCGACCGAGCAGTGGTCTAACCCATCCAGGTGACTGCCCCCAGTTTATATAGTGAGCATGACGTGCTGTGGTATGGAATGCCTCTTTGGTCAGTTTGGGTCAGGTGTCCTGTCTCTGCTTCCTCTCGGCTTCCCCTCCTCCCTGGCAGAGCATGAGGCTCTGAAAGTCCTTGGTCAGAGTAAACATTACTGCAACAGCTAAAAACATCGGTGTTATCAGCGCAGTTCCCAGGCTGAAAGTCAAAACCACAGCTCTGCACCAGCTACTGAGAAGGAGAAAAATGACTGCTGCTGCTGAACCCAGGACACGTGGACAGGTTTAAGCACCACCGAATGATGTGTGCCTGTCGGCAGCAGGCTGGTATCCTGGACGTTTGAATGGGATAGTTCAAAGAGCACACATCAGTTAAGTAGCTTAGTCTTTAATTTCATTCACACTGGAATAAGCCACGGGCAGATATTCTCAGGGAGCTAACAGGAGGAAAACAATGGTTCTATTTGGCAGAGGCCAGTGCCTGAAAGGTATCAAAGGTATAAAGTCCTAAACTGCTGAGAACACTTGAAAATAACAGATTAGTTCTTCTGACTCAAGGCTTTTATTCTTTTTGACTTATTTTATTGCCTTTTCTTCCATAATGTGTTGTGGTGACTCAGTGTGAAAGGTCTGTAATAACGTTTCATTGCTGTAAAGTCACCAGATAACCACTATTCATCCTCGGGTCTAACTCGGTTCCAGATGTTTAGAATATAGCCAGAAATGGGCTGACATCGATAGAACAGGGTGAAATAAGAGGTGGGAAGAGCATTAAAAAACAAGGTACTGAGGAATCATACACCAGAAACCAATGGTTTATGTCTCTATTGGAAATCAGAAGTGGCACATGGTGACCTGGTGCTGTACAGAGCTATTGCATGGGGTAAGTGGAGCCACAGCAGCGCACTTCTACCCTTAATCTGTTCAAATGGTTGCCCTTGCTCACAGTATGACGCTGGAGTTGGTATTTTCAGGACCTTTGCAGCTTACTTGGGCTCATATCTGACACTTTCTGGTCTTTATGTGGTCCTTTACAAGTGCTGTGAGCTGAGCATCCTGCAGTAGCGGATCTGAGGTGCGATGGGAGCCACCATCTGGTTCAGCTTAGGTTCTGGTGTTAGAGCAGCTGGAGGATGAGGTGCAACCACTCAAAGCTCAGTTTGGAGTTTGCCAGCTCATTCAGATGCCCAAATGCTGCTCTATAGAGCAGAGAGACTCATCCTGGAGGCTGATTTCCTCTCGTAACAGGGGCATCTGAGGACTATATTCTAAGTAGAGACATCAAGACTTGGCCTAATAATAAACCTATTGACTTAAGGCATTTGAGGGCAGAGATTCAATAAACTTGCCTTTTACTGAGCACAGGGTTGGCCAAGTCCCTTCTGCTAAAAGCACATCTCTTCTGAAGCAACCAGGGCTCCAACTGCAGCAAAATGGGGAGTGGATAAAGAAGTGCTGGCCTGGCAATATTACGCAGTCCCATCTCAGTCTGTGTCCGGTTCTCAGCCGTTCTCTGCCTTCAGCCCAATAGTAAAGTCATATTTATTTACTTGGCTCTGCTGTGTTAATGAAAAAGCCACTTAACAACAAGAAGGAAGGACATTTGCAACCAATTATGGTATTGCTGATCAGTCAAATGGTGCTGGAAATTACATGTTGAAGTTCAGCCCAGGCAGCTGATCAATTACCTGGTAGCTTGGCACGGGTGCACGCTATCAGCTTAATAAATCAATGTAATTCAGTTGCTACATCAGAATATAGATGCGTATTTGATATGGCATCAATAGTCTATAACGATGGTTAAAACCAGTTGGCCAAAAGCTGTGCTCTCTTATCTGCTGTGCAGCCCCACTGGTGCTCCAGCAGCCAGGGTGGAATTTGCCTTAGTTGTTCTTTAAATATACCCCTGGGCATCATTTAAAATCATGTTTTTCAAGCCTTTCTTTTCTCTGCAACCACAAGGGAAGTTAGCACTCCAGCATGTAATTCAGGGCTGACCAAATTGCCAGCCTAGCTATCTGCTTCAAGAGGAAGACTTTCTCTTTGGTGGCAGATGCACATCTTGGCTGGTTTGTGCACAGCTTCCTCTTCTTAATTAGCTCTGACATTTTAGTGATCATAATATGGGGTTGGGTTAGAAGTGAAGGCTCAAAGCCCTGTTTTTCTGCTGAAAGCAAAGTTTGCTTTAAGTGTATGGAGACCAGGACACTTCTAATAGCGATGGGCTGGAGCATGGAAAACCATGAGCTTCTGGAAGCACCGATGGTCACTTGCCCCCACCCCTGATAGCACCAGTTTGTGCTTTGTGCTTATATCTCACTCTTGTCCAACTAATCTTTGTTTGCCCTCCCATTCTACGCCAGTGACAACTGCAGCTCGCTGGTAGTTCCCAGCTCTGCTGTACCTCTCCTCCAGGGAATCCACTGTTATCAGTGCGTGTTTGTATTTGGGAGCATGTACAGGGAATTGAGCCATGGCTGCCTTAGGTGCTTTGCAGAAGCAGGATTTAGAGAAAGGCAATCCCTGCCCGGAGGGTCTTGCGTTTTGCAGGCACTAACAACAATGGTCATACAGCGCACAAAGTATGTATATACAAAAGGCAAGGACCCTTCTTTGGTGGTGTAACTTGGTTTGGCTGATGCTCGGCTGAGAGCAGAGGCAGGAAAGAAAACCTTAGTTCCTCCATTGCCTGGCCACAGGCAAGGCTGTGCTTGGAAGGGTTTTTGGCAGGAGCGAGTTGCAGGGATCGTTGTGGAGGAGGAGGAAGGAGTGGCTGCGCAGATTTTATCGGGAAGGTTTTCCCAGGCTTAGAAAGCTGGGCAGAAAGTGAGGCTGCGCTTAGGGAAGGAGCTGACAGACGGATTATAGAGGCTGTGGGGCAAAGGTTATGGGCTGGCGTATGGTAGGTGGGTTATTGGTTCAACGAGGTAAGAGGAGCTGCGGAAAGGTAACAGGAATACAGAGGGGAAGGCAAGAAGCTTCTGAATTATGTAAGCGAAGGACCAGAGTGATTGTGGATTGAATTGATGTGGTCTTGAGGGCAGCTGCTGGAACTGGAGATGACGATAACTGATGGATGAAGAGGGAGGGTTGGTGGGGAACATAGAGAAAGGGGTTTAGATGTTTAAAAAGGCAAGCTTGAGACATGATTCCAAAGCAATCCAGCCTGCCTGTGGTGGGTGAGACTGTGGGCCTAAGTGAGAGGATGGGGTCTCCCCTGGCTGAGGAGGAAAGGGGGAAAGAGAGAGGATGGCAGCAAACAGCCTACGCCTGGCTTACTGGGAGGGGTAGAAAGCGGTGATCTGAGCTGTTCTGTGGAGCTGCTGCTGTCTCTTTGAGTTATCTGAGTGGTTTTGCCATCTATTTTTTTGATGAATGGATCTTTATATCATTACTGACCCTGGTAACTCACCCAGTGCCATAAAATATAGGTGGCTGCGGGGGTATCCTGGCTGTTCCATCAGCCTGATTCTCCATCATCTCTCACCAGCTTCACACCAGTGAGGTTCCTTTTGCTATTTCCAGTTCACAGCAGAAGAATAACTCTGAGAATATCTTGTCTTGTGGTGGTTTATCTCTTCTGGCTCTGGCCATCACCCTGATAAAAAATGGCAATGGTCAGTGGAAAAGAGAGCAATAATTAAAATGGAGATGCTTGCTTCTCTTTTTCCAGTTTACCCTTTCCAGTTCTCTTTTCAGTTTACCCATTCCTGAGAAGAGATGCAACCATGGAACGTTCCCCTTAATGTCACAATGCAGAGTAATGAATGCCTAGAGGAGTCTTTCAAAGATGACTCTGTATTTGTCCTGTCAGTGCAGGACTTGTTGGAGATTTTTGTCCTACCCCAAGTATTTACATCTGCAAATGTGATGAAGTTGATTTTTTTCTTCCTTAACCTGCTTGGTTGGGAAAAAGAAATTGCTTTTATATTGAGTTTTCGGTTTGTTCATGTTGGAGTATAAAAACGGTGTAGAACAGTTGGGTACGGGGGGGATTTATCAGTTTAACTTGGAGAGCATCATATCCCAGGATGGTATGTTGCAAACAAGGTGTGAAAACCTGGATCCAGAGATATGAGTAGCAATATTTCCTTTAGTTTTCCTTTATTGTGCATAATGGGATAATCCAAACTTTAAAGAGCAAACACTGATTGCTCCAAAATAGGTGATGACTTTGTGATCCTTTTCAAATCAGAAGCCGTCTTCAAAGAATCCCAGACTGGTTTGGGTTGGAAGGGACCTTAAAGCTCATCCAGTTCCAACCCCAGGGACATCGTCCACTAGACCAGGTTGAACATGCAGGTCCCAATGCTACTACACAGCAAGGAGGATCTGCAGGAGGACTTTTCTGCTGGGAAGCAGAGCCCCAATGAGCCCTGTAGATGTGACCCCCCTGATGGGCATCTCTCTGTTCAGACTCCTCTCTCTGCTATCCCAGCTGTGGTACCGCGTTTGCATAAGAAGCAACAGGGTGAGTAATACCTGCCTCTGCAGACATCAAATGCTGCAGGTATTTTGTGGTAAACCTGTTGCTGCTCTGGGCAGGGAGGATGCACTTTACTCTGAAAGCAAAGCATGAAAGCCTTTGTGGCAAGGGCTGGGCTTTGAAAGCAACTGAGCCCCATCCCCTGCACAAGCAACTGTTGTATTATCACAATAACTGATCTCCCAAAGCACTTGGTGCCACAGAGCCAGCGCACGCTGCAGTGCTGTAGCCTTCTACTGGTGCTGCCGAGTGCCTCAATCGTGCTCCAGCAATAGATCGCTGTTCAATGCAATAAAACAGTGGATTTAAGGGATTCACCTCTTCAGGTTGCTTGTTCAAGCATGCTCAAGGTGGTACACAGTGAAAACAACCACTACTAGATGGCTGTGCCCTGAAAAGGATGTATTTGCCCAGTTCCTGAGCTATAGGGGTGTGATGATGTAGAGCTGGGGCTGCTGTCATCAAACTGAGTCTAAGAATGGGCTGCATTTGCACCTCGCCTCTCTGTAGGTAAAAGCGTTACTTGAGAGCCAGGTGATGGACATAGCTGATGGACAGACCTTGAGCCTGGGTGCTGGGTTATTGCCACTTAACATCGCTGGAGCAAAACTCTGTGTTTTCTTACATGGAGATAAGGCTGCAGGTCCCTGGATTAAAAGTGCTACGAAGGAGCTACATTAAAACATTATTCCACAGGGTGGCCAGTGTGCAGAAGCTGTCAGAGCTGCTGCTGAGCTTCCTCCATGAGTGTGTGCATTGGTAAAAGGGCAGGAGAAGCCACGCAGGAGGGTTTTCTCTCCTCTATAGGCAGAGGAAATGGATTTCCTGTGGAAGAGCCAAGAGGTTTTATTTACTGTGAAAACTCCGAATCCTGCTCTCAATTTCCCAGCAAGATAAAATGCAGGCGTTTGGTTGAAATGCTGACTTACTGTTCCAGAGGTTTAATTACCACCACTCTCTAATCGGAATCAGCACAGAATGCAGTCTGCAGCGCCCAGCTTCAAGGAGAAATGCAGCTCCCCACAAGGCAGTCAATGACAGGAAGATCCATAGCATGCACTCAGGTGGTTGTGGTCCTTCCCACAGCTGACCTAGCAAATGTTCTCTTTCAAAGCTCAGGTTCTCCCTTAGCTGTTATCAAACTCCGTAGCTCCTTATTACCACACTTTTCTGTGTCTAATATCTATAAACGTGGCACTGAATTAAGGGAGTTCTCAGCCCTGGAAACTAGATTTCCTATTTTTCCTGTATCAAGAGGAAGCACTGGTCTGAACTAATCCCAATTCTGGCTATTATTCAATCATAGAGTCATTGTATTACTGCAGCTTTATATGGATCTTGGTTGGAAAAGGTGTCAAGAAGGCAGGTATGGTTTTGGTGTGATCTCTGGCAGGGGCCTCTGCTCTGTGGGATGAATCAGGCATAGAATCCCAGACTGGTTTGTGTTGGATGGGACCTTAAAGCTCATCCAGTTCCAACCCCTGCCATGCATAGGGCCACCTTCCACTAGAGCAGCTTGCTCCAAGCACAGGTACTGCTGGCAGGGGAGCTGCACTCCCTGCCTTCTGCCAGGGATCAAGCCCTGGCTTTACATCATGGGATGCTCCCAGGCTGGAGATGTTTATACAGGAGCTGCTGTAGGAACCACGTAAGTTGCTCTTCACCTTTACCTACACTTCCTTCTGCATAAGCAAGGGTTAGTTTTTCTCATCATCACCAGCAGCACACTTTGTATCCTGCCCCTACTGACTCGTGGCAATAAGAGACCCTCAGAACAATGCTTGTCCAAAGCAAGCATTGTCCCGGTTAGTGCCAGCACTTTCCAGCGCTTGTATTTGGGTTTCTTCCATGCTCTTAATCTTATAAATTGAATCAAGTGTGATGATAAAAGTGACTTCCTGGATATTGTGTAACAGCTTGTGCCTGTCGGGATGGGAGACAAGCAAACCTGACCTTGAACTCCGGGTTTCCGCCCAGCAGGTAAGAGCTTCCAACAGTATGCACTGATCTGGGAATTGCCAGAGGGCCTCCTGGGCTCCTCAATGCCCTGGGAGAGCAGCGAGGCTTCCAGGGCAAAGAAGCCTTGGAAAATGCTTTGGATCCTCCTCTGGGGACCGGAGGATGTCCCGCAAAGCGCTGCGGCAGGAAGGCAGCAGCGCGTTCCTGCTCCAGAGGGGAGGCAGAGGAGGAATCCCATCCCTGTCTGGCATGGTTTAACCTCACGGGATTAATTAAAGGCTTTCTCAGTTTTTCTTTCAAACCTCACAACATTCATCTCTGCTTCACTGAATAGGGAAAGGGAGAGGCATCTTCTTGGTGAATCACCAGCCTGCTCCAATTCTCACTTTTACATTGCAGTAATAGTTTTTTCCTAAGGGAATACCACAGGAAGGACAGACTTTGGCTTCTCACCACTGGAGCACTACGTCATTAACACGAGTTGGAAATCTGAGTGGCGGGAGAAACAAATGTTCCCTAAATCCAGCAATCCCCCTACCCTTGGTGCTTCTGTCCCCTCTTCCCTGCCCATGGGTAAGCCAGGTGATGGTGCTGGCAGAGCCAGTGTGCGGCAGGGGACCATAGTGCATGGTGATGCTACAGGAGCAGGGATGTGTCCTGCATCCTCTGAGCTGCTGGCAGTGCCGGGAATTGGAGACTAATGGAGCTCTGGGACAGCAAAATCCTTCCTTCTACAACTCAGGCTTGTGGTGATGGATGCAACAGAAGGAAGGAGCCACATGTCTCAGGGCTCTCTGAAACACATAGGGTCTTCCATACGGTTTCCTAATACCAGAGAAAGATGGGACCAGAGTCTCTGGTTCTTGAGCATCCTGAAGAAGCACCACAGCTCCTGGCTCAGCAAGCCCTGAGTACGTGCATGGTCTCTATCCACTGGCCCTGCAGACCCTCTGGCTATGCCCTGGCTGCAGCGTTGGTTTCCTGACCCCATTACCTATTCCCGTTTGCATTTCAGCTGCTTAGGCTTGATTATTTTAAGCCCCCTCTATCTGATTATCGGCAGCCCAGCCAAGCAGATAGGAAGCTTCCTGTGGGATCCCCGGTAGCGTTGCGGAAGGATATTTTGCCTCATTTATGCTCCTGGAGATGGTTGATCCACAAAGGGGCAGGGGAGAAGTTATGGGGCAGTTCAAGGCCCCAGTGTGGTGCAGGCTCATAGGTCTGGGGTACTTTGCTGTGTGATGCTTTTCCTTGCTCCCAAGGGCACGCAGGGAGATGCAAACTCTGTCCCCAGGAGGTGCTGGTGACAGGCACCACAGGCAAACCTGCATCCGCACCGCAGGATGCTTCTGGAAGCAGAGAGGAGCGCGGTTGCTGCTGCTGACCAGCGCAGGGACACCGTGTCACGGCAGGGTGCAGCAGATGGGTACCGAAGCCCTGTGCAATCTTCCCAGAGCTGCCCCTTCTCTTGCTTTTCGGTTTCCTATTGTTATCCTAACGCTCTCCTCCTCCTCCTCCCCCCAGCAGGATGAAGAAGCCTCCAGCTGGCCTTGGAGGCTTATCAGCTCTGTCTGGCCGGGTGTTAACAGTCTATTTGCATAAGTACCTGTCCCCATCATATGCTGCCTGCCTTTGTGACTCATGTGCTTGTTTGTTTCTCCTTCAGCAGCTAGGCTTGTGCCTGTGCTGCTCCCGGAGGTACGCCAGGGCGGGTGCCACCACCCCGGGCACAGCCGGATGGATGCTGAGCACCTTTCCTGGCTCACCCACTGCTCCTGCCCTGCGGGACCTAGCTTGGGAATGAAACGTGGAACTCGCTGTTTTCTCCCGGTTATCAAGGTAGAATCGAGCTTGAACCCTCCCTTTCACACCTCCAGATGGGGAAAGCAAGGCTTCCCCTGGGGCTGCAGTCCCAGCTTGTATTGCAGGCCAGGGTGATGCATCAGTGTGATGGGTAACTCTCCTCCCTGCCGTCAGCGGGAGATGAGTTGGGATCCTTAAGGGCCTTTCTGAACCCAGGTCTCAAAGGCAGGGGCAGCATTGACTGACTCCTGTGCATTTGCTGTGCTGGAGCATCACTCCAGCTCTGCTCCCAGTGCTGGTGGTGACCGTGGAGTCACCTCCTCAGGTAGGAGCTGAGCGGTCCTGTTTCTGCTCATTAGCTCTGGAAGGTTTTTCCATCCATAAGAAGAAAGTCATTAGTGTGAAACTTCCACTGCCAGGTACGATTGATTCGGAGATTATAACCACTATAAAGGAGGGGATGCGTTGCGTATACAATGTGTTAAAGTCCTGGCATGTTGCTTTGGTTGTATGTCATTTGTGGAGCTCACCAGAGAATGGCTCAGGCAGATGTGTGGCTGCTCAGAGCCTGTTTTCACAGGGCAAAGGTAAATTCACATCAATAGCTCGTACATCCTCTGTGGAAGGGCTCTAAGCCCATCCTTAGGAGATGGACTCAATGATTTAATAAGTCCTCACGCTCTTGCTGCTGTGATATCCTACAAATAGGGTGCACAACCTTGAGGCCCTCCATGCTTGCTGTTCAGTTTGGGATCCTCTCTGCAAGGAGCTACCAGTACTGAATCTGTTCTTCTGAATGTGGCCTAGAAACATGTCCTGGTGTCTTCTATTTCCCCTCCACGGCTGATGAGCCAACGAATCAGCTGCCCATCCAGCCAGCCACTTCTTGTATGTAAAAGTTAAGCACATATTTGCAGCGTTCATCATATCACTCATTGCAAAGTGCTTTTGACAATGCGTTGGTTGAGCTGTGCCAGGCATACATTGCTCTTCTGACAGGGAGAGTGGATGGGGAAGTTGGGTGAGAAGAATGAGGGGTTGAGCTCAGCACATCCAGTCTCAGTTTTGATTGTGTTGCCTGGAGTGTGATGATATGAGGCCAACTGAAGCGTTCTCTGCAATGGAGAGAGATGAGCAAGCGTGGAGAGGTGGATAACCAGCAACTTGAGATGGGTATAATCACTGAAGAGGATCAGCGCTCTGGATTGTCTAAAGATAAACGCAATGAGCAGCAGAGGGAGGAAGAGCATCAGAGGGAGGAAGAAGCAGACGATAACCACATGAGTCATTCATGAAGTGGCTGAAAGAGGAGCAGAACCACAGAAGGTTCAATTCACAAAGCCAGGAGAAGGCTGCAGGAATTCCAGGGTGGTGGCCATTCTGGCTTCAGGGACACAATGAAATGTGATGGCTGCAGCTTCCTTGGATTTACTTTGCTCCCAACTACGCAGCCTAAAACCGAATTAGAAAATTACAAATCCCATAAAATGTGGCTGTGTCAAACCCAGAAGGACTGAAGTTAAATAAGCAGGATTACTCCAGAGGTGTGGTGCAGTGGATGCTCCCTGTCTGCTCCTCCCGTGTCATGATGAGCCTCCACCTCCAAGTATTGTGCTTCAGTAGAAGTGGAGAAGGGAGTTCATGTGGTGGTTCTGGAGTTTTCCAGTCTTGGCACTGCCAGCACATGGACCTATAGTGCAAAAAGCACCTGAGATAGATAGGACTGAGCAGCTTGCTCTGCAAAGCGATTTGTTGATGTGCATGAGCCTTATTTCAGTCCTGTTCTAACAGGAGACAAAAAAGACCGGATCGATGACTTCCATCAGAGGAGCAGAAGGCAGAGATGTTGGATCTGAAATCTTATTTACCATCCCTCTCTCACAGCCCTTTGTACCTTCTGCTAATAAATAGTGCTGCACATGCACAACTTGATCCAAACCCTGAAGAAATCAATAGGAATTGCCAGGTGCTCCATCCTCTGAAAATCAGGTCATGCGTTTATGTGTCTAAACACGGGGCTTTTGGAGCCAGGTTTTGGGCATCCTTTTCAGAAGCTGGGATTGTGGCATTTTGTATCAGGTCCTGGCTATGTTCAGTCCTGATGAATATTGTATGAAGTTGTAAATCTGAAGAAATCCTTCACTGTCCATCTTCCTTTCTCCAAATGCATTAGCACCTGATTTGTCCTTTTGGCTACTCTTAGGTCCTTCTGAATCATCATCACCCATCCCACATCCCTCTCTGCTCGCCGCATCCAGGATAAGTTTGCTGCTTGGGAACATCGCTCAGGAGATGGAGTGTCTGTGTCAACCCCCCTATGGTTAAAACCGACCCTGTAAGCAAACCCTCATCGCTTTATTTATGACTTTTGGATGAGATAATGGTTTTCCACTTTCAAAAGGAAGCTCTCCACTTCAACATTTATTTTCTATAACTGCTTTGGCATTTATATTGCAACAGGAGCCTATTTGGTGACATTATCTGATAAATATCGTGTTATACAGCTGCAATTTACAATGCATGTATTTTTAACAGAGCTTCTAAGCTAAATTAAATGCTTCTAAAATACGGTGCTTAAGGAAAACTAACTGTGTGCTCTGGCAATTTTGTTTTTCAGGGTACACTCTTTTTTTAAACCCAGATACCATCTTTATCCTGTCAGGCAGTAAATTATGCACTTGCACTTTCATAAACTCTCCCCTTGGGAACTTAGTCAATGAAATGGAAATGTCTTTTTCACACCTTCCAACTCCAGAGGAATACAGGGGAATAGCCAACTCGGTTATGAACTGAATGTCTAGAGGGAATCTGTCTAAAATGTGGATTAATGCAGTCCTGATGCATGTATTGCTTAGCATATGTACTGCTCAATGCACTGAATTGTGACTTACATCTTTAATGTCTCTCTTTGTTTTTAATTGAGAAAGTAGTGGCATGTTGTGTGGTGGGACCTGCAGGTAGGAAGGCACCCGCTGGTACCTTGGCTGTTGACCTCAGCTGCAGGAGGAGGAGAACCCTGTTGGCTTGCTCAGGGGCGTAAACCAGAACTGCTTTTACACCTGTGTGGATCTTTCCCTGCATTGCGGGGTGGGAATGAGCAGGGCAAAGGTTTGCAATGGCATGTCCTGCCTCTGGGATAGCCTTTCATGAGGGAGAGAAGAGGTACTTAGGTAGTTGAGCTAAATGATCCTCATAGGTCCTTTCCAACTGAACTATTCTAAATCCACTTCTATATTCATATTATCATCATCCATCACCCAGAACTGCAGAGTCTGCCTGTAGCAGTCAAACATCTTCATGTGAAGGTCTGAAGAGCGGTGTTATCCCATCTCCATAGCTAACACGGAAAGTTTGGAATGCCCCCCAGAAGGGAGCAAAGTGGGGAACTCTGTAGGGGGAGCCTTCTGGGATGCCCAAGGATGTATCCGAAGCAGGAGGAGCTACAACAGGTCTCCTGTCTCAGGAGCATCACCGAAGCTGTTCAGCTGATCACTGATGGTCCTTATTTCCCCACATCTACCCTATGAAAGCCCCAGTTCTTCCAGTCTGGGGACTGCATGAAACATGGGATATACTAGATGTACTTTGCAATAGAAGTGAACTTACAGGAAACAGGGAAACCAAAAACAACAGAAAACCAAGCTTAACATTTGGCAGGAAAAAAAATCAGTGCACAAACTGCACAAGAACGTGAGCATCTTTGCACAAAGCTACTTACGGGTGCATCCCTTAAAGGTAATCCCTTCAGACAGAGAAGCTGCCACTTCTTTACAAGATATTAAAGCAGCTGTTGCTAGAACATAGGGAATGTTTGAGCTGTCCATCAAGGGAAGGACATTTGTAATGTTATATCCACTGTTTTTTTTTGTTTACAGTTTATTTTGGTACCAAATTCCTAGCTACTGCAGGTAATTGAGACTGCAAACAAAATCTCACTATCCTCTGAGCTGCTAAATCACATTTTCTTCTCCTGTAAGCACATTTTTTCTTAGCTTCAGAGAGGAACACAATTACGCCAAATGAATGAGAAAAGGGATTAGTTTGTATAATGACCATAGCAGCCATCTCTCCCTTGATCTTTCCGCAGTAGTTCACTCTCGAAGATGGGAATGATTATTATTGTAATTTAGAACAGAGCTTATTCTTATTCCTTCTGAAGCATCTGCTTCCTACTCTCCAAATTAACACCTATTGTAATAAAAACTAAGTATCCTGATTGTAGGCAGGCTACTGGATGACCCTACCTGGGATATGGAGGCAAGTTTCATCATCTTTATGTTCCCCTCCTGGAATGGCTGTGTATTGCTCTGGCCCTTGATAGAAACTGAAGTAGCCATGAGGACTGTTTTGATGACTTCTGGCTACCAGAGGCCTCACAAGAGGGTATCTACGGCAGTAAATTACCAGCCATGTGTCTTCTGTGCTGTTTTCTAGTTGTGAAATAGGTTGTTTCTGGAGGTCTTCAAAACAACATTAGACCTTCAAGAGACTACATGCACTCCCTCGGACATGCCCTATCCGTGCGTCTGGTGCTGATGTACTGCAGTAATCAAATTTGATGCCAACAAGGCAACCGGGTTTTCTTCTTCCTTTCCATGAGATCTGTCTGCACTGATTTTTCACTGGTCCCAAGTCTTGGTCAGAAGTTTCATTACACCCAAGCTTTGGGAGATGAACTATTTTATAAGCTTCGTTGTCCTAAAGTTGCTTTAACAGTTTTGTAATCGTAGCTGTAGCTGAGCCAATTCACCCCTAAAGTCAATGTATTCACACCTTGTCATGCCAGCAACAGGCTTTAACACTGCAGAACTCATCCAAAACTCAAAGATTCCATCCTTCACTTTCAAATACCTGTTAAGTCTACTTAGGTGCTCATTATTGAAAGGTTACCTGTATTTTTCCTTTTAGGTTTGCAAAATAAGCACCGGTGAATGAAGATGAAAGGAAAGCGTTGCTGTTTTCTTCCCTGGAGATTGTATTTCTCACTTGTTGCATAACTGCTTATTTTAGCATCACTCAGCTGAGCCTTTGTTGTGTAGACAATTCTGTCCTTTCAGAGGACTGTGCAGTATTATTTCCTTCAAAATGCCTGGGTTTTGGTTGTTTTTATTATTAGATTGATTTCTTCTCTTGGCAAATGCCAGCTGACAACGCCCTGTCAGAGCTCTTCCTAAGTGTTACATAAATGTCATTCTATGTAAGTCGAGTATCATAGAGATCACACACATGACCTTTCTGCAGAAGTATCCTTCAGGTGTTATCTGTGTGTTTTGTTTGTATGTGTCACATACTGTGCATGTATATATGAGATTTGCTGTAAGCGTGTATATATGGCAGCCAAAAATCTGTTAAACGACTGACCAGGAAAGTACTCAAAATGCGGAAATGTCCAAATTCTTGTTGGCACAACTTAATCTACACCCTTTTGTTGAAGCAGAAGATGATTGTAATTGCATGTTCACACGCTGTTTTTGTTCTGCATCTCTATATGGTGTGCAGGGAGTGAGATGCAGCGAGGGGCTCAGCGATGCTGGCTTGTTCCTATTGTTCAGCACATGATCCTAGGCCTGAGCTCAGCACATTATCCACATGTCTGACCACTTCTGGATTCCGCAGCAATAGGAAATACAGCTCCACTATTTCTGTGTGCACTTTTCAAAGCTAGAACGAGGTGCTCATCTTCTGCATAGCAAAAATGCATTGAGGTTGCATCGAGGGATGCTGTGACCGGCAGCGCACAACCCGTCTGCACCAAGGAACTGGATTTTGACATTCCATGACCTCCTTTGGAGCTGTTGTCCAGAAGTCCTGCAGAAATGGCCAGAAGGGCTGTGGGGCTGTGGTGTGCTGCACAGGACCATTGGCAGGTTCCTCTGAAAGCAGGATTATTAATTTCCTCACGGCTTTTCCTACAGTCCTTTCCACTACACTGCGTCAGCACTTCAGCACCTTCATTAATCCTTTCCCAAACACCCGTTATGAAGATGGGTCAGGGTGACACATGGATGGATTAAGGTCAGTTTTGACTAATTCAGGGTAGTCCATCTGAGAAGCAGAATGTCTGCGTTTTCAGAGCATTTAACATGATACAGCACTTCATACATGCAAGCACAGCACCCGCTGCTTCCAGCTGTACTAAGATGGATGTCAGCAATTCAGGCAAAAGGTTTCAGGCTACACTGTAGGCAACACAACCCTCAGCATCCAGAAGTTTGGTTTAATGACTTCGTTTGCCTTACAAAGCCTGTGGCAAGGGCAAGGAGAGAATTCTCCTCTTTTGGAAGAGTTTTATCCTGTCCTCAGCCTGTATCTTGCAGCCCTTCTATCGCGCTGTGGGCAGCTTTTGGTTCTGAAGATGAAGATCTGGCCAAACTTTGTTTCCTATTTGACTTGCAGAGCAGACCCATGGGCTGCAGGTGTCATATGGAAAACAGATTGTATGTCATTAAGAACTGCATTAGAATACGCACTTGCAAGAAAGCCTCCATAAATTGGTATGGAATGCCCCACTTTGGATGTTTCTGACATTGTGACCAAGTAACACAGTGACCTTTGAAATATCCCTTAATGCAGCCTGTGCACATAGCTGAAGTGGGATCCATAGGTGAGTTCCTGGCAGGGAATGTGCTGGGTGCCAGAGCAGCAGGGGCTAACAGCTGCCAAGGCACTTAGGGCTGATGGGGGCTGACAGGAAGGGGCTGTGTTCATGTGTCCCATGGCTGCTGTACTACAAGGGAAGGCTTTTCCTACCTGGGGGCTCAAGTTTCCCATCCGGGGGGGGGGGGCTGCTGAGCAGCACCTTGAGAGATCTCAGCATCCAGAACCAGGCATGATTTTTGCTGTGTGTTGTCAGCTGCTGTTCTTTTAAACTCATTTAAAAAAATAAGACTAATTTGGGTGGGTTTATCTAAAACACCATAAAAACTGTCTCACGCCAAGTTTTAAGACTCTATTTATAGAGTTACAGTCCAAAAAACCACAGCAAGTCTGAGAATGACCAACACAATACACCTTTGCTTTCAGCCTTGGAAGAGCCAAAGGATTTGGAGCATTCAGACCACAGGCTGCCGAAGCAGAAAGTTGCAGCCTAATTCATTCAAGTTTGGTAAATTATAAGGGCTGTAGAGTGGGGAGCATCTGCGCGCCTCAGCTGTGGTGGTTCTGTGGTCCCAATGGTTTTGAACAACCGGTAAAGCTGGCCAGCTTAATGAATTTAAGATTATGATGGCAGCCTGTGACTGAAAGAGCATCTTTAACCTGGATTTAAACCTTCTGCAGCAATTGAAGCAGCGCAAGACAACTCCTGCAATGTGTTTGACTGTAGGGCCCCCGGGACTTTAAAGGATGCGCACGGCATAGACCGTGCCTCGCAATTAGCACTGTTTTAATTGAAGAAAGCGGTTCTGTCTCACAGCAGCGCTGCCGCTGTTCGGAATCCTGGGGAACGAGCTCCCACCGGGCACAGCCCAAAACACCCCTTTGGGGTGCCTGGGGCGGGGGTACCCCGGGAAGTCGGTGAAGTTTGGGAGGGGGGGGTTCACACACATATACGTTCTATAGGCACACATACACGTTCTACAGACACACATATAGCCACACACACACGGGGCTTCGCTGCTGCAGCCCCTCCGCGGCCCTCCCCGGCAATTCCCACGCCGCCGGCCCGCCCGCCCCGCGGCCGCGGAAGTTTGCTACGCGGGGAAGAGGGGTGTGTGGGGGGGGATGGTTGGGGTGTGTGTAAACGTCTCCGCACCGCGTTCCCCGCCCGCTCCGCGATGGGCAAGAACCGTCTTTTTGACGCAGGAGAAATGGCAAATTTGAAGTACGTCATTAATATGGCGCCAAAAGGGATTTTTTTTTTTTTTAAGTATAAGCTTATTTTTTATTTATTTTTCCTTAAGGAGCGGCCCCGTTTACGCGTGTGCGCAGCGCGGAGCGGAGCGGAAAGGGGGGGTGTGTGGGGGGGGAAGAGCCGTGAGTGCGGGTGTGTGCGGGGCCGGCGGGACGGCTGCGGGGTGGCTCCGGGGCTCCGGGCAGCGCCATGGGGCCCCGCCGGCCGGCGGCGGGGTGAGGGGCGGGCGGCAGCGGGCCGGGATGGGACCGGCGCTGCCCGCACCGGGCCCTGCCGCTGCGCCGCGGGGAGGACGGGCGGGAAGAAACTGAACGTTTGGGGCGGCCGAGGCAGCGGTCGGCGGCGGGAGGGGGGAGGGTTGGGGTTGGGGGGGGGGGGGTGGAAGCGCCGCCACCATTATCCGTCCCCGCTCCGAAAGTCGCTTCCCCGCCTCCCTGCCGGAGCCCGAGCGGCGGCAGCGGCGGGGCGAGGAGAGCCTGAGGAAGTGCGGGGTGAAAAAGAAAGAGAAACAGGCGGGCAAGGGCTCGCCCGGCCGCGGCGGAGCGGCCATCTCGGCTGGGAGCGGGGCCGCATCCATGGAGTTACCGGGCGGGCGCTCCTAAAGGAGGGCCCCGGCGGCGCGGCCCCGGCAATGACACCGGATTGAGGCGGTGAGGGGGCTCTCCCGGCCGGGGACTGCGGGAGCATCCCCCGCCCCCCGCCTCCTCCCCGCCCGTAACCCGAGAGACCGGCTCAACTCTTGGAGGACACTCTCCTGGCAAAGGTAAAGGCGCGGCGGGCGCGGGGTTGGTTTTCCCGCGGGAGGGGGGGTTCGCAGCTCCCGCGGCTTTTGCTGCCATTGATTTATTTCTTGAAAATCCTTATTTTTTATTTATTTCCTTTTTTTTGTGTGTGTGTGTCCCCTCCACTCCCCCGCCCCCCCCCCCCCCCCAAGCGCTGCGAGGCGGGGGATGTGCAGCATTTCCAGGGGCGGATTGCGCATGTTGGTCACTCCTGTTTTAAAGTGTACGAGGGAGGCAGCGGGAACGTAAACACCAACTTTTCCAGGGTCGGCTCCCGGCTCCGCCGCTGTTGTTTTGATTCCGTTCTCTATTTACTTGTTATTTATCCCCCCCCCCAATCACCACCACCCCGAATTAATGACTGCGGCAGAGGCAGCCCTGCGCTCTCCCTGCCCGCCGCGGGGCGGGAGCGCGCTCCGCGGCTCCGCGGGGCGATGCGCGGCCCCGGGGGGAGGTGGGGGGGGGTAAGGATCCGCGGTTCCCGCTGCCGGCGGAGCGGGCGGCCCGCGGGCGCGCAGCGCTGCGCGGGGCCGGGATGGCGCTGCCCGGGGGCGTGGCGGTGCCGGCTCCCGCCTGCCCTTCCCTCGCTCCTTTCCTCCTTCCCTCCCCACCGCCGCGCCTCGGGGCTTTCCCCGCCGCCTGCCCGCGATGGGTCCCCGGGATGCCGGGCCCGGGAGGCGCCCGCACCCCCCCGTGCATCGCCCAGGGGCAGAAACATCCCCCCCCCCCCCCCCCCAGGTCCCCCGCGTCCGTGGGGGTCCTGCGTGGTGCTGCTCCCCCCGCCCCCCCAACCCGGAACCGGGCGCCTGCCCTCGGGCTCCCTCCTCATCCTCGGGAGACCCCGCGCCGCTTCCCTCCTGCCGAACGGGGCAGCGCTTTGCAGCGGGATGCGGGGTGGGATGGAGCCCTTACCTGCCGGCCCGTGGTGGGATGCAGGATGGGATTGAGCTCTTAGCCGCCCCAGGGTGGGATGCAGAGCGGGATGCAGGGGGATGGAGCTCTCAGCTGCCACCCCAGGGTGGGATGGGCTGCGGTAGGAGCCTTTACCTGCTGCCCCGGGGTGGGATGCAGGGTGGGATGGGATCCTTACCTTCGGCCCCCTGGCTGCTCTGCCCCAGCGGTGGAAGCACCGACCTGGAGTTGGGAAGCGCTGCAGAGGCAGGGGAGCTCCTGAATTGTCAACCTTGTGTGCAATTAAGAGGAGAGAAATTATATATATATATATATATATATATTTCCATACCTGTACATCTTGAGCGCTGAGTGGGAAGGGAAGGATGGCATTCAGAGGGAATATTCCCAGCTCCTGCTCTCAGCACCCACGGTGAATATTGTTTACTGATGGGTTGGAGCCGAGACCCTCCTACCGCTGGGACATTGCTCCGAGGGGGTTTTGCTTGGGAAAGGAAAAAAATCGGTGATCTCAGCCTTTCTCCCAGGGGTAAGGAGCCCCGCTCTTAGGAATGGTGTTTGACCTTTAAGCGTTTATTGGCTACCGAGGTTAAAATAAGCTTGAGATAGAAGTAAAAATAGCTTGCCGAAAGGTTAAATCAAAGGTTAAATTTGTTTTTCCTAGGAAAATTGAGGGCTGATGGCCAAAAATGAAGGCTTGGAGTAAAGCATGGGAGGGTACACGTTAGGTCTGTAGGCAGGGGGATGCAATTCATTTGAAGTATTGGCGGCTGCTTGTAGTGTTTGACGCCCAAGTTGGGCAGGTTGGTGGATGGGTGGTCCCCAAAGGAAGGTATTTCAAATAAGATCTGGTCTTAGATCTTAGACCCCTGTTTCTGGGTGTTTGGTACAAAGATTGATGTGCCCATAGCAACTGTTGATTCTCCTCTGAGCTGGGGATGCTCAGAGACCTGTAGGATGGGGCAGCTGACTGCGAGCAAGGAGATGGGTCCCTGTGTCCCTGTATCCCTGTGTCCCTGTTTGCTTCCTCCTGCCCAAAGGCAAGGGGTGGCCCCGAGTGCCCGCAATAACCTTTCGGATTACCTGTGCTCTGTCTGGGCTTGCTGAGGAAAAAAACATGGCTAATTAGAGGGTAAGGAGTCAGAAGAGGCAAGCAAAGTTATAAATGTCAGTAGTAAAGGAATAAAACCAAAAGAAGTCCCCCTGTAGACGTGGAAAAGGGCAAAGCACAGGAAGTAAATGGGGCTTGTTTTGTTTTAAATTTAAATGAGATGAAGTTTTGCCCCAGGGAGCCGAGGCTGAGGTGCCATGGAGGAGAGGAGGAATGGCTCTCCCTTCACCTGGGCAGTTGAGTTGTTGCTTAAGAGGTGGGAGCTGACTGGCAGGCTATGGAGGAGGCAGAGGGGCTGCAGGGACAGGTTCCCACTGCCCAGAAAATGACTGTTCTGGGTACCAGGCTCGTGCCTTTCCACATTAACACTTCACAGGGTTACCAGGGAGGTTAGGAGAGGAGCAGGGTGGCTTCCCCGCTCTAAGATGTAAGGGCTGTGCACCAGGATCCGTTGGCACGGCCTGCTGCGCATCCTTTGGTCAACAAGTTTGTTCTTCTGTTGTTGTGAAATTGGGGCTGTGCCTGCATTGGGGGATGCTGCTGCTCCTTCAGAGCCTCCTATAGTAGTGCTTGGCTCCAAAATGGTTAATGAAAAGGAAATCCTATGGGGGCAACCGTAATATGGGACGTTCCAGCCCTCCACCCTTCCTATAGTTACGCTTTCTTATACCGGCCTTCTTACACTTTCTAACAACTGGCTGGTATTCCTAGACAGAGCAAAGGAATAGTTTGGGCAGAGGGAATGCACTGAGAGCAGCCCCTCGGCTCCACGGTACCCACCGGGGTGCAGGCAGTGGGATGGGGGGGTGGAGGACCGGGGGTTGGGGGTCCGTAGGAGCGGGGTGCGGGCTGGCCGGAGCGGTGTGGGTGCCGCTGGGGGCACTCTCTTTCTGTTTGTGTTCCTATTTCTGTGCTGGAAGAACAAACAGGGAAGTGGTTTTTCTGCAGTCTCATTGCAGCTCGCAAACAGAGCGCATCATTCAGCCGGTGTTGCTCAACTGTCAGCAGCGTCAGAGGTGACGGCAAAGGGGGGACCGAGCGTGGTGCATCCCCGAGAGTGCGGGTGGGCGCTGGGGAGAGGCGATGACATGAGGACAAATACTTGGGGTTTTTGGGGGTTTATACTGCAGCTGAGGCAGGTTTCTGTGCCTGTTCCCTGGGGAAGCAGTGAGCACAGGCATGGATGCATTTCTCTGCTCATCACAGTCCAGAGTGGTTCATTCTCACAAACAGCCCCTGCATAGGGTGTCGTGATGCTGCTGGGAGCTCCCATGTGGACTTGGTGTGCCAAAGAGTTTACAGGGAGCTGGGAGACATCACAATTCCCCAAGGGATTGTGGAGGGGTCTGGAGAGGGTGAGGAGCTGTTTGCTGGATGAGGCTGGACTGATGGCTTAGTGTGGATGGGAGCAGTGGGGAAGCGGGACAGGAGCTCAGGGTCTGAGCATGTCTGTGTGTGAAGAAGAGTTCTGCTGCCTTCACCTCTCCCTGGTTGCATGGGCTGGGCAGAACTGCATCTCCAGAAGCTCCTCTCCAGCCCCTCCCCTGCTGGACCAGGCAGCCTGAGGCCATCACCTCAAATCTCTCTAATTTGTCCTTGGCACTAGTGATTTACATTTGTTTAGGCTGATGGAGGGCCATCATCTTCCTTGGTTTAGCATTTATCCGCCTTTCTCAGCTTGAACAAAGGCGATGCTGAACATGTGTTAGTTTGCAGGCAGTTTATGGGTTTGCAGGCATTAGAGCTGGGCTTTGCCTGTGGATTTGAGTCGCAGACACTTCAGGGGGATGTTCATTTGTTTATAAAAGAAACCCACATCTGTTTCTGTTTGAATTTTCTAAGCAAGCGTACATAGAACCCTTCCTCTTGGTTTCTGGCTCTGTAGGAGCTGGGTTTTGGGCCAAGTTTGACCTAACAGTGACCTTCTCAAAGGATTACAAATTTTTTTGGTATTTGTTTATGACTTTAATAATGATGCCATGCAGGGAATGGGTCACTTAAAGGTGAAATTAGCTTCTAATGTAAACAGAAGAGTCATTTCGGAGCAGAGACTGTGCTTTGTGGAGACTTGAAATTGTTTAGATGTGCACCAAGTGAATTGTTCCTATGAGCTCGGTGTGAGGCTTGTTGGGGCTGGAGCTCCAGCGCTTGGGAACGGGTGGGATGTGGCAGTGGGTCCCTGTGCTGGGTTCCAATGGCTTAGCCAGCCACCATCAGACTTTATAACCCCTTGCTCCAGGTGGAAAAATGGCTCAATTACTACTTCTGCAGTAGATCCCTCTGTTAAGGACCATACTATTTCACTGCTCCAGAAGATGAGTCCATCAGAAAACAGCATCTTCTTTGCACTGCCTGGAAGTTACCATTTTTTGAAAGGGCTCGCCTGAACCCTGTGGATTTCGCCTCAGATTTTGCTCCTTTCGGGCACACAACGCCTGTGGGGCTGTTGTGTGCCATCCCCATCCCAGGCAGCAGTTGCTTTTCAGTGCTGCTGTGTTCAGAGATGTCAGTGCTTTGCTCAAGTCAGGATTTCATTCAGAGCAATTTAATGCAGTTTGGTTCAGAGGCTGCTGTCTTGGATCCTGCCAAACAGTGGCAAAATGATTTCCTGAAGTAGAGCTGCTGTTTTACCTGCAGTGTGAACCACTGCTCTATGTGAATATAAATCCATCCTGTTACATAGTGAGCGTGTAACATGATGTTGTGTAGGACAGAAGCAGGATGCAGGGGACCAAGCTCAACTAAAGGGATGATCAGTGCATCTTCTCACATCTATATCGGAGCCAAAACCTGTGCCAGCATCCTGACAGCTGTGCTGTGCATTAATCATGCACCTTTTTGCCTCCCTTGGAGGGAAAGTGATGCCCGCAGCACTGTCTTGCTGTAAAGGCAAAGATGGGAAGCACTGGAAATCTCACTGACTGTCTGTAGCATTTCTTTGCTTCAGCTTAGGTGTTTGTTTTCCCCACTGGCTTTGGTTTATTTAATCTCTGTGATGAGGAACTCCAGAAACAGCAAAAGCATAGCTCCAGCTTTGTGCTCTGTTTGCCACTTCAGGCCAGTAGCAACCAGTTTAGAAGGTTCAGGTCCAATTCCCACTAACAGTAAGTAAACTGCAGTTAGAGCCGTCTTCAGTATCGCTTTCCCCAAGCAAAATCTGATGGCAGCTTGGAACAAGGCGGGTTTAATAACATCTGTTTCCCCTGGAATCCCTGGGGGAAAGTATTGATATTGCCATATTCTTAAGGAACATTTTGAATCTTGTTTTGACAGGGCAATGCCTTACCACAGCACTGATAGTTAAATGTTTACGATACTTTGTAGTATTATCCCTTATAATGGTGTGATAAAACATAGCACATATATTGTAAAATACAGGCATTGCAAAGGTTCTATATGCTTATATGGAACTTTCCCTGTTGTTTGGGGGGGGGATGGCATGCTCTAGCCTCCTATCCAGTCTGAGTGCTTCTAGTACCTGCTGTGACCAAACCACACAAAAGCAGTGTTTTATTATCATTCCCACTTTCCGGTTGCGGAAGCAGCAGTCTGTATGCCATGTCAGCACCCTTGGGTTCTTACGGAATCTCTCAGAAACCACTAGGAAGGTTTCCACGAGGTTAACGTTGTTTTCTGCGGGTGTATTTTAGCTTACAGCCTCTTGGAGAGGTCTCTGGTCCATGGGTAGCCCTTTCCACCCAGTGCTCCCTAAGCCCTGTATTGGGGTCATGCTGATCAGCCAGCAGCCCCATTGATAAACTGGGGTCTTCAGAAGTTTAAAATCTCTTCTTTCTTTTCCCTTCCTCCTTTCTTTTTCCCTTCCTTCTGTCTTTTTCCCTTTCCTTCTTCCTCCTTTCTTTTTCCATCACCTACTGATAAAGGTACTTAACTTTCAACTCCAAATGCTTGGCTCCTGAGGGGCAGCTTCAGGACAGCCCTCTGATTTCAAGTGTTTCTATGGTTTGTTCATAGTCACAAAGCAAACCAGCACCCAAGCTTGAAATGGGTCTTCTCTCTCCCAGTTGGTGCCGGGATACCCACTGCCATGGTTTGTCTCTGAGCGGATGGAGAGCTCACAGCAGCTGTGCAGAAGCTGCTTGCTCACCCCCTGGGGCTGCACTGGAGCAGGCAGAGCAGCTCCGGGTGATGGGAAGCCTGCTTCAGGCTTGGCTAGAGCGTGCTGGCTGTGTGACAGACACCAGAAGTCTTAGAAGTAGATGCTGCCTGAGTGGGAAGATGAGTCAGAGGGTAAAACCCCAGGCTTATTGTACACAGGGGTCCTCTTCGGCTCTGGGATGCTCGGACTTCCCCCTGCAGCTATACTGAGAGTGCACAGAGTTTCTGTTCTATGTGTGCACTTCTCAGAGTTGCAGCCTGGATGGGTGGTTCACAGCGGGGATGTCTTTTGTCCCATCGGACAGCATTGTGGTCCCTGATGGGGCATCCTTAGGTGGTGATGCTCTTGCAGCAGGAGAGCCATTGGTTGTGAATCCTGCATAGGCAAATTACCAGTGCAGAACTGAGTGATCAGAGTGTACTGGCTGGTCCTCCTAGGAGAAGGGAAGGCTGGCTGAGATACTGACACCCTTATAAAAACGCCCTTTGAGGATTGTTTTCTTCCTGTTTTTAAGCCCCTGGGTAGGTGTTTGTGTGAGCGTAAGTACTGGCTGGTGCTGGGGTAACTCGGTGTGCTGATATGCAGAGATAACAGTGACTTGGTGCTGAGATGGGTTTCCTGGACATCAAGTATAATGTTCGATTTCTTTTGTTACAGATGGAAGAAAAACGACGCAAGTACTCGATCAGCAGTGATAACTCAGACACCACTGACAGTAAGACCTTTAATTCAAGGCTTTGAACGAGATTCACCTCCAGCAGGGAAAAGGCTTGAATAATTACTTTGCCAAGAGTGGAGGAAACTGCATTTACTGGGAAGTCTCTGCACGATGAATTGTGTGCGGGGCTGGGTTTGTCAGAGATGCAGCAACAACCTGATATCAATTTAAATGCCTGGCTGTGGCTCCTCTTAGCTGACGAGAGTGTCTCCCTCTGTGAGGAGCCTGGGCAAGGGAGAGCTGCTAATGGCAAATCTGCTAACGAAGCAAATACCCTTTGTAGGCAAGTTGTCCTTTCCTGCTGCAGCCTGAGACTAGTTAGCTCTTGATTGAGTTGCACTGGGGGAAAGGGAAGTTTTTACTGGAGTCAGGGTAAAACTGCAACCACCTTGTTCCCTCCTTGCGAGCTGAAGAGTGATGTGGGAAAAGGGATGAGGTTCAAGCCAGCAGAGCTTGCAAGCCCACGCTTGCTATTCAACATCTACCTCACTTCATCCTCATTCAGGAAGGCACAGAAGCATGTGCTCAACAATAAACATGTGCTGAATTTTGGCTATAAATAGAGCGCTTTCCTCTCCCACTTCTCCCAGGGTTTCACCCAGTGCAGACATACCGCAGTGCCTTCGTGTTCAGTACCCTCCAGGCACCAGTCTAATCCCTTGTCTGGGCTCCTGAGTTTCTTGCTGGTTACTCTTGGTTTCTTACGAATGTCACAGTAATTCCATCTGGGCCGTGCTGGGAATTTGCTCTCCACACTTTACAGGATCTGGCTGCTGGATACCCGAGAACGAAAGGGACTTTGCTGAAGACACTAAAACTTCTGGGCCTTTTCCTAACAGGATGATGGGGAGATTACAGGGGGTTATGGAAGGGCTGATCTCGCTGGGTTTGGCTGCCGTTCCCACAGCTATAGCCAAAAAACCTGTCAGCCCAAGTGGAGTTTGCACCATTGCTGCCGATGGGAACCTGCTGTTCGGCTGCTGGAGGGGACCCCCATCCTGCTGGAGCCGTGGGGAGGGCTCTGGGGGCTGAGCCGTGCCTATGGGAAGTGCTTCAGGCTCTGTCAGCACCGCTGGCTTCTCGTAAAGTAAAACATCTATCTCAGAGGAGGGTTTGTTTTGGAAGCCGTGCTCCAAGCTTCCCCTCTCCTAATCCCCACATGCTCAAAGGCTTACGGAGCCGAGCCTTGCTAGCTGGCTGCTCTGCCTTTCGGGGGGTAAGGCATCTTTAATCACGGTATTAAACAACATGGCCTTATCTCTGTTGGGCTTGGATATTCCTGCTGCAGGTGATATCTAAGCTGTTGACAAGTGCTCTCCGGCAGGATAACTGTAAACAAAGTGATGACCTTCGTTTTGATTCCTCTGCCAGGAAAGGATGGCAGTGGCAAGTTATCTAAGTCTGTGTAGTTGTAGCATCGTGTTGTAGCTACAGAAGAGGGGGCAAGGTGGAAGTTAGTGACTCAGTCTCTCAATATAAGCTGTGGATCTGGTGCTGCAGTGCTCTGAGCAGCTCAGAGTCCAGTGGCATTTCCCTGCAGCTGCAGCATGGGACTTCAGCCGAGGGCTTTCCCTATGGAGTCCTGTTATGTAGTGAAATGATTAAAGGCATTTGTGTGGAGCCCACTAATAATACTTAGCTTGACACTGCAGTCGGAAAACCAGCTGTCCTTTGGGGACGACTCATGCCCTCAGATCTGGGCTTCATTTCATGGAGTACAAGAAAGCGAGTGTATCAGGCAAAGAGCGCGGGGTGAACCAGTGCTTCTTCCCCTGCAGGCAGAAATGGGCACATGAGGTGTATCTGGGCTCACGAGGGACTCAATGGCCTGAGCTGGCAGAGGAAGGGACATTTCCCACCTCAGTGATACTACATGAGGGACAGCCCTGGTCCCTCGGGACAGCTCAGCCTCTGGGCAGAGCTCCTGAAGCCCTTGTGTGCATGGCTCCATCGGGTTTGGCAGTTCCTTATGTGCATGGTGGTGTTTCCTCCTATTCAGCCATCCAAGGGTAAAATCAGTGTTAAATAGACTTACTGATAGTTAATTTGTTGCACCCCCACAAAAACATTTCTATATAGTGGAACTTGGAGGGGTCCTGCTCTGCAGAAGACCCAGCTGTCCTCATTATTATTAAAGGGTTCCAGTAATTGGTTTATTATTTCTTATTACAAAATGCATATCTTCGGGGTTTTTTAGTGATAGCAACACACATGGGTTGGAAACAAAGATTAATAATGTAATGGTCCCAGCACATTCCAGGCTTTAGCTGCCCTTGCCTTGTGGAAGGTGGTAGCAGTGGTGATGATACCGCTCCAGTCAGGATGATGAGAGTCCATTCATTATGCTCCCAGAGGAAAGAAATCCCAAATCCCAAAGCAAATGCTGTCTTACTGCTGAAAAGTGTAAATTCATTTGCTTGATGTGTCCTGTTGCATGGTTCCCACCAGGTGCTGAACATGCATGGAAATGGTGTCCTGGCATGGACCCAACATGGGCAGTATTCCTGACCATGGGGTCTGAAGTCCTTGGGCAGTTCAGGTCCTTGGCTTTAGGCATCCTTGTTAGAAAACTTGTAGTCTTACCTCCTGAATTCCTGATCCCAGCAGATTCCAGGAATGAGCCCTTGCTCATTCCCCCTTAGAAGCCATTCTTACTGTTGTCTTTAGGTTTCTCGTTTCTGATGTTTGCATTCCAGAAGCTTCTGTTTCAATCATCTGTAGCCAGGGGAAGGTGATGTTAATCTCTTTTGGTGGAGTACCCTGGGATGTGCACACCAGTAGTGCCATGTCAGTGCCTCTTAGTGTTGACCCAGAGCGCTGGTTGAAGCTGTAGCAGTGGCAGCGGGGCTGGGGACAAAGGGAATGAAATGGATCTATTTTCCAGGTAACCTGTCTCTGTTTCCTTGTTGCAGGTCACACGACCTCCGCCTCCAGATGCTCCAAGATTCCAAATACCAAATCCCCCTGGTCACGGCAGAAGGAGAAGAAGCCCTCTGAGGTATGTGGGCTTTTGCCAGAGGAGGGGTTTTCTTTAGGGAAAATCCAGATGTGGTGGCAACCGATGTGCCCACAGCTGGCTGCAGATGGTGGGTACCAGGACAGGATATCCTCCGGGAAGCCGGAGCCAGTGGTGCCCTTCTCCTTAGCCTTGTGCTTGGCTCTGCTTTGAGGGAGCAGGCCCAGGTACCCTGCAGGCATCACTGATGGAGGGTGAGGGTTCTTGTGCCCACTCCATCCCTGTTGATGCAAGTGGGGAAAGGTTGAGTTTGGTGGGACTGGAAGGTGCTGCACTATCAGGGTAGCTTCATGCTGAGGTTCCCTGGTTTGGTGCCCGCCTGGATGCCCTTTCATTAATAGCTTAGGTCATAGCACTGATGCCAGGAAGGGTGGCTCAGTGGCACAGGGCTCCTCCCAGTGAACAAGTGGGAGGTTCAGGGCTGTGAAATGAGACACGGCACAGCTGAGTTGCAGATCGTGTTGTGTTGGGTTCCTCCTGTCACAGGGCTCAAGGGCATAGAGCTGAGGCCATTGGTGCCTGACCTTGCTGCAGGGTTTTCCCTTGCTCCTGGCTGGCACAGGGCGGTGCTGCCTGCCCTGGGGCATTGCCCTGGTTGCCTTTTCCAGCTCTGTGTTGCAGGGACTCTGACGGGGTCGCAGGAACTCTGTTTCCCAAGGACCGTGCTGGAAGGGATGATGCTGTGCCCTGTTTTCCCTCTCGTGCCTCAGATACATTTCCACTAGACATGGAAACTATACCAGGCATGAGCTGCTGTTGTAGCAACTGCAGAGTTTAGTGGTGATCACCTTCCTTTCAAGAGCAGCGTGAGCAAAGCCAGAGGGACATTGTTCTCGCATTCCCTTTCCTATGGACCGGGGTCTGGAGTCAAACAGAGCTATGTTTAGAAGCAGGTGAGGCTGGCATGGCTGATGCCTGCTCACAGGTTGTAAACTTCATCCCAAACCCCCACGTTACACCTCTCCTGAGGCTGCGGCGAAGCACAAACCCCTCTGACATCCTCCCTTTGCATCATGCTGAGTGGAGATTTTGAGGTTTTCCTGTGGTCACTGTGTGAATCACAGCTGCACTTGGCTGTTGCCACTCTGACACATTTACATTGGTACATGTAACGTGTCGGCAGTGGGCAGAGACTTTAGAAGTCTGAGTTGTTTGTGCTTTGGGTAAAGAGAGGGGCTGAAAAGCTGTTATTGCCAGCTGAGGTAGTTGGAAACACTCCAAAGAACCAGGGTGCAGATGTCACTGGCTGCTGACAAGGCTGTCGGGAAGCTGTGCGTTAGGGCTGGTAATGCCATTTTTTGGTTGAAAGGGGTGAGGGTGTAATCTGTGAGCTGATCCCCCACTCAAAAAGTGAAGCATTTCGGGCATCTCCTCCTCCTGGGCCACTGTTATGCCCTTTCTGAAATAACTGCCCATCCCTGTGCCTGATGTGTCCATAAAGGATCCGATTTGACATGGAGGTGCCTTCAGGGGTCCTGCAGAGATGCTCATCCGTAGACCTGGTGACATGTGCAAGGATGTGAGTTGTGACACCCACAGTTTACTTGTCTGCTAATGAAGTTACTGGATAGAAGTCCCAAGACTCCCAAGTGAAAACACTTCTGGACTTGAAGGATGTTCACACCCGGATCCAAGTTTTGCTGCTGTACAACAGCTGGAGTGAAAACTAGATCTTAGTCCACAGCACCCAGTGAGACGTCGGATGGGGAGCCTGCAGAGGCCAGGCTTATCTCTCTGCTTCATGCTCTGGTGTACCCAGAGGATAGTTCTCAGTGAAATGTAGCTCTGGAACAAATAAAGTGAAGCAAAAGCTTAACAGTGCCCAGCTTAGCAACAGTTGGGACAGAAAGTGAACCTCGGTGGCACATCTGAACTGAAACTCCAGGGGAATTTGGGGAGGCCGTGAGTAATTACTCAAGCTGGAGTTGGGCCAGGATGCTCAAGCTGACAAACCATCTTTTACAAGAGCGTGGTGGGAACCTGAGCAGATGGGAGCAGCCCAGGTCTCAGCTGGCCTCCCCTTACTCTGCATCTCCCCCGTGGCTGCTGGCATCCAGCTCTGCCCGAATTCAGCTCCAGTTGAAACCCAGGGGTCAGGAGAGCATGTCCATAGGGTCGGATATGGGATTGCCCCACACAGCAGGTCCAAGACCTGTAGCAACACATGGTAATGGTTTGGAGGTCATCCCAGTGAGCGCTGGTTTATGGATTTCCTCTAGGACAGCATCTTCCTTGGTTTCCCATGAGTGACCCAATGTTTCTTGCTGTGAGCATCCAAGTGTGGAATCCACTGTCTGTCGCCTGTGAAACCTGCAGGGTTTGGCATGTCCCAGGGGATTTCTTGCAGGAGCCCTGCAGCATTTCAGGCAGAGTGGGATGGGCATCGTGTCCTGCTGGAGCAAGTACTGAGAAGCATAAAGCATAAACCACACCGCTGTCAAACTGCTTCACATGAAATAGTAAAGTACCTTTCTCTTTGCTATCTATTGAGGATGGAAACCACAGGAGGGTAACAGGGAGAGCATGATGAATGTATTGTCAGCTGTTGAACCCCCCTTGGGGCAGCATGCCCCAGGCATTTTGGGCTGGACAAGGCTTTCAAACAGTAACTCAGACTCCGTGTTTACACATGGATTGTAGCTTCATCAAGACCTGAGCTGCTGTCGAGGCAGGGAGGTTCTGGGGATGTGCAGAGGGGTGGTGATGCTGGAGGACAGGCGGGGGGAGCAGGGGTTTGTATGCATGGGGGGCTGCCGAGCTCTCCTGTCCCTCTCAAAGTCATGTCCCTGTTGCTCTGTGAGCTGCAGTCTGCATTCCCCCTGCCAACCCGAGCAGGAGATGAAGCAACTCAAAAGCATTAGTGTTCCGTAGTTATTAGCCAGGTCAGGGGGTGATGTTTATTATGAAAGCCTCTGTGAGAAGGGATTAACTCTACACATTAAAAACCACCCGATACAAGGCATCTGGAAAAACAAGCTTCTTAACATGGAAAAGTACTGAGCTGTTTGTAAACATCCGCCAAGGGGGCCATTGCCAGGGACGGTGATTATATATATCTGTGCCTGTCACAGGGCTCTGCCCAGGCTGTTTCCTGATGTGTCCCAGGCACCAGCCCTCTGTCCCGGCTGCATCCCTTGCAGAGGTGACACTTGTCCTCTCCTGCCTGAAGCATGGGTAGCGGAGACCTCAGGGCTGAGCTCCAGTGCAATGCCAATGGTGCCTCAGGCATGGGCATGGCTCTGCTGCCTTGCCAGTAGGCAGAGGATGGATGTGGGCAGGTGCCAGTAGCTTCTTGCATCTGCGTTGATAGGAGTCTGGCAATCTGGTCATTTTAATTAATCCCTTTTGAGCTTGTTTGTCTCTGAACCTGGACTCAAATGGAGTGTGGTGGTCGATACCCATCCCTGGGTGCTGCTGGCCAAGGAGCTCAGTGAGGAGATGCTGGTTGTGCTTCCTGCTCCCGGAGCTGGAGGGAGGAGGATGCTCACTCAGGTCCTCCCTTGTTTTGAATGCTGAATCTGCAACAGGGAATAAGATGTGCCTGAAGTATGGGTTGCTGCTGCTTTTAGTGGCACATTACTGCAGTCCTGCCCCCGGCTATAGGGCTGGTGGGGATACGAGCGCAAGCCTCACTGGTTAGACTGCAGTCATCAAGCCCTCTCTGCTGTTCCTGACAGGGAACAGTTGTCAGTGTCTAAGGAGAGAATACAGGAACAAGGCCAGTGTGTAGTGATAGCTGCCGGTTCTATCTGCCAGCTCTCAGCCATCAGCAGCCTAGGGACTCCCTCAGATGCTGCCTCTGAATCACTGCCTTAGCCGGGGTGTCAGTCCTGAGCTCCTCAACTACTTGGGATGCAAACCACTGCCCTGCAGTGAGTTGCACTGATGGAATATATAGCGGGGAGGAAAAGAACCCTGCTTTTTGTGCTAACCTGTTCCGAGCTGCAGAGCCCTGTGTGGTCTCAGCTCTCCTCAATGGGTGCTGCTCCTCTCGCCGGATATCCTCATCACCCTTCTCCTTCGGTCCAGGCCTTCTGGAAGCGAGGGGACCGCAGCTGCAGGCAGGGTTCAAGATGAAGGGGAAACCACAGGATTTATACAATTTACATTATTTTCTGCTTGCCTTGTTTAGACACTGCTTCCTTGGTTTGAAAGATGCCTTTTTATATCTCTTTACAAGGATGTAACCCTTTTAACAAACATCCTCCTTGTTTTCCTTCTAAAAACCTTCTGAAAGGTAGCTCTTAGTGCATCAGATCTTGTTTTCCGCCCTGCGATTGGTATATCATGGCCCAGTGCAATGTGAATTTAGTCCCTGGGCTTTCCATGCTTGACGAAGGGCTTTTATGAGGATGGCCAAGCAAGACTGGACATGCTTTTGCTGGGCTGGATAAGGAGTAAATCTGTCTCTGTTGAAAGATTTGACTGCAGTGGCTTTGTCACTTTTCCCAAGCTGACATGGGAATAACAGATTAATACCATTGTCTTCTGAATGCTGAGAAGGGCCAGACAAAAATGCTTCTTATTCCTATTTTCGATTCTGTTGTTCACTGGATCTTTAACATTCAGCATTTCGAGAGGAAACAAGACTAGATGGAGAGATAGCAGGCTGGCTCCCAAATGAGCACGAGAATAAGTATTTTTTCCCCCACAGGCAGATAGTATCGCTGCTTACACACACAAACCAGGCATTGCTGTGCTTTAGAGCCTTGCTACTGAACATCACCGCTCCTCTCATCTTGGAAAGGGCTGGAAAAATGTGATATAATGGCAGGGAGATAGGGCTGGAGGGGAGCAGGGCTGGCCAGCCAAGGGCTGCACCCGCGGAGGTGCCGGCTCAAGCTGATAGGAAGACAGTTTGTACAACCAAAAACTATTCCCAGGGCTCCCATTGTTCCCGTTGTTTTCTCTTTCTCTGAAAATCCTTGTGACTCATGAGCTACCGCAAACAATTTTATGCTTGAGAGAGTGAAGGGCTAATAGCACTGGCTGGAAATGAGGAGGGAGCCCTGCAGATGAGGCAGCTGGAGACACCCCTGGTCCTGGTGTGGAAGGAGGAAGGGGGTTGTGGTTGTGGGGTACACAGGACACAGCTGCCTTGGCAGAAGAGTGCTGAACCAAAACCTAAGGAAAGCCTGTTATCTTGGTGTCAGAAAGCATTCCCACATCCTGTATGTGGTGACCTGCTCTGCCAGTCTCGCTATGGAGAGGTGGTCCATGTGAGATACCGTATGGTGCTGTGGATGTGAGGGCATTGTGTGAGGATCGCAGATGTGTTAGAGGGTTATAGGAGGGAATAGATTCAAGTTAGGTTATAGGAGACGAGATTCAAATGTGAGATTTGAGGTGCAGGCTGTGGTCAACACCTCCCTTGCTCCCCCTCTTCCTCACGAGCACATTGTGCTTTCCACCTGATTCTGAACGATGGGCTTCATTTCTCTTACACTTCAAACCAGTGCTTTGGAAAGGAGTGTTTTATCCTGAAACTGTCAGGGGTGTAGATGTTACTGCATATTAAAAGAATCGCATCCCATGCTGGGAATGGGAGAGGGGTCGGAGCTCATCCTTCCACCCCTAGAGAAAGGTCGAAAACCCCAAGGTCAGCTGGGTGCAGGGGAAACGTGTAACACAATTCCTGCCGGCTCAGCAAGCCCTGTGCGGGGGCACCTGGGCTGCTGGCGCCCATCTGTGCCTGGCTGAGCCTCCTGCTGCCTTCAGAGCCGGTTTTCACCCGGGCTGGTTTGCAGACCTCTGAGCACCCGTGTTGGGTGCTGCTGAGGTCGTGCCGCCTCGCCGGGTGCGCTCATCCATGTGGATCCTGCACGGCGGTCCCCGGGCTGGCTGCTGCTTCCAGAGCTAATTAAAACCAGTGCTAGATGAGTGTTGCTTCTCGTTTCGAGTTAAAGCCCAAACCAGATACGGCTCTTTGGCTCCAGCCCAGGAGCTGGTTTCGTATGAGTGGAAAGTCTTTGCTGCAGGATCTGAATTTAGTGTTTTCGGGTTGGTATTTGGAGTTAAGGGAGTAATTGTCATGCTCAGACCAATGGTGCAGCCTCTTGAAAAGCTGAGATCTTGACAGAGCACGTAAAGTGGGAGCTGAATGGTGGTGAGATTGACGGGCCACTCTATTAGAAGGGATTGTGAGTGAGTCAAAGAACTTGGAAATCAATATGAGGATTGCAGAGAAAGGTGGTGAAGTACAGACAGGGCTTGATCAGCTGTGGAGGACACAGAGGAGGAGGAGATGGAGGGCTGCTGCAAAGCATTGCAGCCTGGGAGTCCTCTGGTAAGGGAGGGGTGGGAGTGCAGTGTTTGTGATGCCATGTGGCATTCCCATTGCCCTTCCCTTCATAGTGAGGCACTGTGTGCCGTGGCATCTCCTTCCAGGGGTAGGTGTGTCTCTCGGAGGTTGTCCAGGCGTTGGACAAATTGATGTTGATCCATCAAGAGCTCATGGAGGTGTCTCACAGCCATCTAGGGATGCAGGGAATGGCTGTGTCTGATGGGTAAAGCAGTAGATCGGAGCTGAGCGAGGGGTATGTGGCTCGGGCAGGAGCTGAATCCAACCCCTGCCTTGCAGGTCTTTGCCATAACCACGGGAACATCCTTCCCACACCAAGCTGGATCCAAGTAAAACATTAGGATGTGAAGATTGGAAGATGTGTAATTTAATTAGCTTGGGGGGATTTTTTTATTTTAAGATAAAATCAATACAGCTTTTGCTTCACAGCAGCAAACTACAGAAGTAACAAAGTACTGATGTGTCATTGCAGAATGTGATGGCTTTGATGTCCCAGTGACTTCTAACATTCCTGGACCTCCAGGACTGGCTGTCCTGGGAGGCAGTTGCTCCAACACTGCAAGCTGGTGGGATGAAAGGATGGGGAAATAGGAGATCCATAATACAGGGCTGCCTGACTGGTGTGATGTGAGTACCAAGGCCTGAAGGCTCACAGCCCTTAGAAATGAAGCCAGCCCGGAGCAGTTGAATTTGCAGGACCAGGCTGTGGTGGCACTGGTGGTGCTTGGACAGGAGGGATGAGCTTGTGTCTGGTGCTGCCCATTAGCTCTTTGGTCCAGGGAGCAGTACGAAGGCATATCTCGGGCAATTTCACTTCTTTTTCCCCATCCTTAAAGCTGATGCTAGCGAAGGGCGAGGCTGGCCCCTGGGCATTGGTGTGATGCATCTCTGAGCATCACTGAATCCTGCCTGAGGTTCCTGAGCAAGCAGAGGTAATAAAGGGAACGTCTCAGTTTGGCCTTCGCTGTTGCCACAGATCGATAGGCAATAAACGGGATCCACTGCCGGCCTGGAAGGGGAGGCCGGAGCCTGGCCAGGGCTGGGGGGGGAGCGGGGCAGCCGAGACAATTTGTCGGCTCCTGCAGCCGGGGAGAAACAGTAAACACTCTATTGAGGGAAAATTGCTTGTTTTCTGGTACCCAACTTCCTCTTCACCGCCAGGTCCGCGGTTCATCAGTGCCCAATTTATCCTTTATTTGCTTTTCATAAATAATTCAGAAGAGTTTGAGTAGAATAATTGAGTCTTTTCCCAACCCTAATCCCAGACAATTCAAAACAAAAAGACATTTAGATTACAATTTGAGCGTATTAGCTGTTGGGAGATTTCCAGACAACTGATCTGCTTTCCTTTACAATTTCTATGCCGTTTCGCTCGTTTCTAAAGTGTTCTGCTTTGATAGTTAATAATTTGAGCATTTCCAGCTCTTCATGAAAAGACAGAGGCGTCGCTGCGATAAAGCACGGGCGCGCACGCTGCCTTTGGATGGGCAAGCTTATCTGTTTTCCAAGAAGGAACTAAATAAACGAAGTCGTGAGATTGCAAATCCAGCACTGGATGTGGCTTATCATCTGCAGGGAAAGAGATACAATCGCGCTGATTTGGCTTAAAATTAAGACTAAGCTTCTGAGCCGATGGGAGTTGAAAAGCCAGAAGGGGTGAGTTTGAGGAAGACTTAATGCAGGAAAACATGAGCCTGGGATCTTCTCCATGCATGGAGGAGAAATTAGACCGCGGGCTGATCTCCGTGCTGTGCTTTCCAGTGCAGAGGCTATGAGGTATGTTTGGCAGTTTGCTGGTGGGTTTTGCATCTGCTGAGGATGTTGCAGAGCATTGGTGAGGCTGGTCCTGCTGGTTCAGAGTGGTGGGGAGCAGTGTGGGATGCATGGCCAGCTCAGCTGCCTGTGGGATGCTCCAGGGTGCCTGGACCACCAAAGCCATGACCCCAGCTAACAGTTGAGAACACTAAGGAGGTTACCCAAGTAATTGATGTAAGCAGGGCAAGATGTGTTTAGTTTCTGACATGAGGATCTGGTTTATTTCCTCCCCGTGGGCAGCAGCCCTAGGGGGGACCAGGCACCCCAGCAGCTCTGCCAGCTCCTCAGGATGGTTGCGCGATGCAGTTCAGGCTCCTCCGTGATGCTCCTCATCAGTAGGAGGAAGGTGATGGGCCAGGCATTGACATAATCCACTGTGGCTGCCCACGCCTGGTGTTACAGCAAAGTGATGGATGGGGCTCATCACCTCTCAAGCTCTCTCCTGGTGCTGACTTTGCAGAAGAGAGTGGGGATCCTTGTTTGGGGTAAGGCTCTGGAAAAAGCACTGCTGCGGTGGGTGCCAGCATCCCAGGGAGAGAGGATGCCAGGGGAAGTTAATGACGTGGCTGGACCTTCCTGGGGGCTGGTTACCCTTGAAAGGACAGTGGCACATCCCCCACCGCTGCTCCTGTGCTGGCTGCCAGGTCGTGTGCCTGCAGCAGCAGCATGAACATGCCTGCTGCCTGCCCTGTGCTGCCTGCGGGGCCCTGTCTGGCTGCCAGCACCATGCTGGGCAGGTTCCTGGAGGAGCTATGTGTTTGTGTACCATGAAGGAGTGATGCAATGCTCCTATACCTTGCGGCATTGAAGGGGGTGTCCTCAGGAGGTGATGGAGTTGGCAGTAAAGGAGATGGAGGGCACTTGGATGTCAGCAGGGTCCAGTCCAGGGAGGTTTGAAAACTACTGGGTGCCCAGCACCTTTGGAAGCCATTCCTACCTGGCTTTGCCCACAGATCCCAAGGTTGAGTGTCTCCAAAACAGTGTTTTCTATAACAGTTCGGCAAATGGAGCAGAATAGAAGTGGTGCATCACTCCTGACATGGTGCTGGTTTCTGGAGCAGGAGGGTGGCACCATCCTTTATGCTGCCCTCAGCCACGTGTCGTCCCGGCACATGAGAGCATCTCATCCATCAAAGCAGAGCAGTCAGAGGTGAGAAGGTTCACTTGGGTTTTGTGTTGTCCTCATTGAAGATGGGCACCAAAACTGGGTAATGGGGGTGCTGTTTGCCCTAGTTGTGACCGTGGCAGTGCAGGGGTTCCAAGAGCAGGGGGCATTTCTACAGTGTATTTCAAGCACCAAGCCACAGTGGGGTTACTTTGCTTGCGTTGCTCTGCAGCCCCGAAGGACTGGGATATCTCACATATCCCTTCTCATGTTTAATTAACATCTGGCTTTGTGTTTCATCATTTTTTTAAGGTTCTCACACTGGCAGCGTATTGAAAGGTTACTGTGGCGTCTGGAACCATGTGTTTGTAGTACAGAGGCACTTAAAGGACCCTGATCTTTCTCAGGCTGAGCCTAATTCTGACTGTAATATGTAGGCTGTTAATTATGTTTGTTGAAGGATGCGCTGAGGCTGTGTCTGGCCAACTCAGATCAGGTTTATATAGGCATAGGCAAAAATATCTCCAAGCAGATGCATCAAGAGGTACCAGTAAGATTCAAAGAGGACCCAGCATGGAAAAAGGTTGTTTATGTCTTATATTTAACTCTAATTGGGTTAGGAGCTGAGACTCCGAGGATTAAATAAACTGACCTAAATACTGGTCTCAGTGGTTTTAGTTAAAGTCTGGTTTCCTGTATCTCAGCTGATTTGGTTTCCCAGGTTCTCTCCAAAGGATGTTATCTTTGTATGAAAGGTGTAAAGCCATATTTCATCAGCTATTGTGGCTCTGACAAAGCAAGACTCATTTGGGGATTAGACCCTGAGAACTGAACAGTGTCTGAAGAAAACACCTGATCCATCCCAGCCCCACAGAAGGTTAATGCAGAAGAAGCAGGGATGGGGTAGAAAGAGCGAGCTGGTGTGCAGGCATGATTGCTGGCACCATTGGTTATTATCTCAGCTAATAGCAGATGGTAGAGAGGAAGAAATCATCCATTTTCATTTACAATTTATTTTTGTGCTGCAAGAGGCAGGATTGCTCGAGTCGTTGCTGTCAGGCAATCCTCTGGAAGGAAAATCTTATTTACTGTGAGGGGTATTTTTGGAATGAGTTTTTTATTGGAGTGTATTGGGAGAAGACTCTGCAGGGCCAGAATTGAGATGGAGAACAAGCTCATTCACTGCCCGAGGGGCTCGGAGGGTTTTCATAGAGGAGGGGCCAGTGTTGGTTATCACGGGAGGTTTGTTGGGGCAGGAAGAATCTGTGTTTGGCTGTGGATGTGTAAGTGGGAACCTAGATCACCTTTTAGTGGATGTTTTCCAGCTGTAGCATAACCCCACATGGCTATATTTTGCCTTGTGATCCTTGGTGACCACTGAAGCAATTGATCCCTGGTGGGTACCTTCAGCTTTTGTGTGTCCCTGCTTGGGGCAGCGAGGTGGTGTGATGGGGACACGAAGGTGTTGTGGGCAGTGAGGTGACATGATGGGGATATGAAGGTGCTCAGGGCCCTGTGTTTCCCACAGCTTCATTCACACCAAGAGCATCGTTTTCCCCAGTAAGGCTGACATGGAGAAGCCCAGTTGCTGTACATCCCTTGCCATTTGGAGTAGATGCTCTTGTGGCTATGTTGAAAACATTGGTCCCGTAAGAGGAGGCAGCCTCTTGTTTCTTCAGTTCAATAGTCATGTTCAGTCTGTGTCTCAGGCAAGCTTGCGCCCTCTGCCAGACCCCTTCACTCTGCCTGTTGGACCTTTGCTTTATTCCGGTGCAGGTTTTCCGTACGGATCTGATAACAGCCATGAAGATCCCTGACTCCTTCCAGCTGAGCCCCGATGAGTACTACGTCCTGGCTGATCCCTGGAGGCAGGAGTGGGAGAAGGGCGTCCAGGTGCCAGCGAGTGCCGAGGCCATTCCTGAGCCTGTGGTCAGGTGAGTGAGTGGGGCCCCATGTGCCTGATCCTCTCTGCCCTGGTGGGATGTACACCATTCTCGGAGCGCATATAAAGGGGATGCACGGGATGCTGGGTTTGCACAGAGATGCAGGGGACCTCCTGCTGCATCTTGTCTTAGGCATTTGCTTGCTGAAAGTCCCTCTTGCGTGTGCAGGAAGTTGCCGTGCCAGGTGACCAGCTCCTTGTTTGCTCTTTACTGGGGAAGTTTTAGAAAGACCTGATAAAATCAAAGGGAGGATAAAAACCTACCAACAGAAAACCACCCAGAACCACCTCTGCTTGGCTGGTTGATGCATCTTGGTCTAGAAACACGTGGCTCTGCTGCTGCTTCATGGCAGGGGTGCAAGAGCTGGCCCTTGAATTAAAACCTTCCCTCTTTACCGTGTGAGCTGTTTGTGGAAATGTGATGGGCATGCGAGGTTCGTGGCTTGGAAAAGCAGCCCAGCGAATAGAGAAGCTTCTCCCGGACCTCGTAGCGACGACGTCTATCGGCCTAGCTCGGTGTCTCATTAGCTATTTTAAAATAGGGAACTCGGGTTTAAAATAGACGCTTAAACAGCTGCTCGGGCTAAAAAAGAAGAGACGTGGGGGAGCTGCTACCCATTCGCTCTGTGTGTGGGAATATCCCAGGGTGATGGGTGAAGCGCGGGGGAAAGGCTGGTGCTGCTGGTGCAGGAGGGAAGCAGGCAGGTTGGGAAGGGACCCCAAAACTGGCAGGGTCAGACCCTAAACCTCACGGGGTCAGACTCCACAGCTCGCAGGGTTCGCAGGAGCTTTGCAGCTCCCGTGTTCCCTCCGTGGTGTGTGACCCTGGGCGCGCATCCTGCGGAAACACCGCTGACAGCGTCGTGACGCTGGGGCTGCCCGTGGGAGCGGGGGGACGAGGTTTGCCCAGGGGCTTGGGCGAAGCGGGTGGAGGCTCTGCTTGTCCCACAGCAACAGCAGCTGCTCCTGCAGCTGCCGACCCTGCTGCTGAAGTAAACTTTTGTGTACGCTCCCCTTCCTCCCCCGGGGAAAACAGAGAGAGAAATGAAACTTTAATGAGGCTGAACACATCAAAAGGGAAGTTGTAAAGGGGCTGTTGAGTTGATTTAATCCTTGGGAAGGAAAAAAAAAACCCAGACAAAAAAAAAAAAAGCCCAACAGAAAAATAAGAGGGAAAAATCCTCCTGTGTGTGGAGTATCTTTTTTTAGTTGTCTTTGATAGCTAACCGCAGTCTGGACTCCTCAGTGCTCTGCTCCCCAGCTGAGGCCTTGTGCCGGTGCTATTTCCAGCTGAAAAGTGATAGCTTGGCTGCTGCCGGTGCCCGTGGGAAGGCAGCCTGACCCGCGGCTGCTGCGGGCGCTGCTTCCCGGCGCTCCGTTGGGTGCCTTTTGCATCCCAGACCTCGGAGCCCGGGTTCAGGGCAGGCTTCGGATAGTGCTCCTCTGCTTTTCCCCAAGCCCTTGGTTTTAGAGATCCTGGGGAAGCTTTCCCAGTGCTGCACGTTCCCACACAGGGATGCTCCTAAAGCGATGCTGATGCAGGTCATCCCTCCCACATCCCCGTCCCATTCTGTCCTGTTCTAGCACCAGCCCTTTCCCAGTATCTTTCACGTGTTTTTGGGCTGCCGTTGTGTCTCCTCTCAATCCTCTCTCCTCTAAACTAAGCAGATCCATTTATTTTAAGCTTCCATCTAAGACTGTGTTTTCCAGAGTTGCGTCAGTCATCTTCCAGGCTTCCCCTGGTCTCACCCATGTCACCAGCAGGGACATGCCCACAGGCTTCAGAGGGGTCATCAGACACCCCACCACAATGTGGTGCTGCACACTCACCTGGAGGTTGGGTTTCACTTCCACCACCAGCTCATCCTCTGAAGAATTTCCTAATACTTTGGGTTATTTTGCTCGTTGGATTATTCTCAAGCACAGCGCTGTGCCATAATCCTTGATGAATTGCCTCTTGCAATGCTTCCAGCTCTTTCTCAACAGCTTTTTGAGTTCAAGCCTTGCTCTCCAAAGAGTTTGTGACTTCCCTTGAAGTTATACTCAGCAGACTGAGCAAGAGCACCCATGTCTGTGTGAGGAAGCCTGGCCCTGCAAGAGGTGTCAGCACAGCCCACGGCCACCGGGAGCATCTCCTGATAGGTAGTGTTGAAGCCTCGCTAAGTGAAGATGGGTCCCATCTGCTCCTCTCCTATCCACCCACCGCAGAGGTCCCATCCCATGTCAGATGGTTCTTATCCCCTGTTACTTTCTGTGTGCTTTCATGTAGGTTGGGTGTTTCAGTGGTTTTCCTGAGTTTTGTTCGTACGGGCAGATACTGAGTGTCACCTGCTCTTCTGAAATGTGACCTGTTCTTTGTGACCTCCCAAAGATACTCATTAGTGGCTCCATCACTCAGGTGGATTTCTTCAGCCCCTCTGGGTTGTGATGTTCCCCAGTCATCCCAGGCTGCTGTGGGATAATGCTGCTTACCCACAGCCTTCACTTCCTTGGAGGTCGTTCCTCTCTTATTGCTCCATGTGCCTATCCTGCACCGTGTCCCATCTGCCTGAACCATCTCCCTTGGCTGGCGAGGCAGCGAGCATGCCTGAAGGACTTTGTCCTTAGTCTGAAGCCTGTTTGGGATATTCCACCTTCACTAGTGCAACGTGAGTGGAATGAAGACCTCATTTTGCAGCAGTGTTAATGGTTCCACCTGCTTTGTGCCATGATGCACATCCCAGGGGGATAAGCGGTGCCAGATTTGTTTCAGTCAGGACAGCATCTCTCCACGTGCACACCAGAAGGGACGTGTGAGCAGTTCTCCCTCCCACAGCATCCTTGCCCTCAGTGTTCTCCCACTTGGGTCACCCACGTGAGTTGGGGATGGAGAGAGCAGCATTCCGACTGCCAAGGACAGATGAAGACTGCAATCTCTTTTGTATCTCCAGTGTTAGACAGCTCCCTCTTGCAGCTTGCCCTCCTTTGGAGAAATGTCAAGTGTTCTTTCACAGGAGATGACTGTATTTCATCTGCCTGAAGAGAGCAGCCTGAAAAGGCCTTATAGCTCCATTTACCTCCCTGGTTTAATTGCTTTAATTTGCCCCTGTGTCCATCCCAGCAGCAGTGAGCAGGTACCTCGCTGGGCCCACCTGAGCTGCTGCTTTCACTGCCCCACACCTCTGCACCAGTTTTGCCCCTTTGCTTCCAAAGTTTCCTTTTTCCCTGCTCAAAATATGTCACATAACCCCAATGGATCCTCCCTGTATTGGACAGGGACAGTCCTCATTCCTTTCTCTGCTGAAAAGCATCACAGACTGGGAAATGCGGAGCCCCTTCTTCGCTGTCAGGACAGCATTTTGTTTCCCCCCATCTCAAAGGTGTAACACAAGGATGTGACAGAGTATCCTGCCCTTTGTGGGAGCAGAGAATGGATGCCCATGGCAATCCACTCCTCATGTTGTCGCTCCTGACAGCCATTTCCATGTTACATTCCTAGAGGGAAGCAGGCAGGGAGATGCCACGAGAGCCCCTGGGAGCTGGAGAGCCAGCAAGCACTGCCTGCAGAATCGCACTGAGCCCATCATCCTGACCCCAGGGGACTGGTTCATGGGCTGGGTGATTGGCAGCGAGCAGCTTTTGCCATGGAAGGTGTGAGAGTCTCTTCCCACTCCAGAGGTGGATCTCACCCTCCAAAAGGTGCCTCATGCAGCTGCTGCTGCTCTTTGCAGCTCCCACCTGAGTGCTTGGAAACCAGCTCTTGTACCCGCGCCCTGCCTCTGGGTTTTGTGCTTCCAAAGCTGAAAATGAGATTTTTCTGAAGCATTTTCTGTTGCTGGAGCTCTAAAATGTCACAAGCTGGGGGTGAGGCGGGAGGGAAGAGCTGCAGTTTAAGGAATGCTTTCCCCAGAAAGCATCATCTCAAAATGCGTCCACCAAGAGCCACCTTAAACTCGAGGGTCCTTTCTAGGTTAGCACAAATCGCAGTACAGTTGTGAGGAAAGCGGTGGGGGAAGAGGTGCAGCATCTCTTGGCTTGGTGTCCTGGGAGGCACGGATGCTGCTGGTGGCCACCCGCATGCCAGGGTGATCAGGCAGCGCAGGAGATCATCTGCTTCCTCTCCACAATCGTTTCTGGCTCATCGCTGCTGAAAAGGGTTTTATTTTGTGTAGTAACAGCTCTGAGAATTGCCCAGAGCTTGCAGGGCTCCAGTGTAGCGAAAAAAGCCATTTGCAGTCAGATGAGAGCAGGGGAATGAGGAGTCGAGGTGAGTTTCCCTCTGGAGAGGCAGGGAGCAGGCAGGATGGCATCCTCTGCCTCTGCATCTCTTGTATGTCACCCACCCTGGGATGCAGGTGGTGATGGCGACACTACATCCCAGTGATGACAGTACATCCCACCTCTGCTAGAGCCCATAGCTGAAAGATCTCCAGTGGTTTTCCAGAGCCAGAGACGAGCCTTACAACCCTCACGTGAATTGTTTCACGATTGGGTAAACTGAGGCACTGAGGTTTCCACCATAAGTCAACGGTACAGCCAGGTTCGAGGTCCCAGCCTGGTGTAGGGCACAGCTGGGTGCTGGATGTGATGTTGGGCCATCTCAGCACTGACTTGAGCGTAAGGATTAAGCATGGCAAAGTAATGGGAAGAGTTGTCACAACAGTTTTGGAGCATCAGGGCTGTGGGTACCACTCTTCTTACAAAAGGGAAGAAGCTTTAGATGAGCTTTGTCTTCCCTGAGCCACACCGTGATACACCCAAGAGGAAAGTGGACCTTGCTGGTTTGCCATGGGTGCTTATAGGAGGCTGTGAAGCCTTCTTTGCAGAGTGGGTGTGCAGGGACCTGGCCTGGGCTCATCCATACCTACAGGCATCAGTGCCAGTGCCATGCATAATGCTGCATTCAGCTCACACAGCAGAGCATCACCCCATAAAGCAGTGGCACCTATATGGGATTTTATGCACCTGTATAGGCTTTAATTCCTCCTTTATTTAATGATTTACCGGTTTTGGCACACGGCTCCTTCCCCAGGCTGACGGGGCTGCAGGCAGGATCTAGAGGTGGCTTTTGGATCTCACATTAAGCCACATTAGTATGTGCTGTAGATTCTGTTTCCTGTGAATTTGCACACAGCAGGAGGACGAGCAGGAAGGCTGTTTCTTGCTGGCAGGCTTCCCAGATATTCTTGGCGTTGCAGATCTATACTTGCATCGTCGCTGTGGCCCTGTTTTAACAGAAAACAGAAAGTGCTGTGGCAACAGGAAGGCACAACCTCTGCGAGTACCAACTCGGCAATGGCGGGGGCACCAACGCAAACGCCGTCTGCCACGTCGGCACTGGTGTTTGTGTCACTGTCCTGTCCTGGTCCCCTCTGGTCCTCCTCCTTCAATGACCACACACACAGGTAAAGCAGCTCCTTGCTGCCCTGGGTGTCAGGCTGGTGTGGTGGTGCTGAGGCTGGATCGCACTGTGGACCTGCCCAGTGTTCATCTCCTTCAGGCTGTGATGTTCTGTAGTGGACTCCAGAGTTGCCCAAACATCTCCAGGAGGTGCAGCAGTTCTTCAAGAAGGTGCAGAGTTGTTGGCAGGAATGTTTGTGTCATGACTGTGCAATACCAATATCACTTGAAAGGGAGCAAGAGGAGTGGGTCCACTTGTGGGGTGCAGTGTTGGAGATCAGTATACTGGGGTGGGCGGAAGTAACTGGTACACCAGTAGCATGTGTAGGGCTGGGCACATCCCTGCCCTTCTTCTCTTCTGCTCCCAGTGGGTGGACACCGTGGCTCTTCCCATTGGGGCTGGGTGCTTGTCATGGGTTCAGCAGCAGCAGTCAGTTTTTCTCCTTCTTGGTAGCTGGTGCAGCGCTGTGTTTTTGATTTTGTGCCTGGGAGCAGCGCTGATAACACCAGTGTTTTCAGTTACTGCTTGGTGATGTTTTGGTTTGACCAAGGACTTTCCGAGTCTCATGCTATGCCGGGGAGGAGGGGGAGCCGGGAGGAAGCAGAGGCAGGGACACCTGACCCAAACTGACCAAAGAGGTTATTCCATACCACAGCACGTCATGTCCAGGATGTGAAAACGGAGAGCAGAGACCCAGAAGGGTGTGGTGGTGGACCAGGGGTGCACGGCATGGTCAGGTTTTTTGGTACTGGGGGGTTCGCTGCTAGGGGTGCACTGGCTGGGTCGGGCTTGGTGAGCAGTTGTATTCTCTTTCTTTGTATTTCTCTTGCATTATTACTGGTGGTAGCAGCAGTGATTTGTGTTATACCTTAGTTACTAAACTGTTCTTATCTCAACCTGTGCGAGTTGCATTCTTTTGATTCTCCTCCCCATCCCCCCAGGACTGGGGTAAGAAAGAGAGGCAGTGAGTCAGTGGGAAAACTGCGGGGGGGGGGGGGTTAGAGACTTAAACCATGACAGTGCTGCATCCAGAACAGGGAGGGAATGATTCCATCAAAGGGAGAAAATAATGCTGGGAGACGAATGCGTTGCAGTGGGGAGCTTGGTAGCACCAAGGAGCTGTGGCCAGGCTGGAGAGCAGCGGGGTGGCACAATATAAATGTCCCAGCAATGCCTGGGCTTCACCTCTCCCTCTTCCCCGGTGTGCGACGGGAGCCCTGGATGATGTCCAGGCTGTATCCCTGCGGCAGCACGGCTTCCAGCCCGGAGAGGGCTTCCCGAGGCTTCGTTCTCAGCATGTACTCTATGAACCAGCACACTTTGTTCTCCAGTGTTGGGATTGGACTTCCTCTGCTCGGTCGGCGACGCAGGCTGGCTGTTGACTCATCAGCAGCTTCCCTTGGGCTTCTCTGCAGAAGGGGCAGGCGGGATTCTGCTGCAGTTTGTGCATCTTTTGGAACAGAGCTGCTGGTTTTTTAACGTGATCTTTCCTTTTTTTTTTTTTTAGCCTCTTTTTTTCCTTCCTTCCCTCCAGCTCATCATGAAAAATGTGTGAGTTTGGAGCTCGCAGATGGCATGCTGGTGCTCATACAAAGGGCTATTTCTTGGGTCAGTTATCCCCATTCTGCCCTTAAATATGCCTGGATTGGGGTATGCTTCAGAAATCCATGTATGCTTCCCTTTCTTCCCTTTCAAGATCTGAGGCTCTGCTCAGATCAAAAGAAGTAGGAATCCCAACTGCTCTATAGGTTAATGTTTAGATTGCGAGCCCTGGGGCATGGGAGCACGGAGGAAGGAAAGCTTGATGCTGGCGCACTCGCTGTGCTCCTGGGTACCTGCATGGTGATGCTCGGCCATGGTAAGGACAGGATGTCCAGTGGCACTGATCCAGGACAGCAGAAAACCCCATTGATGTAACATCGGTGGGTTCCCTCTGTAGCTCTGTTGCTGGGAAAGGGAGGTTTTCACTCTGATCTGCTCAGGCAGCCCTTGTCCCTGAGAGCAGTGGGGAGGGATGGGCTGTTGGCAGGGTGGCCTGTCGTAGCATCAGACTGGTTTGAGTTGGAAGTACCTTAAAGCTCCTCCAGCTCCAACCCCTGCCATGGGCAGGGAAACCTTCCACTGGAGCAGGGTGCTCCAAGCCCCTGTGTCCAACCTGGCCTTGAACACTGCCAGGGATGGGGCAGCCACAGCTTCTCTGGGCACCCTGTGCCAGCGCCTCAGCACCTCACAGGGAAGAGCTTCTGCCTAAGAGCTCATCTCAGTCTCCCCTCTGGCAGGTTAAAGCCATTCCATTTGTCCTGTCACTACCTGGCACTGTAAAATGTCCCTCTCCAGATTTCCCTTTAGGTACTGAAAGGCTGGTCTTTTAGATGTCTGATTTAGAATGGGATGAATCACCTCTTTGTCAGCAGCAGTTCGGTGGTTCAGAGGGTCTGGGCAGTACAAAAGGTGATGTTGGTGCTGTAGAGGGCTGTCAGCCTGTGCCTGGTGCCTGGGAGTGCTTTGCAAAGGGGTAAGTGTGATTTACTCTGTTACCTGTTTCTGGTTTACAATCTGCTTGACAAGTTCTCATGTGGGCTTTCAGCAGGTCCTCACCTTTATTAGTTTGCTACAGGAAACGTGTTAATCCAGCCTGTTCTTACCTAGTGCTGAGCCACTTGGACTTTTAGTTTGAATGTTTGCTAATCCTCCCAGTGGATGCCTGTGGTTTATACTGGATCAAGCACACAGAAAGTCAAGTGTATTTCAGCAGTAAATGTATAGAACGAACAGGTTTGATTTCCCACTGCTCTGTAACGAGGTTTACAGGTCTCAGAAGGAGCTCTGGTTTGGTACAGCCTTGGGAGCCTCTGCATCTCGCTCCATCACCTCCGCTCTCCATCCAGGGCCATGGATTTAGTGTTTAGCTGGGCAAACCCTGGCAGATTTGATCACTGCTGCTTGCAACAGCAGCAGTAATTAAATCACCTGCTAGTGATTGAGTGTACCTTGTGTCCCCATTGAGCAATACAAGAAACTATCACTTTGAAGTGCTCTTCAGGGTGATGGGAGGAGCAGGACAGCCAGGCAGCAGGAGTAGCTGCTCCATTCTTGGTGCTGTGGATAATCCTGTTGGATTTAGGTGAAGCATTGCTGGAAATGTCCCAGGACCTTGGTGAGGTGGAGAAGGTGCTTTTGTTCTCAGTGCGCTTGAAGATGTGTAAACCACCCCAAAACAAGTGTAGCTGCAGAGTGGATGGTGCAAGAGGCAGACGGGTCCCTCCTGGTGTGGGATGGGCTGTGTGCTGTTCCCAGTGACTCAGCGTCGGGGTTGTTCTCATGTGTCTCAGGGTTCAGCGTTAGTGCAGTGATTCAGAGCACATTAAAGAAATGGCTGGGTGCTGCCTTTCCAGATTCCTCAAAGCTTTGCTTTCCTTGGGCCGGATTTCTGTAAGCAGACATGTGCAGTGGTCACAGCAGCAGTCATCTTGCTGCCCTCCTCTGTATCTTGAGCTTTCCCATGCCCAGCTCCGTTATCAGTAGGGTCCGGGGGATTTGGCTGGCTCCTGATGTGCTGTGGCTCATGGCCACAGCCGCTGTTCAGCCCATGGCAGGTGCTGCCATCACCCGCAGCCTCTGTCTCTGGTCCCCAGAGTGGGATGCAAACACAAGCGGAGCTGTTTGCGTTACTGGAATAATTGTGGAAACATTATCTGGCTGAGATAATTAATTCCAGATGCTTTAACGTTAGTAGCTTGGCTTAGGTTACATAAAGAAGCAACGTTTTTTGTCTTTTTATATCCTGAAAACATATACTCAAGTGTCTCTGGCTTCCCTAGCAGCCATTCCAAGATACATATTGCTTAAATGGAAATGAGCAGAATGCTAGCAGCCTGCTGGCTGGGATTGGAGAAGGTTGGCGGGTGGCACGGGTGCCTGTGGGGCCACTGGGTAGCGGTGCTATGGGAGAAGGAGGAGAGCAGCACCCATGGGTGCTGGCGCTGGCTCTGTCCTACTTGCCCATGGGGAGCAGATGTTGCCTGAGCATCCTCTGGGGTCAGTGGCCACTGTGTTTTGCTGGGCTTTGGAGCCAGAACAGCAGCACAGGCTGTGCCTCCTCCCAGCAACGGGTCAGAGTCCACTCCTGCTGCTTTTGATCGTAGAATCCTAGAATGGTTTGAGTTGGAAAGGACTTTAAAGATCCTCCAGTTCCAACCCCTTACCACCAGCAGGGGCAATGCCGCTGTTAGGGCACAGAGAGAAAAGGGGTCAAGGAACAGGGAGAAGGTCCTTGCACCACATCATTTGTGTGTATTTTGCTCTCAGCCCAGACACTGCTTTCGTCTATCAGCCAGAAAAACATCTGTGTTCCAGTTGTTCCAAGCAGCCCACCAGCAAACCACTGCCTGGCCATTGCTGCCTGCCCATGCAGCCATGGTTTGCTGCTGCACAGCAGTTGTGCACATGAAGCCTGCTGTGAAACAGTGCCCATCCTCTCCTCCACTTCGGGAAGGTGGATGCTGCTGTGCAGCTTCCCAGCGCTGCACCTGGATGTTTCCTTGCCAAGCTTCTTCTCTGGTCTACATCGCAGTGGTTTTCTGGGCACTGAATCAGAGTTGAGATTTAAATTGATGAGCTAAATCTCAGGGAGATTTGGGCCAGAATGCAAACGTGAGAGAGATGGGGACATCAACACTCTGGTCTTGATCTCGTCTGCCCAGGATCAGGCTTTTTATATGGTGATAAACAGCTCAGAAAGGAAATTGGGAAAGCTGGCTGGGTTTCACAAGATGGCTGTTTAGTGCCTCCTGTTCACTTGTTTTCTTCTTTTTATCACATCAAAGAAGAGTGAATCACTTTCTCCTTAGAGGATTACATTATTCCAGAGGCCTGGAAGGACCCACTCTGGTTACAGGCTGCTGCTGGAGGAGATTTTAGATGGAGAGGAGAAAACAGCATTTCTCCTACTGCACCTGTTCATTGCAGTTTGGAGCTTGAGCTTCATTCCAGTACAACTTCCAGAACCTGCCTGTATAAATCCTAAGCCGCACGTCAGGGGCCACCCACCCCCAACCTGACCATCCTGCGCAGAAGTGGGTTGTCACAGGGAGATTGCCCATCCTAACCAGTGAGGCCCTGAATGGTCCTGGAGCCGAAAGGAGTTTCCCAGCCAAGAAGCAGGCACAGTGCTGGCAACTGCAGGATGTGTCCTGTGGAGCTGCGCATCCCAATCATTGGGGGCGGTTTAAAAGCTGGTAATGATCATTTCTGATGTTCACTGGATAGTGCTGAGCGTCCAGGGTTTAGCTGGGAAAAACAACAGCTAAAGGGATGGTTGGTGGTGCTGAGACACGCTGTCCTGTGCTGGTCCCTGCCTGGCAGAGGATGCTGGGATCCCTGATGCATCCCGGGGTCCCTGACACTTCTCCATCGCAGGAGGGATGGGGTGTGCAGCCTGCAAGCAGCCACCCAGGCATTACGTCACCCGGAGCCACACTCACTGGCTGCTGGTACCCAGAGGGCAGGACACTGCTGCAAACAGCGTTAACCCCTTCCTGAGCATCCCCAGTGCCACTTGGGTAACACAAAGGTACCTTTGCGGGGCTGAGCATTGGCCAGTGATGTCTGCGCAGTCAGGGGATGCTTTTCTGGGCATGGGTGCTCCTGTTATACAGCTTGGTGGATCCTTCCAGGGCCAAATGCAGCTGCTTTGCTCTCCTGAAACAGCAGCAAGAAGCCCAATGAGAGCTTCAAAGCTGAACCAAGTGTTTATCACCTGTGTATGTGTTTGGGACAAGCAGTTTACTGAAGGTTTAGGGAATATTAGAGGGTAGTGCCAGCCCAGCCATCCATCACACCCATCAGCAGTGGTGGTGATGAACCGCGTGGTTGCATTGGGCTGCTTGCTCGAGCATGGATGTGCGCAGGAAGGGCTGATGTTGTGTTACCTCCATCAACTTCTTTTTCTAGAAATGTGCTTTTTACAGCCCTTACACACAGATAGCCCATGAATGGCACAAAGCGGGGTGGCAGACCGGGCCACCAGGCCAGACAACCACTGCGGGTTCCTCTTCCCAGACCCACCTTTGACTCCTGGGCTGAGCCCTGTGCCCGCTCTGTTATGTATGCATGAATTTTTGTGGGTTTGCAGAGGCTGTTGCCAAATCTTGAGGGGTTTTGGCTCCAGCAGCCAATGAGGAAATACTGCACATTCTTACTTTGCTGCACAGAGTGGTCCCAGCAGTGCCAGCTGAAAACGGGACTTTAAATCTATTGATGCTCTTGCTAAAATAAAGGGGTTTGTTGTTGTGACCATTCACCCCATTCTCTGTCTTTATGTCACCGCTCTCCTATGGGCAAGCTATAGCATCTATAAAATCTATTAGCTTAAGTTCATAAGAAGGTTGGGTCTCTGCTCCAAATGCCCTGCTAGATATTAATAAAGAGAGGATGGAAATCATCCCTTTAAATTGCCTTTTTAAAGTTGTCATGTGCTGCAGGAGAATTCCCCCCACGAGCAGAGCTGTTGGTGAGAACAGGATCAGCATCCACTGAAGGTTGCTGGCAGAGTTATCTTTCCACTGAGTTTCCTAAGCTGATTTATTTATGGACGCTGGACAAGTCTAATTTAGACTGGGATGTAAGTAAAGAAAAGATGATTGACTAAAGCCTTCGTCGTAATAAAATGAAGTATTTTCAGAAGAGAAACTGGATTAATTATTTCTATCTAGTGTATTAAAAGGGAGCATATAGGAAAAATTGCCTTCTCCCTTCAGCCAAGTGAAGCGTTCAGTTTACAGAGATGATTAACCATGGGAATTTGCTGAGTATATTTTATTACTGTGTAATGTTCTCCAGGGATACATGTGATCCTCAAGAGTGTTGGGGTCCACTTACTCCTCTTCCTCAAGTGCCCTTGAGACCCACTTTCAGACTAATGGCCCCAGGTTTGTTGTGCTTTTGAGGTTGCTCCCAATTTTCAACCCTTCGTTTAAATAAGCCCTTGATTGATACAGGGTTTTGATGGTTTTTAGCGCTGTGTCTCTGGCTGGATAAATAAAGGAGTAAATGCTCCTCCAGTGTAATCGAGCTTCTGCAGATGGTTTGGCGCTTGGTGGGGCTTTGCCTTGGTGATGCTTTGCTGGTGATGGTGGAGGGGGAGTCGCAGCATCTCAGTGGTGGCACATCACCAGCAAACACCAGTAGTTGCAATGGGCACATGTGTGGTCCCACCATCAGAGCCCTCCTTGGAAAATGGGTCATCCTAGAAGTGTGTTGCACAGGGAGGGCACACATCACCCTTATCCCAGGTTGCTGGGTTGGCAGCGAGGTGCTAATGGGAAGCCACCTTGATGGAGTGCTCTGGCTTAAGGAGGGCAACCACGCTCCCTAGGGTCCAGCCGAGAGGTTTCTTTGTGAACTCTTTAAGGTATATTTTGAGGTGAAGAAAGTCCTTGTGTAATCCTGTACTCCAGCTATGTGTATTAATGACAGGCCATGCTGTTCATTCCTCTAGTGTTTTCATTTCCTGCTTTGGCATCGTTTATCCTCTGCTGCCTGCCCGGTTTAGTGTATTTGAGACATTCCCCATTGGGATATGGATCACCTCAGCTTCACAATGCTTTCCATCCCCAACCCAGGGTCATGTACGATACTTTCTCTTAACACCCCTTGCACATCACAGAGCCTCAGAAGCTCAGCGTCTTGGCTTGTCTTATGTTCTTCATAACACATTGCTTGCTACCTAGAGCTCTTTTACTCTAGTTGAAGAGAGGTGGTTTGGGGCTTTTTGGAGCATGTTCTTGTTCTTCTTGCATACCTAGTTTGGTTTGGTTGGTTGTGCCCTGTACAGGGTCCCTGGCTGCAGGGATGCTCATGTGTCACCATCACCATTTATATGGAACATGCCAAAGCTGATAGAGCCCCATTCCTGTGTGTAAGCGAAGCCCTGATGACATCCTTGCCAACCCCAGCTCTTAGGGCCCAGCAGGAGATGCTGCTTAAGGTGGCCTCCGTGGTTTGTTCTCTTTATTTAGCTGTGTCTCCACTGCAGTGTGTGGGCAGCGCAAAGTTTGCAGCTTTTTGGGCTCCAGTTCTCTTTGCTGTTGCTGTAGATGAGGAGAGGTGCACAGCATGGGCTGTTTTCTGTGTTGCTGTAAATCAGCGCATGGTTTTTTCCGGAGGATTGCTCTCTTGTATTAAATCATAGAATCTCTTCCTGCCAATGTTTCTCCTAGCCCAAGGCAACTGTCTCTGCAGTCATTGATCTTTATATCTGAACATCTATATGCGGTGTGGTAGCATGGATCAGGGAGGAATGGGTTGCTCTTTAGGAGCATGATTCTACACACTAATACAACTCCAGGAGTACATGAGAGGCCGTGCATCTCCAGGCATTGCATCCTTGGTCTTCCTAGAGGCTTGCAGTGTCCCGTGTGAGCCCCAGGATCTGGCTGCTTTCTGCACCCGTTGGGATGGGAGGGATGCTCATAGGAGCAGGGACAGCCTTTTGTATGGTTTGCTGAGCCATAAAAATCTTGTGTTTTAACTAAGTGCTGCAGATGAGTCAGGGGTTGATCTGGACCAGGCTTCCGGCAGGTCTCTATATATAGGTTATACATGCTGCTTACTGTATAAAACCCAGTTCTGCAGTTATTTCCAGGATGCTGTTGGGCAGCACATATCAGCACCACTCGAGTCACAGCTCAAAGCCACCCAGCAGGGCAAAGTGTCCCGACAAATGTGCTGTCTCCTACTCCCTACAGTGCTGTCCCTATGGAGGTGCAGACCTGGTTCTGGAATCCCATCTCCCACCTGGTGCTATACTAAAGTCATAAAATTCATGTCAGTAGCACACTAGTGTAAGAGTTTCTTATCTTGGGATTCTTCTTGAATCTTTGTATCTTAATTAACTTGATCTTCAGCAGCAGAGGAGAAAAGAGTCGCTCTGTAAATTCCAGTTCCTGTTCAACCAAAGCAAACTCCGTTTAATGGAGCAACGTCAGGAAAAGCTGAATATGGAGTTCTTTTGCTGGTGGTGCTGTTATCCTCAGTGAAGCTCCCTGTGATCTCTGCATCACCAGGACCTGAGGGTCTAAGCACACATCCAGGTTTCGGGGGGGTTCGGTAGCATTCAGGTGGCTGCGTGATCGGGGGGATTCATTTATCTCCCATGTCTGAGCACCAGGTTCAACAAAAATCCTCTGCCATGGGATAGCTGCAATGGGAAGGCAGAGGCTGCACACACACATGGGACCTGACCTGACCTGACCTGGGGTGGCCGCTGTATCCTGCACACCAGCAGCACTGGGAACACAGCACTTTGGCTCTTGGCATGTGGTATCATCTATCCCACGTTACAGATAACCCAAAGGGGTTCCTCCAATCACCATCCACATCCTCACCAGTCTGAGTGCATTTCAGTGCCTGTCAATGCAGTACACGACCTGCTCAGGCTGCTCCTTTGGTACAAACACAGAGCAGTAATCTTTGCACTTCTATGCCAGGCTAAAATTAGCGGCTCCTTTCTCCTGAGCATCCCCAGCTGGCCCGTGTCACCCCATCACCTGCTGCAGCCGGTTGTTCAGCAAGCAGCTTGTGTAACGTGGCTTAAGGAAGGCTTATGGCTCTTTCCAACAGGAATATTCATTGCAGTCAGAGGATTAGGTTTTTCTCTCAACAGCTTTGAGCTTTCTGCTGTAAGACGGCAGTGCTGACCCACCATGGGCCCTTTGCAGAGCTGGACCTGGGCTTGCGGGAAGGAGAAGTTCAGTCCTTCTTGGACCAGTTCACATTGCACAGTGACTCCTGTATATCCTAAGGGGTTGGGAGCTCCCTAGATGACATTCCTGAAGCCTGAGTAGGAGCACACCTCATTTCAGTGTTATTACTGCTGTTCTGCATTAAATACAGACGTTGCTGAATCCCCAGGCCCTGTCCTAGATTACACGGAGCTTGTTTTAAGATCTGGGGAGTGAGAGCTGTCTTTTCACAGGGTTATTTTCAGATCCTGAACTGAAATTTGGAGTTGTCCTTGGGGCATTGGGACACATCTTTATTTTCAGTTTGCTGGTGGGGAAGGTAAGGCAGAAGAGGCAGAATGAGCCCCTTTCTTGATGTTTTCCTCTCCAAGCAGTGGAATTATTGCTTCTCCCGCTAGTGGCTCTGGAAGTGCCTCCAATGGTTGTGGCTGCAGAGGACAGCAGTTAAACTACGTGTCTGGGTCTGGAGAAACTCCAGGTTCCTTTCCCTGCCCTGCCACAGATTTCCTTCCCAACCTTGGGCAAGGCAGGTAGGGTCCTGTTCCCGAGGGCAGCTGTGCGCAGATTTCTTCCCTTGGCACTTACAGGCCTTGGAGCATCATCCAGTTACATGATGGACACGATGGCTTTGCCCCAGAGACATCACAGAGCATGAGGCACTCGATGCTCTGACATTGACTCACAGATGAGGACAGGAGGCAGATAAAGCCTTGTGGGAGCTAGCGGGCTTCCTTGCTGGTGCTGGTGCAGGAGCAGGGCTGGATCCTCAGGAGCCGCTTGGAAGGGGCTGATGTGCTGCAGCAGGTTGCTGTTTGCTTGTTTGTTTCTTTGCAGCATCTTTCTGTGTTGACATCGGTGCCAGGGGGTGGTGTTCTGGGGGGGGGATGGACACACAGGAGCTGTGCGGATCCTGCAGCCAGCTCCCAACTTTGCAGGGATCTGTCAGCTGGCACCACAGGCTGCTTTTCATTTCCAGCGTGTCCTCTGCTTGCATGCCATTACGCATGGCACTGTTGACGTGTGCATGGCAAGTGTCATGCATATTGCCTTGGAGTTGCCAAGAGAAGGCAGAAGAGCTGACAGCCAGCGCCTGTTCGCTTTCTGTGCAGGGAGCTTGCAGCGCATGAGGCAGCTCCTGTCCCCATCGCTGTGGTGGGGAATAGAGAGCGCTCAGAGCACATCTCACAGACCGCCGTGGGATGCTCTCCATTGCTGAGCCTGCCAAAGTGCTGCCCATCGCGGTGTGAGTGCGGCACTAAAGTGCATGGTGTGCTGGAGGGTGTTCTAAATCAGAGGGTGCTCTGCCTGCAAAGGGTGCTTTGGGGAGTGGATGTCTGCAGAGAGTGGCTTCGGCATCTCCTCTGAGCAGCGCAGGACCAGGATCTGGTCTCTGTTGCGCTCTGGTAAATTGCAGAATCAGTTTGTGTTGGAAGGGACCTTAAAGCTCATCCAATCCCAACCCCTGCCACAAGCAGGGACGCCTTCCACTGGAGCAGCTTGCTACAAGCCACTGTGTCCAACCTGGCCTTCAACACTGCCAGGGATGGGGCAGCCACAGCTTCTCTGGGCACCCTGTGCCAGCGCCTCAGCACCCTCACAGGGAAGAACCACCCTCATAGTGGAGAAGTTAATTAGCAGTAATTGCTTGAGTTAATGGCTGTTCCTGTTAATTGCTGTTACTGTTCCTATCAGTATTTGGACCACTGTATCCATTGGACCTCATTTTTCTCATGTAAGGAGTTCATTTCTGTAGATGAATGGGAAGGCTATAGCTGTAGTTAAAGGAAAGTTGCCGTTTAGGGTGCTTAACAATTTACTTACTTAACAACACTGCTTCCTGCAGCAGCGCTGGGTGGCTTCTGGTCACCAAACCATAACCCATCTGTCCCACAGTCAGGTCCTGGGCTGGAGAGAGGGGAAGGATTGGGGGTGCTGGGGCTTCCTCCAGTCCTCAGAGGCCTCTGGAGAGACTTGATGGATGCCCCTGCTCCTTGAGCGCTTTGGGCAGGGCGCAGTGGGGAGAGGGCGCTGGCTGAGCTCATGTTCCCCAGTGTAACTAGGATGGAACATTGCACTGGAGTTCACCCGCTGGGCAGAGTCTCATATTCACAGAGGGCACGGCGGTGCCAAGCCCAGTGTCTGTGTGCCACCATCCTGCCTGCAGGGTGGAAGGAGCTGTGTTGGCAGCGTGGCTGAGATGGCAGCATGGGGAGCAGGAGCCCTTTCCTTAACCCTGTCTCAGTGTTCATCCCATGGCTTGGGTGCATCCTGCCTTTCTGAGGATGTGGAATGCTCTGTGCAGCCGTGGAGCAGGGATGTGTTGGTACCATGGTCCCCATCGCCAGCAGGCCCCCTGGCTCCAGGCAAGAGCATCGCTATTGGAATCAGCCCTGGTCCTGTGCTTGCATGTGCTTTCCACAACAGATTTCCCAGTGTCGCAGGCAGGACAGTGTACTTCTCCCAAACAGGGTGTTTCTGCCCTGATGTGGTATTCCTGTGTGAGCCTCTCTGTGAGCCCCCATGGGGAGAAACAAGCCCTCTTACATCAGGGGCAGCACCATGAGGTTGGTACCAGCAGTTGTAGCCGTAGGTTGAGTTACTGACTTGGGAATCCAAACATGTAGGAGGCTGCTGCCACCAGGCTGGTGGGAATGCAAGGCAGGGAGGAAGAAAGGAGCCAGACAAAGTGGAAGAATGGCTTCATTTCTCATGGTGTGAGGGGGAACTGGAGAACTGGTGAAGAGCAGGCACGTGCTCACAGAGAGCCCAGCGCTGAGCTGCCTGCTCAGTGCTGCTCTGCAGCATGGAGCCAGTGCAGGGTGCAGGCTGGTTTGTACCTAAGAGCATCAGTGGGGGTTTAGGACAGATGAGATGCTGTGGTAAAGCTTGTGAGCAGTGCTGATTCGATTTTATTTCTGATGGGATTGGGGTTATGCCGCCAGTCTGCAGTGAGGAGTACACTGAGGCAGGTGGAGGCACAGGCTGAAAACCTAATTCCTGATTCCCAGCCTATTCCTTCCACTCCTGATCACAGCCCAAGGCAGCAGGCGCGATGCAGAAGCCATTCCCGCTGCTTGTACTGCTTTTCTCTGGGACCTTGGGAAAAGCACAAACTTGAGGTCCTTAGGAGGGGAGATGGGAGCTGGAAAATCAGCTTGTTTTGACACATCCCAACTCAAACCGTCACATAGGTGCCCAGACCAGCAGTCTCTGGAAAAGTGCTTGTGTCCAAGTTATGGTCCTCAGAGCATCCGAGGTGCAGGAGACAACATTGAGTGTGCAAAACCCCCTTGATTTTGTTGGCTTGCTTGCATTCTTAGAGCCAGGTTTGCAGATGATGTGGTCACATCCTCCATGGCAAGAGATGGGGTGCTTTTGCAAGTTGTAGCTCTCAACCTCTCCTCCTTTCCTTCCAGGATCATACCCCAGCTGGAGAACTCGCCTTCACAGGTTTCACCCAGCAGCCTGCCAGGCTCTGAGATTTCAGAAGCTACGAGGACTTACCTGCAAGGAGTGAGCCGCTATGACCTGGATGAGCTCGATGCTTGCTGGTTGGAACTTGTTAATATGGAGCTCAAGGAGATGGGTGAGTGTTGCTGCTGTTTATCTGCTTGCCTGGGAATCCAGAGGGGGCATTCAGGCTTTTTAAGTAATTGTGTTGAACAAAAGGCCTTGAAGAAGAAATCTTTGCTAAGGCATTCCGAAAGAGATTATGCAGGATTGCTGCAGCACTGGATCTCGAGTGTATCTCAGTGCTTCTTATTGACACAGGGATGTGGTGCAAGAAGAACAGGGTAAACCAGATGATGGTAGGAACAGTGCAGTGTGAGTTGTGGAGCGGGGGTCTGATTTGCAGTAGAATTGATGGATCCAAATCACTCATGATCATCATCACCTCCTATACTGATCCCTGAGCACCTGTACTGCGGGAGGTGTTGGTCAGGATGGGGGTGCTGAGCGTGACCCCTCTTTCTTTGGCCAGATCTGAAAGCATTGCTCCAACATTTCTCCAGCTGTAGCCAGCTGGGCAGATGGAGTCAAAAGAAAGAGGATTTCCTACTTAAAATATCACTTCTTTCCCAGGTGTCATGAAACATCACAGTGTAATGTGCCACTGCTGTTATATCACTGCATTCTTAAGATCCATTAGTGCATTTCGGTTGAGTGCAAGTACCTGGACTTGGAATTTGACCATTGGCACTAGTGCTTAGCATGGTCTGCTGGGCAGATCTGTTGGCACAGACACATGGATGTGTAGTCCTGCCAGGCTCTGGAGGGATTTTCCAGTCCTTGTTAGGTAAAGCTTGCTGTGGTGTGGCTGCTGCCACGCAGGTAAGAACAACACCGCAATAAACCATTCACCTTGTGAGGTCAGTGAAGGCTGAAGCGTGCCTACGTGAAGCATTACTCCCTGTTGCAAAGGTCTTTCAAGGGTGGGACAAAGTATGTTATCAGTGCTTGAGCAGACAGGGCGGTTGTGCTGAGCCTCACAGCCTGGTGCCTAAGGGCTGGAGCAGGTTCAGTGGGGTTGCAGGAAGATTCAGTTCAGTGAGCTTGCACAGAGCTTAAAGGGGCTCAGAAGTTGGCCGCCACATTGACTGATCTGGGTTGCAGAAGTCCCCTGTCCTTCTGAGGTACTCATGATTTACAGCCAAGTTTTGTTGCCATGATCTCTGGGACCATGAGACAGTTGTAGAGGCTGCTCCTGAAGTTTGACTAATTACCTATTATATATACTCTGCATATTGGATTTCTCATAATCTCAGTGTTATGGAGCCCATAGTATCCCTAGCAAATCACAGTCAGCTTTGCCTTCATTAACTGGCCCTGCATTAGCAGCCCCAGCTCTATCATTAGCACAGCCAGGTTTTGAGGTACTGGCAGCTACAGTGCAGTCCTTGGGCAGAGCAGAGGATGCTCCTGGGCAAAGCCAAGTGGCTTGGTCCTGCTGAGCTACCTTGCAGAGGGTGCACCCTTCCTAGCACTGCAAAGCTGCCCTTTCTGCATCGGAAAACCAGCTTGTACTGCACTGGACATCCTTCTGAATCCACTGTGCTTTCACTGCATCTCCTACAAATCCCTCACCATTTCCACAGCGGGGTGGCTGTCAGAGGAGTCTCTAGGCTTCAGAGAAAGGTCATCTCCATTTCCACTCCCCCTTTGTATGTATTTCGTAAGTCTCCTAGGAGGGCAGCAGGCAGAGGCTTGGCCTGTCATCTCAGTTGGGTTAAATCTGGCTCGCTTTATTATTTCTTCAAACTATTAGGTTACCAGTGCAATGTCCTAAATGGCTTTCAGCTGTGGAGCTCCCATGCTGGTGGATAACAGGAAGGTTGAGATGAGAGGGGTGCCGGGGGCAGGGATGCCAGACAGGAGCTGGCTATCCTGAGTGGCACGCCACCATTGGGCTGGCATGTGCCAAACCGGAGTATGCTGGGGAAGAAGTGGTCTTGCTAGCGGCACTGCCTTGGGAGCATCTTGGATTTAGGAGGGGAGCTTGAGCATCACCACAGCCATATGCCCCGATACCCCTGCTCCTAGCAGGTGTGCTGAGTGGGCTGGCATCACAGCAACCCGATGAGCACACCTCGAGCCCAGTGCTGGGATACGGGGGATGCTTTCTGACACTGACCCTCTGCAGTTCTGAGCAAGCTGCATTTTGCTTTCTCAGCCTCCATGCCATTTATCAGCCAGTCAGTTTTTTCAAGGATGGTCCTTAGGTGTTCATACAGCACCAAGCTGGATGGGACCACAGTCCCTGATAAAGCCCCTGAGCCCTCCTGCCATAACCAACTATAGATGGTAACAACAAACCCAGGGGATTTCAGCAGTGGTAATGCAAAGAGCCTCACTGCCCGTCAGCTGATTCTCCAGCCTGTCTCTGTTGCTGAAAGAGCTCTGTAATTACTGACAGAGCCTTAAATACGCTGGGGAGAGAGGAGCTTTGAAAACCAGCGTTTGGCATGTGAAATCCACTGCGGATATGGCTTCAGCCTGAAGGATTCTGGTATCTGTCTCCCAGCCCCTGCGACTTCTCAAGCAGAATGAGGGATAGTGCATTTTTTCCAGTGACTTGAAAGGGAAAGCATGTGGCAGTGATTAATATCCCAACCATGGCACTGCGGGGAGCTGGGTCTGCCAGGTAGGGACCAGGATGGGTGCTGATGCTCTTGGCTGTGGGACCATGGCATATCACCCACACTGCCTGGGCTTATCTAAGGGAATGCATTTTCCTGCCCATGGAAGCGATTGGGTTTGGGTGCTCATAGAGGGAAGCTGCTGCAGCAGATCTGTCACTCCTCACCTCCTGGGCTGTGCTGCAGCAGGGGCTCTGCACCCTCTGCTTCCCATATGGGGAGAATCCATGCAGCCAGGCACAGTGAGGTTGGGATTTGGGTGCCCTTCACCACCCAAGGCAGAGGATTGCCGCCTGCCTCGGTTGATCTGAAGGCAGTCCATAAATAGTGCTTTCTCCCGGAAGCCCTTCACATTAATGGCATGCTGAGATTTCCAAACCAGCTTTGCTAATCTCTGAGATCATTAACGTGACTTAAGTGGAGAACTGCAGCCTCTCCTATTCAGAGAGGTCTGGAGTTATCTCCCAGCGTCAAGAGATATGCCAAGGTTTAAATTCCTCCTGGTGTTTAGCTGAGCTGCTGTCATTGGGCAGTCCACGGGCACAGTGTGTCATTCCCAAAGTATTTAATGACAAAGAAGGAGCCTGGTCTCTGACTGGCTCCTGAGGAGCTTCGGGGAGGAGAGCTGGAAAACACCTATGAGATCATCCATCTCGCTTTGCCGTTAGCGCGCGTTGATCCACGTAGCAACATAGCACATGCCTTTTCCAGTCCTTTTTAGGTCACCCCAGGGATGGAATTTTATCACCGAGATCAGATAAACCTCCGGATAGCTCCAGCTCTCCGCACTCTGCCGGCTCCTCTTCCAATGAGGTGGAATTGCTCCGAAAAGCAAGTGTCTTACATGTAAAACAGCTTTAAATAGTTGTAACCCCCCCAGTAGGACGCCTCAGCGCTGGGTAGAAACGCACTGTTTAAAGAACTTCTGTGTGCTAGAGGTGAAATCAATATTTAAGCGTGCCTGAATGTTTTATTTGCTGCTGCTGCAGTATGAGATAGTAAAAAGAAGTGGGTTTGAAGGAGTCTGAATGAAACCCTGAGCCAGATTTATGTGCATGCCACCCCAGGCAGCACAGACCCTTCCTTTTACAGAGGAGCTGTGCTGTAAGTCTGCGTTTTTATATTACCATTTTATGCTCTGGTTTGTGATCTCCACTAAATCCAAAGCTATTGTAAGAGCAGGGCTCGAGACGCTTCAAAGGCCAAGGCTGAAAGATCCTTCTGCAGGGATCATAAACACACGGAAAATCCTCAAGAAATTGCTGAAACTGTTGCCGGAATCAATTTTGCTGAAGGCAGAGTCGAAGTTTCCAAGTATTCCCTTTGACTTAATCCATATGGTGTATGCTGCTCACATATGCCCACCACAGCTTCTATCTTGGGAGCTGGAGGTGTTCCTGGTATTTTATGGCAGGAACATGCAAAGGTCACATGTATTGCTTTTGAAGCTCCGGGGAGAATTCATCACAGCATACTTGAGATATGTCTGTGTACTAATGAGATGATACCTCCCTCGGCGGAGGTGAGATTGGTCAAGTAGATGTAGAATAAACCAAAGTCAGTGGAGTAACACTGGGAAAGATGTGCTCAATGGAGCAGAAGCTGCTGTTAAATATACTCCTAGGAGAGCGGCTGCTTCCCTCCCTGGCAGGGTTGGGAGTCCCTTTCCAAGGCTGCCCCATCCTACTGCATCCTTTTGGGATTCAGGGAGCCCTGATGCAGGATATTGGCACACCGCAGGTAGAGCCTATCCCCATGCAGCCACAGCCCACCCATGAGTGCCCCTCAGCATGTCCTCTGCATGGGGCTACCCCAATAGCCATCATTTCAAGTTCTTCTATTCCTTTAAGGATTTGGGGTGCAGTTCCCCATTGTGCTGTGCTGGTGGCAGAGGTGCAGCCCCATTCCCAGGGGATCCAGGGGCTGCTGTCCTTCCTGTGGGGATGCTCCCCAGCCCTGCTGGTGGGAGGATGTGTGGAGGTCTGTCCTTTTTGTAGTGGGATCCATTTCCTTTAGCCACCATCCCGCCTTCCCTTTTTCAAGTGTCTTCCCTCACCCAGACCACAGCTGTAAGGGGCTGCTCGCAGCAATGGCTTTTCCACCACCTTCCCCACTGTATCCTGCACTCGGGCTAACCCTGCTTGCCGCTCATCCCTTGAGCAAGCATAGCCCATTAATAATTCAGGGTCTGTTTGTTTGGGATTCTTCTTGTTGTTGTTTTGAAGAAATCCTGCCAGTTTGGAGCTGTTTTATAACATGTCTGTGCTGCAGCCCACAACAAACATCCGTGCATAGCCTGAAATCTCTATTCTTCACTGAGATCATAAGCTCATTGCACAAGTAATCATTTCAGCAGCAGACTGGTTTGGTGCGTGGATAGATGAAGCAGCAAATCCCCCACTACTTGGTGGTATATTACAAGCAAGAGATGTATTTAATAGAGGTACCGATGTAGAGCATGGAAGTATCTTGGGAACAGATTTAGGGCTGGAAGCTGTTCTCAATTACATCGCTACTGATCTGGATTAGTGCTGTGGGTATCAACGGGAGGAGGACTCGCCTGAGCTGCCTGTAGGCAGGTGCCACGCTTGTGTTTGCTGGTGGGATGTTGCTCTTAATATAGGGCTATGTACCCCAATTTAACGGAGGAGGAAGAATAATCCAGGCACAAATAATCCAGGCTAATTTTGTGTAATGTTTGCTTTTAAGCTTATCTTTAAGGAAATCTATAAGTATTTTCAGGTGGCATTTCCTTAAAGTTGTTGGCAGAGATGAAAACACCACAGGCCTCTGGAAGGGGAAGCTGAGCTTATTTATCTCTTCTTTAACTGCCCTTAGCAAGGGGGGGTGGAACCGGATGATCTTCAAGATCCCTTCCAACCCAAATCAGTCTGTGATGAACTCCTTACAGAAACAGGTACTGCAGGAAAGCTGTATAGTAGGTTAACCATAGAATCATGGAATGGTTTGGGTTGGAAGGGATCTTTAAAGCTCATCTGGTTCCAATTAATGTATGGATTAACATATTAATTGCATGAAAGCTATGTATTAACATACAGATCAGCAGGGTTGGAGATGAGGGGGAGACGCTTTAGATGTTTTGCCTCCACATTTTTCAGCACAGTCTTTATGTCAAGTCATTGTTTTTGCTATTTCCATAAATTCCTCAGTAATTGCAGTCGTTCCCAGTGATATTCAGAGTTCTGCTGGATGGAGCGAGGAGGCTTTCATCAGAAGTGCTCCAGGACAGCTCTGTCAGTGCCGAGCATCGCTGGAGAGAGACAGCGGCTTAGAAAGTGGCTTCTAAAATATTCTGTCATCATCATCTTAAATTTGAGCAATAATTGATGTCAGTGGGTGGCAGAAAGGGTGATAATTGGTTTCTGTAATCTTTTAAGTGCATTAGCAGGCTGTTTGTAACAAAATATCTGGAAGTTTCACTGCAGATGCTCCTCTCGCGCTGGTTGCGTGTTGCTGTTTGCATTGTCGGTCACGCTCTACGTTAAGAGTCTGTTATAAATAACGTGGATAAAAGATTAATGTAGACTCATCTCCCAAGCGTTGCGTGCCTGCAGGTGATGGGTTAGAGGTGGCTGAGTCCCACATGGCCTCATGTGGTGTTGGGGTAGTTGGCTGTCATCCCCTGACCTATTGGGATGCCCTAGGGAGCACGCAGGCTAGGGCGGGTGTAGCTGGTGTCCCCATGGGTGCCTTATTCAGAGGCAAATCATGCTTCTCCCAAAGCATCCTTCCTGCACAGCAGTGCCTACACTCAGTCTAGCATCTAACCAGTGACTTTTATCTTTGGGTTGCTTTCATTCTACCAGCCTCCAAGGGAGGAAGGATCCTCTTTGCAGGGGCAGAAGCTGAAGCAAGCAGGTTTGAAGTGACCCTGAGTGAGCTGGAAGGAGATCTTAGGAGCCTGCGGTCCCTGTGCTGTGTCTGAGCCATGATGCCATCAGGGAGCTGGCATCCTCTCACTCTCAGTTTTTCAAAGACTTAAGAGGCAGGCCTGCATCATCTAACAAGTGCTTTCCTTTATTTAAACCCAGTAATTTTGCTTGTTTCTATATATTGAAAAGTAGACTCCAAGGCTTATAGCTCGTGAACCAGCCTGCGGTCCTAATGACTCCATGTTCATGAGCTGGTTTATCTCCAGGTATCCTCCCCAGGATAAAAGGATTTATTGTTTCAGTAAATTGATTTTAGTGGCACACACTTTAGTCAGGAATAGGTCTCCCTTTTGTGAAAGGTGCCTCTTCAGCTGGTTTTTTCTCCCTGTGCAGTGAATCGGCTCGCTCTGTGACAAGGAGTAGCTGAGAATTCATTTAGCAGAAGAATATTGCTCCTTCATGCCACATAAATTACGATATTACAGGAATAATTATAACGGAGGGCGGCGTTGTGTAAAGGAATGTGCCTGGTGGTTCTCCCAGACCTGGTGCTGTGGCTGCCATGCCAGCCAGCGATCCCAGCTCCTTTGGGATAAAGGAGATCATCGTTAACACACTTCAGTGTTAATGGGGAGAGGGTATGGGCGGCCTCCTGGAAGGAGCGATGGGACATGGAGCCTTTTACTCCTGTGTCAGTGTTTTGAGCACAGCTTTACATACAAGAACTTGGTGTATCTTAACCAGGTAAAAATACCTCTCTCGGTCAGCAGGTAGCATCCACGGTCCTAATGGTGGTCTCAAACATAACGTACCCCATTGACATCACTGGGTTTACTCATTGTAGCCAAGATCCGTATCTGGGTCTTGGCTTATCCTTCCCTGGGGACAACGTTGGTGTCACTTGTACAGTACACAGGGAGTGTTGTGGTGGAGTGTTTCTTGGGGTTTCCTATTTGGTTGTCCACAATCAATACAGAGAGCGTCTTCGCAGCCAAAAAGATGGCAGTTCTATGAATGGAGTTTAATCGCACAAAGTTTATATGATACAGAAGGAGATAAATGGAGCATAAATGGAAAAAGCACTTCGCCCCCAGGCCCCATTGTTTAGTGTTTCATAAACGATTAATCGCTTCATCCCCATCCAGTGCAATTGTCAGTTCAATAAGCTCCGAGGTATTCTGAATGGCGCTTGGCAAACGGATTCCTGATGTAATTACATCTAAATGGAGTGTGAGAGCGTGTGTGTGTGAGGGAGAGGAGAGATCTATATATCTCCATGTAGTGGGATAGCAGCTACATTGCATGTGGGCTGATGAGGAAACTTCACTGGGGTACTGGTGGTGCTCCAGTGTGTGTTCAGGGATCAGTTTCTCACCAGGGTTAAGCTGGAGATGCAGCGCATCGCTGTGGATGGAAAGTGCCGGAGATGGAATGGGAGCCGGTTCTTTCCACTCGAGATGAACAGGAACAGTGGTGGTGCCAGCACGATCCCAGCCCTGCAGGCAGGTCAGGGTCATGATTCCTGTGGAAACCTCCCTCCCTTTCCTTCCTCGTGCTGCCTGCAGCTGCCGGCTCTCTGCCTGCTGTCTGCCTGCTCTTTTTCTTCAGCACTGGGTGGCTGTGGAAAGTGCATGGGGAAGAGCACTGGGAACACTTTAATGATCATTGTGCTTTCCAGAATAGCAGAGAGAGCAGAGGCTGGAATGCTGGGAGAATGGGAATAACTCCAGGCTGATGCTCTGGTGCCTGGGATCATAGTCACAGATGTGAAACACTGACCCAGAGGAGTGTATTCTTGTTGGGCTTAGAGTCATGGCTTGTGGCTCTCCATAGAGCAGCTTCAACTTAGGTGATGTGTTTTTAGAGGGACACCATTAAGGCAACAATAGTGCTGTGGCTTTACCTGTAACCCACTCCCTGTCATGTTGCATCCAACCGGCACAATGCCACAAGCAAGCTGGTGGCTCCATCCCAGCTCCAGTGCATGGATCTTGCGGTGCCACCGTGCCGGCACACGATGCTTCATTGCTGAGCACCCAGGCAGCCTGTGCCAACCTGGAGCCATGCGGAGATCCCGCGCCCATCGCCAGGGCCTGCTTGGGAATCAAACAGGTATCGGCAGGTTCCTCGGCGTGTTGCGGCACAGCAGCCCCAGAGCTTGAAAGGGCTGCGATAGGGAACAGTGTTGTCTGTCTTAGATGGTATCTCAGACTCGACAGAGACATGTAAAATGCCAGGCTAGATGTTTGCAGAGACTTGTCAAGCCAAGGGAACCTGTGCCAATGAGAAACACTGGGGAAGAGCAGACACAGGCAGGCAGTGGTGCGCCTGCTTGCCGAGCTCGCCTGCGGGTTGCTTCCCCCCTTGGCAGAGATTTTCCAGCCAGTCCATGGCCGTATGGGAAAGGTGCAGCCCCTCCAGCCCCATCCAACCAGAGGTGCTGGGACTGCTGCCCGGGACCCCCTCCTTCCCCAGCTCCATGGACCTCTCATAGCCCCAGGGTTCAGCCCAGGATGAGGATATCACACTGTGGCTCGAGAGATGCCCAGCATGGCAAATTTCTCACTGAAATAACTGCTTCACATTGCTATTTCCTCAAGCCTTTTTTTCCCCTTCTCTTGCCTTAAATGAGATATTTGCTCCCGTTGCCTTGCAACAAGAAAGGTGAACAGCAGCGCGGATCAGGCTCCTCCGCTGCCTGCTGCATACTGGAGTATCTTGGCCATCATCATGGATAATATACACAAACGAAATACAAAGCTTAAGTGTTTTGTATTGCATCCTGCTGTATCTCCATTCCCATCTCTATGTAATCATCTCCAGTGATGAAATACTGCTCATGGGGAGACGGGGTGCGGTGAGGACTCTGCCTCTTCCCCCTCGCGCAGAACCTTTCTCTTGCTGCTGACAGATTTTTTCCCCTCTTTGTTTCCTTTACCTGGAGTGACCTCGCATTGTGTGTGTGGCAGCAGGAGCTCTGTGTGCAGGTGAGAGGCAGCATATTTGCAGCAGTGTTTTGGTGCTGCCGAGCATCAGGCAGCAGCGTCCCCCTGTAACGGTATCCAGGTATCCCACCACTGGAGGCTGCTGCTCTGAAAAAGCCTCTCCTGGTTATTGCCTTGTATTCCTGGTTGTCATTGTGGAGAAACCTCTGGTAAAGCACGTCTGCCACTTCTTTCCGCTGAAGATACTGATGTAGGGGGAATAAAAGACACCACAGCAGAGCTGAGCCCACCCCTACCTGGCTCTGTCCTTCTGGTTCTGCTAAACCCATCCAGGAGTAAGCCCCTTTGTTCTCAGTGTCAGCCTTTGGCTTCACTTTCACAGTTCCATTTAATTTGCCTCAAAAAGGTCAATTTTCAGTCTTCACAATTAAAGCCTTGACTTTGTGTTGCCAAAGCTTGTCCGAGCCCTGCTGCAGAAAGCATTGTCTTTTTTGTTCTTTGCACAACTTGTCTCCTTGAACATTTAAGCTGTCAGCCCTAATTATCCGCATTGCTTCAGCTGAATGGGTTTCTTTCCTCTCAGCCAGCAGCAATATTTTGTTACTGTCTATGAAATATAAACTGCATCCTGAGTTCGGAGCAGCCGTTTTCTGAATCACTGCTCTTACCATCGCCGTGGATTTGCCTCTTGAGTTGCAATCTGAAATGCTCAGCCCTTTGCAAAGCGCTCCCTGAAGGCACCGGAGTTGCATCAGTGACTTCCTCTTTCTTCTGCCTTGCAGAAAAGCCTGAGCTGGATGAGATCACCCTGGAGCGAGTGCTGGAGGAGCTGGAGACCATGTGCTATGAGAACATGAACATCGCCATCGAAACAGAGGAGGGCTTGGGCATCGAGTACGACGAGGACGTGGTGTGCGACGTGTGCCGCTCGCCGGAGGGGGAGGACGGCAACGAGATGGTCTTTTGTGACAAGTGCAACGTCTGCGTGCACCAGGTGAGCTGAGAGAAGCAGGTTTGGGCTGTCTGCATGGCATGATTCTGTGTGGGGAGGGGCTTTGGACAAGGGTCTGTAGGGACAGGCCAAGGGCAATGGCTTTAACCTGCCAGAGGGGAGACTGAGATGAGCTCTTAGGCAGAAGCTCTTCCCTGTGAGGGTGCTGAGGCGCTGGCACAGGGTGCCCAGAGAAGCTGTGGCTGCCCCATCCCTGGCAGTGTTCAAGGCCAGGTTGGACACAGGGGCTTGGAGCAAGCTGCTCCAGTGGAAGGTGTCCCTGCCCATGGCAGGGGTTGGAGTTGGAGGAGCTCTAAGGTCCCTTCTAACCCAAACCAGTCTGGGATTCTGTATGCTCCTCTGGGTTCCTCCCATCCCCAGCGTTCCCATTGCCCGGAGCTGTAGATCTCTGGTAGCCTTTTCTGATGGGTTCCCAGTGCGTTTCTGGTGGAGCAAGGGTAGCAAATGATGTCTTGGGTAGCTGACAGGCTGCAAACTTGCTTTTCCTAGTTTCTTAGCCCCAACCCTTCATAAATGCCCATAGAAATACACAACAGAGATTGAAAGCAGCCTCCTGCTTTGCCCCTCTTCCTTATTCTCTGATCTCTGTGATATTTTATTTTATGCCTCCTCCTCTTCTTCTTTATCTCATCTTTCTTTATTAAACTGCAGTGAGATCTTTAGCACCCAGGGGTAACCAGCACCATGTGCAGGACTGGCTCCTGGGCTAGGAAGGATGTGGGTCTGCAGCTCCACAGTCACCCTGATCTCAGAAGGGATGGGCTTGCCCAGACCTCCAACCTCCTCTTCTTCCACAGCATGACAGGGGGGTAGCAGGACCCGCCAGCTCCACGAGCACCCTTCCTCATCGCAGGGTTTCTGTCCCAGCCTCCCTCAATAGGAGTGTAGGATTTCATTTGATTTTGCTGCCTGGAGGGAAATAACTGTATTTTTAGAACTGAATGCAAATGCTTTGTGCCCTTCCGGGGGGAGCCTGCGCTGGGGGAAACCTTGACAAGGAGAAAGCAGCCGTGGGAGGGTCTCCTGGGTCCCACATGGATCCAGGGAGGTTTTGCTGCTTGTGCTTTGAGGGGAAGCACTATGTGATGCTGGGATGGCAGCAACAGCTCCTGGGCTTCACCCTCTGCATGAAAGGGGTGTTTTGTTCCTCTGAAGAGAGCCATTTGCTCATCTTTTGGGCAGCGTTTCCATCAGCGCTTCCTGGAGGTGGGAGAGCACTGGAGATATCTATAGTTGCGGGAGGTGGGTGTTTTGAATGGTTTCCATCAGTGAATCAGATTCCACAAAATACCAGCATGATTCAGGCTTGGGGTTGGGTGATGTTTGGTTGGTGTTGGGTTTTTAACAAGCCCAGGTTACAATGTCAGGCTGCGAGCTGGCTGCCTGCGGGTGGGCAGAGGCTCGGGTGAAGGTGGTCCGCATGCACAAAGTGTCATGGGCACAGTGTGGACCCTGGCTATCGGGAGGGGATGCAGCAGGCTGAATTTCAAGGCTGTTGAAGGGAAAGGGGGATTTTCCATTGATTTTAGGAAGCAGAGTCCAGCCCTAAGCCTGATGCCAGCCCATAAGCTGCCCGTGATTTGATCTCTGCCCCAGTTTGCACCCTAAGCCACAAAGTCCAGAGCCACAGCATGGGATGTTGCATGGCATCACGTTTCTTACCTAGCCTGCCTCATGCTTCTGTGAGCCCCACATCCAAAACCTGCTGGGGATGATGCTTTTCGAACTGAGGAGGGCAGCTGGGGGTCCCATAGGAAACAGCCAGAACCGTGGTTCATCCTCCTGCATCCCATCGGCAGGGTTGTGCTCAGACACACATTGGTGGGTGATGGTGCCGGAAGGTATGGTTGTAAACATCTCATCTGCATAACGCAAGCCACGAGGCTTGCTATTAATTAATTCCTACGAAGCATAGCTTCTAGTAAGCACATGCAATCTTCATTTCCACATCTTCAGTGAGGAGGAATCTTCCCCCCTGCTGCTAAATTGTTGTGGTTCATCGCTGTCACGGTGGCAACATCACACTTCTCTTTAGCACTGGAATGAGCCATCTCCAGCTTGCAGCCACCATGCAGGTCCTGTCATTACTGAATTCCCATTCCCTGGTGTGAGGACGTGGCCAAGCCCTCCCTCTGTTCCATGCACCACACTAAGCTTTCCTGTGGCTCAGCATCCTCCCCAGTTTTTAGCGTCCCTTTCTCAGTGATGTTGCAGCCGTGACAGGCACAGCAATAAAAATAGCTGCTCTGCTCCTACTCAGCATTGCTCTGGCTCCGTATTCCCAGAGCACCTTCTGGCTGGTGCTGGCCTGGGAGAGCATGTTCAGCTGATAACACACCTCATATCTAGAAGCAGTCCTTGTCCAGGACAGAGACCCTGTTGTATTTGCTCCTCGGAGCAGAACTGCACCTTCAGCTGCTCTAAAACCTCCAGGAGTAAATAACCGAGAGCCAAGACTCTGCTAGAGATGCACAAGTGGTCATAATTCCTGCTTTCCCCTGGATTTTGAGCTCAGTCTGCCAGTTCATTCTCCTGACAGTGCATACCAGGCTGCTTTTTGTTTGGTACTAAATCACATGGTTTATAGAACTCTGCTACAGAAATGGTTTATCCCTCGGATTTGGAGGTGCTGTGAAGCACACAATTAAGTCTCTATAAACCATGTAGACTAGCAACAACAATATTACCTGCCTTAATACCTTGTTATCCCAATAATCTTTTCATGAAGTGGCTTTTTCCCCTTGGAAATCACTGTCTTGAGTCGATTCATGCTTTGGGGCAGCCAAAAGTCACAGAATCATAGAATCCCAGACTGGGTTGGGTTGGAAGGGGCCTTAAAGCTCTTCCAGTTCCAACCCCTGCCATGGGCAGGGGCACCTTCCACTGGAGCAGTTTGCTCCAAGCCCCTGTGTCCAACCTGGCCTTGAACACTGCCAGGGATGGGGCAGCCACAGCTTCTCTGGGCACTCTGTGCCAGTGCCTCAGCACCCTCACAGGGAAGAACTGCCTAAGAGCTCACCTGAGTCTCCCCTCTGGCAGGTTAAAGCCATTGCCCCTTGGCCTGTCACTGCCTCTCCTTGTAGAAAGCCCCTCTCCAGATTTCCTGTCATTATGAAGTCTGTTCTTGGCCAGTAAAGACTGAGGATGTGCTTTTCCCACGCTCATGCATCCCCGCATGCGCCCTCTGCCCCTGTCACTTGCAGTGGCATTGACCTACAGCAGGATGAAAAGCCGGTTTGGGGGGGTAAACTTCAAGCAGCAGAGCTGACAAATGCCTGGGCTTATTCCCAGCCAGCAGCACTGGGTCCTTACTGCCCTCTTCCCTCCTGCAGGGGTTCAGAGCAGACTGATCTAGTGTTAATTACATCTCCTCGCTTAAAATAGTGGCACAGCCCCGCATTATGCCCAAGGCAGTTGCGTGCCACTCGCTGAAAGCCCTTTAAGTGCAACTTGCCAGGACCTGCTGGTTAAAAACTGTCTGGTTTTAGTAGTAGCTGTTTAACACTGTCATGAGTTACAGCTGAAGTGGAAAGTATTTTATCGCCATCACTATGGGATAGGGCTTATCATTTGGCTCTTCCCCAAGAACGGAAGAGAAATATTTATGAACACTTTGGCTTCTCTGTGTCCTGCTCTATCTCAGCAGGTCGGGGAGCTCCGTGGGTGACCCGAGACCTTTAGTTCCCACTCTCTTGCCTGTAGACTTGTTCTTCTGTCATTAAGATTTATTGTCCTTGAGGTTTATTATCCTTTAAGGCTCCTCCTTTCTGATTTATATTTGTGACTGTTTCCCCTTTTTACCTTTCTGTAGTTAATTTTCACTTCCCCTCCAGGCTGTGTTGGGTTGTAACCAGTGTGGCCATCTTTCTTAATCATGGGGTTGTGGCTTTTCAACCCTCAGCCACCTCAGAGGTTTCTCCACATGGCATTTCTTACTCCTCTGAGTTGTTGTGGGTCTGGTAGCTGTTTAGAAACAGGCTTTGTCCACAGAGCAGAGCTGCTGGTGTTGGAGCAGCCGTGTTGCCCACCCCAGACCTAGAGCCAGGAGGATGCTTGGTGCGATAGACAGCACGTTTTTACACTTAGCTTTTAGTTAAAACCCAGGGCATAGCGATCCAGCATGAGTATCCATGTGAAAATAGGGAAGGTAGCAAGGAAGAACTTAACCTTGCTGTCAGTGGCTGCGGAGCTGCTTTACGTCTGCTGTGCATTAGGATGCCCAGATGTGGTGGCAGTAAGCCAGCGGTAGTGAAAAAGGTGGGAGCAAAGGAGGAGGTGTGGGAAGATGCTTTTCCTGCTCTTAGGTGCCCTAACCCTCCTGCCTCGTGTCTGCACAGGCGTGCTACGGCATCCTGAAGGTGCCCATCGGGAGCTGGCTGTGCCGGACCTGCGCCCTTGGGGTTCAGCCAAAGTGTCTACTGTGCCCGAAGAGGGGGGGAGCGCTGAAGCCCACCCGGAGCGGGACGAAATGGGTCCACGTTAGCTGTGCCTTATGGATACCTGAAGTAAGATGTTTCCCAACCTCCTCTTGACAGCCGGGTGGGCATGGACCTGGTTTCAGGTCTCAGCCCAGGATGTCCATTAATGGTGTAAATAGCAAGTCCAGTTTGGGTCGGAGCTGTGATGCTGTTCGGTCACCAGGCTGTGTGTTTAATCAGCAGCCATGGAGCACCCTATTAAGGGAGGACACAGAGGTGGGGTGCAAGGGCAGAGAGGTGGGGGGCATTCACAAGACCTCTGGGCAGGGTAAGGCTCATTCCATGTGCCCATCCAAGATGCGCATCAACAGCCAGGTGAGGAGTTAGTTCAGAGGAAACACATTAATTTTCCCTTCCATTTCACCCAAATTGGTTTCTGGTTTTTGGGGTTTGGTTTTATTTTCCAGCTTACAAGTGACCCTGAAAAATAACAAATAGGAAATGGATCCTTCATTCAGACTGCCGCAGATACCCTCTTGTAGGAGATTTTGGGATGGAAGCCAGGATTGACAACTTGTCTTCTGTTTCATGGCCAGGTTAGCATTGGATGTCCTGAAAAAATGGAACCCATTACGAAGATCTCTCATATCCCAGCAAGCAGATGGGCTTTGTCCTGCAGCCTTTGCAAGGAGTGCACTGGGACTTGTATTCAGGTATGTAACCTGGCACCAAAGAAGCTCAAACCTCTGGGGTTGTGCCTGTAATTGCCACTGGAGATTCTTGAGGTGGTGGAGGATGTGATCTGGCTGAGGCTTATTCCTGCTCGGAGTAAACCTAACGACAGGGAGCACGAGCGCCCATCAGATATCATCAGATGTTGTTTGCAATCATTTAATGTATTGAGTGCTAGGAATCTAGATTAACTGTCTTTGCATAACACAGTGATATTGCTGTAGTGACATTAATTACCGAGGGCTGCAAATGACCTTGGTTTGAAATCAGGAACCTCCAGCAGGAAGGCTTGGCAGAGCTGCCAGGAAAGTGAGATGCTCTTGAGATACACAGCCCAAGTATTCCACAAACCAGTGAGAAGCCTTCTGTCAGGAGGATATCAGGGAGCCCCAGGATTAGGTAGTCCCCACTAGCCCGCTGGCGTGGAAAATACAATATTTACCATGTATTAAGTAGCGCATACATCGCTATGTATAAATAAGAGTATTTACCATTACATTCCCACATGTTCTCTTGTTTTACCACACCTAAGCAGACATCTGGTTGCCTGCTCTCCCCGCAGCAGGAGGGTAAGTTCTCTTTTCAGACACAAAGCAGGATGCTCTGGGCTTTCCTATTACAAAAGTGGGACAGAACTTCCTTGGCCATGCTCTCTCTTCTTGGAGAGCAAAGAAGAGAAGCTCCCATCCAAAATGCAGCACTCTTGGTGTGAGGGCATCTGGGAATCCGTGCTGTGATTCTCCCTCCTTCCCTCTGCTTGGTCGATGCAATATCCCAGTGGTCCCTGGGAACGGGCTTGGGGATCTGCTGTTCTACAGTGCCTGTGCCTGTTGCTTTCACTGGTGAACCATTGAAGCAGTCTTGGGGTGCAGCAGAGGAGAGAATAACCACTAAGCTCTGAGAAACTGGGAGAAGGTTTGGGATGTGGATCAGTCCCAACTGATCAGCTCCAGTACAACGGGAGCTGCACCTCGGAGGTCGGTGTTCGCAGCACTGGCTATGGGAGACGAGGAGTAGCTGGCTGGTTGCAGAAGGGTGATAGGAATAGGAGGTCTGCAGGCTCTGTTGCATTCATGTCTCTGCTTCGGGTTTAATACTTTAAAGGGAGCTATTTAAAAGCAATCCCCTTAGCTTGAAGTGAAATCTCACAATACTCCTTTAAATCTCTGGCGTTGACTCACATCTCTTTTGATGGCTCTGGGTGGATCTGCTTATTCACCCTGCCAGATGGAGAGACTGTGTCATAACGGCAACTGCTTTCAAAGAACGGAAGGGCAGGGAAGGAGGCAAACAGGCTTGGCAGCATCAAAAAGAATTCAGCTTCTCTGAGGCTTCATCCTCTTAGTGCCGGCATGGCATGGGAGCTGTGAGATCCCAGGGACCGAATGGATTTGCATTAAAGGTCACCTGAGATGGAGCAGGAGCTTTATTGTCTCATGAGCCGGCAGCTCAAGGTTTATAAGTCTTCATGAGATTGTCACCAGAGCACTTACCGAGGCCACCCTTGCATGCTTGGGGTGGTTCTGCTTCAAGGAAAACGGGGAGAAGGGGGGAAAAAGGCAGCAGAGTCTTTATTTAAGGATTTATGGGGTAAATCAACAAGTTCACCCATAGATAAATAAGCACACACTGTACTCATCAGCAGTACGGAGCTCTGTTTCGAAAGCTTCTGTTTATGGAGCGTATTTTTGATCAGTGCCTGTTTATACAGGTGTAATCTAACCACCTTTGTCAGCGTTTTGGGTTTATGACCCAGCTCTGAAAGGAGGAGGTTGTTCTCTGTTCAAGCACTGAGCTTTTCTTCTTGGCAGCAGGAATCAGGTGCTGCAGGTGGGGCAGGTTTGGGGAAGGAAGGCAGTTGTTTCCAGGAGGGGAGTTTCCAAATGGCTGGTTGGAAATGGGCTTTGCTGGAACGGGAGGTGAAATCTGGAAGGCAAACTGGAGGGGTGGAAGAGCATCATCCCAATGGAGCATGGGTATGCTCAGGGGCAGCAAGAAAACACCCACCTCGACCAATGGGCAGAGACAAACATGAGATGGTTTTGCATAGGGACCTCTGCATCGAGGTATTTTTCCTCATCCAAATCTGACCATCAAAAGGCTCAAAGCCCAAGGGAAGGGATTCCCACTGCCTGACCTTCCTGCTTCCTCATAATGACTTCCCTTGCTTTCTGGTTCAGAGCTTTGAACCTGGTGTAACTTGCCATGTCCATAGTTGAACCAGAGCTCCCAGACACTAGGCAAGGAGGCAGCCCTGGAGTCACCCTATCCCCAGCTCCTGTTAAAGGGAAATCATGACTTCATGGTGGTTCCTGTGGTCAGACACCAGGACATGCCAAGGAGAGCTCAGTATCCAGCAGGAATTTTCTCATTTGCATTGCTGAGATGGAAAAGAGAGTGCCAGGAGTCCTGACCATGCTTCCTTGGGACCCAGCTCCCTCCTCATCAGATCCCTCCTCTCCTGTCAGAGCAACTGGAAATGCTCACCGAGGCCTTTCAACACAGCACAAAATGCCAGGTCCCTGTTAGCTGCTGGCAGGCTTCTCCAAAGGGCACAATCTTTTGCTGTCATCATCTTCCAGCTTTCTTTTTGTTGTTGCTTTTTGGAGGAAAAAGCCCTCAAAAATATCCTCCACCATCCAATCGTTCCTCGTTGCTCCTCTTCCCACTGCTCCCCTTGAGCTGCTTGTGCTGCTGGTCCCCATCCGCTGGGATAACTGGTGTGCTGGCTCCCGGATGCTGAAAATTGCCTGTTTGGGCTGAGAAGCGCTACCAGGATCCAGACCATCTGTGGTCACTGAGCATCACATGGTCATGTTGGTAAGGATGCAGGAGTGTCCTGGCTGATGGCTTGGCTGCGGTTCAGCACCGGTAATTCATTCTCCCTTCCTGAGTTTGCCTCGCAGGTCTGTTGGAGGAGCCGCTTCCTTCCCCTCGGGCCCCAAACTGCACCAGAGCACCTCTGTAAGCTGGAAAACTTCTGTTTGAACTCCCTTGGCACATAAAAACATCGCTCTCTTTCTTCCCAGTCAGTGGTTTGAGGACTAATTATCAGCCCACAGTAATCTCTGGTGCAGTTTTCATCCTCTCTGTCTTGGAATGGATTTGTCTGGATGAGCGAAGTGTGCTGAGATCCTTGAGTGAAAGGTGCCGTGAGATAATCATCAATAACGAAGCAGACTTAGGGGCTGGGCCTGTCTTCTGAGCCTGGTTTGTTCTGCGTGGCAGATCCCTTCTCCCGCGATGAGCTGCTTCATTCCAGCGCTGTTCTGGGACGGATCAGTGTGGTTTTGCTGTCAGTTGATGGAAGGTCCTTGGGTAGCCGTGGCTGAGCAGGTACCTTTCTCTGTTGCCTGTCAGCTGGGCTGCCTGATGATTTTCCATTTGCATTTTGGGCACAGTTTCTGACAAGTGCTGCTTGCCATCTGTCAGAGGAGAGATCCGGCATGGGTGACATTCCATGTGCTTTGTTCCTAAGGTGGAGTGATGGTCTTTCCTGTTAGCAAGACATTGTCCTGGCAGAAGCCACAGCCGTGTTGTTAATGCTGTTCTTAGCGCTGCTGGCAGAAACATCACTGCGGCTTTCCTTCACTCACATGGTTCACTTGTGGTGAGTTCTGTGTCCACTTTCTCCACTGTAGATATTTATGTGCATAACAGCACAAAAGGATGCTGTAGCTTGAAGCACCTCCAGCTGTTATGCCAAAATAGCCAGGATGAAGTGTAACAGGAGTACATCAGGAGTAAATCAGGAGCTCCATGGTAGTGCCATGCTACATCTTGGCCACCAGAGAAGAAAGCTCAATTATGGGACCTTCCAGCTGGCAAAGTGCCCTGAAAGTGTTGTCAAAGTGAAGAAGGGTGAATCTGTCAAATGTCATTGCATCTCCTTGTGCCAGTGGCTGCAGAAGCACATGCCAGAGCTTTAAAAGCCAGTGTGTGATATACTGACTGCACCAAATAGATGTGGAAGCTTCAAGGCAGGCTGAGCTCCCTCTGTCCCTCCTTCATCACCAAAACTAAATACTTGAGAATGGAGCTGGTGCTCCAGCCACATGGGAGGCTGCAACAGGGCTTGTCCCATGGGTCCTGTGATGCCAGGCTCCAGGCACTTGCCAGCAGCGCAGAATCATAGAATGGTTTGTGGTGGAAGGGACCCTAAAGCTCATCCGGTTCCAACAAGGTGAGGAGGGATAAGGAGCTACAATCTGCTTGCATTTGGTGCCTGCAGGAGTGCTCAGCATCACTGCCTGGAGCCATGCTAGTACAGCTCAGGGCTCAGCCATGGGAAGGCTGCATCCAGCTCTTCCTGCTGGAGGCTTTGGAGCCAGGCTTAGAAAGCCCTGGAAGGGGAGGACTTGGACAGCAATTGCTTACGCTTTTCTTGGCCCTGGTATCCCGGCAAGTCTCTGCTTCCATAAGCACCAGCAGCTTCATAAACAAAGTCAAGGGAAAACATCTAAAAGCAGTAATGTCAGGAGTTCACACGCTGGGTGATGGCATTCAGGGCCGATGGGATGAGGATAAAAAGCCGTACAGCTTCTGTTCCTCAGCTCCTAACAGAGCATGCGCTTTCTTTTCCTCTTTCTGAGAACTGAAGTGCAGCAGAGCCCCAGTTAAACCAAATGGTTTGTGGTCAACATCCAGGAAGTTTCATGTGCCTCCGCCTGGTCCTTCAGGCCACAGCTGCACCTTCATGAATGATTCTTCTATAAACACTGTATTGCCTACAGTAATAGCCCACTTAAAATGTCTCATTATTGCAGTTTAACTGGTCATTAGCAGCTGGAAGAGACTGATTTCTTATGGGTTATGGTAGAAATAATTACCTGATACTCAGAGCCATTAAAAACCAGTTAATGAGTAGAGGGGGAGAAGGTGCTGACATGGACACAGGCACAGCACTGGCTTAGGGGGGGGGTTCTCTGTAGGAAACCAGGCTGAGGTTTGTTGCCTGTGGGATCCAGAGCAATACAAGCCATGGGGAACTGTTATAATAGTAATGTGATATAAGTTTGACAGCAGTCCAGCCACTGTACCCGTTCTGAAAGGTTCATTTCGTGATGTTCTGCTCTGTAGTCGTTGAGTTGCCTTTTTTTTCCTCCCCTTTTTTAATGGAGCTAATTACAGGCTGTGTAATTTCCAGAGGAGAACAGCATCATGCTCCGGGAGTGTTGGCTGCGTCTGAGATCCGATGTTCACTCATAAACACTGACATGTTCTGTATGCTTTCAATAAAAACAGCATATTAGCTTTAGATGTGGTAACTGGAGTAGTTCAAGGGTGAAATGCAGATGAAGATTTCTCCATCAGGAGAAATCCATTGACAGTCTGTGAGCATCCCGCTGGCTCCTGCTGTTGTCTTTGGCTGTTGACATGTCTTGTTGGAAGAACCATTGGAAGCTCCTGTTTATTGTGGGTGAAGGATGAGCAGAGCCCAGCAGAGAGAAGGATTAAAGCAGGTAAGGTGGGAAGGTGCCTGCTGATACCTGGTGAACCCTGGCTTTCTTCTGCTTGGTGTCTGGCTCATAGATGTCTAAGGCTTGGGCAATGAGTACCTGTTGTGGAGCATCCATCACTTCGCGGTAGGTGTTGTCACTCAGATGGGTGTCAGCGGGTTTGTAGGAAGCAGCGGGTGCTTTGTCCTGGCCATAACCCCTGTCCTTGTCCCCGCAGTGCTCCATGCCCGCCTGTGTCACCGCGTTCCACGTCACCTGCGCCTTCGACCACAACCTCGACATGCGGACTATCCTAGCAGACAACGACGAAGTGAAGTTCAAGTCCTTCTGCCTTGAGCACAGCACCGGTGCCACTAAGTTGCCCGAGGAGGCACGGACAGAGCCTGACCAAGCCCAGCTGGACTTGGAGAAGGTCACGCTGCGGAAGCAGAAGCTCCAGCAGCTGGAGGAGGACTTCTATGAACTCGTGAAGCCTTCGGAGGTGGCGGAGAACCTGGACTTGAGCGAATCGCTGGTGGATTTTGTCTACCAGTACTGGAAGCTGAAGAGGAAAGCAAATTCCAACAAACCGCTGCTGACACCAAAAACAGATGAAGTGGACAACTTGGCCCAGCAAGAACAGGACGTTCTCTACCGACGCCTAAAGCTCTTCATGCACCTCAGGCAAGACCTGGAGAGGGTGAGTACAGCTTTTCCTTCTGTGGCGTGCCCATACCGTCCATCAGGGCTGCTTTAACGTGTGCTGGCATTTATAGTCTATAGTAAAGTTGAACTTGACTCAGTTCAACTCCCAAAACAGTCGTGTCCCTTCCTCTAGAGTGCTATCGAGAAGAATAACAGTGCTCAGTGTGTGCATCGTCTCTGCCAAACCACTGACACTGATGAAATAAGTTAGTGGCAGTCTCATCTGGGGGTTCAAAAGAACAAATGTGTGTGGGGAGAGGTGCCTCCGTGGGGTCGCGTGGATGGGAGGCAGATGATGCTGCAGCTTCTATCCACTCTATCTTCACAGTCTCAAACACAAAGTTACTCAGTGCCTGCGCCTCAGATGCTCTCCAGCAGCAAGGCACAGGAACACCTCATTATTCTCCTACATTGAACATCAAAGGGAGGGGAATGGCAGGAGGGAGCAGTGGGGCCAGCTGGACCTGGCATTCCCTGCTCTGCGCAGCCAAAAGTGGGTCAGGTCCTCAGGGAGGTGCTGGTGGAGACAGAGCCCTGCCGGAGGATGCAGGCGCCCACAGCTCCCTGTGGAGTGGGGTATCGTCGTGCAGGGGAGGGAGCAGCCACTGCCATGGCAGCTTTTGGGGTTAGAGCAAGCATCGGTGGAGCAGCAGTGCCAAAGCGGTGCTGGACCTCCCTTGGCTGTGCTGGCTGCCGCAGCATCACTGCCTGCCTGTGCGTTGGGCTGTCATGGCTGCAAGGATGGGGCAGAGCAGGCTGGAGAGGAGGAGGAGCAGTGAAAGAGAGAAGCAGCAAGGGGAAGAAGCACAGCACCCAGTGTCAGACAACAAAGAGTGGCCGGGGGAGGGGATGGATGCACTGGTGCTGCTGCTGAGCAGGGGGACATGGGCATAGCACAGGGCAGCAGTGAGACAGGGAAAGGCAGGACAGGGCTGCGAGCCTGGCACACAGGGGCCAAGCTCCTTCTGCTCCTCTGCTTAAAACCTAAGCCCTGCCTGGTCCCTCTTCCCCTGCTCCTACCAGAGGGGTGAATCCGTGGCCCCTGCCTGACTGCTCACCATGCAGACGCCATGGAAGGGCTCAGGGGGTCACTGGGGGCAGGCAAGAAAGAAGGAAAGCAGGAAAATAGCATTGCTTTGACCCAGTGGACATGGTGCCCTGAGCAGGGGTGCTCAGGGTGCTGCAGGGGACATGCTGCTCCCTGGGAGGCAGAGGTGATGGTGATGCTGTCCCTGGGGTGGTGCTGCTGCTGTGCATCCCTCTCTTCAAGCTGCTGTGGGTCTGTGGCATAGTTTAACCCATAGAGAAGAGGGTGGTGTGGCTCAGCACTGTGTTCACATCCAGGTGGCTGTTCAGCTCTGGACCGAACCATCCTGGTCCCTTGCTGCACCCACTTCCCAGGTGGGTCTCAGAGCCTGAGGGCCTTCTCCTGTGTAAAAGCAATTGGATTTCAAGCTATTGGTCTCTTTTCTGTGGCCCTTTTGGCCACCATCCCTGCATACATCATTGACATCAGTCTGTGCCTCATTTGCTCCTGCCTTTACTGCATCGTGTTCCCACCTCTGTGGTGGTCTGGGCTGGTGCCACTGTTAATGGGTCTCCAGCACCAAGCTGTAGGCAGCAGACTGCAGCTGCCAGACCCGAGGGTGACAAGTTTAACTCCCTTTCTTCCCTCATCTGCTTCTCTGTAGTGTAAATCTAAACCAGGCTGCTCTGCCTCCCCCTGCTTCCACTTGCTCCCAGCTGCAGTGAACCGCTGTGCATCACTGGGTACAGTCTGCAGTGAATCACTGCATCTTGGTACAGCCCTTTGCCCCAGGAGCTGCCTAATTCAAACACGTGGCATGGCAGCTCCTCCTTGATGTTTTTTTGGTGTCAAAACCACACTTTTCGCCAGATTCCTCATTTTCCACAGTTACCTCCAGGCCTTTTGGGGTCATTCTCCATCAGCGTTCAGCCTCTGCTTAGCAACTCCTTGCCAGGTTTCACTGCCTGGCCCTGGAAGAGCTCTTTGTTTGCTCTGCTTCCAAGACAGGGAACAATAAACACTGGCCCGATCAAAGTCCAGTGGGTGACACAGGTTTAAATCCGATTGCTGCCAGTGCATCCCAGGTATCTGATCCTGCCTGTGAGCGCCGCTCACAGCCGCCCCATTTCACTTGCAAATAGCAAGGCAAAGCATCACATAGGGGTTGGAGGAGGGCAGCCTGGAGGGGTGGCTTTGAGGGAGTGTCCACAGGGCAGTAATTGATCTGTCAGGAACAGTTGTCATTTCGGGGCTGATAAAGGTATCTGGATGAGGACTGGTGCTTTAAATCAGCTTTAACATAAAGCTGTAGTTTCCTGTCTCTCGTACCATCCAAGCTTGGCTTGGTGAAGCAGCACTGGGTGGTATTTAGCCGTGTAAGTGTGTGTAAATACCAGCAGTCTCTAAGCAGAGCATAAGTGATGTTTTCTTCCAGGAATATCAAATCATAGAGAAGAGATACCGCCAAACACTTGGAGATACAGGTTGCCAGAGGCAGTTGTTTTTCTCATAAAGAAATTTGGGTTTGATGTTTTCTCCAATCCAGAACAAAAATACACAGCATTAGCTCACTGCTCTGCATTTACAGCTAGCTGATTCGACAGGAAAAAGAGCAGCTTTTTCTCCTGTATTCCTACATGTTCCCGGGTTGTCCTTAGGTAATAAGACGGGTGCTATTAAGGGGTGGCTGTGTTCATCCTGTTGCCTTCACAGCCCTTGGTGGCAGACACTAGGTAAAGCATGGGATGACGTCCTGGCTTGCTCTGTCACTGTGAGGGGCACAAAGGCTCCTGACCATGTAGGAACAGTTCCCTAAGCCTGGAAATACCCTGGCCTTCCTCTGCAGAGTGGGGTTTGAGGGGGAGGAGGGGGAGGAAGTTGGAGACATCAGGGTCTCAGGTGTGAGTGTGGACATACCCATGCACGTTGCTGCCAGTGCCTCCAGTCAGGCCCCCTCCTCCTCACTTCATTGCAGGCAGTTTTCTCTTTCCGAGCACCAGGAAGCTGAGTAAATGCTGTCAAATCCTGTTAGAGCCGTCACTGGCATTTTCTGTTTCGCAGCTGAAACCCTGTTTCCTCCTAAAGCCTCGATGCCCAGTGCAGCCATGGTGACAGAGCCTGGCTCTCCAGCCATGCTGATGCAGGGCTGGCATAACCAATGGCACTGAGATTCATCACCAGACAGATGCCAGTGGGTATCACACGGTAGCTCTGTTGTCTCAGAAGGTGTTTATCAGCATCCCTGTGTGATGAGCAGGGTTTAACCATTCCTGTGCTGGCTCACATGAGCATTTGTGTCTTGTGCTTTGCTGTTTGCAATGGGGACAGAATGCAGCAGTGATTTGCAGGGGCAAGTGTGAGTAACCATAGGGAGGGGCTACATTTGGGGTAGGGGAGCTGCACCAGCTGCTGACCTGGGCCAGCATCACCTGAGTATTTTGCTGTATTTCCTATGCTCTGTCCTAGCTGCAGCAAGTACTGAATGTGAATTGTGAATGATCGTAGGATTACAGACTGGTTTGGGTTGAAGGGACCTTAAAGCTCATCCAGTTCCAACCCCTGCCACAGGCAGGGACACCTTCCACTGGAGCAGGGTGCTCCAAGCCCTGTGTCCAACCTGGCCTTAAGCACTGCCAGGGATGGGGCAGCCACAGCTTCTCTGGGCACCCTGTGCCAGCGCCTCAGCACCCTCACAGGGAAGAGCTTCTGCCTCAGAGCTCATCTCAGTCTCCCCTCTGGCAGTTAAAGCCATTCCCCTTGGCCTGTGAGATGAAAAGGACCGGATCCCAGGGCGTGTGGATTTCCCAGGACAGCTGGAGCAGCAGCACAGTTTGGGGGGACCCAAACTCTCCCTTCAGTCTGGGACAGTTTGGGTCCCAAACCAGACGCTGCCTAAACCTGACGCTGTTTCTTGTGTTTCCGTAGGTTAGAAATCTCTGTTACATGGTGACGAGACGGGAGAAAATGAAACACACCATTTGTAATCTGCAGGAGCAGATCTTCCATCTCCAGATGAAGCTTATTGAGAAAGATCTTTACCCAGGTCAGTACCGCTTACCAGGGCTTGTTCTCACACACTCTGTCCCTGCTGTCCTCTGAAGCCAGACTGGTACCTAAGGCTCAGACCGCTCCCCAAGGGAACCAGAGCTCCCTCTACCCTGTTATTTAAGGTTGGTTCGTGTGTTCAGTCTTACCCATCTCCAGTTTTATTCAGAAACACACAATAAAGCCATACCCTGGGTGACCGGGGTGTTTTCACAGGTACCTCCTGATCCTCCTCTCCCCAGGAGTCTGTCAGAAAGACCAAGTGTTTGTTCAGGCGGTGATGCTAAGGCAGCGACTGGGGGCTTTTATGGAGATGGAACTGCCTGGCAGGAGATAGCAAATCCTTCCCACAGGGCTGCTGGTGCTGGTGCTGGTTCACAGCAGCTGGCTCCCTGGCACGGGTCAGCAGCCCGCCCTTTGGCCTCATTGCAGATGCCTTTGGCTCCATCAAGAATCAGAGGTTAAGCTGCTGGTGGATTGTCTTTTGCTCTGAGAGACCAGCCCCATTAGCGCTGGTTGACTGCAGTTCTCTCCTCCAGATACCTGTTGGTGGAGAGCATCTTGCCTACTGCATGCAAAGCCTCTGGCAGCTGTTATTAAGGAGCTGCAATAAAGTTGGTTTCCTTCTGTCCTACTTTTCTGCCTTTTACACAAGCATTCCCGGAGCCCACGGCTCCCGCTGTGGTGGCAGAGCAGACCAGACCCATGGCTGCAGAGCAGTTTTTCCAGCAGCAGCATCTGGCACTTTGGCAGCGGCTTCCAGCGGTTGTTGTGTTTGTGGCTTTGGAGTTGCGTTTGAAGCCATCACATGGTTGGGGTTTCTTCAGGAACTGTCTGGGCTGAGCTTTCCTCGACAAAAGTTCCCTTTGACTGCAGTTTTGGAGGCTGAGGAGTGTCTACGCTGTTTGTGACTCGGAGGCTGGGTGAATTCCTCTGGAAGGCCAGAGCCAGGCAGGGATGGCCGGGACCTCAGGGTGTGCTCCAGGGAGATGTGGGTCCTGCAGGCCTCAGTCCCTGTGGCACAGATCAGTAACACTGCGTGTTGCTCCATACGTCCTCGCTGAACCAGCGATTGCGGTCACCAGGCTGGGCAGACGCAGAATGGTGTTCCCAGCTGTTCCCACCAGTCGGAGACCCCACATCCCAAGAGCCATTCTCTGACACATGGGAACGTGCTGGATGGTGCTCCCCACAGGGATGCTGGTGGTGAGGAGGGAGGTTTCCCTCCTCAGATTCCATGTGCTGTTCCTGTGGGGCCCTGTGGGTTTTGAGGGATCACATGGACCTCGTGATGTTCTTTGGTTCATCTGGGCGAACCTGGATTAGCATCTGCAGCTCTCAGAAGGTGACAGGCACAGGGTACTTTGGGTACTTTGCCAGGAAGGCTTTTTGAGCTCAGCTCCCTCCCAAACCAGGTGTTGGATGGCTGGAAATGCCTTTGGGGAATCCAACCTCCGGTCATGCCCAACCCAATCTCTAGCTCAGGGATGGGTTCGCAGCTCCTTCTGAGGAGGGCTGGGATGGGGGGCAGATGCCAGCCAGGGAGGGGAGCTGTGCTGGGCAATGCTGCTCGTGTTTCGGGGCTGTCTGCACCATCGCCCTTCCTGAAAATGGCATTCATGTACTCTGGGAAAAGCACAACTGCCTTTACCGTGATGTTTGTTCTGCCTAAAGGTGAGTGATCAGAGGCAAACCCGCAGTGCGAGGGTGACGCGGGGTGATCGGGGTGTAGGCTGTGGGATTCGTGTGTTTTGATGCAAATGCTCTTCTCTCCTGGGCCAAGTGGTTGGTGTTTGCCGGTTTGTTTTCTGCTTTGAGCCACCTGAGCTGAGCTGCTCATCCCTCCTGGGATGGGCCTGAGCCATCCCTGAGCCTGACCAGGGATTGCTGCCTCTGGGACCTGGCTTCTGCAAGTAGCTGATGGCAGGGAGAGAGCCTGACCGTGGCAATTCGGTCCTGCGTTCTTCAGGCGGTTTAAGCATCTGGGTCCTTCCATGCCAAGGGGATATTAGGGACCCAAGTGCCTTCAGCATCGGTGTGTAGGGTCTTCCAAGCTCAGGAAGTGTTCCCTCACCAGGGTGTAGCATCAGATCTTAAGCTGCAATCCCAAATGTGGGAAGCGAGGATGGCCTGGTGAGCTGCTGCAGTCGCAGTGCAGGCAGGAGCAACTTACCTCCTCCCCAGTGCAATATGTGGTCCCCATATGCGTGCTCATCTCCAGGTCCTGCCCGATGGCAGGAGCAAGCACTGGGGCTGGTGGCATTGTGGCATGGAGGGGTGGCCAGTGAAACTGAGGTCAGAGAAGGGCTCAGTCTCCCTGTGGCAGCTACACAGCCCTGCCCATGCATGGCAGCTCATAGCAGAGCAGTGTTGTGTGCATTTTCTACTTCAGCTCCTTCCTGTCTCATCCTCGTCCCATCCTGAACGTGCACCGTTGTAGACCCAATGCTGCCAAGTGCTCCCAACACCCAAGTGTTTGCTAAGCCTCCTCCATGCCAGTTGACAATACTTGGAGCTAAAGATGCTTGGCACCAGTGGGACCAAAGCAATGGATAATTCACTGCTGCATTTTCATAGAATCATAGAATCCCAGCCTGGTTTGGGTTGGAAAGGACCTTAAAGCTCCTCCAGTTCCAACCCCTGCTACGGGCAGGGGCACGTTCCACTGGAGCAGCTTGCTCCAAGCCTCGTCCAACCTGGCCTTGAGCACTGCCAGGGATGGAGCCTTCACAACTTCCTTGGTCATCCTGTCCCTGTGCCTCACCACATTACAAAGCGCTGACTGGTTTGAAAGTGGGGGGAGAGCTCCCGTAGCATCCCCTCCACACAGCTCCCCACCAAGCTGCTCTGTGTACCTGGCGCTTCTTGCAGGCAGGAAGAAGTCTCCAGGATTTTGCCTGGATGCGGCCCGTTTCTAACTGCTGGTACAGTAGTCATCAACAGAAATCTCTTGGGCTTATTCCAGAGATGGTTTTGGCACTAAAGACTTTTTGGAATGGCTCCCACCTAAACCTCCATGCTTGGGGGGGTTTATTTCCCCCACTGACAAATGATCATTTGAGGAGAAGACTTCTGATAAAATCAGTGTAAAATGAACCCACCCCTCTCCCTTGTATTTTCCTTGCATGGAATGGAAAGCCAACAGCGCCTGGCTTTGAGACACGGCTGCTATTTTGACAGGTTCCTCTTCAAAAACTGCTGCTCGGGTTTCTCTTTAGCCCCATTGTGCTGCCTAAACCAAGCCAGAGTTCTGGTTTGGAAGCCAAGCGAAAAATGTGTCTGCCCTCCTCCAGCTCTTTGGCAGGAAAGCAGCAAACACCGGTTTAGCTTTTGCCTCCCTTGCTCTCAATGGGTGCTTTGGTCAGGAGGGGGTCCTGGCTTGGCAACCCCGGGGCTGTAAATCCTGTTAATCCACACTCGGGCAGGTGCAATGCAAATTCCTTCCCCTGCTCACCCGGTGTGTTTCCATCATGGCAGCAAGGGGAGAGGAGAGGTTATTCCCTCTCGCTGCCGAGGCTGTTTGTAGGTGCCTGACACATAAACCAGTTTGTTTCTTAACTTCACTGCTCTGGTAGCTGCTTGTGCAGGTTCAGCCCATGGGTCAGACTCAGTAACTGCGTTGTCTTCCATCAGCCGCCCACATCTTGGGTTTAGGGCATTATCCTGCCCCCTCTGAAAGCTGATAGAAGTTTTAGCATGGACTTCTCTGGGAGAGTGACCTAATGGAGTAAGTAAAAACTGGTGAAGTGTTTTGCTTGGCAATACAAGTTGTACTTTTATAGGGTATTTGTCCTGTTTACCCAAGAGGAATAAATCCAGTAGAAGTTCAAAGCCATTTAGGAAATACTGATTTTTAGCTGAATGGCTATATAGCTAAGAGTTATATCCCTGGCTTTCCATAGGCAGTGCTGGCCACCTTTCCTGCTCTGTTTACTTATGCTCAATATACTGCGTAAGTTTTATAGCTTTGGGTAGTTTCCACCCGCTATGAGTGTGAGCAGTTACTATAGCCAAAAGGTCAAATTAAATCAAGGTCTGCTTTAAAACACTGCTGACACCTTTGCTGTCCAACTGGCTTTGCAGCTGAATCCCTCCAGGAGATGCTGTTGTTGGTGATGGGTGGCCACAGCTGGGTTTGGAGGTCCTTATCCTCCTGGAATGTGTCTGAGCAGCGTCTGGGGTTATCCCTTCTGTTCCTGCACATGCTCACCCCAAAGCGCTGATCCAGGAACGCATCTTGGTGGTGCAGAGCTTCCAGTGAGTCCCCCGCCTTCAGTGGGATAGCCCTGTGGCCACACTAAGGTTCATATCCAAGGTCCAGACCTTGTTTTTATATAACCTAGAGGATTCAGATCTTACTGCACATAGACCTTAGCCTACAGTTGGCCAAGAAGTGTTCCTTCTTTGGCTTGGAGTTGGTTGCAGGTCTGGTCCCGGTCCCCGCTGCAGGGGTGTGCTCCAGGGGGAACTTGCTCACTGCAGCGTCCCTGATGCCTCGTCTCACATGGAGTTTTCCTTTCTTTCTACAAAACGCCAGAACAAACTGGGAAGAAGACAAAGGGTAAGAAAAGTGACCCGAGAAGGAAAGGAAGAGATGGTAGAAAAAATAGTCCTGAGAAGAAAGAGAAAAGGAAATCAGTCAACGAAACTGTATTGGGCCAGCTGGGTAAGTCTGACTTTATGGACCTGTGCTGCTGGAGGCTCCCTGTTTTGGGGAGCAGGGTTAAGAGTCCCAGCCCCTGATCCCTCCTGCATGTACATTGTTTAGTTACACCAGAGGCCGTGGGAGCCTCTTCCATCTCTCCCTTTGCAGGCATCAGCCTGAATTGTTGAGGTCCTGCAGGAGAGACCACATTGGAACCATGGTCCTCAGCAGGGAAGGGCTGTAAAGTGTCCCCCCCAGCCCTGGGGCTTGCTGGATTGGGATGATGTGTTACAGACCTGTGATGTGCTGCTGGAGCATGATTTCGCTTTCCAGTGATAAAATCAGACTTACCCACCCCGCAGTAGGGCTGATCCCCTGTATCTTCTATGCTGTGCACCAGTGGTGGGTACAGCTCATGGGCTGTGGATATGCATGGCATAAACTATCCAGAACCCTGTGGTTGTGCTGGTTGTGCCATCAGCATCCAGGAGGCAGGCACAAAGTGTATCCAGTCTCTTGAATTTGCTATGGGAGACAAGAAGACGCAGGCTGACTCTGGATGCTTCACCCACCTCCGGCTCTTCCCCATCAGCCACAACCTACTGTTGCTCAGCAACAGATGGGTTTGGGGGAAAGTAAGAAACCAAAACAAAAAGGTCTTTTTTGATAAGGTCCTTGACAACTACGTATGGTTTTTACACAGAATTGGGGTTTTGTGTGACTTCCTCTGGCGCTGTCACAGTCTGCTGGCATGCAGGGCAGGATGTGATGAGTTCACATGTGTTCGGCTGCCCCATAGGTGCACAGAGGGGACACCGGTCCCATGGGGCTGTCGGACATTCTGAAGGAGCTATAACACCCTTCTGGGGGTACAGAGAGTTGCTATGGGAAGTCTGGGGGTCTGAAGCACCCTGCCTTGCTCTGCTTTGCCCGTTGCTCACCCCGACTGCTGCTTCCTGTTCATCTCCAAGCCGTTGGGTTATAGGCAGGAGCCCCTTCGGTAACAGCTTTTGCGCTCATCTTTTCTCTGTGCTGTCCTCTGCTAAAGAAACATTGGATTTTCTGGGGCAAATTCCATCAAATGATGGAGGGTGGGAAAAGCGTCTCCAAGCAAAGCTGCACTGCCGTGAGCCTGGGAAACCAGGCATCCGTCCTCGAGTTCTCAGACCTGCCTCCTGCCCTCCCTGCCTCTGCACTCAGGTTTAGCACCGGCCCCGCCACCCCACTGGCTGCTTGGCTTCAGTGCTGCCGGGGGTTTGACAGCCGTGGTGGCTCAGCTGCAGCTTCTCCCTGGGGAACCCATGGGCCCTTGCTTGGGCACTGGTGGCAGTCACCAAGTTTTTAGGCTTACACAGCGATGGCTTTTGTGGCACCTTTGCGCAGGGATGTATGTTGCACCCATGCTAGGGTGTGCTGGGCCTTGGCATCTTCACTGCAGAAAGATGCTCAGCTGAGATTTGGGGAGGTTCGTGGAGTGTTGGATGTGGGGAAACACTCGGGTGGTTGTGCTGTAAACCCCAAATTCAGCACTAGTGCTGGAGTGAGCCCTGTTCTGTGTCCTGGCGTGTTGTGTTACGGTTGACCTTGCGGGTGTTTCTCCATTGTGGGGAGTTGTGGTGAAGTTGGTGTTGTCAGAGGGCCGCAGTGGCTGTTCCTGGCTCCCGGACCAACCTTCCGTGTTTGTTTTTTTCCAGGCTTATCAACCTCCTTCCCCATCGACGGGACCTTCTTCAACAGCTGGTTGGCGCAGTCGGTCCAGATCACTGCCGAGAACATGGCCATGAGCGAGTGGTCCCTCAACAACGCCCACCACGAGGACAGCACCCCCGGCCTCTCCGAGGAGCTCCTGCAGGACGAGGAGACCTTGCTGAGCTTCATGATGGACCATTCCCTGCGGTCCCCGTTCAAGCAGAGCGAGGCCGCAAAGAAAGTGAAAAGCAAAACGAGAACGAACACTAAGAAAAAGCTGCCCAGGAGCAGCCCCCCTGCTGTGGGCGGGGGCCACCCGGAGAGCTCGGAGCTATGGACTAACAGCACCGGTGACTTGTCGGATGATGCCACCAAGCCCTTCGCTCCGGATTCCAGGCCGAGCAAGTCGGAGAAAGGGGCTGCGAAGCTTCCCACCTGACCGCAAAGGGACGGGCGAGGTGAAAAAGGCGGCCAAGAAGGGCTCTATCCCGAAAGCCGGCGAGCCTCATCCTGGGGCGCGGGGCTGTGCGAGCAAGGAGGAGGAGGAGGATGAGGAGCCGCCGCGCTGCGCTCAGCCGGAGCCCAGCCCCGCGCCCAAAGTGCCTGACTCCATAGGTAGCCCCAAAACCGTCGTGCGGTTTAAATTACCAAAGGAGAGCCGAGGGCCGAGGCGGTCGCAGCCCCCCAAGCCCGACGGCGCCGGCGGAGCTCCCTTGCGTCGCTTCGACGCTGAGACGGACGGCTACTTCTCCGACGCCGAGATGAGCGACTCGGATGGGGAGCCCCGCAGGCCGCAGCGGGGCCAGCTGGATGCGGCCGGCGAGGACATCGTCAGGATGAGCATCCTGGCATCCTAACTCCTCCCTGGCACCGCTGGCTCGCACGAGGCCTCACACCCAGTTCCAACTGCCATGTCCGATTTCTGCCTGGGATCATAGCAGGGGGGGTTTTTACTATGTGTATATAGTTGGAAATTCGGCACTGTTGTCTTTCTCTTCTCTGTACGCCTGAGATACAGCTTCAGCTTCACCGACATCGATGACCATGACAGTGGTGGTCCCTCCCCAGCTCCCTGCCAGACCCCGCTTCCCGGGAATGCGAGCCGGCACCCAGCAGGACCGATGCTGAGGGTGCCAAGGGTGGAGGGTGCTGGTATCCGTGCTCTCTGCAGGGATGGCAGTGTAATTAATGGGCATTATTTAATGAGGGGCAGATTCCTGCCCGGGATGGTTGCCCCCGGAGCAGGGAGCAAGCAGAGGGTATGGTAGTGGCTAGCTGCGGGAGGGGATGTACCCACCTGGGTACATACATATGAAGAAGTAAATAAGTGATGCTAAAATAAATACTGACTAAAGCACAAAAGCTTGTTGGAGGGAAGCACTTGGGGTGGAAGAGGGCAATGTTAGTTTCTGGTTTTAGGGAAAAACCCCTCGGTTGTGATTTTTCCCTTCCTTTTTCCATCTGGTTGGGATCCGTCCAGGAGCCAGGATGTGCAATTTCTCCTTCCCCCTGCCCCATGGGTTGACCCCCTTGAGGTCACTGTTAAAACTGACGTGATTGACTCAGGTGAATGGATACGCTCATAGCAATGGGAAATGGAATGTGGGGCAGGACAGAGGAGAAAAGCATCCTCTGTAAACACTGTGGGGAGCTGGGGTTAACCTGGGAGGTTGAGCAAAGTTTTCCTGCCCGTGCTTCTCTCCAATGGCTGCCGTGGTCCCACTGACGTTTGAAACCCCCTTTGCACAACGAAACACTCGGCCCCGAGGCCAAACAGACCATCACCGAGGGGAAATGGAAACGCTTGCCTTCACCAGTTCGTTTTCCTCCTAAACGCTACAATGGAAATGGTGAATTGATTCCTCCCCATCCCTTCCTTTTTTATTTAATTCCTTAAATCCTGGTTACAAGCTGTTGACTCGTTGTGGGAGGGTGATTCACAGAAGCTGACATTATAAATAGTACAATAATTTAATGCATAAAACGTCCCCAATAAGCCTTAAATGTTGTTTAAAAGCCCATGGTTACCTACAAGTCAGGCGAATTTCCATGTTTGCACTTAATCGCACCATTACTTCGGTTTTGGCTTCAAAGGTCACAGTTAAAGTCGTGATACGTGTTTTATTGGAGTGACCCCAGTGTGAGCTCAGGGAACAAAAACAAAACAAAACCACACAAACACACAAAAAAAAATTCACTGCAACTTTTGTCGTCGTTTTTTAAAAATAATAAAAAAAAAAGTTTAAAAAAGAACAAAAAAAAAGAAACCAGAAACCCCAAACCTGGGGCACTTCTGCAGCCGGTTCAACCCATCACGAAACAACCAACCCTGCAATTGTCAGACCAAGCCGTCAACCAGTTTTGTGGATGCCAAAGAATCTTTTTGACAGTCAAACAGCACAGCCAGAACCCGGAAACTTGTCACGATCGAAACTAATACCGATTGGAAGTTTAATTTAGCAACCAAGGACTAAAGACACACTCATAACACACTGCTGCGGCGTTAGGTTCCAAGCTTGCTCCGAGGGATGCTGCTGCTCCGAGACCGCATCCTGCCGTTTTGGTTTCCAGTGCTTTTTGCTCATTTCACTGTGAGCTTTCTTTTTTGAAACTCTGAGACTCCTTCAATTGACGTTTTAGAGTAGATCCTCTGTTACAGCCTTCCAAAGTCCTGATTAGTGATTAAATTGCAGCAGAGATAAGCGGTGACAGCCTAGCTCATCCCAGGCATGGCAAAGCGGCTTGGGCTTCGGGTCGGATGCTTGCACCCTGCCCTGGCTAAGCCCAACACTAACTCGGCTGAGACTGACCATGCCTGGGGAGGAATCTTCCTCAGATGGGAAAAATGTGACACAAGTCATTAGTGGGGGGTGGGGGGGGGGGTGGGGGAAGAAAAGGGAAAAAAACTCATCAGAAAATCAACAAAACGGGAACCACCTTTGTTATAAATTCGCATAATCCATTGAGGTTGGGAATGGAAATCTCATTAATTAAGGCTCAGTATGTTCGGATAATGTTAAATACAGTAAATAGGACTTAGTTTATCTAATCAGGCTTGCTAGCTTTAGCTACAGTATCCTAGTATAAGAGTCATAACAATAATCAATATGCTGCCTTTTAATGAATCTTGCTTCCGTGTGCTTCACTCAATTATGGTTAAATCAGAAAAAGCAATCCACAAATTTCACTGTACACAGCTCCATTCATCAGCTTCTGCACTACTTGTCTTCTCAGTACAGGAAAGCAAAGAGGGGGAGACTTTAAAGAACAACCAACCCAGCGCCACCAGCACCAGGCAATAAAGCAGTTGGAAACACTCCCAAAATATCAGGCACTGTATTTTGCCACTGGGAGATGGTGTTTAGGTAGGGAAAGGTTAAGGGGGCTGGTGGGGCATGTCCAACCTGGGGAGAAGAACAGGGTAGGGGGGATAGAGAGGAGAAAAGGGGCTCTTGTGAGCCATGGGCTGGGGGAGGACTGGAACCCTCTGGTGCATCCCCTGCCCAGAGCATCCTTGCCACTGCCTTGGAACAGGGTAACCTGGCGTTTCCAAGAGAAAATGCACAAGGAAAATATTTTTGATGTACTGTAAATGTATTTTGAAATGAATAGAAAGAAAAAAATAATTACTATAAAAGGGTTTATTTTAGTAGAGAAATATTGTCTTTTAAGATGTATAAACTGCAGGAATTGACATTTGCACTGTAAGAGCACCCGTTTCCTTGGAGAAGCAGCAGCCGCTGAGATGAGGATGCAAATAGCATCATGCCCTCATCATGGAGCACAGCCCCAAACGTCAACCCCAGCCCTGATGGTGGTGGGAGTTCCCTGAGGACAGCTCCCATTCCACACACCCATTTCCCCCATTCCCATTTTTTTAATTACTTTTAACTATTCCTTTCACTTTTGCACCTATTTCCCGGGGGCTGGGTGCCTGCTGTCTGTGGAGCTCATCCCAAGGAGGATGCAGAACGGAGCCGGGAGGCGAGAGCGGGATGCGGGAAGATGCTGCTGCAGGGCAGGGCACGAGGTTTGGTTGTTCTTTAAGGAGCTCACCCCGCAGTTTGCACCATTCCACATCCAAACAGACCGACTTCACATCAGTTACAGGAAACGATATGAATGTCGCAGGAGGAGAAACCCTTCTGTTTTCTTTGTTTCAAAGAACGTGATGTGCCATTTGTTAATACAAAAGAGAAATATTGAAAATATATTGAAAAGAGCAATTTTAAATTATTTTTGGCTTATGTTGCAATATTTATTTTCTTGTATTAGAAATTCCTTTGTAGAGAAAAAATGTATTTTTCATTAATGCAAAAACCTATTTCTCCTTTTTGTACATTTTCCATGTTAGTTAATCCTTAAAGCAATATAATGTTCTCAAACTCGTTCTGTGTGAGACTGTATTATGCATGCTATTTGTGTTGCCTTGGAATAGCTCTGTCTGCCATTATTTTCATCCTGTTTAGATACAGTGTATGCTTTAATACACATTGGGACCATGGCCCATTGCTTATGAAAAAATCCCTTTGCATTCCTCAATGTGTTGGCAAATGCAGTCAATAAAGCAGTGTTTTCTGTGTACCTCTGTGTCGGTGTAGTGAGCAAGTTCACACAGAGCAGATTTACCTGGGGACCAGCGGGGCTGATTGGAGCATCCTGGGGGATTCAGCTCTGTGCGTGGGAATGCATCTCAATCTGAGATGGGTCTTCCTAGGGGCATGGGGAAGAAGAGAAGGAAATCCGTCTTTAAACTACCATAGCCTTATATTTGGCTCTTAAAAGGAAAAGGATCGGTTTATTGCAGACTAAGGCTTTGATTACTGGGTTGCATTATCGCTTCCAGTGATGATGACCACCCAAGGGATGAACTCCTGGCTGGTCCACAGAGCATCCTTGCTTCTGGCGCCTATACTAAAGGCATTAGAGATGGCTGGGATGGTCTGGCTGGATGTGTCATGGGAATGGGTATGGGAAACAGAACCCAAATGCCTGGAAGTAAAGGAAAAGAATGCTTTGATCAGCTAAAAAGAGTATGTTGCCTCTGTACCTCCTTTCCCAGAGAACCCATTTCACAAGGGTGCCAATAACAGATGACAATGAAACCGTCAACATCAGCAGGTGAGAGCCATCAGCCATGAGGGTCACTGCTGTTTGTCAGGCACCAGGGCTCCATCAGCACCACATTGTGCTTCTCCTAAAGCCCAGCCTGAGAAATATTTCCCCAGTGAAGTTAGAAATCATTCATATATATATACACACATATATACTTATATATATATACTTTTTATATATATATATATATATATGTAAGCACTTACAGCACACAGGGCTTCCCTGTGTTGCTTGCTTGGGGTTTGCCTGCAGCACCCTCATCACAGATGAGTGCCTTGATCCGGGGTGAGCAGGTGAAGAATCATTTCAGTTTAATTGCAAAATCCGTGTTAGGCTGTCCCCTGTCTGTTTTGCATAAGGATTGCAAGTGCCACCATAAATACTAATGGGGCCAATCTGCCCCAGTGTCAGTAAATCATCAGCGATGGATGTGAAAATGAATTCATTTCCCTTCAACTTAATCCTGGAAGAACTGCAGCAGGACCTCGGTTTATTGTGTTTGATTAAGTGCTGGTGGTGTAACATAATTTCCCCTACCCATTAAAAACGCTGCTGCTTGCACTTCTCCATAAACGCCTTTAATGTGATGGGAGTATTTAATATTTACTCTTCCAAAGTTAATACATTTAGGGGAGACATTTTGTGTGCTAAAAATAGCTCCTGGGTCTTGGATTTCCATGTAGGGCTGTGAAATGATGTGTCTGCTGTGATTGCAACAGATGAACAGGGAAAAAACCTCTAAAAGAAATAAACAGGCCGATGACTAACCCACAAAACAAGGGAAAAATCCCGCTCCAGCCAGCGCCGACCCTGCCTGAACCAGATGGGTTTCACAATTGCTGCCTCTGCCTTCATGTCTTGCCCATCCCAAGCTTCACTTGACAGACCCATTCCCTGTTCATTTAACGCGCAGGTTAAAAACAGACTCGTGTGTGTGATGGGGAGGGTTTAACCATCACCTTTCATGGATGATCAGCGTGGGGAACTGGGAGTGATGAGATGTGGCTGGTTTTGCTTGTGGGCAGCTCTTTCTGCTCCTCTGAAGGCCCCATACACTGAAGTTCATCCAGAGAAACAAGTGGTTTAGGGGGCACAGGGTGAGACCAATGGCTTTGCCCACATCCATCCTTTGGATGGAGTGCGACTCCTGACAAGGGCCTGTAGGGACAGGACAAGGGGGAATGGCTTTAAATTGGCAAAGGGGAAGGTTTTTAGGCTGTCTGAGGCTTGAGGATGCCAAGGCACAGCCAGGCACAGGGCAGCAGCGCTGCTGTTCACCTGCATGGCAAGAGCCAAATGCAAGCCCAGCCGCGAGGACTTTGGTCATTCCTCTGACCTGAAGCCTGCGAGCATCTCCCAGTCCTCTGTGCGACAGACAACAGCTGTAAAACTGCCATATATAAATACACCAGGAGGAAGGAGGACTGTAAATGGCCAAGCTCCGGGAGCGCGGGCTGGGAGCGGCGTGGGCATGGCACCGGCACAGCTGGAGCAGAGAGTGCGCTTCCCCACACCAACAGCAGCCACAGCCACCTCTCACCAGGCAGGCACGTGCAGTGTTTGCCACCCTGCGCATTAGAGAGTAGTCATTGATGATGAAGTAACTGCCCCACCTGGACACCAAGGGAGATGCTGCTGCTGCCTCCAGCTCGCAGTGGTCCTTTATGGCTGGAAAACACGACCTGAGCTTTGGGGCTCAGCAAACATGGTCCTCCCAGCCCCACCAGGAGGAGCAGCTCTGGTGGGAAACACCCTGTAAAGGTATTTCTATCCCGCTCCCTTCCGTCCATAAAGGTGAAGCTGGCTGGGATACGGCAGGGATGCAGCTGGTTTGGGAGCAACCAGCCACCAGCGCTTGTCACAGTGGTAACTAAATATAATTGTCACTGAAGACACCCTTCAGCTTGGAAAAGACTTAACTGTTGACATAGGTTATTCTCAGCACTGGGGAAGTGGTTCAAGGTAAACCAAAGATCCCTTTGGAACACGAATTGTTCCCATGGTGCTGAGCAGGAGCCAAGCAGGAGGTGGCTGCTCTGCCATCACCTTCGCCAAGGAAGAGGAGGGAGATGCTTCAGGAGAGTGATGGGGGAAAGCCCCTGAGCAGTGCAGGCGGCAGAGCCATGCTGGGCGAGGAGCAGCAGAGCTGCTCAGGTGCTTGACATGGCGCCAATAGCCCAGGGCAGCATCCAGCATCCCCTGGAAAGCACAGCTACGGCATGAGCCTGTCCCACCACTCGGTCCCTCAATGGGGATTGCTGATGTCTGATGAATGGCTTTCCTATAAAGTCATTTGTTCAGCCTGTCCCTTACAAGCCTCCTCTGCTGAACAGCTTGCCAGACGCTGCTGGGAGGAAAGCAAGGAGCAGAGAGCAGCTCTAAACCTCAGAGGGATGAGCTCTACGTGAGCTTTCCAGCACTTTAAAAGAGATTTAAATTGACTTAACTATCCGAGGCCGTGCAAAATTTCCCAGGTTGAGCAGGGATGGGAACCCCTCCGTTACTGCACCCTGCGGTGTTCTTGTTCTTGCAGATTCTGTCATCTTACACCTAATATTTAGATGTTGAGTGATTATTTAACCACAGCATCGTATGCGCTCAGTACGACTCCGCAGCTGTGACATTTCAGGGTTATTGCCTTTGCAGCATCTGTAATAACAGAGGGATGAAAAATGTCAACATGCGGATGGGAGAAGGCAAATATGCACTGAGTTGTTCTACATGGAGAGCAGAGATAACGGGGTGTTTCCCGTGTGATGAGCGTAGCAGTTCCAAGGGGGAAAAGGAGGTTGGCTCTGGGTGGTTTTATTGCTCTGGCTCCCCCTGCTCACCTCCCTTTGGGTCTAAGCAGCGTCTCAGCAGGGAAGCTGGAAAAGAGCCCATTAAATGCAGGGCACAATACACCAAACCTCCTGGAAACCCGGCAAAGCCTGTGTTGAAAGGTCCCTTTTGCAGCTCTGCTTATGAGGTTGCGTTTGGGTCTGGTGGTAAATAACAAGAGAGTAATGGTGAACTGCTGAGCTTTCGTGGTGGTTTCCTATGAACTTCTTCAAAGGTAAATGTTGGTTAAAGTGCCTTAAGAGCAAAATTAAATGGACTTTTGAGGGGTGTAATCTGCACTGAGAGGACTGTGCAGCAACAGGGAAGCTCAGTGTTAGGATGGGCGCACTTGCAGCTCCCGGCAGAAATACCTTATCATAGAATGCCCCAATAGGCAGCAAAACTAAAAGAGAGTCTGGACGAGGTGCTGGAAAACGTTTGTTCCCTCATTCCAGGGGAAAATTTACCTGGACAAATCAACAGATTCCGCTTCTCCTCTTGATTTCCCCTGTGACTTTTGTTCAGCACCAACAAAGCGCTGCTTTCCCTTCTGGGTGCAGAAGGATGAGACCAACAGGAGAACACCTCGCCTTCAGGATAGCTCATCACTAACCAACAACCCCATTTGCACCGTAAGCCAAGCTCAGCTCCCCAGAACCATGCACAAGCGAAGACGGAGGGGCACAGCCTCACGCCTGGTCTATTAATTGCAGTGGGGACTCTGTTTCTTTCCACACTCCCGGAGCCTGCTCCTCTGCAGGGGTTACCTTGGGCCTGGCTGCTTTTATGGACTGCATAGAGTAAGGGCAGATTTATTTCCCAAATGAAATACTAACCTCAGTGTAACTCTGCTTTCTAATGGGAGGACACAGGATGCCATTTACCGGCTTAGGAGACTGCTGGCTGGCTTTTCTTATATACTTCATGATCTCTGGCATAGCCAAGGGTTCCCATCTCCTTACAACCAAATGGACAATGCTGCCTAAGCAAACAGAATCACCTCACACTAACAAACAGGCGGCCGAGCAACCCAAGGGCAGCACTTCCCTGCTAGCCAAAAGGACGTGCCCTTGGCCCCTCACAAAAATCACACTTTGGCTGATTTCCCGGTCTGAAGGTGTTTGCTGGCTGCTGAGGAAGGGCTGGGATGCCAGGGGATGCCAGCACTGAACTCATCATGCATTTAAAAACCCGCTTTGCATTTGTGGTGTCTGTGCGTGTCCATGGAATGGAGTTGTGGAAGATGGGGGGATCATGGAGCAGGGGAAGTGTTGCTGACTGGGGCTTGTGTGCATCCGAAAGGCTGGATTGCTGGGGTTAAAAAAGCAAGGTATTAGCTCGTTGCTGAATGACAAGAAAGAACCAGGAGTCAGTTCCCAGCAATGGCTGGAACACCTCCCAGACTCAGCTGTTGATTAAACCCAGCTCAAATGAGCTTTCACAGCTCTCTGAAGGGAACGGCAGGAGCAGAGGCAGAACAACCCCGTCCTCTGCTTCGCTTTGTGCCTCTTGGTGTTCCCTGGGGAGGCCATGGGGTCAAGAATGTGTCCCCACTGTGGGACCAGGGCTGTGTCCCACTCCGGGACATGGCTCTGTGTGCAGGGCTGTCCCCAAGGATGCTCCGGTGCGCTGGTCCAAGCGGAAGCGCTGCTGCAGGCGGCAGCTTCAGCTGTGTTTGCTCTGAAGCTTTGACTCATCCCAACCTGCAACTCAGAGCGAAACTGAGGGGGGGATGGGGAGACCTGAAACACCGAAACCAGGGGGAGGCCGGTACCCACAGCAGGAAGGCAGTGGGGACGCTGAAGAGGACCGACGTTGGCTCACTGGGACATCAACAGCCCCGTCTGCTCCCAGCCTGGCCTCCCATGGGTGCTGCGGCCCCTTTTGGAATCATGGAATGGTTTGGGTTGGAAGGGTCCTTAAAGCTCCTCCAGCTCCAACCCCTGCCACAGCAGGGAACACCTTCCACTGGAGCAGCTTGCTCCAAGCCCCTGTGTCCAACCTGGCCTTGAGCACTGCCAGGGATGGGGGATGCTCCTGGATCCAATCCAAGCAAGAGGACTGACAAGCTACGCTCACCTGTGGAGGCATTTGTTTCTCATCCTGTGCCACCATCAAATGTAAACCTAAGGACTGAAATGCTGCCTCAGCTGACCCAGCCCAATCTCTGCTCTTCTAACGGCCAAGCCGCATTCCCAAACCTCCACGCTGGCTTTGCCCTACGCAGCTGAGCCCTGTCACAGCTCGGTGCAGCTCAGCAGCTCAGGGAGATGCTTACCTCCCACTCCTGTATGTGCAACTATGACCCCAAATTAGCAAGGCAGGGAGCACAACATCCCCTTCCTGAGACACGGATCCTGCCTGTCCCACTCAGGGCTCAGCCCCTGCACTCAGTTCCCCGTGGCCATCGTCTCCCCTCGGGGCAGTTCTGCCGCCTTCACCTGGGGAAGGGGAAGGAGACACCGAGAGCATCGCCTTCCCCACGCAGCACATGAGTCACCTCCGCAGCGCAGCGCGGGTGTCAGCCTGAGGCGCAGGATCCCGGCGCTCTGCCCACAGGCTGCTGCGGAGAACCGGCCCAACCGAGCGGGTTTGGCTTCCCGGCAGCACCGGCCCCCTCCTTCCTCCCTCCCTCCCCGCGCCGCCGCTTTCAACAGCCACCAGCCCTGCTCGGGAGGATGCTGCTTTCCACGAGGCTCCGTTGTGTGGGGTTTGGGTTCTGTGGTCAATGTGGGGCCCGCCGGCTCCGGAGGGAGAAACTGGGGCTGCCCCCCTTCCTCCCCAGGGCACACACAGCTCCCCAAGCAGTTCGGGTTGGGTCTGATGTGGTGGAGAGGGGCTTTGCTCCAAGAGAGCTTCCCCTTGCTGCTGCGCACAGGCTCTGTGCTGGCGGCACAGCCCTGCTTGAGCACCTTCCTACCCAGCAGTGGGGACAGGGACGGGGATCCCCAAGGCACATGAGGCTGTTCAGCATCACTGCAGCCTGAGGACCGCCAGCTTCCCTGCGCCCTGTGCATGCAGTGCTCTTTGCTGAATGATGAAAGCAGTATAAAGATGTTACCACAATAATTCTATGGCTTCTCATGTCTAATTTGATGGCAAAGCAGCGCTTCAGCCCCGCAGGGTGAGCCATCACTGCTCCTCCAAATGACATGGGATGGATGGGAGCAGAAGAGACCCAGAGGGATGCACGGATGAGCACAAAGGAGCCGCTTTCATGGTAGCAACACATGGGAATTGCTCTTTCCTGCAGGTCCCAGGAGGTCACTGGTAAAGCTCCTGATGAACACCCCGCACTGGTGCGTGCTCCAGCCTGGGCACTGCTGCCTCCATGGCAGACATCCCAATGCCGGGAAAAGCATTTACGGGACATGCAGTGCATGGGCTGGTTTGGAGCTTCCATGGGGGTCACACTGAGTGCCTGCAGAGTGGCTTCATTCCCATGGGACAGCAGAGAAGAAGCCGCCCCACCGCCCGCTGTGGCGCACGTGGAGGGGCAGGTCCCGGCTCCAGCACTTTTATCAAGCACCACGTTAACCATCAATACAAAGCAGCAAACCACAAGGGAAGGGTGGGGAGACACTGAAGTCTGTGAGCTCCTGTTCGGTACAAACACTGCTGAGCTGCACAGCAGTTACTTCCCCGCATGGGTTATGCAGAGCAATCATGCAAATCAATGTAAAGCAGCACTTGCTGTAGAGACTGAGCAGAACCCTCCTGATGGGAGGAAGAGCATCAGCCCCTTTCAGTGCCCGGCCCCTCAGGAGCTGCCACATCTCCTGTCACACAGCTCAGAAGGACTTTGAGCTCCTTTCCGGATGAAAGCCATGGACAGCTCGAGCCAGAAATGGGTGTTTGGGAACAGAGGCTCAACTTCTTCTGGAGGGAATTGCAGGCACTCGGTGCGTCGGAGCAGCGGGCACAGATGGGGCCTGGGAATGATGCACCAATAGGCCAAGCCTGAGCAGAAGGGGTTTCTAGGAAGTGTGATGCTTCAACTGTAAATTTCCCTCAGTAACTGCAATACCTCTCTTTGGTTTGCCTGATGCAGATGTGAACCACAACGTGAAATGCCTTTAAAGCCCAAACAGCCTCACACCTGCTCTAACGTTTCCTAACGCTATTGCTGAGAGAAGAGCAATGAAACAACACCAATGGCATCAAACACCACCAAAAAGCCAAACTGTGGTGAAGGTTTCGGGTTAAAGAGCATGTCCTCATGCAGTTCCCACCTGTGGGTACAGATGCTTTTGGGTATTACAGCAGAGCATCCCACCAGCACCAGCATTAACCTGAAATTAAAAGGGGGTTTTAGCCTTGTAAGAGTATCTTACAGGCACAACTATATTGAGTAACTTATGTGAATAGAATTTAATGCTGAAAACCACAATTCCTGGATTGGAATGACATGGGAAGAGGGAGAGGCACTCACTTATGTCCTTTACGGTCACAATGTGTGGCATCAGCCATTGCCAATGCTCAGCCTTAGGCTGCTCGCAGCACAGCAGGATCCCTGCATGTGCTTATCCTGGGCAGGGACCATCCTCTGAACTCTGCTCCCAATGAAATCTGATTCTGGGGGGCTACCAAGAAGCTGGGGTGTTCATTGGTGGTTTGAATAGGGGCTTTTTGGTGGTGCTCCTGGGTGCTTGGGACCGGTGAGAGTGATGGAGGCTGAGGGGTTCCCACCTTAGGCCAGGCAGGACCGCAGTGAGCCTGGCTCTGAGGACCACATCAGTACAGCAACATCCCTGCATCCTGCACGTTTTATACTACATCTTATGAACAACCATTGCTCTCACAGCTCTCTGACATGAGAATGATTCCTTGGGAATTTCCTGGAGTGCAGAAGGGAAGAAGCCACCCAAATCCCACCCAGATCCAGGCAGAACACCACAGAATGCCAGTCTTCCATGCAGGAACCTGCTCCCGGACCCCCTTCTCTCCCTATTCACATCCCACATGCTCACGGTTTCTAACCAAAGGCCACTGCGAACTGCACTGAGATCACCAGCTTATTTTATGTTAGACACTAAACAGACATAAGATCATCACTTCAACTTAATTACATAATAATTAAGCCCTCATATTCCTGTCATCTGCTCCTGTCAACGGCAGCCGGAGCGGAGCTGCTGCTCCTCTCAAAGAGCCGTCACTCATTGCTGCGAGCTTCTGAGAGGTGTCAAAATAGGGGTGATTCTGCCTGCAAAGCCAGGCACGGGGTGTAAACAAGGATCGTGCTTCACTTCGGAGCCCTGCCAGGGAGCAGGGGCCATGGGATGGAGAATTCCCATGTGCTGGCAGCGTGGGATAATGCACCAGGTTCCCAGCACAGGGTCCCCATGTCCCAGCAGTGGCATCAGCATTGCACCCGCCTCGAGTGAAATCAGCTCTTTGCCTTGTGTGGGATGTGGAAAACAGATGTTATTGAAGCATGTTAAATATAGGGCTGGCAAGAAAGCTGGAGAGGGGCTTTGGACAAGGGATGTAGGAACAGGCCAAGGGGAATGGCTTTAACCTGCCAGAGGGGAGACTGAGATGAGCTCTTAGGCAGAAGCTGTTCCCTGTGAGGGTGCTGAGGTGCTGGCACAGGGTGCCCAGAGAAGCTGTGGCTGCCCCATCCGATACATGAACAGTGCTAATGGGGACCTGCACCTTAACATCGCTGTGAGGACAAATGCCTTGATGTTGACCTTCATCCTTTATCTTCTCCATCCTCAGAAGGGAGTTTGGGATGTGGATGCCGGAGGAGGGCTGGCTCATGGCACTGCAGAGCCCAGGGCAGCCATGGCATGATGTTGGCGCAGACAGAAGCATCAGGATTCTGAGCACCCCATGCAGTGGGGTGATTACCACCACGGAGCAGATCATACTCTGTGTGCTGCTGGAGCAGGAGCAGCCATCCCCATGTCCCCACCATGCTGAGCCTGCTCACCTGGGGATGCCACAGAGACCAACCCAGGCAGGAAGCAGGCATCACCCCAGGGGAAAGAGAAGAGAGATCCTCACATCCACAAAGTGCAGAAGCAGATTTGAGCAAAGCCACTTAAACCTTAAACACTTACAGTCACAAACACGGCTGTTGCCCCCACCTGCTTGTACGAGGGAAAGCTGCCACCACATTGCTTTCTTGGGTAACTTACCAAACAGTTGCTGCTCTTTGCCTGTGTTGGCCTGAAACAGAGGCTCATCTGTCCTTTCTTACCCCTGCGTTCGGCTTGGTGTTATTTGTCTTCATAGAGCGATTCAGCCAAGAGCTGCAGAGGATGTTTGGCTCCTTGGAATGCGATTCGCCCCTCTTAGACCAAGCTCCCAGCTCCCAAGTTCTGGAGCTCACAGCGCAACGCCCTGAGCTCCTGGAGAACAGCAGCGCGCAGAGGTTAAAGAGTTTGCAGCCTGCTGCCACCTATGGATGGAAAGCAGCAAGAGCAGGAGAGCTCCCGGGAGCATCCCGGCCGGGAATGAGGGCTTGGACCTGAGGATAAGAACCACTGGCAGTGGAGAGATGCCATCAAGACCTGGGATTCTCCTTCCTCAGACCAACCGAGCGAGGTGCAGGGCACGGAGGGATGAGGGAGGGTGTTGGGAAATCCACTACTCATCATGTGGATACGCAGTAGTCTGAGGAAGGAAATAAGCCCTTCTTTTGGCTTGCTGGATTAATTGGATTACAGTGTCTTTATTGACAGAGGGCAGCTTGCTCTCCCCTTTACCTAATTGGTCTGATAGAATGAAAACCTTAGAAATAGGAAGTATCTGCATTCACACTGCTAAGGTGATAATTTCTGCAATAAAACCTTACAGCATATATATGTGCATATATATATGTGCTATAACATCTCATATACATGAGATGTTATAGCAGCTCCCAGCATCTAAAGGGGCTGACAAGAAACCCTGGAGAGGGGCTTTGGACAAGGGATGTAGGGACAGGCCAAGGGGAATGGCTTTAACCTGCCAGAGGGGAGACTGAGATGAGCTCTTAGGCAGAAGCTCTTCCCTGTGAGGTGCTGAGGCGCTGGCACAGGGTGCCCAGAGAAGCTGTGGCTGCCCCATCCCTGGCAGTGTTCAAGGCCAGGTTGGACACAGGGGCTTGGAGCACCCTGCTCCAGTGGAAGGTGTCCCTGCCTGTGGCAGGGGTTGGAGCTGGAGGAGCTTCAAGGTCCTTTCCAACACAAACCAGTCTGGGATTCTAAAAGGGGCTGTAGCACCCATGGGAGGCCAGGCTGGGAGCAGAGGGGACTGACTCTCGAGGTCCCAAGCACGCTGCTCATCTCCCAATGGAACCAACCTTCTACATTAAACTGGACAAAGAGGAGAGCGTAGGGAGCACGATGCAGAGAAATCACTGCAATTCAGTGTTAGGAGGCACTGTTACATATACACCAGATTTAGTGCTCATACACACAGCATTCATCTTCTGCTGCTCTGGTTATCTGCATGTGCACCCTGAGAGTGGAAAGCTAACTGCAAGCAGGCACAGCCTAATCCCACTGGTCTTGGGCATCCACTGCCTTTGCTCTGTAGAAAGAGGATTGAATACTTTCAGCACAGGGTTAAAAGACGTCCCATTATTTTATTCCTCTTCTTAATTTCAGCTTCTTGAAAAACCTGTTTTTCTTTTATCCTGAGTCATTTCGCATGAAGAAACCATTGTTCTGAGCTGTGACTCATCAGTTTGCATCACCCCTTTCCAAACCCCTCCAGGGCACACAGGCTTGGAAGCAGGGAATGGCAGCCAGCCCCTATTTACCACTAAATAGGCACTTCATTGCTGCATTGACTCATTGCTGTTTAAGCCTCAGTTTGTTCCAGCTTCCCAACCATGAACCCAGAGTGATCGTTCTGTTTGCTTTTGTAATCACCTTTTATGAAGAGCAGGGGCAGGAGCCACGTCTTACGGACAGCCTGTCTACAGATACATCACCTTGTGAGGAAGAGGCAAGGGTCTAAGTGCTAGTGCTGAAACCAAGCCTCCAAAACCCAGCAGAAACACAGCGGCTCATTAGAGACATTGCTCATCCGGTGAAACTCATGGGGGAAAGAGGCCACCATCCAAATTATCCACTTCATTGAAGCTCTTCCATAGACCTCTGAATCCAAGCCAAAAGGAGCTCTTCTGGAGCCAGACTCCCCTCTGCCACCAGGGATACAGCACCTCTTTCCAGCAAATGCAGCATCAGCAGCGATGTGAGGGATGAGTATATTTTGAATGAGGAGAAAAAAGCCTTCAGGTTCAAAGGTGAAAGGCTTGATCCTGCTTTTCTTACACACCTAGACCTCAGTAATGCTCCTTGTGTGCACCTGCTACTAAATAACTATCAATAAAGCAAGGCATCCAAACTGCTTAGTTTGTTTTATTTCTTCTAAATCCCACAGTTGTCAAGACTAAATGATGCTCTGCACCTTATCCTAAATGCACGATGCTGCACTTCCTCGTGGAACATAAATCACAGCTCTAATATCCTGGAGTGCCAACTGGAGTCGGAGGGAGCTGCAAGCTCAGGCAGGGTGCTCCAGCAAACTCCTGCGGTGGTTCCCTTGGGCTGAGATTCATCTCAAGGGCAGGATTGCACAAGGCACAGAGCAGCCTTCCCAGTAACAGGAGAGGCAAAGAAAAGAACATCACCTGCAAACCACATCCAGCCATGCAATATGGGGCACGGCTGGATTTTCATGGGGGAATGAGCTGAATTTGGGGCTTGGGGGTTTTCTTTGGCTCGAGCAGCAGCAACATGCAAGCTTGCAGGAGGAGGCTGCTCCTTCCGCTTCACCTCATCTTTTAGTCTTAGCACAAACTTCCAAAGGACCAGGGCTGGGAGCAGATTATTCCCTAGGGAGATACAGGAAGAGGCTAAAGGGAGCAGACACAGGGCTGCAATGCGTCTATAAGCTACATTACAGAGGAGAAAGATGAAGGTTTGGGGACGTTGTGTGTGAATGGAGGGTCTGCTCAGGCACTTGCTGCAGTGAGGCAGGAGTGGGACTGCCTCTTGTCTGAAACAGTAAAACCAGGAATTACATAAATCCAGGATCTCATTGGTCCTTTTCTCCTCCACATTTTCCCTCTCCCTCCTTTCATGACTTCTTCCCCCAGTCCCCAGCACAGGCTCTGGTTTTCCACTCACCTGCCTGCACAGGCTGCTGCTTGCCCCAACTCCTGCCCGGTGCAGCCCAGCACACAGCCCACTCCCTGCCGCTCATCCCCTCTGGCAATGGGCTCTGGATCCCAAGGAGGCTCCCTGAGCCTGCCTACAATAGTGAGCTCCGCCCAGCATGGGCGCTGGATGAGGAGATGCTGCGCTAGGGTCGCCCTGAGGGAGGAATCTGGGGCAGGAACATCACTGACCTTCGGACCTGGGATGCAGGCTCAGCATGGGAGCTGATGCAGAGATGCCCGGGATTGTCCCAGTGATGCAGAAGGAACACATCTCCTGCAGAGGAGCAGCAACAGGAGAGGACTTGGAGCAGGACCGGCTATTCATTCCCCACCGCAGCCTTGTACCATGCTGGCCACCATCAGTACCACTTAATAAGTACAAAAGCAAAGTGTACACAACCTATAACCCATTTTCCCCACATCTTCTTGTCCTTCTTTCACAATCTTACTATAATAGTATCTTATTATTTCATCCCTTATTATTTTGCAGAAGGAATCCAGGTCTCGGCCACGTCTGGTTTAAGGATTTCTTTCACATCTGGACTGTACAAAAGGAAACATTTCCTTTTGTGTGATTTCTGTCTGTGAAGGGCTCTCTTGTGCACAAGGTAAGATTTTATTACACAAACTCACCCACAGCACATTCCCCTCTTACCTGGTAACTTACTGGGTGGATTCTTTGCTTTATTACTTGACCTACTTCCCTTTCATTAAACCTCTCCCAGCAGCGCCATGTCCTGCAGTGAGCTCAGATCCACTGTGTACTCCCAGGGAGGTGCAAGTCCAATGACAGCTGAGCAGGTCAGGCCAGGACTTGAGCAGCACCATCTCCACAGTGTGTATTTCATAATTCCATGTTTATGGAGACATAAATAGACTCCATCCCAGTCACATGCATGGGGATCTGTTACACATTCTCTGCTGCAGTCAGGCTCGCAGCTGTGAACTCCAACTAACCACAGGCCTTGGACTTCTCTGGTTTTCCTCATTGCTCCCCAAATAATAATGGCAAATGACACGTGTAAGTGTTATCCTGACTCTCTCTTGCATCCTGACAACGCTCTGGGAACACTAGTAGAATTCCTTCTCTGATAAAAGGCCCCATGACAAATTTCCCATGGATTGTAAGAATCAAACTATTGAGGAAAAGCTCTCCCCAAAAAAGCCAGACAGGGGGAAAAAGTCACGTTGGGTTTTGACCTTGGGATGTAATTCCAATTCCAGATGAGGAAATGAAAGGATATGACAGTGGTAACAGCAGGTAGAAGGATAAGAGGGAGACCAACATAGGAGGATAAATCAAAAAGGCAGATTTTAGGGTGCAAATGTCAAATCAACACAAGCTCCTTCTGGAGCTCTTCAGAACCAGCTGAAGAGCCACAGAGCAAGCGGATGGGACGCGCTTCCTAAGACACCGGAGTAAACACCTCCTTTGGCAGGAACACCCAAACTGCTTCACGCCAATGCTACGAGTGCCTCTGGTGCCAGGAACAAAGCACAGGCTCTAAAGAAAGGCAATCTGTATTATTAGCTTTGCCTCCTGCTCTGTATAAACCCAGCTCCGCAGGCAGCACCCAGAGCTCCAGATGCTCTCCCTGCTGTAGCTGCACATCTGCATTTCCCCAGTGTCTCCTGTAATTACTTATTCATCAGTGAAGCAAAGGCTTTTCATTTGCTCGACTGCAAACTCCTTCTGAGGTTCTTTTAGCCTTTAAAACCTGCTGCAAGCACAGACTCTCACTCAATGTCCTCTGCAATTTCATGTTAATGCCTCTTAGTAACAGTATTTTGAACAGATTTATTTTAAACCTTATGTCTATATATATATGCATACATATATATATTTACATATTGTATATTACATGCATACACTTAAAGAGCAAGGAATAGAGGAGTTAAGTGGCACATACGGGAGCCTTTCACAGCTCCAATTGATTTGAACCTAAACCAAAATCCTGCCAAGAAAGCAGCGAGGAAACAGTGTTTGGGCACTGGGGCTGGAACCAACAGCTCAGGCTCAAGATGCAGCTCCAAGTGCCAACAGGTATAAAAGAGCTTAAAATAGGGGTTGAAGTTTTGCAGTTCATGCTTATCTCTGGTCAGAAGCATCAAACAAATGACCTCAGCTCTGTCCTTGGGAAGGGTCCACCCAGGACCAGCACTGGTCAGCGGCTTAGCAAAACCCAGCTTAGCTGTAGGATGCAGGATGGATTTCCACGTAAGCTGACAAACGATGGCATGACCAGAGCATGTACAGACAGATCACAGCACAGCTCCTATCACTAGTTTCTCTCTCTCCCCTTCGCTTTCACAACCACCAGTGTTTCCCAACACCAGCCCTGGGGTCAGCCCACAAACAAGCTGTGGCAGAGCAGCATTGGGAGCCCTGCTTGTCATTGTTCTCCCTCTTACCTTGCTGCCAAGAGAACACCTTTCAACCCAGTTAATGGTTCCCTTCCTCCATTGCATAGCCAGGAACTTGGTCCTAGAGATGCTCACACAACCCACAGGGCAGGCCCCAGTCATTGTCACAGTGTTGACCCACTTGTCACAATACATCCCATGTCCATAAACCCATGCTGCATCTACTCACGGGTTAAGGCACTCAAGTACCATCAAATTGCTAAGATCATATCTCCAATAGCCCATCTCCACCACAACCTATTGCAAGGGGTTTGCTCCAACTAATGCTGCTCCTGGAGTTGATCAAACCCCTCTGACAGTGAAGTAACATCTCTAGGGGGGAAAAATATCTAGCCAAACAATATAAATTCTTATTTGCCTTTGGCAAAAGGATGCATTTAGCCCCAATACTGAAAACATGCCTTTAAATCCTCCTTTTACAAGGGTAGCAGTTATTTACATTGCAATTTTAGGGAAGAGGATCAGAAATTACAAGGAGATCCAAGCTTTGCACCCACTCCACACATTGCAAGTTTTTTGTGTTGCTCTTTTAACTTGTTATCTACTAAATATTGTCATGGTTGGGTGCAACACAGCTGACAGTGAATGGCTTACACTTAGAGCAGCTTTTTTGCTAAGAACGCAGAGGAGGTGACCCAAAATACCACTGATTTACACACGGTTTGTGCATTACCTTCAGTAGCTTGCACGTGATGAAGGCTCCTGGCATCACTCTAGGACATGGGCCCAGGTAAAGGGGAGCATCACTTCATCCTCTGTTGCTGGTGGCTGCCGAGAGCCCTTCTTACTCAGGCAGTGACCAAGAGTGAACCAAACCCTCCAGATCTCACCCTCCTCACAGGTCAAGAGCCCTCTGCCTCACAAGGATGTTGAGGCAGGATTACCAGGTAGAAAGCTTTGAGATCCTGGAAGGAAAAGCACCAAAGGCTCTAAAACATCATCATCAGCTTCTTCCTGCGATGGGACACACACCATAAGGAACAGGGCCATGGGAAAACCAAGGGATACGTTCTTTTAATTATTACTTGACCATAACTGCTCACCAAACACATTGCTAATTCAGTTCAAAAGTGTCAACTAAGAAATCACTTGAAAAATGTAAATGAAGGAGAAGGTTGAGTCAGGATTTAAAGCAGTTCTCTATCACAGTAGGTTAATACTCCTTCCCATGGGCAGTGTCCAACAGCATGGAGAGGACTCAGTTTGATAAATACTTAAACTCAGTGGCAAGCCCCACTCCACACACTGCAGATCCCAGAGGGCAGCTGGATCCTGAGGCAGCACCATTCACTTGTCAAATCACATCCTTCTACTGCATTTTACAATTGAAACAAAGGAAAGACTTTTTCCATGTTCGGTTTTCCAGGCAGAGGATTTGCTTCCATGCACACATGAACAGAAACCCTAGCAAAGAAAAGACTGATTTATTATTATACCCAGCTGAGGAACCCAAACTCAGTAGCAGACCACGCACACTTTTCTCCTGGGTTTGATAATCTGACAAGAACTACCTGCTCAAAACAGAACAGGGTAACATAATAACATGCACCATGTTAAGAACATGTTTAAGACCACTTTCATCTTTAGCTTTTCTTCTGCAGTTTATTATATAAATTAGGCTTTTAAACATTTATAGCACTCACATTTCAAAACAGAAAACATTCGGTTCCACGCCGAGATGCTGTGCAGAGTGGTTTATCTAAGTGCAAATAAATTACATTTCCCCACTGACAGTTAGTTGATGAGGCTGGTTTTAATATAACTCCTACATCCATAATTAACAACTACATCACCTACACTAAATCAGAGCATGTTGCAGTCAGTACTGGACTTTGGTTGGTAACTACCAACCACTCTCGATAGCACGAACAAGAGAACAATTTGACTTCAAGCAGACCTGTGAAGTCACTGGGATTGGAGACTACTACCATCATTTTCCTGACCTTACTTATAAGTAAGTGAATGCCAAATGTTCTGTCTTTCAAGTCATTATCAGAATACAGTAAAGCTCACAGGCATGCAGGTGTTGTATTCCAGTGAATGCCATAGGTCATCTTTGGCATATCAGACAGCACCTAAACACTGAATACAGGAATTAATGCAATAATCTTGACCTGGCATTAGGACAAATGAGAAAGCTCAAAGATCCTTCCCATCTCCAATGCCAACTACTGTTGCTGAAACATTAATTCAACCAAGCCTGAAATACAGCAATGCCTCTCAGTTACACAATATGTACTAAACCCCAAATTTAACTAAACCCAAGCAGAATAAATCTTATTCAATCCATACATGCTACTGTATGCATGTATGCATGTACTTTCAATGCACTGCAGTGAAATACAGGCCACTTTGTCAGAAGTAATTAGTATCTTCAAAACATGAATTAATTTCTCTTAAAGAACTGTTATGACATAAAACCAAAACAAGACATTCATAAATAACATCTTTATTAATGGGTTTCCTTTTTCACATTCTTTCAAGTGATGTTTAATTGAGTTCTGCATAGTCCAGAGTGGGAAAAAAGAAATCATAGCAGTAGGACCCAAATGCAAATGTTGCTTTAAGACTGGTCACAATCACAGGAGTAAGCAAGCTCCAGAAATACATGAATGGGGAGATGTGGGGGGGTACAGGAATGAAAACCACCAGAAAAACTCTCATCATTGTATCTGTCTATTAATGAAGTCTTCACACAAAGACACACAACACCCATTCACATTCATGTGCACAGCAGAACACAAACCACAGAAGAAGATACTTCCTCGACTGAAATGAAACAGAGCAAGATTATTTCTGTATTTAACTGACTGTTGATCAGCTATTCCCACAATAGGAACCATTACAATGCCCATGTGAATAAACACAAGGTCAAGAGTTTGTCATGCCCTTATTACAACCCCATTTAAACTAGCATCCTACAGGAGAAAACATGAAAATCGGAGTATTCCCATAATACTAAGATTACTCTTAACACATGCTTTCAAAGCACTATCGCCTCCCTCCTCTTTTCTTAATACTATGATCCCTTTCCTTACTGCTAATGTTATTCACAGTCGGTTGGAAGAGAAAGTGATGAGGACCCCTCTGTACCCACGCAATGGCTCAGCCTTTGGAAGTGGTCTGCAGCGGAACACCTCCACCTCCAGCTTCATTTCCATAAAGCACAGGCAACGCAGTCCCGAGTCTCCCACACCACCACAGTGTGACTCTGCAAGTAGCACTTTTAATATTTACACCATGTACTGATTTAGCTGCTGTTCTCTGCATTATAACCACCATCAGAGAAAGCTAGAGGGGAAAACAGGAGGCCTGTCCCCTGCGTGGCAGCTATAGGTAGTAAAGACTCACATACTGTCCACATGCTGGGGAAAGGCCATTTCTTACCTCCAGTTTTGATTTATGCAGAGACACTGCAGCTGAGCACTAGTTTAAATGCAGAATCCTCCTCTTATGTTGGTCATATGATTCTACAATTTGGAAAAGCTATCAGATACCTGTCACTCTGAACTTTACCATGCACAAACTAGGCTTAACACTTCGCATATGATTGTGCAGTAATAAGCTTCAGTTACAATTTACATTAGTTAGGTTCTGAATTATTCATCTCATTCAGATGCACAGTCTAGGACTGTGGGGAACTGATCATCAATATTCAATCATACAAGTTCAGATCTGGGCAAGGAGTAAGTCTCATTTATTTGCTAAGAGTCTATAGGCTTTCAATCTGGCACTGAAGCCCAGCAGGTCAAGGAAGTTATTTATGAAATCAAACCAGTCAAATCTATTTGCTGCCATGGATACTGGAAACATAAAGCCCAAAGTATTTTGGAGAAGACCTACAACAGTGAGTAAAAGGGATTCAGTTCAAAACACTTCTCCAAGGGGAAAATGAACTACACAGTGAATCTCGAGCCCATCAAAACAAAGTGACAACTCCAGGGCTAAAACCCTACCTCCCTTCAACAGATTAGAGTAAGACATTCCCAGCCCAGGGAAGCACCAAACACAGCTCCATGGCAGTGTCAGCCAGCATCAAGATGTTGACAGATACATGTGCTTCAATGCCCTTTCTTTGAAAGTAACTTGCTTTCTCCTTGGGGAACTGATGCACTCAGAGATGGGAAAAACCAGTCAGGAGTCTGGAAATAAAGGCTGCAGAGAACCAAATTCTACCCCATAAACAAGCCACGGGGGCAGCCAGCAGCCACACTGGCTGGATTGCAGGGGAAACACACCAAAACCAATCCAGCTTGGCCCAGTTCAAACCACTAAAACTGGCCGATTGAGCGTGGGCCAGTTCATTTTTACAAGCAGCAATGGTGACATTTTCTTTGCTCCTAACAGTTTCACAGGCAAGCCTTCTGGCAGACCCCAAATTTGATTGAATTGGGAAGAGAGTATTTAGTGCAATGGAATTCTTCATTTCTTCAGACCCCCCCCCCTGTATTTCCTGCTTCAGGGGGTTAATTCAAGAGACCAGTAGAGCAAGACCGCCTCTGACATTAGTGCAAGATTCACACTGGCACAGCTGATTGACATTCCCTGTACTTTTTAAAGGTGGTGGTTATAAGGGCATCAGATCAGATTCTTCTCTTTTACTAATGCAAACCCCTAAACTAAATGCAATTTGCTAGTCTGAAAAAGCCACCTTACTCTAACACACAATGAAATTACTTTGTGGCCTCCTGTGTTTCAGGAAAATATCCCACATATCCAGGTCATCAGGCAGCCTCACTGGTTAAGACACATTAAAAGTAAACATTTTCCATTCAAGTAGCCAAAAACGGGATTGACATTTATTGCATGACGTTGCATAAGAAAGTGTATTATTGAAAACCGTAAGGCATCATGCAATTCTCCATCAGCTATTTATTATTCCTTGAAAGATGGTTATATACTTTAAAGTTATAAAACCAGTTTCAAAAAAGTACATAAAAAAATTTAAACATAAGCATTTAAATATCTTTCACATGTTTGTAGGTTTTTCTTAAGCTGTTAAAAAGTGCATTCAAAACGTACTCGACTGGAAAGTTGCTCGAACCAAAAACGGTGCTGGAGGCTTGTTAAATCAAAAGCTGCAAAAGAACATTGCATGGGATTAGAAAGCTCACAGGTTGTGGTACTTACAAACCTGCTTGAAGTAATTCCTCAATCCTCACAATTTAGCATACATGATATAATTTGCTAAAAATGTGTATTTTTAATAACTAAACAGTCAAATGAATTCAAGTTACGTACACTGAGTGATCAAATAAGGAGGAGACTTAATATTCAGACACGGGACAGAATGTACTGATGGGATTTGGCATTATTCAATGTACTGTGCCATCCAGCGGAAGCCTTCTCCGTAGCCTTGTCTCTTTAGCACGCTGCACATGAAGACTTCTAGCGGCCTGGCATTCAGTTCTTTCAACGGTATACTGCCCTGCAAGGAGACAGGAGTGTTCCAAGTTACTGTACCAGTACAAAACTCAGCCTGGAGAAGAGAAGGCTCTGGGAAGACCTTAGAGCAGCTCCAGTGCTTAAAAGGGCTACCAGAAACCTGGAGAGGGGCTTTGGACAAGGGTCTGTAGGAAAAGGACAAGGGGAGTGGCTTTAACCTGCCAGAGGGGAGACTGGGATGAGCTCTTAGGCAGAAGCTCTTCCCTGGGAGGGTGCTGAGGTGCTGGCACAGGGTGCCCAGAGAAGCTGTGGCTGCCCCATCCCTGACAGTGTTCAAGGCCAGGCTGGATGGCGCTTGGAGCAACCTGCTCTAATGGAAGGTGTCCCTGCCCATGGCAGGGGTTGGAACTGGATGATCTGTAAGGTCCCTTCCAACCCAAAGCATCCTGTGACTCTATGATTTGCATTCTAGTTTCATATACTTCACCCTCTCCAACAGCAAATATATACACAGGGGGTTTGAGTGCTTGGATTTTACCTGCAGTTCCCTGTTCCTAAAGCTTTCCAAACAGATGAAAAGAGCATTTGCTACCAATTGTAGGACTGACCATAGCAAGAGCGCAAGCTGCTTGCTTGCCAAGATCAGCACAGTGAGATAAAGCCGTTGCTCAACTGGAGATTCACAGTGGTATTCATACTTCACAGACTACGTGCAGTGTTGTCAAAACCAGGGCAAGACAAGAACAATAAGTAGTCAGTAGTAACTGTTTATAGCCCATTACACCTATTCTAAATCTAACCTGTTGCCTTTCACATAGAAGGCAAGGTGAAGATTTGTTCCTGCTCAACCTACACCCTGTTTCAGGGCTTTAAGGGAAGCATCTAAGAGTGAATAAGCAGAGAGGCATTAAAGGACCTGTACCCTCCTCAGCAGAGCCACCCTGCCAGTCACCTAACAGGAGCTGGGACAGGAGCCACACTGGAACAGCTCTGTCAGCTGCAGGGACATGTCCTTCCAAGGGCAAAGGAGAGCAACTTTTTTCTAGTGCCCTGTACCCAAATGTCTCCTACAAGCAGTAGGCTGTATTTAAATGAAGAAGAGTTGTGGTATCACAATGATCTGCAATACAAATCTGCCTTGTTGTAACAGATATCAGTAGGAACTTTTTTCCTCTTACAACCTCAAAACTCAGGCTTTTACAACAGTGTAAACCTATTTCTAAGCTTTAGATAAACATGATAAGTACTTAACTGCACTAAGTCTGCATTTCAAATGAGAAAAGTCACTGAAAGACTCTACCTGCTTTTCTCATACAGTTCTCACTAGAACTATAGCCTCTGAAAACTTGCCCACCATTTAAAAACACTGCATAGGAAAGCTGAAGTATTAAAAATTATCCTGAGTACAGTTAAATTCTCTCTGAAAAAAAATGTGGCATTGAATGCGATGTAAAAAGTTGCAGCAGAAATGCATCCAACATGCACACAGAGATCCCAGAATTCATTCTGCATATGGTCATTATGTATCAAGTACTTTATAATCAAAACCCACTTATTTTATGTAGTTGCAATGAACTGGAGTCAACACAAATATCAGACAAACTCACTCCTTAACAAAAAAGCCCCACAAAGAGAAAACCACAAAACAAAAAGGAGCATTACCTTTCCTGTGGTCTGGCCATAGAGACCAAACGTCTCTCGCAACCTCTCTTCACTGATGGCTTCAGGTCTGTCAATCTTGTTACCAAGAATTAGGATAGGCACATTTGCAATAGTTTCATCTGTCATTAGTGACTACAAAGGAAAGGAGAAATAAGGAGAGATTAATGTAGAACACAGAAGGTCAAAGCACTGCTACCCATGTCCAGGTAGCAGCAGAGCTCTATTGGGTACTAAGAAATCAGTTCAAACTCTCAGAGGTTAAAGTTCCAAAACCTTAAACTTACATCAAGCTCTTCTTTTGATTCAAGCAATCTTTCATGATCTGCACAGTCCACCAAGAACACGATGCCATTAATTGCAGGCAGATAGTTTTTCCACACTCTGCGAGCTACAGGGAGGTGCAAATTAAAAACAAAAGGAAGTTATCCCAAACTTCAGTGATGCACATCAGGAACTAAGAAGCAACGGGGTTTTTGCAAGTATTGGCTTATGCTGCCACTTTTCAGGATGCATTTAATGTTTTACAGAGCTTGAAATAATGGAGCGAAATTACCATTCCCTCCACAGTTACCACCACCCTATCCCATGTGCACACTGATGTACTGAAACTTTTCATGCGTCCGCTAAGAGTTATGTCAACAAAGCTAAGTTTGAAGCATAAAGCTTGGAAGTAAGTGTAAGTCATTCAAAGTACAGAATCCTCTTCAAAATACAAATACCAACCAACAATTGCAGCTCTTGCCAAATTGTATTTGGCGTTTGTGATAAGTAGTGAGACGGACAAAAGAGCAATGAAGGTTTTTCATGCTATTAAAGTGTGGGAAGTCAATCCCTGAAGCATGGTCATATTTCTGAGGTGAAACAAGCTGACTGTAGACAGCTCCAACTCAATTCAGTGAAGTGAATCAACAGATTCTCTTACCTTGAGCATGTCCACCCAGATCGAAGGTAGTGAAAGTCATGCCAGCAATTGTCAGCTCTTCTGAAGCTAGAAACAGAATTATTTCTCTGTAAGAATTATGCAGTGGATGGGAACAGTCTAACCTTTTAGCAGGTACATTTCACTTTGTCTCTTGGTTCTTTTCAGCATTTTGTTATTCAAGCAGCAAATCACAGTAATACATTCTCTCAAACTCAGTGACGCATTTGTGCAACAACAAAATGTTATTAACCATCAGAACACATGTGGAATATCTACAATGCTAATAGGAGGGAATAGTCATACATCATTTATCCCTACACATTACACAAACAACAGTTGGCTCTGGCATCTGGCTTGTCACATTTCATGTGCACTACTGTTCAAGGTTTTTCCTCTTCACATCTTCCCCACTTATCACCCTCTTACTGGACTTCACCAATCCAGAGTTTTAACCTGTGTTGAACTTTTTCTCTGGTGAGAATACCAGGATAACAATTACACAGCAACCTCTGAGCTAATAAAAATCAAACCAGGATACATAAATGACCTCAGTGCCAGTTTTCCAGCTCCACAGAGAAGCTGCTCACAAACAGCACAAGCCCCAGTTTCCCCCAGCTTCTGTAATCTCAACTCTCAGGTCCACCATTCTGCTTGTTCATTATTTTTTTGTTTTCAATATGCCACATTGAACTATAGCACACACTTGTTTTTGAATATGACTTCAAATATCCACAGATCCCAGAAATTCCTTTGTTTCTCCCCAGTTACTGTTAGTCTTACGATGTATACACAGATCCTGCACTTCCTGCAACACTACAAATACTGCCTAGCTATGGAACCAGCGATATTAACTTACTGGGGTGTAACGTGGGGACGTGCTGTCCCAGTCTGTCATCTTTCAGCATGTGCAGCAGTGTAGTTTTTCCAGCATTGTCCAGTCCAAGGAACACTAGTTTGCCTGATTTCTTGTACAGTCCTAGAACACAGAAACACACAGTGACTAATCAGTTAAACTGGAGGGAGTTCGCGTCTAGCACTGGAGATGATCTTACTCCCAGGAACAAAGTGTTACAGTACAAAATCCAGACCAGCCAAGGTTCACTGTGTGCTTTATCAGTGCCCTTTATCCATGTTCTCTTAGTCATATGAACTACATTCACACTTGCTCCTGTGCCTACTGCACTATGTGTACCATGTGCTGCTTGTGGGATACTCACCAGGAAGGGGAGATGCACACAAGTGATGTAAATGTGTGACTTGTGTAAATGCACTTACACGTTTTTAGGAAAACCACTGCAGAACAGGACTAAATCTTGGCAGTGTAGCTTATGCTGCCTCAAAAGGAGGACAGTTTTGCTCACAGATGGTGGAGAGGATGCATACAGGTACAGCACCAACAGTGGGCTCTGAAATACAGACCATCCTGGACCTCAACAGAGGAAGCTTTGTTCAGCTACCAAGGACAGAACACTTGGAGGCAAAAATAAAGCCCAGGCTTCAATCAGGGTGTTACAGAGAAACTGGTTTCAATGATAACAGTCATATCAGTATATGTATGAATTCTTATGTTGGTTCATTACTATTTTGACAAGAAGAAACATTCACCCATACCCCCAGCTAAATTGTGTGGATATAACCTGAACGGCATCATCAGGGCACTTCTGACACACTTGCTGGCATGTGATAACGTTTTCATAACAGCAATAAGAGATTTTATTGTCACTGCTTGTCATCTTTACAAAAATGACTTTTCCTTCTTTTTGTTTCGCCTGCTTGTAAGCCCCATAAATGCAACAGTTGCTGTGAAGGAGAGGAAGGACATTTAAAACATGAACACCATATTTCCTGAAGTTTGACATTATTAAAGGGCAATTCTCTTATAATTTGTCAACACCACAGCCAATGCCAGGACTATTTTTCACGGCTTCAAACTGATGGACATTCAAAGTAAAACCTTGTAAAGACAAATCACATTTCTTAAATACCATGTTCTGTACTGAGAAAAATACTAAAGCAAAGAAGCATCTTAACTTTGCCTTTGTAAAGCAGAATATCTTCCCTTACTCCCTCTTCCAAGACCTGTGGCTGAGTACTACACACCTCCTTAGGAACCACTACCAACCCCAACAGCCCTCTGAAGAGGTCACAACACATAACAGTGGGTGAGGAAATACATATTATGTACACACTGAAGTTACATTTCCTCAAAATCAAACCTGAGCTCTTCCCAATGGAATCCTCTCTTCTTTTGGAGTAAGAATAATTGCAAAATACAACTAAATACTGAAATGTGGGAGGTTTTTACGTCACTAGGATCTTTTACTATAGTCATGGTGCTCTGCAATAGGCTGAAGTTTCATTTACCACCACTGTGATGCTACATTGTGAAGCACACAATCAGGTTTAGTGCTAAAGCTCAAACATCCATCACCACAGTCCCCTGTAGCTGTCCAAAAGGCATGTTAACAGCACCCTCTGGTCTCCCTGCACCAGGCCAGTGGGCAGAGGACTAACATCAGTTTCTTGAGCCCTCATTTCTTCTTCTTGTTTAATGTGTTATCCTCAAACATGCTTTATCCAGTGGAGTTTTAAGTGATGCTATTGCCCAGGTGGCTGCTCAGACAGCTCCACTCATGCCACATGTGGCAGACAAGGCCTGGCTGACCTTTAGACTGCTGCTGTTTGCTCACCTCTCCCTCTGCCTTCAAGCTAAGCTATGGGATCACATTCCAGCAGGGGACTTCGTGTAACTTGCAGGAATGAATATTCTTTCATATTTCTCAGCTTATTCTATTTATGAACTTTATTACTATTTAACTTTATTACTATTTATTATAATATTTATTCTATTTATAAACTTTATTACTATACTGTGTAACTTGCAGGAATGAATATTCTTTCATATTTCTCAGCTTATTCTATTTATGAACTTTACCACTACAGGTACTGTAGAGTGTCCTCATAGCTCTTTCAAACACAACTCTTACTTTCCAAACCCACCTTCTCACATACCCAAATATGTATTAACTATTAAGCTACAGAGTGGAGGAGGAAGTTATTAGTATTTACAAAGAAAGAAGGAGCAGGCAAACATCTTCATATACTAACTTACACCACAGTGAGAAGCTCCAGCTCACTTACCTACGAATGAAACAGGATTTTACTACACCATAGTAAACCAGTAATATTTTTGTCACTCTCAGCCTGGACATCCAGGAGTCTCTGCTCCCAAATCAGGTGAAACATTTCCTATTCCCAAGTGTCCTTCATACAAGCACAAGATGAATGAGCAGCAAGACTTCAGTTATTGACTACACCAAGACCAGAGTTTATGCATATATATTAAAGAGGATTATTTATGCATTCTAAAAGCATATGTGTGCAAAGATGTACTTCAAGAAGTGATCTTATCAGCCTGCTGACAGAACAGGACAGGACAGTGAACTGCAGGGAGTTTCCCAAATGCTATAATCAGCTTTCTTCAACTGTAAACATTAATGAGAATGCAAAGAGGAAGCAGTTCCTCTAAAATAAGAAGGACACATTGAAAGCAATTCCGTTTCCCACTTCAAGCTCCAGTATCTTTCACCAGAATTAGACTTTGCATGTACAGGAATGGCCAAGGGGGCCAGTGTGCAGCAATCACGGCTTGGGTAAGGAAGAGGAGATAAGAAAGATTAGTCCACATAGTTAAAGTTTCACTGGCCAAGATTTTGATAGCAGGCCAAGAGTCGAACATTCAGCAAAGTTTAAACTTTCAACTGATAAAAGGCAGGTGGCACAGCTTGCCGTGATTCTTTCATCTCCATGCTTTTTACCCACTTCAATTAAATCCTTCAAACTTGTAATTTGTGCCTTTTACCTATGTGATCTGTAGCTTCTGCTCCTTGTTTTAGTACCCAAACATTCTTCTTCTTCATGGTTGGCTTGGTTTGGGGGTCATTGTCTTCTTTCCCCCCCCTCCTGTTTTGCACAAGCTAATATTTCACCCTGGATTGATATGGATTGTAGACTCTTTTGGTCAGGGAATACTTTCCTGAGGCTCTTCAGCAGATGACAGCAAAGGTTTACACTGATTTCAGTGACACCAGTCACAGAATAACGCCCTGCTGAATATGAGCAAGGGCTTCAATATCCAGCACTTATTTTTTTAGGCAGCCTGTCATACTTGGATTCTGAAGTGACATCCTCATAGGCAAAAGAACTGAATTAAAATAACCCAGTTCAGGTCTTTATAACAGAGGAAAGCCAGGAGAAACCCCCTAAGAATCACCTGAACTACATCAGCTCAAAAGTAGTATGACTAGAAAAACTAAACCCGTGATGTTCATGGAAGAAAATGTAGGGTTTTCACAAGGTTAAAGGACTAATGCAAGATTGAGCAGAGCGCATGCTCTGGAAACACTCAGTAAGTGAAGCTTCTGCTTGAATGTTACTGAATAGACACCAAACCAAATATTATTATTTAACCAGCGGCTATGTTTGAAGATAAGAGGTGAACAGATGTTTTATACAAGAACAGCAGAAATAAATCACACCAAATAAACCAAACAAGGAAAACTCACCTAAAAACTGTAATACGCTACTGAAACCACTGTAAATCCAATTAAATATGAAGGACATAGCTGAATCCTATAGTCTGAAACAGAAAATACAATGCGTTAAGGCTTGTTAGAATAGCACATTAAATCTTTTAAGATATTTATAGATAACAAAAGTAATTCAAAGTCCTGTGTTAAAAACAAAACCCAATTTTGTTTTGGTGACCTGTATCATGGACCAGTTAAGTGACCCCACAATGCATCAAAAATCTTAGTGTAGAAATGGAAGACAGAATCCAGATACTGTGATTCAACAGCAAAGACCTTTTCCCCCCCCCGGAAAGACTTCTGTGGACTGAAATCTTTGCAAATTGCAAAATAATTCTATCTAAAGTACAGTTTGGCGGAGGTGCGTGATGTGCCAGTGAAGACTTCAAATGGGATCTTCACGTAAGCTTTCCAACTAGGAGAAGGTAGCACTTTTGAGAAGGCAACAGAAGGATGTCAGTGCAGAGCCACCCTTGGGAGCTGCTGGGGTATGAAGCAGAGATGATAACAGGTGAAGAAGCTTTGTGAAGTAGAACCCAAGAAGCCTGATACCAAATAAATCTCTATTGTCTGCACAAAGCCTGTCTGTTTGGCCTCTAATGGGAAACAAGTATTTAGCACAAAGTACTGGAACTGCCATTCGGAGACCTGTAGTGTCCTGCATAGGCTGCCACAATTTCAACCTTAAATGCTAAGGTTATGCAAACACCATGTTTCCTTCCTTCAGCTTAGATTCAGGAAGAGAACAAGCTGATAGCAGCCAGGATGACTATAACCACACCTGGAGCACACAGAAGAACAGGTCACTACTGCCAAGGCGATGCTCTGGGGCACAAGAATAAAGCCACCACTGGGGTCACTGCACAGCCATTAGCAATTCATTCCTTAGCTTTCATCTGAATTTCCTCATTATCTAAAGTGAGGATAATCACACTGACAGCACCAGTTTGACACAGTGAATTAGTGTCTAGCATGAAAACCTCTCAGAAGACTAAAGGCAACATCCTTAGAAGCATTTAGCCAGCTAATTCCTACTGGAGTGCATAACCTGCTAACATCAGGGGACACTGGAGTCCAACTACCCTAGAGAAACTGGACTGCATTGCTAAATGCAGCTGGTAGAGGTATCCACACAGCTGCAGGCCATCTGGCCACCTTCTTTTTGATGCTGCAGCAGTGTCCTGGAGCATCAGAGATGACTTAAGGGCAGCTCTGACTGTGGCATATGGTAGTCAGAACCAGATCAAAATCCAGTTGTCTCAGCAATTACACTCATGACAAAGAACAGAATTTCTCCACTATACAACAACAGGTCTGTCATAGGAATATGGAAAGAGGAGGAAAGAATAGTTGAGTGACAAAATCTGTTCCGATGACAAAGCTCTGGGATTCTTGGTTTCTCCATAAGTAACCCTGAATCCCATACCTACACCCTACGTTACCCCAAACAACCCATCAGCTGCAACAGGCATAGGTTTTAGGAATACAACTGAAATACACTTGGCCATGCTTAAACACCCAGTTACACAACGTCACCAATGAAACTGTCCCATGCACAGCTAAAAAGCAAAGGTCAAGAATAAGCAAACACAGAACATACACGTCAGCAGATTTATTTATTGCTTGAGCAAAACAGCGATCAAGAAAAGCCTCTGTGGGGCTTAGAAAGACCCATCGACTTAAATAACCTGCAAATCAGGGCAAACAGCGTGATGTAAGAAGTGCTCAGGTTACTAAGGTGCGAATAACTTCAGAGCCTTTGCTTGTATTAACCTCTTCCATCAAGTGAAGTTAGGGATAAACCAAGATCTTTGTATGTTACGGAAAAGACTTTAAGGGGTAAGATTCAAATGATTAAGTTGAACAGGATTACTCTGCAAACAGAGCCAAAGTGGCATTAACATAGCTTAAGTTTCCATCACCACGAGGAAAGGGGTGCTGGAAACAAGAGCTGTCCAAATACACCCAGAGCAGCCTCTGTATCAGCTGGCAGTGCTTGAAGGAAAAGACTTTTAAACTGAGGCAAAAATGGGCAGTTAATTGTAAAGGCACACAGGGAGTATTTGCATGGAGATATTAAATCTGCCCTTATCACACAGGAAAAGTAACCACATAATTCACAGCCGCGACAAATCAAACCATTAAATAAAGCCATAGTGGCACTGCACTCTTGATAGAGTTGTTGCTAACACGTCCAAATCAGATACACCGAACTAAGGGGAGAGCTGAGGCTCTTCAGGACACACAGACTCAAACTCTTAGGCTCATGCTAAAAATACCATGAAAGCAGAACAATGAACACTCTGGCAATCACTGTTCACAGTGCAGACAAAACCACTGTTTGATGGTTATTTCAAGGGTTACTTTGAAAATAACCAGTTCCAAGCAGGCAGAAGCTTTTAATGAAATGTGGTGCTGGGCACAAGTTTGATACCAACTTTTTACAGGTATCACCAGCTTCCTGATGCCTCCTTAAGAACAGGAAAGCTGATTTTCTAGCATGACACCAACAACAGAGGGCTATCACTTCAGAAGGTCTCCAGCCATCCCGGTTAACATTACTTCATCAGCAAAGCATCATTTGGTAACTCACATGGAGCCCTACAAGCCACTCTATAGATCAGAGAGCTCACTTCTGACCACAGCGATGTGGAAATCCCACCCTTTTGGCAACATCTGGAGCCAGCCTCCTGAATGGAACATCACTGACACAGAGGAACAACAAGAAAACTCACACTTATTTCTTTATAGTCTGAAAAAGAAGGCTTTTTCCTTGTACTCTCAACCTGCATTTTTCTAGCTAAAGGTTCATCATTTCACTTTTGAAGCAGCTGGAACAACTCTCGCTTCCAAAGACTGTGAAGCCTTAGATAAGAGAGGATATAAGGCCTTTAAAGACAGATTTAAACCCCTTCATGGAACAACAAGAAGCAGAAGCAACATCCAAACTGAGCAGCTCTTGCAGGAACTGAACACAGGCTGCGCCGCGCCTGGTGGGTGCTGACAGCGAGAGGAAAGAAACCTCTGCCCAGCTCCATTGCCCCAGCCATAGTTACAGCTGAAAACACAACACCAGAGAGCCTGAAGTCTGCCCTTAGGGCTGGGCTTGCAGCTTTTCAAGCAGGATCTAAACTTGATCACTTGAAGTAGTAATTACACATACAATCATTTTAGCATCGTAAAACATTACCAGGGACAACAGGAATCCAGATCAGCGAATAAGCTGCTATCTGCCCTGCACAGCACAGCTTAGTCTATGATACAAAACCACACTTCGATGTGGTGTTTTAAAAGCTGAAAAAAGGGACAGAGTTGGGAAGGGAGAGAACAGCAGAGATTTTCTTTGGGTATTCTAACCAGTTTTTTGACAGCAACTCATCTTTGAGATCTCAGAAACAGGAACCATCACACTGCACCGTTACAAACCCGTTTGGCAACCAGACAGATCAGACAGCGCACGGAAAACTACTTTAAACTCCATTATACCACATCTTCTGCTGTGCGCAACCTATTTGAAGGTGCCAAAGATCTCGAGGACGCCCGAAGAGCAGTTTATCTGCAAGGCCACACGCACACTGGTGTCGAAGGGCAGCGAATGCACAGGCTCAGCGACAGCACGGCTCACCAGCACCAGCTGTCAGGGCAGCGTAGGGCCAAGTACAGCAACTTACTTACCAAAACAATCAATCTTAAAACCCGTAATTGCCAAATAAATACCACTCCTCGGCATAAGCGCTGCCGGGCCGCTACATGCCTCAGCCGGCGGCACAAGCGGGCCCGGAGCACCTGCAGGCCACGGGACAGCGCATCCCCAGCACCGCAGGCCCCAGGGGAGGCAGGGCCGGCGCTACACGGAGCTGCCCACCCCCCGCGGCAGGTTCACGGCCCGGTGCCCCGAGCCCCGGCTCTCCTGGGGGGGGAGGGGGGGCGACACGGGGGAACTCATCCTAAGGCCCCTTCCCCCGGGCCCGCCTGGACCCCCGGCCAGGCCCAGCCACCGCGGGCCGCCTCGCCGCCCCCCGCGCTCACCCACCGGCACCGCCGAGCACTGAGCTGCGGCCGCTCCGCTACCGCCGGCACCGACGCACAACCCCGCGGCTGCGCCCCGCTGCGCCCCGCTCCGCCCCCTCCTCCGGCAGCTCCTTCCGGGCCCGGTACCCCCGGTGCCGCCGGTGCCGCCGCTCTCCCTACCTCAGGCCCACCCGCGGCCTCTCCCCACCGCCGTCCCTGCCCCTTTAAGGCGCCAGGCCCCGCCCACTGCCGCAGCGCGCCGCTCCCGGAAGTGCCACGTGTACGCGGTGCGCCTGCGCGCGCCGCCCGGTAGTTCCGGTGCGGGGCCGGCCCGTCCCGTCCCGTTCCTCCTCCCCTGAGCCGGGCCGGGCGCCGCCGCGCGGGCACCGCAGACCCGAGCCGAGCCCTCCGCTATGGCCCAGCCCGCCGGGCCCCCCGCCGGCTACCCCGGACACAGCGGCGCCGGCCAGCAGCCCTACAGCAACGGTGAGCGCGGGGCCCGGCCGCGGGGAAGGGGAGGCCTGGTCGGGGGGTGGTTCTCGCCCCGCGGCGCTGTGGAGGCGGCGGGGTGAGGCCGCGGCCCGCGGGGGACGGGAGCGGGGAGGACCGGGGCCGGGTCCTCGGTTCTCCCCCCGCCCCGGGGGAGCTCGCCCGGCCCGGTGGGGGTGCGGGGGGCGGTGGTGGTTGGAGCGCGTCCTGCGCACATCGGCAGCAAGGGTAAGGTGAGGCCTGTGCCGGGCGGAGTGAGCCCCTGCCCGGCGGTTATCGGGACGGGGGCACCCCCCGGGCTATTTCCGCGTGTGACCCGGCGGAGGCTCCTTTTGGAGAGCCGAGGGAGACGTTCGCGGGCCGCTCCTGGAGGCCGTGACACAGCCGGGGCCACAACCTCGGGCCCTTTGGAACGGAGCTGTACATGTGGCACTGTGGTTATCACCGGCGGGGGGGGGCGGCGGGGCAGCCGAGATTTGTCGGGTCAGTGGTGTAAAACTGATACCGCCCTGTGCCGTGAGCGAGCTGCGGTCCAAGGAAGTCCTGACCGCCTTCCTGTCCTCAGAATGCATCTCTGCAATGGCAAAGGTGAGGGGCGATGGGCACAAGTTACTTATGGGGAGAGTCTGGTTGGACACTACGGAAATATGTTCCCAATGAGAATAACCAGCCATTGGAATAATCTCCCCCAAAAAGGGGTGGATTCCCTAATGTCGAACACTGTTAAGTTTTGGCTGGACAGGGTGCTGGGTATTCTGGTCTAGATCATGTTTTGGTTGGACTAGATGGTCCCTGAGATCCCTTCCAACCTGGAGTTCTATGAGGGTTTTCAAAAGTGAGATATTGAAGTTGCTTCCCCTCAAAATACATCTTTTGAAGGTGACACCAGCCTTTTGAGCCAGGAGGAAAGAAGCACAAGACAAGCCTTGTCTCTGCATCAGTTTTCTTTGCTTGCGTGGAAATTAATGCTGTTGGAAGTGTTTCCTGATTTCCCATACCCAGCCAGCGTCCTCCATCCTTGGCTCCTTAATTACACAAGTCTGCATTTGAGTAGCTGGGCTGCATCATAAGCAGTTCAGTTCTAATGAGATCTTCTGATTTTTCTGCTGTGTGCATGAGTAATTAAATGGTTTGACTTGTCTTCCCCCTCCTCCTTTGCAGCTTATTTTCATCAAAGTCATCTGCAGAATGACATTCCACAAAGAGTTTTGTTGTTGTATATAGGGTCAGGAAAGTGGGAGGTGTATGAGCACAGGCTGGAGAGAGCCTCTTTTCTGGAGAGCTCCTGGTCTATGTGGAGAGTGTACAAAGAGGACGTTAGCTAATGGAGTAATGAAGTGGGATGATTTACTGACTGGCATTGCTTTATGTTTGCTGATTCCCCTGTAGTCGGATTAAGCACATAGTGGAAGTTCTGGAGAGGCAGTTGGAGGAGGAGGAATTTCAGGCTGCCTGTCTGCCAGGTGTATGAGAAATAAAGAACTGAAATTCCGAGTTAGGCAAATGCAAGGTAGTAAAATGAAACTGATGTTATGGTGTGTTAGAGATAAGATTTGGGTTGCTGGCTTTTGAATAAATAAGAGTATTCAAGCATGGACCGTTCTTAGCAGTGTTTAAAATACATGTTGAGGAGGTGCTGCCATCCTTGACCTTTGCAGTAAAAACAAGGCTTTTTATAACAGTCTGGAGGGTACCGAGGGTGCTGTGGGGGTACTCGCAGCGAGCTGTCAGCAGGATGATGAATTGGTTTACAGCTGTCAGCTCTTCCTCTCCACTTGCTGCTCGCTTTACTGCTTGCAGGTGCCTCCCCGAGCTCGTGTGTCTGTGAAGGCAGTAAATTGTCACAGCAGCACCGTGTGCTGACTGGGAAATTGTTTAGCATGGAGCATTGGGTTGCTTAGCAGCAGCCTTCCTCTATTTCATCCATGTTTTCCTTTTAATAGGACCAGTATTCCGTATTTGTTTAACTGTAGGTTACTAATTTGCTCTCCAGTTAATAGTCCTGAAGTGCAAACATGAAGGAGAAACGATTATTTTAGGACTCTTTTCCTCTCCTTACTTCATGGCACTTCAAGGTCAAAGATGCTTTAGAAGCTGTTGGGTTGGAAAGCAGTGGGTCAGGGTCAGATGAAGTGGGTGCTGGTGGTGGCACATCCCATGACTGTTCTCAGTTGGGATGGAGCTTTTCCATCTGTTTGTCCTTGCATCTTCCTGGAGGTTGGAGAGGTTGTGGCTGGTGAAAGTGAGATACTAAAGAACTGGCTTGGAGGAGGTGACAGTGAAATTCTGTGTGGCAGAAAATGACTTGAATCCCAGCCTCCTGTGCTAATCGTTTGACTCCTCATTTTATAAAGCCATCAGGCAACTTTCAAGTGCATTCTGGTGCTATTCCTGATCTTTTAGAAACGGTAAATGACCTTGTGTTCCTGTGGAGGCATCTTCTGCCGTTAAGTAGGTGGCCTTTCTTCAATTACAAAGTCATCTCTGGTCTCCAAGTGTCAGTTGTTTTGCTGCCATGCAGGGATCCAGCTCATCAGTCAACACTGCATTCCTGGCTGGGCTTTGGCTTCACAGAACACAGAAAACCAGCAGCAGCACTTGGGGAAAGCTGAAGGGCCCATATGTTCTCTGTCTGAAGAGGTCAGGGCAAGATGGGTACCTGCCAGCAGCAAAGCAGCATGTCCAGGGATTATGCGCACTGTGAAGCCCCTTGGAGGGGGGTTGTGCCTCTCAGTGCTGCTGCTTTAGTTTTGTTGGCAGCTTTATGCAGGATTGTTTTGGAAACATGAACCGCACACAGGCTATCAAGGCTTTTTTGTTGAGCTTCTGACATTTAGAATTGAAATTTGGAACGTTATGCTGTGGTGGATTTGATATTTTATTTGAAACATAGAAAACATCAAGTCAGTTTTGGATTTCTCCTCACTTCCCTTGCTTTATTCTCAAGCTTATTCCTCAAGTAGGGTAAGACATCAGTGCAAGTACACTGATTCCTGCTTGGACTGGAGAGTCGTGCTTGAAGGTGGACAATCAAGCTATGAAGTTAATTTGCATTTGTTTTGTATTTTTCTTACAGCTTATAGTAATATTATATCAATGTACGTGTTGCTGCAGGCAGGAGGCATGGCATCACGTAGGAATTCTTCGCTCTTAGAGTTAGCAGATTTTCATTTACAGTGGGCGTTGTACATCGATCGTTACAAACCCATCTGCTACAATGCAGGGTAGTTTTGGAAGGTGGATCAATTGTTAACATTTTTGACTGCAAGCTTTTTGTTTAGGCTCCATTGATTTTATGGAATAATTAATTGCTAAGATTTATGAGCAGCATTGTAAGTGCAGTTGAGTATAACCGGGTCACCTAACTGTGAACGATAAGTGCCATATTGAGATTAATGGGTGGAGGATAATATGGTGTGGACTTTTTATACACAAATAACAGAGGCAGTGAGGGTGAGATCACTGTACTACTGCTTTGGCAACGTTGTGAGTGTGGATACTGGTGATATTCAGTGCAGTAACAGCTGTTTGTGACCCACAGCCTAAGGCTTTCTAGGAAATGAGGAGCTGAACGACCGGTGCAGTGTTTGTCCTAGTGAAGCATTCTGATATGTGTTGGTTTTAGTTTTAGTTATTGTCAGAAATGCTGAAGTTCTAAGTTATTTTACTTTGGAAATGCGATCTTCTGCACCTGCTGAAATGTAACTGGAATGTTTAATGAGAAACCAGTTGCCTTTGCTTTAATGTTAAATGAAATTCAATGAGTTCATTCTGGTGGCAGCTGCACCCAGTACTTGTAAATATATATGTAAGATAAATATATATCATAGAATCATTGAGTGGTTTGGGTTGAAGGGACCTTACAGCTCATCCAATTCCAAACCCCTGCCACAGGCAGGAGCACCTTCCACTAGAGCAGCTTGCTCCAAGCCCCATCCAACCTGGCCTTGAGCACTGCCAGGGATGGGGCAGCCACAGCTTCTCTTGGCAATGTGGAAAATAGTACAGAGTTGCAAAGAAAAGAATTGTACCTCTAAACCATAAAGAGGATCTCTGCTTTCAGGTGTTTAGCTGTGTATGTGGAATGTCTCCGGTATTCAGCTGCGTGTTTCAGGGGTGGTGGGAACCATGATATGACTGCCACACTGGAAAGCGGTTTAGTACTTTTTGAGGAGTCGTGGCTGGCTCTGGCATGTGTTATCTAGTGTGTTCTGCTTAGAAGGATTTCACTTGAAAATGTATAGTTTGTGGCAGTGTCAGAAGCAACCTGTAGCGGTGATTTTCTTGATAGAGCTCTTGGCATGCTGGAAACCTCACACTATTCTGTTTCTGTGTGAAGCAGGAATCTGATCGTGCTCTTGTTAACTGTTTGAACAGTTACTGACCTTTTTTCAATGTTTTGTTTTCTTTAATGAGTAAAACTTAGTCCAGCTCTATTAACCCACAATACATAAAGCACCGTTAACCCATCCAGTTTTATCTTCCTGATTGGTGAATTATGATGAAACTACCCTTCCTTCCATGCTCATGACCAGCTGGCTGCTCACATGAGTGGTACGTGTATGAACAGTTCTCTTACTAAAATTAACTGCAGAAACTTCCATAGATTAACTCCGTCACTCGAGATGCACCGAGGTGACCTATGCTGAAACTTGCTCTTCGTGTCTCTGTGGTAAGCTGAAGTTGAAGTTAGTGTCAGTCGTCAAGTGAAACACAGTCGTGATGCAATGGATGCTTCTGCTTTTGGTCTGCTTGCTTGTACTGCTGCCAGCTGTGTGGGAGAGCTCTCCCCATTGGTAGGCTTGGTTTGGGTGTTCCTGAGGATAGAAATAGTGCCATGTGTGAGTTTTAGTCCAGGCACTGGAATGCTGAGTGGTTGTGAGGCTACTGTAAAGCAAAACACTGATGTTAAGTGTTGATAGCAAAATACTACCACATTCATGTCCCCTGAAGCAGTGTCACGCCTGGTTGTTAAAAATCCAACATGAAAATGGCTTGGAGACAAATAAAATCCCCAGGAAGGAGATTCTCAGGAACAGCTCTTTATTTTCAGAAGCGATGCCCAGCACTGACTTTCTAAAGGGTTTGTAGTTTTTTCTCTTCCAGGTCCTGTTCAGAATCAGCTGGTGCATTCGCCAGATGGCCAAGGATACAGCCCTTCAGTTCCAGGATCGTATTCCCATCAGACGCCGGCCAAGGTTCCTCCGCATCCATCTTTGGGACAGTATAACTATAGTAGCTCTCAGAATGTTTCTCAATTAAACAGTTTCCAAGGACCCGGGCAGACTCTCAACAGACCACCATTGGCACCTTTCTCTGGGTCCCCAGTACAACAGACAGGTCCTGCTCCACAAGTGCTGCTGCCTCCATTGCAAAACTCAGCTGCTATATCATCTGCTGGTAGCTTTCCTCCTGGAGCTACCCCACCAGTGCTTTCAAACTGGCAGTACAGCCAGGCTCCCACAAGCCAACCCCTTGGGTTTCAAACAAGCCATTTGGCTCATGTGACGGGCACAGGGTCACCTCAGCCACCGTCATCTTTATCAGGAAATACAAATCCTCCAGGAAGTTATCAATATGCTGCTTCTCCAGGAGGTCCCCCGCTTCACAACAGCTACATGAAGCCAGGTAACCATATCCTTCTGATTTTTGACCCATAGCCCTTTCTCAGCGTCCTTTTAAAAGAATTGATTCCGCAGCAATGTTTTGCCTGCGCAATGAGGTTGTAAAGCAGAGCACTTTGAGTGAAAGCACAGCACAAGTACAGGGGTGGTTTCCTTGGATTAGAAATGGAAGTTCTGTGCACCGGTCAGGCATTTCAGTTGGCTGCAGCAGGTAGCTCCTGAACGCTCTCATGGTTTTGGGAAGCTGTGTGTGGGTAATGCTGTTTGTGTGACCTTCACCGTTCTTTGGGGTACATGCTTCAGTTGAGCGGTGACTTGAGGACTTCATGGTTGACAGCTGTGGTCCTGTTCAGTGAGTGTGGTCTTTTACAGTTTAGAACTTGTTAGCCTTCCTGTTGCTCACTTGATTGAGGTAGTTCAGTGAGCAGGCTCAGTCAGGTTGATGCAGACAGTCTGAGCACAGCCTGGAAAGAGAACTGCAGAGCAATTCTGTGCCACTGAAGCAGAGCCCAGTTCAATGGGAAGCTTCCTTCCTCCAAACTTGTAACTGATAGTAATGGTCTAACGAATAATAATGATCAGTGTTTAGAAAGTCCTCTGAAAGTGTGAGACTTCCCTTCCTGCTGCTCCTGTGCTGCTGTATGCAGTGGTGAGAAGCTTTTCTAACACTAACCGGCTCCATTATGCAATTTGTGATTGTTACGGAAACAAAGTGGATACCCAGGTTTCTCTTTGCCAAACTGCTGTTTGTTGCTGTAGGGGATTTCTAACTGAGCCTGCAAATAGGAGATAGATACAGAAATACTTTAAATGTTCAAGCAAGTGTTTTGTTTCTCATGTTTTAGTCTCAGCAGAGCTTCTCCTTGATGCTAGCTTTGTGTTCCGTGCCTGACTCATATTGTTATGACATTCAAACTGGCTTAAGCTCACAGAGTTTATGGGACTGCTGCTGGCACTTTATTGGCACAAACAATTAGTACTTTGCAGTTAGTGAGGAAAACGCCGAGATGTTTTGGGAAGTGGCATATGAGATGAGAACAGGTGCTTGGAACGAGAGAATTCCTGTATCCATCCGATGGAGAATCCTCCCGAGCAATTCCCCTGGTAGGTTTTGTAGAGCAATGATAACTTTTAAAAGGAGTTTAGCTCGTTTGGTGATCACACTCATTCCCAGAACAAAGGTCTGCCAGCTCCCTGCCTGCATGGCCAGGTACAGGCAGCCTCTTAGGCACAGAATCTCTTCCAAGTTCTGTGATAGTGTTGCCTGCATGTAGCCATTATTAATTAGCTTTGCAGTATCAACTACAACTGAACAAGCAGGTAACTTCACTGGATATGATTTTTACCCCCCTTTTCCTTTTATTCTTTCCCTTCTCCCTTAAATCCTCCGTACTGTGCAGGCTCATGAAGCTGCATATTTTGTGTGATGGCTTTTGATCTTGTTGAGCTTACAGGTTTCTGTACCATGTTGAGACCTGGTAACACTGGATAATTTGGCCTTATCTTTTGAAAGGCTACCTTTTGTGTTAAAACACGTTGGTGCCTTCCTAGAACTAAAGGGCAGTTACAGTGGCCTTTGGAATAATAAGGAACAAAGGGGTGGAAGTGCTCTTAGGATTTGGTATTGTTTGAAGGTGGGGAAAAAAGCAACTGGGTTTCTGAATGTCTTGGCTGGAGAAAGTCCTAGAAATTTAAAATAGAAGCCATTAAAACCTTCCCTGTGGCTTTTAACATGGAGGGTTAAACATTCCAGAGCAAAACACCTCACACTCGCACAGTAAGTTCATTCAAACTGCAAATTGCTGATGCTTTCCCAAGAGAAATCTTTTCCCCAAGTAATTTTAGTAGCTATAGAATATAGAAAGATAGAACAGCAAAACATTGTTGTTTTGCATCAGATTATTGAAGTGGAAGATGAGCATCCTGTCAAAAGGAGTCTGTTTAGACCCTTATTAGTCCATTCATATGGGGCTGTACTATAACTTTATTAAGTCTAGCCCTAGTAATTAAATTGGGATGCTCTCTCTACCTCTGAAGTTCTTAATAGCAGCAAAAAGGTGAAAGAGATTGTGGACAATAGGTACAGGAACCCAGTATGAGAAAAGCGTGACAGAAACAACCTGAAGTTGTGAAACCTTCTACATCCATGTCAGGATTTATGTGTCTCATGCTGTTTATCCCATGAATAAGAAGCATAGAGTTCAGTCTGTGTTTTGGTAACAAAGCTGCTGTGATGAGGGAGGTGATCCTACCCCTCTACTCTGCTCTCGTGAGACCTCACTCGGAGTATTGTGTGCAGTTCTGGTGTCCTCAAGATAAAAAGGACATGGAACTGTTGGAACAAGTCCGGAGCAGGACCATGAGGATGATCAGGGACTGGAGCACCTCCCGTGTGAAGATAGGATGAGAAAGTTGGGGCTGTTCAGCCTGGAGAAGAGAAGGCTGCGTGGAGACCTCAGAGCAACCTTCCAGTATCTGAAGGGGGCTATAGGGATGCTGGGGAGGACACTTCATTAGGGACTGTAGTGATAGGACAAGGGGTAACGGGTTCAAACTTAAACAGGGGAAGTTTAGATTGGATATGAGGAAGAAATTCTTTCCTGTAAGGGTGGTGAGGCACTGGAATGGGTTTCCCAGGGAAGCTGTGAATGCTCCATCGCTGGCGGTGTTCAAGGCCGGGTTGGACAGAGCATTGGTTGGCATGGTTTAGTGGAGGTGTCCGTGCCCGTGGCAGGGGGGTTGGAACTGGATGATCTTGAGGTCCTTTCCAACCTTAACTATTCTATGATTCTATGACTTCCTCATCTGGGTTAAACTCTTCCTAAAACTGAATCTCTTTACAGGATCTGTTCCTCCACCAGTGACTCAGCCTTTAACTCCACTCCACCCTCCTGCAAGGCCACCCTTAGGGCCTCCACCAGTTGGTGGTCCACCTTTAATTAGGCCTTCAACCATGACAGCAGGACCACCTAATACGCAGTCCCTGATAAACTCAACTGCAAGTCGAGAAGGTAAGAAATAACATGCTCTTTTGAATTTGAACATTTCAGCTTACTCTAATGTGCAACCTCTAAAGGCAACCACACTGTTCTATTAGAGACTCACATGGTAAAATTGATACTAACCCAGGGTAATTTTGGCTGTGTATAGCTTCCTGTGTCCTTTTATTCTGCAAGGAGAGATAAAATATGGATCCTGCAATGCCTTATAGTTGTGCCTGATTCTTCCCTTCTGTCTAAAATCACCGAAACACATATCTTGAACTTGTTCATTTTTGGAAGGTAGTTACCAGAGGCTTTTAAGTGTCGTTTGTTGAAGGCACATATAGAAACATAGAATATCTGACTTCCTCTGCCTCGTGTGGCCCCTGCACAAATATACCATTGCGTAAGAACTCTGTATCAAACAGACCTGCAGCTGTATTGCATTTAGCGCCCTAGGGTGGGCCATGTGGTAGTCGGCAGTTTTATTTTTGCATATACAGTTTGTTCTGTCAAAGCTGTTGGTTCCTTGCATGTTCAGATTGACACTTTCTTCTATGTGATAGCTGTGTGAGGACAAGAATGGTATATTCAGATTTAGCTTAGTTTTGAACATGAAATGCGTTAGAAGCTGCTTTGGTTAGAAAGGCTTTTCTTCATAATGAAGAGAAACATTTCCAAGGCCCTGGAGAGACAGAAATGTTTAGTCTGTGTAGTAGGTTTCCTGGTGCATGCCAGCAAGATTCAGTGTATGAAGTAAGTTCCTTCCATTGGGTCATCTTTGAAGATTTTAATGATAATAGACTTGAGTTCCCTCTTCTCCTTAGCAATAGGTAGTTAGGTTTATATATTTAGACATAGTTACTTACAAATAACTATCCTTTGGGAGTGTTCCCTCAATTTCAAGGTTTTTGTATGTTGACTCGTATGTGATCGTATCAGAACCGTTGGTGTTTGGTGTGAGCAGTACTGGACTAAGCGTGTAAGCGAAGGGAATTTGGTGTTCCTGAGAGTTATCGGTGGGAAAAGTTCTTAAGGGAACTCGGCACCTGAATTCCAGGTACTTTGAAAACTGCAGCAAGCCTACAGACACCTCCTCTGATGGGGAGGAAGTGTCCCTTCTCTCCAAGCAAGTGTACCAGCTTGGAAGTTGTGGTGAATACCTAACCTGAAAGTTCATACAACCAGAGGTGCAGGGAGTTTTGTTCTCCTTGAAAAAAGATCATGGTGTTTTATGAATGTCCACTGTCGTGGTCATGTCAGCAGGGGAAGAGGCCAAGATATATGTTTAATTCAGTTTCGTCCTGGCACAGAAGCAAAGTAGATCCAAACTGGGCTATCTTACTGTTTGAGCAGTAAGAGCATTTCTTTGCAGTTACCTCATTACAGTTAGTAGCTCATGAAAGTTTTTACTGGGATTGTCTTTAATAGGTGATGCTGCATCTGCTGCCAGCGATGGGGCTGCGGTGCAGAACAGCTACGATGCACTAGAAGGTGGTGGCCTCACAGGTAAGGCTTTGGGAGTGAAAATACTACTACGTAACTTTTAAGAGGCAGGGAAAGAGAGAAGTTTAGGCATTTATGTACAAACACATACGCTTGGTTCCATGTCTGTCTTGAAACTAAATATGAAATTTCAAGCCTTGACAGTACCACATCTTCTCCTGTAAGTGTGGTAAAGCAGTGAAGAGCACTTTGCAGAGCTGACAGCAGTGGTAGTGTTTATGCTTAGAAACCAACCACCACCAAAAAGCCCTTCTGCTGTATTAATGCATTGAGCAAGCTGTGGTTCTTCAGCAGTTAATTTTAGGTCTTTGTCTCCTCTGCCTCTAGCAACTCCACATCCTTCTCCTGCACCCCCAAATGTTAAGATGAGCAGAAATGTTGGGTATTCTTACCCTGCCTTACCTCCAGGCTACCAAAATACTTCTGCACCTGGAGCACCAGGAATGCAAGCATCTGCTTTGCAATATCCAGATGGATCAAAACATTTCCACCAGGTAAAGGTTGTCTGGTTTTCATCTTGGTACTACCTGTGATGTAAAGAAAAGGTGGCAATTGATGTGTGTTGTGCATCTGTGGGGTGATGCTTTGATGGTTCACTGTGTGATGTGCTGGTTGTTCAAGATGACAGATGCAGCCTGAAAGAAATGCTTTTGCTGATGCCTTGGCACCAGTTTGGAAAAGCTGTGTGCCAGCTCCTTATGAAGTGTTCTACCCTTGAATCTGTTCTGAGTGCTTCTCTTAAAAACACTCAGCTGCTTTTGGCATGGTTTTCTTCCTCTGGATTGCCAGTGTTAGCTGAAGGATTTGGGTTTTTCCTGAGCTTTCAAAGTGAACTGACCAACACTTCCGCCAGCTGAGCCTCTGAAGTTCCAGAGCTCGTAGCAACTATATGTTGATGTTTACCTCTGCAGTGTTATGTGCTTCAGTCCAAGTTCACGTAACAAACTATTTATATTGCTGTAATATAATGGCAGTTAATATATAAACAAAACAGAAAAATAAGGAGGGGAAATAAGTCTGTTATAAGTTAATTGGGGGCTTTATTCATTGGGCTTGTTCAGCCTGGGGAAGGGAATGCTCTGGGGAGACCTTACAACAGTTTTTCAATGCCTAAAGGGGCTGACAGAAAGTCTGGAGAGGGACTTTGGAGAAAGGCCTCTTGGGACAGGACAAGGAGAAATGGCTTTAACCTGCCAGAGGGGATACTGAGATGAGTTCTTAGGCAGAAGCTCTTCCCTGTGAGGGTGCTGAGGCGCTGGCACAGGGTGCCCAGAGAAGCTGTGGCTGCCCCATCGCTGGCAGTGTTCAAGGCCAGGTTGAACACAGGGGCTTGGAGCAACCTGCTGTGTCCCTGCCCATGGCAGGGGTTGGAACTGGAGGAGCTTTAAGGTCCCAGCACAAACCATTCCGTTATTTAAAGAGTTGGTGTTAATACTGGAAATTCTCTTTGGCTCTAGCCTGCCCTGGGCACTAATCACTTAAGTGCATCTATGGGTGCCCTGAATCTACAGCAAGAAGGATTAAGACCTGTGAATCTTCTTCAAGAAAGAAATATTCTTCCAACAACCCTCTTGAAGGCTCCAGTCCCAAACTTGCATGAAGACATCCAGAAGCTCAACTGTAATCCTGAGTAAGATTATCCATTTGCTGTAATTCATTGAAATAGAAGTATAAATTCCTATTTGTAAACATAACTCTGAGTAGAAAACACTGAAAATGGGCTTCGCTGTGTTAAGATAAAGGTGGTAAATGGCTTAAACTGTGACAGAAAATTGTGTGTAGAAGGTATGAGTTAAAATATGGTTTTTGCAGGGCAGTGATAGGTACAAAAAATGTACCTTTAATAGGTGATATAGCACCTATTAAGTAGGTGATATAGTCACAATATAGCTGGCAATAAGCATGACTCAGAAAAGATGTAATAGGAGTTAACTCATTTGAGTGAGGCATACCACAGATTGACAATGCAGAAACCTCTGCATTAATAGTAACCTTTTAAACAATGGAGTAAGTGGAATGTCAAACAAGACACTGGCGTTTGCTTATTCAAGTAATCTCTCTGAGGAGACCAGCCAAGCTGTGTATAACCTGGTATTCCTGCTTTGCGAGGCCTTTTATGGTTGATAGAGGAAATAACAGCATCTTTGTGAAGTTGCTCATACAAACAAGCTGAACAGGAGTTGCAAAGGTGCTGTGCACATCCGCACTTGTGGAAATGGCTGAGTTCTGAAGTTTCTGTGTATAGTTGTTAAGTTTTAAGACAAGCTTTTCAACTTTGCTGCTTCATATTTGCTTGTAAGGCCACCTTAGAATGGTATCCCAAAATAACATGGTATGTAAGGGTTTGGTGTAGCTTTGAACCTTGTTAGGCTTAACTTTGACTTGAGTGACTGACAGTTCTGTCTAGAGTGTGTGTATAAAGTAAGAACTCAAAGTACATGTGGGTCAAGCTTAGACTAAACCGGAATGATCTGACAGAGCTGGAGAAGATGGAGATTCACCATCTCCAGCTCTAGAAAAAGAGAAGGGATGCTCTGTACTACTGAAATCATCATTTTTAGTGTCTGAAAGCCTCTAAAAATAACGCTTTGTCTTCCATGTAGGTTGTTCCGCTGTACCCTGACTAACATTCCTCAAACGCAGGCCTTACTGAATAAAGCCAAACTTCCTTTGGGGCTCCTGCTTCATCCTTTCAAAGACTTATCGGTATGACAAATATTCCACCCTTTAACTGCTGAAATCTCAACTGTGCCTTCCCTAGAGTCCAGAGCTGGACAAGGAATCGTAAAGGAAGAGCAAGCATGGCCCAGAAAAATTCCCTTGGTGACGGATATTTCCCTGCTCTAGGCAGATCATTGTCATGTTTCTGGATTTTTCTCCCTACCAGTTTTAAACTTTGAAGCCTCACTTAATCAAACCCAGCAGCTTAGAGCCAGCACAGCACTGGGGCTGTGACACAAGGCAGCACATCTAATTGCTTAGATAGCTTTATCTTGTCACATAGCAGTTGTAGCTATTGATTTCCTGTACCAAACCTAGTACAAATGCTAAACCTCATTAAGAGTTAACAGAGTGAAAAGGGTTCGGATGTCCTCAGATAGCCAGGAGACTTTGTGAATTTAGCAGTGCCTCTTCTAAACATCGTTATTTTCCACAATTTGAATAATTTTTCAATTATGTGGGATATTTTTCCTGATTTTTTGATCTTTATTGGGTGTAAGACTTGGTCTTAAGCCATCAGTGTAAAACTCAAGGCTTGAGAGGCTTGAGAAGAAAACCTGCTCAGTTGAATAGGTTAGAGCTCAGTTCCAGCCTGTCTTATTGAGGAATTGTAGGGATGCTGTGAGGTTGCAGAAATCCTTTTCTTCATCAAGTCTGCTTTGACTAGCTAAGCAAGAAGCACAGTGTAGATAATGTAATTGTAGATGAATAGCTGCAGTGTGGTAATGCCTTAAAACAGGAAGCTTTTCTTTTCCAGCAATTGCCAGTGGTCACTTCAAGTACTATTGTGAGATGCCGTTCCTGCCGGACATACATTAACCCTTTTGTCAGCTTTCTAGACCAAAGGAGATGGAAATGCAATCTCTGCTATAGAGTGAATGATGGTAGGTATTAAATGTGCTTGTTGCTTTGAATTGTTAAGGTGAGCCTTGGCCACCTTGGCCTTTGAGACTGTAATATTGTTGGCCATGAGTATGAGGGGTTGTTGTCAGTTGAGGCTGTAAGACACGAGAAATGCTTCCCGTGGGCAAAGACAGGGTGTCACTAATGAAGCGCAGTAAGTCTGACCGGGTTTCCCACCCTAGCAGCTGACAAAGTAGCTGCGCTGCCTAGCATAATTCTCCAAGAAGCATTGCCCAACAGGCACAGAGAAGAGTTGATGTATTTGCTTTAAAATGCAGCCCAGCTAATACTAGTGTGAAGTAACAATATCTAACCTTATCTGCATAGTTCCTGAGGAATTCATGTATAATCCTGTGACAAGAGTTTATGGAGAACCTCATAAAAGACCTGAAGTCCAGAATGCTACTATTGAGTTCATGGCTCCGTCTGAATACATGGTAAGGTTTTATTTACTTCTAATTGTCCTCTTATTTCCAAAGGGAAGTCAGAAAAAGCCTTGTAATAGGCAATGCTTTCCAGCTCGGTAGAAGAGTTCCTGCCTCAAGAAGTGTATCTGAGAACTCTTGGGAAGCACTTCAGAAGGTTCTTTTCTAAACAATTATGATGTGAAAGCTCTTCTATATTTAGAATGTATTTGGGGTCTTACAGAAGAAAATTGCACTTCTAGATTACCCAATAAGAGACAAGTGCATTCAGAAGTCGTAGCTATCATCTGTGCGCTGTTACAATAGAGTTGAAACTTGCAGTGGAATAAATAAACCCCATAAATGTAATTTTGAAATTACAATAACAAATGTAATTTTGAAATTGAAGGTAATCTTTTCTTTCCTCAGCTACGTCCACCTCAGCCACCTGTGTACCTCTTTGTGTTTGATGTCTCTCATAATGCAATAGAGACAGGATACTTGAATACAGTCTGTCAGACGTTGTTAGACAATCTTGACTTGTAAGTATCTTAGAACCTCCTATTTTTGCTCCTCTTATGATGCTTGTGATAGGCATCAATGTGCCCGTACTGCCTGTCTAGAAGAGAAATTTCCTAGAATTGGCTAGCAATGGTCAGTGTTGTATTAAAATGTAGTGTAAAGCTGCAGTCTTTTTCCCATCACAGCTGCACTGGTATAAAAGGTAATTCTGAGGCTCTTCTCAATTTCTCGGTCTGGCTCTTTCCTATTTGCTTCACCAGTCCCACAAAGGAATAAATATAACGTTTATGATGTCTTTAGAATGTGTTTTTTAAAAGATGAAATTTAGGTAAGGATCTGCTGAAAGGAAAGCGTACATCTAATACATGTTTAATAAGATACATGCTCTTTGAACTCATCTAAATGCTGCTTTGCATTTTGCAGCTTGTTTCTTCCTTTTCTTCCGTTTCCTATTACCCTCCTAAAAAATTCTTGAGTGTCTGCTAAGCAACTCTACTACGAGCTCCTTTTCTGCTCCAGACTGAGTCAAGCTGTTGCAGTGTAGCTGTAAAGCTAACTACTTGGTAACAGCCATGGAGAGGTGCAGTGGATGGTTCAAAAAAAGCACGCCTGCAGAAATGAAATTCCATCTTGCTGAACACCATATGTCTCATTTTCAGGCTTCCTGGGAACACTAGAACAAAAATAGGCTTCATAACGTTTGACAGCACAATCCATTTCTACAGTCTTCAGGAAGGTCTCTCTCAGCCTCAGATGCTTATAGTTTCAGATATCGAAGGTATGCAGAAATAAATCCTGGGATTTGTGTCTACTGATGCTGCTGGGTTTGACAGCCCTTAAAAATTATACCTGGGGGAAGCTTCTAGACCAGCTCATTAGTCTTTCCAGTAATGGTTTTACAAGTAGCATATATTCATGTGTGTTTATGAAGCCCTGGATGTGCGAGAATGCTGTGGCTGTTCTTGACTTAAAACATGAAGACAGCCTTCTAACCTCCACTTTAATGTGTACGGTTACCTGGATTTCTCTTGTGATCCCCCAAATACTGATGCTTGGTAAACAGCTATAGATTCTGTGGTGACTGATGCTTAGTGCTTGTTCTTCTGCCTTTGGTTTCAAGTCACCTTTCACTGTATGTTATAGGGTAAGGCAGAATGAACACTAGAAAGTCTTTGCTGTGCATTTTTACTTAATAATCTTGATTATCCTTCACCCCTGTCAACTGCTAATCTAACAGGGTTAGAGTTTCCCTATGGGAAAAGAAGAAATCTACATAGTGATGTTTAGATGGGTTTACACACTGATACTGTATTCTTTTTTCAAGAGGTGTAATGGTTGACAAATAGAATTGGGGGAAGTTTGATGTGTTTTTAAAAGTAACTGAAATACTTTTTTTTACCCCTTCCAGATGTATTTATCCCAATGCCAGAAAACTTACTAGTAAATTTAAATGAAAATAAAGAGGTAAGAACTTTAGTGACTTTCACATAGTTTGGGATATACTCCATAATTTCTGTGTTACTTAATGCACTAAAATGCCCACAATTTAAATGCAGAGTTTGAGGTGGAAGAAAGAGGTCTTTTGTCTGTGTGACTGTAAACTTTTGCTACCCTGAGACAAGACAGTACTTGGCTTCCGCTAGGGCTTTTTCTTCACTACCTTAATATTAGATGTGTTAATACATGTTGTTGCATGTTCAGCAATCAGCTCTATAAAGAAAGAAAACTCCAAAGGCTCCTGGTCTTAATGCTTTTGTCTTCTCAATTGCAGCTAATTCAAGATCTGTTGAAGGCCTTGCCACAGATGTTTACCAAGTCCCTGGAAACTCAGAGTGCCCTAGGGCCTGCATTACAGGCTGCCTTTAAACTGATGTCCCCTACTGGAGGTAGAATCTCTGTCTTCCAGACACAGCTTCCATCTGTGGGAATGGGAGCGCTTAAGTCACGAGAAGAGCCAAACCAAAGAGCAACTGCAAAGGTGAGAGAAGCAAAAAGGTTGAGAAATGATTGCCCTCTTCTGTATGTGTAGGTGGTTCTGGAATTGCCTGTTCTGGGTTTATGTTGTGGTTCGTGTTTTGTAATACCCCACTGTATTAACAGGATATACATCTGACACCATCGACTGATTTTTACAAGAAGTTAGCCTTGGACTGCTCAGGACAACAGGTTGCAGTGGATTTATTTCTTCTTAGTGGGCAATATTCGGACTTGGCTTCTCTAGGTAAGTCATATTTAAGCTGTTCTGGGGTGTGTAACTCTTGTACTTTTGGCAAATACATAGCATCTACATTAATATTTAGTACACGAACCTGATTTGAATTAATCTAATATGATAAGATGCAAATTAATCCTTGATGAGCAGTGATAGTGAACAGAATGTAATCCTTCAATCTTTCCTGATTCAACCTAGCTGTATTCATATTCTCCCTTTGTGAGTCGGGATTCTTATGATCCTGGTATAAGTGGCTGAAATACTTTCCTCCTTTTATGCCTTTGAACCATCAGTGCAAACATCTTTAGAGTAACTTTCATTAGCATTTGAATTTGCTTTTCTCCATTTAACCCAACTTTCAAGTGACAATGTACCTGTAATTTCAGGTCAATGGAAAATTACTTCATACCTGAAACTCCTTAAATGCATATAGTTGTGTTACATGGACCTGTCTTTGAAAGCAGGCCTGTAACTATGTAAAAGTTATTTGTGGGTGTGAGCAGTTTAATAATTAAAGGGAGTATTGCATTCAATTGGTATATTTAAAAACCACAGCAGCGACTGTCTGCCCTCTGCCAATGTGTGTTGGTTTTGTTTCAGGTTGTATATCAAGGTATTCTGCAGGTAGTGTCTACTACTACCAGTCTTACCACCATAAACACAACCCTGTTCAGGTGGAGAAGCTGCAAAAGGAACTGAAGCGATATTTAACTAGAAAGATCGGGTTTGAGGCTGTCATGAGGATAAGATGCACCAAAGGTTTGAGCATAGCTTTTTTCGGACTGGGGAGGGGAGAGAGGGGAAAAGAAGCATTTGCTGTTACTTGGGAATGTTTTGATGAGTATTTCAGTACCAGGAATCAGACCAGTTATTAAAGACTGTATTGCAGCATCTTTACTGGAATCCACGTTCCATTGTACAGTGGTTAAAACTGGAGATTTTGTTGGACTGCTGTTTCAACAAGGGAGTTCTTTTATAGTCTAGAGACTTCCTACTATCCTTCATTGATTTGACTTCCAAATGCCTGCTTTCTGCTAGGCTTTGTGGATTCTATGGATTAGTTGTCTTGTCTGGGATATTTACCTTTCTTGAAGATACTTTATTTCATTGAGAAGGATCTTAATATTCTGATACCAAGCCATCTATGGCAGCTGTGTAAATGGTGTCTGTACTTCACAACTATGAACATAAAATTGACTCAGTATAATGCTTATCTTGTAGGTCTCTCCATTCACACTTTCCATGGGAACTTCTTTGTACGATCTACAGACTTGTTGTCATTACCCAACGTGAACCCAGATGCAGGATATGCTGTGCAAATGTCAGTAGAAGAGAGTCTTACTGATATGCAGGTTGTTTCCTTTCAGTCAGCTCTCCTGTACACATCCAGCAAAGGTAAGATGCACAGGTAGTGTTAGCTGCATCGGCAGTACAGTACTCAGATGAGTCTCTTTGTGTGTGTTTATCAGCTGGAATTCAGTGGCAGTAACTTACATCAACTATTTTATCTAGTATCAGGATCACAGCTGTGATGTGTTCCAGCATCTTGGTGATGTTATTGCTTCTTCCAGACCAGGAAGTTTCTTGGGAAACTTCTACTCTGAAAATAGGGAGAGTTAACCCAGAAACTGAGAAATAACTGTTTTAGAAGGTACTGGAAATGGCCTGATTTACCACCTGTATGATAAATTAGATTAAATCTCAGGGGTTTGTTGCTATTGAGTAATCACTGGCATTTGTTCTGTTGTTTCATAAAACAAACATTATGTGTGGAGACTATAGTTCTCTTTTCTTACAGGGGAAAGAAGAATTCGTGTCCACACTATGTGCTTACCTGTTGTAACAACACTGAGCGATGTCTACCTAGGGGCAGATGTACAGGCCATCACGGGGCTGTTAGCCAATATGGGTAAGCATGTTTGGATATGTAGGGATGATATCCCTACAGCTGTGAGCAGTAATCCTCTGGGAAGTAACGTTAGAAGAAAAGATTCTCCCTTTCCAAGAGTGCTTTCTAAGTTGCACACCTAAGAGGGTTTTAATGCTAGGCTTAGGTAAGGTGTCAGTATAGTTGTATGTAGTCACCTTAACTTAGTCTGATGCATCATCCCTGGCTTTTTCTGAATCGCTTGTCTTGACTTCCTAGATAGTGTACTCAAAGCTTATTAAGATGCATGCAGGTACATGTTAATGAGAAGAGATAACACATGTGACTGTATTCCTACCAAGGGAGGAAAGCCTCTTATGTGAGCTCTGCACTCTACTTTTAGCTGTGGACCGGTCAGTCTCCGCTACGTTGAGTGATGCTCGGGATGCTCTGGTCAACGCAGTGATAGACTCTTTAGCTGCTTATCGCTCAGCAGTCCTGAGCATTCAACAACCTGGTCTCACAGCCCCCTCCTCGCTACGGCTCTTCCCACTTTATGTACTGGCACTCTTAAAACAGGTAAGAGTTAAAAGGAAGCTGTGCAAGAGGATGATTGTTTGGCATGTCAACCTGAAGTAAAGGGATATTTCTTTGATGTACAAAATAGCATCTGTCTTCTCTTTCAATATATTTAGGACTCAAAATTGGGAAGTTGCTTGGTTTAGATCATTTAATAGAGCCAGCCTTTCTCGAGATAACAATTCCATTTCTCTGCACCCCAGAATTTAATGACTTGAAAGGTCAATGTAGAACAAAGCCTATTTAATTGTTTCTCAGGCCTGGGTAGATAACTTATGATTTTACAGGTGCTGAACATGTGTTCTTACCTTGGAGTCTCTTATGTTGTGAAAATGGAGGGACTTGGAGATTTTTATGGAGTAAATACATCAGGGTAATGGACAGGCCTTCTCTTACCTGCAGAGGGCAATAGGGGATAGAGATGTTTAAAGATTACCATTAGGGAGTGATCTAGTTGAGAAGCAGGAGTTCAGAAGTATGCATAAAATCAATGGTATAAATGTTTTAAGCAACGGAATAGGAAACTTAAAGACTCTGACTGGGCTATGGAATGTGGCACTGGTAGAGTGTGTTTGCAGTAATAATTCTGCATTTCTGGCAATGTAGATCCACACAGCAGTTCAGTGTGGATATCAAGATTGCTGGCTGGCTGTTCTTGCTAAAGGTTTAAAGCCTTTTTTGGCTTACATTTGGCTTACAGTATTTGCTCAATGTAAGTAGTTTTTGACTGGATTTCCCTGAACTGATATTTGAGGTCGTTCTAAGTGTTGGACAGGCTGGCTGATCTAGATCTTCGTGATCTAGAGAGAGTTTTCTGATTCATGCCCCTTGATGAGGAATTAAGCAGCATGTTCATACTGACATTTGAACTTTTTCATGTAGAAGTGTTTGACCCAGTGAAGAGGCAGGAGCAAGCCCTTTTTTCAGTTATAGCTGTTTGGGGTTTTTTTTGTCCCAGCCCATAGGATCTTTATTGTAAATCCAGAATTCCCAAAGATTCCTTACGTAGAATCCAACTGTAAACTGTAAAAATATTTATTCTTCTAAATTCCATCAAGTAGCATTTTTGAGGCGTGTGTTAGAAGAGATGCATTTCAAGATGCTTTTATCTCAGCTGTAGTGCTCACTAGGAAAGATGGATGGTGCAAGGTCATGTTAATTCTAGAACCCAGCAATAGGAATAGGGAGACTTGTATGATCTGTGAAACACTTGAGAGGACTATCGAGAAGTAAAATAGCAGTCCTAAAGTACCATAACCAGGAAAAAATACTTATGGCTCATCTCTACGACTTAAGTTTTATATGATCAATAGAGGGTGTGTTAAAGTCTGCTTATATCACTGTGCTTTAATGGTCAAATGAAACGCCTGATTGTTTGCAGAAAGCATTTCAAACTGGGACGAGCACACGTTTAGATGAACGCATTTTTACCATGTGTCAAGTGAAGAACCAGCCCCTTGTTTACCTCATGCTCATGACACATCCCAGCCTGTACAGAGTCGATAACCTCACAGATGAGGTGAGTATCGGTCTGTTTGCCTGATCCCAGAGTTATTTGTTATTTGGGACTGGAGTGATGAATTCTGGAGAGAGGCTGTGCTCTGGCTATGGATGGATGGGGAAGGTTTCTTCTAAATTATTCCACTTTTTGCCCTGTGTCATTATCTTTTCACTATAAATCACATGTACATAAAGACAATATAACGTGCTTTTTGTCCCTCTGTGGCTTCCTTCATTGTAAAATGTCCAAGTAGCTCTGTAACAGTGAATGTAAGAGCCTGAATAATTTTAGAAATCATATCTTTTGTACATAACAAATCTGATATTCCTGTCCTAGAATTGAATAATCTTAAGTTGAAGTACACCCTCTCTGAATAAAACATGAAGAGATTCACTAGGAAATTATGCACTCCAAGTATGACTTGAACTGAGAAAAAGGGTCCAGCTTCAGTATTCAGTGTAACACTTCCTATTCTTATTTAACCTTCTGTTCTCATGGTTGTTTCAATGCCTCAGATGTGAACCACTGTTTTTCTTTTTGCCTTTTCCTTCAGGGGGCTCTTAACATAAACGACAGAACTATACCTCAGCCACCCCTTCTCCAGCTGTCAGTGGAGAAGTTGAGCAGGGATGGTGCTTACCTTATGGATGCTGGCTCTGTAAGTTGGGTGATGGTGGGGATTTTAAAAGGTACCCAAATTTACTTGACATGGTCTTTCTGAGAAGTCATAATGTGGAGGAGACTGCTGAGCTGTGGGTTTGTGTTGATTTAATGTTATTAATGTTATTGCTGGCTGTCTTTCAGGTGATGTTTCTGTGGATTGGGAAGAACTGTGGGCAGAACTTTATCAGCCAAGTCCTTGGAGTTCCCAATTATGGCTCGATACCACAGAACATGGTATGTGCTTGCCTTGCTGTACATCAGTGATACAGTGCTACCGAAGTATTATTTTCATAAGAACTTCAATACAACTACTCAAATATTAGCCCTTTAGTTATTATTCACTGTAGGGCCAGATTTGGGGAAATCAATCATTTTTGTTGCCTCTCTTGGAGTTTCTCCAGGCTAAACCTTTATAGCTATTCCCAGGAAAGTGTAGTAAGAGGAGGCTGGCAGTGAGTAAGTTTCTCAGACTTGTGGGAGCAGACTGAGAATACTTGCCAATAGTAAGCACAGTGGGTGAGTGGGAAATCCTTTGGTTTCTGCAGTAGGTATTGATCACAGCTCAGTCATCACTGTTCTGACAGCTAATTGCTATTTACTATATTGCTATACTAGTTTAGTGCAGTTGACTGTCTCAAGCCCTTTCAAATGAGGCTAGGCAAAATGTATCTCTCTGGGTTTCCTTTATACTCAGTAAGGATAGAGTCCTTTCACTGTTCTGAGAACTGTCCTCTGTGTATTAATTATTCCTTTGCCTCTTAGACACATCTCCCAGAACTTGACACTGCAGAATCCACCAGAACAATAGCTTTCATTTCTTGGCTGAGAGAACAGAGACCTTTCTTCCCTATACTATATATAATAAAGTAAGTATTTTTTAACAGTAGTTGTGCTTCTTTAGGGATCTCTTAATATATATTTCAGTATCATACACTGGACTTTCTTAATGGAAGTTTGAAGTGGTGCATGCTGTGACTAACAGATCGGACAACAGACATGACTTGCTATAAGTTGACTCCAATTAGAATTGCCACAGACTAAAAAAGACTAAATGTCACAGAACAATCTTGAGTTAATGTCAGATAATGAAGAGAATGCTGATAAGTGCACTTGTTAGGATTAATGACAAGGGTTATTTGAGATCCTCATTTCATATGTCCTTAAGGTCTTGAAATAGCTTTGCCACTTGAGCTGTAACTTTATGAATGCGTTGCACTGGTGGTCTTGGCAAATGTTTATTTCACTCAAACACTTATATTTTCATTTTTAAGGGATGACAGTCCGTTGAAATCAAGTTTTCTGCAAAATATGATTGAAGACAGAACAGAATCAGCCTTATCATACTATGAATTCCTCCTTCATATACAGCAGCAAGTGAATAAATGAAACACTAGCCTTTGGCTCACTTCTTTAAGGAAAGGTTTTGCAGTAAAGAACGATTGTGCTTGTAATATCTTCATTAAATCTGTGGCCTGAGGCAGTTGATGAGAAGTTCTCACTGTGATTTCAACGAACTAAAGCAAATAAAGGACCACATCTGAGAATCAAATGTGCTACTACATAATATTGTACCTTAAAGAAAAGAAAATCAAACTGTTGGAACTGGTTGAGCACCTTTAATTCGCTGCAAATCATGTTTTTACTGTAAGTAGTTGCAGCACTGAAGTATATTTACAAAGGCAATACTGAAAAGGTGAAATACATTTTGTAAAATAAAGAGTTCTTTGTTGTTCAAAATGTATATTTCTGTAACTCTTTGCCTTTTTCTTGTTCTTTTTTTTTTGCTGCTAGATACAAAACTTCACAATACCGATCATGATTTGCAGGGAAATTGTTTTCAGTGCATCCAGTGATTACAGACAGAGCATCTCAGTGTTCAAACTTAAAGCTTAAAGTAGCAGTGAACAAGTGTTCATTGTGAAACGAACAAATACTTGTGAAGTGTAGAATCCAGGGATTGTGGCTAACAGAACTAAAGGTGAGCTTAACCTGAACATGATGGCTGAGTTTGATAGAGCTTTTAAAAAGTCAGTATTTGAATTAAAAAAGAGCGGGGAGGAGTGAGTTCTATATGAGAACATCTTAATGTCAGTGGCTGAGACAGCAGCGAAAGTAGACTTAGATGGCAGACGTTTTTCTTCAGTGAAAGGATTAGTTGTCATTTCAGTTTGCGAATGGGTGGGAGGGGAAGGGCAAGGAAGGTTCTCTCAGACTCTTTGGCTTATGTTTAGTAGACTTTCGGCTCTTGTTTACATGAACTGAATGTTTAGCACCTAAAATCTAGTGTGTTTCTGAAGCGAGTTTGTGTGACAGCACTTCAGTGTTTGAGACAGCACTGAATATCCTGAGGTTAAAATTCAAGAAGACATTCTTTTTCCAAAGCAAAAATACTTTACGCTGCAGATTAGGTGGTGGTTTGAGACATGCTTGAAGTTTTCCAGTTCATTTTTGGTTTACTGCAGCTGTGTAATGAGCCCAGGTCCAAAGCCAGGGTGCACCAAATAAGAGCTTTAAAGTATACTCTCAGATCCCTGCCAGAGCTCCAGAGGGAACGTGACATTGGCCTTGAAGTGAAAATTTATATACAGAAATACTTAGGTCGTTTTAAGAGTGCATTGATCATTGTCCTCTGGTGGAGATTAAGCTATCACTGACAGCTACCAACATAATGAGTATTTAAGTTACTGTATCCCAGCATCTGTGGAAGTGTTTCATATGGAAAAATGTTGGTTTGCTTTTTTGTTTGTGATAAAGGACTTGCAAAACCTAATTCCTGGGGCAAGTAACTTGAACAGGTAAACTGCTTGTAAGTGGTCAGACATGCACTGTGATGAGGTTAGTGAAATTTGTGAGACAGATGTCCAAGGACATCGTAGGTAATCATTTGCTGCCATTTCAGGCTGTGGCTGCACGTGGTTGTCGGGAGTTGCCTTACTTCAGGGGAGTTCCTTGAGGGAAGCTGTTCTTGTCGCTTGAGCACAAGAAGCTGAATTTTAGAACAATGTCTAAAATAGCATGAGAAGACTATAAGAGAATCAATTGAAGCTTCCCTGTCTGCTCTCTCCCTTCAAACAGGAGTATATTTACTTGAAAAGCTTGTCAGAGAATTGCACAGTTTCTAAGTCATAGTGAAGAGGTTTTTAAGTTTTCACAGTCCGATTTAACTTTTTTCCTGGGGGAAAGGGGTCTCTTCATTTAAACCATAAATGGAAGCTATGCACTTGCATAGGTTATGACTTAAACTTGTGGTTTTGGGTATATTATCACTCAGATGTTGAAAATCATCCGTACATCTTAACAGCCCCCCCAAAGTGTCTCTTACTGTGACTGTATTTTGCTACTATATCCCTTACTTTTTTTTTAAGACATAAATGTTGGAGATGGCTTCATTGCTTTATGTACACCAGGCTAATGGCTAAAGATGTCAATCTTCGTGGCAATTAACAGCTTTGAATTCGAGTCCCTGAGTTTTACAGAGCAAAACATGATAAGAATCAAATCTTGGAGTCCTCTTTGCTTTGGAAGGAATTCAGTGTTGAGCTTTGTTAGCGTATTCCCTATCAGTGGGAAAACCTGCTGGGTCACCCTGTATTGCTGTAGGGGCAGTACAAGACAGATGAACACAGAAACTACTTATGATTTGTCACTTTTACCTACAACTGAAAAATAAGGACACTGAAGATGAACTGCCAAAACGGGCGAGAGTGGCTCTGGTGCTTACATCTCAGCACGACAACTCGAGCCCTGCAAATGGTCTCTATTTTTCTAGTTGAAGACTCGTTTTGTTGAAGTCTATCTGTATTTGACACATTAGTGTTCAGCCAACATTGTTACCATCCATTTTACTTTGCTTTCATTCTCGTTTTTAATTTAATCTATTTGAGTCTGAGTCCACATAGACTGTGTTGCAATAATTAGAATGATTCACTTTTATTTAGCATTAACTTCTTAACAGAATTTAATCAAAGATACAGAATGGCTGTTCAGTAAGGGACCATTAAATGTGATTTTAAGGTTCTGTTTACTATTATGGATGTAATCCTTATAGTAAATTTAATTTTGTAAAGTAGTGTATAATATTGTAATATGAAATCTTTGTTTTCTGAACTCAAACATATGATCTTCAGTATGAAGTGATAAATCTTCCCCCCTTCTGAATCTGAGACAGGATTTACTTGTCCTCCTTTTTACAGTTTGTAATTTTCACTGTTTTATTCCTGTAAAAAGTCATTTGTAACACATGCAAATGCTTATTTTATCTGTGCTAATTTATCAGATTTGGCTACTCAATAAAATTAATTGAAAGAACTCATGCAAGTCCATCAGTGCTTTCTTAGAAATAACGTATTTGATCGATTGAGTTAAATGCCATGTACCAACAGGTGATAAATTCTATTTGTAGATAAACCACGTAATATTCAGGTGATTAATTGGTGAAAATCTGTCCCTGCAGAGCACCTCTGTCAGTCAGTGTTGGTACTCAGTCCTGCCTTGGGATGTGTTCCTCCAGTAAGGTGAGTGGGGCTGTACCCCACCATGCGGTACCCTACCAGCAGGCTGGGAGCTGGTCTTAAGAGCCAGTTGACATTGATGATTGGAATTTAGCCTTCAGCAGTAATCCCAAGTGATCAATTTTATCGTAGGTAATCCTGTATCTTCATTTAACATCCTATCCTTTCAACACCTTTTTGTAAAAGTCATTCCATCTTATGTTTGCCAGTTTTTTTATAAGCTGCCATCACTGCTGCTTCTGGTTCATCGTATGTAAGTTAATGCATGAGAGTGGTCCTTCGACCTCTATTGAGCAGGTTTTGAATAGATAATCCTCTCAGATTCTTTCTTAATCATTTTGCATTGTATAAGTACTAATTGCACTTGTCAGCACAGTTTCCCCCCACAGTGTAATGATTTGCCCTGTTGCTGCTGAATTCACCACTTGGCAATGAACTAGCAGCCAGTCCAGCACTGGTCTGTGGAGCTCCAAACAGGACCTTGAAGCCGAGTTCTGCTTTCGCGTGAAGTGCCTGTGGCGCAGTCTGAGTTAATGAGTGCAAAGTCATTCAGTGTCAAGGACGTTGAAGGTAATTAGTTTGACGTATTGATGGGAAGCATTCGTACCACTGCCTTCGTTTGGTTTGGCTTTCGGGTACTTCTCATCAGAGTGCAGTAAAGGGGAGAATCTTCTCCAACCTGCTCACGCTGTGGGGATGCAGCCCAGGAACCAAAGATGCTCCCTGTTCTATGATGCTATGGTAAATCTGGAACCCTTGAGAGGACCTTGTTCCCAGTATGTACATTCAATCCCTCCAGCTGTTTATTAACACCAGTGCAGTGACACCGCACTGGGAATACGATTTGGGAAGCTGACCTTTGGGAAGCGCTGCCTAGCAGTTCCCTGGAAGGCATTTCCCTACACTGTGTACTGCTTTCATGAACACGTAAAAACATCTGTTTGGCACTCCAGTAACCAGCAGACTCCTCCCTCATTTGGAATGTGCCCAGAGATGACAAATAACTCCCAAAATCCACACATCCAATGGTTTTCCAGCAGAAAACCTCCCCCAAGCCGAGGAGCAGCATGGTGGGGAGCTTCTGCTTGTGGTTTAAATACTGTGATCTTGAAATCAAGCAGCTGTGCGAGCTGAGCCCTGTGAACACCTCTGGTGTCCTGCTGCTTTTAGGATCATGGATTCAACTAGGTTTTGTACAGTTCTAGCTTCTTTTCTAGTTATGGAGTGTGAGGTAAAAATTACTGTGGTTGGAAACACAAATGTTCACTTTAATGCTTTAAGCTTCTACAGAGAACACTGCTTTCATCTCTGAATGATAAGGAGAACGTTACCACGCTGTACTATGTGCATGGCGTTGTTAGCAGATTTTCCTCGAGGGCCGCAAGACGCAGGTACCACATTTACTGACTCCACACTTCGCACCGCACCGCGGAAGGAGCGGGCCACCGGCAGCGCCCAGCCCGTGGCGCCCGCCCCTGCCGCTCCGCTGCCCGCAGCTCGCCGGGCCCCTTACCCGCCTGCCGCCGCCCGGGCCTCCCTCAGAGCAGCCATGGCCCTGCTCTGCCTTCCCGCCTCCTCGCTGGGCTGGGTACCGCTTCCGACGGCGCGGCGGCCATCTTTAGTGCGGGCACCGCGCGGGCAGAGCGCGCGGCCCGCTCCCCGCCTTCCCCAAGGGCTCCTCCGTGTCGCTGCCCTCACTCAACATGGCGGCGCTTGCTTCAGCGTCCGGCGGCGCCGGCGCGTGCGCGCCGGTGCGAGGCGGCCCCATTGTGCGGCGCTGAGGTAACGCGGCGGCCTCGCTCCGCCGGGGATGGAGGAGGACGGCGGCGCCGGAGCGGCCCCCGGCGGCCTCTCGGCCTCCCAGCGCCGGGCCGAGCTGCGGCGGAAGAAGCTGCTGATGAACTCGGAGGAACGCATCAACCGCATCATGGGCTTCCACCGGCCCGCGGCGGGCAAGGGTGAGCCGCGGGGCGGCGGTGGTGTGAGGGCTCCCGGCGCTGCGGCCGCCTCCTCAGGGCGGCAGCTCCAGCGGCCGGTGTTCGAGCCCTCAGCGCGGTCGTTCGGCTCAGCCGTGCTTTAAGCAGAGCAAAACCGCCTGTGGTCCTCAGGAGACCCGTCGCAGAACCGGCCTCGGGCCTGTGGCTGCTCTGCCGTAGCGAGCACACAAGCCGTCGTTTGTCTCCGTTGAAACGATGAGTCTGCCCCGTGTTTTCATCCAGTTGCTGCTTGCTTTCATAGCTATGTTTTTATATCAAAGTTTTCTCTGATTTAGTAATAACCCGTCTTTGGATGCTTGTGTTTGGCATGCAGGATTTCCCTGCAGCTTCCTAGGAGGTTGTTTCATTTCTGTACCTCGAGGAGGCCAGCTGTCTCGTCAGGAAAGGGTTCCCACTTTTCAGTTCACAAAGATGCCCACAATCCATGAATCAGTCTGCTTTAGTACTGAATCGTTCTCTTTTAAGTGTCCCTCTCCATAGGACCAGACCTGTTCTGCACGCCTCCTCATTTGGTTTTGCTCTCTGGCATCACCTTTTGCTGTAAGATGGGGTCTTCAGGTTGAATACAGAGCAGGTTAACACAGCTTTGCCTCTGATAATAGAGAAGAGCAAGCCAAAGTATGCTGCTTCTATTGCCTGCATATTTGCCAGTCTTTGCTGCTTCCGAGTGGGTCACTTTTCCATATATTTTTGTCCTTTTTAATGTTGCTCCATGTATTTGAATATCTTTCCTCTTGTCCATGCAGTGTTGTTGCTTAAGGAAGTCCAACGTTCTAATTCCTCCACTGCTGACTGACAGCTTCAACTTCCGACCTCATTGCACAGCTTCTGTCTTGTGTCTGCCCCCCTTCAGAAGAGTGCCCTGCAATCCACAGCACGTGCTACACGAGGGTTCTTTGTAGGCTGGTGGAGAGGGTGTAGCCAGGGCTGTGCTGAGAGCAGTTTCAGCCTGGTCCGTGCTGCACTCTTCCATTTTCATTGCCATCTGTTGTAACTTGACACAAGGGCGTTGTGTATCAGCTGAGCCCGTTTCTTTTAAAATGTATTCAAGTACATCAGATGGCTTTGTGATGAGTAATTAGTACATTTATTAATCATAAATCCATCTTTTCACTTTGGAAGCAGCGACCCCGGTCCAGAACGGCTGAAGTGTCCCACATACCTGCTGTGCATAACTCTTGTGGTTTTTGTTTCTCTTCTCTAGATGATGAAAGCCACTCAGAATCCAAGCTCCAGCATGAACAAGATAAATCCATTCCTTCCGTTTCCAAGCGAATTGTGCTTGGTGATACTGTCTGTAGCATGGCAGGCGCAGCTGACCATGCAGCCAGCATGACAGACCTCAAAGGGGAGAAGGACTTGTTCACTAAAACACCAGACCTTGTCGATGAGGGCACAAGCGAGCTCCGTCACCGTGGCAGAGGGGAGCTGCCACCTGAAGCTGCAGCACGGCCACCTCGACACGGATTAGACCAGTACCTGTCCAGATTTGAAGAAGCTCTGAAGCTGAGGAACCAGCTGATGAACGAGAAGCCAAGCCAAGAGAATGGGAATGCAGCGGAGGAGTTTGACTCTTTCCGCATTTTTAGATTGGTGGGGATGTACTGTGCTTGCCATCACAGTCAGGGCGTTTGTGTGCAAGCACTTGGTGAGTACAGGGAAGCAAACAGTGCTTTTCTGCTTTGCTAGTTTACTAGCAACTTACTGTGAAATACCCTTTATCTAGGGCTGAAGTTTATCAGTTGTGACCAAGTAGGAACTTAGGCACCCTTCAGGTTTCTGACAACTGTATAAAACCTAAAATGAATCTGTAAATTCTTTGAGATGAATCTGTGTTACCTTACACAGCATCTATGTAGCACACCTTTGGCCAGTAGTGTTTGAGGAGCACAGCCATTGGGATAGTTGTTGCAGCATGTGTCCCATCTCTGTGAGCATGAATCAACTGCTCTTCTAGTTTGGAGTCCAGAATAATAGAGTAAGAACAGCAATAATTGTCCCATGATAAGCAGATCCTACTCATGGATCAGTCTCCTGAGCAAAGCAGTTCCTCAGTGCTGCAGGTGCTGCTGGTACATTCACAGCGGTGTGTGCCTGGTCCAGGCTGCCACCTCCTGGCTTGCTGGGCTCATGTTCACACACCAGCTCTATGCTTCTGTGATCTCAGGGGTTTAGGCACAAAGAAAATGAGGCAGAACCTTATTTTTGACATGTAAATTGTCAGCTTAGCCTTGCAGTGTTGAAAAATATTGTTGCTATTGTCCACAAGTTATCTTTCTACCTAATTTATGACTTGAGAAGCATTAAATTTGTGTGTTTTCTTAGCTGTTACTTCTGACCATGTTAATTTTTGTCTGTTCTTTTCTTTCAGTCAATATTCGCACCATTTCTTACTCTACAACTTGCTTATATGGGCCTGGCCAAGTACTTTCCAAAGGTAATTTTTATCAGTATTATTATTTCAGAATTAGATTAATTTGAAATGTTTTAAATTTAATCTTGTGCTTAGAATGCATTAAGACCAATGCATGGGAAGTTTTCTTCTCTTGCTTTAAACTGTAGGATTGAGAGTTACCGAATGCTGATAGCTTATAGTGCTTTTAATCTTCCCAGATTTAGTCCAAATCTCATTTAAAGTTGCTGGGAAAACGTGGATTAACAATGCTGAAAGCATCCGACCAGGAAAGGCAGGTAGTTCCTGCGTGTCTTTCGGAAGCTTTTCTTCTAGATGACGCTTTTCTGTGGTTACTGTGTGCTCTGTCAGCAAACTGGTCTGCATGTGATACCTGCACAAAATCTGGGAGGGTGTTCCTTATCAAATGAGACAGTCCTTGGGCTTTAAGGGCTCTGCATTCCATTCCTAGGATCAGTTTGAACTGCAAGCTTGAAATGAGACATGTATTTGTATGTGAAACTTGCTGCTTATTAGCAAGATTTGCTGTATCATTTGCTTTATACGCTTACACTGGTTGATTGGGCTCAAGTATTTGGTTGATGACTTTGTCAGGTCTGCAGCAAAAGGCAGGATTGAATGATGCTCAATCCATGGTTGAAAAGGAAAATTAGCATTTTAAAAGGAATAAGAGATTACCTGTAGAAACCAGAATAAATCAGCATTTCTTTTGTAGTTAAGCAGATAACTGGAAACTAAACTTCATAGTAGATACACTAATCTGATGTGTCACAACAGAAAACAGTAGAATTAGCTTAGACTTGCAGTAGCTCATCTGCTACAGCTTTTTGATCTTGTTTCTGCTGTCTTCAGAATCAGCTCTTTAAGAGGTTGTTCCTTTCCACAGCTTGTTTTTACCTCATTCATACCCACATGAGAGCAACCAGTTTGTTAGCCTTCATTTTTCTCTTGTGAAACCCAGAAAGAGTCTTGAAAGCTTCAGGTAGATTGGATTAAATTAAGATATCCAGCAAGTATCATCATTTCCTGCCTGTCAGGCTTTGCCTCCCTGGGATTCCTCATCTGAAGATCAGCTTTCAAAAGGTTTTGGGGCGTTTCTGGGTTCAGAGACTTAAACTGCCAAATGGAGCCATCCTAAAATAGAAGGAAACAGTTGGTTTTCAATCCTAAATCATTTTTCTGCGTTAGAAAAGTAACAGTATTTTTCTTGCCAAGTAGTGTGATGAGATGAATCCTGTTCTGCCAGTGGAGGTGCCTGGCTTGGCTTCCCACACCCAGATTGCCCTTGTCTGGGACTCTCCCCACTCCCACAGAAGCTGCTGCACAGCCCCAGTGCCAGCACATAATGTGTGTGATGAATTTGATCTGCTGTTACCAGCCTTTCACTCAGCTCCATCACATCCAGCATGGTGTGAATCTGTCGCTGGGATAAGTGAATCCTGGAGCATGTCTAGAGAGAATCAATCCAAACCTGCTGCTCTTCCCGAGGAAGCTGGAATGTTCCTGGCTGTGTGTGAAATTGGCACAACACTCGTGGCATGTAAAGCAGAATTGGCTTATAACACAAGAACTAACATAACGCTGTGGGGTTTTTATCTTCTAGTATGAGAAGAAGGTGAAAACGACGGTGTTAACAGCTGCTCTCCTCCTGTCTGGAATCCCTGCGGAAGTCATTAGTCGCTCCATGGACACCTACAGCAAAATGGGAGATGTCTTCACAGACCTCTGTGTCTATTTCTTTACTTTCATCTTTTGCCATGAACTCGCTCTGGCTTTTGGTTCTGAAGAACCATGATGTAGAATTGACTGCAGTAGTGACACTGAAGCTTTCTGGACTGTTTTCCTTTAGCATCTGACTGCAGACAGGTTTCAATCTTCATTAAAATTCTTAACCTGGTCAAATACTTGAAAGGAGCCTTAAATCCAGTCATTTGGGGAAAGGAAGAGCAGGGTCCCAGACTGCCGGTTGTATTGGGTCAGTTTATTTAATGCTGTGTCTGCCTGTTACAAATGTGAAGAATAAGGGGCAAGTGTCAGTGGGTGAGTTATTTGGTTTAGTTTGATGATGCCCTTCTCAGCCTCCTTCATAAGCATTTACAAAACTGCCTTTGTTCTTCTCAGTGAGGACAAAGAGAATCCCATAGAGCAGAGCATATAGATACCTATCTCCAGTATGACTATAGCTAACAAGAACTCGTTGTGTCGTGTTCCCATTTTCTTAAAGCAAGCTCTAAATAAAAGGAATCCCTTTATTCACCTGTTCCAATTCTGGATGTTGAACCAAGTAGCTGCTTCTGGAGGAGGTTGGTGAAACATTGAAACATGCCACCTTGTTGTCCTAGTCCTTGCCTTGCTATGCATTGTGATTGTGATCCATTTTGATGGTTATAGTGCAAAACAGCTAAGCAAAACCACCAACAAAGTCCTGTTCTTTACAACTGTCATTAATCGAAAAGTAGGAAGAAAACACAATTGTTCATGTCGCCTGTTTGTGAGTTTCCAGCAGCCTAAATCCTAGTGCAGCCATTCCTGTGCTTTCATCCTCATGCCTTTTCTTTATTTTAAGAGTTAATTTTGTGAGGGGAAAGTTGTATATATTGGCAACCAACCTGCAGCATCTGCTGTTTGCTCCCCTACGTGTAAAACTTAAAAGGGAACTATTTGTTGTCCAGCTCCTTGCAGGACTGCAGAAGACAGCTGTTAATATGACATTCATCTCTGCAGTTTGTCTCTGTTTATCCTGTAAATAGGATCCTAACGGAGGAGTTCTGCTCCTGTAGGATCATACCCGGCAGTGCTCAGTCTCTGATGCAGCAGAGCTCTTCATCTCAACTCAGTTTGGGGTGTTTCCGACCTTGCTCCCTTGAAATCGCAAGGACTGTTCCTGTTTAAACCCGTATATCACATATGACAGTCAACTCAAACCCAGGGCTTTGAGCTGCCTCCCACGTGAACATGGAGGAAAAGAGAACATTTGGTGGGGTTTTATGTCCAGCCTACATAGACGAGAGGGTGACAAATACATCTGAATCCTGTCTCTGGTTAACAGTGAGAAGCTCTTGAATGCGTTTGTTCTCAATCTTGCATGAATTTTGCACAGGGAAAGGAAGGAGGTGTCAAACACTGATGATCTCCACACCTTCTGTTGGAGCTAAATTTGGCAGTGTTGTCAGCTTGTAGCTTTCTGCATAGAATCTGGACTTTAAGGCAATCTCAGCAATGCCCTTCGTTAGCACAGGGAAACACTCACTTGTCTCAGTATTTGTCTGCAGAAACACTTTTAGGGAGCAGAAGAGTTTGACCACAGGTCTGTAAAGCAAAGGGCTCCATGTTCTCCTGCTGCCTTTCTGTTCAAGCTTCCTGCTGTTCCTGTAGCGCAGCATTTCTGACTCCTCCTATGTTAGATTCAGGTTTGTTTGTGGCATGAAAACAAGAAGCTTATATTTCGATTTGACTCTTTCCGGGCTGGTTTTTACTGATTCTTTTCCAGGTGATTCTTTTCCATAAGGTTCTGATGTAGTTCTGTTAGCACAAATATTTATTCAGAAGCTTTCCATTTGTTTCTTACGGACAGGAGTTTCAGCAGATTGCTATGGCCGTCAGTTCAGTTCAGGTTGAGGTGTGTACATAATGAGTTTGCTTCAGAAGTTGCACTTGTTCTGACTCTGTTTATATGCCCCAATGTAATACAAATAAACTGCCGAAATACTCTGTACTTACATCTCCCGAAAGCAATGACTTCTTAATCCTCAGTGTGAAATGTTAATGCTCATCCGCTAAACAGCACAGAGCTGCCCCGCCTGCTGTGTGTTCTCTCCATCCCTTGCACCATCCGATATCCAAGGAACGATGAAGTGGGATTTCTCTTCAAGCAATGGAATGAATCTGTTGTGAGACCCAACCTGGAACGCTGCAGCTCGTTTTTGTCCGATGGTTTTGGGCTGCCCTCGGCTGCATGGGCACGGCTCCGAGTGGCACCGGAGTCCTCTTTGCTCTGTTTTCATCCTCTCTGTTCCTGCCCCCGGTTCTGTTCCACGTTTGGTGCCAACCTGCGAGTTTTCTATTAAAAGGATGTTTGTTACCCGCTTCCTTGGCAGCTTGGCCTGGATCGGGCGGAGGGTGGCAGGGACCGTGTACCGGGAATGCTGCGCCCGGGCCGTCGGGATGTGCGGGACGGCGGCCGCTGCCCGTTTCAGGGGCACTGCGCCCTCCAGCCGGCAGGAGGCGCTGCAGGCGGGCGGCGGCAGGAAGTAGTGGGGCCCTTCCCTCCGCGCCTCCCCTGATCCCGGGCGCCGGGGCGCGGAATGGCCGCTGCCGCGTAGCGGAGGGACCGCGCCGCCGCCGCCGCCGCCGCCGCCATGGGCCGGGAGTCCAGGTGAGGCAGCGGGGATGCCGCCGGCGCGGACCGCAGCGGGGGGCGCGGGGGTGGCTGCGCGGCGCGGGCGGCTGTGTGGGGAACAAAGGGCGGCGAGCACGCCGAGGGCCGCGGGGGCAGGCCCCGGGGCGGAGCGGGCACGGCGGGGCTCGGGGCCGGGCGTCAGGGCCCCGGGAGCAGCCGCGCTGAGGAGCCGGAGGGTCGCGGCCCTGCCCGTGGTCCGCGGCGTTGGGCCCGAAGAGCCGGCGCTCCCGGGCGCGCAGCCCGCTGGGCCCGCTTGGCCTTCGCCGGCTCGGGTTACGTCGCGGCGGTCCCCGCGTTGGGTTCTTACGCCCGGGTGAGGCGGGTTTGCTCGCTCTGCCGAAGGTCCTGCAGCATCGCGCGCCTTCTGCCCTCTCGCAGCAGGGGTGTAACCGGCGCGGCGGCGGTGTGGCCGTCGGGCCCGGTTTGGAGCTGCTCGCAGGCTTTAAGGCAGCTCCATAAGTTGCACGTGCTGCTGGGGCACACGTCTCTGTTTCCTGGTTTAACCAAACCGCCGGGTTCTAACACTAAAGCGGCGCCTCAATGGGCCCTGCATGTGGTTGTCCCTGCAGGGTGACAGCTTCCGGGAGCCACAGCTGAGATTTATACAGAGAGAGGTAGGGGAGGTGAAATCTTAACAACCAGTTTGGGTTCAGATCAGTGATTCAGCTCCCACAGATAGCTCTGAATCGGTTTCAGACTGGCTGGGGTGGGGGCTGTTGCCAGCAGGACTCAGGCTGCAGAACCTCCTGGGAGCTGAGCACCAAGCTGCTCACGCTGAAGCCGGAGTCCCTCTCGTCACAGGACAGCCTCTCTTGTGATAGTGACTGTTGTTTTCTGTTCGGGCTAAAACGAATGTAAGAAGTGAGTTTAAACGTGTATTAATGTTCTATTTTAATACAAAGTGTCCTGAAAGTGAAGGAATTGAGTGAATGGTGGGTGGAGATGGATGGGGTGGGCTGCATGTGCTGCAGCTGATGGTAAGCAGTGAGTGGGGCTTTTGAACCCTGAAATCGTCTCAGCTCTATTGCACACCCTTGGGGAAAACTTCAAAGGCAGTAATTTGGGTTGTCTGAAGCTCAGGTACTGGAAAGGGGGAAGTGTGGGGGGCAGATCCCAGGGGCATTGTGTGACTTAGATGCCCAGGAAATCCGAGATATCTTACACTGGCAGATGTTCGTGCATTCAGTTATGCTGTGGATCGGCAGTGTATGGGTGTCATGCACTACTGTACTGATTCCAAGTGTACACGGCACCTAAATATATCAAGGTGCTGAAGTAAGCTTTATTTTTAGTGCCGATATGGTTGTAACAGAGCCCTGTGTGGCAGGGACAGAAGGGAAAGAAGGAGGTGAGGGCGTGAGGTCTTGTCTTCCCTTTTCTTCTTGCTTCCCAGGTGTGTTGAGAGAAAGGGTCTGTGGGCCCTGGGCTATAGGAGGGCGAGCAAGGGCATTATTCTGGCTTGGTGACTGAAAATCAGGAATGGGAGGAAGAGGAGATGGTCACCATCAAGGTCCCTCTGACTTCAAGAGGTTCCTGTGGGGTTCCTAGCCCTTCTCTCTCCCACAGTGTGGTTGGGATAAGAGTGTTAAATGAGGGGAGAAAAAGAGACTCCCATCTCGTTCACACACCCCTTGGGCCTCGCTGACATCTTCACGCTTCCGTTGTGATGTTTGATGGTGTTACAGAATTTCTCTTCATGTCAGCATTAACCATGGCTGTGTCGCATATGCTCAGGGGTTTATGCTTCTTGAATTGCAGCTTGACAGCATTTCTGTGGGGCAGAGGTACAGTTTACGTAGCTAACCTGGGTAAAAATGCTATACTGTCTAAAAAGCAACACAACAGTTGTGTTTGCATGTCAGATTTTGAGATGGCTTCAAAGCGTCTTTGTCTTTTCCTCTGTGTAAGGGAAAGCAGTGGATTTCTGAAAAGGAAATTGTTCTTCATGCTCTGGTGTTCTCATTGTGTGCTTATAGTAGTACTCTAAATCAAAGCAAAACCATGACCGAGTAATGCCTCTAATTCCAGCATCATTAGGAGTATACATACCTATACTGATTAATATACCTATATATTTATTAATCAGTTTGGCAAGATTCTTACTGATGTTTAGAGATTCAAGAAGCCCAAGTAAGATAAGCGATCATTTTTGGCCTGTCCACCTAAATGTGGACGTACACTTTAACTGCAGATTGCTCTCACTGTAACTCTTCCTCTCTCTGTGCATCCATGGTCAGGCACTATCGGAAGCGCTCTGCGTCACGGGGACGCTCCGGCAGCCGCTCCAGGAGCCGTTCTCCATCTGACAAGAGGAAACGTGAAGACAGACGTTCCAGAAGTCGGGATCGAGACCGGAGACGTGAGAGGTCCCGCAGCCGGGACAAGAGGAGGTCTCGATCGCGGGACAGGAAGCGCCAAAGGTATGACTTCCCAATCCCAGCAAAGGGGATAGGAATGCTTGTCACCTGAACACTGATGTCCTTCCACTGTGATTAGTTTGCTGTTGTCCGGGATAGGTTTTACTATGTTTAATGATTTTGGCAATTAAATGGTTTCTTGATGCTGGAGTTTGTAAGCTGTTAGCGGTCTTGATGACTGTTGGATTCCTTTCACAACCTGTTCCTCAATAGCAGCTAAAATTATACTGGGATCACATGCTAAATAAGTGCAATTGTGTTCAATGGCAGACGTTCAAGAAGCAGAGAAAGGGAGCGGAGCCGAGAGAGGAGAAGATCCCGGAGCCGAGAGAGGAGGCGCTCTCGAAGCAGGAGCAGAGGCAGACGGTCTCGATCCTCCAGTCCGAGCAAGAACAGGAAAACAGAAAACAGGTATTTATGTTCTCTGGTATCATCGTGACAAGACATCATTGAACTGTTGGTAGCGTGGAGGGAATCATCAGACAAAGCTTTGGTTTGCAGAACAAGGACAGTTTATGTTACTGTACTGTTACAAGCTGTTCCCACTGCTTAACATGTCTAATGCAGTTTGTTGGGGGAACCAATGTGAATTGAGTTCCAATAGATTCTGGATTTCTGGTAGTTAAAAGGAATATTTCCATGACATGGAAAGATTCCCAGGAAGGCAGTGTGCTTTGTAAAGTATTTGAAAGCATAAACTAGTACAGGGTGTTCAGAGTGCTGTTTCTGGGCAGCACATGCATATCCTCCCCCTGAGAAAAGCTCTCATGTTCTCAGAACTCTTTTATCTTCCCTTTCAGGTCAAGATCTAAAGAAAAGACAGACGGTGTGGACGTTTCCAAAGAAAAGAAAAAAGACAAAGATGACAAAGAAGATGAGAAGGATAAAGATGGAACCCCAAATACCGTGGCCACTGAGGTAGAAACTTTTAATACTTACAAATTTAAAACATAAGAATTTAAACTAGGAATTAAGTTAGCCATAGATTAGTGCATTAATGAAAGAAAACCTGTTCTAGAGCTGGACAAAATCCCCACTGAATGAGAGAGCATTCTCTTCAGTAACACTACTGTCACGGGGTATGCTTCTGGCTCTTGGCAGAAGAAACGTTCTTCTCAATTTGAGATTTCAAACCTCTTAGACCTCACGGACCGTGAACCCCAGACAAGCCTGTGTGATCTCTCATTTGTCAGGTTAGGTGACAGCAGAGGAGCTGAACATTCTCTTGTCCTCTGGACCCAAGCAGGAATCAAAGAACGGAGGGGGAGGGGAGCTCAGTTTGCCTGATTCCATGTGAAAAGTTGTGCCTAGATGAAGAATTCCCAAACCAGCAGTTCTAGCTGACTCTTCTAAACCATGAACGTTGTTACTAACCCTCCTTCGTTAGAAGCCACTGCACAGTCAGTGAGGGCTCCCCATGCATAAACCAGTCACAAAGGACCTTTGGAAGTAGAGGGTAACAGGCTAATTCTTGCCTTTCATCAGTCAGTGGCTACAGTGATTTGAAAGTGTCACAGTGGTTTTTCCTAGTAAATATTCCCTAGTAAATACTTTTTCCTAGGAAATGACTGAAAGTTCTATTTGATATTATGTTACAGATGAGATACCAGCTACTCTCATGCAAATAAAACAGTTGACTGCATTTCTGACTTGAAAACGTTATAGCTGATGTTAGTATGTCTCGTTTACTTCTGTTGGGATAAGTTGGGGGATGTCCGGTCCACGATCACACAATGGTTATAATTGTTTGAAATGTTGACTAAAGCAGTGGCCATTCATTTGTGCTCTTTGGTTGGGTTTTACCGTAGAATTTTGATCAGAACAAACTAGAAGAAGAAATGAGAAAACGAAAAGAGAGAGTGGAGAAATGGCGGGAAGAGCAACGCAAGAAGGCGATGGAAAACATAGGAGAGCTGAAAAAGGAAATTGAAGAGATGAAACAGGGGAAAAAATGGAGTTTAGAAGATGATGATGGTATTTAACATTATAGTACAGTTAAAATACTATTGTTGCTAGAATTACATTGTCAAGCATTTCATTACTTAATAACAAAGTCTAAACCTGGTCATGGCTTCAGATGGTTCAAGATACAACTGAGATTAACAAACCGGAGAGATTTATGTGGGGGAAAAACGGCACAGTAATAAAACTGGACTGTAGGTTTTGGCTAGACTAATAATTTGACATGTGAGCACTTTCCTCTTTCCTTGTTTTATTCACATCTTTCTTGTTCATATTAGATGACGAGGAGGAAACTGCAGAAGGAGAAAAAGAAGGCAATGAGGTTGAAGATGAAGAGTTAGATCCTTTGGATGCCTATATGGAAGAAGTAAAAGAAGAGGTCAAGAAGTTCAACATGAGAAGCGTGAAAGGTGGAGGTGGGAGCGAAAAGGTAAAACCTCTTATTAAGCTCTGTGTTTTAATACCACAATGGCTTTGGAAGAAAAGGGGGGAAACACAGAAAAGCAGGAAGTCATTTAGGTGCCCTTAATGCCTCTTTGCCTTAGCTTTAATGTCTTGGTGTTTTTATCAAGCTGTTTGTGTCGGGGATTGTTCTGATGAAATTCCACTGAAGGAAGCACATTAAAAAAACCCAAGCCACCATAATGCATTCAGCAATACACAGACTGTATTTTATGCAGTCTGGGTTTTGCTGTATATGATAGTGCAATAATTCTTACTTACTGTCTTTATAGAAATCTGGACCAACTGTTACCAAAGTAGTAACCGTGGTGACAACCAAAAAGGCAGCTGTGGAGTCAGAAAAGAAGAAAGGGGAGCTCATGGAGAATGACCAAGATGCAATGGAGGTAATGGAAGTGTCTTGTATTTCTACTATAAAAGGCGATGTGCTGCTTGTAAGAGACATGAGAATGGGGATAGTCCTGGGATTTGTTCATCTCTTAGGAGAAAAATATTTAGTTATTTAATTTGCAGAACCACAGTCACAGGATTTTTGGTCTTGCAGTTTCTTGTCACTTGTACTGTTGTTACAGTTTAGGAAACAGCAGAAAGGAGTTTGATTGTTTCTAGGGCTACAAAATGTGGTGCCAAGTCACGTGTTCTTGTAGGCAGCAGCACACTAAGCCAAATATATAAGCGTTTTCTGTTAACACTGCCTGAAAATAACAAATGTGTTTTAGTAGGAAGAGGTGGTACAAGTAGATGGATGTATGCTCCCCTCTCTGGATGCGCGTTCAATGAGGTGGCTGCTAGTTACTATTCATAAAGTCATGAAGGTGATACAGAACGTGGTAAAAGTTGAGGTTTGGGAGGAACATGAAAGAAATGGGTGACAGAACAGTTGGGACTCAAACTGAGACTCGGTTTTTAGTATGTGGTTTAACAGGGTAAGGAGTAACTTGCTGCTGAGTGGAGTTCCTCCATAAATGAAAAGCCAGAGCCTCTTGGAATGCCATTCATAGTAATTTTCACCCAAATTATAATCTGTGCAGTATTCCTCAGAAGAGGAGGAAGTTGATCTCCAGACTGCCCTGACTGGCTATCAGACCAAGCAGAGAAAGCTGCTAGAACCAGTGGATCATGGAAAGATTGAATATGAACCTTTCAGGAAGAACTTCTATGTTGAAGTACCAGAACTAGCTAAAATGACTCAAGAAGGTAAGGACAGATACAACCAGAACACCTTGGGTCCTGTTAAAGAAAAGAATGACAGGTTTTAACATGCAAAGAAACAGCAAATTCTTTTGGACTATAAAAAAGAGCATTTGGAGCAACTTTTGTCTCAAAAAACACTGAATCAGATCACTATTATGGATAACTTCATATAATTATATGTGAGGCTTTGACTGAAAAATCTGCATGAGAATTTTCCGCCTGCCTCCTGTATGTATAACAAACTAAAAGCTGTTTTTCTGATGGTGATAAAATTAGTTCTTCAAGAATATCTTGATCAAGGTAGTAGAGAAATGTCAAGTTTGGCTCTGTTGTAATGCAAACTCTGTTTCAGAGGTGAATGTGTACAGGCTGGAGTTGGAGGGGATTACAGTCAAGGGAAAAGGCTGCCCCAAACCAATAAAAACCTGGGTACAGTGTGGTATTTCCATGAAGATTCTCACTGCCCTCAAAAAGTAAGCAAGCACTTTATGAACTGTATCATGCTTTGCTCACTGTGTTCTGTTGTATGTTTACAGAGAAAAACCTTTGTCACATAGTGAAACACGTCCGTATCTGTAGATGTTATATTTATAGTCATCAGAGTGTTGGTCTTTGTTGGACTGTTGCAACGAACTGTTCCTTCTGCCATTTGTATCATGCTTTTGCTGCTCATTTTAAGCTGTATTTTTGAATGGCATTGATATGTGTATCAGTAAATGTGAATATACAGATTTTTTTAGCATGATTTCACAGTTCGCATGTATCAAATGCTACTTTGCTCTTTAAAATATCTTTTGTTTTTCCTTTCTTCAAGGCATGGCTATGAAAAGCCCACTCCCATTCAGACCCAGGCTATCCCTGCAATTATGAACGGCCGTGATTTGATTGGCATTGCTAAAACAGGAAGTGGGAAAACTATTGCATTTCTGTTGCCCATGTTCAGACACATTATGGATCAGAGAGCATTAGAAGAAGGAGAAGGTCCCATAGGTACACAGTTCTTATTTTCATCATCACTCTTTAAGTAACTGAAAAGTCAAGCATATTCTTTAGAAGGGTCTTTAGTTCTTCTCTTGGCTATAGGGAGGAATATTTACTTCCTAATATCCATTAATGAGTGGCTTTTTAATATCGAATTAATGATGACCATGATGTTTAATGTTGTTTGTGATCACTGGGCTGTCTAATGCTGTTTCAAGAGCACTTGTGTGTCCCTGTATCTGGGAGATCTTACTTCTTTGATTTTGAAACTTTGACCAGATTTCCACCCCCTTATATTGTCTGAATTATATGTATTGTTTAAAATGTAATTTCAAGAAAAACATGAGTAAATTGCTGTAAACATCATTACAAAAGATACCTTCTTTTGTATAAAGAGCATCTTTTGTATTACCATGGCTGATGAAAATGCTGTGCCTTTCAGCTGTCATCATGACACCGACTCGCGAGTTGGCTTTGCAGATCACCAAGGAGTGCAAGAAATTCTCCAAGACACTTGGGCTTCGAGTTGTCTGTGTTTATGGAGGGACAGGAATCAGCGAACAGGTATGTAAAAAAACACACCTTACTTGTCACATAACTCCTGAACTTTAATGTTATTTGTGCAGTGAATTTACTTTCTTTCTCTCTTCCATAAATCCAATACATTTGCAGCCTTCATTATGGATTTTGTCTGTATGAATGGAAGTAATACAGAAGCTTAAGCGTTTGCACATAATGTAGCCTTAAACATACTGATCTTGAAAATTCTAAAAAGTATTAGTTGTCCTCCAGCTTAGGTTGCTGGAGGTTACAGTTCACATTAGTAGAACAGCTGTATTGCAGTGTATGTTGTTCGTCTGGAGAAGAGAAGGCTCCTGGGAGACCTTAGTGCCTAAGGGGGCTACAGGAAACCCTGAGAGGGGCTTTGGACAAGGGCCTGCAGGGACAGGCCAAGGGGAATGGCTTTAACCTGCCAGAGGGGAGACTGAGATGAGCTCTTAGGCAGAAGCTCTTCCCTGTGAGGGTGCTGAGGCACTGGCACAGGGTGCCCAGAGAAGCTGTGGCTGCCCCATCCCTGGCAGTGTTCAAGGCCAGGTTGGACACAGGGGCTTGGAGCACCCTGCTCCAGTGGAAGGTGTCCCTGCCCGTGGCAGGGGTTGGAACTGGGTGAGCTTTAAGGTCCCTTCCAACCCAAACCAGACGGGGATTCTATGATACACGTTTTTAAAAAATCACAAAGCAAAACCCCACTCTAATAGTTTGTTCGCTGTGTTTTAAAATCAGATTGCTGAGCTCAAAAGAGGTGCTGAAATAATTGTTTGCACTCCTGGGCGTATGATTGACATGTTAGCAGCTAACAATGGTGAGTAGAAAACCTTTTCCTACGGAGAGTTTTGTATATTTGTTGTGTAATTCTAACAAATTCAAAGATCATGTATTTTGATAAATGGTCTTATGGAATTTTCGTATTATCTCTTCAGGCTGCACTATCTTGCTATTGAGAATATATGGCAGTAATAATAGGTTAAATCAAATACTGGTTTGACTTTTTTGGGGAGGACAGGAAATAATTGCATTCTTGAGTTCCTGAGAATGTTTATCATTGTTAAACTTCAGATGTGCTGGTCCAAATTCTTTACCTTCAAGGCATGTAGATAAAGGTTATATAAGAGTTGCTTATTTTGTCTGCCCATTGATCCTTTATTATCATTAGCGTAGCTCAGCAGTTACCCACTTGTACATAAGAGCCTCTGACTCTGCCTTTATCTGTTGGCTTTTAAAACCAAAGAAGCCCTCCCTAAATAACTGTTCAAAAGTAAAAGAATTGACCTTATATCAAATACTCAGATTGATTCAACTGAGCCACTGCAGCTTTAAGAGGTTTTGTCCTAGTGTAACCATTGCATGCTTATTAGATAAAGTTTTATTATTAAATTATTCCACATCAAAACCTCTACTAAACTGTTGACATTATTTAACTTCTGTGGAAAAAGTACCTTCAAGACATATAGAACTGGGCTTCCAAGACTTAAATCGTCAAAGGTAGGTACATTAATGCTGTTCCCAAGTAATTTTACAAAGTTATTATTTGGGGATGAAAGTGTTAAGATGTTAAATAGATATGTAGATATAAAGAAATACCTATTGTGTTCCTTAAGTCTGAATTCCTTATCTTAAAAAAATGCAGCGCTAAATCTCTACCAAGTAATTTGAGGATTCAGCTCCAATTTGCTGAAGCTGAAAGGACCAAATTCTGCTGTAGTTTGATAGGCACAAGTCTGTGTGGTAGTTGTAGGAAGTGCGAGCAATCTGTTCCATTCTGAGAGCATTTGACAGTGGCGCTCCACAGCTGTTTGGAGCTGAATGTGTTCACATGTTTATATCATTTGAGAATATGATTCTTAAATCCTTCAGTTAAATCCTTCTTGTGAGAGGGAATCTCTTGGCCATTTGTTTGGGAAGGGTGCTAATTATCCTGTCCATCAGAATCTCTAAATGTTCACAGAAACACAACTTAGTTTGTCTCCAGCTGTCCCAGAGTTTGGGGTGGTTCTTAAATTTAGTAGTGTTACTGGGTAGGTTTCAATCTTTATATATTCACTTTGAAAAGACTGCTTACTCTGTTTTATGCCTATTACTAGCAGTTAACATAGACTTAGTATGATTATCCTCAACTAGTGATTTCTAGCTCCAAGGAAGCGTTACAGATATGTATGAGAGGAGTTTGTCTGAGGCTGCAGCAGTTAGCACTGGGCTTTGCCTTCCACACATGCGCTGTAATCTCTAATATGTTTTTTTCTAGGTGTCGCTGTCAGATAATGGCTGATGTGGCTCCTTGCTTCATCTCAGTCTTAGTTTTATGATGTGTTTTGGCGAGGGCACTTTTCTGAATTTTACAGGTTCTTCTGGCCCTATGATGGTATGCAAGAGAAGAGTTTGACAAACTAAAAGGGCCTTGTGCATACTTACACGTTTCCCACAGTGTATTCCTGATAAAAACGAGAACATGAAAATTCACACTTAGTGAATTTTTTAAAACAATAAATTAATGTCTTTGTTAGAAGCTAGTGAGACTATAAAACATTTAAAAAGTTATTCCTGAGGGGAAAGTTGATTTCCATTTGATTTTGTTTCCCATGTGTTTTTTCCTCTCCTTTCACAGGTCGGGTGACGAATCTCCGTCGAGTCACATATGTTGTACTTGATGAAGCAGACAGAATGTTTGACATGGGCTTTGAACCTCAGGTAATTAAGGATATGAGTGATGCTGCCACAAGATGTTCTTTGCCACTTACTGGATTTTGCAGTGCTGTGTTATTATTATACTGCCAGTGAGTGTTCAAGAAGATGTGCTGCATACAGGCAACAGTTTAAACTGACTCTTTATTTTCTCTATTCTCCCTAATGCTTTGTTTTCAATAATTTCTTATGTAAACTTGCTATTTTTTTTTCACGCTTGTTTTGGATACTTTTGGCCATCTTGTAGTCCAATGTAGTCCTCTGATGCAGGTGTCATATTAGTAGTTGTAGCCTGCTTATGCAGCCTGATGTCTCCTAGCAAAGCCGTGCAGGAGACAGGAACAAAATGTTGGAAGTGTTAGTGACAAATTACTTGCTGGCAGCTTTGGGCATCCAGGACTTCTTCAGTTGCCATCGGGTTATATTGTCCTCCAAAACTAGAGAAATTCCTGTATTTCATCTCTTGAGCTGTAGTGTTTCTGCTGCATGTCTTAGGCTTTCTGCTGGGCTGTTGTGTCAGGTTGCGTATTGCCACTTAGCTTTCTTTCTCATCCAGCAAGTTTTGCCTGTCTTCCAGTGCCAGCATTCTCCATCCCAAGAGGAAATCTGTGAAGAGAAGTTTTGTAGCCTGTGTAGTGCAGATAGCCCCTAACCTCAAAGACGACAGCTTTATCTGCGTAGGAAGTTCAATTACAGCACTAACAGGGAGTCTTCTCTTAAACCAGGTTATGCGCATTGTAGACAACGTCAGGCCTGACCGTCAGACTGTCATGTTCTCTGCTACTTTTCCCAGAGCTATGGAGGCACTAGCTCGGAGAATCCTCAGTAAACCTATAGAAGTGCAGGTTGGAGGCAGAAGTGTTGTGTGTTCTGACGTGGAGCAGCATGTTGTGAGTATCACACATCTGCCTCGCTTACCTTCGTATTCGCTTCCAAAAAATTACTCCTGGCAATATTGAATATAGGCCAATGTAGCCACAAAGCTTTTAGTTTCAGAAGTTTAGACCTTATTAAATATGAACTCAGAATAAACTAACACCCCAGTCTGCAAATGCACTGTGATCGCTTTGGGTTTAACTTGGTTTTATCCCATTGAGCTGAACAGCACTTTTGTCCCTGGCTGTAGAAACAGCCTGAAAAAGTCACCTCCTGCTCCTGATTACTTTTGTACACCCTGAATGTGTTTAATGACTGAAGATATGGGGGTTGGAACTAGATGATCTTAAGGCCTTTTCCAGCCCTAACTATTCTATGATATCAAAGTAGGAAGAGTATAAATTATATGTCTTTTTCTAGATTGTCATAGAAGAGGAGAACAAGTTTTTGAAGTTACTGGAGCTCCTGGGACACTATCAAGAGAAAGGATCTGTGATCATATTTGTAGATAAACAAGAACATGCTGATGGACTGTTGAAAGATTTAATGAGAGCCTCTTACCCTTGCTTGTCTCTTCATGGAGGTAATCTGCAACCTTAAGGGTTTATATGAACAACTCGAAACAAGAACACTGGTATTTGGTAGTTACAAAGAGAAGCTGCTTACTTCCTGTATAGTACCAACCGTTATTTCTTCCTAAGCAGGTTTTGCTTTAGAAGTGGGAAAGAGATGTTGCTTAACTTGGAATGTGCAACAGAGTTGTTACTGAGTGTTAACACCTCTCAGGGAATATTACTAACTACTTGCTATTGTAGAGCAGTGAATGCCATTGGGGGACATTACATGATATTTTCACTTGAGATTGCACAATAAGAGCAGCTGGTGTTTCACTTTTCTGCCATCAAGTAGTAACAGAATCGAAGTAGTTTAGTAGCAAGAAGAGGAAATCTCTTCAGAACGTTGTCCATCCCAGAACATTTTAAAGCTGTCTATATATAATGCTCTTAAAAATACAGTAATGAATAAGTACAAAACCACTCTTCATTTATTGGAAGAAGGAAAAATACTCCTTCTAAGACTTCTGTTTCCTTTAGAGAACAGGCAAAGCCTCTAGTTGAGGTCTCAATTGAATATAAGAAGTTAAATAGAAAATAATGTTAAAGAAACATTTGAAGATCCTGGTATGGTAAACAGCTTTTGATAGTAGAAAAAATGAAAGTTTTGTTATTCTGGATAATAGACTAAGATTTATAATTCTGGCTCATATATTTTGCCTGTGAAAGTGTGAATGTATTGTGAATTTTATTTGCTTGGCTTTTGGTTGTTTGAAGTTGGTGCTTGGATCTTTGGCACAAAGCAGCACTTGATAATGAACTGTTCTGTCTGGTTTCTGGCAGGCATTGATCAGTATGATAGGGACAGCATCATTAATGATTTCAAGAATGGAACCTGCAAACTTCTGGTGGCCACATCTGTAGCAGCAAGGGGGTTGGATGTGAAACAGTTGATGCTGGTGGTCAATTACAGCTGTCCCAACCATTATGAAGATTATGTGCACCGAGCAGGAAGGACTGGACGAGCTGGCAATAAAGTAGGTATCGTCACTTGTCTGGTTTGGTTTTACTGAACATTTTTCCTTATTGATTGCTTGATCAAGGTGTTCCCAAGGGATAGCTACAGAGGGAGTAGTTCATGTTATTGTTGGGAAGAAGGTTTTCCTTGAGAGTGCGTATAAGGGTTTTGAGTGATCATGCGTAAGATATATTCTGAATTTCAGCACTACAAAAGTTGGAACATATTTGTTCTTCTGATGTATGAATGTTCTTTTAAATCCCATCTGTTGGCTGAAAGTTTGGGTGTTTTTCACCATTGGAAATGTGCCCTACTACATTTGTAAGATTTTGTTTTCCAAACTTTTAAGCATGACAAGATTGAAAGGAAAAACTTCAGTTTCTATCCTCTGTGGTTGATTACCTCCGGATCAGCTTTCTGGGAAATCACATTATTCATTCTATGTTCCTGATAAAAGAGTTTAAGCAGGAATATCATGACTGCTTTTATTGTCCAGAACAACAGTATCTGTGCAGGGTGCTTCCATAAATTTAGAGATAAAGTGCTTTTAGAGGTTTTTCTTTATTATCTTTTACATTCACTTTGACCCAGGGGTATGCATACACATTTATTACTGAGGATCAGGCACGGTATGCTGGTGATATCATTAAGGCTTTGGAATTGTCTGGGAATCCAATTCCTACTGATTTGGAGAAGCTCTGGGCTGACTTCAAAGACCAGCAGAAAGCTGTAAGTAATTCTTTCTTCTGTAGCGGGCTTTGGGCTGAGTTTAATGCGTGTGAACGTGGGTGTAGTTGTGCAGTGTATATACGTAAGTCATCTCACTGACATCACTGAGCCCACATGTGTATGCTTAGGTAGGTGTGGAAGTGGTTTTGGGATTGGGATCTTGAACGTCATTTACAGGACTGTTCTTGAGAATTTAAATACTGTCATCTGGTATGTGATAGGGAAACACTGTGTATGGGGTGCTTTGGCTTTTATCAAAATCCACGTAAAAGATAATGAAGTTCTTTCACAGAATTTGTATTGTTATTTCTAGAGCTCTCACCATCAGAGGATCTTGCTCATGCTGAGAAGAGTGACTTCAGAGTTTTTCCGATAGAAAAGCTGGAGGGTTCTTTTATACTGCACTTGAAAAGCATTTAAATCTGTACTTCCAGAAAATCCCAATAGTGTATTGTTTCTGTCAGCTGAATCAAGACTGCTTTTTCATTACTCTTCATTGTAAAATACCATTTTTAAATTGGAAGAGCTTTCTGAATTTTCTGGTGTTTGCTTTAAAGAAAAATTTAGAATAAGTATTTATACATTTCTGTAGTTATTTTATGACTATCAATTGGGAATTTAAACTTCCAAGTATGAAAGTGCTGGTTTTGCTTTCAGGAAGGAAAGCTGATTAAAAAAAGCAGTGGATTCTCTGGCAAAGGTTTTAAGTTTGATGAAACCGAACAAGCTTTGGCTAACGAAAGGAAGAAGCTACAAAAAGCAGCTCTTGGCTTGCAAGACTCAGATGATGAAGATACAGCTGTGGATGTAAGCACCTGAAAATAAGATCTAAGTTGCTTAATGATTTTCAATATATTTGTTTGTTCCCCAGTAGGTTACATGACATGTTGCAGAACACATGGATTTTTGTTACTCCGTGTCCTTTGCTATTGACTTAATTAGTTAAATTCCATGAGTAGATCTGGGTGTACTCTTTGGTATAAAGTGTAAATAGCTTTGAAGATCAAGATCTCCGAAGATCTACAAAGTCTCTTTCTGACTTACTCGTACTTTATACTTAATGTGTGGTTATGTAAATGTCATACACATTTTTTATTACAATAATCTCATATAAATGAAATAAGAATGAAATGAGAACGATTGCCCTCAATTACAGTATTTTTTTTTCACCGCAGTGTTTTAAAGAAATTCATTGTAGCCTTTTCTACGTCTAAATCCTTATATTAGACTGCTGGTTTATGACCTTGGGAGTAAAGACTGTGCTCTAGTTTTTTCCTGATTAGTAGATCATTTGAGTTGTAGTTCTGGACCAGCTTCTACCATTTATATGAGATTAATTTCTTTCAAAGCACATAAACTAAATGCACCTTTGTGTTTTCTTTAGGCTGGTGAGATTACCTAATGGTAAATGCAGTGATATAATAACTGTTAATTTCTTTAGATCGATGAACAAATTGAAAGCATGTTCAATTCAAAGAAAAGAGTAAAGGACATGGCAGCACCAGGAACGTCAGCTCCTACACCATCTGCTGGGAATGCAGAGAAATTGGAAATTGCTAAAAGACTGGCTTTGAGAATCAATGCCCAGAAGAATCTTGGAGCAGAGGCACAAGTATTGGTCCCCTTCCACTTCAAGGTCAGGCTCTTTACAGAGCATTTACTATTGTTGTTGTTGCTGCTGTTCAGTTCTTTGTTCTGTGGCTGCCATTTCGTTTAGTGTTTCTGCACACCACTAACAGTATTATATTATTTAGGTCATTTGTGCTGTGCTAACTCCAGTTACAAGTTGTAGGATTTGTAATTGAGCTAATAGGATAATAAGATTTAATACAGAACTGGAAATACTTTGTCAGCCCTGGCAAAGGGTTAATTCATTACTAATGAAATTACGCAATTGGGTTATAAAGGACTTCTTTAAGCTACCTTGTTCCCAGCGTGGACCTGATTTTTTGCAGGATGTGATGCAGCAGGCAACAAATGCTATTCTGAGAGGAGGCACAATTCAAGCTCCTACTGTATCTGCCAAGACCATTGCAGAGCAACTGGCTGAAAAAATCAATGCTAAGCTCAATTACGTACCCATAGAGAAGCAGGAGGAGGAGAAACAGGATGGAGGACAAAATGAATCCTTTAAGAGATATGAGGAAGAATTAGAGATCAATGACTTCCCACAGGCAAGTAACAGCTTTGCTATAATCAAGTGTAAGCAACCATTATTTAACAAAGACTATCCTCATAGCTTAGACAATGATTATGCCAGTACAATATCTTGTCTTTATTTCTTATTATACCTAATTGGAATTACTGCACTGTCTGTGGTCACTTCCTTGCACAATGTTTTGGACATATTCCAGAGAATCTCAGAAAAAACACAAGTGTTTCTTATCATACAGAAATCTTTCCAATGACTTCTCTTACATCTAAATCTTTGTCACTATTTAGCTTCTTATTTCAAAGGCTGTACTATTACTGATGCTGCTCTTTGCTTTTTTAATGACCTGTGTGGTTTTGCCATTCAGAATATTGCTGCTCTGGTCTACCTCATTTTTTATTGTGACCATTTGTATTCCACATTAACAAGCACCAATTCATCACTGAGAATCATCACTGTCCCTGGGAAACCTCTAAAGGGAGAGGGACTCATCTTGTACTGTATACATGTGTAACACTGAACACAGTGCAGATCCAAGATGATAAAGTAAAATCAGTGCCTAAAGCAAGAACTCAGCTGACTGTGTAAGCTGGTTTTTATAGAAGTACTACGCAGCCATCCAATACCATCACGTGTAAGTTACACATAGGGCAGCCTCTTGATGATGAGTGAGTCATTTTATGATGGGTGTTAATAAGGTACCTCTTAGAGAATATGTAACTGGCAGTGTTTATTCCTTAGGCTTTATTTATGGAGATTTTAAGGTTTACTTATTTTTGTCTTTAACCAGTGAACTGGGTAGAAATAAATGGCATTTATTCAAGTTTTAAACTCCCAGTGTAGCAAAGTGGAAGGTCTGTAGAGTTCTTGCTTCGGTAGTACTACAAGTCCCATTTCTTTTCTCCTCCTGTAATTTCATCTTGCTGACACAAGATGCAGGTCTTTTTACATATACCTGCATAAAAATAAGTGGATCAAATTTCAGTCTGAGTTTTTGCAGTAGAGTGCTGTGACTGATTGCCACAGCACAGTGCTCCTCTTTGTCTATAATGTCAACTGTGTGATGCCTTTCTCCATGTTGATCCTCCCATATCCTTTACCTTGCAGACTGCCAGGTGGAAAGTTACCTCCAAGGAAGCGCTACAGAGAATCAGTGAATATTCTGAAGCTGCTATTACAATCAGAGGAACTTATTTCCCTCCAGGCAAAGAACCCAAGGAAGGAGAACGAAAGATTTATTTGGCTATAGAGAGTATGTATTCTTTTTAAAAATATTGTCATTAAAGGTAGGAGTTTAGTTTTGGGATTAGACATGGAGTCACTGTAGTCATAATGGCTGGGTGCTCAGTTAGAGACCCACTGTAGTTACTTTGCAGTTACTGAAGAAACACTCATTTATCTTATTATGCTTTGTCAAATGATCTATGGAGATCACAGAGATGCTTCTCCTCAAAATAAGCACGAAGATATCTGTGCCAGTGCAAAATAAGGAAGAAAATAGAATTGTGTGGGTTTTGGCTGTTAAAGGTATATGGAATTACATCAACTTCAACAAAAATCTTGCAAATCTGACAGTGGTTGAGTAGAGTAGAAACCTCTCCTCCAAGGTGTTTTTGAGTAGTGTAATTTATGATTGTCAGGTTTAAGTATCTTCCTTAGAACACAGCCTAGCTGTGGCAGTCTGTTCAGTACTGGAGTGTTCGTCAGCAAATAGCTGAGGATACTCAGCAAGCTTTCCAATGTTGCTGAAAATAGCTGGCAGTGGGTATTCTGTAGGCTTCACATACAGAAAATGTTGAAGGTGTGTTTTTGTCTTCAGGTGCCAACGAACTGGCAGTACAGAAAGCAAAGGCAGAAATCACACGACTTATAAAAGAGGAGCTCATCAGATTGGTGAGTGAAATATCCAGAATGCAGAGGGAAAGTGCCTTAATTTATGCTTTATGAGATCCATTTCTGCAAATGTTGGCACTCAGGCTTACATATTTATTATACCAGGGACTTACAGATCTCAAAGACTGTTTTGCTGAACAGCTTAGAAAATATGTTACTGTGCTCAGTCAGGCAAACACACAGCTGTTGTCCAGCCAGCAGATGGAGATAATACATTAACAGAGCTTTTTGAGTGAAGACCCCTCAAAGAGTTAGGTCCCAATACATTTCCTCATTTCAGCACCATCAGGCAGAGGAGATAAATACTCCCCTGATTTTAATACTTTATATGCATTGAAGGATTTGTTTTGCCTTAGCTTTACAGCATGCCCAGCTGATAATGGCTGTGTTGAACATTCTCCTTTCTTGAAATGAGATAGTGTCTTGAGAAACCACATTCTCAGCTTTCTCTAGAATAACATCCAATGCTACTACACAACACAGTGTCTTTGGCTTTTTCACTTTAAGTAGCCATTGCGATCAGCAGTCTGTTCCACTGGTCCTGCTGAGCCGTTACTGAGAGTTCTGTTCCTTTTGCAAAATCATTGACCTCCCCATGAAAATGTTTTCCAAATCTAAGCAACCGCTTATGTACATGTAACACGGATTTATTAGTGGGGGGTTCATCACAATTCCTTTCTCCATTTTCACTTTTAACTGTGATTTTGCTCTCCTTTATTTGCAGCAAAACTCGTACCAACCAACCAACAAAGGACGATACAAAGTTCTCTGAGCATTTGGAGTTACCTGTGTGCCAGTGGCTGGTGCGTGACTCTTGTGGCTTCTGTTGTTTTTGCTGTTTACACTGCTTATTGTAAATTAAGGACTTTTTTATTTTGTCTTGCGGACGTTTTTTAACAGAAAATGGATATTTGCTGAACCATCTGAATTCTCTCCACTAAAGTTATCAGTCTTAACGCAGAGCAGTTTGGGCGGAGCATGATTTAATTTAAAGGTGCAGTTTATATACTTTTCATCATAAAGAATACAAAATAAACCAGATTTTGATTTTTCTCACAGACTGTACTGTTCAGTGAATGAAACAGTGTTGGGATTTGTGTTGGAAATTGTACCTGCTTCATATTGTGGGGATGGATCACATCACATCAGTTTTTACTGGGAAAATACTACACCACCTGAATAAAGGCAGGATTTTCTCCTGATCCATAGCATCTCTCTGGCTGCTTCACACACATTCTCTTTGTACAAACATCCCCCCAAGGTCAGAGAGTCTTGCAGTGATCAGAGAAGAGAATTTTATCCAGAAATACTTGAGGTCTAATTTTAAGATCTTCTTATCTTTGGCACGTCCCATTTTGTCTTTATCATCCAGGTAACAGAATAACTCTGTGGGTTTTTTGTAAAGTGGAATGTTTTGTAGTATTAAAAGACTTTTCCTGTTTTTTTCTAAACATCAGAATTACAGGATTTGATTTTTTTCCCTCATTCTCTGACATAGGAATGAAAGCCTGCTTGGTTTAAAAATCAATTGTCAGGAAAAAAAGGAGGAACCTCTTTTGTAATGACATATGACTTTGTCACTTTTTTACAGTGTTCTTATATAGGCATTCAATGTAATTTTTTCCCCCCAGCGTTGTCATCTTTATTACCGTTAGGACAGGGCTTTAAGTAAAAATTAATAATGATATATATGAGTGAATTCCACAAATATTGGCTATCACTGCAGTCAGTAAGCTACTGGGACAGGCAAGACCTTTCTTCTTGAGGTCTCATCCCCATAACCATTAGTATTCATGTTGGACACTTACTACTCTTAAGCAATTAACTTTCCTGTCTACTTACCTGGAGCTGAAGTGGTAGCAATTTGAATTGTGTCATTCTAGCAGTTGGAAGACTTTCAAGATGATGACTTTCAAAAGGGCTTTTGTAGAAAGCTTTTCTTACCTGACACATTGAGAAGAGATGTGTCATTTTAAACCAGCTGTGTATATACTGCTTTAACCTTGGTGAAGACAAATCATACCATCTGCATTATGGCTGTATAAATTCACAACTTCTCTTTCCAAGCTTCAGGTAATTTAAACGACTCTTTCTGTTTGCATACAACTGTCTGTTACTTGAACGTCAGTGTATCTTATCTGCAACATCAGAAAGGAATGATTATACCAACTTTACAGAATGCATTTAGGATAAGAACACCCATAATGTAGCGCTTGCCCATGTTAATACAGTGAGTAAAACAAAGAGAGGCAGCACACACAGGAACACTTCTCAACTTAAAACAGTCTCAAACTGAAGCCCTGTGGTTCCCTTTAAATACCTCAGGATTCCTTCCCTTAACAACTGGGGTTTGGTATGTTTCATACATCCTGTTTGTTGAACTGTCTGACTTCTTGACAGTGTGCTCCGATAAGAGTGACAGATTTGGCTGTATTTAACAAAGAGCACTCTCAAGTTTGGACACACTGACGCTTCCTTAAAAACCTTGTTTCAAAATGTTCATATATATATGCTGGTATCTCCTAAATAAGGCATGATGGAGGCATTTTTGTGACTTCCAGCTTTGCACTGTTGGATTTCAGAGACGCAACCATGTATAATCTTTAACTTCCTGGGGTTTTTAAATGCAATGTCAATATTCCTATGTTTTTTAAATTCCAGCGAAAATAAAAATACTTTCAATGTGTGTTTTTCAGAAACTGTCTTTCTGAATAGCTCATCTGTTTGCTGCACTTGCATTGAAGAGATGTTATAGTCATGGAAAATGTTATATTTAGTTCTTTCCAGGGGTATCCATAGATATAGGCAAGATCTTTATAAACATCACAGTTTGGCTGCTTTCCAGGGAATCTGCCCGAGGCAGATTCCTGTTGCCAATTGTTGGAAGAGCACAGGAATGCTGTATTTCTTCATTATTATTTTTAATACATGTAAGCACAGCTTGTTCTATTATTTGCCCAAGGTGATGTGCTGCCAGCCTTCTAGGTTGCCTTATGCTGTCAGTGCTTGTGTAAACGGTGGTTTGGGTGGACAGGTGATACAGATACTTGGTGCTGGATCATGAGTAAGTTTTTGCTTGTGCCTGTCACAGTAATGTGATGTCATCACGCAGCGGTGGTGGCAGGGGTGACTGCTGTTCTCAGGGAACAGGACATTGGCACTTTAGATGTAGGTGAAGGTGTGTGAATCTGGAGGCAGTGGTGATTGCTGGAAGCGACAAAGGGGAGCCCTGGGCCAGTATTTTTCATGGCAGCCTCCGCCACAGCATGAGGTCCAGCCCCAGCAGGTCTGCATCAGTTAGGAAGGAAGTTAGTCTGTGTCAGGAGAAGGACAGATCAAGACTCTTGCTTGCAGCTGTGCCGGCTCCCTCATTCTCCTTGCAGGCAGCCCTCCAGAGACTCATACAGCAGTATTCCTCGCCACACTGTGAAGGTTAAGGACAATCCCTCTGCTGCAGTGGTTTGTGTATCCGAGCTGATAACAGTACATGAGGCTCCTCTCTACACAAGTGAGTGGATGAACATTCAGAGGTGTTTGCTCTGTGCCCTAGCTATGAAAACATGATGGAGGACCACAGCCAGCTGTGGTGTGGGGGGGAAATCACAGCAAGATGAAAACTCTGCCCTCACAGTTCAGAATTTTATACTACCCCAACCACACTGCACATCATCACCTCCATTGTTTTGTTAAATAGGCAGCTTAAGGCCTACTTATCTGTTAGTCTTTTATGCTGTTAAAAGTTGTAACCACAATGTAATGAGTAGATCACAGCCTGGCATGTTCCATAGCTGTTTGCTGCCTTGGCTGCTTGTGATTTTACTTGTACAATTAAAGCAGTGCAGACTATTTACTGTGCATTTGGCTGCTGATTGAATAAAAGATTCTGAGGCTCAGCATGCCATCTGTAGGAGCTTTTCTCAAGGCTTCCAAGTGCAAGACAAAAAAATAATGACTCTTAAGCAAAGTTTTGCTAAAATTCTGAATCGTAATAGCTGAATATAGAACACTAAAGGCTGGATTTGGGATCTTCCTAAACCAAGAAAAGGAATGGCAGTCTCAGGGAGAGTGAGTGCATGTTGGTATTTCAGACCTTCAGATGTGTTTATGTTCACAAGAAGCAGTGTTACTTAGTGCAGCTAGTGGCAGGGTTACAGACAGGTAAGTGTATGTCTGAGGATGGATACTGCGGAGCTTGCCATTGTTAGTTTTCCATTTTCTGCCATGGACACTCACTATCAATGATGTGCTGCTGCACCCCTCTATTAGAACCTTTCCTCAGTCTGCCCAGACAGGTGGGTGAGGTGGTGGTGGTGTAAAGCCAGCCCTTGTCATGAGCCTCCTCGCAGCGACTCACTCATGCGCGGCCCCTTCGTGCTGTCCCAGCGCGGTCTGCGGTCCTGCCTGCGTGCTCTGGCCTCCTCACGTGATGCTCCAGGAATGCACTTCCCTTTGATTATTTTTCTTGACCCAGATCTCTTCCAAATATGGTCTCAGCTTAAACAAGTTGGTGTTCTTGGAACTCGGGCATTTGCAGAAGAAATCGTGGCTTCCAGCTTACTGTGGCCATAGGGGGGGAGCAGAGGCAGGGAGCAACCTAAGAATGTGAAGATAAAAGGCGCACAGCTGGACTCCAAGCTGCCCCAAAATGTACATTTTGTACAATGTTTATACAGTGCTAGGCAGGAAGATTTGTTTTCAGCATTTTAGCTACAGTGGAAACAATTGTTTTTAAATAAGCGACCATTAGGCTGAGTGATTGCCACCCAAACATCGCTTCTCTGACTTCATGTCTGAAACAGACTTAAATCTTCTGTTGTCAAACAGATACAGAATTGTCAAGCTGACCAGCACAAGCAGAGGTGAATTAATGAGCATCTCAGAACTAAGTTGTTCTACTGAGCTAAGGACTTCTTAATAACTTACTGTGGAGTGTGTAATTCTTAAAGTTATTTTATACTTTGGCTATTCTGAGTATGAAATTCATCATCACAAACATGTTTCGTAGAACTATAAATACCACCAGGCAACTGTCGTGAAACTAACTGCCAAGCAAGGAAAATGTTGTATTTAGTGAAAATCCTTCATCGGAACTAAACCCTGCGTTTCCTCTGCCTGTGCACGTTAGCAAGCAAGTGAATTTGTAGAAATTACCAACTCCAGTAATTCATAGCTGAATGGACAGGAGGTGGTGGCAGTTACAGTACTGAATTCTCCCTGCCTGCTCAGCATGCTGCATAGCTGAGGGCAGTGAGAAGCTCCTGTGTTGGCAGGAGGAGGAACTGGTGCTCTTAGGCCCTTCCCCTCCCCTCCCTTGAAGATGTGGAGATTGCAGAAAGGGAGGAGGAGAACAGGACTTTGCAGTCCAGCTGTAGGAAGGGGCAGCATTTCATTGCAACTTTTACCTTACAGATAATGGATGTAATCAATTGCTACTGCTAGTGAGAGCAGTCTAGAGGGAGCAAAGGAGGAAGCAGATTCACAACCTGAGTAATGCTGTGTTTCAGGCTCTGGGGAGCTTGACTGGTTTATGTCTTGTTTGGTTCCTGTTTTCAATAGCACAGCTGCTACCAGATTCATATTTGAATGTTGTGAGCATGAAACATTTCATTGCTTCACATTGCAGGTTCATTCCTCTACTGTCTGACTGCTTCCGTGTTCTGTTGAGATCATGGCTTCTTGATAAATCAGGAGCCTGAGCATGGCCGGATTTCCATCCCCTTCCAGACTAAGATATTAAAACATGATAACCAAGGAGGTATCGAACTCAACCCCTTTTGGTTGGTGGCAGCATTTCCAACCAAGAGTTAAAACCAGCAGAAAGATGAGGTTTGTAAATAAAGTGAATCATTTGCTAAATTAAGCTAAATAAATGCTGCTTTCCCCTGCTGCTTTCTTATATTACAAGTGAGGATTCCTGCATGCATTAGGAAGCACTGGCAAAAACACACAAACCGTCGTCTTGGCAGGATGTTTCACAGCAATTTTCGGCCTGACGAGCTCCAAGTATTGTAGCAATGGAATATCAGAGGGTTGGAGTACAGCAGTCAGCTCCCCAAACAACAGCAGGAGAGGGAAATGCTTAGAAAAACAGAATTAGCCATTTGTAAAAGCTGCAGGTTCCTTTTCTGCCTGCTCTTTTCTGCTTTTATTTCCTAAGACTTCATCTGAATAACACAGAACATCTTCCAGACCCTTTCATATGTCATTTAAAGACTTCCATGCTCATGTACAGCCTGTGATTTGAAGGTTTGTGTGCGTGCTACTATCAGTGGCCTACCAGCGGGCAGGAAGGGTTGGATGAATGAATATACAGAGGCAGTGATGTGGTTGTGGTCATTAACAAACATGCAGATAAAGCAATCTGTTGGTCAGAGCCCTCCACAAAGTCACGTTGTTTTGCTAAAAGTGACATTGAAGGCAAAAGGTTAGCTCATGGAAAGTGCTGGGCTCTTAAAAATCCTCTTTCTATGGGATTCTCATGGAAATACTTGAAGCAGCAACTTTATACCTGCTTAAAGGTATGAAGCCTTGTTTATAGTGAAGTGCTACTGCAATGCTGAACTCTCTAGGACACAGATGGATGAAACAGGGCAAAGTATTTGATAATCGACAATACCTTGACTATAATGCATTGCAACATGTGTACTTCCAGGATGTAAAGTACCACACTCCTCCATCCAAATCGAAGTAATGGGAACACCACAAATCCTGAATCAGCTTCCATGAACAAGCCTGTGCATTTATAGTACTTGGATGGGGCTTGGAGCAACCTAGCCCTGCCTGTGGCATGGGGTTGGAGCTGGATGAGCTTTAAGTTCTGTGATTCTACGATTCACTTCACCATACAATAAAGCAGCGCTTTATCCTTAGGAGCCAGATGCGAAGAAGAATGCGAATAAAGGAGAGACACAGCAAAGTCACCTCAGTGCAAGCACTCCCTGCCCTGTCACAGAGGCGATGGCGACCCTCCCCACACATCACCCTCCCGCCCCCACCACCTTCCCGCCCGCTAGGACAAAATGGCGGCGGCCCCCTCACGCTGAGCGCCCCAGAGGCGGGAGGAGCCCCCCGCCGGCCCCGCCCCGCGCACGCTCTCCGCGCGCCCCCGCGGCGCGGCCCCGCTCGGGAGCGCGCCTCTCCCGCCCTCCCTCCCGCCCGCCCGCGCCCGCCGCAGCGCCGCTCCCTGCAGCTGCCCGGCGGGGTGTGGGGGAGGCGGCCGCTCGCTCCCGCCCGCCCGCCGCCGCCGCCCCGCAGGAAGCCCCGATCCCCTCAGGTAGGTGCGGGCTGGGCCTGCGTCCCCCGGACCCTTCTCCGCGGGGTGGGAGGCGGCTGCCGGGCAAGATGGAGGCGCGGCCGGCGGGGGATGGGAGCGGAGAGGGTTCGCTCCGTTCCGCTCCCTTCCCCTCCCCTGCAGGCCGCGGCCGGCCCCGTCGCTGAGAGGGTCCCTCGGTCTCCTTACGGGGGGGCCCAGCCTGCGCGCCCCGCGGTAATGGAGCTGCGCTATCGCCGCCCCGTCCCGCTGTCCCCCGCCCGGCGGGAGGGAGCCGGGCCGTGCCCTGCGTTTAGCGGGGCTTTGGGCCGGGGCCTGTTTCCTGCTGCGCGGACAAGGCAGGTGCCACGCGAGGCGAGCCCCCGGTGACCCGCTGCCGGCGGTGGGGAGGCCGCGCCGCCCCTTTGTCCCCTCAGCTGGCCCTTGGCCTCCTCAGGTGTAGCCGGGGCCTCCCGCTGCTCCCCAGCCGGGCCTCGCCGTGCTGGGGGATTGTTCTTAATTGCCTGCAGCACCCACGGCTCTCGTGGTGGGCATGGTGTGTGTGTGCAGGGCTTGTACTTGGAGCGTGTTTCCGTTAGCGTGTGCGATTGTAACGCATGGATACAGTCCGCGGGTGTATTACCTTGCCGTAGCTAAGTAGTGCCTCCATTCACCTGCGTGTCAGGGTGTCTGGATACCCGCCGGTCTGTTCCTTCTGTGTTTGCGTTCCAGGGTAATGTCTCTTAAGTGGTGTATATGATTGCACGTAGTTACGGATGGTTTACTACATCCTTATTTGTGCACAGTCCTTCTGGGGTAATTAGTTAGTGAGTAGTTGCACCTTTCCTTTGCGTGCATTTCTCTCTGGGTATCTCTCCGTAAAAAAGTGATAGTTACTTTGATGCACGTGTTTGTTTATTTCTGTGAAATGGAAAGAGTAGAAGTAACACTTGGTTAATGCAGTTCTTAAATTGTGGTTTAATTCTATTTCTGATACCACAGTTTCTCTTTGTAATCTCTATCTGTGGCCTCCAGGTTTTAGATGCAGCCTTAAACAAAAAAGTCCCGTGTGTTTGTCCACTGACCATTGTTGAACAGATTCAGGACTTTGCCTTTCTGCATTCTCACATAAGTGCGCTGCAGTGGTGGTGTTTGGGTGTGCTGAAAGGTGCCCAGAGCCTTTTGCACTAAGACCTGTGGAAGCACACATCAGGAAGATGTTTGATCCAGCTCTTAAGCTCCCAAATCCTTTTGTGGAAATAGGCTAGGGAAGGAGGAGAAGGGTAGGTGAGAACACCCACCGAGATGAATGAGCACCTTGTACCTCTCCCAGCTATTGTTCTAGGCTGTATCAGGTCTGTTCCCTGGGGAGAGAAGTGGGTGGGCGAGAACACCCACAGACATGAACAAGCATCTCCAGCTCCTCAAAGCTGTTGTTGTAGGCTGTGTTGAGGTCTGCTCTTGTTTACCTGGGAATAGCTCCTTGAGGTGAATGGACAATTCACAAACACTGACAATCCTCTCTTTATAAAGATCTCTACCTGCTCCGTCATTCATATGCATATGTAGATCACCTTGAAGTTTGGTAATGAGAGAACCACAGAATAATTAGGGTGCAGTTTCACAACCTCACTCCTCTAAGCCAGTCTGTCTGGCCTGATGGCTGCCTTTATTCTGTGCTGCCCCGTCCCTAGCTGTGGGAGTTTTCCCCACCTTCCATTCCCTGTGCTGTGTTTGAGGCTTGTCATACCCTTCATTCAAGTCTTCTAAGTCCATTAAGTTGTCAAAGTCAGCTTTGTGAGGTCTGGGTAGCTTTTTAAGTAACTGGGACCAGGGGGGAGGCTGAAGCTGACCTGAGAGCTCAGTCTGTCCTATGTGCTTCTAATGGAAATTTGTTTCTGTTCCTCTCTTGCCTCACTGCCAGCCAGCTGGTCCTTTTGCTTTTCTGCTGGATTGGTTTTCACCTGGGTCAAAGCCCTCGTGTTGGTTTGTCCTGCTCTTTCACAATAGTGTTGGCACAAGGAGTGGGAACATGGGAGAAGAGGAAACGGCAAGATTGTCCCGTCCAGAAAAAATGCAGATGCAGAGTGGTTTCTGTTGACTATGAAACCAACCTGTCAGTTGTGTCAGTGTAACTGGAGGTGTGCGCTTAATTAAACCATTGATGTGATCTTCCTTCATTTTTGTGAAGCTGTCTTAACCCTTTCAAGTGTCCTGTTTCTCATCACATGGTTATATGATCTTAACTTTGGGGTGGGAAGAAGTCGGCTGATGTTAACATCTAATGAAACTCTGCCCTTAGATATAACTTACTTGGTTTGTAAGGTCAGAAAGCCTAACAATTACTTGTTTGCCTGGTTTTTCAATCAAATAATGAATGATGCCTAAAAGTTCACAGTTTACTTGACACAGCCTACCTGGTGCCTGACAATATCTAACCTTTGTGGGAGCAGCACTGATCTTTGTCTTTAATACAAAGCTGGTGGTTAGGCGTTGGAGAGCAGTGTTTCTCCAAGGGCATCTGAGTCAAAAGACTTAAACTCCCAGAGGCACAGAGATGCGGCCAGCTTGCAGCTCTCTGGTAAGGACCAGGAATCGCAGCACCACTGGGAGGGAAGGCTCCCACTCTGCCTGGCACGTCTTTGGGGAAGAGGAATTTGAAGGGGTGAGTATTTCACCTCCAAATAACTCTTCCTTTAACTTCAGTCATGTAAGAAAGTGACCCTGGGTCACAGGGAAGGGCAGTACTTGTAAGTTCTTGTGTTGCTTGGGGAACTCTTAATTTCTTAGTCCTTTTTTTTTTTTTTGCACTAAATAACTGAGAAAGAAACTTTTCAAAATCATGTTGTCTGTTTAGTTTGCAATCTCATGTTGTCATGTGGTAGCTCTAGTGAGTCAGTGCTCTAAAGAAACTGGTGTGTGTGTTTTGGCTGGTTTTAATGTATTTTACCTAGCGTCAAATGAAAATCATGCAATCAGCTGTGTGAAGTGCTTCATAAGCATGGCTTGGTGAAAGGGGTTATCCAGCTTCAGAAGTAGATCAGGTTCCAAATGCAGGGTCAGGTGTTACAGTGCATGTTGTGCCACTGATAGGATTTCATACCTGGTGTTTTTAAAGTATTTACATTTATGGGAATACACATGGTAAGGTGCAACGTTGTGAAAATGAGCAGTTACAGGTTTCTAAGACTTGGGGAAGGCCTTACTTTACCAAGAGTTAAGGTGTAGAAAAGAAGCTGACAGTGAAAGGGACACTTGAAGAACATTTAAACTGATACAATTCATTCTTTTAACTGAGTGATGAAAGTGTTTCTTAAACCCTCTGTCCCTAAGAGGGAAGAGCAGAACTGATACCATTTCTCTGTAGCAGTCTTGAAAGGGAAAATATCCCTTCTCCTGCTGCTGCTTAAAGTCTCCTCTCTGCAAAGAAGAGGAGCCCTTTGGTATTCTCCAGGGCAGTGCAGCCCCTGTGTGTGGCACGTGGCACAGAGCGTTCTTTATGCAGCTGCGTTCGGAACAGAGCTGCTCCTGTGCTCCCATCCAGTCGCTTTACTTGGTAGAAGTGACATGCAGAGTACTAGAGCAGAAATAATACTTGTAGCTGCTTGTGGTTTTAGGTAGTATGTCATGTGCTTTCTATGTGTTGGATGATGATGAAAACGTGCTGCTGTGGCCTCCTACAGCTCCATCAATTCTGTTGAGAGTACTGCGGGCTCAGCAGAGCAAGCCTTCAGAAAATGAGTGGGGTTTTATGCACAAACCCTTACTGAAAGCAGAACTGTCCCAGTTGGCGATAGGAGTGTACTTTTCCTGCTATTCATAATTTGAAGAGCTGTAACGTAGATGTACTTCCATCTTTGGTCCGTTTTGCTCTGATTCAGGGTGTTTTAATGTCAGAAGCATTGTCGAGTCAGGGCTGTTGTGGGGCTGACCAGGTTGTAGTTTGGGCAAGCAGGTTTGGGTTGGGTGGGTGAGACCAGAGTGGTTGCCTGCTGCTTATGTGGGAACTGAGTATTCTGCTTGGTGGAGGGTGTTTCTATGACAAGTGATTTGTGTAGCTTTGATCTTAAAATATTTTGTAGTGTACAAGACATGAACAGGGGGTTTCTGCAGAGTTTCAAGCTTAGAGAGAGATGGGCCATACCATAACACAAGCTTTAGTAGCTGTAAGCTAGAACTGTGCGGTGTGTTAACCTGTGTTTAGGGCTACAGGGGTGCACTCTGTCTGTCCAAAACCTGTAATATCACTGGAAGTAGGTGGAATTAAGTTTCTTGGTGCGTCTGTATTGCCTATAATACAGTTTCTGTTCATCTCCCTGCAGATGAAAGCAAACCATACCAAGCTTGACTGTGAAGTAGAAAAAACCCTTAACAGCAGCCTCATATGGTGTGTATTGACCGATCAGTAGGCCTGGCTGTCATCTGAGTAAAACAAAACCTGACTTACTTCCCTAGTGCTGCAACAGGTTAACTTTGCAGTGCAGCTGTGCTTTAAAAGGAGGGGCTCTTCACCATGTCCAAAAATGCCCCTGCAGCAAAGCTTTGCGGGTCTCGGTTGGATGGATTGACCTGTTTATTTCTTTATTTCTAGCAGTGGTGAAGCTTCTGTGCTTTGTTACACATGAGGCTCTAGTGCTGCCTCTCTTTTCCCAAAGCTAACTTATCCAGTTCTCTCCTCCCTTCCCCAGCATTTGTATAGAAATAAAATACCAGAAAGAAGAGGATCCATACAGAAAATCCTCTATAGCCAGTTCCCAGTAAAAATCTGTTTGAAATGCAACTGTTACCTCAAGGCCTCATCTTAACTGTTTGTTTACACAGAGAGGTTGAGCCAGTCAGTTGAATCAGTTTAAAAACTGATTTAAGTAAACTGCTACAAATATCTTTTACAAGTTTAAACCGAGTAAGTTCTATTTTGCTGGAAACTTTTGTGGCTGGTTTCGTTTAGGGCGGCTTGCACACAAGCATGTGTGTGTTTAGCTGTACGATTTAGCTAGTGTTATTTTTAAATTGGCATAGCTTTGCATTTTGTACCAATTCTGATTTATCCTGTGTATCTCCCTGCCAAGAAACCTGCTTCCACTCTACAGACGGACTCATTACATTCTTTTATTCCCTGCTGTAATGTGAATGAAGTAAAATTATGCTGGAGATGTCCATGTTAGGGGAATTAAGCTCAATTACAGATTTCCTTTTTAAAACTTAAAAAAAAGTCTTCAAGTTCCCCATGACCCAGCAGAGTGCACTTCCAGCCTGGAAAGCCAACCTTGTGCTGAGCTGCATCCCCAGAGCATGAGCAGCAGGTCGAGGGAGGGGATAGGATACCCCTGTACTGCGCTCTGGGGAGACTCCCCCCTGCAGTCCTTCGTCCAGCTCTGGGGCAACACAAGAGGCACAGGCTGAGGCAGTCTGGGATTCTGTGGTAAATCAAAACCCACAGAAAACAAACCTCGGCTCCTATTTGAGATTTTCATGGTTTGATGAAAAACGGTGCAAGGTGAGGGGGGAAGCAGAACAGAAAAAGCTCGTTGGCAGTTTTCCACCAAGATGGTGAGGTTTCTATGCTTCCTCTTGTAAGAAGTTTTAAACAGTTACTGATTTGTTTGTCTTTCTTCTCTCACCAGTTACAGTGATGCTGGCTGTGGCCAGATGGAAGGTAAACAAGCATCAGTCAGGTTTTGTATGTAAAGTTAGAACGCTCAGGGATATTACAGTAGACACAAAACACATGCAGATGACGATGAGGCTCCAATGTTTGGCCATTACAGCAGGGTATATTCACTGTCTAGGAGTACCTGTGGTGGTTCTCCCCAGGAAAGATGGATGGGATCTGTAGGAAAAACCCGCCTGAGTTGAGGAAAAAAAGCAGAGAATAAGAATGTAACATAGGCAGGAATGAGTCTGAGCAGTGCTCGGTCTCCTGAGAAATGCCAGGGGCCCCCACATAATTCAGTGCCTTCTCCCTGCTCTAGTGTGTTCCCAGGATACCAGGCAGCTGAACTGATCCTTCTTTGTGGCAGTTGAGCTCCAAGCGGCTTTCTGGGGCTGAAGCCAGTGTTTAAAGGGAGTACTCAGACAAGAATGCTGGTAACTGCTCCAAGTGTCCTCCTGTGTATTAGCAAGCAGATGAATAGCCTTTCAGAGCTGCTGGGCTTATTCTCTCGGCAGCAGAAGTACATTATCAGAACCTGTGTGTTTGCAGTTACGCATCCTCAAAAATCTCAACTATTTTTTGTGGGCCTTATTTTAGTGGGGTTAAAGGAAGGTAACATTCTTTTGACTGCTAATTGTAGAAAATCTTACGTTTCCTTTTTTGTGCTGCACAGAAAAATCTGTCTGGTCTCCTGACCTGTAGCTTACTTCCTTTGTGCTTTGTTAAGCACAGGCCTGCTAATTATTCTTAGTTGTTCCGTTTGCTAGTCAACACTTGCAGTAAGCGTGGTTTCATGTTTGTTCCACTGTACCCCATTTGTCACACCAGAATTGTAGCATTTGGATAATCTCTGCTAGAACCATCTAATATTTAAACTATATGACTATCATAATTCCACTATTTGACATCAAACTATATTCATATATTTGCCCAGGAGTAATGCATACACTGTAATAAGCGTTTGACAAGCCAAGGTAAATTGGGTGTTACAGCAGGGAATGTATCCATAGTAATCAGAAGAAAAGGGCACAGGGATTTCTTCTGGGGTAAATAGACTGTCTCTGCTGTATGCTTTCTGGCTGGGCAGAGACATTCATGACTGCCAAATAAATTCAGTAATCAGTGGTAGAGTTTGAATTGGGCTGCTCTAGGTGATATTCCAGAGCCACTGCAGGGAAAATGCATTAAGTCTTCCAGACCTTATCTACTAGAGAAGTTTATCACAGGAAGAAGTATTTGATGTCCTCAGCGCGACTGTAGGGTGCTGAAATACTCTGATGTGCCAGATATTGATTGGCTTTGTCTTCTCTATGGCGTGGCTAAATATTATTATCTTAAACTGAGTATTTGCAGCTTATTTAACTTGTAGAACCAGTATGGTTGAATGGGTGAATGAATATATTGCTGTGTTGTTCCTTCAGTGCTTTGCTGGCTTCATTCAGTATTGCCCCTGTTAAGAAATCTGATCTGTGCAGTTGGCATTCAGAAGCATTAATACTAAAATGTTCTAGAATACCAGTAATGTTAATTGCTGTGATTCTGCCCCAGTACGTGTGCTGCAAGGATTTGATATGATGGACATAAGCAAAACCAATTTACTTAGAAATAGTTCATAGAATCATAGGCAGGGACACCTTCCACTAGAGCAGGTTGCCCCAAACCCTGTCCAACCTGGCCTTGAACACTGCCACGGATGGGGCAGCCACAGCTTCTCTGGGCTCCCTCTGGCAGCGCTTCAGCACCCTCAGTTGCTCGTAACTATGATGGTGATGGTTCATGGTTTCTAGCAGCTGGACATCACTTCGTCCATTGGAACTGGCATTAACCTGCGGTAACATGGTGAGAGTCACCCTTCTGCTGTCCTGAAGACAGGGCTTCGATTCTTGTTGAAACAAATAAACCTCTGTAAGCAAAGCACAGCTCAAGTCAGTTTTGTGTTGTTACCTCAGAGCTGGCATTACCAGCAGTTTGTACCAGCCCTTCTGAGTAGGACAGCAGTGGCATTTCTGCAGTCCAGCATCTTGTACTTCATAATAGATTCATTTCATCCCTCAGCTGTCCAACTGTGACACCATAGTCTTTGCTGAATGCCTTACCTTTTTCTTTCTTTCATATCAGTTGTGACAAGAAATGACAAAACTGATCAGTGTTTTATTAATCTGCTGTTAAGAAAAAAAAGGTCTTTAGAAGCCTTTGTATACATAATCAAGACAATGACACCATACTTTTCCTTGGCTCACAGGTGATAGGTTATTCTTACAAATAGAATGGTTAGAATTTAGACGAGATTCGGTTAGAAAGATTTTAAAATCACAGTAGGTGACTGAATATTGTATATCTTGGTTGGTGAAATGCTCTTGTCCGCTTCCTTAACATACTACTTCTTTATCTGTCTGAATAATATGTGGTTTAAATTGTCTTTTGTAACTATATGTAAAGGTCATATATATAATATGTATATGCAGAATCTCAAGTAAAAGCTTAATAAAACTCTTTAAAAAATAATTTACTGACATCAGTACTGTTTACTACAAATAGGCAAAGTAATTTGGACTAATTTTAAGAACTAGAGGTAGCTTTTAAAAGATTCTCACTTGTGGAACTCTGCAGTGTTGTTATATACTGATGTCTGTTTCTCTCTTTATTTTTTGGTAGAAAATGATGCACCCTGTTGCCAGCAGTAATCCAGCTTTCTGTGGGACTGGCAAGAGTTCTTGCCTTAACGAAGACAATGTGAGATCTGCCGATCAGTTTGACTTGTATGCCACACAGCAAAGTAAATACAGCCACACAGTCAGCCACAAACCGATTGCATGCCAGAGACAAGATGCGTTGAATGAGTCACACTTGCAGACCACGAGTGGCAGGAATATAGAGACAAAAGATGAACTAAAGAAAAAGAAAAACCTCAACCGATCTGGGAAACGTGGAAGGCCATCAGGGACCACAAAATCAGCAGGGTACCGAACCAGCACAGGTCGACCCCTCGGGACCACCAAAGCAGCTGGATTTAAGACAAGTCCAGGCAGACCCTTGGGTACAACTAAAGCAGCAGGATACAAAGTCAGCCCAGGCAGACCTCCAGGTAGCATTAAAGCTCTATCACGGCTTGCAAATCTAAGTTATACTTGTGGCAGTGCAGCTTTTCCATATCCTATGGTGCATAACAGAGGAGTACACGCTGCTGGGGAGACCAGCAGCAAAATCAAACAGCCTAATGAATGAAAGGAGGGAATTAGAAACTCCTTACTAATCCGCTTTACTCTGAATTTTGGCATGTTTCTTGCATTTGGTTGTAGTGTTTGCCTGAGTTTCTAGCTTTTATTTTTATTCAGATAATGCCATAGCCTGCGGGTGCAATTCAGTAACTGAAAGTAATGTTGAGAAGGCACTGGCTTAAAGGGGGTTTTGTGGGTTTTAAATGATCATTTCTAAGAAAGTCTGAAGTGATGCATTATGACTTGGTGTCGATACTTAAGTAATGTCGTGTCCCTAGTTTTACATTTAATTTCTGGAAAATCTAGTTGTGTGGTTATACGTTAAATAAGTGAAATAAGGAGGATGGAATTAGCTGGCTCTTGGGTCATGATGTGGCCTATCCCACAAAAGGGAACTTAGCCAGATGAGTTCTTACTTGATAAGAAAGCATGATGAAGAAAGCAGCAAGCTGCATTTTTCACTTGTGCACGAGCTTCTACAGACCTCAAATAGCCACTTAAAAACTTAAACAAAACCCCAACCTGTTTTTAAAGTGCTGAGTTCAGGTGGCTTTTGTTTTTGAAGCTGTAGGAAACTGAGCATTTGTACAGGACAGTACAGCTTCACAGAGCCTTATTAATACAAGCTCATTTGCCTTTAGGTGGTAGCTGTTCCTTTAGTTCTGCTGGTACAGGATTCTGCTGTGTCGTTTTGAAATGCCTGATAGTACCTATACCAAACCACTGATAATCCTTTGAAAACTGAAGTATTTTCTAAGACATTAAGTACTGTTCATTCTAGTTACACACTTGGTCAATATTAAACAGTATGTTCTTAAATCTGTAAATAGCTATTTACACTGGGTTTTGCCTTTAAAATTTGTGCTTAGGTGGCAACAGTTTAATAGCTTTTAAAGTATTAACCTATAATGTTTACAAATACAAACACTGACAAAAGTGTTTTTAAATAGACACTGTTGCCAAGTTTTCAGACTTCCTTTTGCCAGATATTCCTGGAAATACAGTTATTTTGTTGTTTGTCACTTCTGTTTAAGTTACGGAAGCTTATATATCTACCAAAGGACACCATTTTCATGATTTACAAAAACAAACTCTATAGCTGATGCAAACAGGATGCAGTTTACTGCACTGCTAGACCCCAGTTAGAAAGTAATCCATCTGTGCATGCCAGCTGAAAGAAGTTGTTCTTGGTTAGCTATAAATAACCTTTCTTGTCTCAAACTAAACCATTCCCTCCATCCAAAAGAAATGTTCCATTTTTCAACTGGGTGTGTTTGATTTTTAAGTGTGAAAGTGTGTGTGTGTGTGTGTGTAAAATACTTTCATCTAGACATCAGAAAATCACTCCTCAATGTTGCAGCTGGTTTGTGCTACACTTATTTTACTGGAATTGAAGCTTTTGCTTTCTTTTTCCCATCAGGAAGAAAGTTTACATTTAAGTTGTTTCCATATATAATATGCTATTATTTGTAGCTTAAAATATCTGGGGAGGGGTAATATATATATATATTGCAGATTTTGGGGAGCATAAATGTTTGGGTGAATTGAGCCTGTGCTGAATGATGCTGGTATTTTTTGTTAACATAAATGCTATTCTGGCCTGCTGTCATTTTGATGAGACCTCTTGCTTTCAGTGATGACAACTTACGAAACAGATGTCATGTTTCATACCTTTTTTGTCAGGAAAAAAGCAGCAAGCCTTCAGGTGTTCCAGTGATGCCTAACACATATTGAGCTGGACTTTATGCTGTACTTTACAATAGGTGTGTTGAATTGTTTTGGGGGAACTGTGTATGCACTGGCAACTAAGACAATGAACCTCAACTGTACTGGATGGCTCCTTAGGCAATAGAGGAACTAATGGCAGCTAAACTGCTACTAAAAGGTAGAGTTTCTTCGTGCTGAAGCTATGAAATCCAGTTATACATTCTGTTCCTCACCAAACTCCAAGTCTGAAATTTAGCAGTCTTTCTCAGAATGCCGTAACTTCTGACACATGCAAAATGCTAACGTGAGTTAACCCTCAGGATCGGTGTTGTATTGGCTGGTTTTAATCAGATGATTTTTCCCCAAAAGACTGCTGTAAGTTCTTTGCTGAGCTCAGCTGGGAAAGCAGTTCCTCTTCAGCTGAATGTAGTAACGCAGGAGCGTCCCACCTCACTGGCAAGGAGCGTGTTGCATGTCACCACTGTACCTTGGAGAAACTCCACTTCTTACCTCCTCCTGTTGATCCTGTTGCTCCTGTTTGTTTCTCACTCTTGCATCTCCTCAATGGTGCTGTGCTGTGTGTCAGGAGATAATGCCGATGTATTGCTGTTCTGCTAGTATAATGAATTCTGTATTCGAGTATGCTGATGAAATAATGAAATCAGCTAAGCAATTTCTGTTCATTACAGTGTTTATTAATTACATCAGATGGAATATAATCCCAGTAAAAAGCAATTAATGTTGTCAATCGTGGAATGATGAGCATAAAGTAGAAAAGTGTTCAGAGAGCCTGTAATGGGCTCCTTGGCACTCTGGATTTAGCCAGGAGACCCAGAAGGGCACTGCTGGGCATTTCCAAATTCCAGTTGATTTTCTATCTGGCTATAGCTTCCTGGTGCCATGAAGTGAGGAGAAGGAAAATGAAGTTACAGAGGTTCAAAGTGAACCAGAAACGGAATTTTCAAATGCTTCTGCTTTTCCTATGTATAATCTGCAGAATACATTGTGTTTTTTTCAACACTTTTCTTTCCATGAGAAACACTGAAACAGCATGTTAATGCCTAAACTTTATTAGTACCAATGGGAAAACTGGCCTTTTCCCCCCATAGGATGAAAACATTACTTGTAAGGTTAAATTGCTTATTTTATATTATCTCTCATAATTCAGCTATTGGTAAGCTAGGATCACTGTTGCGTGTTAACACTGTTCAGAAGATCTCCATGTCAAGTTTGGGTTTTAAGAATTCCTTTTAATTATCAAGTTTTTAACATCTTATTTATACATCAATGAAATGTATTAGCTTGCTATTATTCCTTCATGATGCTATACGAGTTCACTGTTTAGTATGCATATAGTAACTACTATTCAGTTTCTGATTAAATTTACTTAAACTTTAAAACCAAATAATTTTGCTACTATAAAGTCTTGCACTGGACATATTCAAGATGCTCGCACAGTATTTTGGCAGAAGAAAAATGAGACACCATCAGAAGTGCTGACCAATAGCAAAGATAGTATCTTTAAAGTCAGCAGTTAGCTTTGTCATTGAGGCAATGTTCGTGTATCTTGGATTTAGTTGAAATGAATCGAAAGGGGGGTTGGAACTAGATGAGCTTAAAGTCATTTCTGACCCAAACCATTCTGTGTATCAAGAGCCATTAAAGATCTCTGTTCTGAATGAAAGATCCTCGAGTTCAGTCAGGACAAACCCAAGCCTTGTCAGTGAAAAGTGATGTGTCTGTGAAAAGAATTACTTGGAACTACAATACACAGAGTAATTCAGATGAGAATTGAACTCCCTCCCCCACGTTTGAAGAGCTTTAAAAGGCAGAGCAATGTGAAGTCATTTGTCTGATGGTTTCATTAGCTGTGACTCTGCTGTCTTTGTTATATGTATAATAATGTTTCCTGCTTAAGAGTTGACAGTTAAAACAGCTGATAACAATCATAAATACTTTAAACTGCAGACTTCATTTCTGACCACAAAAAAAGTTTATTCTTCTCTATTTTAATGCATATATTTTAACACTGCTTAAATATATTTATGACGTTAGTAGAGATTAGACCTTTCTCCTTGTGATTTTTTTTTTTCTTCCCAAATAGAAATACCTGTATTCTAAAATTTGAACCACTTTCTGTTACTTTAATCTTTCATCATTTGCTTTTCCACAGGTTTATTTTGGGGGAAGCAGTAATCAAATAACTAGTATTGGCACCCCATCCTCTGCTGTAAAAAGCCTGATTAGATACTGTGTATGTTTTTATGTCCATGAACTTGAGCTACTCGTGTGCAATTATGTGTATGGGAATGGAGTAGTGTTCATGATCTGTATTTACATCATCATATGGATGTATATTTATTAATAAAGTTAATACTTTAAAACCTAAATGGCTTTTCTCTGGGTTTTCTTTTTAATACAGTTCAAATCCTGCATGAAGATGCCTCTTGGATATGGAAATATGTTTGTTCTCCTGACATTTCAGTCAAAGACAGGTGACTCAAAGTGGCATTGAAATGTTTTGGGGTACCTTGTCCACATTTCACTTCAAACCCTTAGATTAGGGTTAGGGTTTGTCTGCTGCCTCCCCAAGTGTAACTGATGCTGATAGACTGTGTTCGTGCCTGTGTGGACTTCAGAATACAGACAGGGTTGGTGAAAGTAGGGAGGCCACTGTGTTGGGTGATTGGATAAATGGAATTAAATTGATGTTTCAATTAAATAAGCCCACCCTTTCAGTATACTTTCCTTTCTGAATTCCAGCATGAGAGGTGTATTGCTTGCTACAGGCAAGTCCCATAGGTTTGAATTGAGGCAGAAAGCCTGAATGAATTGCAAAGTATCAGAAAATAGGGGAATATTGGTTATTTTAATGAATTGAAAATGCTGCTACAGTAACTTAATTGTTCTTACCCTTCCACTCAAATATGCGAAGAGGGGAGGAAAGGAGTTACATATAAATAGTAAGCTGCTAACTTCTTTTTTCCTCTGTTGCACATGGAAATCAATTTGTAATGCTCATAAACTACACTTCCATGGAATGGTGCTCCTTGTTCATTATTCTGTGATGAATGAGATCTATTTATCCCTGTATTCCAGCAATATTCCAGTTTCTCTTTGTTGGTAAGATGTGCTCTGCATACCCCCCAAACCCCTTTTTTAGTGTAGTTTAGTTTTCCCCTCTATTGAAGTTTTTCAGTGACAATAGGGAAGCCAGGCAGTGCTACCTACCAGCCAGACCAGGTCTGTTTCCTCCCTTGCTCTCCACCGCCCTCTGGTTTCTTCTCATGTACTTCCAAACGTTTCAATACAGGGTTGAAACACTTAAATGTCAGTTGCTTTTGTTTTGCAGACATTTAGGTTGCTTTTACCTGAAAAAAAAAAAAGACATCTGATGCCAGTTTAGTTTGTTTCTGGCTATTCTGGTGATTCTGAACCCGTGGCTTTCAATAACTGGGTATGTCCAGCACTGAGTTGCACAGCACAGCTTGCTCCCTCCTAGCCTAAAAATCAGTTCCTGGGTGTGATACCCTGAGCAAAAAGAAATCAGTTTATTATGAAGAAACTTCAAGTATTGGATATGGTCAGTCATGAATTACATTGTACAAGAATCCAGGCTTTTTGGCTGTTTTGGAAGTTGCCTGACTGCTCCCATGGCCGCTGTGTTCTCTGCCATGTAATGAAGATTTTATGTCCTTTAATACTATATGTATGATCAGACACTAAGACTTACTTGCTTTGCAGCAAGGTTCAGGTTCTAGTTGGAGCTTTGTTCCTCTTCTTACACTAAGGCGCATGTACAGTTAAGACTTAAAATTCTGATGGGACGGACTTTGCATGTTCACGTATATTCAGTGTATGGGTTACTTATGTCAAAATACATTGATTTTTCATCGAATCACAGATGCTCCAAGCCCGTGTGTCCAACCTGGCCTTGAGCACTGCCAGCCATGGGGCAGCCACAGCTTCTCCGGGCACCCTGTGCCAGCGCCTCAGCACCCTCACAGGGAAGAGCTTCTGCCCGGTCTGTAATCTGTGCTTCACTGCAGCGGGCACGCAGGCCGATCCTCGGGCAGGCAGACGCGGCTGCAGCAGGGCCCCGCGGGAGACAAACCCAGCGCGGTGCCGGCAGGGGCTCACACGGAACCGGGCCCGGCCCCGGCCGCGGCCCCGCCGCCGACACAACATGGCGGCACCCCGCCCTCATCGCCATAGGCACGCACACGCACGGCGGCGTCACGCCGGGAGCGGAAGAAGAGCAGAGCTCCGGCGGAAGCGGCCGTTGTCCGGGGAGACGCCGTGCTGCTGAGGCAGCGGGATCGGGATTGGAATTAGGATTGGGATCGGGACCGGGATCGGGATGTGGCGGCTGCTGCTGGCTCTGGCCTGGCTCGGGAGGGCCCTGCCTGCAGGTGAGGCCGGGGGTGCCGTCGCTGGAGCCGCGGTGGGCTCTAGGGCCCGGGCGGTGCGCGGAGCTGACATCTCCCTCCCGGCGCAGGGGCGGCGGAGCAGGGCGCGGACGGGCAGCCCCGCTGCCAAGGGGGCGGCCCCGCGGAGAACGGCGGCGAGCCAGTGCGATACCGGACTGCGGAGATGGCGGACGCGATGCAGGGCAGCGGGGTCCCCACGCCGCAGCAGGCCGTGGTGCTCTCTGTGGTGCCCGGGGAGGCGAAGGACGGCCCGGCGGCCCCCGGGGTTTGCGATGCGGCGGCCGGAGGTGATGCATGCGGCGCGGCGGGCAGCCAGCCCCGGGAGCAGGCCGGGCTGGAAACGGTGCCGCCTGCACCCGCCGAGGAGGCCAACAGCACCGACAGCGCCAAGGCTCCCAAAGTGAGCTGCGAAGACAGGAACACGACTGGTGTGGAGCACCTAAGGCTGCAGATTCTGAACGTGTCACAGGTGGGTTACCCCCTCAGCACCATGTTTGTATTGCTTTCAATGATTGGCTGAGTGCACGTCCCTTGTGTAACATCCTCTGTACTATCAACAGGAGGAAATGTTTGGCCAAGGAGGCTTTTCATGTTATTCTGAGTGCAAAAAAAAAGGAGATACATCTCAGTCCACATGCCTCTGTCTCATCTGTGTGTCTGCAGTGAACCATCTACCTTTGTGCTGCATGGATTAGTGTCTCCCTCTGAAACTGTTAATGGTGCTTATTGCCAGTACCTATTTCTAGTTTGTTTCTTGTAGTTGTTATGTGTATATATGTTGTTAAATAATAAGCTTTTAAAACAACCTTTTAAAAAGGTTAAATACAATTCTTCATCTACTAAAGAGGTTAACCAAAGGCACAGATACTTGATAAGTACTTGATGCGGATCTAATCGATTGCTGAGTGATGCGTTCCTGCATAGAATTCAACTCTATCAAATACATAATCATCCATGTTTGGTTTTCTCCTTCATTCTCTAAGGACCTGATGGAGTTCCTAAACCCAAACAGCAGTGACTGCACGTTGGTCTTGTTCTACACGCCATGGTGCCGCTTTTCCGCCAGCCTGGCACCTCATTTTAATTCCTTACCTCGAGCATTTCCAACTCTTCGCTTCCTGGCGCTGGATGCATCTCAGCACAGCAGGTAACTTGCACTCCCTGTGCTCTAGCATCAGTTTGTTTCCCTTAGCAATCTTTGTGTTTTAAAGCAGGGTGGCGTTTTTTTTCTCAAAAAATGTCCATTTAATTTGCTAAAACTGCCACTTTGTATATTGTTGGTATCTTTATTTCTTCATCCAGTGGATTTCTTCTCCTTCATGCATTGTATTTCTTTATGTCCACCAGTTTATCAACGAGATTTGGAACTGTGGCTGTACCCAATATCCTCCTTTTCCAAGGTGCTAAGCCTATGGCTAGATTTAATCATACAGACAGGACACTGGAAACACTGAAAGAGTTCATTTTTAATCAAACAGGTATGTGAATCAGCCCTGATGTGTCATTGGGAGGAAGAGGCTGGTTGTAGCTCCGAGCTGGGCTTTTCTCTCCCTGCTGTTTGTTCTTTGAAATTAATTTCATGAAGACCTAGAGAGGGCCCAGCAGAGGTTTATAGAATCCGTTGCTGGTAGTGAGCTGGGCTTCAGAGTGTGCTGAAGGCAGGAACTCAACTCGCTGAGCTGCTGTCCAGAACAGGGGAAACAGCAGCGTTTAACTAGAGAGGGTGCTAGAAGGTTTGAGTACATCTTCTTGCCCAGCAGGTTGAGGGAAGGGATTCTCCCCCTCTGCTCAGCTCTGTGGAGGCCCCCATGCAGTCCTGTGTCCAGCTCTTGGACAACACAAGAGGGGTGTGTTGGGGCGAATCTAGAGGAGGTCATGGAGATGCTGTGAGGGCTGTACACGTACCATAGTCCGTGGGATCAGGAACAAAGCTCCAAATGGAAGCAGCTTCTCTGTATTTAATGATTATTTCTGGTGTTGATCAAGTGCCTTCTTTTTCAGGAATAGAAGCTAAAAGTGACGTGATCGTGACCAAGGAGGACTGGGAAGGGCCCCTGCCCAGCGTTCTGACAAAGGGCATAGACTGGTTGCTCCTGTTCTCACTGCTCTTCCTGGCCAGCTTTGTCGTCTATGCCACCATCCACACGGAGAGCATTCGGTGGCTGATCCCGGGACAAGAGCACGAGCATCAGGAATAATCCGAGATGCTGAAACAGGAAAAGAATTTCCTGCTTATTGGTAAAGCAGGAATTTGCATGGACTGGAAGCACAGAAGGACGAGCTGTTGAATTTGGTGGTTGTGACTTCTAATGTTGACTAAAAATCTGCTTTATTTATCAAGCTGTAAAAAGCAAATATGTGGCAATTACTGTGGTAAGTAAACAAATAGGAAACCCATGACCTAAACAAGTATTTCTTAAGCTGATCAACTTATTGTTCCTGGATTGTAACATAAACAGGTGGTGCAGTTCTCCTTTGCTCTCCTGAAGAGGTCCTCAAGCTCCATCGATCGAGATATGTGCAGCATCACCCTGGCCTGGCTGTGTGGCTCTGCCTGGCACGGGAGCAGGGGCACTTCTGCTCTGGTACAATCTGTGGTTCTTTTTCAGATCCTACAGACATAGGAACTAAAGCTGCTGTGTGATGTGGTAAACACATAGAATTAGGATGTGTTGACCCACACAGATCATATTTGGGTTTTGGCTTGTGTATTCCTGGAGTGTTTTAAAGGAAACCGCTGGTTGGTGGCAGTGGTGCTAATTGACTGTCAGGAAAATTAACTATGAGAAAACAGATGGTTTGGCCTTATTTTTTTTTTAATAAATCAGGTTTTTAGTGTAACTTTTTAAGTCACTTTCTTACAGGACTAAAAGCATAAACTTCTGAAGTACTGATCACCTGCCCCACTTAGCAAACCCAGAGATTTATTTAGATACCTAACAGCATGTTTGCTGGTTGCACAGGCTGCAGCTGAGGCTATGCAAAGAATTGATATGGTTTCTGGCTATAATTAATGTGGAAGACTTTGAATGAGGTATGGACTGGTATGGGGGGGGGCTTGGATTATCTGGTTGCATGGCATTTATACTCGGGGTAGGCTTGACATAGTACCCTGATAGGCAGCTTTAGAGTGCAAATTGAGCTGAAATGAAACAAAGACAGACAAACCCAGTAAGATTCACTGTTTGCAGAGCGGTTTATTTATCAGGTACTTTTCTGGTGGATATGTCTTTCTCCTTTGGCAGCCCCAAGCTCTGTATTCCTGTGCACGAGAAGGAAACTCTGCTTGGTACAACGTTGGTATTGCTGCAGCTAAAGCCAGGCGGTATTGTATTAATAAAGAATGAAGAAAATGAATGGGAGCGTTTTTCCTCTGCCCAGCAGTCAGTCAGAGAGCGCGGGGCTGTATTCCCCCCAGGAGTGGCGTTAATTCCTAACTCATTGCTGGATAACGGGTGTGTTAGCTGGAGCAACACCGCTGCCCTGGGAGCAGCGCCCCTCCGCTGCGGGAAGCGCCGCGTTCTGTGCAGCTCCCTTAGAATCGCGCCCGCTCCGCTGCCAGCAGCCGCCACCCGCGGGCCGGGGCCGCTGTTGCGCGGCTCTCCCCGGGCCGGGTGTCCCGGTGCACCGGAAGGCAGCGGCGGGGGCACCGCTTCCCCCGCTCGGGCTGGCGCTGCAGCGGGAGGCGGAGCCGGGGCTGGGGCCATGGCAGGCGGCGGGGCCGCGCTGCGCCGGGCGCTGCTGGGAGTGCGGCGGGCGGCGGGGCTGCGGGGAGCCGCCGGTGGGAGCAGCGCTGCCATGGTGAGGGGCGCGGCGGAGGGAGGGCGGCGGCACCGCGCTGGGCCCTGCCCGGGGAGGGGGGACCGCAACGGGGCTGCGGCCACGGCCACGCGTGCTTGGGGCAGAGCCGTCCGTGCTCCCCGCCCGCCACGGCCGTGAGCCGGGGCCCTATGGGCGAGTGTTTGTTTCATATGGACCCAGTGGGTAATTGCAGCGCAGGTTCAGCCCCTCGCCTTGTACTAACGTTTTATGTAACTAACAGCTGTTTTCCGCTCAAAATGAACGTTACCAGTAGCCAGGCTAAATTCACCATATCATAACGCGTTGTTGGGCGCTGGCATCCTGTGTGCTAAGGTAGTAGTTGTGTACTGATGCCCCTGCTGTGCTGGTCTCACTGCATGTTCCTGCCTGTCCATGTGGCATGCCTGTGGCATGGTGTTATGCATGCAATGTTGTGAAGATGCAAGTGGCATCTCCCACCTTCTTCCCTTTACAAGCAAGTTCCCACTGCTTTCTGCTGCATTTCTGCATAGAGTTGTGATGTGTTGGAGGGGCTGACTCAGGACGTGGCCTTCCCGACCTGTTCCTGATCAAAATGCTGCCATCGCTGTGCTCCAGGGCTTGCATCAAGCTCAGTCTCTGTATTTTTAGTAAGATCTATATGATTTAATTCCAAGTCACAGCATTTTTTCATCAGTACCTGTGTGTCCGGGTGAGGCCTTGGGAAAGTAACTGCAACATTCCTAACTCTTAAGAGAGAACATCTCTGCTGCCAGCCTGGGGAATGAACTTTGTGCTGCCTCCTGGTCACGGTCCTGGACTTTGCTATCGCAAATAAAACCTTCCACCCCCATTATTTCTGTATATTATCAACTAATTTCATCTCAATGCCAGATAATGTATTTCAAGTCAGCCGTTAGCTTTGGCAATTCTTGTATCTTCTTGGAAAAAGAAGAATGCTAGAAACTCGTGCCTGCAACTGCTGTTATAACAACAAATCTGGTATGTGTCTTGCAAGTCCAAAGTTGCATTTGAAGCATAGAGCCTGACTTAGTGCCATTCGGAACCTGTAAACACTGTCTCTTGGACTGAATGTATCCAGCTGAACACAAGTGGTGGCAGCGATGCTGTGAGATTGATTTATGCCATTTGGGGTTGGTTTTGTTCCTTATTGTTGGTGGAAATGTTGCTCTTAGGCCTCCTGCCCCTTAAAGCCTCGCTCGGATCGCATTCATTGCTTTGATTCCTGCTCTGCTCGGGCTCACAGCCCCATCTGGTGGCACTGGGGCTCCTGCTGGTCTCTCACCAACTGGCAAAGGGAAAATACTCCCTGAGCTGGTGGTACCCACAGACCTCCGAGGTCTCTGTGAAGCCTTGGGGCAAAATCGCTCATCCCTTTTGTGGACGCTCTCACAAAGCTGTGCTGGCTGCTGGTACACACAGGAAAGCAATTGGAATGTTGCTGTGCTAGGGAGAGAGGTTCTTCCCATGCAAGCGTTGTGTTGGGAGCTTGGGTTTGTGATCCATCGGTCACAATGCATCATGTAAGTTACTGCTTTTAGTCTCTGCTTTGAGGAAAAATATCAGACCTCTTCCAAGTGCCCCATGGAACTTCCTGCTGGAAGCTCTGGCTTCATGCACAGCTCCAGCACTGATTCAGGTGTTGAAGTTTGATCTGTTCTGCCTATGCTTGCAGTGGCTTCAGTCAGGCTGCTCTTGCTTCAAATCAGGCAAATTTAAACAGAAGCGCTTTGCAGAATTGAGTGCTCATACCGGTAACTCGTGACTTCCCGTGTTTGCATCTGTATTGTCAATTTTCTTCCTTCTCATTGTTAAGTAGAGCTTTTTGTTGCTTGTAGAACAAGCAACAGTAAGAATAACAGTGCGTGTTATCCTTAAGTTATCCTTAAATCCATTCCTGCTTTTTTTGCAATAGTAAAATAGTAAAAGGAATAGTATTAATAATATTTCTATTTTCTCAGGAATAGTAAAGTGCAAGATAGAATATAATCTCCTGTTCTGCTTCTGCCTTTTGACATAGATGTTCTGCAATATCCCTTTTAGCCTTATCATTGTACATTTAGAATATAATGTAAATAATCCTTTATTTATATGGAAGATTTGAAAACGGATGCAAGTGTTGCAGCATCTGTAGCAATTCAGATGAGCAGGGGATGGGTACAGGTACGCTGGTGTCCATGTTGCTTCCTACTGCTTTTCCCTAGTTTTGTGCAAAAGCTTTTAGCACTTAACTGACCAAGGTGCAATGATGCTTTTTGGCTGCTTTAAGTTAAGTTGCTCTATGAAATGACAAACAAAGTGATTTTCCACCTCCTCACCTTTCTACAATCCATAACCACGATTTCATCGTGTGGTTTTCCTAATGTTGAACAAAAGAGAGCCTCAGCCTCCCTCGTGTCACGTTTGTATTTGTTTCTCCTCAATAGTCTTCACAGTCCCACTGGTTGACGACGGAGGAGAGGAACCAGGTTTTACTGGATCTCAAGGCTTCAGGCTGGGCAGAGTTGGGCGAAAGAGATGCCATCTACAAAGAGTTCAATTTCAAGAGTTTTAATCAGGTAATTATTGCCAGATACCACTTTTCATATAAAGGAAATGCAATGACTTTGATTTCCATGCGCTCCGGATGGGAAAACATTTATATTCAGAAATTTGGGAGTAGCTGTGTGGAGCCAAACCCTCAGGTTTGCCTCAACGGATGCTCTCTGATCCTGATCTCATTAGGTGGAGGCACTTTATTCTGTTTTGGAGGTGTTAAGTGAATTTTTTCTAATACTAGTTTCTTGATCAGACTATCAGGGTTAGGGCCATTAATATGGGATTAGAGAAATAATATTTGATTATGGGTTGTTTTTTTCCCCATTCCTAGCACTTATAAGTGAATACTGGAAATATGTAAGTGATGGGCAATGGGGTTCATTTTCATCAGGGAAAAACTTGAGGAAAATGGGTAAATAGAAGAAAGACTTTTGGCAAATAAGATGGGGAAAACGTGATACATTCACTTTCTAAGCATGAAGACAGAGTTCCAGTATGTTCTTGAGTGAATCTATGATTATGTTTTGAATCTTCTCTGGTCCTATGAATCGTAGTAGCTGATCTCACAGTGTGTTCACCACGTCAGACTGCTGGTTAGACCTGGCTGGGCTTATATTAGGAGTAAGGATCCCAACCCACATCTCAAACTCAAAAGAAGACACCTTGGACACAAACTTGCTGTAGAAATACTGAGTTTATATCAACATCTGCTGTCAGCTGCATCCCCCTGAACAACTGAGGAGTCGTGACATTGCTTAGACAAGAGTCACGTTCCATGAGCAGGCATTTCCCTTCTGTTTTATTTCTACATGAGAGGTGAGCGCTTCCTTGGGAGGGAGAGAAGACCCAGGGGTTTGTTTGGGCTATGGCTCTTGCTGAGCTTTTCCCTGCTGTGGGAGGGACGCAGCAAGCTCCAGGCTTAGGGAGGGCATGGTTTATTGGTGTGTAGGGACCAGGAGCTGTGCTGTGAGCTGTTTATTTACACAGACCTTGTGCCTAAACCCAGACCGAGATGTTTTAGGAAGCCACAGTGAGCTTGATAAATAGCACTTTGGAACGCTGGCTCTTTTCTCGCTCTTTCAGACAGTAGTTATGGTAAGGAAAGCCCAGGCAGTAGAGGGGAGGTGAGCGAGGTGCTCCCAGCCCCTTAGATCTGGGTGAAAGCAGAAGAGAAAACAACTGCAGAAGAATCCAGCTCCTGAGCAGGACATAGCTGGACAAGGAATGCATCTGGAGCCATGAGTACGTGATTTCCTGGACTGCACTTCAGACCTGAACGTTAATACAGAACAAATAGGACTGTATCAGCTGATTCAGAGGGCAGCGAAGGAGGGAAGCCCATGAGAGGGAGCTCACAGGAAACCTTGGTGAGATACTTGGTAGAGCAGCAGGGAGACCAGCACATCTGACACAATGAGATAAAGTAACTCTTGGCGGAACTGAGACTTTCAGCCTTTGTGCTTCGACTGTTCATGCAGTAGCATTTCCGACAGGGTATGGTCAAAGTCTTTGTTGGTTCTGCACAACTAGAAATGACTTCTTTTTCTCCCCTGAGTTAATTAAGAAGTGGTTTTGCACACTGTAACTAAGGCAATTAGGTCAGGAGGACTTGGGCAGTGTGCCCACAGAGAGCTCAAGAGACAAATCAGTGTGCTGCACCAGCAGATACCTAGAAAAGCCACTGCTTTAGTAAACATTTACAAAGTTGTGGGGTTTTTTTGACTGTAGATTTATCTGATAGGGTCATATCCATGTCTTCCTCATTTGAAGGTTGATGAAGTATACCAGTATAGGAAGCTGAATATATTCAGATATAATCATTAATAAGTGATGAGTGATACATTTATAATTCTACTGTATGTCACCTTAGAAAGGGTGCTCCAGAAGAATTACATCTTGAATGGTTTGGGAGATGCTGGTGCAGCCTCATTCATTCGTGGTTGGCCTTTATGGATGTCCGGTAAGGCAGAAAGGAGAGCGGAAGGCTGGGAATTGGCTTCACAACTGAACATCAAGCTGGGCAGGGGGTTCTGGGTGGATCAAGGTTGTATGTGAATATCTGAGGGCCCAGTTTCACCTGCTGATTGTTATGAACTAGCTGCAGTGTCCCCATGTGCAGTCGCAGAGGGCAGGAGCCAGTTCTATTACGGCAGTGCAGGAAAAGGCTCAGTGTGTGGATCCCTAGGGTGTTAGGGAAATAGAGAGCAGGAATTTGCCTTTCAAGAAGATGAAGCTGAAAGTAAATTAAACTTAGGCATGTATGCTTATTAATGCTTATAATGACTGTTAGTACATACTGTGTTGATTACAACTTAGGGAAGAAATGGCAGAAGTGGGGCCATACCCTTATGATACTTGCTCTGCAATGAAAAATATAGAACCTGTAGGAACAAATTCTTTCATTTCATGGAATAAATAGTCTGTTTGCAGTATTGAAAGTGTGAATATTTAGTTGAAGTCAAAGGACTTGGAAATATCATTTCCTTGGCCATCTTCCCGCTGCCCTTTTACAGATGGTGTAAAATCAGGTGTGTAAAATACTAATAACAGCAAAAAAAAGGCAGCTGAGCTGACATGAAAGCTATTTCAGATTTATGTGTTGCAGATGATATTGGGATGATTAATGTATTCATTGCTTTCTATTCTTTATTGCTTCTTGCAGATAATGTTCATGATGCATGGAAAATTCTGTGGCTTTAAAATCTATGCCAGGTTTACAAAGTCTGTGTATGTCAACAGATGTTAGGAATATAAACACAACTTTCATTATAAAGTCGTGCAAATGCGTAGACATGAGTTTGCTTTATGTGTATTATTTTCAGCATGAGAATGAAATGAAACTTCTGTGGAACAAGAGTTATTTAGATTCCTGAAGCTTTCAGGCTGAGATTAGCTCAGTTAAAAGCGATCAGCAGCGGGCTGCCTTTGTAAGGCTGACAAGCTAATGACACTTCTGGCTTATGGAACTTGTAACCCACAACTTGAAAGCGCTCATGCTGTTTGTTAGTCCAGATTTGCAGGAGCATAGAATCATGGAATGGTTTGGGTTGGAAGGGACCTTAAAGCTCATCCAGTTCCACCCCCTGCCGTGGGCAGGGACACCTTCCACTGGAGCAGCTTGCTCCAAGCCCCTGTGTCCAACCTGGCCTTGAACACTGCCAGGGATGGGGCAGCCACAGCTTCTCTGGGCACCCTGTGCCAGTGCCTCAGCACCCTCACAGGGAAGAACTTCTGCCTAAGAGCTCATCTCAGTCTCCCCTCTGGCAGGTTAAAGCCATTCCCTTGTCCTGTCCCTACAGGCCCTTGTCCAAAGCCCCTCTCAGGGTTTCCTGCAGCCCCTTTAGGCACTGGAGTTGCTCCAAGGTCTCCCCTTAAGGAGCCTTCTCTTCTCCAGGCTGAACCAGCCCAGCTCTCTCAGCCTGGCTCCATAGGATACATGGTTCTTTTCTCAAGTCTTCCATGTCTCTTGTCAAAGTCGGTTGGATTTGACCAGAAGGTTTAAGGGGCAACTGCCTGTGTGATTACATTTCCTTAGGTAATCACACCAAGGCAGAAAATGCAGTTAGGAAATTACAAAGGTGGGCAAGTTTGCTGATGGTCAGGTTCAGCATTTACAGCTGCTTTCTTTTATAGGGTCCGTTTTTAATTAAGGTTGTTTTTTAAAGAAAAGGAATAAATCATGTAGGAAGTCTCCATAAGACCTCTAACGTCATTTATGAAATGACAGGAAATCAAATGCTCTAAGAGCTTGAGAAGCTGGTTTAAATACAACTTGTGTTTGGAGGCTGCAGGACCCAGGCGAAAGATGAGCCTGAGCGGAGGGGACAGTGAGGAGATGCTTTGGAGCATGGTGTGCAGGGAGAGTGGAAGCACATGTGTTGCATTGCCATTGCGGAGTCTTGGGTTTTGAGAAGTGATTTAAAGATGTGCGAAACCTCTGGAACTATTAAATCAGTTATTATTCTCACTTTGCATTTCCTTCCCAAATTTGCTAGCTCGCTTGCTTGTAATCCAGGGAAAAAATAGCAGACAGAGCATGTTATGGTAGATGCTTTGATTTTTTTTCCCCTCATTGAAATGCCAAGTATTTTCCTTTAGCTATAGAGAGACATTCATCCTTGTTGTATTATTCCAATTACACATCAGAATGAATTTGGTGGGATATGCAATGGATATTCTATAGTTATTTTGACGGTGGTACTTGATGCCAGTGCCTGTAATGTAATCGGTGTCGATATTTCAACTCCCTGCACATTGCTTTGTCTTCTGCATCGATCAAAGAGTAGAAAATTTGTTTTTATATATGTAGGCTGTGTATTTCATTGCTGCTTTATGCACTTAATCTTTTGGCTGTTGGGCTGAAATACGTCCACGCCTTTTATATATTGAAAACATAATATCCTTTAACCTACAATCTGCAGAGCTGAAATGAATTTCGTGTTAAATATTCGGTCGTGGGCCACATCTCCAGCTTTTTATATGCCACAGCGGTCTTGTGGGGGGTTTTTTCTTCTCCATTGTCTGATAGTGAGGTCATTTTCAGTCCTCTGAGAAATTTTATTCCCAGCCAGATGCGGGCCATATATTAAAAGTAGCACCTGTGGCTAATATCACAGCAGCTTACCATAAATTTACATGGTAACTAGGATTATATCTGTCAAGACTGCTAAAAAATGTCTAGATTTAATTTGATTTCCAGTATTGAAGGAGCTCTCCAACATTTTGCTTCATAAGTATATTTTAAAAGTAAAAATCACTCCATTGTTAAGTTTTATGGCACTCCCAGTGCCCATTAAGTTGATTTGTTAAACGGGGGTCAGAATAAAGCAAGTTGGCTACGGGAGGATCGGAAACCAACCCAGTTGTGACAAATTTGGTTCTCGCATGTGAATCTTCTCAGAGCGTGGGGAGTGATTGGATTCAGGCACAGTTTATGTCAGTTGTGTTTAACCTCAAACCCTGAGCAGCCTCAGCCCCCGACTGTCACTTGTGCTAAGCAAAAGATGAACTTGTTTTCATTCATTTTTGGGGGGAATCGCTATTTTAATGCAGTATTGGTCTGATAGAGTTTTGCATTCGTTTGCCCATTGAATGGAAATGAGTTACGGTTTTTATCCACCTAGGTAGGTGCTGGGTTTCATATAGGCTTTCCGAAACTGCTTCGTTTGCCATTATCCTTTGAATCCTCTCCCATATGCTGTGATTTGTGCACCTGCGAAGTTATGAAGGTATTTCTGGTGGTAGTTAGGTTGTTCACTAACTTCCCCGCCTTTATGAATGCAGTAACCGCGTTACAATAAATCAGAATTATTTATGAGTGGATTTAGAGAGTTGAGAAAAATCTTTGTATCTGAAAATAATGAATTTCTGGCGTATCTGCCCGTTGACATTTTCCTTTATTAGAAACTGATAGTGAAGCTTTGGGGACTGGCAGAGGTTAACGTGCAGGATGAAGCAGAGTGAATGAACTGGCGCTGAATGCAGTGTCTGGGAGCGGAGCACAGTAAAAATATATGATTCCTGGATGCTCACACCTTCCTTGAGCTTATTCTAGTGATTGACTGAGGAAATAACGCTCTCACCTCGGCTTTGGAGGGTCAGGGTGCAGCTGCAGGACCTGGACTTGGTCCTGCTTGCACCGCTGCCTGGCACTGCCCATGGAAGGCAGGGAGCTCAGGCTGTGGGTGAAATGAAAGGAGAAGGTTTGGGAGATGGCTTGTTTGAAAGCTTATGAGTCTGCTTCCCTGGCTGAGGAGGAGGTGGCACTGGTTCCCTGGTCAGCATGTCCTGTGTCCAGTGATGCTTCCCATTAACTGGTAGCCAGTGGTGGGAAATTGTGCAAAGTGAGGAAGTCCGTATTGGTGGAAATACATAATTGGGTTGCATCTAGGCAGAAATTGAATCCTTGGTGCCAGGAATTGGGAAATAAAGGATTTATTTTCTTCTCATGGGCAGCATATGTAAGATCAGCCTGTGCCCCAGAATGTTTTCGGGCCAGTGCTTTGCATTTGGCAACATTTTTCTGTTTTAAATAGAGTTGCCTTAGTGCATCAGCAGCCTCATACATCTTTTAAAGGCCAATCTTCACCACTGGCCTTTTCTTGTATGTCTAGGAACTGTAGTTTTGTTCTTCAGTCCCTTTATTAGAACTTCACGGTTGTAATGCATAGGAGAAATTAACGCCTGATCAATGGCAGGGAGGTGGTGAGCAGTGATTGCTCCTCTTCATGCAGCAGGGTGTCTCATCTTTTTGGCTGGGGTTTGTGTGTAAAGATCCCACCCCCCTCACATCCCATCTGCCTGTGACAACACCATAACAGGACCAGTGTCACCATTACAATATCATCATGGCAATTCCACTGGTGTAAGGCTGCCAGGATTATTTAAAATCTCATTATATTGATAATATTAAATAAAATTAGTCCTATTTAAATTGAAGACTCAGCCTGGGCACATGTCCTTCATCTCCACCATGCACGATGTCCTATCCCAGGTGTTGCAGAAGTTGCATCAGTTTAATTCTTTCTTGTGATTGAACTGTAATGAGGGATGCTGATTTTCTTGACGTGTTGAGTCTTATTTCCCCTCGAATAAACCATTATTTTATTATTTATAATCACTAGGGGCAGTGGCATTTCTAATTGCTGCGTTTTCCCCTTCAAGTAGATCTGGTGTATCTCCATTTAAGCAGGCCATTGCTTAAATCTGCCCAGCTGACCTTTGGGCTGCTCTCCAGTTGGCTCTAATGCAGCTGCTTTCCCTAAAAGATGGATTTATTATCAGTCAAGTAAAAATTATTACAGCGTTTGCCCTGCGCTCGTTGCATGCATTGATCTCAAAGTGCAGAAGGAATTATTTGTCAAAATGCCTTTTGGATTTCACAAGCTGTCTTGTAGCTTTGGAGCGGGAGAAATGTTCCTCCTCTTTTTTAGCTGCACAGATTGATTGTTCACTCTGTTTGAATTAAGCAGAACAAACGTTCTATCAGCCATAGGCACAGGGCCACCGCACATTTGTACCAACAGAGAGCAAGTATGAGCAGCACAGTTTGATTTTAGCTACAGTTTGGGCTGTTTCCTTGCTAAAACAGCTTTGGAAAAGGAATGGTGAATCCAATGGGTTTGAATTCAGTTGGACACCTTTGTTTGGGGAAGTGCAAGTCAGGATGAGGCTGTTGATGGAAAGATGATCACTCAGAATAATTCTTTTACCTTTTCAGTCAGGGAAATCTCATCTTCTAACTTTTTATGCACTAAAATGGATTTTTGTGGGAATGCTGGAAAGGTGCTGACAAAATGCAAACAGCACATCTCTCAATCTGGGTCGTTCCACCTTTTGCATCCCCTTGCTTTCAGGGTAACGCCTGTGTTTTCAAACCGTAAATTGCCTTTTCTCCCCCCCCAGCTCTCACTTTCCCATATCTCCTGAAGGAGACGCACACTTTGGGATATGCTTCTCTGCACTCGCAATTAAAAATGGGCTCGGGCTGGCAGAAATAAACCGAAATAAAACTTCCACACCGCCCCTATTTCCAGATGAACCATTACTCACCCAAAGCACATCAAACCCACTTAGCGGACATCCGTTAATCCCGCCGTGAGCCGTCTCGGGCTTTAATGCACACTGTTTTACACGTTAAGGGGTTTGAAGTCGCGGGCCGGCGCTGACCTCTCGCATCTGCTCTTCTCGCAGTAGGAATCTCCGCTCGCCGCTCCCCGTCAGGCCGGATTAACGTGACGAAGAGCAGCGCTTCTGCTGGCTGCAATTGCAGGGGTTGATCAGAATCATTTCTTTCACAAACAATCACGGTTGGCTAAAACGTTACATCTGCTCTCCCAGGCCACTGCCAGGGCCGCGGTTTATCAGGGCGAGGAGAGGGGAACTGGTTTATTCCTCTTCTAGAAAGCCGCAAACCTGCTTCATGTAGGGTTTTTGTAGGGAGGTCTTCCCTTCTTCCTCTTCACGTTGCCCTTTTCTTCCTTGAGTTTTTTTGGGCTGAGATGAAAAGTTGCCTTGGACAAATGTAAGGGTTGGTGGGAGCCCTGTGCTGAGTCAGCTCTGCACCATTGGGTTCATTTGTTGCTAAGGGTGCTCTGCAGGAATACGTTTTGTATTCCTAGGATTAGAGAGTCCTGATTTCATCATTTACTGTGATTTTCCTCATGCTGTGATGAGAAAAGCAATAGGTTTATATATGTAAGAGTATGACCAAGGTGTCCGAGGCTGGAAGACTCTTGGGTGCTTGTAGCAAGCAAAAATACTGTTAGTTGTGCAAGCCCAGGATGTTGTGTTTATGTAATGCGTATGTGTCTTGTAATGCCTAACTTAATAAAACCAGAAGTGCATGAAGGGTTTTCCTTTGTGGTGTGCTCCTATGAACTTCTAACAGAAATTGGATGTTCCCTGGAGAATTAGTGTTTGTCTCTCCTCTGAGCGCATCTCTCTGTTTCCAAATGTTCTTGTGTATAAACGGTGTAGTAATGTAATTTAACATAGCTGCCTTTGTCCATTTCTCCATGACCTGCTCCGGCCACTCTTCCAAATACCAGAGGCAGGAGATGAAGCACAGGTCCAGGTTGACCTACAGATCGCATAGGGAACAGTCGGCATGGTAAACCAGGTAAGGTACCCAACTGCTTAGAGGTTGAAATGTGCCCTGAAGAGAAACTGGGTTTCTCTTCTCTTATAAAAGGCTTGCAAGCATGAAGACCCATTCGGACAACACAATAGGATTCTTTACCAACTTAGTGGAGTGAAATGATTTCCTGACTGGATGTGCAGTGAATGTTCCTCAGTTTGCTTTACTTCACAGCTTTAGGTCTCTTTAGATTCTGGCTTGGCCAAGAGAGTGAGTATAAACCTCTTCAATTTCCTCACACCTCCATCATGAGTTCTTTGCTGCATGTTTGAATTGTTAAGCTTGTCTTTAACAAAACAAGGAGAAACAAAAAAGCTGGCAGTGTAGTGGGTAGGAGGATGCTGGAAGATAAAATGAGCTGGTCATGAGAGCAGCCACTTCTCTTAATCCATCATAAAGCAATGCCTTCCTTATCGCTCCTTGATGTTTTCTGAGAATCATAAATGGCAGAGATTTAGAGGATTATCAGAGGCAGGATATGATTACCTTATTAAGATCTTGGATATTAAACTGGTAGTGTGTGTAATCTTGGCCAGAAGACCAAGGAGAATTTTGCCTGAGCGCTCCCTGTGATATCAGCAGCATGTATGGCATGTGAGCTTCACTTTCATGTCTACAGAATGAAGTCATTCCTTCTCATACAAATAAAAAGAAAACACTGGGGAAAACAGTGGTATTTCATTCTGTAGCCAGGCCTGTTCCATCCAGAACATGGTGTGATGGGATAATGAACTCCCCTGTTCTTCTACACCCATACCTGAGCTCTGTAAAAGCCAGAGGATTTGAGCACCTTTGGGAAGTGGAGCATTCACTTCAATTAATTCTTGCTTGGTCTGGTTTACAATAGCTTCATGTCATGGGCTGGCACTGAGAGATCAAGGACGGTTCATTGCCTGAGCAGCAGCATCCTTGTGCAGTATGCAACACATCAGTGAGCAGAGTCCCTTAGCAGGGATTGGAAAGGTTGGAACTGAGGACTGACTGCACTTTGTTACTGGTTTATTTTTATAGTGGTTTGTGTGATGGTTTTATTAGGGTGCAGCCACGGGTTTGATTTGCTGTGCCAAACATTTGTGTTAACAAGTGAAATTATCATTGTGCCTTCAGTTGCACAGCCAGGAGAGTTTATTATTCTAAGTGACTGATTGCTTTAGCAGGTGCTGGGTTAATGGGGGCTTCCCTGTATTAGTTCATGTTTTTACGTAGGGTGCAAAAAGCTCATTTTAAAAAGTCATGTTTCTTGAAATAGCCATTTTATTTGGTGTAAACCTCCTAAGTGCAACCTTTCTATTCCCTTTTTTTTTAGCACAAAGCACACAGAAATGGCTTGGGAGGTGGAGAGCCACGTTTAGCTGGCCGTGGCTGGAGGATTTCTTCCGTGTTCTAATTCAGTCCTGTAGATGGGATTATTTTCCTTCGTTTTCTTAAAAAGCCAATATAGACACCTGCATTTTTTAATATGTAAAATAACATTTCTGAGTCTGTGTTCACCTAAAGTGGTAAGGAACTGGGGAGAAAAAAGGCATCTATTTTGCATATTTCTATACAAATTCATATATCACAAATACCACACACCCTTGTTCCAGGTTTGGTTGGGATTTAGGATGTCTACTTTGCAGTACTTTATGGGCAACTATAATTATTTGTATTGACCTATAAGCAGATGAATGTCTTTTTTAATATGGTTGTATTGACTTTTGTCGCTCCCAGAAAGAAGTTTTTATGCTGCTTTAAGACATCTCCATGTTCTCCTACTCCACTGAGTCTGTAAATCGTGTTGATGGAATAGGTGGTTAATTTTGGTGTGAAGTCTGTTCATTGAATCACTGAGAATATTATCTGCTTTCTGTTCGTGAAATCCAGGTGCAGTCACTTACCGTAATAAAAATGAGAATAGGGAAAATGATCCTTGGCACTGAGGCTGCTGGAAAAGTCAAGACGTGACGAGGAAGAAGGTAATAGAAGTAACGTTTTGTGTCATGTAGGAGAAAAATAGGTATAAATTCAGTAGTTATGAAAATCCTGATATAAACAGGATGAGAAAAGATAAAAGTCAAGGGGGTTTGTGCAGTTGAGGTTTTATTAAGCACGAGGGAAGATGAAGGTGAAGCAAGGAGAAGGCTCTGAGAGTAGGTCAGTGCTCTCTGCCTTCCTCTCAGACCCTCTTCACTCATTGATCCACATCCCTTGGCCTTAGCAGAAAATCTATATCTGCTTTTCAGACCAGTTGAATCTCAGATGGGGCAAATTACACTTGCACCTGCTTTATGGCAAAGTGATGTCATGGCTTAGGCTTGGAAGAAGCCTTTGACTTGGACTTCTGGAGAGCTGTAGCTCAAGCATCATTAGGGCCATGTCACATCTTGCGCAGCACCTGGTCTGGGTTGTGCTGAGTGAGCATAAACTTCCCTTGGCTGTGAGCTGCTTGGGCTTTTCCTGGGACAGCATTCCTGGAATTGCCTTCTGTCATCTCCTGCAGCTCTTGACATTGTACTGGTACCTGTGTGAGGAACGTTCCCGTGGAGGAAAGGCCATGCCTCCGAGCTCCGCTGCTCTCTGCCTCCATTTATTCTTCATGTTCTTGAAATTGGTAAATCATATGACAATAAACAGAAATACCCTCAATGAAGAGAGAAGGGGAAACTGTTGTTTATCTGGTCAGGTGGTTTAGATTAGCAGTGATGCTGGTCTGTATTATGTTACTTTAAATCATAGTGTCCCAACAGGACATAAATTATGAAGATTGTTACAGTATGTTTTATCCAATGTAAGATCAACAAATTGGAATAATTTTTTTAATAGGAAAATCAGTGCTTTGGCAAGGTTATTGCTGGGGAATTAAATTTAACTTGAGCTTTGCTTGCATTATTTCTTAATATATAAAAACTATTTGCATAATGTATGAAGTATAAACATTTTTAGAATCAAAGGCAAGAATGCCTTTTCCAAGATTACAGAGAGTGGCAAACTACTTAGAATAGATCAGTGTTTGTGCTTTTGCTGTCAAAAATGTTTGATATAGAGCTGGTGAGCTAGTTTCTTCACCGACATAATTGTAAACAAGTGTTGGGAGACAGAAACAGCCTTCTTTTGTAGGACATGGTGTAAAGGTTTTCACATACACTGCTGCAGGTCTAACATGGAAAGCAGTGTTTACAGCTAGAATAGGAATATAAATAGGTAACTTTTTTGGAGGGCAAAGCAGCATTTCACTTTTGTATAAATGATGTGTGCAGAGAAGTATGAGGGATGCGAGCAGTCAGCCCTGGCTTTGAAAGCAGTATTGTAAACGCAGGAAAGCACAGAAATGAAATTGGAAATTGTGGGGGTTTTGTTGCAGTTTCACATTTTATTATGAAGACAGAAATGGCATCTCAGTGCATGCCAGTGAGTCGGTAGTATTCCTCTTGCCCCCTTTCTCTTTATTAGTGTCCTTCAGGGTTAGGAATACTGCTCTCCCCCATCACAAGTGATGCATTGGGAATGGGAAGATTGGCTGCATTCACAATACTTTGCTGCTCAAGCTATTAAACAGGAGAAAACCAGATCTCCGCCAGTGGTTTTCACCTCCAGACCATTCCGGGGGTACCTGGGTGGGGTGGGATGAAGGGAGCAGGGAAATGTGGGCACACTCTCACTGGAGAGATAGGGATGTGAATAAGCGGAGTTCAGCTCTTTTTTGGAGTGTGTTTTAGTTGCGTTGTGTCCTGCTGTTCTTGGGATGGTATTTAAAAGGGGGAGAGCAACGGGAAGGTGTTCCCCTGATTTATGTCACGGATTAATCCAAACAAGGCTTGAAAGAAAAATAAAGGAAAAGGAAAATACCTAATGCCGCATGGATCCAGTGTTCCTGGGAATGGTTCAGGTAGGCCGATGATGCCAACAGGGCAATCCCAAAATGGGTACATGGTTTTGAGAATGAATGCCTGTCCTCCTGTGCTGCCATCACTAGTTGGGTTCCTCTCTTCTGCTGTTTTAACTACGCTGTCACTCTCAGATGGAGAGTGTGGCTTTGTGAGTCTTTGTTAACTGAGTAAATAGAAATAAAGCAGCATTTTTTTTCAGAGCACAACATAAAATATCATGACAGCCCTTGCGATGAGCTAAGCATAACTTACAATAGCTCAGCATTAAAAAGCTTTTTCCATTTATCTGCTGGCCCGTAGCTTGCTGTTAGGTAGTAACATCAGCTGGATGTGTGAAAGCTTCTGCAGTTTGGAAGTGAACCTTAATGATCTGAGTTTATTGTTGTTATAAGTGTCAAGCTGCTAAGGAGAACATGTGCTGTATCCTGAGTATTTTTTACTCTGGGTGAATGGAAAGCAAATGTGTGAGGCATAGTCATCTCTTGCCTTGTATGACAAGGACTCTGTAACTTGTTTTACTTGTTCATTCCCCACTGATAAATGATGCAGATGAAGCCTGTGTGGGTGGGGAAGGGAAGACAGGTAGCCCTCATACCACAGAAGGTCAAGGTTAATGCTACCTCCAGCATTATAATGACAGATGGGAGGCAGAAACCTTAATGTACTTGTGATTAGCATATGGTTTCCTTGGCTGAGTGTCCGAAGGATTTAAGAAGCCCTGGTCCGCACTTCATAGGGTTCACATTTTAAAACAAACAAATAAAAAGTGTGTAAGGTTTTATTGTTGAGCCTTTCAGCTGTTTTCCTTGAATATCTCCACTTTTGAGTCAAGTACTGTCAGCTGCTGTGTTCTGGAGATGCACTGGGGTAATCCATCACCAGGGACTCGCGGGCGGGTGATGTATTAGCACGACATATCGACCTGTGTTCCTCTGATGTATAACTCATCAAGATAATGTTGGCAAGCATTGTACAAAAGGCAGCATGTTTAAAACGTATTAAGATGAATTGATTCCTTGCTTAAGAAGTGTGAAAGGAAGAATAATAGCAGATTAGCTCTGGGATACTGTGGTTCTCCCGGAGCCGTGCTGCGTTGTGCGGTGCAGAGGGGCAGATGGAATTTCATCTTTCCTCCCACTTCTGACAGCAAAGTGTCTGGCCCTGGTTTTCCCATTCTCAGGCAACAAAAGTCACATTAAGTCTTATGTTGTGATGGTGTATTTTGTCATTTTGAAAAGCAGTTTGGCCAGGTCTGGAACATTTTGTGCTACCTGATTTGTTTTGGGGTTTGTTTTACTGTCTTAGGTTAACTTGTTCTAAGAGTAGCCCTGATTTTTATCTCATGAAGACGTACTATGGCTGCTAGTATTTAAAAACCATTTTAGAAGTGATTTTATGACTGAAACACCATTAGTTTTTAGTTCCTTCTTCCATGGTCTTAACAGGCATGAAGGGAACTCAAGGCATGTCCTTGTCTGTGCAGGATTGCTTCACTCGTTGCTGCTCCATGGCTCTTTACAGTTTGTTGCAGGGACTCTACAGTCTGCATTACTTGGGTGACTTGATGTACTTATGTAGGGTAACCTGGATGTTATTTTAGCCCAAATGTCCTGAAAGGATTAAGTTGAAAATGTCTGTCTTATATGCCTGTCACTGACATATCCGAATACTTTATAATATTTAGTACATCAAACCCTCACTTAATGCTTCTTTATGGCTTCTAGATAATGCACCAATCCTTTCTTTTTCCTCTGTTTTATTTTTGAGGGAAAAATCTATAAAAGTTCATGTTAGTGACCAAGGGGCTGCAAATCTCTGTTATTAATAGTGAAAGTCAAGACTGTGTTGAGTCTTACTGGTGTGAGTAAAGTACTTGTCCCACTTTCATCAAGAAACGTGTGATGGTCTGATAAACTCTGCCCACCAATGCAGGTTTGACAATGATCTTGTACTGCAGACTCCAGAATAATTCCCATTATTTTTAATTCACATTGAAGAAGTGCAGACTCCTGCTCCAATTAAGGTTGGTTGTGTCGCCGGAATGTGGTAATTACTTTAATTGATCACAAGATAGTTTCCTTGATCACCAATTAGACCAAATTACCGATCAAGTTTCAAGACGTGAAGATATGTCCAAACTGATTTTGTGTAATAGTGTTTTCATATCTAATCAAACCTAAATATCTTTTCCTTCCAGAGCCAATTGTATTTTCTGTAAGCAAGGTTACGGCTCTACAAATATAAAGGTGATTCATCAACAATAGCCTTGCAATTCGTTTAATTAGCAAAGGAAGTATTTAGGACCTTAATGGAGATTGCGTCGGTGAAAATTGCTCCGTAGAACCGTAGCTTATTTTCTTAGTGGGAGATACTTTTTGCATAACATTAAAATAAGCTAAAATGGAAGAAGTAAGTTATTTTGGGTGATGGAACTAGATGATCATAAGGTCCTTTCCAACCCTAACCATTCCATGTGCAGAGCAGGGCATGCATGAAGGCGGGCATGCCTCTTGAGTGATTTGTCCTTGACCATAACACCAGGTTGCTGTGGTTGGGACAGCTGTGGTCAGCTGTAGCAATCAGCAGCAGGACTAGGGAGGGTCCTCTGTGCCAGAATGAATTCATTTTCGTTACTTGTACAGCCCCAAGTTGAGCATTCTTCGGGAGGATGGACAGTTTTGAGATTGGTGTCCATTTTATCCACCTTGAGGATGTTTTACTGTCTGCAGGGGAAGAGGCAGTGGGTTGATGTGGTGCACCGGTTGGAGAGGATTTGGTGGTCCACTAACCAGGAGGATTTATAGTCACAAAGTGTGAAGGAAAGTCTGCAGAGCAAATCAATTTAGTGGACTCATTTGCTTGCATAGTTCACTCCATTGGAGCAATGATTATTATCACACAGTCAATGAATTGTGTTTGTGTAGCGTAACCTGTGTGTATACATAGGTGGGGGAGTTCCTGGGGTGGACAGACACCAGCAGAGCAAACATGAACCTAGTAGAGATCTTCATAAATACAGTGTGTATTTTTTTATCCTTATTGTTTGTACAAAGGCAGTCCAGTTGCTGTTTGAAACTTTTGGGGACATTCCTGTGTATAGATTCCTGTATTAGAAATAGCATTTCTATGGAGACTCTAAAGCCATTTAAATCAAATAATCATTTAGCTTTATTAATGCAGAAGTTTTCCAAATCATTGCAAACTTCTAATGTACAACTTGCAGCTTTCTCCTTCAAAAGTTGCTGCTGAAACATTTGCAGTTTTTTAAAGCAGTTGTTCACTCCAAGTAAAACTAAACTGAGGGAAGTCAGATTTTCCTGAATTTTGGAATGCTCTTGGGTCAAAGAAAAAAGCTTTTTAATTGCTGACAGTTTGGTGATTTCCAAATGACAAACCTCATTGGAATGATTTTCTCTGATTATAACATTTGCGTTCGTTTGACTGGCAAAGCAACTAACAAAGTCATACTTCATCCAGGCACCAATTCCTTTTTTTACTTAAAGGTTTTTGTAATTTGTGAGAGGAAAAAAGACTTGAAACTATTATCAACCATTATATGTTATTCATTGACCACATGTTTGTTTGAAATGGCCATCGCTTGGCAGAATGCGGACTACATACGTTCTCTTCCATAAATTAGCACTAAAAACCTACCTAAATCAGGTAGAGTTTTGTTGAGTTTGTGTTATAATATGAACCAGACTATAATGTGGATGTTACTTTAGTTTTGCATGTTAATTCAGGTCCTGAACCTCAGTAGATGGAGCTCGGTATGAACAAAGCCTGCTGACTTAGAGGCGTCCTGCTCACGGACCGAGGCCCTTTGGGCCCCGCTGTGTAATTGCATCCTTGATTTACATGGACATTCTAATTTTCTTTATAATGCAGTGATTTGCCCCGAAGTATTTTGGCAAGAGCCTGCTATTAGTTTCTTTTTGGGGCTGTGATAAAACTTGCGTCCTGGGGGAGCGTGCCGTGCAGAATATAGGGGCAGGGGATGGGGAAACCTCTTTTAACTCATTTTAAGGGGAAATGTTTTCTCCTAAAGCAGATGGGCAAACCCACCTGTCCCTTTTTCCCCTGGTAAAATAAAGGGCAAAAATAGTTACATGGAAGCATGAGTTCCTTGAAGTTGTATCAGTAATACTGTGGCATGATGCTTAATTAGAAATGGCACGTGTCTGAGATGCAGTAAGTGATGAAGGGTTTGGGGTGGGTGTTTAAAATCACTGTTGGATGCCAGAGGTAAAATCATTGATCTCATGCAATGGCTTTGAATCCTGGAGTAAGTAGCACTGAACAGTGATTTAACAGGGTCTGGAGGAGATGATTTCAGCAGTCTCAGGAAATGCTCCAGTGGTGTGAGATGCTGAAATGCTCTTTTAGCACACACAAACCCTAGATGCAGCAATCTGGAGCATCTCTAGGAGTTTTGGATTGAATCTTGCAGATCCCCTGCCAGTCCTGGCAGGTGAAGGAGTATTTTCCTCTTTGCTCTTTCTCTCCTCAGGCTTTTGGATTTATGACACGTGTTGCTCTACAAGCAGAGAAGATGAATCACCACCCAGAATGGTTTAATGTCTACAGCAAGGTAATGTGTTCGCCAGCTCTACTTACAGGCATGGCAAGTTAAGGAGACCAAACCACTCTCTGCCTTTGTTTTTGTAGCTTATAATAGACAAGATAAGGGAATGGAAATAGATTGTGTCTTTATAAAGAGATCTGAGATTTTAAAGAGATGCTGAGATATTTGTAGTGGTGAGGAATCAAGAATCAAGCTCTTTGTGATTGCTGCCAGCTGCATGGTTTGGACCTGTAGCTTCACCTCTCGGCCTTTAAACTCTTATTTAGCCATCCTGAATAAATCACTGTTTGGAAACTACCCACCAACTCTTATTCCTTTCTGTGCTGCAAGTCAGGAGCCCAGCAGTGTAGGGGTGGTAGGGTGTCTGTGTAGGTACCTAAATGGGAACCTGGTGCTCTCAATTTAGGTTTGATTTTCTAAACCTTGTAGGATCCCACGTCTCAACATAGCAGCATATAACATTTGTTTATAATATTACCTAACTGATGGTGGTCTCGTATTTACAAGGGTTGCAAGGTATGAATGAACCCGCGAATGAAAGGTGCTGTGTGAAGGGGGAAATTATTGCTCTCCCTTGATTTTTATTTCCTAATACTTCTCATTGCGTTGTCCTGAGTTGGTTTAGCATTTGGTGAATATATGGCAATACCGGTAAAAATATATTGAAAGGAGATATGGACAAGCAGCCTGTGTCTTGGAATCACTACAGCAGGGCATCTCCACCTCTGTTCCCTGTGGCGGCATCCCCGCCACTGGCTCCTCTCCATCAGCCCATCAGGTCACCTTGTTTAAGGGGACATTAAATGACCACTGGGCAAAGTACTGGTCACCTGCTCTTCACGATTTTTTTGTCTTTCCGGACCATTCACAATTCATCTTTTTTCCCCTCTTCTTTCCTCCCAAAATCTCAGTCGAAGGCGAGACAAACCCAACTCGTCATCTGCCATAGTCTAAACAAACCAGCGCAGGCAGCTGCGTCACAGCAAACCGCTCCAGCCCGTTTGTTTTTCTTCTTGAAAGTAATCTGCACCAAGCTTAACCATTTTTTCACCTTCGGGGTGCTGGTTTTTAACAAGCTCCGGAGCCCCTGACTGGGCCGTTGGCAGCCTGGTCCCTGGCCCAGGCTCTTCATGAAACCGATCCGTGGGATTTAAACGTAAAGAGTGAGTTATTTAATCAGACGCCTCTTCTTGAGTGAAACCCAAGAGTGCAAAGCCTGTTTTCTTCTGTGAAGGGGCTCGCTTTGGTTAGACTTCAGGCTCTGTTGAGCCTCCCCACCTACAACGTCTTCTGCTTTACATAAGCAGTGAGCATCCAGCTTGCTGCTGGTGGGGAGCATCGTGTAAAAGCAGTTTGCCAGAGACACTCAGCGTTCCCGATGAATTCCTGCTCAATTGTGGCGGAGGTGAGGATGGTTTTGTAACCCCTTTCTTTTCCCTTCTGACAGGTTCAGATAACTCTGATTTCCCACGACTGCGGTGGACTGACCAAAAGAGATGTGAAGCTGGCTCAGTTTATTGACAAAGCTGCTGCCTCAGTGTAACCAGAATGTAAAACACTTCAATACAGCGTTCACCAGTATTATGTAATGGTGTCCATCATTCCTTGTAACTCTTATTTCCCAAATCTCCTGAGACAGGATGCTTTGTAAAGAGTGGTTTAGCTTTCTTGGCCTTTAAGATCTTAGTCCTGTGACCCCTCTGGATGCCTGTACTTGTCCTTTGCCATCGCTGGCTCTGCATGCGGATATAGCAGATAAATCACCAAGTAAGTTTCAAACAATGCTTTTCTAGAAACTCTAACAAGCTGGAATGAAAACTGGAGCCCAGCCACACATGTTGGTGTTCCCCAGGCCCACAGGAGCCCGCCTGCTCCATGCCCAGGCACTTCCCTACTATAGATTTATACATCTCTGCACTTCAAACAGCGGGAGAGCAGCCAGGCTGGGTCAGTCCCTCTGAACTGGTCCCTCCATCTCTGCCAGCAACCCATGGCAACTACAAGGGATGCTGGTGCGATCAGTGCAAGCAGCTGGTGCGATCAGTGCAAGCAGCTGCTGCTTCCTTGGAGTTGCAGCTCAACTGGCAATTACAGCTTTGTAGTTCAGTGTTTATTCTGTGCTTGTCTGATGGCTCTTTGAGCCCTTTTGCACCCACAGCCCAGCCCAGCCTATACCCAGCAGCAGTGTGGCTGCCTGAGAACCGTTCCCCATATCAGATGCAGCACTGGATCCTGCAGTTGCTGAGAACTTCAGCTTTTGGTCCAGCAAATACAGAAAGAGCCCAGATCACACCATGAAGTGAAGCACGTGCCTGAGTGTGTAGCTGGGCCGGGGCAGGACTCATCACCTTGCAGGATTGAGCCATTATTTGTGTTGTAACACTCATACCTGCTGGATCCGGGCACCATCCAGAGCTGCCGGCAGTGAAGGAAGCGGCATTAGCAGGATTCTTGCTAAGCTGGGCTCGGCTGGAGCTATGCTCACCCTTTTTTTTCCCTCTGTAGCTACAATTACTCATCGCAAACATTGTTCCAGGAGCTGCAGATCCTGCTGACGAGCTTTAATTTCTTCCCTGGTTTCAAAGTCTTTGTTTTTATCCGATGATCCTCACCGAGACAGATTTCCACTGCCGGCAGGGAGATTTCAACCTGCTTAAGGCTTGCAGAAGGGCCTCTGGGCTCTGCAATCCCACTGCAGTGTCCCCAGCGTGCACTGTCATGCCCTGCAAGCAGCTCTGGGTGCGGAGCTCAGGGGAGATTGACACCTCCCAAATGCCTGAGTGCATTGCTCGCATGACACAGCCACCAGCTACTGAGAAGTGAGATCCGCGAGTGCCAGCGTCTATATCGGGGGGTGTACGCGAGGTGTGTGGTCTTTCAGACATTTGGGATGCAAAATGCCAGTAGCTGCCATGCGAGTGTTGGTGTCGATAAAATAAGAAAGGTATTTTTTGTTAATCCTTAGCAAGCGCACTGTCATGTGCTAATTGATCACAGGAAGCAAGATGGAAGATGTCCGGGTTTATTATCAGTAACACTACTTGGGGGATCGAGTTAAGACCTAAAAAGACCCAAATTCCGACTACGTGCTCCGAAGCGCGCTGCTTACAAAGTGCCTTTCCCCAGTGAAGCATTTCCCTGATACGGTTTGGAAACGGTCACTGTTGTGAGGAATGAATAGAGCTAAAACAAACAAGGAGGCTGTGATGTCTCCTGTCACGGGGGGAGGGGGGTGAGTGAAAGGAGCTTCCCCCAAAGTTTTGACAACATCTCTAACGAACTGTGACAACTCTCTTGTTAGCAATGGGTACAGAACGCGTGCGCTCGGAATAAAACCAATAACATCAAATTCCTCCTCTGTGATCTGCTGCTTTATTATTGTACATATGTGACAAAGCTGTTTAGTTTTCAGATAAATTGAAGATAAATAACATTTAGTTACTGGGAGGTCTTTGGTTTAGAATATTGATGTTTATTTACATACTCCGAGGCAAAAAGAATCCCCAGCAGCCGATGTAGCTGCAGAGCTGCAGTGTCCAGCTATGGCAAAGCTGTGCAGCCGTGGCGCTTGGAGGATCCCGAGCGGCAAAGAGGCAAAAACACCCCGAAAAGGGCAGGATGTCTTTGAAGCCCTCAGCGTTTCTAGGTCAGTGCTTGTTTAGCCGCAACTCCTTGTTAACTTCTGGGCATCCCACAGGCTTGTGAGTGCCTTTTGCGAGCGTTGCTGTGCAACACCAACAATAATAGAATGAAAATAGTGAATAAACGGCTTCTGCTTTCTCTTCCAGTGAGTGCTGGCTGCAGGGGCAGCCTCACAAGTGAACTCCTGGCGCTGCTGATGCCATGAAGAGGTTCCCTCAGGGCCCCCAGGCAATGCCTTTGCCTCCATCCCTGCTTGGTTTTGTTTGGCTGCTGCTGTCTGTGAGCTGGGAAGCTTCACCCTGCAGGAACCAGGGATTTCCTTCATGATAAAAGAACCTTTTGTTTTGGGGCGGTGGTTTTTATGGACAAGATTCCCAGCATTTCTGAAACACATCCCAAAACTGCAGTGAATACCCATTGAATTCCACCTCCCACCCCATCTCAGCAGCATCCCCAACTCACTGCTCTCAGCCCCGTGATGCTGGGGAGCCCTGACCCACCTCCATGTAGCTCCCTAAATCCACAGCACCCAGCTTGCAGCCTCTCCACGCTCCTGCATCTCCCCAGCTCTTCTTCACCAGCACTGTGCTGCTGGTGTGTGATGAGTGCAGGATGCTGAGGACCACGGGGAGCGGATGGACAGCTTCCCTGACAGAGCTGGAACTTCACAGCAAATGTATACAGCAAGGATTTAATGACAGGCCCTGGATTTGGGCCAGGAAACAGCCTAAGGCACCTTATCCTGTGAAAAGCATCATCAGCTCTGCTCTGAACTAAAGTAGCCAGGGTGCAGGGGCTGGGTCTTTTCCAGGTGATGTGATGCTCTGTAATGATACAGCTCAAGCAGTATCCAGCTTCTCTGTGCTGGCTTCTCCTTGGGGTCAATGTGGTGTTTGGTCCCCATGTGCCTGCACCCCAATGCTCTTCCTGCAAACTAATCACATTTGCCTCTTCACTGCGAGGCTCAGCTCATGGCTCGCAGTCACCAGCTTAAATATTCCTCTGGAATGTTTGGGGGTTTTCTGCTGTAACACTGATTCTGGCTTGAAGTATTTGGATAATCCCGCGTGAAACAGCCTCCTCTTGCAGGTAACTTCCCTGTGCCGAGGCTGATTGAACTCGCTGTGTTCCCTCCAACCCAGTGTGGGAAACACAGACCCTGGGAGACCCTCATATGGTGCTCTGTGACCACAGGAAATTAAAAAGCAAAGGCTTGAGGCTGAGCCCTCAGGAAGGATGCCGGCAGCATGCAATGCGGTTGGGGTCGCTGCTCCGGTCCTGCGAGGCTGGAGGTCACACCTCCACAGGACTGCCTCTGAACCAGGGCCAAGGGATAATCCTTTCCTCTCCTGAGAGTGGGAGCCCAGGCCCAGTAAACTGCCAAAATCATATTGAAAGGGGTGACTTTGGCGCTGGGTGGGCTCTGGGGATGGAGTCCCCATGGGCAGTCCTGCAGGATGGGATTAGGCAGCAGCAGTCTGTGTCCGTGTGTGAGTTATGCTCAGGCTGTGCTGAGATTCCTCCTGCCCTTCCTCCTCATCCTCCTGCCTGCCCACACTGGTGTGCTGGTGGAGTGCCTGGGAGGAGGTTGGTTTTCTCTGAATTAACCTCTCTCATCAAGGGCTCTTTGGACATTAGAAGACTAAAGAGGATGTGTCTTCCCCCAGCTCCTCGAGGCTGGAAGGACAGACTGACATGGTTACTCTCCAGATGCTTCCCTGTCGTCTGTGACACATTCCCAGCTCCAGGATGGGGCTGGAGGGATCACAGCATCCCTTGGGATGTTTCCCAGCTGCTGTGCCAGTGGTAACAGCCCCACCATGAGCCCTGGGGGTTCAACAGAGTGAAACCACAGGGCAGATCCCATTGGACCAAAGCTTTTGGTTGGTTTCTTTCCCCTCAATGGCTTGGCCCTGGCTCAGGCGTGCCTGCAGCATCCCCACGTTTTGGTGGTGAGCGCAGTTCCTGGCTTTGCCCAATCCTTGCTCCAGCACTGCCTCCATGCTCAGCCTCGCAGCCTCCAGGTCCTCTCTGCTCTGCTGCTCCCTCATTGCGCTTTTCAATCATGCAAGGCACAGTTTTGACAGCCTTGCACTTCACACTCAGAGGTGTGTGCATCTCCTCTGGCCTTTCCACCCTCAGCTTAATGAAGGGATTGCCAGTTAACTGGAGCTGATGAGTTCTGCATGAGCTACCTTCAGTTTTTCCACCACTGTTTGCTCCAAGAAACAAATATTTGTAGTTTACACAAAGCAGCACCTCAGGATTAGCCAAGCGTGTGTGTCCTGGAACAAGTGCTCGCAGAGCGCCCAGGCTAGCCGGCACAGAGGTGCTGACTAGTTGAAATAAGTTGGCAGTTGTTACTAGTCCTTCTCCTAAAGAACTAAGGTAAGAGGCAAACATGGATGTGAGTTATCCCACTGACATCAAAGGCCGTGTTCATGGCAGCGCCTCTCAGGCTGGTGATCAGTTGCAGAATTGGACCCTTTGGTGAGGAGCTGGGAATTCGTTTGTGAATGAACGTTGGAAGGAGTCCAGGCACGGCTGTCAGAGCTCCCCCAGCTCTGCCCTTGTTTCTGACAGCAGAAGGACACTGAGTTCTGTGCCTCCCTGCTGGGCGATGCTCATGATCTGCATCATCTCCATCAACACCATCCCCCTGGCTGTGGGGACCAACCGCTGCTGCTTGTTGTGCTGGAGTTCCTATTTGGAGGTGAGGCTTGGTAGCCAGGAGGGGTTGGATGGAGGGGATGGGGGTTCAGGCCCTACAGATGCTCAGGTGGCTTCCAGCCTGCTCTCCTTCCCTGTGTCGTTGCCTGCTCTAGCCCAGGGCCTGGATGAAATGCATTTCAGCTTCAGACCCCTTCACTTATCCAATAACGACCATTCTTAACACGCAATTGTTCAGTCCTTTCCATGGCAGCCCTTTTCTCCCTGTGGTTTTAGCACAGATAGTTTAAGCACCCTTTTAATACTTATTTTTACATTGAAAAATCCTTTTCGGTTGCACTCCTTTATTTCCCTGTCTTGCACAAGCCAGCTACTGTATGCAAACCTCTGAGCCTTAATTATATATCCCATTAATATATAGCCAGACCTGGCTAATGTCAAGAAACCCAGTCACAAACGCTGGAGGTTTCTGAGAGCTCTGGCTGCAGGACCAGGCTCTGTGCAGGGAAGCAAATGGCCCCGAGAGGCCGATGGGGTGTGTGATGTGTTGGGATGTGACCAGGACCCTTCTGTGCTGGGCAGTGACCCGTGATGATGATTGCAGAGGGGTGAGCTTAGCTCTCGTTTGAAATGGTCCTCATGGGCAGAGGGACGTTGTTGGGGATATTTAATGTGGAATTGCTGGTTTCATGCACGGGGTCTGGCAGCCACAGGCAGCTGCCTGGGGTCACCTCCTCCTCTGTCCAAGTCACAGATGCTTTCTTCATCACACTGAGCTTTTGCTGAAGCTGTTCATGGGTCTCATCACCTACTGGGAGAGCAGCTACAACATCTTGGATGCCATCATCCCCCTCGTTGCCTTCCTCCAGCACATCTTGCCTATGGGCACCACCACTTGGACCCACCTGGAGGGAACGAACAGAGGTCTCCAGACCTCCCACCTACTCAAGCTCATCGAGCAGAGCAGCAGGATGAAGGTAAAGCACTGCTTGGTGGTTGAATCACAACAGACATGGGGAATCCCAAGCCCAGGAACAGGGGGAGGCTTTGCTGTACCCAGGTATTGGGGACTGCCTGGCCTAATAGGGACTGAGGCTTGTGGTAGCTCATGAGCAAAGGCAAAAACTTATCATTCCCGATTTTTTAAGCATCCCATGGCTTGGCCGTTGGTTTTCCTCCTGTTTCTTCTTCCCCAAAGGAAGAGGAGAGATTTGATTTTTTACCACAGCAGAGTAGACACAAAAAACCCAACCTATAGGACATAGGCTACATCCTATTCTTGCTCATGTGTTTTTCATGTGTATTTTTCCCTTCATCACACCATCTCCTCCTTAGTTTTCTCCTGACCACTCTGGAGGTTTGTTTTGCAGCAAGGAGCTTACGTGGGCAATGAATGCTCAGCAAGCATTTCTGCGTGTAATTAATCGGCTGGGTAGCCCACCAGAAGTGGGATGTTTATGGGCACAGGGCTCTTATAATGTTCACTTCTGAGCCTTCATTCCTCTGATTTGCATCGTAAACTTCACTTATCACCAGACTTTTATATGTTAATTATTCTGTGTCACTGGGAGAAGGGAGGACATGTAGGAGGGCATGAAATAATGAAAGGGTTAAGCATGGGTAGACCAGATGCTCTGGTTTGATTTGGATGATAATAAGAGAGCAAATTGATGCATGGCGAAATGGGGAGACATTTAAATCAGGGAAAGCGTGCATTTGTTGGGTTGAGCTTCACCCTATGCACATGAGGACCTGTGCCAGAAGATGCCTCGTCTGAGGACCACGAGGAAAAAGCTGCGTAGGACAAGATTTGGCACCGTTCCCCCCCCGAGACACTTAAAATGTTGAAGTGCTTTGAAAGAAGGCCCGCTTGGCACAAACCTGCAAGTTTAAAGAGCTTAAATGCCTTGGAAAACCTGGGCCACGCAACACTAGGGTTTGGTGGAAGTCAGTGGGACTTAACACCTAAGAGACTGGGGCCACTGGGAAATCGCATCCTGGCTTGGGGTGAGAATGCCTCAAATGGCACTACCAAGGGAAAGACACCAAAGAGGAAAATTCTTCAGGCTCACGCAGTCTCTTCCTGTTCCAGGGATGCTATAAATATCCTGCAAAGCCCTGCAGCACCGCTACTTCCCAGCTCCAGGGGCATTTGGTCCTTGCTGTTGTGTCCTGACCTGCTAGGACAAGTGCCCTGAGCCACTTGGCATCCCAAGAGACAGCACCTCTTTGCCTGAGACTTGCTTTAAAAAGCACTGAATGCATTCTGCTGAAGTGCAGGAGGCTGTTTATGCCTCTGTGTGCATTGGTGTTTATTAATTAAAGCTTCAATTAGCCCTCAACAGGTTAGCAGTACTTAATGCAGGGAGCTCCAACATGCAACACATTCTTGGCACATTTCCCTTTATTAATTAAAAACCTCTTTAAAACACTCTGCCTTCCACCTTGGAGCAATAAATTTCCACCTTGAGGAAATAATTTCCTTGTTGTATTCCATACAGAGACGTTCTGTTTGCTGCAATCCCTCTTTTAGCGTAGGCCCCATTCATCCTTATTTCAATTTCAAAATAAACTCTCAAAATGCCAGATTGTTCCTTAAAAAAAGGGGGGGGGGGAAGGAGAAAAAGATACTTTTTTGCTCTTTTACAAATATATTTGGGATTAATGCCCATGTAGTTTACTACCTGTGCAGACTGCAGACCACAAAGCTCCTTAATAAAAGCTCAGAGGACTCCACAGTGGTTCCTGAAGTAGCCGGAGAAGCCTTGGCAATTGAAGCTGATGTGATGGTCCTGCATGGGAGGCACTCTCCAGCCTTTTTGGGTGGGGGGCTTTACAGCCCTCCTGCCACCCCCAGCCCTGGGTGGCTCGTTTGCTTTATGACCACATGCCACAGCCCCAAACCTGCTCAATGCCATGACATAGCTTGGCAAAAATGCCTCCTGAATGTGGAGGTTGAATGGCTTTTGTTCCCTGCTGCGCCTGCTGGGAAGGCCTCCATGTGCAGGGAGGCCGGAAAACCCTCCGTTGGTTCCTCCAGGAATCTGTGCCAAACTCCGAGGGTTTAGAGCTGGCTGGTTTGGGCTTTCTGAGGTGGTTCTGTAGACAGCACAGCTCTATGTGTTGGCTCTTCTGGATGCTGCCCACCCCATGCGTAACGTGGTGGGATGGTTATCTAGGACAAGTAAGACTTGTAAAGTAGGGAACTGCTGCAGGAATCCTTAACCCATCTCAGGATCTGGGCAGGCAGAGGACACTGGCAAGAGCCCCTTGTTATAGCTCTGCACATCCCATCTAAGCAGCCAGATGTGATTCAACGCATTAACCTGAGATGCTGCTGACAGTCAGAGATGATGGATGGACAGTGCTGGGTGTGATGCTTCTGGGACCAAGCAGCCTTTGGTCTTGCCACTTACTCACCACTGAGCCCTATGAGAGCCATTTCCCAGTCTAAAAGACCAATGCATGGCCACAGCCCCTAGATTTTGTCATGCTCCCATGCATCGTGGTGGTTGCCCCTTCCCTCTCCTTAATTCCCAGCACAACCCTGTGAATGCAGGTGACGGAGCGGCTTCAGAGGAGGTCCAGGGAGGCTGTCACCTCCCGCATCCCCAGCCCCACTTCCCAGCCTTCATCCCTGCTGAGCATCTCCCTCACCTATGGAACAACACATTTGTTTTTCCTTTTGCAGGTTTATACAGAGACTCTTGGCCAGATGGTGCAGTGATGTGCGCCCTCATCCTGCTGCTCCTGCTGATGTTTGTATTTGCCATGCTGGGACATGGATGAAGATCCCAAAACCAGAGACGCTAAAAACTGGGGCAGGTTAAGGCTGCCTTCCTCAAGCTGTTCAGTTTGGTAACCGTAAGTACAGAGCTTTTTCTGCTCTGTCTCAACCAAATGACTGAGTGCTGCTGAAGAGGCTCTTTGATTAACCTGTGATGTCATTAGGGAGAGTATGGACTGCTCAACAGTGAATTCCTATTCCAGATCCCTGGCAAATTTGCTTTGATGGGCAAACTTCCTTACCCAGTATTGCAAATTCAGAGGGGAAAACCTGTGAAGCTGTAATAGCTGATTTAAACCCACACCTCTGAGGAACAGAGAAACTGTGATCGGTTTTAAAAAGAGAAAGAAAAGGAAGAGGAAGATTTCATATGGCTTCTGAGTTATGCTGTGGTTTGGAACTCACTCTCTGGTCTGCTTAAATACATTTGCAGGTCAATGCTTGGACAGACTTACAGTGCAAGATGGATCACTGTGGGTTTAAGAGCAGCCACGTGTTCATGGTCATGTTTATCTCACTGAGCAACCTCATCTTCAGGATCTCTCCTTGACCGCTCTCTCGAGCCACCATCTGTGGGCTCCGGGACTCACGCACATCCCTGCTGCCTGGCATTGGCAGGGTTTGACTCAGAAGTACAAGGACTGCAAAGCACCAAAGGTGGCTGCGGCGTGGGCCAAAGAAACAGGAGATGTTGAAAGAGCAGGGGAGGAACATGAGCAGCCAAGCCACTCTCGAGCAGGTGGGCTGTGGTCAGCTGTGGGTGGGTGGCACTGGCTGCAAATGGCAGATGTTGAACAGCACAAAGCTGTGGATGAGCCTTCAGTGGAGGAAAAATGACCTTTTCCTTCCGTGCCTGTTTCTATACCCATTCAGGCTATGCATCCTATTTGCCTTCTTGGTTGGCTCGTCACACGTGCAGCTGAAAGGATTGTGATGGCACATAGCGGTTAAAGCGTTATAAAGGTGGGGAAAATGCTCTTGATCGGTTTGGATGTGTTTTGTCTGAGTTTGTTTAACTTCAAAGAGAAGTTTAAAGAGAAATCCTTTCAGATCGTGTCAAGCCAAGAGCCCTGTCCAGAAATGGCTTGGACTCGCTTTCTGCAGGCTCTCAAGGGAGGTCGTGCTCCTTTCCATGCCCTCACAGCCCATCGATATGACGTATCCAAAATGCTTCTACAGACTTGAAACACACGCTGCAGCGTCTGCAGGAGAGCTGCGCACTGCTTGATAAAGGGCTTCTGCAAAGCTGACTTGAAATAGATGCAGTAAAGCTGTCACTGAGATGTAAACGATCGGAGCAACGTGCCTCCCTGTTTCCCCCAACTCTTCTGCTCATTCTTGCTTTTAGCAAATGTCATTTAAAAATAATCAGTTCAGGATGGTTGGTTGAGTGTTCTTGTTCAGAATCACTGATTCCAGTATTAGACTGGGTGACTGATTTGGGCTGGCGGTTTGGGTCCCAAAGGCAAGGGTGGGTGTCCCTGCAGAGCTGCAGGACCTGCCTGCCTGGATAGGTGCTGGAAGACCCTGGCTTTCCTCCCATGGGACAGCATCTGCATCCCCATAGTGCCCTGGAACTCCAGCACTGCCTGGCATGTCTGCCCGCTCTAAAAGTGCACTGGGGATGGGGGTCACAGGCAACCCCCTTTCCAGCCCACAGCCAGTGTGAAGCACATGAAGGGGTCTACAGTGTGACAGTCCCAAGTGTCACCTCCTTGAGAACAGCATCTTCTTCCTGGGGTTGTTCTTTTTGCAGCTCAAAATCACTCAAGGTGAAGATCTCAGATTGCTTATGGATGGCATCGAAGAGACTGTGCCACTCTGATATCATCATTGTGGATGCAAGGCTGGGACTAGAGCCCAAGCCCCGATGCTCTCCCTGCCAGCTCCCTCTTTCTAAGACCGAGCAACCTCAGCAAAGGGAAGCGGCTGCTGAGTTTTACAAACCCGTGCTAAGGAAATGGACTGTGGTACCTCTGAATGAAGCAGCTCCTTTCTGTGCTCTGATGCTGGGTAGCATCTTGGAGTAACCCGCTTGGGTTCATCTGGCAGATTTAATGCAAACACACCACATGGCTTTGGGTAATTGGAGAAGGAAAGAGGAGTCCTACAGAGCAGCAGCCGTTCCTCCGCACAGCACAGGGTGTACTGGTACAGAGCCACAGCCCCAGAGCCTGGGCACAGTGACCGTGATGGTGGTGGCTGATGTGCCTGAGATGATGAATCATCCACCCTGACCCATCCTGGTCCTGCAGGCAACAGGGATTAGCAGAGGGGGCTGGCTGCATGGAGGCGGGCTTATTGAGCAGAGCTCTTGCTGCTGCTGCCATGGCCCTGCCTGCCTCTGGATCCCTGAGACCTCACGGATCTCCAAAACACCCCATTCCCTGCCAGCCCTGGGTTGCTGTTTGCGGTGGGTTTGTGCCCCAATGCTGGCTGGTGCAAGGGGGCTGCGGGCTGCTAGCAGGAGCTCCTTGTGAAAGGGCTGGGGAGGAACCAACAGCGCGAGCTGCTGCTCAATTTGGGTTTTCTTGTTTTCATTTGTAACAATTCTGTGGTTTACGAGGGAGACTTCCTTAAACTTCCCCACATGATGCAAACACGTGTGGTGCTTTAATGCATGATGTGACCCTTTAGCGGAGGAAGATGAAAACCTGTTTTCCTCTGGCAGCTACACGGGGTATGGTCCAGTGGGATGTGGGGCACTGAGCTTCCCCCAGCCATTCCCACACCATTCACCCCTCCAGAAACGCTGCCTGCGTAATCTGAATGTGTCAGGAGGCTGCTCAACCCCTTGGGCCAGGCTGGGCAGCGTGAAGCCCCCCTTTGACCAGTGTCACTGGTGCCCAACACACACAGTGTGATGCCGCCCTTTGGCTTTGTCCTGGGGAGACTCACAGAGCGCCCAGATATGAAATGGGGGCTCACAGCAAACAGAGCCCTGTGTATTAATGAAGGAAATGAATGTACTTTGGGAGTTGGTTTCCCCTGCACTTTGGGCTGGTGTAAATGACGACCAGTCCAAAAGAGCCAGGAGGGCTGCATCAGTGTAAACTGGACTTCACAGAATAAAGAGGAGAGGCCCCTTTTGTCAGGCAATAGCTTTTCCTCAGAAGCTAAATGATACATAATGTTTATATAGTGTTTTGCCTCTCCTAAATGCAGGCTAGACATTAATTGATTCCAGGTTTGCTCTGTGAAGTAGGTCAGCTCCTTCCATTCTGCAGATAAAAGAGCAGTAGGGATGCTGGGGTGTGCATGAGGGGGTCAGTGCTGGTGCTGGGGCACCGATGCTGGTCACTGCCCTCACCATCACACCGCTCTGCCACCCTGAATATACACCACTTCTGATGTATGGCAACGTCAGCTGTGACTCTGTAAACCCAGTTGCATTAAGCCTGGTTCAAATGAAATCTGTTTATATCTCCGACGCTCACCGCTGGTCAAAGCAGGACTTAACCAACCTAACGCTGTTTGTGTTCAAAGCCTCTTAAACCCCTGTGCTCTGACCAGCTTGAAGTGAAATATAAAGTACTCGCTGGGCCCTGGCTGGAGTCCAGGGAACCATTTCAGACTCCCCCCCCTCTCTCTTTTGCTTGTGGGGCCCTTTAGGAAAAGCATCACACATTTTAAACAGTGATGGTAAAAAATCATTTTAATTCACTTGTGTTTACATAGCATCAGGAGCTTGTGGGGGTTGGTGCAGACAATTATTAATGGTTTAAACTGGCTTGGTAAAAACGTTGCCTTGGTCTGGGAGCATGACCTTGCGCCCTCGCCGTTGGTTTAACCAAGCACTGGCCCCACTGGCTGTGCAGGGGAAGACAGGGAGGGTGGGTCCCATCACTGTCTCCCTTTGGCATCTTGGAAGCGGCCTCCTGCCCATTCTGCTGATGTTGAACTATTAGAACCCAAAGCCTGGTTCTGGCTGTTGCTGGTTGATGCCGTTTCTGGATGCCCATTGTGGAGGTGTTGGGTGGCCAGATCATAGGGAAGTGGAGCAAACTCAATCTCAGAGCACTGCTCCTTCACTACTGTCTCAAAACTGACCTGCAAAGCCTCTGTCTAGTTAATTTCATATATTTCATCCAGCTTTTTGGGAGCATGGCCGTTTATTCTGGGTTTGGACACTGTGTGAATCAGACTGTGCTCCTCTAGAGCAGGTGGGGTCATGCCCGAATGCCCACTGTGTGGACATGAGAGGGGAATCGGTCCCATGTAGAGTGCCCTGATGTGCAGAGGAGGTGAGATGAGCAGGCACCAGCACACCTTCAGCACGAGCTTGGCCCACGTGTTACACTCATCCTTGTGCACATCCATTGGAAGATTCAGACATGGGTTTACTGGTCTATGGCACAGTGGGATCTTGCACCTATAAAACTGCTCTTAATTAGTTCTAAGTTACTAACCAAAGTGATGCTTATTTTGTCTTATAACCCAATAGGACTTTGTCTATTTAGTATAAACCTCTGCCCGCCATAACTTTTTCTATGTATATTGGCACATGATCGTACATTGCATGCACATGTCCGTGGCTGTTTTCTGGACACCCACTGACCTGCTCTCTGGAGCTGCCCATGCCATTGCTGCTTTCCAGCCTGTGCTCACCACACTGCAGCACTTCCACACACAAAGCTCTGATGCTGCTGTGGTACTCTAGCAGGTTGGCAGAAGCCTGCACGAGGGACACAGCCCAGGAAGTGCCTGGGAGCCTGGTTTTGGGGGGTGACAAGCTCCAGATCTTGCCTCTCAGTGTAGCCCGCTCACACGTGCCCAGGGAGGGGGGACTGTCCCCTATAACCATGGCGCTGACTGCCTCTGATCTGCTTTCATTCTGCTTTGCCAGCTGAGCTTGAAGCAATGGCTGTAGTAGCAAATAAAATAGGGAAAATGATAGCTGGGAACTAAGCCTCTGCCAGCATCAGTTCCTGCATCATGTAGGCTCTGCTTTGAAGCTCTCCACTCAAAATATTACATCCGTGATCCCTGGGGATTACCATGCACTGTGGCACTCATCTGAGTGCCAATATTACAAAACGCATAAGCACACAATTTGCCTGCCTACTTTGCAAGTCAACGTTGCACAACAGATTATGGGGGTGCTTAAAGGCATATTGGTGTTCGAGGTTGGATCGCTGCTATTACAGCCACTCTGGCTCTAGCTGAAACAAGTGTAGGACTAATCTGACCTCATTAACTCAATCTGATGTATTCTAAAAGCAAATCTGCAATGTGTGAAAGGTTGTATTTAAAAGAGAAAAGTTAATTTAGGAGAATGAAGAAGTTTGGAGGCTTTTGCATACAGACTTGGCACTGGTTGTTTCTAGAGCACTCCCTTGAGGTGTTGTGACACATAGTTCTCCAAGGGTGCAAGCCCTGCACAATGTGTTATGTGGCAGTGAGACAGGGATGGAGAAGGGACTTCATTCTGCAATCACTGAGTTCAGTACAGTCTTTCCTGTTGGGAGAAGGCATTGAGTGAGAGATCTGTGAGTGACACATGGGCTGAGGAATGCTTCATGTGCTTAGTCATCCCTCTGTGAATCAGGCAGGGAGAACAGCCTTGATTCTGTGAGATGACCCCATCCCAGGAGATTTTCCTTGAAAAAGGCTCAAAATTCATTCCAAAAATGTGCTATTGGGTAGAGTTCAGCCTTGTCATGCACAGGAGGTCAGCTTTAGATGGATGCTGTACTTGGTATGAGGCTCATAGGTAGCATCATGCTCTGCTACATAAAAGTCATGAGACCTGGAGCTATCCGCATCGCCTGTCCCGGGCCACAAGGAATGTTACAGGGGAAGGTTTGAACCCAGTGGGAACTTCCCTGAGCCCAAGGAGTGGAGAGTCCAGTGAGGAGATTAAGAAAAGGCCTGAAAATGGGCTTTCTGTCCTAATGGGGATAATTAACTGAGTTCTTCCTGCTTCTCTTGCAAGTCCATGCACCAGGGCTAATTCCAATTGATGAAGCTATTCTGTACTTATGCTGGTGCAGGAAGACAATTGATCCCAGAGTTTTGAGATCTGGCATTAATGCTTATAGGTATGAGACAACACACGGGGAAAAAAGCAACTGTGGACATCCTTGATAGGATGCACATCTCCAACCAGCACAGAACCTGGCCGTAGAGATGTTTTCCATCCAGTTTTCCATTTTGCACCAAAATTGGGCACTTCTGAACAGATGCCTGTGTGGTTCTGTTGGCCTGATCAGATCCCCCTGTGGGCTGGGATAGACAGGGATGGGATTCCTACTTACTTGTGAGGGCGAGGACAACATTTGTTTTCCTTGTTTCTCTTCAACCCTTTCAAGAGGGAAGGTTAGTGACCATAATGAAGAACTAAAGGCAGGCTGGAATACTTAGGGAAGAGATACTTGGAGAGACACTTCACTGGTTGTCTTTTGGTGGTGTTGAAGGGTAAATGTGATGTCAGGTCATGGTGATAAAAGAAAAGCATCAGTTGCTCAGGCCAAAAAAGGTTTTTGCTGGATGTTTCCATGCTCATGGCATCACCTGAAAGGACTACTCAGCACTCCCGACCTGTGATGCACCAAGGGAGATGCCAAGGCAGCCACTGCTCTGCAGGCTGCGGAGCAGAAGGTGTTTCATGGTGCCAGGGAGCGTTTCCCACCACAGCAAGGTCTTACATCCATCTGCCATTTCCACCTACAAGTGCATATCTCCCCTGGGAATGCCACGCATCACCCCCGGCTGCTCATGTGCACTGCAACCGGGGTAAGTGGAGCAGGGAAAGTTTCCCAGAGACTTTAGGGCCGTGACGCCAGGAGTCATAATTGCCTTGGCAGAGGCAGCCACAGTTGTTCAAACCTGCCCTTTCGCCCATGAGTCAGAGTGGAAGTGCTGGAGTCATGGGATGGCTCGGAGCAAAGATGCAAAGTTGGGAGTTTGCTTTTAGAGCCTTTTATTTCCTTGAGGGCCTTGAAAGCCATCAGCGAGGGAGCAGGAGAGGCTCCAGCAGCTTCACATCCTGCCTGCAGCCCGCAAAGGCAGTACCAGCCTCTGCTGGTGCAATGGCAGGCAGGCAGCACCAGGAGCAGGGATACGGCCACCCCTGGAGCACCCCGTGATGGCAGTGCCATGGAGGGAAAGCAGCCGTGCAGTCTGTGGGTGCCTGTGGGTGAAGAGGGTGAGCCCTGGCACTGGTGACGTGTCCCGGGAGCCATTCAGGGCATGTCTTGCAGAGGAGGTGTTTGCCTGGCAGCCACCATCCTGCTTGGAGCACAGGGGGGTGCAGCCAGTCCTGGCAGTGGGATAGAGCTCCAGATCATGTGGATAGGTTCTAGGGAGCACTGAGCCCCAAGTATGGGGCTACAGATGTGTGTCCTGTTTAGGTCAGAAAGCATCAGGAGATGGTTCAGCAGGGTTTCCTGAGGATAAATGGCTTGGGGCATGTCAAAGGACCTCAGCCTAGGGAGAAGGGATAGGAGCTGCTTGCTCTCCCATCATTATGTCCTTGCCCATGACGCCCAGCTCCATCTGAGCTCAGTAAGAGGGGCAGCAGGAAGGGCTGGGGACCTAAGTGAGCATGGGATGGATGCTGATGGAGCTGGTGCTTCGCAAAGCCTCTGTGGGGAGAATTTGGCATATGAACTGCTTCTAGCACATGGAAAGTGTGATGGGTTACAGTCAGCCTGGCTCCATGGGATGGCTGAAGTGGTCAGAAGCTGGCAATGACAGGGATGTCCTGAGCTGGGTATTGGACCAGTCTGGAGGCAGGTGGGAATGGAAACCCAAGTGCCAAGCTCTTCCCAACCTTGGGGAGGTCCTGTCGCCTCCAGACTCCAAGTTCGTGGCTCAGAGCCATCTCTCGTTTAGCCCCAGTGAATTACTGAGCCCCAGGAAGCCTACCTTACTGAGGCTTTGTACAAGTCAGGGGCTCAAATTGAGCAGGAGCTTGGGGAAACCATTTCCCTTGTTAAAATAAATGTATTAGTTTAATACGTACCAGGAGAGGATAGGGAGTTCTCCTTGTTAAATATTTACCAGTCAAACCCTGCTGAGGACTTACTTGGAGCAATTCAGCTTTAGTGATTTCCTTCTATTGTGGTCTAAGTCTCCAGCATTGCTGGGAAACCGCCCGGCAGGGCCAGGAAGGCTGGCGACAGACCCGAGCCCCGGGCAGCGAAACCATGGCGGGGATGGATGCCCACCCCTCCTGAGACACTGTGGGATCCCAATGGGTCCCCAGATCCACCCTTGGACCTCCATGGGGATGCCAGGACCCACCTGGAGTGATGGAGTGAGCAGCTTTGATCCCAAAGGGGAGCAAGGTGTGGGAGAGATGCCCAACAACCAGGCAAAAGTAGAATAATGAAAGAGTAGAGGCGCAGACTCCTGCTCTGTGCCTTGGTAGCCCCTGAGAGCATCCCAACAGTGCTTTCCCAGACACAAGACCGTGAATTTTAACAAGGAGAGCAATTTCTATGGGGTTTCATCCTCTTGGGAGGATGTGGATCTTTGAAAAGAACCCAAATTGTGAATTACTTTCATTTCCCTAAGATGTCCCTCCTGATGGTGAAGTTAAGCCGTATTCCAATAACCTTCCATAGCTCAGGATTTCCTGAAATAGCTCTTCTATTCATAGGAACAATTTTGTATTTAATATTATTTACATATACACATTTGCATTAATACTTTGTCATTTACAAGTTTATATTAAAGCAATCTCTAATGGCTCAAGACTTCTCAACACTTCTAATCAAGCTGAATTCACATTAATTGTGTTCCTGGTGACTTCACATTGGTTTGGAACCCTGTTGCTTCCCCTTAAACTCCCTAAAGTAGAATGGAAGTACCAGAAAGCATGGGGAATCCCTATGGACATGCTCAGGACTCCTGGTTACTTGTGAACACAGTGATGGCAGATTTGTCACTGTGTATGTTTTAAGGAATGACTCTATTAATAACAGTAGGAGAAAACAGAGGCATCAGGTTTGCAACCAGAACCGTGGATGTTCCAGGGGACATCAATCCTTAGAAGTAAACAACAGCCCTGATTCAACAAAGCTCTTAAGCAGACGCTTAACTTTAAGCATGCACTTAACACAGGCTTCAGCAAGGCGTTAACATATGTTCTGCTGTATAAGGAGGGACTTAAGTACCTACTTACAGTTAAGCTTGTGCTTAAGTGCTTTGTTGAATTGGGGCCAATACTTCAGCTCTCCCTCTGTCTCCCTAACATTAACCGTGCCTGATATCCAGGAAATTCAAACAGGGGCTGCTCTATCCACCTACCCGCATTCCTTCTCCCTTCAGACAGTGGCTGCAGCTATTTTACAGCCGGGCTGAAGCGCTCTGGGCAGCAAGGTCAGGCCATCCCATGCACCTCTGTGCCCCTATCACTCCCCAGCCCCACGTCACAATGCCCGTGGGGTCACCGCTGGACAGCCTAAGGAACCATCACACTTGTAAGTCTCTATGAAGACCCCATCTAAAAGTCTTTTGTGTCTTTATTTTTATTGGGTTTTTTCTAAATCAAGGTATTTTCCATAGTATTTTGCATGTTCATAAGGGATGCTTGCTTTCTTTGCGCTTATTTTTAGGTGCTTGGGTTTGTTTTACACCTAAGCACCAAGAACTGCAGTGTGCAATGATTTCACCTCCCTGGTCAGTCTTTAGGCATGAAAACTTCATTTTGCAATCTTTTGCTTTAGTAGCTTTTTCTCCTGTTACATCCCCATCCACTCAGTTGTGCCTGTCAGCAGGTGAAGATGAATGGGAAAGGCCTTGGTGTCTTCACCTGAGCCAGCCTGGATGCTCTGAGATGCCCTTCCAATTAACTTGAGACTCCTCTTCTTGGCTTCACCTTCACTTCAAACCGAAGTTACTGAGGATGAAGGTCTTCTCATTCTGGGCACTGTCATGGCACTTCGAATCAGCATCACTGGAAACCCCAAAGCCCAACTCCCAGCTGTTTATGCGGCTTGGGATCAATTCATCATCATTTGGTGGCTTTTATTTGCAGTGAACCAGATTCCTCTGAAAACTGAGCAGATGAGGCAGGGAGAGCTTAGTGAAAACAGGGACCAAAGTTGGTACCTCTAGACCCAAATCACATGAGGCAAATCCTGAACCAAACACCCTGATCTGTAGGTGGAATCCTGCCTGTCTTGCAATCAGAGATGATTTCATCAGTCAAAGCTAAGCGTGATGGATCTGTGGCCTTCAGTTAAACAGGGAACATTGTCTAGATACTGTGCTAAGTTTTCTTGAATTAAAAGATCAGTAAGACCTCAAGGCCCAGCTCCTCACTGCTTATTTTCTTTGCAGACGGCAGCATCCAAGTTCCAGTTATTTCTGTCTTGGAAAGTAGGAAAAAAACCCTACCACGAGAGGAGGAATGTGAGTCTGCAGCACTGTTTTGTACCTGGAAGACTCCAAGCTGGAGTGCACGCTCCTGATTTATGGTGTACTTGTTAAAACCACTTGTTCTTGTCATAACAAAGCAGATCGAAGTGAAGCTGGGTAGAAGGTCTCCTTCTAGCTGGCACTTCATCATGGCTTCTTACTCTGTCTTAGGTTCTGGGGGTTTACAGTTATATAAAACTTAATGAATCAGTATACTTTAGATTTCCTTCCTAATGCATATGGGTTTAATTAACTGCACTGGTTGCTTATTTAAGTGTTTTCATTAAATTGCTTTACTATATTTTCCCGCAATTGAAGGGGAACATGGTGGGGCTGATGCCATCTGCCACCATCACTTTAGCAGAACCCTTTTCTTTGTTCAGACCCATTCTTTTTTATTAGAGGAGACCCTCCTTCCCCCAGTTCCCCGTGTGCCATGCACTTATTGCATTCTCCTCTTCTGACTGCACACTGATAAAAGCTTGTGCGAGGACCTGCATGTATGGCATGGTTTAAGGCTCTCTTTTACAAGAACAGGTTGTGTTTTGTCCCCCACTTTTCTCCCCCTGCTTGTAGATTCCTTTTTACTCCAGCTTGTCAATAAATAATTGTTGCTACTGCAATAGCTAGCTGCTCTGCGGGGTCAGGGGATTGCTTTGGCTCCAAACCCAGGCAGGCTACAAGCTCAATGCTACAGGCTCAGCCCAGGGCAGCAAGGACAAGGCAGGGGAGGCCTTTTCCTTGTTTTTAAGGACTAGCTGATCCATCTCACCAGATCTTCCTAAAGGTCCTTCTCATAGCAGGGGGTTGTCTCCCTGCCAGTGTCCCTGCTTTACCCATAGCTTCATTTCTGGATCCGGTGCCTTCAGGACTTCCCACACTGTGCTCCCCCCAGCACAGAGGCAGTGTTTAATTACATTCCTCCTTGTTGCTTTACTCCATCCTTTTAAGCTGCATCCTGCCAGTGTAAGTGCTTACTGTGAGCAGCCCTGTGCTTTTAAAGGGCTGGTGATCCCTGGGGGCCTGCTGCCAGCATCTCTCTGATCCACCTCACACCACCCCAGGGATGCCCATCAGGGACCTGACAATACCTTACCCTCATTTTATAGAGAAACTAAACTGATTAAACTCACCCAATTGATTTGGGATGCAATCTGCGCCCTGCTGCACAAAGCAAACACTTTATAGACATCACTAATAGGAGAATCACCTCGTGAAGAATATAATAGAAGAAGAGAAAACATTCATCTTCAAGGAGTCTCATCCAGAGATCAGCTTTTTGATTTGGAAATGCACTGTTTGATATCACGTCGGTTATCTGCCATCTCCCGGTTAGGGAACAGAGGAAAGCATTAGTGCTCCTGGAGCAAGGTGATATTTTGCAGTGGTCTGGGGAGGAAAACGCCCTATTTATCATTTTGTGTTCCCTGCTACAGGCATTACATGTGAGGGAAGATGCAAAGAGAGTAAATACCTTGCCCTGAAGGTACACAATTAATCTGTGGCAAAGCCAGCAAGAAAAATGCTTTTAACCATTGCTTTGCTCAAGCAGTAGTTTAGTTTGGGCAAGGGGGTTTCTGTTTGTGGAGCAATGTAGCAGACCAAAGAGCTCCAAGAAAGAAAAGAAAAGGAAAGGAAAGGAAAGGAAAGGAAAGGAAAGGAAAGGAAAGGAAAGGAAAGAAAAGAAAAGAAAAGAAAAGAAAAGAAAAGAAAAGAAAAGAAAAGAAAAGAAAAGAAAAGAAAAGAAAAGAAAAGAAAAGAAAAGAAAAGAAAAGAAAAGAAAAGAAAAAGGAAAAGAAAAGAAAGAGAAAGAAAGAAACACCTCGCAAAGCCTTCTGTTTTCAGTAAAGTGAAACTAAGAGAAAGCAAAACATGGAAAAATGCATTTAAACTGGAAGGGAAAGCATTTCCCCCCCCAGCCCCCCCCCCCCCCCCCAGTGTTTTTTTGTTCCTTGTCTCATTTTCAGAAAGGTTTTCTAATTTCTGGTGGGTTTGGGGTTTTTTTTTCAATGAAATATGTACCAAAGATAACAAAGATTTTGCAAAGCATCACTGAGTTACCAAACTGACCTTTGGCTCAGCTGGGAAAACACCAGTCTGGACCCTCGGCTGCATCCCAATCCCCTCCTGCCCTCCCTGCTTGATGCATGGGGACCCCAACCTCTGCTAACAGCCCCGGGACCTGCATGCAGCCAGTTGGATTTGCCCAAATCATAAGGAATCACCTGAAGACAACCCAAACTGGGGCCGAGCCCGGGCTCTGGGAGGCTTTCAGAGTGGCTTGACAGCCCTGCCAGCTCCAAGCTCTCTCTGGTGCCTTTTCTTCTTGAAGCAAGGCATAACATAAATTGAAGCTGCTGGCTGTGGTAAACATTCCCTCCAAACATGCCTGTTCTTGATACCCCAAATGCAGATATTCAATTGCGGAGGAAAATAGAGGGAAGGGGGCGGGGGAGGGAGAAAAAGAAGAAAAGAAAAGGAGAGAGAGAAAAACCCCGACGCTTCCAAGGCACTAAAAATAGACTCTGATCACTTACCAAATGGTAAAATGAAAATGATTTGCTTTGAATAGTCTCCAGAAAGGCACAGATACAATGTCTTGTGCAGCAAAATTGAATCAGTTGAAAGTGCAGACGCCAGCTCAGCCTAATCCCTCCCAGCTGCTTTGCTTTCCTTTTTTTTCCAGCAAGCAGCCCCTAAAAGTCATCTCCCTAATCCTGCAAACTGAAATTCAATCTTGTCCTTTTTTTCTGTAAATCAAGTTTCAAGCCTGGGGCTTGCAGGGTGGGGGAAGAGGAGGAGGGAGGGCTTTGGGGTTACCTCCTTCCCCTCGCCCTCCCTGCAGTAAACACAGCCTTGAATTCAAGGCAAGGCTTTAGACTACAATTCACTTGGCTTGAGCCAAACACACAAATCTGATGCCTTTAAAGCCCCTCCAGCAGACGGGAGATAGCTTTGAGATGCTCACTAAATGGCTGTCTGGTTGCTGCCTTGTTTTGTTCTTGATTGGGGGCCCAAGGAGACCTTGTCTCTGGGTTGTTTTTTCTGCCCTTTTTTTTTCCCTTCGGTGTCTGCTTTTATCAGTGAATTTGGGTTGGGCATTTACCCAATGCAAAGACCAAGACAAACAGTTTCTCACGGGGGGCTGCTGATCGTGGCCAGCAGCGCATGTAAGGGCTCTGCTATCTCCGGGAATATCGAGAGGTATTTATGACACTTTCCCAAGAGTTTCCCGACTCCTGCCCTCCTCTCCCCCAGCTCCTGCCACGTGTGCGGCTTGCAAGGGCTCAGCAAAGGCCCCCAGAGGATCCCAGTCCTTGCCCTGGAAGAGCGTGGAGCACAACTCCCCTTGCCTTGTCTGTCTTTGTCATCTGATGGTTCATCGATCCCCAGATTATTTTGGTATCAAATGATCCTGGTTTGGTTTTGGAGAGTAATTGAGAATAGATGAAATCATGGCAAAGCATTCAAAACCAAACCCTACTGCTTAGCATCCTGATAATCCAAACTCCTGGGTCTGAACACTTCCAAGCTCAGGGCTTCAAAGGTTTTCCCCCCTTCAGCCATGCAGGGTGGCCATGTGAGGCTCTTGTTTGTACCCAGGAAATCAAACTTATAAGGAGAGAGTGAAGAGCTCAGGTGGGAAGTTTTGATATCACTTCTCTTACCCTGACAGAGCTGATGACACAAGATGTACCTACCTAACACCACTACCACAACCCTGTGGGTACTTGAAGCTGGAAATTGATCCCATAACATGAAACACACTTCACAGATGTAGAGATTATGATTTTGTCTTTTCCCAATGTTCACTTTTCTTCATATTGTTGGCATAATTGTCTTGCCCCCCCCCCCCGCCATGTCAGGAGCAAACTTCTTGTTTGCAACTAGTTGTTATTTCTGCTTTGAGACCCATGGGGTTACATGGCATTTACTCAGACAACACCCATTTTTTCTCTCTGCGTCCCTGGGTCCATCAGTCTGACACAGGGCTGGGACACTGAGAATGATAAAAGCATTGTTACTGAAGTTACTTCGAACCGAATTACCTCATGTATAACGAGGGACAGCATGTTGGGTGTCCGGATTGAATGTCCCCATGTGTTGGTTGCTGGATTTTATGGTGTAAACCGATGGACAGTTGAGATAAACACACAGAAACAATGGTAGAGATACACAGGTACATGGAGATGGATTAGAATAAGTGACATCATTACGTGGACGTACACCCTGTGCAGAGGATGTATCATTTGATGCTAATAGAGAAGAATTGACGGTGGAGGGAAAGCATGTGTATTTGGCATGGATTAGACAGCATAGCCAGGGGTTTGGTGTGGTAAGTGTGGTTGTGATACACATCAGGATAAGCAGCTTAAATGTGGGATGTGTTGTGTTAGAGCAAGTCCTGTCTGGGTGGGTGGAAAGTTTATGTAGGATCTGGCTGGGTAGTGGAGCTGGAATGAGGTGGATGACAGGCTGCATAGTGAATCCATGGGATAAATACCTGGACAAGAGAGGTGCTGGCTGGATTTGCCATAAAATAGAAATATTTTAAAATGCAGAGCTGGGTATGGGGAAACTATAGAGGGAAAGAAAGGAGAAAATAAAGAAAATGAAAGGAATAGAAAGAAAGAAAAAAGGAGTAGAAAAAGAGGAAGAGAGAAAGCAAGCAAGCAAGCAAGCGGAAAGAAGGGAGGGAGGAAAGGAAAGGAAAGGAAAGGAAAGGAAAGGAAAGGAAAGGAAAGGAAAGGAAAGGAAAGGAAAGGAAAGGAAAGGAAAGGAAAGGAAAGGAAAGGAAAGGAAAGGAAAGGAAGGAAGGAGGAAGGAAGGAAGGAAGGGAAAGAAAGGAAGGAAGGAAGGAAAGGAAAGGAAGGAAGGAAAGGAAGGAAAGGAATGCAAGGAAGGAAAGGAAGGAAAGGAAGGGCCATGCCTAACAGCCATGTTAAAATGAGCAACTAGGTGTCTGTACATCACATACAGGTTTGTTGTATGGGGGTGGAACAGATAAACATGGAAGAGAGAAAGCTGGATCGGGTAGGTAAAGTAACTGCTGGGTGGCTGGGAAGTTAAGCAGGGTAATGTGCATGGATAGATTAAAATACGGAAATGTGGGATATTGCAAGTAGATATTTTAAGTATGTAGCTATAATATATAGCAATTAGATAAGTACAGATATAATTGAAAACTTATCAGGACATGGAATACGTGGAGACACGAACTGATCTCTGCTAATTAACATGTTTAGGTAAAGAGATATGTAGAGATATTCTGGGAGACATAAATCAAATGGAAGTGACATGAGCAGCAGTGCCACTTCCAAATCTAACATAGGAAAATGGGCCCAAAGAGGAGGTGATCCACTAGAAATACTGTGAATATCCTGGGATTAGGTCAGCTGAGTAGGAATTGGATGGATGGGTGGACGAAGAGATGGGTATATATCGAATGAAGAGTTATTAACTGAGCTTGTATTAGCTAGAAAGATCAACTAGATAAACCTGTAGAGAGCAGATTAATAAGTTAAAGGCCAAAAGTGAAAGAGATCAAATGGAGATGGACAAGTTTAGAACAGACCCAACATGTGTTGCCTGGGTAAAGTGATGGAAAGATAGCTAGAAGCATGGAAAAAATGCATGAATAAATAATACAGCCAGAAAATATGGGCTGATAGGGTGGACAGGGAATTGATTACAGGGAATGTGGAGAGAGGGAGGAACAGTTAAAGGAACAATAACAGAGTTAATAGATGAATAGTTAATAGAGTAATAGATGAGTAGCACCTGTAAAGAGGGTATTTTAGCAATCAAGAGTCCATGCAAATGCAAAGGCAAGGAGGTGTGGAAAAGGTGATATATAAGACCTAAAGAAGCAAAAGAAGTATTGAGTAGGTGCACACACAAAGACATAAAGAGCACAGGCAAGAAAGTAGATATGGGAAAAGGCAAAAAAGTACTCTAAGGAAGAGTCAGGTAAAATAGGCACAGAGTAAGTAGATGACATAAAATTCATACAGAATGAAGAGATTATGCTGAAAAAAACAAGCTTGGAACAATTAGTGAGCTAACAGGTTGGACTAGCTATTGGGTAGATAAAGAGACAGAGGAGTATTCATGAGCTGGGAGTGTTGAGAAATTAGCCTGATGATCAAGTACGAATTAGAGAGATGTTAAATAGGGGAGTAAATCCTGGGCAGGATGATTGATGGAGGAGGATTTAGGTGCAGATAGAGATGAGTGGGTACCAGGAAGCTTGTGAGAGTGGGTACGAGTGAGCTGAGAGATTAATATGGAATAAGGAGAGAGATGAAAATATATCATTTACCATGTACTATGGAAATCTAGAGAGGTTAATTAAAATTTGCATCAGATTGATCAGATAGGTAAGTACTCACAGGCATTAGCTTAATGAGAATGTATTAAAGAAACTGCAAAAAAAGATCATTAATTGTGGCATTAGTTGCACTGATGTTTTAGACACAACAGGCAAAAGCAGAAGCAGTGAATACATTAGTGCTATAAGAAAGGACGAGAAAGATTACTAGATGTGAGACAGATGATGTGTGAGACATGAATGTATGCAAAACAGGCAAAGAGGTCAGGTACATGAGAATATATGGGGAAAATGGATTGCTAAGTGTTATGAAACTCAAATATAAACACCTACAGGGTTGTGTGGGAGAGAAAATTAAGTGATCTGCAGTCATCAGATGGACAGAAAGAGAACAGATCTGTTTGCATAAGAGATAAGCATAGAGAAATTACACGATCAAGGCTGAGATGTGATCCCCAAACCAATCTTAAAAGTAACCTTAATTCTAACTCCTGACACAAATCCAACCCTGAATTTAAATCTTATCCTGACACACCACTAAGCCAAACCTAACCCTAACCCAACAGTATCTGGACATAGCAATAACCCACAGTGCTATCCTCACCTAAAACTCTGCACCTAATAACTAACCCTAGTACAAGCTGGGGCCTCCCACTGACCCTGATACTAACCATAATCCTAAACCAAACTTAACCCATGCCTCACCCTAACCCAGCCATAACTCAAACATAATCCTAAATGCTGAACCAACCCTATCCCTAACTCTAAACTAATCAAGCCGACCCTAACCCTAACCAAAGCCTGACCCTAAATCTAAGCAGCAAGCCTTCACCCTATCTGTAACTTAATCTTAACCTTGTACCATAGAGGAGCAGGCTGGAGGTAGACAGGTATTTGTATGGGATAGGCAGGTAAGGAATGAGGGAGGAGGAGATGTAAGGCAGATGGATACACACAGAGCAGTGGAGCCACGAAATGAGCGGGTATTTATGTTGTCAGAGCATGGTGAGATGTATGGAGAGGACAGGTAATGGGGCTCAGGTCAGGAAAGTGGCCAGGATGGTGGGTTGGCTGTTTCTGCCTTTTTTGTATTATGACCCTTTCAAATGTGCCCAATGGAGGTGCGAGTCCCAGCCTGGGGAGCTTTGAACCCGCAGACCATGGGTAAATGCTGCTGTCTGCTCTGCCTGAAGCCCTGGAAATCAGATGGAGCCAGAGAGGGCAGCGGTCCCATGATCATCACAAAGGGCAGCACAGCCAGCACCTGTGTATGGGGCAAATGGGCCCTCGTAGAGCGAGGGTATGGATTCATGGAAAGGAGCTGTAGGCTGATGTGTGCAGAGGTAAAACATGCAAAAACACTGCAGGTAAAAGGATGAACTTTTGGGGGACAGGATCCAGCCCTTTTTGGTACTATGCCAGGCAGAGGGGTTGCACAGGTTCTGGGCTGAACCCAGTTCAGTGCCACCACATCAGTCCATGGGGAACCAAGACCCATCTAGGCAAGCTCTGTGAGTGCAGAGCAGGAGGTGTAAGGATGCTTCTCTGCTTTAAACAATAAAGAGATTTCCTCCAGCTCCACATGTCTGCACTGACTCATGGTATTTTATTCCCTTTGCTGCAGGGAAGGAGCTGATGGTGTGGGCAGAGCTGTCCCAGCCCTGGTCTCTGCTGCTGTAAAGGGGATGCTCCAGAAAGCTGCTGGCTTTGTCAGTGTGAGGAGGGGACGCTGCTGCCTGGGTTAGCCCATTCCCGAGGAGCGGAGAGCAGGCTGGCCCCCAGCCTCCTCACCTGCCTTTCCAGCTTTGCTTTCAAAGGTTCAAAACCTGCCCTGTAAATGTTTAAAGAGTGGGGTCTTGCTTTGTGAGAGCACAAGATTAAATGCAGGACCTGACTTCAAAGACAGGCTTGTGAGAGCACGACTCCCCAGAATGCTTCTTACACCTCACTTAGCTTTATGCTTAACTTCAAGCAATTCGGGTTTCCTGGTTAAAGTAAAGTGGGAGCAGTAGGGTGCGAGCAGTGCTGTGGTTATCCATGGACCACAGCCTCACATGTGGGACCAGGGCTTCACTTCTTGCCTAGAAGCATTTTGCTGAGTAGCTTCCTTGTGTGCTTAAGTACTTTTCTGAATGAGCTCTTAAATGAGGAAATTTTCCTTCTAGACTTTCTGGGAAAGAGAAAAGGAGTGGAGAGAGAATGGGAATTTTTGAGGGCACCCAAATAGCAAGAGCCAGCCTTTGGAAGGATTTGGAGTTCTCACACAGGCAGTTAGAAGAGCCTCAGAAGGAGCCAGAGCAGATACCTCCAATAGACACAGGTACTGGGTGCTTTGAAAGATCCCACTGTGTACTTAGTTGTATCTTCAGACATCTAAATCCCTCTAAAAGTCTCACTCTTAGTGTTTAAATCCCAGGTGCCTAACTGACTTCTAGGAAAATCTCACGCCAGGACTGATTCACTGCACCATTTTTTTCAATCTGGTCCTCACTCACATAGGGCTTTCGAAAATCCCCTTGCTAATCTCCTGTACCCAGGCATGTATCACTTTGAAGCCTGTAAAATAAATTGCTTTGCGCTCCTGGGGGACAGCAGCTACTTTGTCCCTGCTCAGAGTAAATCACAACGCTCTTTCTTGCATATTAACATGTAGATTTGTTGGGAAGCTCTGAAGCTGCTGCCTGAGACTGGAAGGAGCAACCTGGACCGAGAGCTGGTTGTCCTGTTGTGGGGAGGCGTCGCTCACTGCTATGGGCTGTAGGGCTGCATCAGGGAGGAGCTGGTTCTGGGCTCCTCATTTACATCAGTGGGGTTCGCCCGTGGGCACAAGCTCCACTGATCTCCTGGGAAGATTTGCGAGCAAATTTCCTCATCTCTGGCAGAGACTGAACTTTGTTACCTGGGTTTTTTTGGTGCAAGAAATTGCTTGGGTGAAGAAAGGGGGGGGGGGGGGGGGGGGGGAGAAATGAAACGCTCGTGTTGTGCTTTTCTTGTTTCCTATGGGAATTTTTACTTGTTGTGGACTTCTTGGTAAATACAAATGTCGTGCGTGTGCTTTCTTCGTTCGAGCAACCGGAGCCGGGGGTAAACAAAGGACTTTTTCCCTGTTTCAAGAAAAAACCCTGCTCAAAAGAAAAGGCTGGCTCCCATTGAAACGGGTTTTGATAGGAAATCTGCCTGCAGCCCTCCAGCTTAATCAGCTTGGAGCAGAGCGTAGCCTGTAGCTTGTTAATCAGAGCGGCTTGCCCGAGCGGCTCGCACAACGGTGAGCTGCAGAGGAGGCTCGTTGCATAGCTGTGGATTTTAGTTTGCAGCTCTGTTAATTAAAACATATTTCACTTTGAAGGAGGTTTTTTACTGCTCTCGAGGAGGGTGAGCAGAAAACTGTTCTCCAGGATAGGTTAAAGGAGGGATGTGAAGCAGTTTTGGTTTGAGGAGTGATAACTTCGCTTTGTTTGATGGGCGAACTCTAAGCATAAACAATGTGGAGTTTCTTATTTTTGCTTGTTCTCAGTTCTTGTATACAGGCTGGTTTATGAGCCCAAATATCTTGGCTGGTTTGATAATACCAAGCTAAGCTTTAACATACAAGCTGCCAGGCTGGAACACAAAAGGTATCACGAATTCTTGTTTAATTGATATATGAGTAATTCTTTACTTATAGAAGGGGATTACTAAAATAATAAGGCCTGAAACTGTGCCATTGAAGTTAATGACAACCCCTTCATAGGTTTCATATAAAGCCTGTATTTTTATTATCCCAGTTCCAGCGACTTTTGTTGCAAGTTTGCAACAAAATGTTAGGGCATTTCTAAGTGTTATTTTTATTATACAAACCCCCATTAAAACCAGTACTGAAGCATCCCATTAATTTAAATGGGACTTTGCATAGTTTGCTGAGTTCCAGCCCACAGATAAAGAAAAGTATGCAATTTGGAGTTAAACTGACCACAGCTTTTTATTAGAAGACATTTAATCTCGAACGGACAGCGCAGTCTGAGGGATAAAGTCCTTATGAACTTCATCTGGGCTGGTGCAATAGGAGCCTCCACCGTGTAGCAACTCCTGAGTTGGTCATTTGGGACCTTTCAGGACCTTATAGCATTCCCAAACAAATTTCTCCTTAGGCAGCTTTGCCTTGGAAAACTAATAGGTAAGCCAGGATGCCCAGAATAAACGGAAACGTTGATTCGGGTATTTCTCTGCTTGCCTTGACAAAGGTAAGGCTACAGTCTGTGGGCAAGAGTCTGTGGGTCTCTGCAGCACCCGCTAACAGGCAGAGTCTCACCAGGCTGGAGCTACATTAGGTTGAAAGTGCGCAGCTTCCAGAAATCCCTGCTTGAGCTTCATGCACTGGAAGCCACTTGAAGGAATGTGTAGGGTGAAGGATGGGAATCCGTCGCCTCTGTGTGTGGAAACATCCATCAGCCAGGCTCTGGCAAGGGGACTTCAAAACCAAGGTACGAAGAGTGATGGGGAGAGGCAAGTTATACGTGCCCCCCCCCCCCTCCCCCGTTGAAGACACTGGGAACTAAGAGACCACCAAATAACAGCCCCCCTCGGCTGCTCCCAGCGTGGTCACACACCTGGGAACATCCAGAGGCATATCCCTAAGGAAGCCTGGGCACGGCAGTTCTAAGTCATGCTTCAAACACAACAAACCCTCAAATAGTTCAAGCTCTAATCGTTGCGGAGGAGACTTACGCTGCTGGAAGCAAGGTATCTGTAAAAGCGCACAGGGAAGGTGCAGGAGCTGCTTTCTGCTCAGTGTCTCCTTGGAATTTTCCTTTCCCTCAGCCATAAATGTGTCAAGATGCCCAAATTTCACCCAGCAGCAGCGGGTCAGCTTTCCCTGGTACATTCCTGGGGACAGCGGGGACGGCCACGGGCACAGAAATCCATGCGAGATGTGTCCCTGCTCCCCAGTTTTTTTCCCCGAGCCTGAATTTCAGGGGGTTCGTGGCTCAGACAACAACCGAAACATGCGGCAGGGTTTGACTAAACTTGACCACTGCAGTGATTTGGAGCAGGAGAAAATTAACACCGAAAATGCAGGCTAGAATAAGCTTGCAGATCCCCTCCCGGACGGAAAACAGAGGGAAAACCGGTCCTTTTCCCGGTATGGAGCAGGGTCCCATGGTTATGATAGGAGATAAAGTAGCCGCGGTGCCTCAGCTCCTGTCTGCTGAAACCTCCCCCCAGTGGCTCCAGCGGCTCCAGCGCCGCAGAGAGCTGAGATCTGTCGGGGGGGACCGGACATCAGCGGGCGCTTAAACACCGCGCTGGGGCCGCGGGAAAGCGGCTCCTGCAATGGCTTGTCTCCCGCGAAGGAAAGCGGCTGCCTGCGGCTCCGGCCTCCCGCCGGGAATTCATGGATTTGTTTGTTGGAAAAGTGGTACTTTCGATAAAATATTGATGGTCACGGTGGTAGTAATGGAGTAGGAATGAAATCAGGGCGGGCTGTGCTTGCAAAAGCTTAGGAAGGAAATAAATCCATCGAATAACCTTTAAAATTCAGGACCTGGGAGAATTTAGAGGAAAGAAAACCGCACCTTGGCCAAACGGGCCAAACGGGCCAAACGGTTCAGGAGGGACAGGGCGGTCCCGGAGCTGCCTCGCGGTGCAAGAATGAACTTCAGGGTGCTGGATGAACCCTCCGGGGAGCGAAAACCCCAGCCCGCGGTTCGGAGCGTTGTTCCGGGCGGTAACCGGGGCCGCCGCATCTGCCGCCGCCGGGAATGGTCTGATACCAAATTAACGGGGGGTTAATTCCAGAGCTGGGGCTGTCCTTGGGACTGGGTCCTCCCTTCCCAAGAGACGAGGGGGAGCGGGACAACGGCGCAATTCCCGGGGAGAAAAGGTGGGATCCCCCCAAAATACGCCCATGGGGCGGTTGGGATGGGGGAAGCTGCTGTTCTTGTTTAATCGATCTCTTAAACACAGCCAGAAAAGAACATTAAAGGCATTTCTATATTTCGTTTTGATTTTGTATTTTTCTTTTTTTTTTTTCTTTTTTTCTTTTTCTTTTTATTCCCATGCTCTCACTTTTGGAAAAAAAAAAAAAAAGAATTAAAATCACAAAACATAACTTATAAAACAATATTTATACCGCATCCTTATCCACAACAGCATAAGTGAAATAACCAGCTTAACGTTTACCACAGGTGTGAAATACACTGGGAAAGAAGTACCGGGTGCATTTGATGTTTCTTTGTCATCTACAGGTAATAAGTATCGACAAAAAGAAAATAAGCAACAAATACGCCTGCAATAAAACTTCATATGCGCTTTGTATGAGTATTAATAAAGATCATATTTATAATTTCTTTTTTTTTTTTCAGTTTTCTGTTTTTTGCCAACAAGCACTTCTTAAAAGTATCTACATTTACATAATAACACCTTAAGATAACAACACCTTAAGATCAGGGGGGATCTTTTTGTTCCTTGTTTTTCCTCACAGTTAGAAAAGCAAGGAACGCTTTCAGCTTTGCTAAACAACCTTTCCGGACGCCGAGGCTCGCTGTTTTTTTGGCAGAGATGCAGTATCTGGATTCACTTCATAACAGACCATTTTTCGTCTCTTTTTTTTTCCCCCCTAGACTCTCTAAAAGGGGTTTGGGGGTTTTAGGGTTTTCTTTTAAGAGAAAAAGAACCCCTGCGTTTCAATAAAGATGAATGATAATTTCATTATCAAGATAAGCCTTTGGATGGGGAAGATGCTGAACAGTTTTCGCCTCGCTGGAGGGTTTCTGCGCTCTCTCAGAACCGGGGATACTGCAGTCTTTTGGAAAGGATGAAGAGGTAGAAACCTTGAGCTGCTTAGGATCAGGAATGACTGGATTATAGCTTCCAACTAAAGAAAAAACATCAAGAATCATGCATTTTAAAAACAGTTTATTCAACGGCCAAGGACAATGATCCGGCACAATGCAACGGTACATATAAATATAACCTTATATAAGTGGTTGACCCTTGTCATTATTACTTTTAATAGTTTCATACCTAATATTTTAACCATTTTTCCGCAGAATCCGTTCTGCGAATTATAGGGGTTTTTTTCTTCCCCCCTCGCTATTTGTTTTTGTATTTTCCGAGTGTGATTCTGGTTCTCAGTGGTAAACATTGACCAAACTCTGCCCGGGCGAAAAGCGGCCAAGAACCGTCCCACCAGCTCTTTACCACCGAGGCGTCTCCCTCCCTCCCTTCCTCCCTCCTTCCCTTTTCCCTCCCTTATTCCCTCCCTCATTCCCTCCCTCCCTCACCGCCCTCCCCGCTGGGAAGCGGCCACCTTACCAACTCCTGTGCAAGTTCAAGTAAACACATACAACCCGCATAATCCAGAGAAAAAAAAATTGCAACTCATCCATGTACCGGATTTCGGTGTCTCTTGCAAAAGTTTTCTGGTCCGTTTACGGTTTTTGATGGTTTATTGTTATTTATTATCTCTTTTTACTTAAGCGCTGTATTGGTTGCATCGTTGGTTTGCATTAAAATTGTCTTATCTAGACAGTCGAAGTCAGCGGAGCTTTTTGGGGTCTGTTTTTGGTGGCGTTTTGGTTTGTTTTGTCTGTTTTTTTCCTCTCTCACTTGCTCGGGTTTTTCTTTTAGCATCATCGGGTTTTAACATTTATATATTTCTTTTTTTCTCTTCCGTTAAACGTCGCTTTGCTTCTGCTTTGCTTTGTCGGCGATGTTTTGTCGGAGGTGGTTTGTGTCAAGTCCGTCAACTGTTGTACTGACAGGCGTTTAGACTAGAGCCGGGGCTTTGCAAACTGCTGTAGCCGAAGCTGGAGTGCTGCTTTGATTTCAGTCTGAGGCTGGCTAAGCTGGAGTTGCAAGTGTCCCGATAGACGCTGTAGGGCGAGCCCGGTGGCCCGTAGGGACAGGCCGGGGAGGACATGGCCGAGTTGAGCGAGGACCCGCTGATGTTGTTGATGTTGTTGAGGCCGGAGTTGGCCATGCCCGGCACGGCCGAGTGGCCCATACCGGAGGGCATGTTCATGGAGGGGATGCTGCTGGGCGCCGAGAACATGGACTGGGAGGAGAGGGGGCTCATGGAGTTGAAGAAGGTGAAGCTCTTGGTGGAGAGCGGCGCCGGGGTGAGGCTTTTTGTGGCCCAGTTGTTGTAGGGGTACCCGGCGTACATGTCGTCGTAGGGCTGCATCAGCCCGCTGAACTGCGGCACGTAACCGTTCTTGCACAGGTCCATCTGCTGGTTCCTCTCCCGCTTTCTCCACTTGGCTCGACGGTTCTTGAACCAGACCTGTGAGAGAGGAACGGCACCGACACGGCACGGTCAGAGCGCAGGCAGCCGAGCACAATACCCCCACCCCGGGATGCGAAGGGAGAAGAGGTCCCACTCCCTGCATCCCCCCAGCCCCTCACGTCGAAAGTCCAACTCCGCGGGGTGCTGCGCGCACAACGGTCCCTGCGCGCATCCCTCAGCGCTCGGCGGGATGCGTGCAGCCGCCGGTACCGGAGGGTACCCCGTCCCCCTTCGCCTCAGTCAGGGCCAGCTAGCCCCGGCTCCACCGCGTTTTCGAGTGCTAATGCTGTGTAATAAAAGCCCCTTGTTAGAGATCATAAAAAGAGGGGTTGGATTAGTATGTTTAGGTTTGGGGGGAGGAAAAAATCAATCCCCGCATCACCCCAAGATGCAGCCTCTGCCTTTCCATCTACTGGGATTTACAGCCCTGAGTAGGGAACAGAGAAGAGGGGCCGCTCCTGGTGTTTGATGCAAAAACCTGCTCCAAGCTTTCCTTCATATTTATTCTCTTTCTTTTTTAGCCCTTGGAAAGCGGTATAGCCTCCCGCGATTGAAGCCGGTCATTCCCCGAATTCTTTTTTCCAGGTTAAAATCCAGCATTGTCCCGCCCTCCGGCTTGCCCTGGCCTGCGAGCCAATCCTGCTGCATCCCCCCCAGTATTCCCTGCTTTCTCCTACCGAACCGCCGCCCCCGGCCTCCCTGCGGACACCGGAGCCTCGCGGTTCCCTGCGCCCGGCCCCGCGGAAGCTGCGTGCCCTCCGCCGGGACCGGGGAGGACAAAAAGGGGCAGCGATTCGGGCTTCCCTTCCCGATGTAGAAATGGCTCAACTGCTATGAAACACCGGCCTCGAGGATGGAAAATTCGGGAGGGGGAGGGAATGGATGGAGGAGCCTATTTTAAAACATAACAATAATAAAAAGAAGCCCGTATAAATAGGAAACGAAAGCCAACGTGTTCAAACCCTCTAATATACTCCTCGGAAGGTGCTTCCAGACAGGAATTTCCTGAAAATGAGGGTAATAGTTTTAATTATGGCTCCTAGACATTTTAAAGGAAGGCCCCCGTAGCAAATTAAGGTTAGATTTGCAATCTGCAATCTCAGAACATCAAACCAAAAGATCTCTACACAGAGGGAGAACGAAATCGTGTTAATAGCAACTCACATATTAGTTTTTTCGCTTTCTCAAACACCCCCCCAGTATTAATGCTCCGGCTTTGTTTTGTTTTCAACTCAATTAGGACAATGCTTTCAGATGCATTTGTCCCGCTCCAAATGGATGTTTACTCTTGAAAGGTTTAAAGCACAATCTCTGTAATCCGATTTGGTCACTCGGCGTTTAATTGCCAGGGGGAAAAAAAAAGGGGGGAAAAAAGAAAAAAACGAGGAATTTCGGAACGTTTCCCGTTTTCTCCCGCGTTTCTTCGCTCCCCGGTAACGCGCTCAGGCAACGGCCCAGGGCTGTGCGGCCACGGCAGGAACCGAGCCGGGAAACGTCCCGGGGCAAAAACGGGAAGAGAGAAACGGTGACAGTCGGGGCCCGGCGGATCAATACCCCCGAGCCTCTCGGTCCGGTCGTTCATTACCAGGGTATTTCAGCGGGAAATCTCTTTAGCCTTTGCCGAGGTTATATACGCATATACACATGTATATATAGACTCCATATTTATATAGCTCCATGTATATATATATTCGCCATATTTATACAAATACATGGCCACTAAATATATATATGTATACCCACCATATAGACATACTTAGCCACCATGTATATATACGGTGGTGTTGGCTCAGGGGCGTGTAAAGTACGTGTCTACAGCTCTATTGACTTTGAGGGGCCCTTGTCCTTCACTTCGCCCATTGCCCCTGCAAACGGAAGATGCGTGGCCGAGAGGCTGGCACCGAGATCCCGGGCACGGTCTGAGCCGCATCCCGCTACCGAGATCGCATCCAGTTTGGTGGGAGATGGTCGCTATTGTTGGGATTATTGGGAATAACCGGAGCAAGGGGAAGGGCCGCTGGAGCTGCTGGGGTGGGGGTTTAGGCCAACTTGAGCGGCTTTCCCCCACAACCGGGCGCTTTCCTAGCCCAGACCCCCCTTTCGTTGCTCGACCTCCGTTTTTCGGCCCGTCGATTTCACAGCTCGCTCAGGGCGACATCTCCCCGCAGCCGGGAGCTGGATTCCTGCTCTCCGGCCTGGATCCCAGTTTTAGTTACTAAAGCCAAGCGCAGGGCGGCCGGGGGCTGCTCGCAAACCACCGCAGAGCTCCCAAAAGGGACCGTATCTTCGAGACCCCTCCCTCCCAGAGGCCTGCACCCCGGCGAGACTGAGCGCCCCTCTTACCCGGACTCGGGGCTCGGTAAGGTTGGTCCACACGGCGATCTCCTCCCGCATGCTCATGTCGGGGTAGCGGTTCCTCTGGAAAGTGGCCTCCAGCTCCTGCAGCTGCTGGCTGGTGAAGTGGGTCCTCTGCCGCCGCTGTTTCTTCTTCTTCGCCGGGTCGTCGGCGGCCCCATCCTCGTTCTTCTGCTCTCCGCTGCGCTCCTTTTCTGCGGTGGGGTGTCAGGGTTTGGGGTTTTAGTTTATTCGCTTTGTTGCAAATAGAAATACAGGAACACAAAGGCACCCGCACCCCCCGGTACCCACAGCCCTGCCCTCCCCGCAAATGGGGGCACCCGCGACTGTCCTACCGGGCCCTGCACACATCCAGCACCTCGCAGCCAAACCCGGGTGTACCAGGGAAGGAGCAGGAAGCTCTGCCCGGGCCCGGGCACCCGCTGAGCAGCCCGGATAGGAGCGGGCCTGGGCAGCGAGAGCGATCGCGGGCATCGGGTTCACCGCTGCACCGGCAGCTCCGCCGTCCCGCGGCACCTTTTCACTCCCTCGAACCCAAGGCGCGATCTTTGCTCTATTGTCTTTGTTGTTCTCGGCAGCGAAAGGAAATATCGGAAGGGCCGGGGTGTAAAACCCAGCAGCGATTCATTGCAGAAGTCACCCCCTCTCTCGGCCTCTCCGCTCCTCCAATTAATTATTTATTCCCCTCCTTTTTTTCTCTTTCGCCGCTTTTAGGATTTTAATGTTTATTTTAATTCGAGCCTGAACGAACTCCTCTGCAAAAATCATATCGAAAGAAGCAAAGAAAAGAAGTCCAGCGGAGTTTTCGCGGTAGGGATTTGCGCGGGCTGGAAGCAGGAATCTGGCCCCTGCCCCACCGCAGCGAGGGACAAATCCCCGCTCCCGGTTCGTAACGGCCGTTCTGGCTCTCCCAGCCCGGCCTTCGACCGGATTCAGCCTGCTTAAAGTGCTCCGAAAGGGAGTCAAAGGCCTGAACGAAGTGTGCTCCCGGCCCGGGCCCCGGCGGGAGAGGGGAAAGGCGCAGCCGGGCGCGGGAGGCTCAGGGGCCGGGGTCCGCGGCCGTCCCCGTGGCCTCTGTCTTACTTCTGCCTAAAGGAAACTCCTCTGGAAGTTTTCCCTTTAGAAGGTGTCCCCCTCCCCTACTTTTAGAGGGTTTTATCCCGGCGGCCTCGGGCCAGGGGCATTTCTACAGCCCCGACCTCTGCGAGGTAACCGGGAGTCTAAAAATAATCGCGGGCCGCATCCAAAGCCCGGGCGGACTCGTCCTTGCAAAGTCACCCCTGAACCGCTCCTCGCCTGAGCAGAAGCGGTGGTGGGGGGGGGGGGGTGATCCAACGGCGCAATGCAAACCCCAAGAGGGGCCGATCGCAGCCCGGACGGCCCTTTCTGCCGTACGAGTTTTACAGAGCAAACAAGGCCTCTGCAGCACAGAACCCATCGCTCCCGCTCCCCCCGCCCCGGGCCACCGAGCTCCCCGGACCTGCCGGCCACATCGAGCCTTCCCGATCCCGACCGGGCCCGGGCGCGGGCCCTGCCGAGCCGCACGGCCCCTCGGCGGCGGCGAAACAGAAACCAAAATAACCCCGCAGAGACAAATCCTCCCGCCTTCGGCCGGGGAGAGCCCGATGAGCCGGGCCGACGGGAGCCGGGAGCGCCGCGACTGCGGGGGGCTCTGTCCCCGCGGCCCCTCTCCCTGCTCCGGGTTTAACCCTGCCAGGATTCCCTTCAAAAGGCGGCCTCCGCGGCGGGCTGCGGGGCAATTTCAAATCGCAAAGCACATCGGCTTTAACAGGCTTTTGTAGCTTTTTTCCTCGCGTTAAAAATATCAAATGTGAACGGTATTTTGCAGCTTCTCGGGGAAGAAAGGCAGGCAGGTCCCCAGCCCTCCTCCAGCACCGAGGGGTCACACACGGGGGTAGGGCAAAATGGAGCAAATCTCCCTCTCTAATCTCCAATAATCCCCTCTAATCTCAGAGTCCCTTCCAGACGCCGGTCCCTAACTTTGTTTGCGAATCAAGCTGGGAAGAACAACCCAAACCCTGTTTATCGCCGGGTGCCACTTCGGGACCAGCACTTGCCACAGCTGCTCTCCAGGTTCTGGGACCTGCTCAAACTCCAAAGAGTGAGAGCAGCTATTCAAACGCTAAAATGGAATAAGATATAAACTCCCCCTATGAATGGTCTCGCTGGAGAAGGGATTTTACGCTCTCTCTGCAGCCTTTGTTTCCTTCTCCTAGCTTTTCCCGTCGTCGTTATAGACATGTCGCTAGTTGAACTCAGTACAAACGGGGCAATCACTCAGTCCTTGCAGCACATGGTGGTTAGGGACGGGGACCTTTCCCAGTGCGGCCGCGCACGTCCCCTCCGCGGGGCCCGCGCTGCCTGCACTCGGCCCGTGCCGCTTCTCCTGCTTTACGGGGACTTTTTTCCTTATTTAAGATATTTTTCCCTTCCCCTCCCCGCCTCCTTTGACAGAGGGATCTTTTTCCATCCCTGCACCATCCCAGCTGGAAAATAAACCCGGGCAAAAGCTGACATTACTTCAGAAACATCCACCAAAACCGCACTCCCCGAAGAGTCCCCCCTTTCTCTTCCACCCCATCAATTAATAACTGTATTTTCAATCAAAAAAGAGCAGCTCGGGAATGGGATTCGGGATCCGTGCGGATTCTCCCTGCGGGCTGTCACTGCCGGCCGCGGCTGCCCGGAGCTCCTGATCCCGGGATCTCGGGATGGATCCGCCGGGATCACCGGCAGCTCTCCCCACCCCCATATCCCCCCCACATCGCCTCTGGTTGTGCAGGGGGTGCGGGCAAAGCCCCGCGGAGGGAAGGGAAGGGAAAGCGCGGTGGGGTGGAAGGGGAGGCGGTGCGGGGGGAGCGGGGGGTGCGGGGGGTGGTGGGTTTACCTGGCACCTCCGTGTCGGAGGATTCACTGGCTGAGTTGTCGATCGGGTCTCTGGGTTCCGAGGATCTTTGCAAATGGAAGCTGGAAGCCATGTCATGGGAGGGTTGGGGTCTCAAGCTCTCGGGCAGTCTCTCCAAATTCATTCCACCTTTAAAGGAATCCATGGCAGGGGCGCCGGGCTGCCTGGGGGAGTTTGCAGGTGTTTATTCCACACAGAAAGCAGCGAGAGGTTTGCTTATTATTATTATTATTTTCTTTTAAAAAATATATATAAAACCAACAAAAGCAAAAGCAAATCCACTTATTACTAATAGTATTATTTTAAGGGTGTTGGAAGAAGAGCTCTGGGGGCTGCCTCGAAGCCGGCTGTCTCTGCTCGGGATGAGGCACGGCAGTCCGGCCGCATAGGCAGGGAAGTGGTAAAGATCCCTTATAGAGAAACGCGAGTTGCGAGTTGGACAGTTTAAAGCTAAAGAGATTAAAGTGACCTGCCCTAGAACAAATGCCTGTAGTTAAACGGGGCTCCTCCCCCTGAAGGTTAAAACCTCCCCGTCTCGCTAATGCATCACTCCATCTAGCGCTCGCCCGGCCCGGCCGCGCGGGCGGACCTGCCTCCGCGCTCCCCGCCGATGTGCGCGCTCCTTGCGCGGCCGCGACCAGATCAGCGGCACCCCGTACCCGGCCCCCGCCTCCCGGCTGCGACTGCTCCGAGCTGCGCCCCCCTCCGTCCTCCATCTCCTCCCCCAACCCCGTGAAGCGTTAAAAGTATTCCAGGAAAGAACGGAGAGGTGGAAAATCGCCCCCCGCGCGGAGGCTCGGACCCACCCCGCCCGCCCCCAGCACCCCGACAGCCCTCCCTCCTCCGCAGCGCGCAGGTTGCGCCCCAACGCAGCACGGCACCTCCGCGGGTACCCCCGCACCCAGTCCTGCTGGGCCTCCCGGCCCGCGGAACCTCTGCCTCCAGGCCCTGTAGAGGACGCACACTCTGCGCACCCCTCAGCATCCCTGCGCGGGGCTGCGCGGCCCGTCCCAGCGCGCAGCTATCCCACCGCAACTTTCAGTCCTGCGGGAAGCAGGGAAAGGGATTGCTGTTGGGATGACGGGCCCGGGGTTGTGTCTGAGCTGGGTTTACCCTGGTTTAAACGGGTTTTGTTTTCTGGCTGCAGGGTTTAGAAAACGCGGCCGGGGTCACAGCGCGATCGCTCCCATCGCATCAGCTTCCAGCACACGATTAATAACAAATGATTTTCCTCCCGTAGCCGAAGTCGCCGTGACTCTCCGGAGGGGTGTCTGCTGCTCTGACAGCCCGGGACCCCCACCCAGGGCCGGGCCCCCCCCCAGCTGTCCTGCAGCAGCCACCGGTGCGCCCTGTCCCGCTGCAGAAAGGGGCCGGTCCGGGTACTGCTAGCGCAGGCCGTGAGCCCTGCCGGGTAATAGCACCTCGGTGTCTGGTGAGGTGGGAAAACACACCCTCAGCCTGGGGGCAGGTGGGAAACGGGGGTACCGGTATCGGAGAAGGGGGGAGAGAAAAGGGGTAGAAGGCCCCCCGTGTAACTCCGCCCGGGAAAAAGACCGTCTCTCCTCTTTATTTTCCCGGCTCGTTTTAACTGATCCATCCTGACACTCTATTTTGCTTTCAAATCAAGTAAAGATGTGGAAGAGAACTTTTGAACCGGTTTATGGAAAAGTGGAGGGAAGCAGAGTTCCAGCCGCGCAGGGTTTTTACTACCGGGGCGGGGTGATGCAGCCGGGCACCCCCCAAGCAGGGACACCGGGCGGGGAGAGCCCAAAGCCTCACCCTTGCACCTCTGATGGAGTTCAGGGGATGTACAGGTGGGTGCTGGCAGGGTCAGGTCTCCCTAACCCTCTCTTATTTAATGTTTTCCCCTTTTCTAAGTGACATATCAGTGACCATCTGTCCGTCCACCGCTCCCGACTGAACTTCGCTCAGGAGTCTGCAGACGAAGGGGTATTTCGGGCACCCGAGGGGAACCTTCAGTCTCAGGTGGGGGCTGCTAAAGCTGAACATGGTCTAAAATGCAAATATTTAGCAAGACCTCTGCGTTTCCAGAGGCGCAGCTGATGCAGAAGGCGCTGGAAGGATGGAGACACCCCCCTGGGGAAAAAGTGAGAGGTGGGGATGGCTTTGGTTCCGAGGAGGAGGAAGGTGACCGATTCCATACATGTACAGTGCCTGAGACCGTTTCATGATCCCTTTTATTGCCTCTGTTTCTGTGGGACAGTCAGGAGGGTTTTTCCTTTCCTTTTCTTGTACTTTTTTAAAATTTATTTTGTAATTTGCAGGTTTTGCTCTGCTCTATAAATTTATTTTTTACAAACCCATTTTAGTCTCAGTTTTCCCCAGGAAAGAATCAGCCGAGGCACAACCGCGACTTCATCGAGTGGTAACACCGGGTCCTGCTGCCTACGCCTCGGCTCCTCTGGGGAGGGATCCCGGGGCAGACACCCTTCATAACGGCTTTAAATGGAGGGTAAAGGGCTGATCCTGCCTCATTAAGCCCTCGGGAGCAGCTCCCGGCTCCTTCCGGAGCTCCCCTCAAGTCTCGTGGGTCAGGCATTGACCGTGCACTGGAACCCGGGCCAGTGGTCTCAGGCAGGAGGATATATTTATATACATCCATAACTATATATACACACACATACATGCACACACATATGTTTGTGTGTATATATATATTCTGCATGTCTTATGTATGCTCTAGGTGGATTTAAGGACTCCTGTCGCACAGAGCCAAATCCTCCCTGCTGCTGGTCACGCCGCCACAGAGCACACACAACAGGACAGTTGCTCCCCAGACTTGCTCTTTCTCGTCATTCCCCCCCCCCCCCCCAGGCCCGCTCCGTTTCGGGATGTCGGGGACATCTCTCTGTCGGCAACCCGCTCCAACAGGCGCTACGTCACAGGTCCATCAGTGTGACGTCACGCCTTGCTTCCCTGACGTCACGCCTCGCCTTTCAGCCAGGCCATCACCAAAGGCAAGCCTTGATGCCCCGCTCGGAGCAGGCGGCTCTTCACACCGACGGTGCCTCGACGGGTCACGCAGGACGATGGTCCCGGGCTCTGCCTTTCCCTCACACATCCCCGAGCATTCGGGGTACAAGAAGGGAGCTGCGGGAAGGGAGCAGAGGACGCGGCAGCCCCTCCAGGAAGCCCGTGCAGACCCGCGACCCGCGGCAGGGACGGTCGGGGCCGAGAGGGACCCGCGGAGCTCGGGCAGAGGCACTGTCGGTGCGCGGGATCGCGGGAAGGTTTTGCGTGGGAAACCTCCGCACCCGCGTAGCCACCTCTACCCCCATCCCCGCTGCGGGCTGCGCCGGGGATCTGTAAAACGCTGGAAGTCCGCAAATAAACCGCTCCGCTTCCTCCTGCTATAAATAACCCAGAGAGAGGGATGGCGCTTATAAATAAATCAGTGCTGGCCACGCCGGTGACAACCCCGTAGAGAAGAGGGCAGAACGTGTCCGATCGAGAGTGACTCCATGTGCCCCGGGTGCCGGTGAGGGGAGATCTTTGCTTTCAGAGAGGGGTTCCCATCCCTGGCTGTCTACAGTGGTTGCAGCCAATGGCAAACCACCTGGGCCGTATATCAGGATCAGTCTCTGCCAGCTTTTCCTTTTCAGATTTATTACAGTTGTATAGACTCAGATTCAGTCTATAAACTATTGGGAATTGTTACAAAAATGAAGGCATCTCCTCCAAAGCGCATCTCTGTCCAAGGGCAGAGGGAAGCCCTCTGAAAAATAGAGCTGCAGTGAGGCAAGAGAGGAGAGGCTCAACCCTCTCCCTCCCAACCAAGCCCAACCAAACCCAACCCAACCAAACCAAATCAAACCAAACCCAATCAAACCCAGCTCAACCAAACCCAAGCCCGTCCAAACCAATTCAACTCAACCAAGGCAGACCAAACCAACGTGAATGAAACCACAACCAATACAACCGAGCCAAACCTAGACAATTCAATTCCTGTCAAACCAAGCTCCAGCCAAACCAGCCAACCTCCACTCCCTTTGCAGAGACCTGGACCTGGGAGTTGCTTCAGAAAACCACTTTTAATAACAAATCCATCCCCAGAGTGCCCAGCGGGTGGCCAAGGGGCATCGGCGGCTTGGTGAGAGGGGCTCGAAGGGTGCAGCTCCCCCCGCGCAGGGTCTGCAGCGCCACGACAGGGCGCAGGGGCATTTTTAAAGCTTTCCTCTATGAAAATATCCCCCGCACGGGTGGATGAGCGGTTTTGGGCCTCCAGCCCCCGCTCCCGGCTTTCCTGCTGGGATGCGGGGTACCCACACTGGCTGGGAATAAGTAGAGGCCAGGGATGCGCTCAGGAGTGTGCGAAGTATAGCGCGGCGCCCCGTGGAGCATGGAGCGCAGCGGAGCGGGGGTGTGTGTCTGTTGTTGCAGTGCCCCGAGGCGGTGGTCTCCATCGGGGCAGAGTCCCGGAGGTGTTCTACCCGAAAACAGCAACACCCCAAATGCCATCTTACACACAAGGTACTTGAGGGTGCGTCCCCGCGCAAGGCCAAGCTCAGCGCTCCCCGTTGCCACCGTAACCCCTGCCCTGGGGGAAATGGGGCAAACCCCAAGATCGGGGAACCAGTGCAGGCACCCCCCGACCTCCCCAGAGCTGGGTACCCCCGGGCCGGGGAGACCCGGCAGAAGGAAGCCGAGCAGGGAAGGAGCCCAGCCTGGAGAGCATGTTAAATCGCTCAGGAGAGGAAGGTGGAAAATTACGCTGGCTCCCAGCCGGCCCGTCCTCCTCTGCGCAGCCAGGAGGGCAATTTTCCTAAGAAGTAGAGCAAAACGAAATCAGCCCCTTTTGGATCCGCAACCTTCGTCCCTCCGCGTGTCGGCCAAACCTCCGCCTTCCGCAGGCGCGCAGGGCCCCTCCGCGGATGCTCGACAGGGGGTTTCCCGCAACTTCCCAACTCGCAGTGTTCCCTGCCCTATCCCGCTCCCCTCGGCCCGCCGGCCCCGTTCCACCACCCCGGACACCCAAAGGGCAAACGGGAATTTTTCGGGGCATTTGTTCCGGGACAGCTCTCGGGGCACCTGGGGCGCCTCGGGTTGCGGCTCGTTCGGGTGTGTGTCCCCCCCCCCCGCCATCTCCATCCCACCCCGGGGCTGCCTCGGGCGCCGGCGGCCCGCGGCAGCGCTTGCAAAAACTCGGGATGAAAAAGTTGAAGGCTTAATGTTTTCTGACAGATACAAATGATACCCCAAGGCTTTCTTGAAATGCAGCGACTGACGGCTGAAGAAACGGGTTTCCTATTCGGATCTCTGCAGCTGGAAGCAGACCGGGGTGGGGAGGATCCCCTTGGCTTTCCTTTCCCTACTCTCACCCCCCAAATATCACCATCTCCTGGGTGCCCCCAGCTGGGATAACTCCTTTTTCCCCAATGCCTGCGCAGGAGCTGCTTCCCAGCCCGTTTCGCATCCTCCAGCCCACGGGCACTGAAATTTGCGTTAGGGAAATAGGAATTTTCTGTGAGCAGTGGCTCTGGTTTATCCCTGTCCGTTCGTAGGTTGATGGAAGCCGGGGGGTGGACAGCTGAGGAATACGGGGGGCTGTTTCCCTGGGAGAGAAAATATACAATATAGTCCCACAGTTCCCTCTCCGAGCAGAGGAAACATGCTTTTCTTATTAATTGATGGAGGAAGGGGCACCGGAGTTTGCGAGGCAGCCTGCTCATGTTACTGCGTGCATCTTTAGATCCCGAAATGTGCCTTTTTTGTGGACTCAAAAAGATGCCTCTGAAGCAGGATAATCAAACACCCGGGCACTCCGCTGGCATTTGCTGAAGTCCCTTTTTTCAGCAGAAAACCAACCGAGGCTGCGCTTGGAACCCCCGATATTGTGTTTCCATGTGGGTTTCCCCCACCTTGTTTCGAGCGAGCAACCTCCTAATTGCTCCAGCATTTGGATGGGGGAAACGCATTTCCCTTCAACAGGACATTTCCTGAAAGGCTGAAATATTCTAATAACGCGCTGGACTCTTTAATGTTCTCAGAAACAGCAGCGAACCTCTGCAGAGCAGTGCGTTTCCTGCTTTAAAATGCAGAATCAGAGGAACAGTTGACCTTTGTGTGCGCCCAGCTTCTTCTCTTCTATTGAACTTTATTTATTTATCTTATTTTTCTTTTGATTTTACTTTTTTCTTATTTTTACTTCATTCTTATATTTTTTATCTTATAATTCTTTTCTTTTCCCTTTTTCATTTTCTTTGTATTTTTCTATTTTTCCTTTTCCTTTTCTTTTCCTTCTTTTCCTTTTTCTTCTTCACTTTGTTTTTCTTTCTTCTTTTTTTCCTTGTCTTTTTTCCTATTTTCGTCTTCCCTTTCCCTTTTTCCTGAATTTCTTTTTCTTCTTTTTCTTTCCATTTTGATTTCCTTTTTCCCTCTCTTTTTTGCATTTCCCCCCCCCAAGGCTGATTTCTCCCCGCTGCCCTGCTGTTCCCGGAGCGGCTCCGTTGCCCGCGGAGCAATCACCACCGAGATAAAGGCGCGGGACACTTTTCTTCCCAGTTTCATTGTGGGAAAGGCCGTATCTTAACGGGCACATCTCGGGGAGAGATAGGAACACGCTCCCTTCCAGAGGGCTGTGCTAATCAGCGCGCTGGGTTAGATATAAAAGTTCAGGGCAAATAAAACGAATTAGTTTTATTAGCACGTTTAGGAGGCGGTCTAAGGAAGGAATTCGGCTTTACTAGAGAATGTTTTCTCCTCCCCTTTTGTTATTTAAAAGCAACATAAATCCGAGCTGCTCATCACGGGAGGGAAATAATGCAGCGCTCAATCCGCGGTTACTTCCTCGGAGAAAGGCGCTCCCTTCCCTAACCCCGAGAAGAAGGCTATAGAAGGATCTACGCTCTTGGAAATACACGATTCAAGAATAAAACCTGCATGAATAATAACAGCGACAGCAAAGGACCCGCGGAGCCCGCCAGGCTCTTGTTCGGCAATGGGAGGAAATATCTGCCTTGATATTCCTCGATATTCTCCCTTCAACTCGGCTAAAAGCTTCCCAGGGAAATGCAGCCTCGGCTCCAGCGCGGGATTTCCAGGGACTTTGTCCATATTTCGGGCAAATAAAGGATTCTGGGGAGGTTCTGTCAGTGAAGGAGCTCTCAGAAAATATTCGGAAGCCAGGTTTTTGTAGAGCAGCGGCTGGAGTTGGTGCAAGGAATAACGCGGAGAACACGGACCTTGGTTTGTTAAGTGGAAAATAGGTATATTTTTAGTTGGCATAAAAAAAAGCAAGTGGTGTCTCCGTTCTCGATTCAAGCACAACAGTGGTTTATGCACAACTGGTGCCTCGGACTTTGTGTAGGTCTGCGGTGCGGTTGGCGAAGCAAAATAGGGGGAAAAGGGGTGAAATAACAGAAAACGCTCCTGGTGACCATTCATTTTATAACGTGAAACCTAAAAAATTACAGTCACCGAAAGACACCATCACGTTTGGCTAAGCGGGTTAACAGCAGGGGAGGAAAAGCCTTTTTTTCCCTGCTTCGGGAATTTCTCTCCCGTTGCAGGAGGCATTAGCCCGGAGCGGTGCCGCCAGGCACTCGCGCTGCGTGTAGATCCCAAAGACGGTGCCTGGGTTTAAAATAAAACACACAAAAAAGGGGGAAAATGGGGTGGGGAATAAAGCAGTGGGGCTGTAGGGAATTATTTTCCTGAAGAGGGAATTTAACGACGGCCCAGACTCACCCCCGGGAGGGGCCGCTTCTCCTCCGCTGCAGCTCAGCCCCGGCGGAGCACGGCGGAGGTTCCGCGCCTCTCATACCCCCCTCTCATCCAGGGGTTCCCCCGCGCATCGCCCCGCAGCGTTGCTGCTACCGGCCAGCCCCGGCCGATGGCACCGCGGACATGGCGAGGAGCCGCGCTGTGCTGCGCGCCGCTGAGCGCCCCGAGCAGAACTGCTGGAGGCCGGAGACAATTTAATATATATATTAAAAAATGTATAAAGTGAGGTAACCCCTCTGGAATTGCATTTCCCAGCGCATTTGTCAGAGCAGACGAAGCGCAGAGGCCCCGAAAGAATTTAAACAAGGTATAAAGATGTCAAGGACTGTGCGGAGCGCGGAGCGAGCTGATCGCATCGTCCCGGCCTCCGAAAGTGTCGAGGCGACACGAAGCCGGTGAGGCGAGGGCTCGGTGAGAGGCGCACCCCCTCTCCCCACCGCCGCCGGTGGCGTGTCCCATCCCGGCTTTGTTTTCCAGCCCCGCATCCCAGCCGCTGCCGGGTGGAACCGGGATCGGGACGGGATCGGGACGTCCAAGCGGGACAACCGTGGGGAGACGCGGTGGAGCTCGCGGGGCGGGACGGGGAGCCGTGAGCGCGCGTGGCGGGGCGGGACGGGGCGCACGGGGCCGTCCGTCGGGGACATGCGGCGACACGCGTGGGGCGGGCCCGGCGGCGGAGGAGGTAGCGGAGGGGTAAGGGGGCTACGGGCGGGAATGAACGGGAACCGGATACACGCGTGGAGCCGTCCCCTGGCCACTTACCGGGCGGTGCGGTCGGCGGCGGCGGGGGCCGGGCCCGGCGGGCGCTGTGCGCGCCCCGGCCGCCGCTCCAGGGTTTTCTTGGGAGATTTCCCCTTCTCGTCCTGACGTCAGCCCCGTCCCAGGGTGCCGCAGACGGGGGAGGGCCGGGGGCAGGGCCGGCAGCACCGGGGGACCGGCGGCGCCGGCTGCCCTGCGCCCCGCACCTCCGTCCCGCAGCCGAAGGCATCCCTGGGCCGGCACCCCACTTCCTCCTCCTCCTACTCCTCCGTCCCGCCCGGCCGAGACTCCTTTCTGCCTCCTCCGGCCCCCGGTGCGCGGCCCCGGGCCGGCCCCCGGGGCGGTTTCATGCTCCCGGTTACACGGCCCCTGCCCTTTCCATTTCCTCCCGGTTGGTGCTCTTGTCCGAGGGGGCAGGGACAAGGGCCACGTTCTTTTTGATTTACCTCTGAGACACGCTCCCGGTTCAGGATTTGGGCTTGGAGGGGGATGCGCAGCACTGAGCGCCCTGGTGGAGGCAGGGGGATGCTAAACTCCGGGGACTGCTTGTGCGGGCGATACAGCACAGGCACACCGCTGCTGCCCATCCCCAGGCCCTTTGTCCAGTTTAATTTCCCAGAGATGCTTCTGGAGTTTCCGACACTTCTACCAACATCCCTGGAAGGTCTCCTTCCAAGACAAAAACACACAAGTCATATTGTGACCAAGCAAACACAGTGGTGGGGACATGCCTTGTGCTTTCCAAAGCAGAGCAGGTCACACACACACACACACACACACACACACATATGCAATAACTGTAGATGAAAACCAAGGACAACGAATATGGAATGGATCAGAAAGATAAATAGCATAAAATCAGGAACAGTTCAGTCCCACACTTGCCATTTGTTATAGAGAGAAGAAGTAAATGGGATTCACATGTCAAGCATTAGCTGGTTGTTAGTCTGTAAGATAATATTAACTTTAGTGCTTGCTGGTTTACTCCAGTTTTCCAAAGGCAGTTCCAGGAGGCACCCAGCCTGTAATTTAGGATGGCACATACTGTGCGAAAGAGGCTTTGGCACCGGGGCCTACCAGCACATCAAGGTGATATTAACATCATAAAACGTTTCGAGAGGGAGTAGGAGCTCATAAATTAATGCATTCTACTGTTTTAATGCTGGGAGCTAACAATGCATTTCCTGTTGGGCTGATAGTCCCCACTGCAGCGTCACAGCTGTTTTAAAGGTGCTGTGAAATTGAAGAGAGGGAAGATGATTGTCTTTAAATCAATGTTTAATGATGTGTTATTAGGAGAAAAGTCTTCCCCCAGCAGATGTTTACATGCTGAGGATGGAGAGAGCTTCCCAGGCCGGCTGCCTCAGGAGCAGGGGAGATCTGCTGTGTCCCACCAGTCTTGTAGAGTGGCCTGATGTCCTCAGCATAGTGCCACAGCTTGCTGTGCACCAGGAGAGGCTTTGCCCAGGTCTTTGTGTGGGTACTAAGGAAACTCCTCCAAGACGCTGAATTGTTGCAAGGTTTTCAAGTAATCTGAGTCATGGCTGTGAGCAGGTGAATATGGCCAATGTCAAGAACATCCCACCCATGTTCAGCATTGATGCCAGGATCCTTCCTCCATAAAGATCAGGTACAGGTGCTGGAATATCATCATATAAACACAGACTGGTTTGTGTGGGAAGACCTTAAAGCTCCTCCAGCTCCAACCGCTGCCACAGGCAGGGACACCTTCTACTAGAGCAGGGTGCTCCAAGCCCCTGTGCCCAACCTGGCCTTGAACACTGCCAGGGATGGGGCAGCCACAGCTTCTCTGGGCACTCTGTGCCAGCGCCTCAGCACCCTCCCAGGGTTCTGCCTAAGAACTCATCTCAATCTCCCCTCTGGCAGGTTAAAGCCATTCCCCTTGTCCTGTACCTCCAGGGCCTTCTCCAAAGCTCCTTTCCAGGTTTCTTATAATCCTTTTAGGCACTGGGAGCTGCTCTAAGGTCTCCCCTTAAGGAGCCTTCTTCAGGCTGAACAAGCCAGCTTTCTCAGCCTGTCTTCCTAGAAGAGGGGCTCCAGCCCTCTGCTCATAACCCCTGACCTGGGAGTCTCTTTCTGGAAGGTCAGCCTCTGAGTGCTCCCCCTTTCCTCATGATGGTGGCACAAACTGTTGCTACACAAGCAGAGGAACCCTTTACAAATTGTTTTCTTTAATCATCACAAACATTCATCTAAAGAAAATCTCTCTGTATTTCCAAATACAATGAGGAAATATTTGCCCTTTACTTTATTTGCAGCCTTCCCTGCTAGCGCATCTTTGGAATAACGTCTTAGAGGCCACACTGCTTCTTTGGGAGAAAGTGGGATGCTTGGAACGTGTCTGGATTGTAACATTTCTAAACTTCCCAGAAGAGGCAAATTGCAAAGGGATAAGCTGCTTTCTGTGCATGCACATTTGTTTCAGAGCCAAATGGAAAAGAGAGCTCAGAAAGTAAAATGACAAATTGACAAATTATTTGGAAAATATTGTTCTTCCCAAGTCAGACCAAACCATGCAGGGGGAAGGAGTCAATACGGAGTTTTTCCCTTTATATTCAAGTCCAGCAGCCCTCCCATTCATTCCACTGGGAGGTTTGTGTGAGTCAGACCTGCAAGGTCGTCCATTCAGGGTAGTACTTCCAGCATTTTAGTTCCCTCCCTGCTTCACTCTTATTCCCCACTGAAAGAAGTGTCTCCCTCAGATTTAGGGATGGGATTGAATGGGAGATCCAGAGCTGGATGGGATTCAGTGCTGTTCCTGTCCCTCCTCACCTCATCCACAGCCTGGCATCACTGAAGATGAGCTATAACAAAGGAAAAGGCAGAGCAGCTCCGTCACTTGGAAAACGTATCCGTGAGTTCATTCAGCTCACTGTGAAAAGTCAAAAGCACGTCAGAGAAAGGAAAATTGAGCATGAGGACTGGGAGAAGTCCTTTCTCCAGCCTTTCTGGTGTGACTCCAGCAAGTCCTATGAGGTTTATATGCCTGGAACCAACTACACCAACCTCCCCCCGGCACATGGGCAGGTTAGAGCAGGAAAAAGGTGTTAGGTAAATGGCAGAAGCTTTACCAGAGTGGAGTTTATCATAATTTTGATCCTTTTTGATCCTGCTTGTGAAAGGTTGCTGTAGCTGTGCACTGATCGATAATGCTGGACCTGATTTCTTTCGGGGTGCGTTGTTTGCCTTGGTGGTTAGGTGGCAACACAGGAAATGCTTGTGGTGGCAAGGAAATCCCTTCACTTTGTTTAAATCACTGTATTTATCATCCTTGTAATCTTTAAGTAATAAGAAAATGTGATATTTCTGCATCCCTAACTGTTAATGGTGAGTTTCATGCAACAACAACAAAATCTGTGGCAATTGAGCACATCGGCAATTAGCAGCAATCAGAGCTGCAAGATGCTTTGAAAAGAGATGTTGGGGCAGAGGTTCCTTTTGTGTGTGTGGTTGTTTATTCCCTGGTGACATGCTGCTAACAAGCTGCGAACCAAGGATCATCCACAACAAAGAAAACCAACCAACCAAACAATGTCTTGTAGAGGGTGGTAATGCTCAGTTTAATTTTGTCAGGCCTTTAAAAAGAATTACAGCCCTGTTTGTGACAACTGGAAAGGCACCATTTACTCCAACAAAACTGCTCATTATTCCTCAAGAACGACATTTGGAGATGTTTCCTTACACAATGTAGATATCAATTGGAGTAGATTTCAATCAATGAAATATTGATGTACTTCTCATCTGTGCACTAGCAGGATTTCTGGTTCTGAAGCCTGTGGTCAGCCCTTTACTTGCCAGTTAAATCACAACACATTTAATGACTTTCTAGAGGTCTGTCTGAGGACTTCCTGCCAAAGAACGGGATCCTGGGGATTTGGGCATTAGTGAAAAGTTACTTAAGGTCTAGACAGTGATCCAAGGATCTCTACTGCAGTTTATTCCATGCATTACAGATTTGGAAGACAGTGATAAATGCCACATGCACCTTCAGAGTAACACCCTCACAAGGTAATTGTTACAGCTGACTCCAAATACTCTGCTGTGCTTTGTATTATTCATCCATGCTTTAGCAGCACAGCAGCGTCTTAGCTCAGGCACTGTCTCAATGTCACGATGGATCTTAAAGTGCTGTGGGTTGGACCTTGGCATTTACTTAAGACAGCTTCTTAGGCCTTGGCCTATGGGACAGAAAGACGCTATAAATATAATGTTGATATAATGTAGAATTGATGTAGATATAATACAGATGGAATGCAGACATAATATAGATGTAATATAGATATAGATACAGATGCAGATGTATAGATATATAGATACAGGTATAGATATAGGTATAGATATAGGTATAGATATAACATATAATATAAATAGAATATAGATACAGATATAACATTGTATATAAATAGAATATAAATATAGATACGTCTATCTTTAGCTGAGAAGTATTTAGCTTTGGTCTAAACAGGCTCCAAGCGTATATTTAAGGGTAACTGTGTTCATTCATGAAGAGGTGGCTGAGGGCAGAGACGGGCAGTATCCTTTATTCCTCCCTCTTCCCCAGGGATTAGATTTGGGCCATGGTGAGAGGCAGGAGAGGGAACTTTGGCCTGTCAACTCTTAATTCCTGATGTTAAACAGTGCTGTGGAGCAAGACTTTCTTAGAGCCAGGACTGCCTCTTCTCCAGCCCTGCAGGACTTTCTCAGTCTTGTATTATTATTGCTGTATCTATTATGATTAATGACTTCTAAAGTTCTTCTAAAACTATTTAAGTGCCTGATGATCCATCTGAAACTCATCTCCATTCTGTGCACAGGTCCCGAGTGTTAATCCTGATAGGTGACCACTCTGGCCTGCGAGTGGAAATGAGGTAAATGCACATTGCTTGGCAGGAGCTCTGTATCAGGCAGTGCTCTCTGGCAGCGTACGCAGAGCCTCATCCAAATGAAAACTGATGGCTTAATATTTTGTTACGTTTTTCCCACCAGAGTTATTACCTCCTAATTGCAGGGATTGATTAAATGGACGAGAGAGCGCTCGTTCAGGGAGAGGCTGCCATGTGTTAGCCTTGAGCTGTCACCCAGGAGCGGGGGCTGGGGAGCTCCCCTCCTGCTCCCACTTTCTGCCCTGGCCATGCTCAGCACCAGCACCTCCCACCACCAGCGGATGAAGCTGGGGTTGAACACAGGCTGTCATTGCACTGGAGGTGGCATTTCCAAGGGAATTCACGCTTTCTCTGCTGTTCCAGGGACATGGGAGCATGAGCCAACTCTGCACTGATTTCTTAGTACGCACTCATTACTCATAGACTGACAGTACAAAGCCGTATTTAGATGATCTGTTTAATTGCCAAACCTATCCCTGAGGTGTGCTGAATACAGTGATGCAGAAAGAAGAGGCAGCTTCCAAAGGGAGCCTGAGAGTAGCTGGTAGAGCCGATGGGACAGAATGTTGTTTTGTACACCTTTGGGTATATAAAGCAGAGCTAGGTGCTGGGCTGAAGATGCTCAAGGTGTATTTGGTAGTTGCATGTGTAAAGACCTGCTGTATCTTGTTATTCCCAAAAGCTTTGCTCCTCATGAGCTTCCTCAAAAAATGCTCTCCTGTGCACTCACAAACCTGCCATCCGACCCAGTTCTCTTCACGGGCCAGAGTACCTCATTCTGCCAAAGATGCTCAGAGTACCACGATTCTACTCTTCTGGGACCTATCTGTGGTTTAGGTCACTGTTTCAAAGCTGGATTGCTAGCTTCCTGGCTCACAGCAGATGTCTTGTTGGTGTCTCTGTCTCTGATTTACCATGATCAGCAGCAAAAGACAAAGCAACACAGAATAGGGGTCCTCACCATCATCCCTCTGCCTGCTTCCAAAATCACCAAGGGAGTTTGGTGAAAGAGACATTTTTGGTGCTGTTTTAACAGCGCAGGTGAAATGATGATGGACCCTTTGTAGATACCAGCTTGTCCATGTCACAGGGCAAGATCTATTCTCTCTTTGTGCAGGGCTGGGCCCCTGGGAGGTTCCATCCCAGGCTGGAAACAGTCCCAGGGTCAGGAGAGGGAAGGCATTTCTGGCCACTGCAAATACAGAACATGATGTAAATGCATTTTCTCCAGAGGCATGAAAGGGCTGAGCTCTCTCCTGCTGAAACATGACTGCACTGAACCGATGATGCTTATAGCAATGAAAAAGCAAGAAAATGAATGAGTGTAGGTGCAAATATTTGGTGTTTAGAAAGCAGATGAATTACCTGTGTGCGTATGTTAAAAACACCTTTAGCATTTCTTGCTTTCCCAAAGGGAACATCTACAGAAGAAAGCTAACCCGAAGCTCTCCCAATGACTGGGCTAACCACAACGTAATCACCAAAACTAGGTATGAGGTTAAGATTAAATGCCTGCATGGCAAGTGCTTGCAGAGCAGAAGTCCTGATTTGCTTGTGAGCAGGAGAATTAAAGGCATTCATCTGGCTGAATGAAATATTGTGAGATCTATGGGTGGGAAGTGCTAAGGATTACAATTACTATTTACTATGTATTAATATTTGTTATTCAGGAGGATTTGTGTGTGGAGGGAACTTGGAGGATCTGATCTGGCTCTGTGTGTGCTGGAACTCTCGAGAGGGATTTTTGAGTATCTACCACAATTATAGATGAGAACGGAGTGAAACCTTGTGGTTTTACCCTACAAAACATTAAATAACAACTGCCCATGGTTTTGAGCAGTATTTAAACAGTGTGGCTGGAGTGGAGTCTTTCTAAAGAGGGATCGCACATGGCTGTAAGGGAAAAACTAAAGGCTTAGGCTTCTGGTTATGAAATCAAGCGCTGTACATGAGGGTGCCCAGTGTTTTAATCCTCCTCTGTCTCCCCCAGCCTGTAGAGAAAATCGACCTGCACGTCCTGCTCGCTCGGGTGTTTTCACCTCTGTGTTATTCCTAGTGGCTGGCTCTTTGTGTGAAGATGAACCTGGCTGGAGCTTCTCTTGCTTCACCTTTGGGTGCCGGCAAAGGAGAAGAGCAGAACACGTCCCCATTGACTTGGAAGGTGGATTTTAGTGTTTTGAAAGATGACACAAAAATTGCCAAAACCCCACTGAAGGTGCGCACATCTTATTGTGTGATTCCAGATTAGCCAGTGCATTGAGATGCTTAGTTATAAGGACCAGAGTTTTTTCTGCTTCATGTTTAAGTAAACACTGGAAGTTTGGATCCTCCATACTGGATAAGACCTCTGGTTCATCAGGTCTGGTGTCCTGCCTCTGGTAGTGACTCACATCTGATAGTGGGAGAAGCTATGGTGCCAGAGTGCAGCAGTGCAGCGGGACGTATGTGCACTGGGATGCAGGGATCGGCTGGGTACTGCGTGCTCCAGTCCTGCTCATCCGAAGCAGCAAACTCTTCGGTTTCCCACTGTTACATCTTCATCAGTTTTAATCCACCATGAAATGTTGGATATTCTTCTTCAAAAGAGCCTCACCGTCTCCACTGGCAGTGCCTGGATAACTGGTGCTCTGTCTTTTCCATGTCATGGCCATACTGGCACTCCGCCATGAGAAACCTCTTGCATACCATCATGTCCCTGCACAGCTCCTCCCTTTGGTGTGCTGGGGTCCTCAGTCATTGCTCTCACAAACAGAAATGGTTGGTATTAAAGCCTGCATGTGGGAAAAGCATTCCCCAGGTTTACTTCAGCGTTTACAATCGCTCCTCCCATTGCCACAGTGCATCTGAGCTGAGCTGCGGTTTGGTTTCTTTAAACTTCAGCCCTTCTGTGACATATAATAACCAAACTGCATTACAAGCCAAGATTACAAGGTATAACATGAGGTGAAACAGTATATGGGAAATAAAGATGCATGAAAGCTTTTGTACAAAGGAAGTAACCCACTGTACATAAACTGGGTAGCTGCTCAGGGCAAACCTTTAGGATTTGATGATTATTATCCTTGGGATCCAGTGTTAAAGAGTGTTTATTTATTATAGTCCTCCTCCTCCCACCATGTTCCAGCCTTGGGACTCCGAAGGACTCAGAAATGCCACTTGTCCTTGACTGTCTCATCACTGATCCTCATCACTCGAAGATTTCCATCTAAGGCAGGAGCTCAGACCTGTTCTCCTGCTGCCTACTGTAAATAAACAGTGAAGGTTTAGCACTCCTGCCCTCAGGAAACATGTGTGTGGTTGCTCTGTCCCCTAATCCCCTGTGCCTGGGTGTCCCAGCCCTGCCACCCTGCTGCTGCAGAGGACTCGCACCTCACAAGAGCTGTGAAAGGTGGTGCTCCAGTTCCGTGACCACCTAATGCTGCAGGTTGAGCATTTCCAATCCCCTGATTACAAATGCAAAGCGCAGGGAGTCACATCCTGATGGATGGCTCTTCCCAGATGACTTCTTCCTTGTTGAGTGCTGGTTCTTCCTTAGCAAGACTGGATGGAAACTCTCTCTTGAAAATGATGGGAAATCCTGTTTTCTGGAGGGGTACAGCTTTTGTGGTGTACAAAAGCTTCCTCGATATGACTGGAGAAGTACTTTGGTGCTGAATTGAGGCCAGTCCTGGTTCCTCTCATGCCAAAAGAGACAGCAAAAGAACAGGGATATTAGCCGTGGGCTTGCCATGCTTCCATTCCATTTTTACCCACTTCATTTGGATCAGTTTTTACATCTCTCCAGTTCATTTTAAGTGCAGGCTGAATTTGTTTTGTTTGGAATTTGGGAGAAGTGACTGTGCCCTAAAGGCAAGAGATGTGACCTGCAGAGCAGGGAACATCCCTAATCCACTGACTGCAGTGACACTGCTGTCAGGGCTGGGAACTGGGACTCTCTTTTGTCTCTGACAAAAGGAGCATCATGTTAGAAGCATGTATGACTTGATAATATTGTCCTCCTGTAGAGATGGAAAGGAAACAACCTTGGAGGCCAGAGACAGAAATCACATTATCTATTACACCTGGCAGCACGTAGCCCAGTGTTTAGTCATGGGTAGTTGAAACCATTGAAACTCCTGTGCCCCCACGGCTCTCCTGGAAGGATTATTCAGCAGCCTAATACATTTCATCTTTGGGAAATATTCCCAATAATTCAGCCTAAACTCTTCTTTTCTTAATATTGTCCTGATACTCTTAGCTATGCTTCATAACTCTAAATAATTCCTCTCCCTCCTTGATGTTTACAGCCCTCAACTACTTGTAGACTAGTATCATGTGCCCTTAGCTGTCTCCCAGTGGAGTGCTACGTATTTGGCTCTTTTAACCTCTCTTTGGAACTCAGCCCACAGTCTCTATCCTGCCTGCCTTATCATGGCTTTCCTCCAGACCCCTTCCCAGTCCATTCCCAACCACAGTTCTGCCGTAAGGGGCTCTGACCAGGATTCTTTTTCCCTGAGCTGGTCCCTGCAGAGCTGAGTGGGCAGTGCTGTCCCTGCAAAGTTTCCTTTGGGACACACACTGGTCCCCATACCTTGGCCAGGCTGTCACTTTCCTCTCCCTCATGCTGCTGCCTTTACCATCGCCTGTGGCTTTTAAAGATGGAGCCAAGCTTCAACCAAATTGTGGTTTCAGCATGCTTTGCCTTTCTTCTGCCAGAACCTTTCTCAGCTCCTCTCACAGGAAAAGGGAGCTGGAGACTGCCTCTTTCCCCCTTCCCTGGGCAGCAGGACTTGCCCAGCTGTTGCAGAGATCCTATCTTGCCAAGGCTTTTGTTTCCTCAAGTCCCTTTCTCACCCAGAGGAGAAGTTAATCCCCACAGGTTGTTTGTAGGATTATGAGTGTCAAAGCCAGTGGCTGGAGAGGAGCCCCAGGATTTAGCATCTGCATTTCTCTTTTGGGAGCCCTCCCACAGATGGCCCAGGGGCTCAGTGGCCACGGGAAGATGCTCTGAGGTGCTGGGTCCCTCTTCTCTAACACTCATCTCCCGTCATCCAGCAGCAGCCATGAAACCTGAAACGGCTCCTTCTAGCCCAGGGCAGGCTGGCTGCTAATTCCTCCCTGTGTAAATTTACACCCGGAGCAGTGATGTGACAGCAGGTGAAGGCAGGCTGGGAGAGGGCTGCCTGGTCACTACAAATTAAAGTGCTGAGTGGCATCTCTCATAGGGATGCTGCTCCTTTCACCTGACATGCTGGACTGCCTCAGGCTGCAGGCTCTTGATGCTCATTGCAGTCATGGTATTTTCCCCTCAGTGCACCACAGTTAATTATTTCTGTGTTGGGTTGCAGCTATCATCTTCCTCTGACCTGCAGCACCTGAGGCAATGTACAGGAGCAAGAGCAAGCAGGTGATGGGGAGCCCTGTGCTGTGGGAATGAGACAGCTGGATCCATGAAAGCCCTTTCCCTCCAGGATTGCTGTGCCAATGCCGGACTGTAAGTTAATGGCAATAGGATTTTTGCCTTCCTCCTTCTTCAGGACATGAGGAGGATCCAGATGCACCTTGTTGGTGATGGAAGGGATGTGCTGGGGCAGGTAGAGGACCAAGGGTAAAGTCACACCTTGTGTCACCTATGGATGATGCTCTCTGCCCTCCAGAAGACATCTCTGGAGGTAAGACTGTTGTGTTTGACATGAACCCAGTGGAGGGGACACTGAGCCTTGGCTCAGAGCAGCAGTGACCAGCTCTCACCATGCTGGTGGTGACTGCAGGGCACTGAACTTCCTCTTGGAAGTAGAAACCCAGCACAGTCAGGCTGTGTTGGAGTTTTCTGGTCCAACCAAACCACTGCAAGCCACCACCTAGACACTGCTAAGGGGTGGATCATGTCTGTGGTCAGTGTGCTGGAGAGGAGCCTCCCTTCAGGAGAATCCATCAGCAGCACCTCCTCTTGAGGAGAGAGGGCTATAAATTTGAAACCCCCTTGCGAAGGCTACATGAAATGGATTGGCCAACCTTCCATCCAGCACAGCAGCCAGCTGTCATGTTGGTGATGGAGACACAGCTCATTGCATTAAACATTGGGGTGAGCCCCATGTGAGGTGTGCTCTCAGAGAGCCCCATTGCACCACTTCCCATCACTAACCCCTCAAGCAAGGGCAGGATCTCCCTGCAAGCCTGTTCATGCTGGGGCATCCACAGAGGGCTGCCTGTGCAGAGCATCACCATGGAGGGAGAGGGCAGTGCTGGGGCACTGCTTTATGAGCCCTGTCCCTGTGGTGGTGGAAGAAGGACCTTACAGATTGATATGGAGCACCACTGCTTCCCATACTGCAACCAGCCCACAGCAGAAATGCTTGGCATCAGGGACAGAGCTTCACACAGCGCAGCCAGTGTTGCAGGCAGGTCAGCTGTCAGGCCAGAAAGAGTTTTGCCCTTCAAAATACACTTTGAACAGCATGAAACTGGCACCTCCTTATAATTATGGAGCTGGGGAGTTGCACTGACAGTGTGAGTCATGCTGCTCTGTGCTTTGTGAGGTCGGTTGCCCATGTTACATACACACACACTCAAACACATGCCTGGTGTGAAGGACTGCTGTCATGCTTTCCTTTTCCTCGTTTTAGCAAATGAAGGCTATCAGGAATGCACGCAAGTTAACCATGAGTGATTCACTGGTTTGGGAAGCGTAACTTTTTACCCTTCTGCCTAAATATGCTGTAAGCCTGTGTATTTCAACAAACATTTTTTGTTTGCTTGTTTCAGGTTTATAGCTTGCAGTCCAACAGATCACCAGCTATTGTCAGCGACTGATTCTCTCTGTTTTATGCATATGGACCTGGTTACATTTGGGACTTAATTTGCATTTTTCTGCCTTGCGAGAAAAGGTTTCAATTTATTGTGGGCAATTTCATTGACATCAGGCAGTTTCGGACGGAAAAGGGACTGGTGGTGCATGTTTTTCTTCCACAGGTTTTGCTCAGCCGCGTGTTTGAACAGCAGAATACTTTCTGCTGTTCTTCCTTGTACCTATTCTTTCAATAAATACGGTTTCACTGCAATCTGACAAGCTCATACTGCTCCGGTGCAACAACGTGCCCGTACATATTAAGGTGTTGTATTAAAGAGCTCCCTCATTATTTCGGTGCAGTGTGTATCTCCAGCATTTGTCAAGGCTTGTTTCAATTCAAACGCGTTTGTCTTATCAGAGAGGTGAAAAACAACCAACCTTTTAGAACTGTCACTGAGGACAATTAATGACGTTAGAAAAACAAGAAGAATAGTGCGCCATAAGGAATGCCTTGCTGCTATGACACCAATGAGGAAATAAGGAATTGAAGCCAATTTGGAAAGGAGCTCCATGTCCCAGGCTGAATGCGTGTCCAAAATGTGGAGTGTCACGTAAGGAAGTGGTGGTGGTTGGAAGCATCAGGGATATGAAAACTCCTGGGATCCCTCCCTCAAGGATCGATCCCTGTCCAGGCAAGGCTGAGGTCAGGCAAGTGCATGGCTGAGAAATGTGCATTTCTCCTCCTTAGTGCCATTTCAGTGTGATGGAATTATTTAAGGAACTTTGAAGTCATTTGCCAGGAAAACTTACAATCCTAGTGAAAAATCTCCAGCGGTATTCAGACAATCCGCAAGTGCCATCATCTCCATGACTATTTGGAACACCTACATTAATCACTTAGTAGATGTACTTAATATATATACTAAACTCCTTATTGAAAACACACACTTTTAGTCAAAAGTAGCTAAAAGGCTGAGTTTGACCATGCTGTTTTTCACGCTGGCAGGTGGAACAGAGACAAGAATTTCATGTCCTTTACCTACAAGACTTAACTCTTATATCACTGATTTTATACTTACGTAGTCTCTTTCTTATCACTGATGACATAGAAATTACACAGGTGTCAGTTCTGCTCCAGAGAACTTCCATGGAGCTATGGTAAGCTGAGGAGGATGCGTCAATCTTCTGTGGTGGTTTCACACCTGCAAAGCCCCTGGATCCTGTTGCTCTCCAGGGTGAGTGCTGACTGTCACTTCTTGCCTTTTTTGCCTCGGGAGCCCATCAGTAAAATGGATTTCACCGTATCCCATTTCAAAATGCTCTGCGGTGGCTGTTGCTGGTGTTACAGGAGAAGTCCCAGGCATCTCTCACTGGATTCATTTCATTTTCAGACGGCAGAAGTACACAGTTTTTAGTTTCTCAGGACTTTAATTTCCTACTGCTGAATTCAAAACTCGGCTGTGACTCAAATCTGAGCTCTGACATCAGAGGATTCAAACCCGTGCAGTGCAATTGGAATAGCAGAAGGTAAGTGAGACGACTTTATCACTGCTAGAAAAAAGCCGGTCACTGGCTTTTGTTGAGCACTTGCTTTGCTCTTGCCACCCTGTTCTGCAAAACTAGAAGCTCCCTTCCATATGGGTTTGAAACTACTTAGTGTAACTCTCTATTTCGGATCCACTCTAAGGAACAGAAAGCCAAAGTTCACCCTTGCATAAATCAGATTGATGGAAATTAAAAATCTTGGTTAGTGTGACTTGTTGAGTGTTTGGAAGCGCAGAGTGTGGTTGAATACCCTCTATTTGCAGTCTCTCTGGTGCTTTTTACCGGCTGACTTTAGTGGAATAGCTAACTTGCACTGTTCTTTGGTAGAGCTTCCTGGGTCCCTCTGAAGCCAGTGGGTCCCTTTGTTTTCCAGACAGAGAGTGAACAAGACCCCAAGAGGAGAAAGATCACCCTGTAAGTACTTTCCATTCTAATTCACAAGGGACAGATTAAAATGGCTCAAACCAGATATTGCCTTAGTGTGGGGCGCAAGCATGTGCACGGCTTCTTTCAAGCTTCTCTTTCTTTTCCTTCCTTAGCCTGCAGAGATTCCTGGCAGTGGGATGCTGGGCTGTTTATACTACTGATGTGGCGCTACTCTAGCTCTTACTAAATGGAGCAGAGCAATTCCCATTGCTCCCAACCTGGATTGTGCTGCCAAAGTGCTGTTCACTTGGAAAGCTTTGGTCTAATTGCACTCATTCCGTGCATACTGTTTTAAGTGGTTTCCAGCACTCTCCATAGGGAGAAGGGGAAAGGATAACGATGTTGTGGAGATTTTGTAAAGAGCTGAGCATAACATTGGTGTCCAGGGTGACATTCAAGTTCTTCAAGGCTATGTGCTTTGTTGATCTTCTATACTGCTCCAAGGCAATGGACCCAGGCAAAGACAATCTAAGGTAGTTAAAGTCCTTGTTTCCAAGTACATCTCCACATATGGGCCCATCTTGTCATTGGTATTTTATTGCCTTCAGTGTGTGCAGAGATCTGCGTAAAAGCAACACCTGCTTTGCCTCCTTTTCTACTGTTTCATTCCATTAGATGCATTCTTTCATGAAATGCTCCATGACTGCAAGATTCCAAACCTTGACACACTTGGATTTTACTGAGTTCTTTGCACATGTCCCTGGCAATGGTCTGCAACCCTTAATTATGACTGTTAGCAGAGGCTTGGCATAACTGAGCTCAACTTGAGCCCCAGAAGTGGTCTTCCTGGCTGACACACTGATTTCATGACTCTTGGAAATAGGCATAGCTGCAAGGAATTGGGTCTGCACTTCTCCAAGGTGAGGCTGGTCCCCGCTTCAAACATGACCACCCCCTTGGTGCCCTGGTGAGCCACCAAGTCCACAAGACCCAGGCTAGGTTAAAACCAATTTCCCACTGTGCCCCATATTGCTGCAGTCCTTGTAGGGAGCGTGGTGATGGTGACTATTGTATCAGAGCTCAGTAAATCTTTCAGTTCTGGGTATTTGGGCTTATGCCCTGAGAAGCATTTCTGTCTCTGATGCTGCTCTTTGATCCTGCAGTGGCTCTGCTGAATCCTTTCTCCAGTTCAGTCCCTGTTCCCTGGATAAATAAGTGGCAATTTCCCCTTGCTTCCTCCTGACAATCTGCTTGGATGAGCTTTGAACTTTAAAGGAAACATAAGGAACTGCCATAAAATCTCAATCTCCTTTATCCCTGAACAGCATCATGCATGCAGTAAATTGCACATGCTAGATTTTGCATCTTTGAAACTGTAAGATGATTTGTGCCTTCTTTTCCTAGACATCAAGGCCAGCTCTACCTTCAAGCTGAGGTTTGAAGAGCTGAGGCTGTCAGATCAAGCCAGGTTTTGAAGCTGCTCTGCTCAACAGAGCTTCAGGCCATGAGGCTTCATTCCCTTTCCCACTAGACCATCTGAGTAACAATAACTGTGAATGTCAAAATCCATAATCCCCTGCAAAATGTTTGAAGTCTTGTCCATTAAACTGCAGACCATTATCAGACAACAATTTATGGGATTCCATGTCTGGTAAATGCAAATATAATGTGTGCTGTGACATGTTTTGGTCAGATTCTCTGTATTTTTGGATAATATTATATAGTGCCAGACTCATGTGAATAATAACCCCAATTAAAATGTGATCTTTGCCAAAAAATAGAAATAAATCTCTTCCAGACAGCTCAAGTATCTCCTTGTCAAGCTGTTTAACTTTCATGTCCCCATTTTTGTTTTACAAGTTACTCTTCCCCACGTTAATCTGTGAGCAACAGACGGCATCACAGGCTCTCGTTTCATTATGCTCTAAGTGGCAAATCATAGCATCATATGGGTGATAGCACTTCCACTTCCTAAAATCCTCACCTATGCTTTTGCTGGGTGATGTTGACCAAAATTTGCGCAGTTGCACCATGTTGTGAAAGAGATTTTAAACTGTTTTTTCCTCTTTACTGAGCTTAACTTTTCTGTACTGGGAGAGATGTCCAGTCTGTGCAAAGAGTTGTGGTGCAGATATCCTCAAGCTGGACCTACAAAAGCTAACAGCAAGTCAAAGGCAGCATAGATGGACAAGGTGGTGTTGCTTCAAATGAGTTATCTTGGAATCAGGGTTGCATTAGTGCTTCTGGTACCCAAGTGACAGCCTTTGGTGATCGGACATATTTTATGGAGGCATCAACTTGGAGCAAACTCACAGGTCTCAAAGTACCTCATTTTACCGTGAAGATGTGCTAAGATGCTTGAAATAACATTTGTAACCATTGGGCTGCACTCAAAAGTGGTGTATATCTTGGGAGTTTATTTAGCAGGGGATTGTGCTAAGTATGAGCACTTACTATTTGCTTTGCATTTGGAAGCTATGTTTTATTCTAGCAGTACATAATGAGGGCAGCAGAATTGCAATTTAAGTTCTTAGAGAAATTTGGTTCTTAACCTCTTACTGGATGGCTGGTCTTGGAAGAACAACTTATTCCCTTGCTCAGGCAGCTAAACTGTGTACAATAAATGAACATTTCTAGCAACTTATCTTTGAAGAGGGAGCGTACATAAACTTTTCCATGAAGCTTATTCCCATCTGGAATAAAACACAATTAGAAGGTGCAAACAAAAGAGGAAAATGGGATCAAACATGCTGCAAGCGTAAACCTGAATATTAGTACAGCTACCTGAGTAGCTGGAATATGACTTGAGGAAGCTCTGGTTCAACCTGGGAGAAATTGGAATGAGTTAAAATGTGCGGAGGGCTGATGAGGTTGTGCGTAAGGGAAAGATGGGAAGCCCTGCAGGATCCCATCTCTGCAGGGATATCTGATCACCACAAAGATGGGATCACTTTCATCTCCTTGATCCCCTAAACCATTCTGGTCCTTCAGGGCCTGGGTATGACATTGTTTTGCTTGCTATGGACTCAAGTAATGCTTAGCTCTCCATTTGGGTTCCTGCTGGCTGGGAAGGGTATGTTTTTTAACAGCATTAGTGGAAATTTTGATTCAGGGCTTTCTGAAATCCCTGGAACTGAAAGCTTGAAGTTCAGGCTGCTGCATGGTTTCCTTGGACACATCCTCTTTTTTTGCCTGGAAATTTTATACCAGTGGAATTAGGGGATTTTACATATTTATCCGGGATTTCCAGCATTTGGTGCCTGGGGCAGTAGCCCTGCCTGTCCATCGCTGACACAGAGTCCTGGTGTTCCCGTGTGGCTGTGCAGCCTTGGAGCAGCCCTCTGGCATCACTGAATGGATTGTGGGTGTCCAGCCACCGCGGCAGCCGTTGTGGTTGACCCAATGCTTTCGAGGAGCCCTTGTGCTATAAAACACACAATTCACTTTGGGCAGCACCACTGTGATGCAGCAGAGAAGTTGCCATTGGATTGCATTTTGAGCTCAGCTGTCCCAGTGAAAATCAGGAGTGACGCTGCTCTGAGGGATGCAGTTTACCCGTGGGAAAGTAAGATGACATCGGCCATGGGACTGCCTCATGCAGCAGAGTGACTGAGACCATTAATGACATGGGAATGGCTGGGGGTTTTCTTCTCTTAACTCATCATTTATTGTAAGAGCCCACAAAGTGCTTTATCCTCAAGTAAATTCTCAAAGAGAAATGTTTCCCCTTTTGCTGTGGACAGTAGCTCGGTCTGAGGGAGCTAAACTGAACCAGTCCATTAGGGATAAAAGGAAAACCAGATTCAAGAGAACTGATGATAAATTTATATTGGACTTGGCAGCAGCCTGAGATGCTGGATCCAACCAGAAATTGGCTCTGTGAGTGCCGAGACATGGAGCTTCCTCAACTCTTTGGCTCTGTCTGCATACACCGATTTCAGCTTCAGTGTGAGAAGATGTGGAGGATTTCCAGTGCCTCCCCCAGATCTTTCTTCGATTTCCAAAGTATCATCAAATCTTTTTGCCCCTTGTTTGCCATATTTCTTCCATGATTTTTGCTCGACACATTTCTAAGTTCTTGCAGGAGCATGAGAAGAATGTTATTTAAATGGATGCAGGCATTTTAGTTGCTCAAAACTCTGTTCATCCTGTGAATTTCACAAACATTTCAATAAAGATTTCATAGTATTTTGAAAGCTGCAATAGTGAAGAACGAAGCTTTTCATCCAATGTAAATATGTCCAATAAAAGGAGAATTTTTCCTGATAGGTTGCTCTGGATAAAGAGCTATTGCTCAATAAGGAGTATTCACTTAATTTCTCTTTCTTCTAGACCTGACTGATTGTCTCTTCTGTGGAGAATGGTGTTGGGTAAACTTGGTGCTATGCTAATTCATAACCAAGGAGTAAGCCAGAATCATCAAGCAATAGAAACCAGATAAGATCCAATCCCCAGCTTTGTGAATGTGAAGGCTTGCTGTCTTCTGTTCTAATAGGAACCTAGATCATGCTTTCAGAGCTGAACAATGGCAGGTCATTAATGTAGCTTTTTATTTGGAGCCTTGCTGCATATTTTAGGCCCTTCCTTGCTGAGGAGCTGCCTGAAGCAGGCGGTTAAAAGCAGAAATGTCTGTTGGGAGCCCTGCATTTCTGTTTGCCTTTCCTCCAGGTCCAGCGCGAGCACTCTTTGGTTTGTATCTTGCATTTTAAAGTTCGAACAAACTGGAACAGCTGAGGTTTGCCCTTTTTTCCTCAAAGTAGCACTGAATGCTTTGAAGGGGCTGTGAAAAAGTGTGTTTTAAGATGATTTATGCTTTGGGCTAAGGAAAAGGAAGAAACAGGTAGTTTTCATGTAATTTCAACTTATCCCATTCCCATAGTTCCATGAAGGGCCATTCATTAACCTTTTGTGGGAGACAAATGAAATTCAGGGAGCTTTGCTAAATATGGGAACTGAAAACTAACGCGCTGTTTAGGAGCGGCAATAGAACTCTACTTAATGAGGTAAATCTGACTTGAGATTAACTTTGTTCAGGATATTTTCTAATAGGAAAGAAGCAGTGGGGTCATCCAGATCCCTTTGAAAATTTATTGCTGTGCTCAGGAATTCCTTGTACATACCAAGACTGGGAATCTGAGTAGCAGGGTGTTGTGGCAAGTAAAAAAATAAATGGTGTTATCTTGATAGCCAGATAACACAGTATCTGCTCACATAAAGCCATTTGGAGAATATTGTTTGTGAAAACCTCTTTGCTTTGGATCCATTCCTTCTCCTTTCCGTTTTCTGATAAAAAATCCTAAACACCAAGCAGTTAAAGGCTGCCATAAAACTGAGAAGAAACACTGACACTGGTGCTTTATCATGCTCCATCTGGGAGGCGAGCCAGCTCTTCCTACTTCAAGTTTATTTCTCCTACTCTGCTTTACCTCAGATAATGTCTCATAAACAGTTAAGAGGGTCATTTGTAAACGTCTCGGAATGGTTATTGCTCTCATCATAGGCTTTGGAACTTTGTGCTTTCAGTCAGCGAACATCAAGGTAAAAACCAAACCAAATTCCCAAGCCCAGGGCACTATTTGGGAACACCTCCTGCCTGTAGGACAGAAAAGTTGTTATTTTCTTCACCTTAAATTGTATACTTCATCTCTTAGATGAGACTTACGAGCTTCCCAAGCTTAGTATAAAGCTGAACTTCAGCTAAATCAAGGACTACGATACCTAAAACAAGAGCTTAACTGGAGCTTTTTAACAGAATATAGCCCAAAACAAGTGGGTTTCTCAGCAGCAAAGTCCAGGGGGTGGGTGTGGGTGTGGGGGTGGAGCCACTAATTTTGACCAGGATTAAATGAATTCTAAGGTTTTATCCCAGATTTCTTAGATGAATTAAATCCAGTGCAGTCAGCAACAGCAGCATGCACTGAGGGGGCACAGTGGGCTGCTTTCTCCTTCTCATTTGTGCCTTGCTCATAGGTGTTCTTGGTGTTGGGAGAAGACAGACCCCTGCCTGCAGATATTACCTGGCTGCTTGCAGAACCCAGTGCCTGTTTCCAGATAAGTAGGCACACGATGTGTCTTAATGTCCCTATAAACTGCTGCATATTTATCCCCTGATTCTGCCCGTCAGCATGTGGTACCCACAGCTGGGAATGCCAGTGGTGCTCCATTAGCCAGGCTCTGAGCCACAGGAAACAAGGACAGCAGTATGTGGAAAGGAGCTGGAGCAACACAACTACACCGAAACTTCTGATGGGCAAAAATAGCATCCCTGTGCCCTGTTCCGAGGCAGGAATAAGGGCTTCTTCCCCTTACTCTTGTGAGAGTTAGGCCACCTTGTGAAATATCAGAGTTTGGCTAATTTCTTGTGACTGTGTTTGAAAAGTCGGGCTGCATAAAAGACATTTACAATAATCTTTCATGTTCTCCAAAGGAAAAGAATCCACCTGTGTAATCTTTTAAGTTAAGCTTCCCTCAGGTCTTGTTTAACATTATGAAAATGGCAGCTCATATAGTTTTATTACCTGAGCTAAATATGATTCTTACTCTGTCTTCCAGCTATTTCTCCTAATCCATATCAATAAAACTACGAGGGTATAATGGGTTTATAGGCTGCTGTGTCTTCATCTTCTTTCTTTTATTACTCTGAATGTATTCTCTTCAAATAAACCAATTAACCTTACAATTAGAAACCCACAGTAACATTACACAACGCCTGCAGCTACATCAGTCAGGAATGTAGAAGCACAGATGACCAGATACTTACTTGTGATGTCCCAGCTCTGAAGGGATTTCTTGGAAAACAGCAAAGAAGAATCTGCTGCACCGGGGGAGGAAATTGGGGACTCTTGGTATGTTTGATCTGGATTGTTTGAAGATAGGCTATTTGGAGAGGTTCTTCTGGGCTGCCCAGGGAAGTTGTGAACGCTTTATCACTGGCGATGTTCAAGGCCAGGTTGGACAGAGCCTTGGGTGGCATGGCTTAGTGGGAGGTGTCCCTGCCCAAGGCAGGGGGGTTGAAACTGGATGATCTTAAGGTCCTTTCCAACCCTAACTATTCTATGATTCTATGGTTCTATGATTCTATGATTTACGGGGAATGCCAAGAAAAAACCTAATTGCTTTGAATCAGGAGATGTGAAGCTGGGTCTTGTAGGCTCTAACCTCATCTCTGATGCTGTTCTAGAGCAAATTTGGTATCATCTTCTGTGTCTTGACCCTCCAGCAGATAGGAGGGATGAGAGATACCTGCTTCAGGCAACATAAGAGATTCCAGCTGATGCTTCAATGCACCCTGCAGCAATCACTAAGCAATTATTATGCACTAAATTCAGCCCAAGCCTGTAGTCCCTGCTCACTAAGGGGCAGTTTTCGACTGCTGGAGTAAGTGTGGTGTCACTGCTAAAGTTAGCATGAGGGGATGTATCGCAGTCTGAGCTTTAGTGAGGCAAAATCCCTTCTCATGCAACACAATATATGTCATTGTAGGCAGGGTGTATTGGTTAGCCTCACATACATGGAAAATAAATGACCGTAAAGCTTGCTAAGTCACACTGTCTGTATTGATTGTCTGGGTCTGAAGAGATTCCAATACTGGATCTCAGTGATTTAAAAACAAAATTAAATGCTCCACCTAATTATAGTTCTGTGTATGTATAGTTGCCTTTGGGCATTTGCAGCTGTCATGTTCAAATATTTCTAGTAACTGTGGCTGTGACATTTGCTCAACAGATGAAGTAAGAATAAAAGATAAAGGGACAACAGCCTGGTTTGAGGAATGGAAAGGAGATCGGATGCATGACTGGATGCCACGGAGCACTGTAGCATGTTTGAAGGTGGACTTGGCTGCACCAGAATTTGCAACTAAAATAAAATAGCAGGTGGGATGGTAGCAATGATGAAAAGCAACATTGAAAAATCATCTGCTGGGAGAAATGGCTGAGAAATACGTGTTACTCCAAGCCCAGACCTGAGAGAGCTGAATGTCCAGGTTTCTCTTGGGAAAGGTGTAAGGTCTTTGAGTAGCTTGCGTCATTTCTGTCACGTTTTCCCATGGAAGAGCAGTGGTGTGCAGACGTTTGTCTTGCTCTAAAATACATCAGCACCAAACCCTCTGTGCAGATGCATTCACCTCCAGCCTTTCCTGCAGAAAGACCTGGTGCTTGTGCCCCTTTACCCTGTACCATTCGTGTGTTTCCCTTCCTTTTTCCGCACAGGAGTTCACTCTTCACAAGCTGTGTTGAGGTTTCAGGCCTGGAATACCCTGTCTGTGTCTTGCATAGCTGACTTTCCTCTTTTTTCACCCCTTACAAATAGGTTTCTCACACATTCCTGCCCTCAAACACTGAAATACACTGTAAGCCACGAGATAATGACAGAAATACAGATTTGCCAAGACTTCCACTGAGAATTCCCATCATGAAATTGCTGGCAGGAGGTACCTTAAAGAGAAAGCACTGTAAGGAAAAACACATGGGTTTTCTTTTTTGGTGGGGGGAAGTGGAGGGAGGAAAGATTAGTAGACTATTCTCAATGCGTACCGCTTAGATCTATGCTGCGCAACATCCAACTGTGCAGATCTATCAAGTTCAGCCACGCTGGAGTATGCCACACAGGTGGATGGTTTAATCTTGACAGTTGAGCTTACAACTGAAAAGAGACAGAAAGAATGAGATGAAAAAACATGCTAAAACCTGTTCTGTTCCCAGTCGGGCTTTGGAGCTGTGCTACTAGATAACATTGCTGCTTGTAGAACAAAGGCATAGCGATGGGTGGCTCTTTCAGTCCCAGGCACCGTACTGGTTTTCCTGCAGCAATTGCAAAATAGCAAGGACCCTCCCACCTGACAAAATAAAGGAGATGGGGTGCAGCTCTCCTCTGATGAGGAAGAAGCAGCAACACGGAAATGCCCTAGGAGAACTTCAGATTGAATGGGGCCGAGACACTTGAGCAGAGTGTGTGCTTCATGGGGGAATGATATGATACCCCAAAGCTCTACCTTTAAGGCTGGTTTGTTAAAGCTGCTCAAGTTGCACATCTATAGAGCTCCCATTTCATTTAAATAGCACAAAACATCAATTTTCTCAGAAGAAATATTTGGGAGCTGCCTTGCTCACCTGTAAACTCTGTTCCTACCTTCCTGCATCCAAAATGCCACAGGTTTGGACGCACATTGCATTTCTGCCGCAAACTTCTAGCATGGAGTTTGCACAGCCCGGGTGGACATTAAGAAAGGGAAATGTTAATGAAATGCTTAAGCACATACCTATGACACAATCTGAAACAGGTGGATGCAGAGCAATTGAAAGCCTCACGCTTCACTCAAACCATATGTGAAACTCCTATTGCCATCCTAAGAGCAATGATCAAGGGCAGGAGATGGCTGTTAGTGAGTGTGATTTAGAACTGACTTTGGAAAGAGTAATTTATGCTTTGGAGCCTCCTTAGATGTGTACCCAGTAGGAAATTCTGTAGCTACACCTGCTTACACATCTTTCGGCTCACAGAGATGCTAATGAGAAACCCAGTCCTTGAGGGCACAGGGAGGAACAGTGACACTGAACTCCATCCAGGAATGGGTCTCAGTGACTGATTTATCAGCAGTCTTTCCTGCAGGACAGATAACTCATCCCAGGAATTTCAAGATCTGCACTCAGATTTTGAGCTGCAAATTAAATACTACATCCAGCAGCCCTGGGAAACACCCAGTACTCCAGAGACAGGGACTGTCCGAGCCAAAGCTCCCTTCCACCCCTCTTCCTTTTTGCTTGCACCCACATTTAAAAACCTCTGGCTGCCCTTTATTTTTGTGGAGTTTGAGACTTGATGAGGCTTCAGATTGCTATACTCTTTCTGTTGAGATATGTTCTTCATTCATTTATCGTTGGCACCATGTGCAGTTGAGCGCCTCACACTGCACCATGGTGAAATGGGGGCTAAGCATCTATTTAACATCACCTCACCCTGAGCCCTAACCATTAATGCTGCTTGCAACTTAAGTATGGACTAGTGTCCCCTGACTTGTGATGTACACAACTGTGACCTAAAAGCTCATCACACTCAGTTCTTTCTGGTCCCCCTCCAGCTGCAGACTGATGGAGCATCCTGCAGCAGTGTGTTGGCTCTCTGGAGGGGTCTCTGTCCATCTTCTGCAGTGAAAGACTTAAAAAGTGACCTTTCTTTGGCAGAAGTGAACCATGGTGCAACCCCTTGGAAACCACAGGGTGGTGGCAACTACTTCTCTTCCTAAAATCCCCATGAACTTTCTCCTCCAAAATCTCACCATCTCCCCAACAAGCTTCCCCAGGCAAGTGCTGGGGCTAACAACAGATACTCACTTTGAAGAACTGCTGAAAACCTTCTGCAGATGTGCAGAGACCAATCCGTTAGATATGCCCAAAACTGGGGCTGGATCATGGGACAGCACCAGCTGTGCACCCTCAGCACAGCAAAAGGTGCCTGCACCTCTTCATGCCTGGTGAATTTGGGCTGGGAGTGGTGGGAGTGAGGAAAACACTCCAGGAGATTTCAGGATCAAATGGGTTGCTTAAGTACTAGTCATTACAATTGTGTTTGTGAAACATCATTTTACTGCGCTAAAGACGAACACAGTAAAAGAAGAATGAGACTCAGTATAAATGGCCTTGCATGTTTAAGAAACTGCTCCTGTGGTTTTTGGATGTGATTACATGGTGCTAATACGCTCCCATCAAAGCCACTTTGAGAGTCCAACCCCAACCTCATAATTCTCCTTCCTAAAATCAGATTGCAAACGAGCAACAAGACTTCTGCTTAATTATAGCCTGAGGAGTGATGTTTGGGCTGTGAATCATGTTAGATTTCACGCTGATAGATGAGGAGTACATGTGCTGATATCATCTGCAGATTGAACACTGTTCACCAGCAGCAGCCTCACAGAGGCATCTTGCTCTGGTTCACCCGTGGCCATGGTGGGAGCCAAGCTGGGACCCACGAGCACATTTATTCTCCTTCAAAGTGCAGCTTTCCTCCCTTGCAGCCTCACTGCTCACCTTTTCTCTCATGTCTGAAAGCCTTGGGAATGGGAAGACTCCTTCTATTTGCATAAGCAGGACATAAATTCAAAGGGTTCTGCTGAATATTTGTTAAGATGCATACTTATATGTAAAACCCCCCCTAACCCTCAGAAACCATTTAGTTAAAAGAAGATAAAGATTATTTACTTATGCCTTCAGGCTGTTGCTATTTAAACACTGCACATTTATGTCTGTTTACTCTGGTATTTACTGAAAAAGCATAGTTATGTTAGCAGTTGTTGTCTCTCCTAAACCATTTCTGAAGGTTTTCGCAGCACTTCTTTGAGGGATGCACAACTCAGGAGGAGCAAATGGTGTAATTCCGGCTGTAGGATTGTGAAAGCAAGCAGTCTTTTCCAGTGGCCACAGGGAAAGGCATTGGAACAGGCTTCCCAGAGAAGTAGTGGAGTCACCATCCCTGGAAGGGTTCAGAAACTGTGTAGATGACGCCCTTAGTGACATGGTTTAGTGGTGGACTTGGCAGTGCTGGGGGTTGGCTGGACTTGATGATCTTAAAGGTCTTTTTCCACCCCAGGTTATTCTATGATTCCTCATTTTGGCAAACTGCTTATTTTGGCGAAACCCGAGCTTTGCAGCGTTGCTGAGAAGATTTGCTCACACTCAGGTTTACATGCAGGTTCCTGATTCCTGACATCCCATGAGCTCCATAAACGGAGCAAAATCCCCAGGACTCTTCCACTTTGAGCTTGACAAGGGGGGTTTCTGCTCAGGGATATTAGTAGCTGCTACAGTGGGGCAGTCTGTAACTGGCTGTCTGTGCTTACTGACCTGGGGCATGTCGACTCCTCTCAGCTGGCTCCCAATCCCCAGGAAATGCACCCCGGCTTGATTACTGTCGCTTAAAGAGTCACACATGTACACTGGGAACCTTCTTTTCATTAACTTAACCTGCGCCCAGAGAGCTGCTGCAGAAACAGATTTTTTCAATCAAATAATGCATTTTCAATTAAATGCCTTGGTTTCTCCCCATTTTTCTCTTCCTTTCCCGCTGTACAGGAGCTATCTGTTTTAATGTTGCAATGGGATCTTAACATCAAGTTGGCTGTGTTCTTCTGAAGTGATGGCAACAGTGATTAAGATGTGTTATTGTTTTCCACTGGGTATATTTGTACCATATGGACAATGCAATGTGATTCAAAGCAAAGACTGCTCCTGAAAATTCAAGACAAGATGCAATGAACGAGGCTTTGATGTAGCAAAAAGTCAATGGAGAAACTCCACACATGCAGGAAGCTACGTATTCCCTTACCTGCCTGCCTGGAGTTCCCCTGCAGATGACTTTGGCAGGGGGTTAAGAAATGAGCACACACATTTGTTATAAGCATTATGAATGATATATGGCAAATGTTTGCAAAGCAACTGAGAAGAAAAGCTGCTGGGGCAGGGCTTTGGGTTTTCAGGCTGCAGCAGTGCACTAAGGAGTGAGACCTGAAGATAACATGGCTTGGGGAGTGCCAGCAGAGTTGAGTTAAGCATGAATCAGAAATCTCTAATGAATAATGAGGTAAAGAATATGAAGGATTTCCATTCAGAAAAGCACTTTCTTCTTCCTCTGAATAAGCATTTTCCAGAGCTGTTGAACCGTAGCTGTTCCTCGCTCCAGTCTTGCCTTTGGTGGTGTGTGGGAAATTGCATGTGCTCCTTGCTCCAACATCGAGAATGAAAGTGCTCTTTCACAGGGAGAAAGGAGCCATCAGTGACCAGAAACAGTGACCAAAGACCAGCTTCCCTCCTGTGCAGCTCTGCTGGGAGGTAACGGAGCACGGTAGTGTTGCCCCACTCCAGATGCCCTTCCCTTGGTCTCTTGGGATGGTGGCGGCGACAGGAACGGCACTTTGCAGGTGAGACGACGACTTTGCGGGTGAGAAATTATCCCTCAGTCTTGGTACCCAAGTGCGTTTGGCAACACTGCTGTTGGTTTTTACCTCCCAAGGCCCTGTCCCAAACTCTGCAGCTTATCACACTTGGCATCGCAAGTTGGGAATAACTCACCCAGACCAAAGACACCTGGAAATGGCAGTTTCAGGCTATGCTTAAACGAATATGCTGTATTTTTATTCTCTTTTCTGAGCAGCACCAGCTCTCCAGGACTTTGGAGATCTTAACTTTGTGTCAAGATCCCATTATAACATGGGGTGCTTTGCCTTGAAATCCTGTTTCTGTTTTGCTGTGGTTGGAGGATAGAAAGGGTGCGAATAAATGAGATGCTCTTTCAGAAAGAGCAGCATGCAGGCTGGATGCTGGGAGCTCCCAAAAGGCTTCTTTGCTCACACGTGGGGAGAGGAAAAGACTATGGGTCAATTTAGTCTGTGTTCTTTTTAGTATCACCTTAGAGAGAAGATCCCTCATTCTGAAATTCCCCTTTTTCCTTTCCTAATGTGATTTCAACAGTCTTCTGAAGAACGTGGTACAAAAGAAATAATGTTTGAAGCAATTTCCTGTGTATAACAAGTTAAATAGCTCTGCAATGAAACGTGAAGTAAATAACTTTGAAGCATAGTTATTCTTTGTTCTCGGTTTCAGTGGTGAATTTCTTAGAGCTCACGCGGCATGGAGGAGATCTATTTTCAGGGAAAAAACCCAGTAAAATAAAAATCCCCCTTGGCATGTTTAATGGAAATCAATCTGAATTGGAATTTCAACTGTTAGTAAATCAATGCCATCCCCATGCTCTCTGTGAATGTTCGCCTGTTCCTTACAGATAACGCTCATATTCACTTGAAAAAGTAAAGGCTGGGCAGCGTTTGGCACACAGTGAATTAGACACCAACAGTGCTTTAAAGCGATCATGAGGGGTGTGAGCAACCCCTCTTTGAGAGAACAACCATTGCTCACTGCCTCCCTCTCACAAGGTCACGCTGTGTGAGGCACCCGTGTCCCTGATGACGGCTGCTCTGAGCAGAGGTGTGAGTGCAGAAGCTCTCCATAGGTCATGTATATCCCAGAAGAGACTTTTCCTGTGGCCTGGGAGCACTGCAATCAAGCAGTCTGTAGGCGCTCCATGTGGATCTGCCTCATTAGTGGTGGAGCTTGGCAAACCGGGCAGCCTGCCATGAGCTCTCTGTCCTAGGAGGTTGTCACTCATCAGCTCCTGCCTGAAGTGATCTTTTGCTGTGTCAGCAGCAAGCCCTCACTTGTTGCTTTCTATGGATCAGAATCAAAAGCAAGAGACATCCAGGGAAGGGAGGAACATGTCTATGTGCCTTGGTGTCATGCTCTCCAATGTGTGTTTTGTCAGCACCCACCCCACTCACACTGTGCAGGGACAGGGGTGGCACAGCACTAGGTATGCTGGGCACAGAGCACAGACAGGTCTCTCAAGCTGATTGTATCTTCCCTGGTGCAACTGGGTACCACTGGCACGCCAAGGCCCTTGCCAGGTATAGAAGATGTTGTACAACCTGCCAACTAAAAGTTACCTCTGGTGCACGCTATTATCTGTCTCTTGCTATTTATTGCTTTTATATTGATTAGTTTTCCACATCCCACAGTGTCACTGCTCTTGTCTTAAACATGAGCAGGACAAACACTCAGACTCTAAGAGATAGGCACCAACCCTGGAAATCAAGAATCTGAATGTCCTTGAGGATAACCAGCTTTTGCCTGGCCTCATGTAGCTTGGAGGATTAGCCAGAGACATCTTAAAATCCCCATGGGAAGATGGGTGCTGCAGCATGCAGTGCCAATGCTTTCCTTGAGCATTTTTCCTGCTGGAAACATGCAAAGAAAGGACACTTCCAAGCTGTTTGTGCAGATATTCACAATTCATGAGTGTGCAATGTGCATCCTTCCGTGCTTGCACCTCAAGCCCTTCCCAGCTAATTGTTATGTGTAATTTTTCCCTTGTGGCAGCCTTCCCATCCCTACAAGACAGCATAGAGAAATGGCCTTTCCCCCATCTCCTCTCCTGGAAGAGAGGCAGAGGACTGCATGCGCAGTTAACACTTGCATTATCTGCCCCATATGCAGCCATCTGGTTCTGCTGAAGTATTTGATCTCTCAGCCGGGTTTGATTTATGTGGCAAGAGCAGCAGCATTCCCATCGCGGGAGTCGAGAGCGATGGTTGACGTTGCCACTGCTTAAGGGTAAAGCTGGATCCCACCAAGCCTGAGTTTTACATTGCCCCTTATTGGACACATCTGGTGAGGGAAAGGCTCTCTCCTTGCTGCTGGCCCGCTCTGGCTGGGTTTGGGCCAGGCAACGTGAAACCTGTCTGCATTTTGCAGTGCCTAATGTCTTGGTTTGTGGGAATGCCGCTTTCCTGATGATTGAAGTTCGTGAAAATGATACTGAAGGGTACGTTTGCACTACAAAAAAAACACCAAAGGAGGAATTTCTAAAGTGGTAGAAGGTTTCTGTTCCCTGTTGTGAGGGTGGCAGCCTCCGGTTTGGTGTCCATATGATGAAGAGCCCCAATGAGATGTTTTGTGAGGGCAACACTCCTTGGAGCACGCTAGTTGGTTTGCTTTGTGAGGAATATAACGGTGCTGCACATTCCTTATTTCATGGACATTGATGTTTTTTTCCTTTTCCTTCACTTCATGGAAGGTGTAAAATCCCATATTCGATATCTGCCCACTTAAAACTCTTTGTGTTTGTTTTTTTCTTCAGATCTATGTCATTAGCATCATGTAATATGACATATAATGATGCATTATCATACCTTTGTACACTATTTCCTTTATTACATAATATTTTGCAAAGTTCATGGATGCTCCAGCTAAGGGACCTGATTATTGAAGGGATCATTCCTGCTTAGGAATTTCATATGAATTACAAAATCAGTCTAATACAGAGCTCTTCACCTTCATTTCCTGGTGAAATCCAGCTGACTCTGGGTGAGACGCATCGATTTTCACTAAAAGAGCATTGTAGAAGCACACAGGATCTTGGAATGGGGACTGAGCAGAGACAACTTCAATTGAAATGCCGTAGGAGAGGCAGGAAGGCAAAATGTACTGACCCAACCTGGAAGAAGTTCAGTCTTCAGCAACAGGGAGGGCTGGTAAGCCCTGCAAAAAGTGATTTGTTAAGGTTTGGGTGAGTTTCTGTGATGTAAATACTGGAAGGAATTTTTATGGGATCTGGCCCTGGCATCGAGAGGATTAAACAGCAAAGTTAAAACCAATGTGCTCTTCGTAACTGATAGTGCACAGCAATGATAGGTCTGGCAGCAACTGGAATTTGAGTCCCAGTTGCCTGTAGCCAACCATTTCCAGCAATCTGCACACCCAGGCAGCCTGGGAACCAGGGCTGAAGAAATCAATGGCAGTAGCCCTGGATTTCTTCAGGGCTTCAGGAAGGATGTCCCATGATGGGAAAAGGGGACACAGCCCCTAGAGAAAATTTTGAAGCCATTAAGCCACGTGGCCAAATTTAGTCCATATGGCAAAAAATAATCCACGTGTGCTAAGCGGGAGGTGCCAAAGGGAAGATCCAAAGCGCAGTGTCAAACCCAGCCGGAACATGCACAAGACAGGAAACAAATCATAAAGAGCTCTCTGCAGTGATGCAGCCCACGTTCCTGCCCTGAGTGCAGCCACACGCTGTATATCATGTGCTGCCATGTAATGCTGATCTGTGTTTCATCAGCCAGATTTGAGCTTTTTGACACTGGAATTCAACCAAAATACAGTAATGTTACAATCAGGCTTCCAGGAAAGAATAAGGGAGGTAATATGGCCTGGGGGTTTGAGCTCTTGACTTGAAGTCAGTTCAGGGTCCAGTCCTGTATCCTGGGAATCCAAGATGTTTGCTGGGCTCAGTCCATAACCTGACCATGCTCTGTTTCTGTCCTGTGTCATGATTTTGGAGTATGGTGGTACTCAGCTAATTTATATATGCTTGGAGGAATATCATCTGGATGTGGAAGCTCGTGCAGAATGATGACATCTTTGCAATTTCCATGTCCACTAACTCTGAGCTTGAAGTTTGCTACTAAAACGGACCCTTGATCAGCTCAGTGATGCCTCCAGGTTCCATCTATGTAAAGAAACCAGTGTGGTGAAGTTCACCTAAGACAGAAATACTGAGATTTGTAAAGTCAATCTGATGCTGATGAGACTCTGGGAATTGCAAAGGCACTTCAAAGACTTTCTGACTTTTCTAAGGATCTTAATTAAATGACTCAGTAAGCGACAGGCAAGTTCCTGGAATGCCAAGAGCCCTACATCCACTACCGCAGGGACCAGTGGTCCATGCCTCTGGAGCTATTTGAGATGGAGCAATACTGCAGCTGATGCAGCTGAATGGTGCTGAGGTGGCAGCGCTGGTCCCTGTTGAACCTGGGCTGTTCTTCTCTCCCAGACACACTGCAGCACTGGGGCAGGGAGCAGCAAACCTGCAGGATGCTTTTCGTGTTAGATATGGTGCATTTTGATCTGGACCATTGCCCCTGCTGCAGAAGGTGGTGGGGAGGAGGGAAGGAACGCCAGGCCTGCAAATTAGCATCAAAGGCTTGGTGCAAGGTTTATGGGGACATTTACTAGTGTTGTTTTCATTATTTATACCAGCCTTGATTCTAGGAGTTCTCATTAAAAGCGTAATAAATGTAAAAATATTTTACAGACCAATAAAAGTTCCAAAGCAAAAATAACTTTATATAGTGTGATTTTTTTCCCCCGTCTTTTACAAAATACTGTGTGGTATCATCTTGAACCTGCTGATTGCTGATGGGATAAGAGAAGCCCCTCCATTCTGGTACAGTTGTAAGGGGACAAGGCTCAGGACTGCTCTCCAGGCAACTGATTTGCCAGGTAATAGGTAACTCTCGCAGTCACTGATTTTGATGAGTGCATATGAGGTTAATACAGCACTTTTTCCGAGGGGAAAAGAGAGAAAACCAGATCATTTATATTAATATTTTTCAGGTTTAAGACCCAAGAAATATATTTAGAAAGGCACTGGAAAATATGGGACTGACAAGGAAAAATACATGAATGTTTTCAAGTTCCTCTATAAAATATGTTCACATAAACAGACTGTGTGTAGTCAGAACTAGCCTATAGTTTCTGGAAGTATGTTAAACAGGGAGAGTGATACTTGCCAAATCCTCTGTTGCAGTGTTGGGATGTGCAGTCTTCTGCAGAAGGACAGAACTAAAACGAGGAAACACTTTGGAATGAACTCAGCTTGGAACTAATCCAGAAAGCTTGTGGAATGGGTGGAGATGAAAAAGAATGAATTTAACCATTAAATCATCCAGCTTGGCATCTGCAGCATTTATCTTCTTGTCCCAAAGATAATAAAGTTCCAAAGTCATAATAACATCTAAACACCTTTGATCACAGGGCAGACGAATTGGTCCAAAAATGCTAAATTTGGCTTTCTCACCCAGGCTATCCTAAGAACTACTGAGTCAGCTTTGCAAACAGAGTGGTTTTCAAAGTGCAGAATGAACGTAGAGGTGCTTGACCTAAAAGAAGCTGGAGGTGTTAGTTGCAGCAGCCAGTGGACCTCCACTTGCTTGGAAGCAAATTAATGATTCCCAGTTTTCAGGCTCTGGCATCTGTAAATGCTGAGGGATGTTTTCTTCAGACTGACTCTAAAAGCTGCCTTCATAATTTTACATGAACAACAACTTCTGCTCATGCAGGGTTTTAGTCCTGACTTTTCACTCTTTGAAAGCTAAGCCTGTGCTTGGGGAGAAGGAATGGGGATGGAACTGGTTGCTGCTAGAAGAACCCTCTGCCTTCTTCCCTGTACTCTTGCTGAGCCGACCTGCTGCCAGGATTAGGAGAGCGTTAACTGATAAGCACCAGAGAGGTTCCACCATCACAAAGTCCAAAGCTATTTGCAAATCCAGTTCAAGAGTTGTGTGAAACCAGGTAAAAAGGCTGAAGCGTTTGCATCCCATCCAGCAGGTGTGAGCTGAAGGCTCAGTTGCACAGATTCATTTGGGCTTTCAACCTGAATCTTCCACTGCTGGATATTTTCTGTATGTCTGTGCCAGAATAGAGTTTCTCTGGAGGGCTGTTCGAAGGGGAGGTTTGAACCAGCCAAAAGCCATGCAACGCTTTCTTAGCAGGAAATAAATTTAGATTCTTGTATTATTATTATTATGATTTCTTCATAAAACATTGGAAAGATATGTGGGGCTATGAATGAGATGATCACTGCAAGAAAACATGGCTGGTTTCACTGCCCTGGCTATCGTGCCCCCAGGCCACAATTAGGACTGGAATCCCTTTCTGCCAGGCATTGTCCAAATGCAGAGGAAGGAACAACCCTTGACCCTGAGATCCGCAATACTGATTAATCTTTGTTTGTGCAGTTACTAGTTCATTATTAAACACTGTTATTCGCTTTAGAAGGGAAATGTTCTCAATTGAGATGGGTCCAGGTATTGGTCATAGCATAATCCATACATTGCATATAGGCAACATGGAAATATTTCTCTTGTTTTCATAGATACATCGCTGAAGTTTCAGGTTTTCAGCCAATCTTGGGGAATTACACTCATGAAAACTTAACTTGAATTAGTTAAAACTTGTGTGACCAGGACACAGAATTCCTGACAGCCGCTTGGGAACCTGCAACCTAAAATGACATGCCCCTAAGCCTGTATGAGACAGCAGCAGAGCTAGGTCTGATAGTATCCCATATCTCAAGCTGGTTGTCTTGAAATAGTATCTCTTGTTTCTGCAAAAAGCAGATATTCTGTGAATATGCCTTTATAAACCATTATACTGCAAAGTACACTTGATTTAACCTCCAAGACACTGGTAATCTATATGTCCCTACTTTGGCTGCTGGCTAAAATGCCGTTTTCTTGTCCACACACTGATTTTGGCTTTCCCATTGCAGTGCTGTTATCTCTTTGCTATCGCATAATTTCCAGGAAATCCAAAACTGGGTGCAATCACAACTCATAATTTAAAATGCTAATCCTTGGCCTGTCACTCTGGCTGTAACACATACAGCCTGCTCTATTAAACTTTAATGTCTACCCTAATAGCCATGTGAGGCTAGAAATCCAGGGATTAGCTTTGGTTCCAGTAAACTGCTGATAGGTGCCTGTAGTATTATAAAGGACTCTTTCTCCTCTGAGGAGCACTGAGCATCTTTGCTTTGGTTTGCTTGTAAGCTACTCAAACTTGCTCTAACATATATTTTCTTCAAGAAGGACTACCATAATCTAGTTGAAGAATGGTGCACTCAGAGCAACAGTGACTTGATTTCTTACTCTGTGTATTGCAGGCTGCCTGTTGTAAATATGCTGTCTGCTAGGGAAAGAGGTGAACTTTCTTTAGCAGTGACATTCAGGACCATCTGGATCCTGTGAGGGGGTGGAAGATTGGGTATGAAGCAACTGGATTGTGAAGCAAGGAGTAGAAGCCTGGCCCTGTTGAAACCAAGGCTAATATTTCCATTGACTCCAGTAGGGCCAAGATTACCCACGATGTTTTGGATTGGGGTAATGGCATTTGTGTTGTTCAAATAGATGCTGGCAAGGGAGGTAATTTTTGGGTTTGGTTGTGTCACTCAGTCACATGAATGCTCTCTCCATGTTGTGTTGGTAGGAAGGCTAAAGAAGTGTAAGGCATATAGTCTTCTGTATAGTTGGTACTCCTGAGTTATATGCTGGAAATCATAGAATCATTTAGGTTGGAAAAGGCCTTTAAGATCATTGAATCCAACCATAAACCTAACACTGCCTAGTCCACCACTAAACCATGCCCCTGGACACCACATCTACAAATAGGGCGCTCTGATAATTGTTAGCTTCTGTGGATACAGCAAGACCTATTTGGACTGTGGATTGGGAATTGCTCCTGCAGATGCATTCAGGCATGCTGGTGAGCAGAAGAGGACTGTGGAGGCTCAGCAGATCCCCAGAGTGACTGGAAGCCCACCTTCAGAAGCAGCTTGCAAAGGCTGCATTTCTCTGTCTGGTCTGTAAAACCTCTACAGCTGGTTGGGAATGGGTTTTTATGAGGATGTTTTAAAACGTGGAACTCAGCAACGAGCTGAACCAGGAAGCTGTTGTTTGAGTTTTTCTATTTTTTATTTAAAGAAATGTATGAATTTTACGCAGCTTGCTCCGGGAAAGGTCTCTTGGGACCAGAATAATGTCTTTTCCAAAGCATACAAATCCCAGAAAGCTAAACAGCCTGACAGTGGTGACACTTCTCTGCCAAACCTCCTGGTTCATACACTTGCTCTGTGTGGCCTGAGTAGCAAACATAAGCATTGCCTGGTATCACAGCTCTGGGCTGGCCATACTCTGTATGAAGCAGAGTTTTCCCCAGTGCATCATTCTTTCCTCAAGGTTATTCAGGGAAAGATTTTAGTTCTCCCTCAATTTGGAACAGGACCCATTACTTAAGCTTGGGATTTATTTTTTTCCTCAAAACTGAATTCTTGTTGTTCAGCCAATCCTTACTCTCTCGAGGCTATGGCAAGCCCCAGTCAGCTCCAGATCTTCACTTCCATACAGGATCTACCTTTCAGCATCCTGGTGCCCTTCTCTGAGGTAACACCTTCTCTGCTGCACTCCAAGGCAGACGGTGAGTTCAGATGAGATTCTGGGGATGACTCACTCATTTGTTCCAATCCCTGCTAGACTTTGAGGATGGCCTTTGGCTGGGAAAAATGCTCACCCCTCTGAACACAGGCTTACTGGCTTCCTAAGTGTTTTGTGAGGATTCAGTATAACTTGTCCTCAGGATTATGTTGAATGGGTACCTGAGCTGCTGGTAGGGAGAGGTGGAAGCTTCTAATGACTGCTGTTTGTGGTTTAAAGCAATTTTGCGCATATTTTCAATAGCCACAATGGTTACGCCCATAAGCTGAAAAATAAAAGGGAAAGCTCTTTCCCGTCTGTTGGCTTCTCTTGCAGCTCATGTATATTCTTGTTTATTCTGCTTGGCTTCCAAGATGGAAGTTTGTACAAACATTTTAACATTCTGAGAAACAACAACCAGAGGCGAAAAAAGAAAAAGCAAAACAAGGAGCAGGGCAATCGGCTCTCAAGTGGGGCTGTGCATCCTTTGCTTTATTGTCTGGAGCTTCAAGTTGGCATTGGCTCTTATGACTCTTGAGAGATGTGGGAGAGCCTATTTGCTGCTCCGTAAATGAGTGTGACATGTTGTTTCTTTCATGTATATTCTTTGGAACCCGTCTGCTGGCTGCATAGCTCCATGCTTCCTGTAGATTTTGTACGTATGAAGGAAATAATCACAGCAGATGCCACACAAATACCTGTGGATGATCACATAACCCAACCCGCTCCACAGCTTTTGAAAACCCTGAGTCAGGTGTTTGCTATCCAAAGATGTTTCCTGAATAAACAAAACCCCTTAATTTATGGGGTTTGCACACCCAAAATTGTTTCACCTCTTGTAGCTTTGGTTGCAGGGAGATGAGTGTCCAGAGACACAAGGAGAAGAGGTTAAGAGGAGGGAGCTGGGTAAGGGAAAAACACTCTCCAGCTGGCATCAATGACTGGGAGTCCTCTTGTGAAGAGATGAATTTTATACATAAAGGAAAAGCAAGTGGAGCTTGCTCATCTGGTTTGCCACTTGTGACTGATCTAGAAGTATCTGTAACGTTCATCGCAAGTACAGTTAATGCTGTTTTGTATAATTCATTGATTTCCATAAGCTCTCCATTGGCCATGTTGCCTATGCAGGGAGCCAAGTGTGCCAGCTACATTTTGATATTAACTGTAAGCTGGAATAATAGAGAGATTCTTATTTTCACACTGAATCACCTCATCTGCCAGTAGCTGTTGGCAGTAGCCAGGGGTGCTGGTTTGGTTATGGACTGCGGAAGCTCACTCAGGTTTTGGGGGACACTTCCATATCCCATGGGTTTCCTGCAGCTGGAAGCATGACTAGGTCTGGCTGCAGCACTGTAGAGGGCAGGATCCATCCCATTGGGCACAGAGGAGCACTCATCTCCTGTGTGCTGGCCACTGAACCCACAGCCAGTGTCGAGGGCTGAAATGGTGCAAACAAAATAGCTGTGTGGAGGAGAGCCACGTCCGATGGGTTGCAGCTGTCCCTCTGCCTCCAAATGTAAATCATCACCCTTTTCCCTTTTAACATAACAGTTGTGTCATTTAAAAGCTCAAAGAGCTGAGAAAAAAATCTACTTGTTTAGAGAAACCATTAAAACAAATTATGAGCATTTAATAAATGGGGAAAACTGTCTGTTTGTCATAACACAGCATTTTTCCTTTAAATAGCCAAACAACCACCCAAAATGTTACTCATAGATGGGTGTGTTGGAGGGGGATATTTCCAGGATCAGTCTGTACTGGGGTTCTTGCTGGGAGGCTTTGGCCATGGCTAGCAGAGATGAGTGGAGGGCTCAGAGTGGGTACAAGCAACCTCTGGGGCTGTGATGGAGCACAGCAGCTTTCCATGGCTTCGTGGTACCCAACTGGGCTGGCACACATTGCCTCCAAGCTGGCAGAGGAGTGATGGGATCACAGTGCCTGTGTAACCACATCATGCTGAGCTCTATGGACCTGTGTGGGGAGGAGGGTCTGCCTTGCATGCAAATGGCATTTTTGTGAAGCATCGCTGCATCTCTTGAATAAACAGTAGCTTGGCGACTGCCTTTGGAGAGCAGTTCAGCGTTTCTTTGTTTCAAAACATTTCCTGATGCCGAGCTCCTTCCTCAGGTTGTGGGAACGTTCAGGTTCGGATCTGCAGTGTGTGGGCTGGCCTCTCTCCAGTTGCTTAACAGATGATTGCTTTGAATAGGATTATCTTGGACAGGCAGAGAATCATCTCCACAGTGAGGGCCGCCTTCACCCTGGGAGGGTGGAGAGACCAGACCATGCTGGGAGATGCTCCACTTGCCTTGCTGACAAGTGTCTCCTCCAGACAGAGTGTTCAGGCTCTGGATATGCGATTTGATCTTTAAGAGCTATTAAGTTCTTCAACTTATTACTTATATACTTATTATATACTTATTGGTCCTTAAGAATGATTGATTAGTGGCTAAATGTCCTTGTAATGAGCCTCTTTACATTTAGGACCTACCAGTTTGGAAGAAAACCTGTTGTGTGTCTTGCTGTTTGGTGAGTCAGGAGCCTGGAGGTAAATAAGTCCTCAGCATTTAAGTATAGAACATGTTACTATATCAGGGGACTGCAGCTTCACTGGTCTGAAACCTCCCTGCTGCCTCTCATTAGGCTGCTGCAGGCATGGAGAGCTGCAGGGTGCCTGTAGTCAAGTTGTGGACCAGCTCCTGGGAGCAGTAGATGCTATTTGAGCCAACCCCTCTGCAAACTGGGAGCTTCAGTGTTGCAGGCTGGTGCTAGTTAAGCAGAACAGTCAGGAAGGAGCAGGTATGAGAAAGGTCAAATAACCTGGGTTTTCGATGGAGAAGATGGCAAAAAATACAGCCTGAACTTTGGGATATGCGAGCAGAGGGAGGAAAGGGAGGAAGGGGAGAAATATTACAAGGACAAAGCAAAAGGGTTTTGAAACAGCCTCAGTATGTGGGCAAGAGGGAGATGTCAATCACAGTTAACTGCTCAATTACAGCCTTTGTCATGGGTACATAGAGCAGAGGTGGTTCTGCTGCAGAGGTGACAGCTGAAGAGGGAACTTCGCTCCTTGGACACTGCCAACAGCCCAAGGGTCTGATCCCAGCATACAGCATAAAGAATTCTTCTTCCTTGCATCACCTTCCATGAGCTGATCTGGTTCTAGCCTAGCCTGCTGCATCCAGCCAGCTTGGACCTGGCTCTTGGGATAAAACAAAGTGTGGCAACAGATAAACTCTGAAGGGCCTCACCTACTAAAAGCACAGATGGAGATGGTGATTCAAGGGGACACTGCCCTTCGGGTGCACCCTGTCCCCAATATTAGCTCTCTTAATGAGAAAGGTGCTGTGTCAGACTTCCCATTTCAGGTCCAGAATGAGTGTTTTTTTTAAACCTGCATAATCAAAAAAAAGGGAAGAAATTCCTTTTCTTTTAGAGCCTCTTGGTTCTTTCATCCCAGGGTCCTCTCTGGTCAGATGTGTGGAGCAAATTCTCCAGCTTCTCTCCCACAGGTTTTAATCCCTTCTTTTGTTTCACCATGTGGTTGTGTAAGTAGTTCCCTTGAGAACAGGGCTCCAGGAATATATAATTAAATCACAAGTTTGGCGCTAATAAGTGATCTTATCACTTTGCTGGGCTTTTTTCAGGTCTTTGTGTGATATTCCTATGCCACTCATTTGAAGTTACTTAATTACAAGGTCCCCACAATAGAACCAGGGCCTTGGATGGTTTTTTTTTAATGGCATATTATATCATGTGTTATGATGCTTTGTGCGCTAAGTGACCTAGGAGGGGCTGACAACCCTTCAGGACTGTCATTGACAAAGCTGACTCTGCAGAGATTGTTTTTGCTATGAGTAATTACCAAGGAGAAACTCCTCTTCAATCCCTAACAAAGCAAGTGGTTGAACCCCGGAGTAGCTGTCACCATCAAGCTGGGCACTAGAACGCACTGGGAATGTGCCTTGCTGGGAATAAGGGAGAAAGCAAGCCAGATTTTGTGAAAACCCCCATTCCCAGTGAATTTTCCTATGTCCTGTATCTATCAGAGCCCTGTGCCTGCTTCTGATGTTCACATGCAATGGAGGTGTGTGGCTGCCGTGACCTCCATGGGGTGGAACAGTTGCCCAACGTGAGTTTCTCCATGGATTGAACTTCTCCATTGTTTGCCTCCAGAGGTGATGAGGTATCAGGGTGCAGCCCTTGCTCTAGAGAAGCCTCAGGGCCTGAGCTGCCTAGGTGTGAAGTTATTTAAGTACTTGAAGATGAAGATAAGATATGGAAATGTAAAAAACTGTTAGAAACCTGCCATCTATTGAAGTGCATTCTAGGTAATGAGATATGTGTGCTTGGGATGGAGCTAGAATTGAGAGGAAAATAAGGCCTGGATAAGTCCCTCCTCTACACTGTTTCCAAACCACCCAAGCACCTCTCTGCATCTTTCAGTGTCAAAATATTTTTGACAACTGACCTGCATCTCCTCCCCAAAGAGTGCTCAGTGTGATTAAGAGTGATGTGAAACGTGAGTGCAATAACACAAAGGAGGGTATTGGCGTGGTGCAGGTATATGATTACCCAGTGGCATGGCAACATGTGCAACACAGTGTTGTCAAAACCCCCAAACAGGTTTTATTTTGTTTGTGTTCTTTTAGGGAGGAATATTTTTCCGACCCTCATCTCCATTCTAGATGCTGGTCTGTTGAGGAGGTGAAAACTGGACTGCTGTGAGCAGGGCAAGAGGTGTGATGGTTAGGTTTCAACCTCAGATGAAGTCAGAAGGAGCCACCAGCCAGGTGCAGGCCAGAGTACAGACTTAAACATGATTTCCCCCGCTAGATAATACTTTCTTAAATGCAGCCAAGCTGTATTTTCCTCTTCTGTTACTCTTTTGCCCCATAAATTGTCCAAGACCTCTGCATATCTGAAGTTCTAGTCTTTCAAACATTACGCAATCTGTGATGGAAATGGGCTTTTAAACTGATCTGTTCGCTTGAAAAAACCTTCAGTCTCTCAGCAAAAACTGCCCCTGGGAAACCCTTCCCCCTCTTTAAACAGCAAATCTGTTTGAAGAGCTTCAGCAATGCCAGCACTATCTCTGGGCATGACAGTCGGTGGAAACCACTCTGCTTTCCGTTGGCCATGTGACTTGGGGTAAGACCTCTCTGTTATTTTAATCCATCAACTGAGAACCTGCTGATTGATGCCCTGCAACTGCCCTGGCAGAGTTTGCTGCACACCTGAGCCCGGAGCTGATTTTGGAGCTCCATCCCCTTGCTATGCACAGGCAGAAAGCCCTCAAACTGAAAGTCAGGTGCTAATGAAATAATAACTGAACAGAGATTAGCCTCCCCTTACAGTGTCATTTTCAGGTCTCATTTTGTTGCTTTTCTGCCCAATTGGAATGCTGCTCCATTTGCGAACTTCTTATTTGCTTTACTTCCAGCTTGCTTACCTATCATCACTAATTACAGAACAAACAATTGCAGTAATACAGTAATGAATAGCAACCTTTTGGTATTTTCTTTTTGTGTGTAGGTGCACCTGGTTCAAACATTTAAGATAAATGGGAGTGACTTTTCAACTCTCCTTTCCTTTGCCTAGCAGCAGAATTTCTATCAATCCATTCTGGGATGGTATGAACAGGCAGCAGGAGGTTTTGCCAGGTAGGCAGAAGGAAAGGGTGTTCTCCCACAAACACAGAGTTCAAGGGTTGCTGCAGAGCACCATCCCCTTTCCATTTTTAATGTTTCTCCCCCTTGACTTTGTGCTGCCATTGCTGTGAGCAGTTCTGTGTGATCTCAGTGACACTGAATGACACTGGCTTTGGCAGAGCTGAAGCTCCCTAGAGCAAGCCTTTCTGTGACCCCAAATTCACATTTTCACCATTAATTCCAAGAAGAAGGAGTAATTCAGAAGAGAGATTAAAACCTTTCCTGTACCAGTGCCCTAACGCAGTACAGCCCTTGGGTTAAGCGTAAGCACAGCTTCATTGATTCTGCTGCTGCTCTGTGTAAACTCATGCATCCACATAAGAGTATCTCTTCAATCTGGACTTGCGATTACAAAGGAACAAAACCCAAAGTAAATCCACTATTAAGTACATCAATAAAAGCATCTCACAAATGAAGCTTAAGTAAGATTTGAAAGGTACCTGGAAATAGGAAATTACCTATTGTAAGTGAAATAGATGTTGATATAAAGCGTTTAATTAAAAGGGAATTAGTGTTTCACTTAATCTGTCTGTATTTCCTTTCGTTGTTTTATGTGGTTGGGCAGAGGCATGTCGCCTGCCTGGACTGGGAATGACTCTGACTGGGGACCAGCTTCCACCTAGGACCTGCACAGCCTTTCTAACAGGTATTTTGACCAATATGATTCAGGAGAACAACTTGCTTTTAGTGAATTACCATGACTTTTTATAATTTAAAAAATCCTTTTCTACTCCAATGAGATCCCCAGGTCATTTCTGAGAAGCAGTTGTACAATCCTACTGCTCATCTGCTTACAGAGGGATATGATCTTCTTAACGGAAACAACCCCCGAGTCACCCGTTGAACTGGGTTGATGTTATTTCGGTGTAGTGCTAACTAGTTGTGCACCAAGATAAGTCAAGAGTCACTTTTTGAGGGTGCAAGCATCCACCATTTGTGAGACTGTATTGAATCACCCTTTCTAGCTACTCAAATGGACCATTTAAATTATTGCCAACTCTAGAAATCATAAATACATTTGAATCAGACCTCAGGAAATTGTGAATTTGGCTCTTCAGCTCCTCCTCCAGTAGTGGGCGGAAGGTGTTCATACCTTGTCTTTTCATTCCTGAACCTTCAGCTTAGAAGCAAGGCAGCTTTTTCTGCAACTGGCTTAGGTAGAAATGCACCTTTGGAGAAAGAGGGTGTCTGGTATACGGACATTAAATCATGTCACAAAACCAAATGTGGACGCTGGTAAGGTTCACAGGGAAAGGAGGAGGTGTGTGATGTTCAAAGTGTGATACCAGTGCTTTAGATGGTTCCTTGGTGGTGCCTCCCAGTGGGACATGGGGAGCTCACCCTTTTGTGTCAGACTGTCCCTTTGGTTTGCTGTATCCACACTGATTCCCTGTGCCCACGATGTGTAATTGGAGGAGCACATCTGATATATATAACCAGGTCTTTGTTACTGGCTTTGTATGCCCTGGTTTTGTGTCTATTTTTACTGGTGTAAAGCACTATGAAACACTAGTCCTGCTGCCGCTGGCACTGTGAAGCAGTGCAGTGACTACCAGCATCCTGTACTTGCATGAGCCATGATGAAATGCTGGACTGCAGCAAGGAAACGCCCAGGATGAGGCACGCTGAGGCCAGGCAGGAAGAAAAACCCTGGGCAAGGGGAGAAGGAAGGACATGCTCCCTTTGGTGGCTGCTCATTTGTACACCAGGACGGGAATCATGCATCATCTCGGGTCATGGTTCTGCCTTGCAGGAACAGCTTTCATCACCTGCCCCCAGTGTTTCCCCAAAAGTTAAAAGATTAACCTGCTGAGACGTGCCTGCAGCCTCCAGATGTGAAGGGAAGATGAGGGCTGGGGTGGAGACACCCAGTGTTTCAAAGGGCACAGCGCTGAGGAGGGCTCCTCATCCGCATCCTGGTTACTTGTACTGCTAGAGGAGGGTGCACAGGCTTCGCTGGACACTTGGTCCCTGTGCCACCAACCTCCAATGATGAGATACCATACCTGGTGATGGTGACCCACATAGTGGACAGCAAGGAGGGAGTCCTCTGCCTGTACAGCTCCTAAACATGCACCTGGGCTTTGGGCTGGAGCTCAGGGTGCTCCTCTCCCACGTAAGGGTGCCTGCCAGGCTGGGTGCTGCAGGGCTGATGGGTGGAGAAACTGCCTCTGCAGATGCCGACAGAGTTTATGTGTGAGATAAGCCCTGAGCTGCAGCGCACAGAGAGGAGCAGAGAACTTCTGGGAATTCTAGACATCTGCAGAACTTTAATGTAGAAAACACAGATGTTTATAGATGCTTGCTGCAAGGTCAGGGGGGTTCGAGGATCAGAATTTCGTGCTTGGGCATCCAAGTCCGTTTGCAGATTTCTTGGCTCTACTCTTTGCTTCTGCAATGGCGGAGGAATGATTTGAATTAGAGTAGCATACAGGCTTCTCAGGATAAATGGGCTTGCTACATCTGCATGGAACAAATCTGTCCATGTCTCCCCTTCCTCTTAATGAAAATTAACATATTAATTACAGAGGTGTGGGGATGATCACTAATATGTGGCCAAAGTCTTGGGTTTATGTGTGAAGTTGCATAGGAGTTCCTGTTAGTGTCAATTTGTCACTCGTTACATTAATCCCATTGATTGACACTCTTTTTTAAGGGTGACTGGCAGGTATCCTGTGTCTAATACAAAATAAAGCACAATAAGACTATAGTATGTAGTGCTTCTTCTATTTTGTATTAGAACAGTTCTCACCATTTGATCTCCACTAAGACAAATAACATACAATGAGGATATTTCAACAAGAGGTAACGAGTGCAGCTTCCTTGACCTGGATAAATTACACTGAGGCAAAACAACCTTCTGGCAGCTCCAGTGAATACCAGGGGACTGGAGTGGGAACAGACACAAACCAGTTCCAAATGGGAGCTTAGAGTTAACGCTATCCCTTTTGCCATTTAATTACAATGCTGCCTTTTGCTTCAGAATAAGACTTAGATAGGATATGTTCAAATTACTACCATTAATTAGGTAGAACACTAAGCCCTCCTTTCCCTGCTGGTCCACAGGAGCTGAGGGCACCTGCCTCCCTGGCACGTGGTGAGAGGTGATTTACTGTAGCCCCAGCACAATGGGTATTTCCTGGGGCTGCAGCACATAGACATACCATTGACAGTTCTGCCTTTGTTTTGATTGCTTCCAACGGCAGAATGAGTGAGACTTAATTGGCAGAAATGACCTCATTCCTGGCTTGATTAAGGTCTCCATATGTGTTTTATAAATGAAGCAGTCAACAGTTTTATCACTTGGAGGTTTCAGCAGACTAAATATTCATGGTGTTTTGCCTCTTTCTCCAAATGGGGACTACTTCTGATCATCCACCCTTCCTGCAGCCAAGGGCACTGGATGGGAGCATCACCTGATGTTGCTGTGGTGACTTTGGAGGTGGCCAGGCACCATCCAACCCCTCTTTGGGGCGTTTGTCCAGCCTGGGACATGGCTGAGTGGAGTCTTTCCATTGGGCTTGCATATGTCAGTTGGCAGCACCAGCCCTGTCCATGTGGCATGATCAAACAGGGCTGTGCTGCCCTCTGCGATAGGCCCCTTCACACAGGGCTTGCCCTGACAGCACTCACAGGCGATAGTTGCATTGGCTGCTGACTGAATTCTCCCACTCCCTTTCTTATTGCGTTACAGTAAAGGAATAAAGCCAATATATGCATTAAATCAGGCTTTCACTAATTATTTGGGCTATGGAGTGCAGCCTCCTGCAGCATTCGGAAGGGCTCTTAAAGGAGAGCCTTAAGGGACATCTCCATCCCAGAGAGCTGCTGAATCACCACCCTCAGACTTGAGGGCAGTGCCTGAAGATAAGCTTTGTCATGGGACCTGGCATCCACTTAGTCCTCCCAAATCTACCCAATGTGAAGTCAGACTCAGAGGTGGAATGATGAAGAGTGGTTGGATGGTGCTAAGCTGTGAAACCTGGAATAGTGCTTTTAAGAGAGATTGTTAGACAAGAAGAAATTGAAAAAAGGGATAAATAGAAATAAAATAAGGCCTTGTGTGTCAAGTACACTGCTTATTCTGCTCTATATCATTTCAGGCCTCTTTGTTTTCATGTAGATGTATTGCTTAATCCAAGCTTTCAGAAATCATGGGCTTGGCTTAAAACTAGAGCTGAGAAACATTTTATATCAGGTTCTTTTATTCAGTTGCTGAAGGCTAAACAGTTTGCACTCGTGTGCCTTTCAGAAAGGCTGGAAATGCTTAAATTGTTGGCTTAAAAAGTGATCTGAGCTCTAAATCACCAGTAAATATGGACGACTGATGATAAAATGGTGAGGATTGAAAATACCATTAGACATTGGCCGAGATAAAGAGAAGAGGTCTATTTAGTGGGATTCTTGTGTCTTAGCATTAGGTATTCGGAACTGTCTAGAGAGAAACATGCTGATTTCCTCGGATTACTTGATCATGGTTCACTGAGTTCAGGTTTTCTTTCCTTTCTTATTTTGCTGCTAATTCATTGGCAGCGAATATTCTTGTGAATGAATTCGTGCAGCTGAGCACAGTTTTTGAGAGAAAGAATATCTTTTCTAACAAAGATCATTTCCTGTCTGAAATGCAGGCAAAGAAAACCGGGCAAAAAGTGGTTTCATGTAATTGTTAGTTCTGAGTTTTTACAAACCCAGTGAAACCAGAAAGCTGACAGGATTTGGGATTTTGTGCTAGGCTTGATGCAGCGTGATGGCAAAGAATTCAGATCCAGTATGGGAAGCAGACGGGGATGCCGAAGGAGGATTTGGATGGAGTTCAGGACAGGTTGCTCCAAATACTCCTAAAAATGAGGCTCCCATCCTGTAATCAGGACTGCTGTGAAAAGCACTGCTCCCATTGCAACTTGAGCCACATTTTGTTTGGAAATGGGGTATCCCTAACAAGGATTAATGGCACTGTGAGGGTGTTTTGCAGCTGCCATACAAGAAGAGACAGCATCAGTGGTTTAACATCATTCCTCCTTGTGGAAACCCGTTGGGGCAGGACAACCCAACATAAAGGCTTCTGCTCAGGTTTATCTTGAGGAGTGCTAAGGTGGCACGTGACTGTGTATGGCAGCCTGTGCCTGCAATGAAACGTGAATGTGGTGTTTCCCCTAATGGAAGAAAGGTAGAAGCACTAGAGTCAAGTTTTCCATGTGCCTCTCACCACAAAGCATGCAGGAGGGAGCCCACTGACATTGAATGCAATCCTTCCTTTGTGGCTGGGGGGGAGAGAAGTCCTGTGTTATTTCTGTGCGGACGGCATATATCCAAGAAGGTTATTTTAGTTTTGGCTCTCCTTCCCTTAAAGGAATGGCGCTATGTGAACACCCAAGGTCATTTGTGACCAGAAGGGTTTTGGTTGGAGATGAAATGAAGCACACTCCTGCCCTGCTGAGGTAGGAAGGGAAAAACATCCCGAGAAACCTCTACGTTTGCCTCTTCTGGAAGTTACAGCAGTAGCTTCCCAGTGAATGGCAAACCTTTCAAGGCAACACTTGAGGTGTGTGCTTTTCTGGAGCAGAATATAGGACACCACCGGAGTCCCAGCTGGATTTCTGTCTCTGTATAGCAGGCTGGTGCCAAGATGTGTAAGGGAGCTCTCCTCCTAAAAACCATCACAGGCACAGGTCTTCATAGATGTTCTTTCAGTGAGGACTGAAGCAATCTGCTGTGGTTTCCAAATAGGCTTTTTGGTGCTCTCCTGGATGCTCAGCCCAGGGATGCGCTGCTCCTCCTGGCTCAAGGCAGGCAGGGGTTTGCAGCTAATGCTGGGGACATGTCCTTTGAGTGGGGAACAATATGGCCAAGTGAAAAACACCCTAAAAGTGCCAGTCCTCATCAGTGCAGGGAGGTGAGGGGGTCTGGCATGAAGGGCACAAACACTCAGCTCCGGCTGACCGCTACCCTTCCCAGCTTGCAAAAAATCCTCGCCATCCTCCTCCGACGGGCAAAGGCTCACTGCCGGGGAAAGGTGAGCACTATTGGTTAAGGTTTGCTGGACAATTCTCATACCTGTCCCATGTGGATAGGAGAAATATTCTTCCTCTCTCCGGCCCTTCATATTGGAGTTGCTCTTTATTCAGCCTATTTCTCGGGAGAAATCTGGGCAGAGGGAGTGTGCCTGCGAGAGATGTGAGCTGAATAACAATCACAAAATCCCCCCACTTCCATCAACTTCTGCTCCTGCTATTCCATATTCTCTGTGGCAGAAACATTGGAAACAGATTTTCTGGGTGCAGGAAAAAGAGAAACAGAACATGCCAAGCAACAGAATGCATTTTCCTCACGCAGATAACGTTTCTGGATCTGTTAGCGAACAGATTCCTTGGAATCTCTAACCATCACAGAGTTTTTATAGTAATGTTTGCATTAGGCTTCTGGTGGGCTCAGGCTTTTGGAATTATACTTGTGCCTCCTTCACTTTCAGCATCATTAAGCATATTTTAAAAACACATTAAAGGGAATATGTCAACTTGGTTTAGGCTGAAACTTAGGTTGGGAAAGGAAAAGAAAAGTGGTCAGAAGAATCAATTTTGTGACACACAAATGAAATTGAAGTGTTTTCAATAAAGGGAAAAATAAAGAAAATATGTTATTCCAAAATAAGTTCTTTTCTCATTTTTTTAACCTATAGACTGAGCAACTCAGACACATTAACTTTGCCCTAGCGAATGAGGAAAACTAAGTGACATGGATCCAGACTGCTCTGGGTGATATGAAACAAACCCCCTTGTTTGTCAGAAACAAAACAAAAGGAAACATGAGCACTGAATGCAAAAACATGTGAAGTATCACCAAAAGCACCTGCAAGTTTAAACAGAAACATTGAACTGAAGCATGGTTTGCTTCCTTGGCAAGGTATGTAGGAAATTTTCCTTTCATTCTAACATTTCCATCAATTAAAAGACCCAGACTCTTCCCAGATTTGCAGCCTGCGGTCTTCAGCCTCCAGGGACCATTAGCAAAAACCCCAAATTCTTGCTTTATGCTCTGCACAAAACCAAGGCTCTGCTCCTTTCCCTGCCTTTTGTTTCTCTGAAGAATAGTATGTGCATTGTTGAAAGGCAAATTGGGAAAGCAGGGCTAGATAAAGCAGGATATGGTTGGAAGCTCAGGAGCCAGATACGGGAGCAGCATCCTGTAGGACAGCCCCATTCCTGTCCCCATCCTCCTCCTACAACCCGGTGGGGTGAGCTGGTTGTTGCAGCTCCGTGCGTAAAGGAGGTACATGACAGGAGGCATTGGCAGGTCTTAGGGCATGCTGATGCCTTGGGTGATTGTGTCTGGGTTTGCCCTCTCCATGTCGTGCTTGGAGGAGACCTGTTTGCTTCACCGTTGATTTCTTCACTCTCAGGGAATTATTGTGGGAAGCCCATGTATTTTCCATGGCTCCTGGTCATAATAGGCAGTCATGATAGAAGAAGGGACAACATTAATGACATTAATAATGGCACAAAGCCTTCAAAAGGCATCTAGAAGCTTTACTGCATAATGACTCCATGGAGTCTAAAATGCAAAACCCCCTTGAAAAGCATCTTTGTGTGCCTGTGTTTAGCATGAGTTTTGCTTTACATCTAGCAAACACGAATGTAATAATTGACAAAAATATGTGCAGTGTTGCTTCTTTTCTGCCTAATGACACTGTTTTTCTCTTGGCTTCAATATCCATCAAGTCTTCTTTCTGGGCTGCTGTGAAAAGAGGAAAGGCAAGACATAAATGTCTATCCCCATCATGGCTTTTCATCTGCCTCTGACTTTTGCCACGGGCATAGTCAACAGCTCCGTGTTTGCTACCCCTGTATATGGCTTAATATGGAAAACACAACACGGTCTGCCAAGCTGTGTGTGCTACCATGTATGGTGAAAAGGAGTGACTTCCCCAAAGCAGAGGCAGGAAATCTGCTTTCTACATATATGAAGAATAAAATAGATAATACAAAGCTCTGGCCCTCTCCTTGTTTGAGTCAGCAGTATAGGAATGCCCAGTTATAAATAGGAGAAAATGTGCTTTCAGGGAGATAAGGAAAGCCACACTTTACACTGATTTGGAGGAACAGCAGCTTTTTTCCATGCAGAAATGTGTGCAGCTGGAAAATCACTTTGAGTATATTAGAAAGGCAAGGATAAAATAATAGCAAAGATTATGATATTTTTAAAATGTCTAAATATGTATTTATCTACTCACAAAAATTTATAGTTTATTATTCTGAATACAATAATATAATTAATAACATTGTCAATATATACTAACCAATATATTCTACAATATATGCTTCTATATATAACACATTATGTTATTAATATGTTACTTTATTAATATATAACTATAATATATTATCAACCTGTAACTCACTAATAATATACATGCAGATACTGCTGGGAAAATAAAATGCTGGAAAAATAAAGATAAGAATGTTGGAAGATAACTCAGAATTAACACAAAATGGTTTTGTGTTAGCTCTGTTTGGAAGTCTGGCACAATCAGAACATATATCTAAAATCACCAGGTTGGGAACAACCTGCCCAACAGTGGATCTGTCTCCTCCTGATGGCATCCAAAACCACCATGGCCAGGCTGGACCTGTTTATTGCAGCATCCTTGCTTCACCAGCCAAAGAGGTTTGGAGGCTTTTTGCCCATTTCCACATGTAACTTCGCTATTGATTGCTTCATTGCTGAAGGATTTCCAAGTTCACCTCGGGAAAGACTTCTCCCCAGACTTCAGAAGTGGCTTTCTTAGGTAAATCGCAGCATCTTTAAGGAGAATTGGGGTAATTTCCTATTCGAGGGTTGGTTTTCACTGGGAAGTAAGTCACCCATGCTGGCTGGATTTGGACAGCAGCTGTCAAATCAGCAGTATCAGGTTTTGCAGCCTGTTTGTGTGGGTGCAAAGGATGTGAAGTCTCAGGGGGAACTTGAACCCTTGTCCACACAGGGAGAAGAAGGCTCCTTGTTCCTGGTTCCTTGGAAGGGAAGGGGATGGGCAACAGCATGTAGGTTCCTGGGGCAGATGCTACCTGAGCTAAAATGGCAAATTTTGCTGAAGTGACTGTGTGAACATACTCCTGTATCACATGGAAGGATTACACAAGTCCACATGATACAGAAATAGTTTCGCAACTTTGGTGCAGACTTCTTCTGCATAACTAAAATCCACACTGAGCTAATATCAAGCTACAGAATCTATAAAACAATCTTTGGAATTTATAAATCATGCCTTTAAGTATACATATTAACGATTAATATAAATAAGAAGCAATTGTAAATAAAAAATATACATAATAAACAATATAAATCATATAATCCATGACAGCAGTTATAAGTCATATATGACCTTTATATTTACTATAAAAATGTTTGTTATGAGAGAGGACACTGTTCTCTGGGAAAAAATGTATTCAGCAACCAAGTGGTTAAATCAAAATAACAAGGGCGATTTATCTAGTAGCTTTCCCTGGTTATACTCAAGGGGGGCATATCTACCTATTTGTCAAGTCATTGACAATAGCCCATTTCTTTCTTCCTACCCATATGCTTTATTAAAGAAACACTTGACCTACCTGTCATATCAAACTGCTTCCTTTATCCAAAACAGAATAATATAGACATTTCCCTTAAGGGAATCCTGATGCAAATATATAAGGACAGGTTGCCAATTTGTTGAGCGTATTAGGGTACAGAAAACTGTCAAGGGAAACAGCTGTAATACAGACTGTTCTAACAAGCTCATTTTTCTTTTCTTCCGGTGGTACTTTTGCTCTCTCTTTAGTTTATATTATACGATTTGTACGTTACCATTTTTATGGACAGCTGTCAACTGCAACCCCTCTTTTTCCTTCAGCTCCGCAGCCATGGCTCTGATCTATTGTTTAGTCTTTGACAATAACTGCCACAAACCCTTCAGCTGCATATAGCTGTGAAGAAAGTTATGGGATAAGGGAAGGAAAAGGCAGCAAAGCTGGTGATGGAGAAGGCTCTGCCCATGATTTAAAAGGCATGTATTTCCACGTGAAGCCACCTAAATTCATGGTGACACTTCCCATTTTCATCTGTCTGCTTCTGTGTTGCAGGAAGCACTCACTGTCTTGCCCTGTAAGAGGGGTTTGGGCAAAAAGTCGATTTTGAAATGATGCAGAGAGGTCCAAATGTGGCACTTTGCTGTGGCTGAGGACTATAAATGGGAGCAAAGCTGCAGGAATTTAGGCTTCCCAGCTGCACAGTGGTTAATCCTGAGCCACTCAGTCCCCAGCACTGGTTTTGGTGCAGAGGTCCAAAACACCACTGGCTTTCCAGCAAGGCGTTTTGATGATGTTGTACAGACCCTCCTCAGTTTCCAAGTGAAATCCATAACTTTCAGCAACTGGAATCTCCTGAGACCAGAAAAGATTAAAAGCCAAATCCATATAATTAGAGGTCTACTTTGACTCGTGGACAAGGCAAAGGCTGTGCCACAAGAACAAAGAGTAGATTAAAGATGTTAGTCCTGTTTCACTTTGGCTGCTGCTCCACTGAAATCAGTGGCGTTACCCCAGAGATTAATTAGTCATTTTATGCTTGTTTGCATAAAGGATGACATAGATCATCAGCCCAATGAACAAAAGTTCAGGCAGTGCAAGTCAGGGCAAGAGGGGAGAGAATTAACCGTGTCTGGGCTGAGGTCACTGCTTGGGCTGAGCTGGTTGCTGTGCCAGAGCATTGTGTCTACTGTGTGCCTCCAACCAGTGACCTGCAATGGGAAGTGACCACTGGCTTCTGCATCTCTAATAAGAGTCAGATCACCCTAAGAAAATGTCTCTAAAGGGTCATGCAAATATTTGGGTAGGGAAGAAAAGGAGATCTGGGATCACCTCATGAAAGGGTGCAGAGCAATGATCTGGTATTTCCCCTTGTTCTGAACTTCTGCCCTGATCCTGCTTAACAACCCAGCAACGTGTCCTTACACCCAGTCCTGGGCTGCTCTTCTCACAGGTGTGAAGAAGGGACTCCTAATTCTGTCTTTTAATGCAGGAGCACCCAAATGAGGTTAAAGAGCAGTAGGTGGCATCCTGGTCCTACTGAAATCCTTTTCTCATGCCCCTTGTCAGGGCCAGGACCTCACCCATATGTCAAATACTGGCGCAGTGGAAGGAGGGAGGTCTGGGTGGGCTGGGGTCTCTGCCACTGGGCCAGGCTGCCCATGCCTTTAGGCGACATTTTGCTGGCACACGAGGAAAAGCAGTCAGAGTTGGCAATGTGTGATTGCAGGGAAGATCCAGAGATGATGGCGGGAAGATCCTAAAAGCATATTTGTAGCACTTTAGGAAAGAACTGGGTAATTTTGAGTCAGTAATAGACTTTCTATAGCAGACGCTATCCGAGCCAGAAATGAAACGTTACCACTAAAGTTTAACAAAGCAGAGTTGGCAAAAAATAGCTGTCTGTTCCCTTGGGATACTGCAGAAAGTAGGGGAGAGGGGCCGTCAGACACCACTTTTCCATTCTGGTTTTGTAAATACACATACCCAGAACAGGCTTACCAGCTGACAAGCATTTTCTGACAGAAGTGAAAACATTGCCTCATTTCGGTACACGTTTTGAATCTGCAATGCATTTTCAGGGGCCAAGACATAGTGAGAAATGCATATATCACTGGGACTGGAGCAGAGCCAAAAGCTTTTACCCTGCCACTGACACACATGATGACACTTAATGATCTCTTGTCTAAATAGTAATGTGCTGGAAAAAGAACTTGATTACTCAAGGAGGTGTCGTGGAGGCAAATATGTTAATGGGCACGGTGTATTTGGTAAATCCAAGCCCCTGGTGTAGTTTGGTGCCTGCAGAACACTTGGGTGCATCAATGGGGGGGAAGCAGGACAAGTTGGAGCGGCCCTGCTGCAGCACAGCATCAGCAATTGAATGTTGATCAAATATTGTCCTAGGAGCTGCTTCCTCAAATCACGGAGATTCCCCAGTGGGCCAGATCCCCTGGAACAAATGCAGTGTGTTCCAGTGAAGATCTGAGTCACGGGTCTTGGGGAATCATGTTAATTGAGCATTAGACAACTGTTTCCTGGGGGAGGTTTGAAAAACAAGTATGTCTCAATCTTGCCTTTTGAAAAGCTGCATCATGCCAACACAGGGGATTTTTCGACACTTTTTCTCAAAGAGCTTCCAGGTATGAGTCCTGAAACGTTCAGGCAGCATTGGTGTAAACAGATCGATTCGGGGATTTTCTATTACGAAAAGGAATTGTTCAAATATTGCAGCATCCTCAGCAAAATCACGCCAGACGCTGCTTATATTGAAATGTGGCTCATTTGGTTTTAATTCATCCTGTTCCATGAGGTTACAGCCTGCTTTAGCTCCTGCTTTTTAGCTGCTTTCTGTTACTTTTTTTTTTCTTCTTTTTTTTTCTCCTTCCTTTTTTTCTTTTTCTTGTCTTTTTTTTTCCTGGAGCTTGTGAATTGCAAGGTCACGCTGAAGTCAAACTTTACCATTTCAGTGATGAAATGCAAGCAGATGTGGCTGTTTCATGTGACCCTGCTATGGCTGGTGCCTGGCATCCCGGAGCACGTCCATTCTCTCACAGCTTAGTGGTGCCAGTTCTCCTGTTTAAATGTCAAAGTGGATGCCAGCCCACTGGTCATCGCTGGGAAGGTGAGCAGGGAAATTGCTTTAAACTGCAATGCCTGCATGGAGCGCAGGCTCCACAGCTGCTCTTTGCTTGGCCTCAGGAAGGAGTTTAGGCAAATGACCAATGGTTTGTGGTGGTGTTTTCCTTCATAACATTTCATTGCATCAGAGCCTGATTTCCTTGGGGACATCCATCTCTGCCTGCTGGCAGGGTGCTGCGTGGTACCAAACTTCTAATTATGCAGTTTCCCCTGGCTCCATCACTTTCTGCAGATCGATTCATTTACTCTCTGCATCTCACATAGAGTTTGCAAATGATAATCACTTGGCATTGAGTGGGATGGATTCTCCTACCTGAAATAAAACTAAACCATGTGTGTGCAATGAAGCCATGCTAATTTGAAATATTTCTTTTGATTGCCTTGCTGAGGCTATTCATTGTCTAGGCAGAAAACATACACAAGGTTGTTCTTTTATATGGTGAAGGTGAGCAGAAGGTGAGCAGCATCGTTTATAAGTTAACTTATTTCTTGATAAATACGAAGATGAGCCCTGGAAATCTTCCATCTCTTGGTTTGTGTACACACGGCTCTGTTGCCTGTTCACAGAATGGGATATAAAGCTTCATATCAATGAAAACTATCCAAGTAATGTGGTGCAGCGTATTCCTCCCTCAGCAAAATCACAACCAGACAATATTTTCTACCTGCTTTCACCTTTACATGTTTCTAGGTCCAGGGTAATTTTTTTCCCCTATGTTAGTTAAAAGACATATTCCCAGAAAAAAATGCCAAACCCCAAAATCCTCCTGAAAATCTGAAATGATGCTTAAATAGAGGCAAAAAGGGGATGGTGGCTGGAACCCTTTGCTTTGTTCAGCATGGGTGCTGCGCATTCAGACTGCTTTCCCCTCCGCAGCGCTCTCCCTGATGTTTCCCTCCGAGGCCTTTACTTCATGTTGTTTTGTTTCTCTTAGGATTAGCAGGACCCACTTAGTGGTCTCGGAGGAAATGCTGTTTAAGTCTGAGGGATGGAGTGTGTACACAGGACAGGGAAGATGGTGTCCCACGTTTCAGAAACATCGCGGTTTTCTTGCCGAGATGCGTGGAGCTGGAGCCGCTTCCAGACATGTGTTTGTAATTTCTTGTTTGGTCTGCCCCGGTTCTGAGAAACGGTGCATTTTTTGATTTGCCTGCTGAAAGGGTTTCACACTTTCGGATACCAGCATTTGATTAGTTTTGATGATAACCACAGTAGTACAATTCTGACTTCCAGATTGCTTTCCAGCGTGACGCTAAGCAGCCACCCATCTCCAAGGCTGAAGAAATTCACACGTGCATTTGATTTTTTCCTTCTTTTTTTTTTTTTTTATGAAAATGCAAAGAAGTGTTAAATACTTGCCACCAAAAAGAGAGAAAAAAGAAAAAAGAAGCACATTTCTCATCCTTCCAGTTTAGGGTGATGTCTGCCCGAGCCTGTTCTAGTAAATAGGATAGGATCTATCAAGAACAGAATAACTCCAATTCCTTCTTTTATCATTTCCATACACCAGTTATCAGCCTGAGTAATTTTTATAAACTTTGCTCGATGAGGAGCTGTATTTGTCAAGAGTCGGTGATTTAAATGAGAGTTACTAGACTTGGAAAGGAAAATTACTGGGAATCCTTGCCCGGAGATAACATAATATGAAGATGACAGAAAAGAGCAGGCTAGCATTTCTATCACCCTCTTTCCCTGCCTACTAATGGTTTTGATTCTCATTATTTCTCAAATGCCAAGGGTAAAAACCCTCCAGGGTACCAATTAGCTGTGCCCAGTCTGGATCCGACTGCTCTCATCCAGGACATATTCCGAGATGCTGAAGCTCTCTTTGGGAAAAGGCAATTTGTGTGCAGCTATGTTCGCTATTTTTCATCTTGTTGGGAAATAGAGATGGACTCGTACTTAATTTAATTAAAACCAAAGCCTTTTATTAATTGACTTTAAATAGAACCAATTACCATAAGCGGGAACCTGGGATCTGTGTTTGTGGATCATTTTTATCTGCCTCACTCATATTTTATTAGGAGTTATATTTTATTCGGAGTCATATTTTATTCAAAAAAGAAGTGGCGCATTCAATTTAGTTCTGAATGAGCTTCTTGCCTTTTCTACAACCTTTTCCATCTGCTTTTGCATTCCTTTCAATTTAGACAGTTGAACAGTGACTGTTGAACTATGACAGTGAGAGGATTTATGACAGCACCCATCTACATTTTACATTTCTGTTGCTTAAGCATACTGTATATCGAAGGCACATTTTCTTACTTCAAACAGCAAACACAGATATTTTAATGGCTAAAATAATAATGATTTGGGTTACAGCTCAGGGTGGTTCCTGCCTGGATGGCTGCAATACACTGGCACTGTTGGTTGTAGGTGCTGTTAGAGGTACGATAGCAATGCTAGGTTCAGCCTTGCCCCTGTATTAATTGCTCCCGCAGCCCTCTCCTGAGGTAGTGCTCTCCCTGCTTTAGAGATTAGGGAGCAGATCTGCTAAGACTGATGCTTTACTCACATGAATAGCTCCATTGAGTCCACCATGGCTATTAAGTGAGTTAAGTTCAATAATATATTAAATCTTTGCAGGGCCTAAAGCAACTTGGAAGAGGTTAGTTAGGAAGTCTACCCTAGCCTTTTGCTGCAGCCACAAACCCATCCTTGTCAGAGCCTGCTGCTTTCCCATTCTTAATTTCGTGGCTTTTTTTTTGCCTCATTTCTCTTGCAGACACAGCATCATGAGCATCCTTCTTCTTTTTGTCTTTCCCTCTCTAGCCCTCCTGCAGCATCCCCTCCATGGGTCTTTGCATCTTTCCGTCCCATCTGAATTCCAGTCAATTTCATTTTTCAATACTCTGATGGAAACAAACAACCCCCTTCCCAAATCAGCTTCCACTGCCCCTCCAGAGCCAACGCATCTCCAGCTTTTACAATATCGCAATCCTGGCAAAAGCAATAGAGGGAGCTGCTGCTGACGGCTGGGGTCCAGCAAGGCACCACGAGCTGGACTTGCCTTATCCCCAGCAGCATCTCCCCCACTGCTCCATCACTTAGAATTCCTTGAAATGGATAAAAAAGGAAAAGAACTAAAAAGAAAAAGGGAACAGACTCAATAAGGTTTCTTTGGATCAATATTTAAAGTGCTGGGAAAAAAATAAGAAAGATATTTGCAAAATTCCAAACTGTTTTCTTAGCCTTAGCGTAAATATTTGTAGAGAAAGCAATTATTGTGCAGAAGAATTTTCTGTTGTGCCTATTTCAGGGGGTTTTGTCAGTGAAATGATTGCTTTTTTGGCTTATCCCTGAATAATGAAGCAGAGGTGATTAAAAACCTTCAAGTCCTTCAAATTTATTGTAATGTAACTATTTTTGAAAGCAGATTTAATATCAGTATGCTATTTATACTACCCGAGAGCTAACATTTCAGAGACTGCACCAATATATCAATGTCTGATGCAAAGCAGATTGCTCTGAAGATGTACAAATGTATACAAGAAGAAAACTGCTTATATTTAATAAAGAACTGATGTATAAACATATTTCAATACAATGGCAGAAATGGCTTTGAATTCACTGGGTTCCTACTGGTTTACTCTGCTGATGTTTTTCTTCTGTATCCCCTGTGCAGCGCAGATATTCACCAACCTGAAGCTCAGTTGCTCCTAAGGGGGGTGGCACGTGCAGGACTGCTGTTTCCCCAACGATGCGTCAAGCCAGGTCCTTTTGTACACATCAGGCTTAGATTTTACCCCCAAATGCTTTTTTGCTCCCATGCTGCTGCTGCCCATCCCTGGGCTGGGTGCTGCCTCTCTGCTCCTGCCCTCTCCTAAGCTCTCCTTTCATTCCAGGCACCTCCTCCATATCTTGGGATTACCTGGGGGAGACCCCCACGTTCCCAAAATGCTGTCCTCAAGCTCTTCTTGCCCATTGGCACCTGTCAGGGGACTTGCTGGAGAGTCAGTTGTGGATGGAGATCTGGCTGCTCCTGCAATGCCAGGCTCTGGCCTGTGGGATGGGAAGGGATGGCCGTGGGCTGTCCTGCTCTCAGTCCCCCAAAAGTGCTCTGAGTCTGAAAGGCAAGTTCCCTTTTTACATATTTAATTCCCCTTGGTCTTTACAGAAAACAGTGCTTTTGCCTCTTTCGTACCTCAGTGATGCACTCCCTCTGCCCCTGCCCCATGTTTTCATGCTCAGATGCCTCTAGCTGAGATAACCAAAGATGCAGAAATCTTCTGATCTCCTCGCTAAACCCTTCCACGCTCAGCCCAAGGCAAGGGCCAGGAGCTGCGGAGCTGAGCCAAGCTCAGCTTAGCTGAGCCGAGCCTGGGCAGCCCAGCAGCTGGCTGCAGCTGGATGCACACTGTACGGCCCCCATGGCTGAGCTTGGGATATGCATGTTTTCCTCCCTGTCCTTACTCGTCTTTCCAGGGAAGTCCACCCACTCCTTTCCTCCTTCTCTGCCTTTGATTGTCCATCCATATTTTGCTACCGGCAGCAACCTCCTGCTCTTCCCAGAAACCTTCTCCCTTCTGTTAGCTGCTCCTTCCAGCCAAGTTTAACCACAGCAGTTCCTTATGGCCCAGGAAGATTTCACAATTCCCTCTCCTTTAGCCATGAATGCTTTGTTTGTATCAACTCTTCCTTATTTCTCACATTGCTCCATCTCTTTGTGGCTGCAAACACTGAATCAGCCATCACTGCCCCCCTCTCTGCACCCCATCACTGTTCCCTATTTCTGTATCCCATCACTGCTCCCTATCTTTGCATCCCCCTTCTATGGGTCCCTGGCATCCTCTCCTTGCCCCTGACATTCTGGCTGTGCCCTGAAGAGTAGTGGAGACCTCCAAAGCCTCCACCACCACCCCATCCAAAGCAAGCCCTTTCTGCAAGCCCATGTACACAATGTTCAGCCACAGCCTGGAAAGGACAGGCACGACTGTCCCAGACTCACACGTCCCAGACCATCTCTCCCTGGACAGGCGGTTTTCACCCGTGGGTGCTGGTGGGAGCCTCCATCCTTGCGACAGAAGTATTAGAGGCATTAATATTCCAGGCTGTTTCCAGAGGGGATTCCCGTGCCACCTGGTGGACAAAGGGGGCATTTTCCCCTTTTCATTTCAGGGAAAGCGAAGGAGCACTTGGGAAAGTCCAGTTTTGGTGGGGAATCTGGCTGAGCATCAACCGATTTAAACCGTGTGAGATGAGAAATGCCATCTTGCGCTATTACCTACCCTGGGGTAAGCTCCAAACCACCCCGCATTAATCAAACATCTCTTTCTTACCCTTTGCTGGTGTTTATGCATAATACTGCTTTTTAATTAGGAGTAAAAACTGTTCCTGTTCAATAATGATTACTACAATCACCTTAACAAGCAAAGAACCTTTCCCCTCCCTAGAGCTGCAGGATTCATGCTTTTATTTAGGCTTGAGCAACTCCTTTCTGATTTTGAACCGAATGTGCAGTTTGAATCCCTCCTGTGGCCAGTCCCAGGCAGGCTGCGAGGGGCGGAAGCATGCTAAAAAGTCTGTGGAAATAGAAAACTGTGAGTAAATAATAGTGGATGTTCCTGGCAAGTGATGGTTTTCATCAATTTATGAACACAAACATTGCAGGAGAAACTCTGTTCCGAGAGATATTTTCGCTCGAGGATTAGAAGCAAATCCCTGAATTGAGGCGCTTAATGAAATGAACCAAAATGGCTTTTGCTCTCAAATCCCTGCAAGAAGTGCCCAAACGGAGCTGCCAAATAGCTGCAAATCATGAATAAATAGTGAGAAAACTGCAGTGTGCTCAGAGCACATTTCAGAAGATGTCGATGCCCGGTAAGGAAATCACTGTTCAGTTTTCCCCCGCTAGTAACAGTTCTACATCCTTCTGCTTTAACCCTCTGAGAGAAATACTGCCTTTAGTGAAGCCCATGGAAACTTTAGCAGCGATCTGACTTGGGCCAGGATTTTGCCCCAAACCTTTTCATAAACTCAACAAAATGACTGCCGAAAAACAGAGAGCACAGACAAAAATCAGAGGCAGCAGCTGCCGGTACCTGATGCCGCCTGAAACAACACTATAGAAAATGAAGCATTTCTTTCTGTACATAGCCTGAAATCTCTGCGGGCAGAATGGAGCTGAAATTTGGCTACAGCCCTCCAACTGATACCCCGACTGCTGCAAAAAGACTAGCACAAATTCTCCCTGCTAACAATTAGCTTGTGCTGTGATTTTTTATCTCACTTGAAAGACGATGTCTTCATAATACCCCATTTAATCTTTTGGGGCAGTAACGCTTCTTCCCCGGGTTGTTCAACTGAACCATCCAAAGCCCTGGTTTCGTTTCTAAAACGAAGGGGGAAAAGAGAACAAATTAAACGTATTTTGACTTCAGAATGAGGGAAATCATATGTTTTCCTTGGAAGAGAAACGAATTGCTTTTATTTTCTTCAGTGGCAAAACCCATATAACTTAGACTGTTCAGAAACAGACAGCTTTTAATTTTCAAGGGAAACAAACTCCTTCCTTCTCAGAGATTGAGCTTTCACTGATGCAGAATAACTTACCCTGAGATGAAATGAAATACTCAATTCATTTTAAAACCATCTGCAATAATCTTTTTAAAAAAATATGGCTAATAATAATAATAATAAAGAACTATGAACATGTTTCACCTAAAAAATGAAGAAACACAGCCTGCGGGATTTCCTCACCCTCGTTAATGTATTTCCCCTCCTTGGAAATTATTGTTTAGTGAAATATTTGTTTCAAGATCTGTCAGAGGACAAGAGCTGCTCTGTGGGGAAGCAGTGAGTGCCACCTCCAGCCTGATGTCTGCTGCACTGGCTGTGGTGGTGATAGCACCCATGATAGGGATGACAGCCACCTTCACCCTTGGACCTTATCATCGTGGTGTGCCCAGCTAGGGACATCACTGCATGGAGAGCTAGGAATAGAGTGCATACAGGCAGTGAGCTGGGATGGGACATGGGAGATTGTAGTGGGAGAAGGTCAGGAATGACAGGGGACATTTTTGGGGTGGGGGAGCACAAGTGGATTAAGCCAGCTTTATCAGCGTGCTATAAACCAGTAATCAGCAGGGCTGAGATTTGGCAATCAGTCAATACCGGCTCAAAAACAACCTGGAGAAATGAACCTGGGACCCACTTAAGGTGACCTTTGGAAGGAAGAAAAACAAGTTTAAAAGAAAACAAATGCTTCACGGTGGTGTTTCAAGCAGTTCCCTTTAACCGAGGGTGTGTAGGGACATTTTTCCTCTGTGTGTGAGAACTCTTTGTGTGCCTGAAGCTTTGTGGTGACATGACAAACTGGCGGCCCTCGGCTCGCTGTGGATGCCCCACCTGCATGTACAGGGGACCTGTTGTCTCCTGGGTGCTCTCTGATGCCTCCAGTCGAGCCCAGCAAAGCCCGGGAAAGCAGCTTCACCATATCCTGGGACAATCCAGGGGTATGTGCTAACAAAGAGACGTCTGTCGGTCTCCCGTATTTATTCCCTTCCCAAATGCAAGCAGCAGTTGCAGGTATCCCTTAACACAGGTCAATATTCAGAGGTGGTTGAAATCCCAACCAAATTCAGTCCCAGGTTTGCATTCCAGTTTGAAGTCAGCTTGTTGTCTCATGAGAACGCAGCAGTCTCACCAGACCATTGCACGGCACAGCTCAGGAGCAGTGGCTGATTTTTACCACCCTGAATCTCCTGTTCTGCTATGCCAGGAATGATTTCCCCACAACAGACCAATCCTTCCCCATCTTCCGACCAGGAGATGCCAGTTTTTTTCCCCCAAACTGTTCTGCTAACAGCCAACTGCCCTTCAAATGCTGGATATGAAGCCCTGCTTCTGCCCAAACTCTCCCTTAAACCTAATGAGGAATATGTGAAGTGTTTGGAAGAGCTGAAATCACCATGGATGGCGTGTAGCAGCCCCACTGAGATATCTGGCTCCTGTTACGTGTTTCTTTTCCTTGCATTATCTGTATTAGAACTTATAAAATGGATGATTTGTATCAGCTGTCCTGCTTTGTTGTTACTGCCGTGTTCCTCTAAAATGATAACAAACTGCTTGTCCCCAGTCTTTCCTCCCACAAAATATCCCACCTACGTGATCAAAAAGGATGCCATTTTATTACAGGGCTGAACAGAACTGTATAAGAAGTAAAATGAAGGAGGGTTACAGCTCCAGGGAAGTGGAGGAAAAGTTGGCGGAGGAGATGGTAACAGGGAATGCAAAAAGCAATTATGAGCCTGGAAATGTATATAATGTCATTTTGCAACCACAAGTGGGAACCTTGCACCTTCCCCCAACAGAACATAGCCTGGGACACTTAGATTTGAAAGTGCTATTCCCAACTTCTATACGGGATTACACACACTAAAGGATTTTGGGGAGAACTCACAGCTTTCTCTATGAATTTGGAGGCATCTGCTTCACCTGAATTTCCAGGTGCTGGGGAAAAGTATTCCTTGAATGTATCTAATTTCATGAGGTCATGGGGAGTTTTGGATCTGCTCACCCAAATGGGTGTTCCTGATCCTTCCCTGGTGAGCCTTCCCCGAGTCATGTGCATGGCCAGATGACTGCCATCGTGCATTCCTATACAATAATTCCCTCACTCCTGAACTGGGAGTTTTTTCCTGCAGTGCCTGACGGTGACGTTTTTCAGCATAGAGACAGCACAATCTGCATTTGTGCATCTAGGAGCTGAAACCCCTCCCTGTGTGTGGTTCATTAGATCAACGGCAGCATTTCCCAGGCTGCAGACGCCCCTGTGCACACACTGATTTGAAAGCAAACTCAGCCCCAAAACATGAAGTTTTGTATGGGTTTGGCTTGGCTCCTCCACCCAGCTTTACGGTGTCCTCCTATTCAGTGACCACAGTTTTCCTCAAAGTATTTGAGCTGTTTATATCCCTTCCTCACATTATTTCTTCTTTCCATCATTTGCATTGTGATGTTGGTACAAACAAATGCAACCTGGGTTTTACAGACTCCAAAAAAGAGCCAGATCTGAAGTGATTAATCCTTGAAGGAAGTGAGGCCAGATCCAGACCTACAGCTCAGGAGAAGCTGTGGATACTGCTCCTTTGCCCAAACCTTTGAGCCAGACCCTTCTTAGCTTTGGTAGCCCCACTGCAGAGCTGCTTTTGGAAAGCACTTATCTTCTGAGTTGCAAATACCGTGACATTTCAGATGAAATCTCATTGAGCAAGAGGAAATATTAAGGAACTTAACAACTTAACACTTCAACAGTGATAAAAACATATTTGTCTTTTATACAGAAAAGGGCTGACAGCCAAATTCTGTAATTGAGAATACTTCCTTAAATATATAACACTGAATGAGCAGCAAAAGGGTCAATTCATGTTTTTATGAAACCAAGCAGAAGTGACTGTTGTGTTTATATTACATATGCCTGGAGCGTGGGCATCCCGTCTCATTCCTGTCTTTGGAGGTGATGTAAACTGTCACACAAAGAAAAAGCTGGAAAGTCTGGGTGAAAAGAATATACAGAAATCGATTTCAAGACAATAAAAGTAGTAATTTATCATCAGAAAGAGTGCTGGGGTCAGAACTGCTTCTAGTGCTGCAGTAAGGTGAAAGCAAACTGGTGGCAGGGAGGGTTTTAGTGAGTATTAGGTGGTCTGGCTAAAGAATATCTCCTTGCATGGCTTTGCAGTGCATTATTAATTATCATTTAAAAGCTCAGTACAGCTTTTGTTTCTCCATCTTTCTGTTCTCAGCAAAAAATGTACCTTATTAGAGACCTATTCTGGTCCTTCTGCAAGCAGAAGGAGATAGGTTTTCCACTTTAATCAGACATTTTCATTTGCATCTAACTTCTTGTTGAACGTTACTGACTTCAAAGAGTTGAAATCCCTACTTCAGGTTCAACAAGAAAATAAGGCTCTTTTTTCCCAAATAGTCAGAATGAGAATAAAAACTTTGTCTTTTTGCCCCCCCTCCCTCTTTTCTGCATACTTCAGAGAAGTCTTGCTTTGTAGATAACTTGGAAACCCTTGTCACAATCTCATTAGTAAAGTCAAGTGCTAAATGCCCCCACAGAATAAAACCCCAATAAAAGGCATGGTTTGTAGCTATTAATTTTTGCAACTGATGGATAAAACCCGTACAACTTTTCATGGTGATTCTTTCTTTGCTGGTGACATCCATTTATCCTCTTTCCCCTAAATGCCAATGCTGTTAAGCAGTTGAAGATGTGTCCCCTTCTATCTTGGTTCCTTTTGCAGCCATGCAGCTGCCTACCTGCAGAACTGCTGGTCCAAACAATCCTGGTTTTCCCTGCTAGGCTGAGGAGCATTGCCAGGAGTTGATGGAATTTGAAATGAAAACTGCTTGCAGGTCAGCTGGGAATTGCTCTGCAAATTTATCTTCAGTTGTTGACTGACTCCCTGGATTACAAAGGCAGAGAGGAGAAACCCTGCCTTAATCCCAAACGCAAAGCACAGGTGGAAACTATCCAATAAAAGAAGGGGTTGGGGGGGGGGGGGTGGCTGGAAAGTTCTGTTTCATCAAATTGCAATTGTTTTTGCATGAACATGTTCATTTAAAAAAACCAACCCTTAGCCAGGGAGGTTTTTCAAATCCAGGATGTATTTTCCTGCCAAAGCCAGAAAAATCAAGGACTGTCATTCTTCCTGCACAACAGCCCATACAAGCCACCCGCCAATGTAATTTCCCAGAGATAAGGGGATTTAGGCTTCAGCATTTTCTTCTGCCCCTATTTTTCCCTTGCAAAGTGCCAACCCAGCTGGGCATCGCTTTGGCAAAGGTCAAGTCCTGATTTCCGTCAAGAAATGCAATTGCTTTGCAGCCAATCCACTTTGGAGAGGTTCATCGAAGAACAGGGATTAAATTTGCATGCCAGATCATATGGGTCGAAATAAGGAAGGTTCAGTTATTTCCCTTTGCTTTTTGCAGCAAGAATGCCTCCCAGCAAAGTACCCTGTGTTTGAATTTTAGATCAAAACAGTTGCTGTGCATCCAAAGCCATGGCTCAGCCATGCCTGCAAACAGAAAGGAGGCCAAAGGAGAAAACTCTTTAAGACACAAGTCAGAGCGGGGAGGGAGTGGAATAAAAGCTACTGCTTGAAAATCCATTCCAGAGGATGCGAGCCAAAGGCGGGGGAGAGCTTTCTGTAAAGATGCTCGTGCATTGACTTGCTTCTCCAACAGCTCTGTCACTTTGAAACACTACAACGCTGCTTGCAGAGAAGCTGTCCCGTACCTAAAAGACTGGTCGGCCCTTCACATCACCCAGAACCTGTGTTTTGAAGCCTCCATGTGCAGGAGAGGTGGAGGACAGTTTTGGGGAGCAGCAGAAGTAAGCTGCATGCTTCAGTTTAATCACTGTCCAGATCGCCCCCTTGCATCCCTCTAAGCTGGTCCCACTTCTCCCTCTGCCTCCCACTTCCTTCCAGAGGTTTCCTTTACATGTCTGCTCACTGTAAGCCTTGTCCTGGCAAAGGGCACTGTGGGTTATGTTTTGACTGGATAATAAGTTGGGAAAAAATGTTTTCAGAAAGAGTTTTTCCCTTTGGTGCTTAAAGGGAGCCAAATTATCACATAAAATTGTAACACTGCACATCACTCCATGTTCAGAGCCTCTGCTGAATCCTCCGCTGTTGCTATTCAAACCATGTCTCTCTCCAGACTAGCATACTGTAGGATGGAACAGGGCAAGAGCAAACTTGCTCCTGTGATGAGAAGATCTTGCCAAGAAGTATCTGGCCACCAGCTACTTGAATAGAGCAAGATGGACTTTCTTGGTGCCCTAAACTCCATTTCAGGTGGTATGCTATAAATTGTCTATTAAGATTTATTAATTTTTAAGCCAGTAGGAAATGAAAAATAGAAATAAAGAAATAACTGGGAAACTGCAGTTTTGGTCTAGATTAGATGCCACAGAAGATATAGCTCTTCTCCCCTCCAAATGCCACTGTAGCTTCGTGGACAACACAAATACCTCACTCTAAAATATAACATAAATTTAAACCCCAATAAGACTCTTTGGGGTACTAATTCAGGAAGGGGCAAGTAACAGTAATATTCAGAGATCTGTTGGGAGAAGCATTACCCACAAGCTATTTAGCTTTCAAGAGCAAGTTGAAATGCTGCAAGCCACTCCATGTCTTCTCCTTGTTTTGGCAGTAAAATTATGGCTACATCCAGTTTTCCTGCAGTATTTCCCTTTCCCATCACCATCACACATGCATGGTAATAACCAAACATTTTAAAAACAAAAATCCCCCAGCACTTACCATAGGAAAGATGTTTAACAAACGTTTGGGGTCCAAAGAAGTGGGCACAGCAACAGCTCAGGCATGTCCCAGCCCAACCTGCCTTTCCAGGAATGCAGGTTTCCTGCAGAACTGCCCTCCCTGCCTCAGGGCAACACCCCCAGCACCTCTCCTCCTTGCCCTGCTCCATGGTTTTTGTGTGCACAGATTAATGGCACAGACCCGTGCACTGGACTGTTATTGCTGGGTAAAGCTAATAAAACATTTGAGTCACTATGAGGAAGCTTTCCCAACTCACTACACGCCTGATCTTCAGAGTTACCCATGTTTGCCTCCTCACCTTTGCGTTGAATGATGTTATTCTAACCTCTTTCATCTTTGGCTTTTGGCAGTCTTTTCTGCTTTAAGTATATAGTTATCTTAAGTTGAGCAAGATGTTTCAGGCTACAATAACTGGCTGATGTTTTACATTGAAATCTCCTAATATGCATTCAATTTACATGCACTAAGGCTCTCATTCAATCCGAAATACCAACCAAATATAAAATAATAGTGACACTTGACATTTTCACAGAGATTTACAACTTCAAAGGGTTCTACAATATAAACCAACTAACTCTGTACTTATGAGATGGGTAAGCAAATACTATTAGGACAGAAAATGGATGAGGAGAGACTGCAAAACTTGCCCAAGGCCAGGCAAGGAGCCAGTGTCAGGGCTGGGGTCCTGGCTCTCTCTCATATAGCCAAACCACCAGGCAGCTGGTAACTTTAGAAGCTGCATTACAAACATGGACGAGTCAGGCAGGTCTACATCCCCAACAGATGTATGAGAAATTTAGGCAATGGAATTGAATGCTGTCATCCAACGAAACACACCCAGTCTCTGCCTAGCCCTGGGAGCTCTGGGGCATCATGGATGCTGTGGTTCCTATTTCTGAGGTGCCTCTGCACTGGTGATGTGGTTTCAGCACACAGACTGGGGATGGGTAGGATGATGGCCATGGGTAGATCCTGCTTGTCCGGCACAGTGTGGTTCAACCCTGCAGATGAATGATACAACTGGTAGGAGGTCCTGTGGACTGATTGTCTTTAGTAACAACCTGTGCATCTCTCTGTGAGGGTGGTTTCAGCCTATTTTCTCATTTGCAAATGGCCCGGGTCCCTCCCTTGTGACACAACTTCATTGGGAGGAGATGGCTTTGGAGCAGCCTGCTCCAGTAGCTTGAATTAGAAACCTGCATGCTGCTTGATGGATGTGGCTATTGTTAATACAAATAAGCGGGTGGATGTCTCATTAATCACAGCCCATAAACCATTTTGACTAACCAAAAAACTATTTCCTCTTTCCTATTCACGCAATAGTTTCTCTGAGCCTTTTAGCCCATTTGTATGGGCTTGAGAATGAGTTGCTACCCGTTATACAGCATGTCCTGCCCTTCCCTTTCTTTGTAAACATGAGCAGCTCAATTCCATGATGTGTTTTGATGAACTGCCAAGAGCTAGCTAATGTACTGTTTGCTGACAAGTATTTGCTATTAATCCAAAAGCACTGAGCTTGTGGGTTGGGATTTTATTCTTTTATTTTTTTAATAAATATCAAAACTAAATTAAACAAGGGTGTGGAGATTCCTCAAATGTAGCTACTGTTCATTCCGCGATGCAGTTGCAAATATGCAGCTTCTCCAATTCCAGTGAATTATTGAAGTACCCCTTTATCACATTTATATTCCTACAGATATCATAAAAGCTTAACTGGGTGTCCTCTTCTGATGACCATTTCCAACAATGAGCTACAATTTTAAGGCAAATGCAGGGGGATAAACCTGTGGCAGCGCTTCCTTGTACATGTCTTGCTGCTTCATGTGGCGCCCTGGGACCAGGTGGTGACAACAGGGTGACAACAAGTCACCAGCGGAGAACCCTCAAACACAGCATCCGTGTGACCTGGCAGGGATGTCGCACATCACCTAATAGGTTTCTTAGACAATAATCCACCTTACAACCTTCATGGCTTTTTGGGATGTGTTCAGGACTCCAGCCAGAATCATCCCCATCTCATGTCCAGAAACAGCTCATGGGAGGGCAGTGTGTGGAGGACAGGAGAGGGGGAAGACGTGTTTTGAAAGCATTCCCAAGCCAAGCACATTTGAGGTGAATGTCTCCGTATCAGCCACAGCGACACATCAGGCTGCGGCTCTCATGGCACCAACAGGTTTGTGCAGTGAGACCCCCCACAATGTGGAGTAGAAAGTGCCCCAAGGGCAGATCAATTTTAAGCTTGATGTAAAAAGATGACAACTCTATATGAGCCGAGCAGGCAGAAAACACAGGGGCTTTCATTTCCATGTGCAGGGCACCATTTGCCTTCCAGATTCAGCTGACAGCTTTTGAGGCAGTTCTTTCAGGTGACAAATGGCAATAAAGCTCCTATTTACACTGGCTGTTGATTCATCTTAGGTGGAATTATGTACCGAAATAAGTAAATAGCTTCCTATTCAATGGGATCCATACATAGCTATGGGCCAGAGTACAATGCAAAGCTCCTGTATAGACAAGACTCTTGTTTGTTGTGTGCTTTTCTAGGTCACTTAGCACTTTGCTTCATAAACGTGCTTTTTAGGAGTGAGACTCCTGGTGTGAATGGTCTTTCCCTTGTACAGAGTATTTCACCCTTAAAAGCTAGCAAAGCTATGACTGCTTTTTAATTTGCATTGTAAACACATTAAAGATGAGCTGAGCAAACCAGAACGACTTAGGATGCCTTTTTACTTACCTGAATATGAGGGCTTGTGTGATTTATTTTGTTAGTATCTCCATTTATCTCTGAAGTTTTGGGATTGTTAGAAAAAAAACCATCTTGGAAAAAGGTTTTCAAGGTAATTGCATTTCAGATGGTGCAATTGCCAGCCCCTACATGTGCACCTAGTGTTTTGATAGCTCTGGCTCATGTCAGTCAAACTGGTAGCCATCTTTCTCTTTTGATTCTCAAAGGACTGTGGAAAGGCATAGTCCTGCTTAGCTGACAGACTGTCTGAGGTATTTTGGGCCACCTACTCTGTAAGGCTGCCCATGTAAAATCCAGGTTGGTTGATCATTACCTCTAGAAGCTGTAAGAGATCCAATATTGCGGTTTTCCATATACAGAAACTGTCCTCACCTAAAAAATGATGCTCCTGTTCCCCGAATTTTCTAGACCAGCCAATCTTCAACTTTCTTTGTGATCAACGATAAAGGCCTTGCAATAGCTGGAGAATTGTGGCAAGTAGAAGTTGCATCAAAGGTGGTTAAAAGATGCAGTTTCTTACTTCTTGGCACTGGAACTTGAAGCAGTGTAAGGAATGTATCTTTTTCTGAGGGTTTAAAAATGAAAGACAAATTTCTTCTTCCATTAGATTCTTCCAAGAGTGACTGTAATAACTCATCCAGTGTGTTCAGACTAAGTCATTATCGAGTTAGCATCCAGACAAAGGGGCATGACTGCCAGCTCTTAATTCTGTTTCCTTTATGACTGTAGACTTGACTTGAAATTTCCCAGCATCTCCAGGATGCCTGGCGATTTTAGCACTTGGGGAAGAGGAAGGGTTGAGGAGTGAGTTTGAGGAGGCTTACATGATGATATATATATTTATATAGATATATAGATATATAGATAGATATCCCTGTATACCTCATGATGAGGTATACAGGGACAGGGAGCATCTCATGTTCTCTGGTAACCCTAAGCCATGTGCTGCATGGTTCCTCTTGCCTTTTCTTATCTTGTATTATTAGTGTTCATATTTAACTGTTCAAACTCTCAAAGCAATCCCAGGTCTTCCAGAGCTGTTGCAGGATCATGTCCCACCACCATTGCTAAGAGGAATCTTTCCTATCTCAGAAATCTATATTTCTGTGCAGAGAAGATCATACCTGCATGTCTGATACATACACAAATGCACATGCACCTCTGCTGGAAGACAATAACCATTGTCTTTTGTTGCTGGAGAGGAAAAGAGAAGTAGGGAAAGGTGTTGCAGTTCTCCAGAGTGCAAAGTGACCTACAGCCCCTCAGTGGGAGGCATGAAGTTACGTAGCTCATTAAACCTTGAAAAAGCAAGGAGAGAAGCTGCTTCCAATTATCAGGATGAAAATTAATGAAATAAAAACTACAGACAGGCTGCAGAATTATGCAATAAAAAGGGCTTTGCTGGCATTAACAAGGCGGTGTGCAATATTTGTGTGGTTCTAGCTCAGCCTTGGCTTGAACATGTGGTGATTCTGCACATAAAATGTATCCAAATTAATGAATTAAAAATCCTTGATAATACCACACAATTTTCTGTTCCTAGTTCAGTATTATTAGTTGGGAAATCTCTTGAAAAAGGGAAAATGAGGTTGTGAACTGTTGTCTGAGAAAATAACCTCTTTGTTAGTACTGAAAGAGTTGTGTGGAATGGCTGGTCTGACTCATGGCAAAGCCCAACTGCTTTCTTCTTGTGGGGAACAAAGGCCCAGCGTAGCAACAGCTGCATATAACAGGCTCCAGAAGAGACCTACAATTTGAGGGACGTGAGACTGGAACAAAGTGAGTATAGTAATGAGTATACATAAGAAAATGTGCCTTTAAGAACAGGAACTGTCTTATTAAAAGGCTCCATATCATCCTACAAAGAGTATCTTCCACAATGTTAGCTTTGCCTTGGGATACCAAGAGTGTAGCCATATTAGTCCACATCTAAAATCTGTCTAGTGCACTCTGTTATAACCAGAAGTAATAGCCTTTTATAGATTGGTGCAAAATTCAATGACTGCGTGAACCTGATGAAGAAAATGCTGCTTTTTCCTCTAAAATCCTGGGCCACCCCTTCCTTCCCGCCTTCTTTCTTCCCATTTCTATAGAAGGACACAATGGCCTTTCCTGCCCATGGCAGGGGGGTTGGAACTAGATGATCTTAAGGTCCTTTCCAACCCTAACTATTCTATGATTCTATGATTCTAGGCAGCTGGGTGAAGAAGTGTTCCTTTGGTTTGCAAGCTCCATAAATGCAACCTTTGTTTCTGCTGTAGTGATGTTGTATGATCCAGAAAACGTTCACCGACTGAAGAGCCTGCTGGCCTGGTAAGCAAGGCACAGTGAAAGTAGTATCCATGAAAATGTGTTAGTGAGATTGCTGTTCCCGTGAATGTAGATGCAGGATCTCCAGAGAGGGGAGAATGTTGCAATCTAAACATTTATATGGACATAAAAAAAAGGAACATCATTTGCTTAGACATAAATTAGCCCCTATGAGACAGATTTATTGCAGTATGGAATGTTTTAATGAGAAGAGGAGGTTCCACAATCATAGGATACATTTTGCATCAAAATGTTTGATATATAAATAACGTTTGGGTGAAATTCTCAACCCCCCAATATTTAGCACTTAACTGGGGATTGGGAAGGAATTTGAGGAACAGGGATGTGTAAATTGGTGTTTTCAGTTAAATTCTGAGCGCTCTGAAGTCTGACGTCAGGTTTACGCACGGGAGCCGTGCTGGGATGCCTGCTGCGGGGCAGGGAGAGGTGAGAGCTGAGGGCTGAAAGGCTCACAGAAGTGATGTTTGTGGAGAGCAGCTCTGCCTCTTGCCTTCCTTCATGCAAAGCCCTTTCTATGCCTGGTTGTGGGGATAAGGGAGATGACAGGACCACAACTTCAACCGTTTGTCTTTCACCCCCTGCTACCAAAGTCCCATATTTCACATGTACCTAAACTGTTCAGTTTAACAGCCATTATTATTGCTATAGGAATCAACTCCAGGCTCTCTAAATGAATCTGAAAAAGAAGGTAGAATTCAAAGCTGATAGATCAGTCCCTGGCTGCATGGTGGTGTTGGAGAGTCAGTTCCCAAATGGCAAACAGGAGAATTTTTCCTATTTCATATTAGCAATGAGTTTAACATCTTCTGTAAGAAAATGCTGATGTGTATTCAAAGCAATGAGCTGGGTATGAAGCTGAGAACATCTTATTTCTAACCTGCACTTCTGCCAGGAACAACTTTGCTTTGTTAACTCCTGATTGAAAGAATACAGCAGCAACTCCCAAAACTCTTCCTCCTGGTCTGATTTGATGAAATGCACCTGAATAGGAAATGGTGGGGGGGGAAAAGAAAGAATCGTGATGTTATTATATTGTTCTGATTCATTCACTGAGAAATTAGAAAGATAACAGAATATGAAGGGATTTGGATTTTAACACTCCTGGAAATGAGTATTTTTTAGACCTTCTTCGAATAAATGCAGACAATGAGCTACGGATTTATGGGCTTGAGCTGTTTTTCACACCAAGCGCAACTGCAGGGAGGGATGCTGAGCACTGGCATCGGAGATACTCTTTGGCTGGGGCTGAAGGCATAATATTTGAGAGCAGAAAGCCCATGCTCAAGGTGTGAGTCTCTTTTCCCATCTCTGAGAACTCAGCAGAGGTGTGGGCAGCAGCTATGGCAGAAGCAGCGTGGTGATTTCCACAGGTATTGCCAATTCTATCTGAAGATCCCAGAAGAGCTATTACCCTTCAGCTCCAAAGCTCAGTACTGTCATCTCTATCCTGTTTTTCGGCTGATTTTCCTGGTGTGATGCCCTGAGCACCTGCTGAGGACATGGCCTCTGAAGACATCACCCCAGGAGAGTTTGCCCTGAAATGGATGGGATGCTGGTTCTAGTGAAGCCAGCGGGATGTGCAGGAAACTGCTCCTCCTTCTGTTCTCAGGGGTTTTCCTCCTCTGGCTTTCCCAGAGGAAACATTCCCACTCCTCCAGGATAAGGAAAAGGAAAAATGCTGGCAAAGTCAAAGCTGGAAATTGCAGGCATTTAGGTATTTAACTGCCAAAACTGAGGAGAGAAATGGAAAAAACCTGGGACATTACTGGGACAAGAGCTCAAACTGTGTGCCTGCCTGCCTGGCTCTGAAGAACATCAATTATTATTTGGCTATGTAACTTAAGTATTCTCTCTAGGATGCTCAGAAAGATTCTAAGAGTCACTATGTTTTTCCAAACCCATGGTGAAGAGGAAAGTATGCACATAAAGCTTATTTCATGCTTATTAAGAAACACAATGCTGTATCAGGTTGAGGAAATGGGCATGCAATGTTCCCAAGAAGTATTTTAAGCTCAGCCACAGCAGTTTTTTGAGTTATCTTGTGTATAAAATTCACTTATTCTTAATACTAAGAACAAAACAGCGTATTTCAAGCAATAAGAACAGTAATTAGAGAAGCAGAACATCTCTTGTATGTATACAAGGCAGTAGTGTGTGCAAACCCCACCATGGAAGACAGGCCAGTGTGGGACAAGCGATACAAAGGCTGATGCGGGTGACAGAGAGGATGCAAAGATGACTTCAAGAGACACCTTGGCACGATCTGCCTGGATTTTCTTTGGTACTCTTTGAAGGTATAAATCCTGGTATTTGTAGCCTGTTTTTTTTCTTCCTCTTTACATTTCACCATCTTTCACTGCTACGGGTAAAAACATGGATGTATTATTCGAGGGTGTTATCTTCAATAGCACAGTACCTGGAGGAAAACTAGAGTGCCAGTTTTGATGTATGTACATTAGGGGAGGGGGAGCAAAGTGACCTCTTTCCTGGGTTGATAGAGACATTTCTAGCAGTTTGGGGAAAACAAGGAATATTGAAGCCTGACCTTGAATTTGTTGAGGTTTTCCACAAGAAAAGGTCATGTTTAAACAGTATAAATGCCTCATCTTTCTAGGAAAAGCTGTTTTCACATAATTCGTACCATGTTTGCAGTTCTTATGTTGGTAATGAACTGCACTGATTTTGCTGTGTAAGTAATAAATTCACTGACTAAATCTGGCAAAAATAGCAAGCCTGGCCAAATTTGCAAGATCGTGGACAAGTCATGAAACCCATCAATCCTGGCATTCGAAAGTTTACAAAGCAAAACTTTGTTTTACACGAGCGCTGTTCTCTTAATTTATACATTTCATTTAACATTTCTTTTACTTAATAAGTATATAATTCATACAGGGCAGAAATGAAATTGCACAACACTTGGTTTCAATTTTGCAGTTCCTATTAGGGGAGTTTAATGCTCTCTATTATTGCTACAGAGTTTTTTCCAGTGCTTTTGGTCCTTATCATGCATGTGTTGGTCAGTTTAAATGAAAAGCCACACTGCATGTACTAAACGTTCACAGCAATGCCACCAAATTAATCAATTCCTACTTTCTGACTACTCAACCTACCCTAAGGTGAAGGAAACACGATCCACAGAGGATCATCTTGCAATTAAAACAATTCTCTATGAATCAGCATGACAATGCAGGTGCTAAGCAAGCATCTGTTCAATTAAGTTGATTTAGCAGTTTTGGGACAAGTCTATTTTGCTTTTTTGTTCAGATCATTAAGCTTACATTTAATGCTGGAAGCAAACAATAGCTCATTAGTGGATTAGGGTAATTACCAACAGCAGTCATTATTCCTAAGGCTTAATGAGCCAATTTGCTGCTGTAATAGTACCCCAGTATTGTGGTGCTCCAGCAGAAAAGCTGGGGGTGCTGGAATGAGCCATTGCCTTGAAGGCCCTGGAAACGGCTGAGCAATCCCACCCCTTCTCAGGACATGCCACCATGGGGTGGATGAGGCCTTGCTGCCAGGTGGGGGGTCCCATCAGCTCTATTTTGGGAGCTGGGCTCAAGCTGCAGAACACCCACTTGGGGACATCTGCCTGCTCCCAAAGCTGCCCAGATCACTGTCTGTAGAAAGTTCCATAGGGAAAGGGGGAGGACACCAAAGTCTGTGCCCGCTGGTCCAGCTGGCACTGCCCCATCTGGAGCACCTCTTGGCTTTTCCTCCCCAGGGATGCCCAGGGGTGTTTTGAACACTGTTCTCATTCAGAGCAGAGACTGAGAGCTGACATCTAGTACAAAATCATTTATGAAGCTCTGTAAGGTACCAGCTTAGCTAAAATTTCCCAGGCATCTTGGTCTGCCTGCAAGCCTCAGCATTTCCATCCTCTGTACAGTCCATGGGCAGGGGTTGAGCAGAGAAATGGAGGAACCTGAGTGTGGAGGACTGAAGGCACTATTAGAAAAGTTAAAGTATGCATAATTGCAGTTGTGTTTGCAAGCAGAGTAAAATGATATTGACAGCTACGTTTTTATTTCCAGCATTATATTCTCAGTCACACATTTCAACCTAGAGCCCCGTATCATTTTTCTGCTTTTAGGAAGGGGATTAAGGAAGCAAAAAAAGACATAATGCTATAGTGGAGTTAAGTGCCACTTCTTTAGGCTACTGTCAAATCTTCTAATTTGGAATAATTACCAGTGTCAGGTTTGGGGAAGGGGTTTCATGTAAATTGCCTCGATCTGTGCTCATCTTATGAAAAAGAAAAACAGTGTTAGAAGGTAGAGGACTGAATAGGCATTACCAGGAAAACCACTGTTTAAGCAGCCTTGCTTTTATGTACGACTGTAGTTGCTTTGTATTTTTCTTCATGTCATTCAGATCCGGGCAAATCCTGCTCATGCTGAGACCAATGGTGACTTCTCATTTATTTTAATAGCCCAGCCAATAGATTCCCTCTTAGCAGGAGGTCTTGTAGGTTGCTAAGCATTGTATTCATTACTACATATGATCCTTTAAAAAGCAGGGAAAAGCTAACCGGGCTTATTTGTAGTTCCATGCAAGGAAAAGAAAAACCATCTCCTGCAAGCACCCTCAAAAGACGTTTGGGGGAACCCATCTGAATTGGGTTCAGCCTTGTAGTCCCGTCTTGGGGTCCTGAAAAGCCTTAGCAGTGATGTCTGTGTTTACTGGGTAGTACAAGTGAGGACGATGGAAGTTTTTAAAGGGGATGTGTCCACTTCAGTCTGGAGCTCTAGCTGATGTGGAGCAAGAGATGCCCAGGCTGGAGCAGGGAAAGGAGCCAGTCTGGCTTTGGCCTGTTGTCATCTGCCATCTACTTACTTTCTTGCATCTGCAACTCATCTAAATTTTTAATTTAGAAATTTCTTTTTGATGGGGAAAAAATGTCCTCCTCAGAAGCATTTGTGTACTTTTAGTGAATAGAATCCAAAACCCAAACCCCATAAAAACTTGAAAATAATCAACCCACTCTCTTGGAACATGACTCAGAAAACAGAGCATTTTTTATTTCTTTCCATTTTGTGCGCATAAAACCCCATGCCTCATTTTTCCTTCTTTGCAATTTCTTTTGAGTTATGGGAGCAGTTTTTGTCCATGTATTGAAATAAATCACCGCCATAAACATTCCAGTGTATTGCCTTCTCCGCTTGGAAAATGGCCTTCAGATTCTGGCACCATCACGCATGCTGTGATAGGAACCCAAGTAGGTGCTTTCGCATTAGAGGTTTTTGCAAACATGTCCAAAAATGGCTGTCCCATTGTCATCCCTAAATCCAAGCATTCCCATCATGCCACATGGGGATGACAGGATGGGATGCTTGATCCTGGTCGTTCCCAGCTGAGCACCTCTGCCCGTGCACCCAAGGATGTTGGTGCTTCATGGTACCAGTGTGACCTGATGGTTAATGCAAACATCATCTTCAGTTGTAATTGTCTTTAATCATGGCAATATCTGACACATGGCTGAACCGTGCACTGTCTGAAGCAACAGCCAAAACACTGCTGGACATCCACAGCCATTGAGTGGGTTTTGAGAAGGGACTGCTTGTGGCATGCAGGTGGGTCTGAGCGGCCCATGAGACACCACAGCAGGTATTCACATGCAGGTGATAAATGACCTCATCAGTTTCATGGGAAAAAATGTGCCAAACTCCATGGAACCTGTTGCTTTGAGAGGTTCCTAGACTTCAGCACAGTTTGTGATGAGGTAGAATTGATGGCCAGTCAGACTCATAAGGGCATGGTTTCAGCAGCAGCAAGCATAAGTATCTTCTGATCTATTGCCAGCACTCAATTCCCATCTCAACTCTAAATACTAATGACTACTGGAGAGGCTGAGCAAGTAAAGAGTCCTTCAAGTGAGTGGTTACTCCGTAAGAGTTAGAGATGCACTAAGAATAATTGGATGCCAAAGGATCTGAGAAAGACTTTGCACTTGTGTTCAAAGCTATGTTTCCCAAAGGTCTGAGGGCTGAAAGTGCTGGACACCCCATACAAAGAATATCCATGTTACCATGCTTGCTGGCAAGGGCAGTGACGGATGGGAAGGAGTGATAAGTGGGCAGGATGGGGCTGCTCTTACGTCATGTGAAATTTAATAGGCAATAAAATCAGGTTTGCCAGAAAATATATTTACAGATTATTTAATTGCATCATTGCAATTATTCTGAGTTATATTGTAGCAATACTGAGAGGCCCAAGTTAAGCTCTGCTCTGTGTGTGTTGCTTAAATATATCAGGAAAGGCTGTTTCTGTGCTACAGTTAGTTTGCAATCTAAACTGAAAAAGATAAATCAAGCAATTGTCCAAACTTAATAGGAAATTAATAGATACTGAGCTCAATTTAGAAGCTCCTTATTGAAGTCACTCAAATCAAGCCCAAGATCTAGCAGACGATGTTGCATTCTTATCTGTTTATCCTGTGTTAGATTGTCACTATAAGCATGCCCTACAGTTTACCAAATCATGCAACACTCTTAGTGCTATGTGGGTTGCTCGTCTAAATAGTCCCTTGTTACAACTTGTATTAGGCAACAGATAATCTGATCCTATCATAATAATAGTTACAGCATAAAGGCAGTCAAAATAACATTCATCTGTATCGAATGTGACTAGTGAGAACAGGAATCCTGCCAAGCAACAGCCCAGCAGTTGCCCATCGCGAGGTTGTGAGTGTATGGTTAAGGAGATCTACAGTGGCTAATCCTGTTGTCATCTGAATTAACTTTCAGATAGGGGGAAAAAACCCCCCTGGCAGTTGCATAATAAAAGGCTTAAGGTCTTGAGCTGGGGAGTAATGTGTATATTTCGTGCATGCCTGCTTAGCAGTAGCACCTTCAATGTCATTTCACTGTAGGAGGATTGTTTTCCTGAGTAAAATGGATGATGCTCTTCAGCTTGCTCCAGCCAGAGCTGATGCTGTGCGTGTGTGCTGAGAGCCTACGACGACAGTTAAGGATCGCTCACCTGGCTGTTTAAAAGCTCCAGTGGTCCTTTAAAATGGAAGGGGTGAGCAGCTGGGTACCAGTTTGCTCAGGTACCTTGCAACCAGCTGCTCATGTGAGTGGGGGCTCTTACACATAGTGATGCAATTGCAGCTTTTTGGAGGTATCTTTCCATCAGCATTTAATTTTCTCTAGAATAAATCATTATCAAGGTTCGGGGGGGGGGGAGAGATTGGCTATGATAAATGCACCTTGTAATACAGCACTTGAAGAAGTATGAAGTCAAAGGCAGGTGGGAATGGTGTTCTTGTTGCTGGATGTTTACTGCTTGGTTTAAACTATTTTCTTAAAAGAAAAAAAACAAAGAAATGGGTTGAAATTCAGCACCAAAGATGACCATTTACCGGAGAAAGATGGCATCATGCTCATGAATGTGGTTTTGCACTGGGACCTGTTTGGCTGTCGCTGGCAATGAGAATCTTCTCCCTGAATCCTATGGGCATTGTACTCAACCACACTTGAGCACAGCTCTCAGCAGTGGTCTCAGGAGGCAGAGGAGAGACATTGGCATTCAGATGAATTGAAGTATCATCATCCTCTCCTGGAGGAAAGAGATTTTCTCAGGACATGCGTTTCAGGTGAGACACTGCTCCCTTCCCAAAGGGCTGATGTGCAACGCTTGGCCAAGTCAAGGGTACAGAACACTGTTGCCCAATGGTCACCTCATTTGCCCTGGTCACTCATGTGGTTCCTGGTGCAGTGTCCCCAGAGATCCCACCCAGGGACCAAGGGCAAACCTGAGGCAATGGAGAAGGCAGGGAGAGATGGAAAGCCTGCAGCTTGGCTGTCAGCAAAGGGGCAGAGAGTCTGCTGAAAATGCTCTGTAGCTTTTCATGCTTTTATTTCTACACAGAGATGACGGAGCTGAGCCCCGAGGGGGATAACTGCAGTCCAGTGGCCCATCACTGCTTGACTGACAGCTCTGTGGGTTCTCCAGCCGTTGGAGATGATTGCCAATATTTAAAGCATGCATTGTTGTGGTTTAAACTTGGGAAGGATTCTTTTAGGAAAGCTTCATCTCAGGATAAACGCCAAAGAAAACAGCCTACAGCTGCTCATGCACATATTGCTGCAGATGCTTTGGCGCAGGCTGTTTGCTTTGCAGCAGCACTGCTCTGGGTATGTCCTGGTGTGGGATGTGGAAAGTGCATTCATGAGACAGAGTGATTTTGAGGGAGTTGCTCCTCTTTCAGCTGGACAGGGAGATCTGCTGTTAGGATCTATTTTACAAGTGAGAAACGGAAGGATTTTGCTGATAGCCTTTATCGGTCCAGCTCTTCCACCCCCTCTGCTGGCTGCTGTGCAAGGTCCGAGGCTGAAGCCCTGCAGATCCATGGCGTGACCTCAACCGGGAGAACAAACTGGAGCAGTTTGACCATGCTGTGTGTCCCCAGTTTCCTTTGTCGCCTGTGCCATGAGAAGTGGCTGTTGGTAGGGAATGGAGGAGAGACAAGGATAACCTTGGTGATCGCTTCCCTTGCGTCTCTGTGGCAAGGGTGAGCGGTTGTGGACTTCAACACCAGAGCCCTACCCCCTCTGAAGGCTCTTCTCGCTGTGAATCGCTGAGGAAGGCTTTGCTGCCCTTTTAGCAACACGATGGGGTCCGAGTCGCTGGGTTTGGGAAGGGGAGGTGGAGCTATGCGCTTCCAGACCTGATGGTCATTCCGTGATAAAGTGATAATGCTAATAATCCCGAGGTCCTTTTTTTCTTTTGCCTTTGAACTGAACGCTTTGCCTGTCTCAGCCATGGCTGCCTTTTTGAACTGTCAGTTTGGGAGGATTAGATGCATGTTTAGGCTGGGTGAACTCATGAATGAAAATATTTTCCTTGGCAGTTTCTAAAATGCTTCCCCCCTCTAAGAGCTGAACCCTTTGGCAAGGATCTGCTTTTTGCCCAGATTACCACTGTCATTTTGGGAGGTCTTTTCCCGCAGAACAAACAATGGAATTTCAATAATACAGTGAAATAGATTCAGGACTGCTTTATTGATGTTTTCTTTATTTATGCTTCAATACTCAGTACGCAGCTCCAGCAAAGACAAATTTAAGCTTTGTATTACTTCAAAATGATGAAATAATCTGTGCGAGATTTGCTTCCCCAGAAAAAAGACGTTTTGATTCGCTGCTTTGAGCACGTCTCAGAAGAACAATAAATAGCAGAGAAATTAAAAACAAGAATAAAAAACCTCAGTAGGAATTGCAGATGCAAAATAGAGCAGACGCAGAGCGTTTGCACAGCAAGTCCCTGCTTTAGTGAAGGTTTGACTCAACAGTTCGGTGATCAAATGCAAGGATAGCCAGTATAATGAGGCTAAATTAATTCTGGCCTTTTATTTAATGTTAATTCCCACTTGGATCCGTGCACCAAACCAACACCAGCTTTTGCTACCTGAGCAAACAGGCGGCTTAAGCTCCCACTGCCATTGCCTGAAGGACTTTGCTTGCAGAGCGTCTTTCTAAATTATCTGACTTCACACAGGGGCAATGAAACCACACAGTGATGCAAAGTGAATTGGGAATCATCTGTGGTGAAGCATAAAATAGTATCTATTAAGGCTCTGAGCTGACTCTATTACCAAAGTGAAATAACGCAATTTGTGTCTTGTACAAGCTCACCTCAGAAGCTCTCAAGTTTGAGCATCAGCTTTTTCTATGCCTAGGTTTGCACTGATTGCAGTGGTAAATATTATTCTACTTGATGATTAATCCCTTAAGGCTTCTTATGTGTATTTTTCCCCTCAGGAGTATTCTCTGTTACTTTATTTTCCCTGCACGTCTCCTTCATTCCTGATGCACCATCCTCCCAACTTCCCAAGCAAGGAGCTGAGGAATGGAGATATTCTCAGACCATGTGTAACTCTGTTCCAGGGTTTTCAGTGTTAAATAGCTCTCTGTCAGATAAAGCATTGATACGCTGCTGTATTCAATTAAGATAGATGGCACATGGTACAGATGGAAAGCAGCCAGATGTGCCAGTGCTTTCAGTCTGGAGACAGACTAGATGGAGAGGGACAGAAGTGTACTGGAAAGAAGAGGTGTGTCATGGGAGGTGTGGAGAAAGGGAAGGAGTTAGGACATTTTGAAGGATGTACTGGGCATTATTTGTGCCTTATTGTTCTGCTGATTCTATCCAGAAATCAAGTAATTTTAGCACGTGCAGAGCATGACATGCAGCTCATTGCTGCAGCCCGACAGGAATCTGAAAAAGCTGGTGAGCAGAGCAGGTCTCTGAAACACCCTTTGCTGAGCACAAGTGTGATTTTTCAGCTCAGACCTTGTCAGCACTTGCTGGCATTCACTGCAGACTGGAGTCGATGTAGGCACTGGCTCTCTTGCTGTGCATGACCTACCGTTTGCTTCCCTGTGCTGCCCAAAGTGTTTCTGCAAAGCCCCATGTATGGCTGCCTGGTGCATGCTCCGGGTCCTGCATCTGCTCGGCTGACAACGCGCAGGAAGAAGCACCAGCTAAACCCTATGAGAGTTTCATCTGGCTGCTGCCAGAGGAGAAGTGAAGGGGTTCAGCCATCTCGCTGCTGAGATGCTATAATTACTGAGCTACTGTACAACTGTATCTGCCAAGGATATTACAGCTGCTTTTCCATTTCCCTCCTCTTGTAAAATCGAGGATGAAGAAGCTGAAGGAATGTGGCTTGAGTCCAGGAATGTGATAAAGATGCAAAGAAAAGCAATGATTCATGGGGGAATTAACATCCTTGGCCACTTGCTATAGCTCTGCTTGCCTGAATCAAAGATGCTGTTGCACCTGCTCTGCACAGTTGTAGAAGATGCTGTTCTGCCTAGATCAGTGGTACATACATACATTCCCTCCTGGAAGGGTGGCTGGAGGTGTGGGCACAGCTTGACAGGCACATCCATGGTTCACCTGATCTGTGGCTATATCCAAACATGATGGGCAATTTCAAGAGAAGCCAAGAACATCTGAATCAAACAGGAAGTGTAGTTTTGAGTTCATTTAATGATCAATTGAACTTTATCAGGCAGTCCTGTAATTTGAGAAGTCAAGCCAATAGCTTTAATGGGGATGATAGTTTGGTTTTTTGCTTTCTGGTCAGTGAAGTCAATGAAAACACTTCATTTTTTAGCTAATGCCAAATGTGAAGTCAGTGTTCTGTTTTCCTCCAACCATGCTGTACCTGCCTTCCATGGAGTCTCAGGTATCAGAGTTTAATCAATATTAAATCATCCTCATAATCTAAGTGTTTGCTTATGTGCTTTGAATTGTTGCTTGCATCAAGAACAGCAATGATGCCCCTAATCTGCTTTCACTGGGCTCCTCGGTACCCTAATTATGTCATTTAGAGAAAGACATTTCCTGGCAGTTCCTCAATTCACTGCAACAGCCTCTATTGGAATATGGACAAAACAAGGCTGTAATAGCTAGCACATGTGAATGATGGCTACAGGGACAATTAACCTTCATTTCAGAGTGAGCACAAGTCCATTTTGTTTAATATTTCCAAATGATGATACCTTACAACAAGCAGAAGTAGCTCTGTGTGCCAAGCTCCAATATTTACCTATCTAGTGTTATGCTCAGGTGTATCATCATGTCAAATACCCCTGTTAGCAGAAAACTGTGAGTATTTGTGATTGTAGTGTAAGTAATATATTCAAATGCACTATATTTCTGTGCCTGAACTTGATTCTTGCAGGGTTAAAGCAAAGGATGAAGGTTTGGCTCATACAAGAGCCTGCGACCACATAGTGGTGGAAGACATACATTTACACTAGAAAACCAATCCGTCCTGGGCTTGTTTTAATTCTCCAGAAGGTTATTTCCATCTGCAAAACTCGGTTTAGGAGTACTAAAACCATGGGTACCTGTGCAAGAGGGTGGGAATAAAACCACAGCTAACCTAAGTCCACTCCACACACCATCTATCTATTTACTGACCCAAGTGGGTTTTGTACTGCTGTGGAGAGTCCAAGAGATCATTTTATAGAGCTAGTTTCAAAAGCCTTATATTTGTTTTCCACATTGATGGACTCCCTCTGCCTTTCTTACTGGTGTGATTCTATAACAGCATCTTTCTGCTGGGAAAATGTGTAGCTCACAAGTGCAATAAGAATACAAAACATCCCCCAAATGGTTTAGCTGATTCCTCCTTATTTCTGCAGCTCAGCTGAAAAGCCATGATCTATGGGGAAAAAGAAAAGTGAAAGAATCCATTTGTTATTTCTAATAAGTAATGTTAATAGAGACTTTAATGGCTGTCTACAGAGTATAATCACTGAACATCTTTTCAAAGCAAAAGGCTTCCAAGTGCTGCAACAATCAATATTCCAGGAGCCAGGTCAAGCAGTTTGCTGCACTGATGCCCATAGTGTCACTGCCATGAGTTCCTAAAATCCAGCTATTTCTTCTATTAGAACTTTTATTTGTTTATTTTTTATGTCCACAAGTTTTCAGATAGAAAAAATGGTTGAGAATTACAGGTGATGGATGGTTTTGGGAAAGCCAGTCTAGTCTCTGCTGCAGCTCTTCCCAGTTGAGGAGGAAGGGCTGTGAAGTGAGCTGGCCGTTCTGGCTATGGGGAGCTGACATAAACCTTCCTGATAGCCAGAATCACAGGGAAACTGGGGGAAAAAAGAGAAAATAAAGAAGAAGAATAAGAAAAAAAGTTGGATTAATAATACTAATACTAATACTAATAATATCAAGACCAAGAGAGAATTTGCACTGATTCATAGCACCTAATTGACTTTTCTTCCTCTGTGACCTGCCTTGGTAAATCAAGGCACAGCTCCCCAGACCATCTTTGTTTGGCTCTGATGCATCAAACATGGCCACCAATTATTGATAAAATCATACGAGGCTCAATAATAATAAGCCTCCACCAACAGATTCCTAAGAGTCAATATTAAGGTATTGCTACTCTTCCTGTTAGAGTTTACTAAAGAAATAATCTGATTTGTAAGGGTTGTAAAAGCCTGATAAGGTGCTTCTAATTAGTAAAATATCAGAGGTAAAGATTTATGTTAAAAGTAACAGACAATGAGAAATAAGGTTGATATAGTTTATGCACTGATAAAAAGTTCTTCATCTGTTTTGCATTCACATATGGAGCATATTCCCTGGGGAGAGTGAGTGACATAGTTTTAGGACACTATTTCATCTTAGCAAATCAATATACAGGCTATTAAGACTCCATTTTTTCCATGAACTGATAAGTGTAATTATATCTCCCTTGCAATAAAAGCTAGTGCTTATTAAATGTAAATATTTAACAACAATTAAAATAGATTTGAAGGGACCTTTATAGCTTTATTTTATATGTCCCCATCTGGGTTGCCTTTCCTAAACCACTCTGCTTTTCGGAGGGCTATGAAATGATTATTTTGAGAAGGACTAACACTCTGCATGTCCCTTGCTTCGATTTCAATTCCATACACTTTCAGAATTTATTGAAGTCTGGCGAGTTTCAGATTCAATCAATGCACTATTATATTTGTAGAGCTGCATCAAGGGGAAAGTGGCTTCCCGAGATAGGAAATACCGCACTGACATGTCTTTTGTGCGGCCGATTTTGATGGTCAGATATAGTTTCCTGACTCCACATGCTCTGACTCTTATTTGTTTCCAAAGAGAGAAAATTGGTCCCTTAAATGGGTTTCTTCAGTTTTATGTATACATAAAATGCAATCATATAAATTGCAGATATGTTTAAGGAGCATGATGTGTGTGAGTTGCTGAGCCTGGACACAATTCATGGCTATACATTCAGCACTGACCCTTCACAAAGCAACATAATAGGATTACTCAAGAAAGGAATTCACCAAGGGTTTGTCACATCCTAAACACAAACCCCGTCTCCAGCAAAAGTCTTCCCTATGGAAGGTCCTTTCAAATGCCCAGCGAAGCATCCCTATGGATTTTAAGAGAAATGAGTTTTCAATAAAGTTCTGCAGTTGATTTAAAAATTGCATTGCATGGATATAAACTATTGCACTGCTATGGAACAGCTGAAATCCTTCCAGAAAGGACAGCACTCCCTGTTACATTTTTATAAGTGCTTGATGTAATTGTGCTCTGATGTGGTGATTTCCCCCCTCTTCACTTTTACAAGGAAAGCACTCTTCCAGCGGTCCCTAATTCTCTCTTATTGTTGCTTTCTTTAAGGAAACACATCAATGTTCAGCTTCATACTCAAGAACATTCCAAAAGGCTGGAGTTCATTTTTAATATAACTAATAATTTTGGTCCCGTAAGCAATATCACTGAAGTTAGTTACTTACTTGAGAGGGTGTTAACAGGATTAGGCCACTGAGAGCTCATTAAAACTCCTTATCCTGCAAAGAAACAGGAACTCGAACTGCTGCTGAGTTTCTTGGAGTCACCAGATCGCCCTTTATTGCAAAAATCCTTCTGAAAAAGTCACTACTTCTATAACCTAAACCAATATTAAAACAAAAGGGATACAGAAAACTCAGAAGCTTTGTCCAGAATGTTTGAAACAAACAAATAACTGCCCCAAGCCATGCAAAAACCTGGCGAGGGTACACACTGAAAGCATCTTTAGGTCTTATACCTTCCTCCTTTCAGCCTATTAAACTCCCTTAGTAACTCTGAGATGCTGCGATAGGCAAAGACTCAATGTGTGTGTGTGGCTTTTCAAATGGTTTTCACTGAGGAGGAAAATTTCTCTTTAAATAAATTCCTCCCCCTCTATTGAAACGGGTGCTTGAAAATAAAACCTACCCATGGAAGTAGCTCTTTATTTCTGCAATACCACACAGGACATCGCTGTACAGCAGCGTGTTCAGTGGTTTAAGTTACAGCTGATGAAAAGAGAAAATTCATTTCAGGCAGTGATTTTCCACAAGATAAACCTTGGGAAAATAAAGGGTTATCTTCTAGGAAAAGAAATAATACTACGAAAGGGCTTGGCAGCGTTGGCATCTTTAACCGCTCCTTGAATTAAAGCTCTCGACAACATTTTCATGTATTCATTTTGCACATATTTCTGGGGTTGAAAAGTACTGGTAACGTTAGGACATATGTTTGTTGGCTTTAATTACAGCTGTATTTTTTTCCTACAGAGCAAACAGCACCTCATGAGTACAGTAACGACGGAATAACACAGACAACCTCTCCTGGTGACTTCTGTAGTCTGTTACACAAGACAAACACTTGTGTATTTTTGGCTGTTGCTGTTGCCATTGAAGTCAATGGGGCATGAACCCTGGTGGGAGCAAGAGCAAGCACTGTCTGCTACAGACGTGACAAAATAATTTAAGGCAATGACAAAATAATTTAAGGCACTCTGTTTCGAGGCATTTCTGAGCTGTTCTCACACAATGGTTAAATAGAACACACAGTTGGATATGAATATGTGTGTGCACACGAGCTTTAAGTTTAAATCTGCTAAATATCTTGTAATTTCTTCAATAATATCAGGTTCTTGTGGAAAATAAGGTGTGCTTTAATAATCAGCCTTATCTGTGTATTTTACTAGTGCAACTAATTTCATTGAAGCCATCGTGTCTGCTTGTCAGGGTGAGTTAAGAAGGACTGGCTCAAATAATACACCACTATTTTGATCTCGGATACAGGAGTTTATTCCCTGCAGTCTCCATCAGTTTTAACTTCTCAACGTGTTTAAAATGTAATGCCCACTAACAGATCTAATTCACCTTTAGGAAAACAACCTCTCATGTTTATGTTGTAAAAGCAAGTTTTGTTTTATGTTTCTTGATTCGTTATTCCTCTCTTCTGTCTCAAAAACCAGCCTCCTGGAGTTGCCTTAAAATTTAAGTACAAATGAACGCATTTTGCATGTATACAGTGGAAATAAAAGCATATGAGGCTGCTTTCATAAGCGTTAAGAAGGGGAAATCATTGCCTCCACTTCTGCCCTTTGTTCCCACACTAGTTTCTTGAATTGAAAATTGCAATACAAGCATTCTGGCTTTAACTTGGGTGCTTCACTCTGACTGAAGCTCCTTTCGTCTGATTCCTGACACAAATTAACTATCAGTCTACCAGCATTACCAGGTACTTCAGCTGGCTGGATTAATTGCCCTTTCTGTAATTCCATAATGGCAGATTTAGTACTGAATAATGATGCACTATAGAGAATAGCAACTGCCTATGGAAAAGAAGGACCCTGTAAAATCATGGCTCTTTTTTTTTTCCTGCATGTTAAATAAATGTAGAGCTGATCTAAAGCACATCAGTGACACATTCTGCACTGTGTCAATGTTCCTCCACATGTAAGCCTGGGGAGACAGACACCGCGCTTCAAGGTGGAAGGGCTGAAACTCTCCCTCTATATTTTCTTATATCATCATGCACAGGTAAGGGTAAATGCATTTGATTTAGGTGGAAAACTTGCTGCAGAAAACAACTAACCTGTATTCGCTGTGCTGTTTCCATGTGCGGGTCACGTTTACGATTGGAAATACAGGGTTCAGGACAGACTTTGCATATTTGATGAATAAATCATTCGCAACCAAAACATTTCCATGTCCACGCTGCTTGCAAAGCTGAGCCCACTAAACCAGATTTACCAACAGGATTCCACAGAGCTAATAAACCCCTTTTCTTTCTAATGAATTATTTCATCACTTCACTGTCTGTCGGTTTCTCTTTGCACTTTACGGCAACCGAGCAATTTAATCCGTGCTTTCCTCCAGCAGAGACCTTGGTGTTTAGGCTTTTCCACAGTGCTTTTAGAGGATTCAGATCACCCTGCAGAAGCCCTCGTGTGCAATATTTGCAGCAAGACTCGGTCTCAGGGCTGGGGAGGGAGCCTGAACCTCGGGCTGTGAAGCCCTGGGCTGCAGTGCTGGTCCCTATGCCTTTTTGCTGAGGGTTTTTAGCCTCTTGCTCAGCAGCCTGCTGTAGTACTATAGAGAATGTAACAGGGGAAGGCGGTGAACACTGACATCAAGTCAGTCTCTTGGCTCAGTTGCTTATTGAGAAAGAGGGAATGCCTTTAAATACATGAAGATTTCTCACTTCCTGACGGGAAAACATTAAGGTTGATGCTTTAATCTTGCTGTATAGCCCCAAGTTCAGGGCTTAAAGCTGAAAGCTTGCAGTTCCAGCTCCTGCTCTTTTTGCAGAGATTTCTGACAGGACAAAATGTAGCTCACAGCGGTATTAATCCCCTCTACAGCCTCTCTAACAGTGACACCTTCCCATACCACCCAGGCTCAAGGGTCCCAAGGCTTGCGGCAAGCAGAGATAAGGCAGCCCTTGCTCCCCGGAGAGAGAGGAGCCCCTAATTGCTGGCATTTATTACCTTTAGCAAATCTGGGAGACAGCCTAGCCCAGGTCTTTCCTGTGTTTCACTGCAAGACAAGGCCCACCGGCTTCAGCAGCTGCAGGATCAGCCCTGAATTTTGCCATCAAATCCGAAGGAGTTCCATGCCTGAGGAGGGAGATTTAGGAATCCAGATTTGTACTGCTGCAATTAAGTGCAAAATCTGGCCTTAAAAATCCCGCTGATGTAAACAGCAGGGCTGCAGGTCAGCACCAAGCACACAGCCCGGGATTAGCAGCAGCTCACTACCGGAGCAATTATCTTCTGGCAAAGCCAAAAATCTCCCTTGTTAAGCAGCCATGGGGCTCTCGGTGCTCTCTCTGACACCTGTAAAATGCCAGGTAAGGCCACCAAGCCCGAGTTCGTAGAGTTCCACTGAGAGAGCAACTTAGTGAGCAGCGTGTGCTTAGTGTTGTATGGAAAACAAATCTCGGAAGAAGAGTCGAGACTGAGCATTGTGGCTGGACCTGATGTTTACTGGGAGAGTTAACTGGCAATAAAACCCTGTGTCATGATGGCTCTGAAGAGTTACATTTGCTTTGGAATTTACTTCTTTAAAAGCATGACATTTTATGTAGACACAAGCTCTATAACCACCTATATAAAAAGGGGGTTTAGTATCTCTAAGAACAATGGGCTAGATTCCGCGCTGCTACTGCAGGACAGATCTTGTATTAGGACTGTAGGATCAGAGCTCAGTGAGTAATTTAATATTGGTTATTTCATCAGCTTTGACTTTGATGAGCATAAAATAAGATTTTCTTGAATCCATTTGTTAGAAGACCTTTTTTTTAAGTGCCAATCTCCCTCTGACAGGCTTATCCTTAACATTTACTATTGGAAATTCAAGCTGGTTTGGTTTCTTTGTGCAAATATGATTGCAGAAATTATTTTCTTTGCCTTTTCTTTTCCCTGCAATGTTTGCACACAATTCCTTGTTTCCAGGACCATGTCAGTAAGAGGACAATGGCACAGGGAAAGCAAATTCACAAATTAACTTGTTGTAAACTTGAAATAGAGATGAAGAGAGAACATTTTGGTGGAGTTTGTCCAACTTTATAACAAACATCCAGCTTAATCCTCGGGCTCTTCACAGAGAAATGAGGCTTTTTCCTCAAATACCGCTCCCCACTCTGCTTCATGCCACAATTTAACAAAAGCTCAGATTTGACCACCGCATCCAGGCAAAATTCCCTTCAGCAGAGATAAAAGAGGATTTACGCAAGTAAACCTTGAAATGTTGAGGATAACAGTTCTCCTTCACATCTGGAATAAAAAGTGCAATTAATGATGCTGGGTAACCGCCCAAATTAACCTGAATCAGGGCGTGATTGGGAGGGAATATGGGAATTTACTTATCTCCTTTGGCAAAAGCCTGGCTTTCCTGAAAAGAGCAGTCACAGGAACTAATGGGATCAGTTCTGATTTTTCCACCGCCCTGGGTGCCGCAGCTCTCAAACCCCTGGTGTGCGTTTTTATCCCTCCCCAAGCTTTTTCTGCATGCACCAGACACTGTCGTGATGCTTCCCACAAGCCATCCATCCTTCCTGGTGAGCAAGGAACCGCACTTATTTGTAGGTGTGCTATTTAAATCAGTGCCATAACATTAGAATATATCGGCACGTTAATATGAGACATCCCATCGCAGTATCCTTGTTACTATAGGAGCAAAATACTGTGTAAATATTTAGGTGGATTCCTTCCAAGTGCAAAGGGCAGCTCTGAAAATACCCGATGCCCTAAGCTGGGACATGCTCTGACACACGTGGAAAACCCAGGCAGGTGAGCAGCACCCCCCTATTTCATGTCGTGCCAAGGTATACACTGCTAAATACACACCAGTGTCGGTGAGACTGATGTCTGACTGCTTAGGGGAATAATCCCACCAAAGCCCCATCATAAATGTTTGCAGGATCAGGCCAAGAATGATTTGGGAGAAAGTGTCCCTGGTTTCTTTTGTTTCTTTTCAGTCTTTGGGTGATGGATGATGTGTAAGAGACTGTCCCTAGAGATCCCATGCATTACAGACAGACAACAGCCATAAAATTGCCCCTTCCCTACAGGTCTCTGAGCTTTGCTTGTTCTGCAAGGCCTGATTTCATGTTTAGGATGGTTGGAGAGAAGCAGAAGGAAAGCAGAAGGAGTCCTTCCCTTGACTTTGCTATGTGAAGAAATGAGCTTTTGGAACAACTGCTTAGCTGTTAAGCTGTTATTAAACCGAAGAGGACATTTTAGGTCAGTAAAAATACACCAAAACAAAAATCCTAAAGCTGCGTCAGTTATAAAAAAAACCTATGGAAAAGGGCTGGATTTAACCTGCCTGCTCCATGGGATAATGCTGCTAAAATGTATTCTGAGCGAATATAGAATTTAAATAGAATTTAAATGTCTCTTTCTTGCTTGTCTTATTTTTTTCAACTGCAGATAAGTTGGTTGAAGTCATTTAGAGCACAGGGTTTCTTGCCTGACATTAGTGTATGGAGTAGCCAGTTGTCTCTGTACTGTAGTTTATTCATTGTTCTGGAGAAAAGTAACAAATATTGGCTACCCACCAATAACTGTTTGAGAAAACCAGATATGTGCTGCAGAGCTTGGCTGTGTTGCTAGTCCTTATATAAGCAAAATGGGTTGTTTCTAAAACACTGCGCTCGCCTGAAGCAGGCGTACAGATGGTATTTGAACTAATCAAGCACATTCTGCCCTCCACAACATCCGCGCCAAGGCCATTGCCAAGCTTGTAGCCAGACTGTGCAAATTTATCCCACTTGGGAGGAGTGTGGAAGGGGGGAGGTTTGGTTGCTGGAGAGGCACACCAGTGTGGGTAGAGATCCTAATTCCCCCTGTTCAAAACTCCCCATTAGGGAACAGAAAGGAAACCTTATAAATCCTCCTTATAAATTCCCCTCAGCTCCAAAACCCCTTTACAAATCCCTCCAGCCCTCCTTCCTGAACCATGCCATACACTCTCCCACCTGTGGTCCCTCCTGTTTTATGGGAGGGGGATTCCCATATAGGATGAGTGTCCTTAGGACTTCCTATCAGCTGCAACCAATACGACATCCTGCATCCGCAGCAATCATTGCAACCACGGCTGATGCACTGGCATGGTCCAAACCTCCCCATGGCCAGCTTCAGAGACAAACCCAACAATGGCACTCTGTATCTAATCCTGTGTGCTGTGGGAAATGGAGACAACACAAATAGACTTTATATTACAACATAAAAAATGTTACACCCTTTGGTAATATGTAACTAGCAACTTAAATCCATTAAAAATGTGTGTTCTCTACTGAACTGCTCACAAACAGAGCCAAAGCTGTAAAAATTCATGCGGGAGTCAGTAGCAGGCTGGCTGGGGTTACAAAATCTACAAAACCTGCTAGAAGTCACAGTTTTCTCCATGGAAGTCATGGCCATAACAAACATACCACACAGCTTGCTCTCTAATCCATTCCCAGGAAGCTGCATTGTGTGAGGCTGTGTGGATCTCAGCATCCAGCAAGGCTGGGAAGCAGCAGGGGCAGAGAGGAGGGTGTGTGGGGATGAAATGGATGCAGGGTCCCACTGGACCCCAAAACATCCCTGACCCTCTAGACCTGGGTTTGCCCTGTGCTGGATGACACAGAGCTGGGAGTGACTGATCACACTGGGAAACAAAAGCTGCTCCTGGAAGAAAAGGGCTCCTTTTCATTTCCGTTCCCCGTGTCAGGAAAAAATTAATGACTAAATGAACCTTTCTCTGATGTTGTCCATCATGCAAATACTGGTGGGCAGGAGTCAATATGAACTTTAAACACACCTGACACAGGTGGCTCTGGCTTTTCAATGCTAAATGGCCACTGGCCAACAATTCACGGTGCAGTATAAAGGAATCCTTGTGGCTAGCAGCCTTCCCTCTGTTTATATTTGTTATTTCAGAATGAAGCTATTCATCGGGGCTGAGATGAAACTGCCCAGGTGAATAACTTCCTGAAACCCATAGCTCCTGCAGGAGTGCGACCAAAATCAACTGCAAAATGAATGTGGTGTGTGAGTTTGAACATCAGAGGGAAAGCACAGGAATTTGAGGGATGATGGAAGGCAGGACGCAGCTGAAAGAAGATGCCCAGTTGTCTGGATCCCGCTGCCCCAGCATCCCTGTTCTGGTGTCTCTCCCAGGCACTAGTCAAGCTGAATTATTGCCCTGAGGATTTTTTCCAATCAGTGGTCTTCTGGTTCCATGGGCCATGTCCTTCTGCCAATGGACCAAGAGTGACATAACATGGAAGGAAAACAGAGCAGTGGATGGTGTTACATAGTCTGATTTTAGCAGTCTGTGGGTTTTTCCTAAAACAGGAATCTGAAATAGAATTAAGGCTGTTCCCAGAAGGGGTTCAACAGCACCGCTCTTTTCCTATAAAGCACTTCCAGCTTATCTCCAGGAAAGCAGATGTAACCCCCATCTTCTGCAAGTACTTCATACTTCTGCAATTTCAGTGCAAGCCTGTGCACTAATTTTTCCCATTTGGATGAGGCGAATCATACTCTAAAATCTTTCCATTAAAATAAAAAATCGACTGCGCTGTATCCAAAAAAGATACGCAGACAAAATATTTCGGTGTGTAGTCACCAAAATATCTGTGAAGGGGATTTTGTAGAAGTTTGGGAAGTTTTCTCTCAGCTTATGCAGAGAAAAATCTTTCCATACAATCAGAGTCGGAATTAATTTATCACCAAGCCCAGGAACTGTTCCCAATCGGAATTAGCCACAGTAATGTCTGGAGCTGACAAGCACAGCTGCAGCAAGCTCGCTCATGTTTGTTATTGTAGTTTCTCTTGTCTTTTAGCAGTTTATACCCTAATGGAAGAGCTAAAACTGCTCATCCTTGCTCTACCGTTGCTATGGATTCATTCAGACAATAAAACACCTTAAGGCTGGTTTTTAAGCTCTTGATAGGATCAGTAGTAGGCGCAGAAAATAGCTGCACACTTCTAAGTCTTTTCTAGTTGTTCTTTTAGGAAATCTCTAGAAGTCAAGTGCAGAAGTTGCATTCAGTCTCATCTTTCTCTGCGGCTTGATTCCTGTTTTAAAGCCTGCTTTGGAAAACAGTGCTGTGTAGCAAAGGATTGGAGAGACAAGTCCTAACTGAAGAGGGAAGGCAAGCAAAATTTAAAAGAAGAAGGAAACTTGAATTTAGCTGGTGTACATATATGTATATATTTCAAATAGGGTGATTAGTGGAAAGAAGGTATCAACCAAGGCAGCTGGCAGAGGAGGGATATTATGGCACCAAACAGTCTCTTATTTGCCTTGATTCATGTGCCAGTTGGAAGTCATTCTGCCTCTGAAAAGGAAATGTACTGACAGCATGAAAATCTTGTTTATTCAATAAGAAATTGTCATAGATCAAACTGACAGGTTATCAACTGGTGTGTATTAAACTTCCATGCAGTGCACGTGGTATAATCTAGACCTCAGGGGTTATATCAGGGCTCCACCTTGGCTGTAGACAAATCTCTGCACTGGGACCCATGGTCGCATTAGTTCTTTAGGGATTTGCTGTGGCTTTGGGCTTATGTCCTCATTTATTTTCCCCATGGAAACAGGTGAGAAAGCAGGTCTGACTTCTGTCTCACCTGCCATGGGAGTTGGGAGACAGCCAGGACAGGCATCTGGACAGAGGACTTGGAAGCAATTCCAGGTCCTGTATTCTAGGCAGCATAATAGGTCAGTAATGTATTTCTATCCTCAAGCTCATTCCAAGCATTATGTGTACACCAATACAGCTGGAATACATCCAGATTATCTATCCATTTATACAGGAAAACAGCCAGAGGCAGACCTGCCGAGAGCGCCGGTGACTGCCAGATGTCGCGTATCCCGCAAGATCCCTGGTTGGCTGGTGGTCCTCATCCTGCCTGGTTGGACCAGGCACCTCTGTCAGACATGAGCCACAGCACCTGCTTCAGGATCCCTCTGCTCCCCACCAGCCTCCAGGCCCTGTCCTACGCTGGGATTTCAGGAGCTGCGGGAGGGGAGAAGCAGTGGGGAGGGGTGGAGAACAAGAGGGGAATGGATTGCAGAGGACAGAAGAAGGGGAGAGGAATGGGGGCTTCTCCCAGTGTTTGTATGGTCTGGATGCTCATCGCAACCCCGAGGGTATTCACCCCGTCCTTCCTGCATCCACTTCTCAAGGAGGAAGGAGCTGCGCTGGCAGCCTGGCTCTGATCTCTGCTGCTCCCCCAGGTGGGAAAACCCAGAATTAACTCAGGAGCGGCCGCAGAGGTAATGCACTTCCCAGCAAGCCAAGGACGGAGGAAACACTTCTGCGCCTCGTCTTTCCGACAAATCCATCGTAAGGCTCTGTGTGTGTGAGTGAACAGCTGATTCAGACCCATGCTAAATTTTCTCACCATTTTCCATCATGTATAGCTACATATTTCCCTCAGGCACCCATGGGGATTAGGATACTCCATGGATACTGTTAAGGAGCTAATGGAGCCCTTCACCGGCAGCTAACCAGAAGTCCAGCCCAGCAAAGCTTAAAGGCTGTCCGTATTTTCAGCTACAGAAGAAGGAATGGGGGAAGGTATCAGTTCAAACAGGGAAGCAGCTGGGAGAGGAGCAGACTTCAGGATTTCTTTTGGTTGATGTTTTTTGCAGGAAAGCTGTGAGAGAAAAAGCATGAAGTACTCCGGCAGAGCAAGGAGAAGGAAAGTAACTAAATGAGACTGTTTGTTAGGGAGATGGGGAAGCAAATTAATTACTTTATCAGCTTTGCTTCTTTTCTCCGACCCTTCCCCACTCCACTTTATCTCTGATAGGTCGTTGCAAATACCTCACTAAGGTTGTATGGCTATAGAAACACGGGTTCTCAGTTGTCTGGGTGGCTGCAGGATTGAGGTGGCTGCTCTGTGCTCACATGGGCAAACCTGCCATGCCTGGGGGCCCTGGGCTCTCCTTTTTTAGCTTTTCATGCCGGTCAGTGCCAAAAGTGAAGAACAAGCAGGTAGAAAATGAGGGAGGGGTTGGGTTCCTGCATTTGTGCTGAGCAGCATCACTAAGCCTTGGAGTGGACTTGCAGAGCATCCACCTGTGCTGTACCAGTAACAAGTAAACATCTTGTGCTGCCTTTTCCTTCAAGTCCATTGGAGGGCAAGCCCCGGGATGGAATGCTCTGCTGAGACAGGAGCTGGGGTACAGGGGGTGTCTCTGTGTTTCACTGACCGGGAGGAGAAGGTATCACTCCAATTAGAGCAAATTGATGCACAGACAGCGGAGGAAAGCTGCATTCCTTCCCTTTGCCTCCAGCACTATGCTGCTCTCCCAGAGTTATATTCATTTCAGCTGTATGCCAGCTTGAAGGCTTCAAGGATTTTCCTGCAGTGACCTCTAAATCCCTTCACTGGTCAATATGATGCATCACCATTCAGTATAATATCCTTCTGTCTGGTTTGCTCGCTCCAGACTTATTATTTTATGTTTCTGTACATTAAACTGCATTTTCCATTCACTGGCCCAGGCAACCAGTGAATTCAAATCCCTTGTTCCTCGTTATTTGTTCCCTCTCCAATTTTGTGCCCTCCACAAACTTTGATAGTTTGTGGAGGTATTTTCATTCAAGTCATTTGCAGGTATTAGAAATGAGGGAAGTCCCTTGGTGTTCTCATTTGTTGAGCCTTTACAGTACAGGATTACCTTTTCAAAGGAAGATGTAGGGTTTAGCAGCATGACTAGGGGATATTAATAGATACCTCTTGCTACAGAGCCTCTGAAAGACGCTGCTGCTGCCACTGTGGCTTTCATCTTTGCATAGACGAAGGCTGTGAATCAGAGCAAGGGCTCATGTCTTTGGTTAAAATTACTCCGGGGTGTAAGGTCTGTAGAAAATGGAAAGAGAAAAAGGGGAAAAGCAAGGCATTAAGAATAGCAGCTGATTAGGGAGTGGGAGCTCTTGTGGGAAAATAGGGATTTGAGGCACCTAAGCTAACGCTGTAGGTGCAAAGGGGAATTTGGATGTGAATATGGAGAAGACTGTAAAGGAAACATGTTCCCTGTATTGATGCATTTCCTTGACCCTGCTTTGTGCATCGCCCTTGCCATCAGCTTTTAGCCCTGCTACCTACCTCTGCTTTTTCTGGCAGGTATTTCCTCATGTTCCAATTGGAAAACCAGAACTGTAACCGCAAAAGCTGCAAAATTAAACTGGATCCCTGAGCCTGGTGCCTGACCCCAGCCCCGTGCCACCACGGGAGCAAGCACAGGCCACCAGCAACAGCACAAACTCAGTTCAAGGCCTTATTCCTTATGGATATTTACAGCCACCACGGCACCACAAAAGGAAACAGAAAAGTCTCCCCATCAACCGCGCAGGTTTTATTAAACATGTGTTTTGGTTTGAAGCCAACCTGCGCTGGGTTGTTTTACCACTGTTTATTCCTGTCTTTCACAGCCTTTATCAGTTATCCCCATCAGACCTGTGAGCACCGCGAGGGCTGAGTCACACAAATAGTGCTTTTATCTGCACTCAAATCTCAAATCAGGCAGCAAAACCCCCCTCATCTCGCTTCTATTTAGAATGCCAACTCAGGGTCTTAAGGAAAAAGGAACTTCAGAAAAGAATTTCAGTAATTATCCTTCCCTTCCATCCCCCAGATGTTGTGTTGTATGATATAGGTACCTGCGGATACTTGAAAAGAGAGCTCAGAGCTGCTGTCTCTTTAATGGAAAGACTTTTAGGAAAGTGAACTTTAACTTTTAAACTTCCCTATGAAAAACAGATCCATGTTAAGTTTGATACCATTTGCCTCAGGATGATCTCAGCTCTTAAAATATGATGGGTTTAGTCGGATTAAGAGCCTATATTGTTGCTGAAGAGAAAGGAGGGTGCCTCTTTAATTGCAGCTCAAATCTACCTAACAATTGCCACATGTTGAGCAAGATTTAAGAGTTATTAAATATGAAAGCCCCTATTGCTCCTCCACCATGAGCAGCCATTGGTTTTGAAACCTGGAAAGCACTAAATAAAAGGGGGAGGAAAATATAAAAGAACAAACAAAAAACCCTACTGAAAAACGGAGGTTTTTCAGTATGAATTATGCAGAGGTACATTTGCTGTCTGTGAAGGCTGAAGGTAGTGCAATGAATTTCTCTTTGCAGCAGCACCCGCTGTGTTAACTGAAACAATCTCCAGGCAGGTCTGATAATCTTATTGCTAGGAAAACTTCATACAACTTCACAACAGTCGTTGGTTTGCTGCCATCTGTTATCTGAGGTTATTTACAAGGAACGGGTTGGTAACCTGACCAGAGCTGTGCTAAGCAAAGTCTCCTCTGACTCTGGAGCTGGCTCATGGTCTGCATCTGCCTGTGTCTTGACTGCTCCCATGTCTCCCTGGAGCAAGCCCGGTGGCACACCCAGCAGCAAAGCCCTAGGTGCAGGATTAGATGAGCTCATGTTGATGGCATCAGTCTAGGTCACTTGGCTTTGCAAACCAAAAGCACACCTAAGCCCAGGTGCCAACCCCAGGGTAGGCAAAAGCCCTCAGGCAGGGCAAACTGCACCCCTCTCTGCTGCGGAGGAGGTTTAAGTAGTGGGATACTCAGTGTCCTCTCTGTGCCTAAGAGCTGCTGTAGGAAAGGGGCTCTTCCGCAGAGCTCTCTACTAACTTTGCATCCTTCCATGCTGTACATTACTCTTTGCTGCTTACAGCACTGATCGCCACGGTAGCTCAGCTGGCTGGATCCCAGAGCCCTGACGCAGGTCTGGAAGGATCTTCAAAGTGGAGCATTCTCTCCTTCCCCAGCTGTGCTCAGAACAGCATGGGTCTTTCAGGAGACTTCTACCATTGTCCATGTGTGAATTTTTCACTGAATGTGACACATTCTTTTCTCTTTTCATGTTATAGATAAACCTCCTTTGGACAGAAGCTCTGCTGGGCTGTGGTGCCTCTATGGGGATGATCTGTATGGCTTGAGCTATCAGCTTGAGTCCCAAAGTAACAAGCCAGCACATCCACTCAGCTGAGACTACAGGGTACAACTGCGTAGTAAGCAAGAGCAGACATAAAACAGGTCAAGGGAGTAAGAGGTGTTTTTATAAATCGTCTGTTATAATTTGTAGAAAGTTAATGTTGGGTCAGATGAAGAGTTACAGCTGCTGTATCTGAAAATACAAGGAAAAAGAAAATCCTAACCCATGATTTTCAGAGGTCAGTGATTAAATTTCTTTTCAGATGTTAGCCCTTTGCTCCCTTTCCATTGCGCTTGATAGTATTTCAGAGAGACCTTCAGCCTCCAGCAGCAGGATTTTAATGTTATGGTAATACAGTTTTCATACAATACATTATTCATTTGTCTAGGTCCCCATTTAGCGATCCTGGCATCTAAGCAGGATGGTATAGTTTAGGGTAGGGGCCACTGCAGATCTTTGCAGTCTGGCAGGAGAACTCAGCTGAGCCTCTCAGGTTACAAAGGAAAAGCAATTTTCATCTTCCCTCCTGCACAGCAGAGTAAAACCCAGCTCCTAATTTTCAGCAGAGAAATCACAATGGTTGGACTTCTGGTGTCTGATCTCAGACACACCCCTGTGAATCTGGAGGTGCTTAGAGAGCTGGGAACACAGTTCCCACTATGGCAAGGTGTGGGAAAGGGGAAAGCAACTGGCTTTCTACCCCATTCTTAACCTTTCCTTTCTACTGGGCTAACAGAAGCCATTTATTCCTCCCTAGGACTTTGTACCATCTCAGCGTTGCCCCCTGAGATACCTGCTGGGGAACAATCCTGCAGCACATTCTCCAGCCAGTTTCCAGCCTCTTCTTGCCATAGCTCAGTGTCAGCCTCTTCCCTCTTCCCCAAACACCAGATCAGCTGCTCATGGAACCACGTCCTAGCTGAGGGGGTGGAAACGAAAAGAGGCCAGCAGAGACGCAAACTTTTTCCACAGCCTGAAATCTCCTTGACTAATTGCAATTTGTGCTTACAAGGCAAAATTAACCCCCTTCATCCTTACAGTAGGGGGAAGCGTTATTTAGAGTATGTGATTGCTGCCAGGAGTCCCAGGTTCTGCTTTTGTCCATTCTGCTGTGTTTCTATGGATAGCATTTCCCCAGACACGATGTTTTGGATATTTGACCAACAGGACCAACTTTCAGAATAAAACCAAACCTTTGTCCTCTTATCCACCCCCATGATAGAACTGGAAAGCTGGAAGAACAATTTCTTGACTAATTGCCAGGGGAAAGGGAACAATTTGGGCATTCAGGGAATACACCAGCTTTCCTGAACCTTCACTCTTTGGCTCCACCCTTTTCCCTCAATAATAAAACAGATCTTCAGTTGTTGTGCTAACAATTATGTGGGCAGGGAATTGGCATTGTTTCTTCTTCTTTTCCTTCTTCATTTTCTTCTTCAACTTTTCAACTTTTCTTTATTATAAAATTCCAACTTCCAGCTGACCCTTGAATAATTGGTTTTGTTGCAAGGGTTATTTGAGGTCTAAATGAGCCTGATGACATCTGTTTAATTTCAGATGCCCGGAAAAATGTTCGGAAATTAATGAAATCCAAATGTACGACAAACTAATAGAACAATTTTATTTATTAAAAAAGATGGCGAAAATAATTCTAAACATTTCAGGAAAACAAAAGAGGTGAATGGGATTTGTCGGTCTTTAAATTGTGCTTATTATATTGCATTTCAGCGAAATGCCCTCTCAACCTTGCACAGTTCGCTCGATTTCCTTGTCAGGCTCCTTCCAACTAATTTGCTTTGACAGAAACAGAAAGGAAAGAACTCAAGAATCAAACGCAGTCATACAATATCTGGGGTCTTGCTGCTGATTATAGACAGATACAAGTAAGAATGAATGGAACTTGCTAAAAGTAGGACCATGTTATTAATTCTTCATGAATATTTGGATGGTCATGGGAAATGGAGGAAGCCACACAAATCTCAGACGTGTCACAAAGCGTAGCGTGAATGCTTGTTCCTTTAAAAATGTGCAGCTGAAATGCACAATTTGCTGGATTTCTCTTTAGCAAGTCTCAGTCCACCTCTCTGGGCTGCAGAAACATTAGATGGCTTAAGAAAGCAATCACAAATCATGAGTGAGGAAAGGTGATTTATCCATTTTATGTACTTGATTTGCTACATGTATTCTTTCGGAAGGAATGCTTAGCCAGAGGAATGACACAGACATCATGGATCAACCAGGGCACTATTTCTGTTGGCATTTGTAATGGTCTCAGTGCAACTGGTGCTGGGATTCTCTTGAACTATCATCTCTTGTGTGGCTTAAACCCCTCCAAAATAAATACAAATTACAGTTTATGGGAAAATATATACATATGTATAATCTGTGTCTTTTTATAGGAAATAAGATAGATCAACGTGGGGTTTTCTGGTACTTTTGTATACTATAGTATTATAAAGTACGTGATAAACAGCAAATTGGGCAGCACAAGTGACTTCTCTTGACTCCTTGATTGAAGTTGCAGACAAAGGTATTCATATTGCAGGTCTGCTTTTGTACTCTGGCAATTCACAATTGTTGTTGCAGGTTACCTTGCTTTCTAGGTAAAGGTAACTAGTTCCTGTCACAGGTCAAAAGCTGTCTAACCTGTTCCCAAATTCTCTGAGCTCTGTTGTCAGCTAGTTTGGTACTTCCTCAAATGGCTGGATATTTGAGAAGAATACCCCACCTTGCATAGGAATTGCAGGCAATTTTTGATGAAATTCCAAGTTTTCTGTAGGTGTGGGCAGAATCCATTCTGGTGCCTGTGAAATCTGTCAGATTCTTAAGAATCAGTGATTGACTGGTAGCAGTAAATTAGGCTAACACTGACAAATATGTAAAGGATTGGTGGAATCAGGGTGATCAGCATCATTCTGGAAGCTGGTTGTATACTTATATCTGCTGAACAGATATAATGTTTGCTATACTTATATCTGATAACAAAGTAAAACTATTTAACCATAGTTTATTGGACATTTCTCTGTAGTACAGGTGCTGAGCTCCAGATAACTGCGTTACGTGGCTCAGTGTTTAACCTTATCATTCAGTCATTTTTAGCTCAGTTGACAGAAGGATCACTGGTGTAGCTGTAATTGGAGTTTACAATGTTTGCATGTATTAGGTGACTTGTAGCTTAATGCCATAACTATAGGGACAATAAATTACACGGTCATTAGAGGGCTTTAGCTATTCATATAGTATTAAGCATAAGAAGGACAGTAACATTTCTCTAATAACACATAAAATGTATATTCCAATTAAAACCATAATAGGATAGAGTTGGCATTACGTTACAGCCTCTCATGAGTTTCACTGCTTAGAAATTATTACCGTTACAATCATGGTTTCAAAGACTGCACACTGGGGTAATAAATTCTCGTAAGCAGGTTTAGACAGAAGCATTGTGCCCCCATGGAGGAAGACTGTGCTTTAAAGCTGGGAAAATTCAGTTAGTAAGCAAAGGGTTGAGGGGTTGGGTTTGTTGCTTTCCTTTCTCTTCTCTGCATTAGCTGACTCCCCAGACCAAGGGAGGTTTAATTAAAAGCAATTGAGTAAGCAAAAAGCAGTCAAAAATTATATTTAGAGGCTTTTATCTTCTTCTAGAAGCAGTTCTACCCCTGTATGTTATTTACTGTGTTCTTGGGAGACTTATGTGAAGGGATATTGAAGCCATCTTATTTTTAAATCCCAATCTGTTTTCTGTCCTTGATATGTGCAGGGTTTCATTTGCCACAATGCAGGTAGACTTTGCCTAAGAAAGATTTTAATGCAGTATATTCTCCAGTGTTCAAACACAAAGTATTTGCCTCTCTTTTCCCTCACCATTGATGTTCCCAAGGACAGCACACAGCTGCTATGTGTGTGCATTCAGACGTCAGGGCTTGGTATATTCATTATCCCAAGGTATGTTTCATTTACGTTTGAAGGTGTTGAGTCCTATGAAACTCAAGCATCTGTCTCACTGCAAAGAAAAAAGAATGTGCTTATATGACCTTCCAGAAGAAGGCAGCTGGTCAGAATGAGACCCCTTTCTTTATCAGAGATTAGGCCTCCTTGTTTGTTCACCCACCACTTCATCCTTGTAAAGCTGCAAGAGATACGGAGCTGTTTGGAAGACAAACTAAGCTGTGCTTCCTTGGTGAGTTCCTCACCCCTCTCTCCCTGCCCATCCTGCAATAACCTCCATAAGTCTCGGTTGTTAAAATGGTTATAAACTCGCTTTGGGAGATTATGGGTTTGCATCACAGTTACACAAAGATTATTTGAAGTGTGGTTAACATGGACTAGGACTTATCTCCCAAAGCTGTTTCACAACAAGCAGAACTACTAAAGACCTCATTCCAGATTGTTAGGAGACTAGAAAGGAAAGTTAAATGGGTCCCCAGGAAGTCAAAATGAAACACCTTTTAGAAAACAAGAATGTTTCTTGAAACACAGTTTCAAGGATGGTGAAGGGATAAAATTACTATTTTTCTTCAGGAATCTTCAGCACCAGGCAGAAAACAACAACAAATAAGGAAGGCTGAAGCCACTGCCAAGATCAGGAGAGTATCAGAGCCCTGTATTGGATTGGAAACTGCTCCTTTCCCTACAGTTGTAGCAGGCCACAAAACTACATGTAAGAATTATCCTTCTTGTGCTGTTGAGGGCTTGGCTGAACAATGTAGACTGGATAATTCCAATCAGCTGCAATTTACATCCTTATGATGCATTCCCCCATAAAGGACCCGTCCTCATACTTTAGGAGTTGAAGCACAATCTGCCCCTGCTCTTCCCTACCAAAGTTTCTGGTATATAATAAAAATAAACAAAGAATAGTCTCCAGTGCACAAGGCCAAAGATCTTATAGTTGCTGCAGGAAACATACACAAGCATCTTCCAATGGAAACAATGTGATGTCTTCTTGCATGTCCAGAAGTTTTTCATTCTGTCATAACATTGTAGTCTCTCCACTCCTTTTCATAAGCCCTTCATCCCTCTTTGCTAATGGTTTACAATATAGAACGATTTAACTTGTATATATTGATGTAAATCATGTCACCTTCTCTGTGAATTATATAATATAATTCATACTGAAGAACTCATGGAAGGGGCTTTAAGGCTGCAATTCATCTTCACTTTTCCATTACCCTGGGCAATAATAAAAGCCAGATACAAATTTGGCTCTTTCCTTTGGAAAAGGTAAAATGTAGTTATTTGATACCTGGAAGTGTAGTTCCTCTATATTCATAAATTGGACTGTACAAGCTCTGAGAAAGGTGTGATAGTCTGGACTCTTCACTGAAATCAGTGGAACTATGGAGGACAGACAGCATCGGTTATATTCGTTTGTAAAGTCCCAGCCAGTCAATAATACTGAAATAATTACAGAGAAAACCAACTTATCCGTTTTTTGACTTTCCTACTTAGTCACAAAATAATTTTCAGTTTCAAGTTTAATCAGTTGGCGCTTGTACACTTGGAAATGGTTATTGGATGGTTTGATGATGAACTGCCTCTTCTCCCATCTGTGTATTAAAATTGACATTAGTGAGGTTGGACCAGGCTGCATTTCATTCCTTGCTCCAGGCTAGCTATGATGTCCTACAAACACAAGAAAACATTGGATATCCAAGACTCCAGCTTGTCACTGCGCACTGCCCTTGGGGTAGCCATAGAGGATGGTATTACTTTTCCTTCCAAAATGCTATTACAAGCATCCATGAATTCACCCAGCAAGAGAAGGGAGGAGGTATGGGTTGTAGAAGCTGCATTACCTTGGGAGTGGGCAGTCCTGTCATATGCTCACCCTCTGCTCACTGATGCACAGGGTTTGGATTAGTATCACGGACTGGATCCCTCAACCAGCCACTATGTCTATAACCAGGAATGACCCTGCACATTCCCAAGCTGAGAAGAAACACTTTTGTAATCTTTCCATCCTTGTAGTTCTTTGGAAAGCTTCCAGGCTTCTTTAAAAGGGGTCATATTTTATTCAGCTTGTATTTTCCCAACCTCTGGTTGCCAACACTAGCCACAGGGCTGTCTGATTTGCACGTAAGGTCTGATATTGAAATACAGGCACTTAAGCAAGTATTGGGGATTTAAATGGTCCAATTTGAGTATATGAAATAAGACTTTCATACATTTTTTCTGAACCTCACCACCCAAAAGTGAGATTTAGATACCCATTTAGGTGGCCACATCTGAGAAACTGGCACTCAAAACATATACATGCTCATTAAGCATGCAATTGTGGTCACCTAATTGTGGTATTCCACCATAGGGGCAATTGCTTGGATTTCCTGTGGGGAGAAATGAGCATACGTCCTCTGTGGAACAGGAGAATATTCAAACTGTATGCAGCTGTACTTATATGCACAAAATGCGTGGAAAAGCCTTGATGTGGGGCATCTGTGTTAAAACCAGACAAGGAGAGCCCCAGAAACTCAGGTATTAGGAGTTAACATTATAATAGCACAACTTTTAAAATCCCTCCTTGTACTGTCACTTTAAATGTTTTATTGATTAAGGCCTAGATTACTTAACCTAAAGCCCTATATTTATATTTAGCCAAGGTAAGTTATGAGTCACGAGTAATCCTTTTGATCCAGAGGTTGCCATGGGTCACCAGAGAAATGAGTTGAGTTATAATATCCTTGCAAACTAGCTGTGTGTACAGAAGAATGAATTAAATAAACTCTCCCTTAGCAAGTCCCAGTGATTCCGTCCTCTGTTTCTGTTTAACCAGAAAATGTTGTGTTTGTTTTCTTTTCTCTCCCCCATCTAAACCCGAAACCTATTTGTGATGACAGATGCAAATACAGCCGCTGAGGTTTGTAGCCAGCTGAATTGTCTTCCCACTAAGGGTGTCAGCGCTTCAGTCCTGAGCGTTGGCTGCTCCAGATGAGAACCAAAGTCTTTCAAAAGACATGTGAATAAATCTGAACTCCAAGTCGAAGCGGCATCACCCAGGTGTGTTTGCATCTGTCTGAGCAGGTCTGTTGTTTACTACTGCAGCCAAATAAAGCTGATGGTCATAAACTTCCTAACCTGCAAAGCAGATGAAATGCAAGCATATGTCTAAGTATTCCCTTGTCTACTCAATCCAAATCTGACTACAATGCAGGAAGTTATTTCAGCTCTCAGGCAGGCCAGGTCTCTAGACCCTAAGGAGAATAGGAATTGCTTTCTTGCTTTTTATAGCCTTGGACCCTGTTAAACAAGGTGGTGAGGACTCCCCTTCAAATCCTGCAGGCCTGTTCTGGCATTAGCATCTCTGCCTTCCAGGGACTGTTGCCTGTATCAATCATGGATGCAGAGAGCACCTTCAAGGACTGTGCTGTACTATAGGATTGTACACCCACCCCCAGTGCACGCAGCCAGACCATGCACACACAACAGTGTGAGAGGACAGAGTCTCTGCACACTCTCGGGAAGGATGCAGAGTGACTCCATAGCCCTGAACAAATCTGTGCTTGCGAGTTCTCTCTTTGGCCACAGGAAATTTTATACTAACAGACAGAAATTTTACACTGGCAGACATTGAGACTTAGTGCAGACGTAGCCCAAGCCATAGGTCTGAATTCACTTTGAACTGAAATTGGTATCATAAACTAGCAGAGCCTTTTGCTTTGTTTGCTTTCTTTGGTGTGGTTTATTTTTAAAATGTATGCATATTTCCAAAAAGCATCTTGAAAATTTCTTTTTATCATGGAAATGGAATGCTTCCTGGCTTTTTCGAGTCTCTTGATGTAAGCTAATGTCTTAGATCAAGTTAGCATTAGCAATTGCATACCAAAACCATGTAGGAGAGATTGAAACAGATGTGACTCCCCATCCAAAGCAGGTAGACCTTGCTCATATGAAGATGGATGACCAGAGACTCAAGAGACTGTCCCCTGAGTTCTTTTGGCATATTCTAGTAACCTACTGAGCAATACACTGGGATTTCCTGGGCTTGCTCAAAATATGAGATACCTCATAGTCATCAGAAAACAGATGATGAGTCCCAGATGTTCAACACTCGTGGATTACTAAGGAAAGCAAATAGAGAGAACAACTTTTAAGGACCTAAACAAAAAATGTCTGGTCTGGTTTAGGCTCCTTGCTAAGAGGGTGAGTGTCTGTTTGTATCCAAATAAGTGTGGGAGCCCTGGGACTGTAAAATCATTGCATTAAAAACTCTGTGAGTTGGAACTATAGATCACATGCAAACGTGGCAGCTGGCTGTGTATTACTTCAGCCTCTAAGTCTTCTCTTAGCAAGTGCTCTGATTTTATAGCAGAAAAAGCCAGATTCATGAAAGAATTTTTATCCCAATAACTGGGGGAGACTGGAAGAGTTTTTGAAGGTTTTGAAGTGCATAACTGTCAAAACTTCCATTTTCTATTAATATGCTCTTCCATGCACACCAATTTGTGGATGTGTAATTTACTGGGCTTAGCTGCACATAATCTTAAAGTATAACTCAATGAAAGATTTGTCCTCAAGAGATTTCCTGTTTCACAAGCTGCCTGTTTCTGAAACAAGGGGGTAATAAACAAAGAAGTACTTTACTACCCCAGTTAAACAAATGGTTCCATGTTTATAGACTCCAGTATCCAGCAGCGGAAGGTCCATTTGGTTCTTCTTTCCACACACCACCAGCATTTTCTCTTTAAGTCCACAGAAATCTGGATACCCAGTTTAACCAAAAGCAAAGTTAGCCTGGCAAAGGCGCCCTCTACTTTCTTTTGCATGATCTTGTTTCCCTATAGTTGGTGCCCAGTTATTGATCTGCAACTCATAAACCCTCCTGCTTACACACTTGAGTGAAGACCCTGTCCCAGGGCTAAATTCCTGTATTGCAATGCTCACTTTTACAGGTTAATAGTTTGTCGTTTGCTTGAACACACAGGAACTTGTTGGCAATTCATCATTCTGCCTTCGTGCCTTTTGTTGAATAGGCAGGTCCTGGTAAAAGTGACCTTTGCACGGGTTTAACGTTTCCCCTTCACACCTTCAAGGCTGAGGAGTTTGACTGACATCAATAATTAATTTTTGAACAAATACGACACACCTTTCCCTATGGTTCCTCTGACAGATACGAGCCTTTGTGCATCTCAGTAACTGCCATGTTGTGAAGGGGGGAGTCCAAAGGACACTGGTGGCGACCGAAGTCTAAGATTCAGCTTGTGTTGGTGTAGTTGTTAATGCTGTGTCTCACCTCTGTCATCCTCTCATGTCCCGCTGGGTGCCACGGACAAGACAGAAAAGTGTGTGTGACCTCTGCAAAGCTCAATGCATTCAGCGCAGGTTGCACCACTTGCAGTGAACAACTCTAAATAGCTGCTTTGGGCATATGCACCAACCATGATGGACACTTCTGGGAGCAGAGTTGCTTCAATTGACTCTGAAGTTAAAGAAAAGAAAGATCTTCAGATCCTGCCCAAGCAAAACAGTTCCCAGGGGAGAAAGAGGGAATGATGTGGAGAAACCCAGCAGATGGCTGTGCTGCACCCTTAGCTATTCTGGTCTGAACGAGAGGTGTTGGCTTGCAGTGCCAAGCTAGCACCGGAACATCGCACCACTTTTCTTACTTTCTAGGTGACGTAGGTGAGATGTAAGCCAACAAAATGAAAGAGAAACTCTGTCTTCCTTGACAGCCTGGTAGGAATAAAATACTCCCGTAAAGTGATGGAGAAAAGGGGAGAAGATGATTCGTTAAAACCTCTCTCCTACATGGCTGACCATTGCACATCTCTACTTTGCTGATCTGAACTGATCATCAGTATTGACACAAGCAGAGCTTTATATTTTTGGAGGCTGAAAAAGTTATTAAGTATGAGAGTGAATGATGCAACTTTTGAAAGTACCCTTTTGTCACCGTTGCAAAGGGGCAGCATGTGCTAGTAAGAAAGAACAGATTAAAAAGGGTAAGTCATTAGAATGCACATGCAATTTGTCTCATCTTTTGCTTGTTGGATATTTGTTACTACAATTTTTGTTCTGATCAAGGGCATTCAGACTAGAGAGGCAAGCTAGTTATAGCCGTTACTATTTGTCTTGACATGTTTTGACTTAAACGCCTCTATTCTTGTATATGAAGCTTCTTTAAAAATACCTCCGTGAAAATATGGGTAAGCAACCATCCCCAATGACCTGAATCCTAAACCATGCTGGCCATGACTTGACCTTGCAGGAGACTGGTCTGGGAAGAAAGGAGGAATCTGGACAACAGGTGCTTTTGTCAGCATCCCTCGCCTTTGAGGGCAGCATAACTTACAGTGCAATTTGTATTGCAACATAAATCATGGCTGCCTCAAGTTCCATGTAATTCCTCTGCTGCAGAGTCTGCAGTTCATGTGATACGGTGGGGGCTGAGAGCTGGTGCTGCAGCAGATGTTGGTGAAGAAACTAGGTGACAAGTGACACAGCAAAGGTTGATGGATCATGGCCTTTGTATGACAAACTCAAACATATGGAAACAAAATGGAGGTGGGACATGGTTCTCATCTAGTCACACTCTTGAGTAATGTTCTTGTCACAGACCCCTCAGAAAATAGCTCTGGGACAGATGTCACTGTTCTTCAGCCAAACCTCACTTCTAATCCCCTTTTTTGTGTGTTTGAGACGGGCTGTAACCAAAAAAGGAGGAGAAGAAAATCCAGGAGAAACTTAGACCTTTCCTGCACATACCACAAAGAGGCACCACGGTGGAAAGCACTGCTGAGCTTTGAGGAGCCGGCAGATTTGGAAGCTTGTAGGCAGGGTTGCAGGCAGCTTCCGCTTTTTCTGGGACTTGGAAAATTCATTAGGCCTGCAGATTGCCAGCTCTACTCCGAAGTGAAGGGAGAAGGCTCATGTAAAGTTTGGAGAAAATTCAAACCCCTTTTCTTTTAATTTGCAGATTGTGAAAAATAGACCTGAGCTTCCAATTGTGCAGCTTTGCCTAATAATAAAATGGGGTGGGGCTGATCCGGGCAGGAGATACAGTGATGAAGTGTTGGGCCTGGGCAGTTTCCACTGGCAGAGATCTTCTGGAACCCAGACTGGGTTTTAAAGCTCCCTGCAGGAGCAAAGCTGGCCACTGGTGCTCATTCTGTTCTGCTTCTTCATCGGCACTAATCCATACGTGCAGCAGCACCCCAGTTATTTATAGTTGACCTATATTCAAAAGTTGGTTAGGATTGTGCACCAAAAAGAGGCAGAAGGCAACTTAGAGGATACCTACGCCAGAGGGACTGTGTATCCGAAAGGAGAAGGCAGGGGTAATAGTATGGAGCAGGTTGATAATGAGCTTTGAAAGCTGGGATTTGTTGGCCGCTGATTAACGAAATGAAAACTTGAGGTAGAGTGCAATTAGGAGGATTAGTGTGAGCTCGTAACTCCTCCCCAGCTCCTGAGAGAGTGGTTTGTTAAAGTGACCTTTTGCGGGGCCAGGCTGGAAAGATAGAAACGAGCTCATAATGCATGAATATTTTCATTTAATAAAAGTGCCCCCAAACGTGTTTGGAGTTCTCAGGCTTCTCAGGAGGAAAAGAAAGAGAGCTCTTATGTCCTACAAAAACAGTGACATTTTACCCTCTCTATTTACTCTTCCAACAGAGAATCTGCAGTAGGACAAGATCCCTATCACAGCAACACTTGGCACTTCTACTGTGCATTTCACATGCTGTTGGACAACCAAATATGCTTGGAGAAGCACTTTGCTTCATTCACCAGTCAGTGCTTCACCTTTGCTGCAGTACAATGAATTACCTTAAAGCGTTCCTGACAAATAATCCCTCTTAGACTGAAGAAGGATGAATTAAAAATAGATGGAGGTGAACAGAAATCCATTCAAACTCCTGCATGTGAAATCTGGGAGCTGCTGGAAGCCGTATCTCAGGCAATCCCATGAGTGCATTGAAGGCAGGTGAGGCAGGACCACTTCGGTACCAGTGACCAGTGAAGCCCAAGCACGTCTTGCTTGTGCCTGTTTCTTCCAAGCTGAGAGTTAAAGGAGGGGAGGGCCTGGCCAACAACTCTGAAGCTCAACAACAGCTCATTAATGTTCTTTTGGAAAAGCCAGCACATCCCTTGTGCAATGCTGCACGGATGAAACATGCTGAGTTGTCCATACAGCAGTGATGAGGGGAAGGTCCACAGAAAGCAGCACCAGGGATGGGGACCTGGGGCAGTATGAAGTGATACCCCCTCTTTGCTCACCTCAACTCCTTCAAGCCAAGGCACACGTGGGGGACTTGGGGCAGACACTTGCCAGGAGACACTGACAGAAATGAGCCCATTGCTTTCTCAGTGTCCCCAGTTTAAACCCTACATGCTGCTTCAGAGCCACGGGTGCTCATATGGTCAGATGCATTTGTCAGTCCCCAGCTCATCTTGCAGAGCCTGAGAAGGAGAAAGCATAAAAAATATCCAAACAAGGAAGGGGAGTCCCTGGGCCAAGTCTCAGGCTCTGCAATCTCAGCAGTCCAATCTGAGTTGGGAGAGGCTATAGGCTGGCTAGGGAGTTCATACGGGAGGAGATGTTTCAGCAGAGGTTGCCACTGTTTCTCTTTTCCAAGGCATACTTTTCCTTGGCATGCATGTCCTGGGCTGTTAAAGGGGAATGGCTGCCTTTACTGTAGGAAAACTGAGGAAAAATGGTGCCATCGATAAGTCACTAAAATATCCACTTTCCTTTGAAAGCCTCCCCGTGTGGTTTGCTTGAGCACCAAGCAACTTAATTGCTGGACATATTTAAGTAATATTAAACTCTGCCTTTCTTTCTTCATGTTCAAAGGGAAAGAGCCTGTATCGGTACAGTTAATTTTTTAAAGCCTTTTAAAAGTTCTCTTTGGCAACACCTCTTTGAAGTCTAATCCAATCTGCAATATACGTCTTCCAAGTTAATCCCGATTTTCTCAGGACAACCAGTAATGTTGCATAAAGGCCTTGAAAAGAATAACAAGAGTACAAGGCACAATATAGTTAAATCTCCTGATAAGGGGGACAATTCTGCTGTTATTTGCAGCAGCATAAACCCACAGTCACTCCTCCAGTGGGCTGACCATGCAGGAGCAGCTCTCTGGAAACCTATTTACTTCTCAGTTTTGCTGGGTTTACTCTCCATTTGCCTTTTGAACTGAGATTTAGGTTCAAAATGTTAACTTTTAGTAAGGCAGCAGTTTTATTTTAGAAGTCTCCAGGAACCAGTTCTGGTTTGTGTTCACTGCAGAGCTTTATGGCTTTCTCAGAACCTCTCTAGATATCCCATACGCATTTTCTAAGTACCTTTCTATGCAATCTGTGCTGTGTTACATTTGACCCCTGAAGAGTGAAATTAGGGACTCCTTCTTCTGACATAAAATAAGACACTGGATAAAAAAGACCCTTAAGTGGAAGGAAAGGTCCATAAGTGGAAATGAAATTATAGGTTGTGCTACCAATCCTTAAACGTCACAACTAGAAACCTGTTTAAGGTTGGCAGACAAAAAATGAAGCCAAGGATAGGAAAACCAAAACCTGAACTAAGAAGGTAAACTTGAAACACAGTGTCAGTTATTAACGGAACAGTTCTGCAAGGGACATAATAGAGTCTCCATCACTTGAACTCTGGTCTTATTGTCCATTATGATTTTCCTCACACAGCCTCCTTCTCCAGCTCCCCCTCTAAAACTCCAGCTCTGAGTCCCACAGGGTTAAAACCTGATCACCTCCTTCAGCTGCCAATCATCCTTTTTGCTCAGATTAACGAAATGACCAACATAATTGCACCATACAGCTTATGTTGGGTTTTTGTGACCCAAACATTCTCCATTGTTTTCCAGGAATATTTGGCTAATGGAGAAATATCTCCTCTTCTCACAGACTGTGCCTCTTCAAACCATGTCTTCTGAAATACACATCAGTGGCACAGCCATGTGTTGCTGTTGAGTGTGGTGCAGGAAGGATTGACTTCAACGAAGGGAAGGGCAGCCCCCATTCTCTGTTCCTTAGGGCCTCCACTCTGTGCTAGACTGACTCGGGAAGGTCTTTATAGTAAGGTTTCCCCCAGAACACCTTCAGAACTGTGTTACTATTTCTTTTCCATCAGAAAAAAAAAACACCTGGGCAGAAGTGGTGTCCAGTCTGAGCTGTTTTGGGTTTGATTGTGCTTTATGGTCCTGGATGGTGGATGTAGGGATATGTTATGCTCACAAGCCAGCTTTTCTGGGCCATAGCTCCTTTCCAGGACTTTCATTATGTGGTGCAGGTGTTCTGCATTACAACTCATTTTTCACTCACAGGGCTGTAAGAAGATAGTGCAGTCCTGCTTATTATTGTCTTGTTTCAGCAAAGTGTCTGTATTGGTGCTTGCTGTTCGCTGATGGCTCATTTGTGTCGTCAGTGGTATGATATGTCTAGTAATATGACCCAGCAGATTTACTGCGCAGTTGGCAGCATTAAGAGCACCCTGAGATATCAGCCAGAATGAAGTCCAGAACATATTAGGTGGATTGCTATTGCAGATATAATATACTCTATAATGTTGTTTGCAGGGTTCATTTGGATACTGTTAAGTGCATTTGGCTACGAAACATAAACCTGTTTCCATCTATTTACCTTGCAGCATGTGCACGCTATTTGTGTGTGCATGTACATGCATGCATACACATGCGCCTGTGTGTTCATATATATGAGTTTATATACATATATATGTATGTATTTACCACTGAAGTCTTTTTCAGTCCAAGAACCCCTCACATGTCATTCCATCTGTTCCCTTTTACTGATTTAAAAGGCACGTCTGCTGAAAACAGTTAATCTTCCCTTGCTCTCTTCCCTGAAGTTGTGCTGCAAGAATAAGGAAATGTGATCAAAATGACTGTTTATACAATGGAAACATGAATGAAGAAATGCAGCATCCTCTTTGCAAAAAGATGTTATTGATGTGTGGAGCTGATAAAAGATTGGGCAAGATTTTGCAGCAGAAAGTGTGATGAAAACAAAGTTTCCATTAGGAGAAATTTGTTGGCAGGAACTCATACATAAAATTTGCACTTCTCAGCAGATGCGTTTCAGCACCCGGGTTTTCCTTTTCCCAGTGCATAGACAAAGCTTTTAGCAGAAGGGAAGCACTGCTCATGAATTTATTGCAATTGGAACAATAGTTTTCCACAGAAAAAACCCAGATTTTTTAGCTCTAATTTTTTTAAATAAGCCTAGCTGTGTGGTTTTCTGGCTTCAGACTCCAATTCCAGAACTGGCTTAAACTAATATCTGGCAAGACGAACAAACCTCAGTTAGATTTAGGTCATATGTTGAGCACTCATGTCCCAAATTATTGCCTTGTTGCCTGTATGACTTCATAATGTTTCACCAACACAACCTGATCCCTTTGTTGGACAGATAAACAGCCCATTAGATCATGCTGTCATCTTCAGAGTGGGTTAAACCCCTTTTCTGGTCAAAAAACTCCTCACCCTGCTTGTGATAAGCAAAGAACTCACCTCATCAGTTAGTTATGGAAGTAATGTTTGTGAAGACATAGCAGGGCTGGACATAACCCTTACTGCAGTGGTTGAGCAATAACAAGGCAGAGTTATGATATGATTTTAGACTGAGAAATGCCATATTTCTGTCCTGGTCTTACTTTCACCAAGTACACACTGCAAGGTGACCTGTGCAACCCAGCGGCTGTGGGGTCCTTTAGGCAGGTAGTGGCTGCTATTGCTCTGAAGAGAATGCATCTAAGTGGGACAAATTGAAGTAAAAAAAGGATTAAAATGCCCATGTCCCCTGTGGTCAGTATCTGTACTGTTGTTATTCCCTTCTCTAAACATTGCCCCACATGGAGGCTTTCCCAAAATGAAAAGGGAAAGGGTTCCTTTTTTCCTGGCTGCAAAAGATGTGGCCTTGTGCACAGAGCAGTGCACAAAAGTAATTGCTTTTACCAGACTTGTGTTTCCAAGAACACAGTCCCTGAAGAAAGGGAAAGCAGCTTATTCTTTTAATTTTAAACTGAAAACTGAGATTCCACTTCGCATTTCTAGGTCTCCTCTGCCAAGAAAAGAAGTTAGGAAGGCCAGTGGCTTTGCAGACCTACGAAATTCCACTTGAGCTGTTCTGAAAATAAACAGCATCAAAAGTAGATAGTTCTGCTGAAATATAACCCTGCGTTAATAAAACAAATGAGGAACACTTTGTATTGGTCTACGTAGAGTAGTACATGAAACATACATGTAAGCAAGTCAAGATGGATGAGTCATCTTGACTTCGTAAAGCTTACAAATACTTGCTAACCATTTGAGAAGTCACATGCCAGGAGACTTCATCACTTGTTTTGTGAGACTCCTGCTTTGCCAAGTCAAAACACTCAGAAATCATAAAAAATAATCCACACAATCTGTCTGAAAATGCAGGTTTTGAGCAGTATTTGTCTTGGTTTACAGCAGCGAGTCCTTCATTCCCCCATCAGAATTGTGCAATAGGGAGCATGACTTCCTCTTCTCATAAGGTAAGCAAATGTTTTGCATTTATCAAGTTCCCAGAGTCTAAATGGAGATAGAGAGTCAGCAGACCTCACATGTTTATGTTTCTGTCCTGGAAATGAGCCACGGGAAGTTGCAGTTAAAAGGTTGCTATGTCCCGGGGTTCAAGGGACACAATCGACTTCAATGACTAACATAGCTGAACATGTGAAGCCCTGTTTGCCTTCAATATGAATTATAAGTGCTCAGAACCTCCCTAAAGAGGGCCAGAAACCAGAAACCTACATTTATTCTTGAAGTTTATGTTGTTTTACAGCCTTGTTTTCCTATTAAAACACTAATTGCAGCCCCACCCCATCAGTCGAAATCCCATCCAATCTAGAGCTCCTCTTACATCTGAATTTCCCCGGACACATTTTCCCACTTCTCCTGAAAACTTTGGCAGTGTAATTTGGAGATTTATTTATTTATTTATTAGCTTTTAGGGATGGATATCCAGATGTTTGGCAACCCAGCTGAGTTATTGTGCCAGTTTAGCTGTTGGCCACCCTGAAATTTCAGCTCTATCCATTGCCCATGATTAGATCAAAGCAATCACAAATGTGCATTGAGAGAAGTGCTTTGGGAATAGTCAAGACCTACTGCTTGTGAGCTGCAGATGCAATGTGTGGTACTGATAAATATGATGTGTTCAAGACATGGTGGGCTTGTACCAGTACATGTAAAGAGTGATTGAGTCTTCTCAGCAATAGCAGGATCATTAAATATGCCTAAAAGTGGAAATACCCAAGTGGGGTCTGGAAAGAAATATTGCAAGATAACCCAGCAGTGCATGAAAAGGCAACAAGAAAAACTTGTTCCTTGAATCAAAAGCAGGGAATGCAACTGGACAGGTGAAAGGATTGAAGTTTCAGTTCCAATTTCCCTCCATATTACTGGTGCAGGTTGAACCTGTTACTCACTAAGCAGAAATGTAATAATCAAGAGTCAAACAGGCTGCTCTTCCCTTGCAACCACACTCAATAAATCAGAGCTCAGGTGTGGCCCTTTGGCAACAGAGATAAATGAATGATTGAATGTCAGTGGAACAAAACAAGCGACAGAATGGGCTAAACATTGTATACTAAGCTGCTGGGAAATTACATTAGCTTAATTGACCAGGGATGGATACGTTTTCTCTTGTTACCTGACAGTTGTGTTTCACTCACCAGCTAAGGGCTTAATGTAGATTTAGCTCTCTGCTGTACACACGCTCAGTGCCTGGGAGGAGTTGGTGTGCTGCTGAGTTGGGGTTCTGCAGTTATAAACAGGAAGGAATATCATTTGGCTTTTACTGTTAAATGTGTGTCCCACAGCCTTCCTCCCATCGTTTCTCTCTGACATGGAAGGAGCAGCCACAAGATTGCTGGAGAAAGCTGTTGAGGCAGCTCCCTGGACCACTCCAGATTTCTCTTTCCAACCTGGAGATGGAAAGACAACACAGTCCCTATGTGGTAAGGTGGAAAAGCAGACCCCCTCTTGGGAATGCCTTCACAGGACTTTTGAGGAATACCAATAAGCTAAACTGTTGTAAAAAATAATCAATATAACCCCACAGCAAAACAAACTACACAGGGATTTATAAACATGGATTTGGGAATTCTTTTGTATTTGTTGGCTGCTTTCAAGGATATCAGTTGGTACTATGCAGCAATGACAATAACTTCGCTCAATTTATGATGTTTTTAACTACTGAAATTCAGTGGCCAAACCATGGACACAAAGTTGAACACAATTTGTTATTTATTAGTGTTGGAATTTTAATGAATAGGACTCTCTTTCTGTTAATGGAATACTTCGATGGAATGGTGTTTTCCCTTTTTGATAGTATCTGCCTTGGTGTTTCATCCCTTCATAAACAGTGACACAGGCAAAGATTTGACACTACTGTAGAGTAGTCTGAATTATGTTCTTAGTTAATATTATTATTAATATTAACATTATTAATGTACAGTGTTTTTTATGCCTCTTTTCCTATGATTTTCAGAGTAAGGAAATTATTCTCATTCTGGAGTATCTTAAAGGATGTAGCAGCCCTTCCTTTTCAGCAATCTTCTTTGTGCTTGCTGTGCACTGTGTTCCTCCTAATAAAACAAAATATTCAGACTCCCATTTTACAAGCTTTTAAAAGAACACCAGGCTCCAGCAACTTGGTAAAATCTCTTGGTTTTCAACTAAAGCTTAAAGAAAAGGAGAAGAAGTAGATAACTTGGGAATGTGTGGCATCCTTATTTGCTTTGAAAGCCTTTGATTTGACAGCATTTGCAACCACGTTTTGTACGCGGTTGTTCAAGACAAGCAGTCACTGGGCTTGCTTATCTTGGGCTGTGCAGATCCTCAGCGGGGATAACCCTCTTTATATACAATCTGAGGTATTTCTTTAGCAAAATGTGCCTTTACCTCTATTGTTTAATTGCACTCAGAATGCAGAATAACTCTGACAGCTTTGATATTACAGTTGTCTTTTAAATTCAATTGTAATGTTTTCATTGTGTGTGTTTCTGAGAAACACCTTTAATTGGGCCTGAAGGGAGAACATTTTGTCAGCACATTATTATTACTCATAATATCAGAGTTTCAGTTTTTTTACTTCATGTTCATTAAGTCTAATCTACTTAGAGCTTTGCAAATCTTTAAGATGACCGTAGAGAACTCTGAATCAGGCCCTAAAATGCTTCAAACTAACTGGAAAATGCAGTATCAAGGAAAAAGAGACGTGTCAGAATGTTAACCAGAAAATACCACATTTTGTTTTATTCCTACAGACTAAACCGAGTCATTTCAAACTATGGGAGTTGTTGGTTATTTTCACAGAGAGATTTCCTCAAGTCCTACATTTCTTAAATCACTAAAAAGAAAGAGGTTCAGGTCTTCTTTATTCTTTATTCTGCATGTAGAACCCCCCTACAATCAGATCGGCTTTATTTTTATAACATAAAAATGGAAAGGGGTTTTGAGCTAAGGAAATGTTTTCTCTAAGCATCAGCAGAAGCAACAGAGAAGCAGCTTAAATATCAGTGGTGGATCGTAAGACCCTTCTCCTGTTAGTCTGAGCAGCTGAACTATATGATAGTAGCTTGTTAGGCTATAGGGTTTTATTGAAATGCCTATTGAGTAAAACATAATTCATGCTGCTGCTCGCCCTTAAAACAGGAAATAATATACCCATTTAGCTTAATCACAATTTATATTACATGTGCATATTTCTAAACAAGTGCTGTAGATGGAGAGTTTGGTAGCAATAATATTTATGAATTACACTTTTAGTTAGCAAAGGAAAATGTGTGACCTCTTACATTTTGTTTGACATTTGAATTTGGTATCCCGTATATATGACAGGCATGATGGATGCTTATTAACACAGCGTATAAACAGGAAATGCTTCTAAGCTGACCATTTATTAGCACAGTATGTGTCCAAATTGAAATTTGAATTTTAGCTGCAGTATTCCTCTCTGACGACTGAAATATAAGGTGGGTCTCTCCTTTTTCTTGCCTGCTTTCCTCTACAGAATAGACAGATTTAACAGCATCTGAGTTTTATATCTAAATCGGTTTTCGATATGGAGCCTGAGTAAGGATATGAACACAAAGGCTTTCCTATGAATTGTATGAAAAGGAAATGTGTCCAGTGGAATTCTGAGTGACTTTTTCTGGGCTAAATAAGTAAATACATGTGCCACATTCCCCCTCGCATCCTGACGTATGCAAGGAGCCATTTGCCCTTTACTTCATTACTGCAGAAACTCAGGGAAGAGTGTCATTGACTTCACCACAGCTTTGACTGCCGATCCACTTCTGATCTGTCCTCTGCAGGACTGGAGACGTGGTCATTTTTCATTCACACTTAATAGCTTCTTTAAGAAAACCTTAAATCCCTGACAAATATCCGAAAAGCTTTTTTCAGGGAAAGTTTCAACACTTCATCTTATCAAAGCAGAAGTGAAAAACATATATTTAGATGGATTCTTCCAGTGGAGAACAGCTTAAAAAGCAACCCCTCCTCTCCAGTGTTCCTGATGTTTTACTGGGAGAAATATAGGCTAATACAGAGAGTCTGTTTCCCTTTCTGCATCTCATTTAGAGCCAGCCCTCAGGAGAGAGAACATGAATCTGTTTTTTTCCTAAGCCCAGGCTTAATATTCCAAAGCATTTGGATAAAAATGGTTTGTTTAATAAAAGAATTGTGATGAGCCAGTAAAGTATCTCAAAGGGAAGATTTCATTTTAAATATCTCTGTCCAAAGGGTTCTACTGTATTGTACTGTGTGGGCAAGGGAAATTATTCTCTGTTTAAGAAGTCGGTAGAGAGCCTCCATCTCTTGTAAGTAGCAGGTATAAAATCAGCTTGACTGCTACTATTAATATTAAATATCTTCACTAAACACACAGCTTTCCACATTTCAGGGCCCGATCACAGGAAGGTTAGCAACCTGGAAATTGAAACTGGCAGATCTTTAATCTAACGTTCTGCTGCTCGGTGGAAAAAAAAGTAACGTCTTTATAGATGAGAGTCAAAGGTTAAATTTAGTTTGTATCAAATTACAAAAATATGCTTTTGGTGAGGTTAGATTCTCATGCTCAGAGCAATTCGAACTGTAATGAAAGCAAACATTGAAAGAGATAATCCCATTAAAGATGAACTATTCACTTTAACCTCAAATATTTGGTGACTAAAATAAAACCATCCTAGTAGGAGGATGAAGTTCAGCTCCGAAGGGAAACTGGAACTCAATACAATACCTCAGACTGCACGAGGCAAATAACAGCACTCCTGTTTCTAAAAGAAAACCCTCTTTTGGGGGAACAAATTAATTCATGTTCTCCTCTTGAGGTCTACACCAAACAGTGGTGACCCTTTTGATGGTGTGGGCTTGTGCACTGCAGGGTAAATCACGCTTTGCTCCAAGCAGCAGTGAATCCTGTGCGGTGCTATCAGACAGCAGGGATATGGGAGCAGGGGGATGAATGTCTGCAGCTGTGAGCTGGCTCAGGCTCATGTGTGACATCCCATAGCAAAGGTCTGTGCCTATTCTTCCTCCATATCTTCTGTCACCAGCAGCATCAGGTTGTCTTTCACATCAGTTTCCCTCGTTTCTGAGAGGGAACTAAAATTCTACTAAAACCCTTAAATCTGAGCTCAGAATAAAATATCAAACAAACCTGATTTCAGTTGTCCAAGTCTGGTCCCTGTGCCCCCACAGCCTGGCATAAAGTGGGGAGTGTAGTGGGACTGCTTCCCTGGGGCTTGGTCAGGGTACTGAGTGTGGTCTGGAGGTGGGGAGTGTGGTGGGACTACTTACCTGGGGCTTTGTCAAGGTACTGAGTGTGGTCTGGAGGTGCTGGTGATTTAAAATGATCCACTTTTCTGAACAAGAAGGGGAGCAAGAAATAGTTTTAAAGCCCCATTGCTAAAGAATTGAGCTCTTTGATATAATATGACAAAGCTTTTGGCTTTCAAGAAATACCAAGAAGTGTCTTTAATCCCTGAACTTCTGATACCCCAATGAAAACTCACCCGTAAATGCAGCCACAGCCAGAGCCTTTCTTCATTCCCAGAGGCCTGGATGCTGATTGAAAGAATTTGGGAAGAGTCTCATATTCTTTCCTTTTACAACTTAAAATAGACTGAAGAGATTTTTTGTTAAGGTTAAAAAAAGAAAAGAAAAAAACAATCATAGACTGATATTTCTTTTTTTATGCCAAGTTTCAGCCTGGAGAAAATTTTATGGCTGAGTTCTAATCCCTCCCAAACCCTGGTTTATAACAGAAATGCTGACACAATGATAACTACAGCGTTACGAATGCTGGCGCTATGATATTTATTGCTCCCTAGTGCCAGCAGGGGTTAATCCTTATTAAATGCATTCATTTTCTGGCCTTGTGGAGAACGGATCTTTTAGTGATCAGGCAGAGTATGGGTCCCTAGTAGCGTTAATGGAAGATATCACCCAAGACATAGTAAGTGAAGAGTCTTTAAGGGGGCTACTGTAGGTGTTTTTGAGGATTAAGTGGTCTTCTCTGGAGGCTTGAGTTCAAATCCAGAGTGTCTATATCCAAGAAGTGTCTTTGCTGCAACAGAGCAGCACACTCTGAGAACTGTGTTCTTTTCAGCATCAAGTAAGGGTATGAAGGGAAACACGACATTATCATCTCTTTCCACAGAGAGCAGTGGAACAGATCCCACAGATAGGAATTATTCATCTCTGTCACACCGGCATATACAAAATCCTCTTCTACACTGAACTGTCCTGTTTAACAGTGTTAAAGCTGAGGAATAACCAGATCCCAGTTAAATATCTGCCAGCTGATCCTTCTATTATTTACCGGAGAAAGAGAAACATACAGTTTAATTGCATTCAAAAGTCTTTCACATCCCATCCTCATAAACATGTATTTTAGCAACAAAAGGAACTGCAAATCTCCCAGAAATTTTTCCATAAAGCTATGTGGGATGATGGGTGTTCTCTTCCCAGGGATTTACACACTGACATGGTGTTGTGGTATTTGTATGATAAACTGAACAAGCATGAAGGGAAGTTGCAGATTTAGTTTTGAAGAGAGGAGGATACAGTGGGCATTTTCCTCATGCTCTGGGTTATCCGGTATGAGCCTGAAATCACCTGCCAAGCTTTCAGACTTAAAAGTCAGTCTGCAGAGCTTCAGCATGGGGGTTGCTGGCTATGAAAAACTCATTGCAGGACAGAAGGAGTGAGCATGCGTGCAAAGTTCAGGATGAGTTCAGTGAATGATCACATTTTCCCCACAATAATAAATACTTCTATAATTTATAAATGCCTCGAAAGGCTGAGATATGTGGGGGATGCAGAATCAAAGTGTCTTGACAGGAGAGAGACAAAGGAATGAGCCCGAGAGTGAGCTGCCTACTAAAATTCCTCATCTCTGATTTGTTTCTTTTAGAACTTGTCCCCAGAGAAAAAGCTGCACTTTCTAGAGAGGCTTAAACAGTAAAAGAAATCCTCTGGGCTTGTGAACAGCCAAGGAGAGTTTAAAACCCCTTCAGTTTGAGCACAGAGCTGAAGGGCAATGCTGAAGGTTTTCTTCTGTTTGCTGACTGTTCTTTAAAATAGGAGCAATGAGACAGAGACAAAAGTAAGGTTTTTTATAAAGGAATTAAAATCACAGGTATGTTTTCATCATTCCAATGTTCTGCTTTGCTGCAAATCTCCAGTCAAAGAAAAACAAAGTAATTTTCATCAGAAGTACTTAAAACAAACCCAAGGCTTTCAAGAGATCAGAAAGCTGTGTCTTCGGGGCTGGGAAAAACATGTTTCCATTAAAGAGATGTATTGAGAGAAAAGGGGTAATATCCATTGCCTTAGTATTGGAGAAACTGGAAAGGAAAATAAAAGCAGCTTTATTGTTGTTTAAAATATCCACAGGGCAAAATACAAAGTCATGACCTCCTCCAACAGATAGAGAATAGGAAAACGCTCGTGTGAAGAAAACAGCCACTGGAACGGTCAGAAAGGTGCCTTTGACAACAAGGCAGGAAAGAATTGTTTCCTTTTGTCCTTCTGTGGGGAAAAAACAGTTGTGTGTGGGACCATGGACTCCAGGGAAGCAGATCAGACCGAGCCCAGGACTGCAAGGTCCAGAGCATCCCCAAAGCCTACTGATTTTTAATGGGAGCTGTGGAAGGACCGGCACAGTCAGACACAGCCCCTTCACATCTGGCCTGTCCACTGCACCATCCAATGGGAAAGATGGTTTGGGCAAAGGTGAGCACAAGGCAGATAATGAAATTTCCAGCATAGAGGAATGATTAAAATGGGGAAGGAACAGTATTAAATCCTATTGAAGTGTTTGCAGGGATGTCAACAGCTTCCATGGCCTTCTCTGCAGAACGGAGAGGACAACTCAGAGGTTCATTCCTTACCTCTAGGGTCTCTTAGCCTCATCTGGCTGCTAATTTGTTCTCTGCCTTCATTCTGAAGGAGGATTGAGCTCTACAACTGGAAGAAACGTTTTCTCACCCATTAGCCATTTGACTGAGATAGATCCACACAGAAATCAAACCCAGCCTCTTATCATATGCCCCACCACCACAGAGTGGTCCAAGACAGCTTGTTACAGCTTTGAAGTTAGCAGCATAAGTGAGCCAGGTCTTTTTATAAGGTTGCATGTGAGGTTGTCAGAAGAACGAAACCATTTGCAGATGGCGGAGTGATAAAGATGGTACAGTATCTCAGTGTCTCACTTGTGTTTGCCCCTCATTTCCTTGGGAAGAGAAGGAAAAAGGGAGGAGGGAAAGGAAAGTAAAAAGGCAGTGGAAGGAAAGAGAAATGAAATTCCTTTGACAGCACAGTGTTGAAGGAGTAAGTGAGATTTCTGGCAAAACCACCAGGACTCTGAAGACAAGCTGACTGCTGCGGTATTTATTACTTTGCTTTCATGCAACCTCTGACATCAAGGACTTGGTTAGTGACTGATTTTTGTCAGAATAATGCTGCAGGAACTGGAAGTGACAGATGATTTTTTTTTGGACATGAAGCCTGTGTATAATGGCATGAGAAAGAGGACATAAAAATGTCTGCCCTGAAGCAGCTTAATGTGGCCCTGGAGAGCAGAGCTGTTATCACTGCTTACTGACGCAGTCACAGCAAGAGAAACTGTTACCGAAGAACCCTACTGAAGGCAGACAGCTCAATGTGGGGAAGGTTTTCTATGAGTGTGCTCCCTTATCCCAGCCTTGTGGAGGTTGGGATAGGCAGGAGGAAATCAGGCTGAGGAATGAACCTCCAGAAATGAAATAGAAAACGTCTTTATTGTGTTAGGTCTCTCCTCTGTATTGCAATACCACAAGAGCACATGCAGCAGCGAGAAGCATGTTGAGCTTGATGCACGCTGCTTGGGCTTGTGGCAGCAATTGATGCAGAGCACAATATCTCTTTGCTTATTCTTTTGTATTCCTGAGCACAGGGCATGGAGAGTAAAAGGACACTGGTGTGCCTGCCAGGTGACTGCAGCTATGCACAACCCCACAAACCTTCTAGAAGAAACATTTCCAGACCAGCCATAGGATTGTATAAGCTTGTGTACAGCTGACTTTTCAAATAGTAGTTAGTACCTGATTACTACAGAGCATCCAGGATTATGTGAATGTAGAAAGCTGGGGAATAATTGCAGATGTGGGCTTGGAGAAACCTGGTCTAGTAGAAGGTGTCCCTTCCTGTGAAACTGGATGAGCTCTAAGGTCCCTTCCAACCCAAACCATTCTGTGATTCGATGTAGCATACAGTAGCGGAGGGTATTTTCAAAGTAAGTAATTGCTTATAGTGTTAACCACCTTTTCCTCATGTCCATATATCTTTGACATGTGGGAGTAACCTGCAGGTCAGTCTGGCTTGGGGAAGATACCTCTTCTGGTTTTGTTCCTATCAAAACCAGAGACACTGGCTGCAGTGTTCTGCAACAGAATGGTCATCTTTAAAGCTAGAGGCCAGTGTGACAGAAAGACACCACAGTCCTCTCTGGGTATCTCAGCCCATTTCTCTGTGTTGTACAAACACGTTTCTGCTTTGTTTACACCTCAGGCAGTGCAGTCATGCTTGCTTTCTGTGGGAATATTGTGTGGTGTACAGTTGGTGCTTCTATATTTTGGTAGAAAAAAAGGCAAAATCTTTCCAGACCCCAAACTATGTTTTTATTAAAATCAGATTTTGTTCTGACTTGCCTAGTACTGGCTGGACATTGAGATGTGGGCTTTATTCAAGGCATAAATCTGCCTGAAAAAGAGACTGGACAAAATGCATTGTGGCTACTTGTATTGTAAGTGTAGAAGAACACCTTCCTGAATGGTAGATGCAACTTATTAGCCTAGGGAAGTACTGTCGCTATCAGGCTATAGATTACTCTGGGTTGTGCTGAATTCCTTTTGTTACATAGAGAAGGAAAAATAAGCAACTACTAACTCTCGAAACATCTGTACGTCTGAGGCCTTGAGTGGGAATTTATAATGCATACATTCTCCAAGAATGTGACAGGATTTCCAAGTACTGGAAAAGCAGACCCTGCGAGATGCTGTAAATTAACCCACGTGTGGAACCGCCGGCTCTGTCATTCCTGTTCATTGTCTCATTTCAGTTGAATTGACAAGGCAGGATTTCTCCCTGGATCTCTGTATGTTACATACACCTGTCAAGCAGGAGCTTCAAGCCAACCCTGGGGAAACGTCTTGAAAAGACACTCCTGCAATACCAATGAACCCCCCATCCACGGCAGGCTGATTCTTTAATAGAATCATTGATTTAAGAACACACTGACCAAACAGCTGTGATTTGCACAGAGTGTGCTCTAGGGCTGAGTGTGATAATGCCCACGTTTGGACCTGCACCTCCTCTTGCACACCCACAAGTGAGGGCAGATCTCAGCAGACAACAAAAGGCACTACCCCACTGCAAAAGTGGTATGAAGAGAGGGCAAAGTCCCCTCGGCAGGCAGTGGCTGGTATGATTGCACCAGTACATTGGCCTGAGGGAAGCAATAAGCGTTTCTGAAGGAGCTCTGGCTTTCAACTATGCAAAGTTCCAAGCCACTAAGATTTTATAGTAACTCTCATGAGTGTTGCTTGTATCTCCTAGACAATATTGCAATGTTTTGGCCCCACTGCTCAACTAAGACCCGGGTGTACAAAGCGCATCCATGAGCAGTACTCAATGGAGCTGCCATACACAGCCCACAGGTTGCTCCAAGCAGCTGGTCCCCTGACTTCTTTCTCCTAAGGGTTTCAGGGACTCCACTTGGCGCTGCTCTGAGTCAGACCAGCTTCTCCTTGGCATGGGTGTGAGTAACAAGGGCACGGGGAGCTCATGCAAGAGGCTTGGTGTTCAGCTGGGACAAGGGGAGACCCGCTCCCCTCCTCTGGAGGTGTGGAGTCACTGGGTCTGCACACGAACCTCTCTAAATCCTGTCTGCTTGCTCAGGAATGTGGATACCAACTCAGCTAATGAGCTCATGAGCTAATGAGGCAGATGAAGTGTTGCTTTGTGCTTCAGAAAGAGCATCTTAACCCCAGCAGGACTCCACTGACTGCTGTTACGCAAAAAACCTCTTGTTTGCTTTGTATGAGACGGGAGGATTCGGGTGATGGTTTAAACTGGGCTAAAATGTGTCACTGGCTTCTTTCCCTTTTTATTGTACTTTTGCAATGTGTGCTGGCTCCTAACTTTACAAACTGTTTTTCACAGACTCCTGATCAAAAAATAAGCATATTTGGGCAGTTTAAATTTGTTCTTAGTAAGTGGAAAGATTTACTAAAACAGGCCTGATGTGATGACTTGGGAGGGATTATTCACCACTGATGCCAATATATTCCAGACAGCTTGAAGAATTAAGCACTCTGGGTGTTGAAAGCAAGCTGAATATCTCCTATAACTTGTGCTGAGGAGAGCTTTTGTCTGCAGGGAGCGAGAGCATCAGGAATCCAGGGCAAGCCAAGGGACTGCCTGGCAGGTGGAGGCAGGTAAGACCTCACTTTGCATTTTTAGGTGAGCTTTTCAGATGGTGAAACCTGTCTGATGAAGCTGTGGGGCACAGCACAGTGTTGATGAATGGTGTTCTTCACCACCGCGTTCCTCCCAAGTGCTGCTGTCATTCACATCGTGTTTTATTCTAATGTGTGTTGTATCCCAGGTGTCAGGAATTTTCCCTTGACCCTCTTATGCTGCTTGTGCTTCCCCTGCTCTATAAGGAAAGAGATTTAACCACTTATAAACAGAATTTGCTAACTGTTTTTAATGGCTGTCTCTCAGATGGGAAAGGAATCCCAAGGAATTACAGATGCTCCCAATGGATCTATGCACGCAGGTAGCACTGGTATAAGTCAAAGCAGAGTCCTGGCAGGATGGCACATCCTGTGAGAAGGGCTTTCCAGTGAGATCATTCAGACATTGATGTGTTGAGAAACAGGCAAAGGGAATTCCAGGACTTATTCTGCAGGATGAGGCATGGCCAAAGCTGGAGTTGGTGTAGGATGCTTTTTGGTAAAACAGACATGCTCAGTTCCATTTGATGTGTCTGCCTGCGTGTGAGTGCTCTGCAGAAGGCAGAGGTCTCAACTTATATCAGGGCCATGTCCTCTGGTCATTTTTCCTAAATGAGTGTTTTCCCAGATCAATGGACAGCTGGCAAGCAGCAGGGAGCTTATTTTCCAGTATTGCTGGCTTTCTTCCTCATGTCCACCTGTGAAAATGTAATATAGGCTGTTAAATACCTCTAAAGATGAGCTTGATATATTACTTTTGCTGTAATAGCTAAAAGAATGTTATAGTACTGTAAATGGAAAGATTGGTAATTGAATGGTAATTGCAAATGAATAGACTCATCCAATGACAGAGCCTTGAAAATCCTTTGTAGACCCAGTGTGGATCCTGATTTGTTTTACTTACGTTAGAAATTAGTCTGTACCTACTCAATTCTATGCATATACATGAGCTTGTGTGATCTGCAGAAGGGTGTTTGCTGAGGAGACTGAAGAAAGTTCCTCTTGGCATGTCCTTTTGTGTGACATAGCTGGTGATCGAAGCACAGATTCCAAATCTAGTTTAATATCTTTCCTTCCACGCTTACAAAAAGAGTGGACAGCATGAGGTGCTCAAGCTATTGCTCCAGCAAAGAAGTTCTTCGCACCAAACACATGGATTTCCTTTTTCTCTTGTTTCTGGTGTGTTTGTGAGGGTTCCATTCAAAGATGTCTTGACTACAAGGAATAAGAGTGAACTGTACGATAAATCCTTTGACATCATTGGTTTGCTTTCTGGTTTTCCCTGTAGGATAGTCACCTTTGAAACCAAGGCCTGCAAAGTTTCAGCTTGGGAAGCAGTGCCAATTCCAAGTCTGGAATCTCATTTCTGCTACACACACAGTCACCTGTGTTCAAAGTTAGGGGCTTGCCGGTGCTTCCCTAGAGCTAAACACTAGCCAGGAAAGTTGGGATCCAGATGCCCTTTTTACACACAATCTTTTTCATCACTATACAGCATACAAGGATGTCAAGTTCATGACTTACAGTCCAGAGAACAGGTACAACTCATGGAATTTTATGCTAAACTGCCATTCCCGGTATTCTTCATTGGTGATGTAGCCTCATGGTGCATGGTGGATAACAGGCTGCCAGGGGCAGGACCTTTAGGACTCCCTCTTTGGGAAGTAAACACTTCAGTGGAGCTGGGCCTGGCCATAACTGTTGGATCTTCCTCGCTCCTTCTCTTGTGAACATTAAAAACCTTTATGGGCTTTGCTTACAGCCAAATTACTTTGTTCTACATTATTTCTTTGTAAGAAGCTATCCTGGCTGGAAGATCTGGTTCACATTTGTCCACTACATAAAGCATCTCAGAAGGCAGTAAATTGTACAGCTAAGTCCCTGGTGGTACGAGACAATCAGCCTCTTCCCTCTGCCCCATCCTTAAGTATTCCTGGAACTACCTCACTGCAGGAAAATGAATTGGCTTGATCCATATGAGGCAATTCCAGCAGGGAAAAACCATACTCAGCTGAAAGATACATTTTAGCCTTTGGATATAATTTCAACATTCAAGATAACCATTCCTTTGAGGGGCTCTAACTATAAATCCCAAAGTGCCCACAAGGAGTTGGGTGGAAGCCAAAAATGCCAAATCAGAGGGAAATAATTGTTTTCAAATGGAGACAAACCTGCAAGGTCGGCAGAGAACAGAGGGGCTGTGCTGCTGAATGGAGATAGCCATGGAACTCAGGGCTGCGAGCACTGTACACTAACCAGAGCCTAGCATCTCCACAGGGTGTTCAGCTGCTGCAAGCGCAGAAGGGGACTGGTCTGCACTGGTCTAACTCACATGGCAGAAATGATATTGTAAGAGAATCTAAAGACATGGGGTTTAGACAGAGTGTGTGCTGCTAATGCTTTGGCTAGTTCTGGTTTAGTTTCCAGAGGTGAAGAAACGACATAAATTATTGCAACGAATATAACTTGACAGCTTGGTCTGGGGGTTTCTGTGTCATTATGAAACGTTGTTTGAGACTGTGGCAAGGCAATACAATAATTATACAGTCAAGAATGTCTGAGGATGAAGGATCCTGCAAGTAGGGGTTTGCCACTGGTGTTGGTCTGGGTTCCTTTGTACCCTGGGCAGATGCCTATGCAATGTGGGAACATGCTGCAGGAACACCACTGCTTTAGAAACTGCAGTTGCAAGCCATGGAATCAGCTTGAGGGAGCCTGGTGATTACTTTCTAAGGACATCTACATATAAAAGAAGGTATGCCTGGTGGTATAAATCAGCATAGCTCTGCTGACTGCAGCATAGCTGCATCCATCTACTCCAGCTGAGCATCTGGACAAAAGTACTTAGGCAGCACAGAGGACTGAAAACTACCAGAACACCTTTAAAGCTAATGTGCCAGCAAGCAAGAGAGGCATTCAGCTGCAGTGGAGTAGGCTTCTTTCATCTGTGGTAGTTCAAGCAGAAAAGTGAACTTTAGATTCTCACCATTTTACTGCATCTGTTAAAGCAGTATTGGCTTTCAGCAATGAAATGAGTACTCAGGCCAAGTGTCTGTGCAGAATTTTGGGCACTCCATGAATGGATAAGATTTCAATTGCAGAAACAAGAGAAACTACCAGACATAAATGCACCACGTATTACATTTAAGGGAAGACAGTGAAGCGGGCAGGTTACACCGTGGGAATAGGCAGCAGCTGGTGGCTGACCCTGGTGTTATGATTAAGTCATCGAGGAGGCCACAGAAAAGTGAAGAACATCAGTAAGTAAAGGCAGCCTGCCTTTAGAAATCCAGGAGGGCTGGTCTGTGGGATAGAACAGAGAACCACTAAGAGCTGGGCTTGGGCTCCAAGCCGCGTCCCTTGTTCCCAAGCAGACAGAGTTGGCAACAGCCTCTATCACTCTCTGGTGGCCCCTCGGGCCAGAACAAGGAGGTATATTGGCAGCCCAGTGAGGGAACAGCAGCCAGCTCCCCTTGCCAGAAATCAGGTTGCTGAGGAAAAGGCAAAAGCAGGGCCCCTTTGATGCAGCAGGCATGAGGAGATGCACGGAAAGGACCTGTGACCGTGCCACTGGGATACGAGGCTGGAAAAGCCCAGGCCAGGTGGGACTCACCAGTCAGACGCCTGCTGATCCAGTGAGCGATGCCGGTTGTCCTTGCTGCTGGCATGCAGGCAGAGCCGGGTGCTGGCACAGCCTCGGATGTGAGTCACTTTCCCACCTGGCCAGAGCAGAGATTTCCTGAAGACATCTGTGCTTCAGCAGCTCCTGCGCCTGGAACGGGCTGCGGCTCTGGTTTCCCCATGCTCAGGGCTCTCTGCATATGGCTTTTCTCTTTCTACTGCTGCTCTGGACAGGCCTCCCGCTCATCCTTTCACTTCATTAAAAGGGCCTCAGCCCCTCCCCCAGCATCTTTAAAGACAGTGCTGGGAAAGACAGCAGTGACAGGGGTGACAGGCAGAACTGGAGCAACTACTGCACCCTTCCACTTAAAGCCCCTGCAATTACCTCCTGTCTAGGTGGGAATCTCTCCCAGTGATTATCTGGCTCTTCTGATTTTCATCAGCTGGAGAGCTGCATCTTTGGGATTATCCTCTCAGCATCTTTGCTTACCCCTTAATGTCACAGGCTTTGGCCGGCTAGTCCAGTTATAGCTTCACTCAATTCCGGCCTCATCCTCCTGCAAGAGTAACTCACAAATAAAGCAAAGTGGGAGTTGCCATGTTAATGTGCTCTCCTCGAGCCCTCAGGGAAAGGTCCTGGACATGATTTCTTCCGCTTGGATGGAAAGAGGAATTTCTGTTCGAGCCTCCATGAAATTGCAGTCTTCGTTTTCTCTTTTATGAAATGTAAAGCAAAATAAATATTACCTTAGAGTCTCTTATTCGTGTTGCAATAAAATGAGACACTTCCTTGGAAACCACTTTTAAGACACAAGTCTTGTAACGTTCATATTTATTGGAGTGGAGCTCGCAGCTGACCTGAGGTCTGGAGGGTTTGGAAGCAATGGTCTATGTGCACTTCCAATTCTTTCTGTCCTTCTCCAGCACACGAGGTGCAAAACTGGTCAGTTATTCAGAGACTTCCCCACCCTTCATAAGCTCGTGTGCTCATATATCTCTCATGGTACATAAAGAATGACATATTGCAGTGAATCTGCTAAGAATAGCTTATAAAATACATCATTATATGAATCAGCCTCATTAGAAGCCTCCTTCTCTCATGATTTAAAACAGACATGGTACTTGCAGCAATGGAAACCAGGGCCTTTTTTCCCCTCTCTCCTGCTGGCATGTTGTGCTCCACCAAATGTTGAAACAGGAGAAAGTAATTCTCTGAACTCAAGGCCAGAAGTAGAAAGCAAGCACTGCATTACTCTGATGCCTCTCTGGCATAATGAAGGCCTTGGGTGCTTCCCTGGATATGTGGCTTTCCAGCTTCGTTAATAAAATATTATGTTGCTCTTCTGAGCAGCACAAAGCCGCATTCATTTCATTCTCCAAACCCCCTGACTCAGGGCCCTCTAACACCTCACAGTCAGCATCCTCCGCCATCACAGGCTTTTTTCCCCCAGCTGCTGCTGTGTTTATGAAGGGGATTACACGACACGGTGCCTGTGATAGCAGGAGACAGGGCTGGGTGACCCACGAGGCCTCTCTTAGTCCTATTTTATGCAAAGACTGGTGCACCAGGTGCTGCAGGGCTCAGACCTTGCTCACATTGCTTGCATGCTGGTGCAGCCACTTGCCATTCGCTCAATGGAGCCAGTGTTTTACCTTAGACAAGACCACAGCAGATGGGATCCAAATGACACACAGAGATCACAGCAGTGCTGGGCTATGGCCATATCACGGAGGACACATGGTGGAAAAGGGATGGCTCTTTGCTCCAAAGCAATGACATAAACTCTTGCACTCCCATTTGCTCTCGGCATGTTGCAGAGGTCACTGACAAACTGCTGGTGCAGCAACATTTTAATGCTTCTCCCTTGTCACTTCAGCATCAGAGAATGTTTCTTGCTGTTATTTCTTTAATACCAGTGCCAGCACACACCCTCCACAGCATGTTTTGCCTTATGAGCCTCTGGCTCTGAATCACACTGGTTTTTTAATCAGTTGTGATAAGTACAATTACTCAGCTATCCTTGGTTGCTCTGATCTCTTAATGCTCCCAACCATGTAACCCAAGCCTTGCGTTGTGGGCTTGTCACCAAAGAGCCTTCTTGGCTGAACACTGCAGTGTTTCTGTCTCCCACCCAAGATTTTGGGTCATGGACCGCACGAGGAGCCTTGTCACGATCAAGACATCATGCCTTTGATGTCAAGCTGTATTTATCTTGAGCTTACTTGTTTACTAGACTGCTTTGACTAGGATGCTAGGATGGTCAGAGGCTGCGCTGAATAAGTCAGAGAGAGATGGGCTGTGTGTCCTGCAGCTGCACTAGGGAAGGAAGGTCCTTAAGGTCTCTCTTGTACCCTGGACATCATCTATGTTTTTATCAGTAGCAAATACAAATCCCTGATTTGCCTTCTGCCATAGTTGGGCTGTTCCAGCTGGTGACCAGCCGATGTCTAAAGATGAAGGAGTGTTTGCACGTACTCTGCACCTTACTCTGGCGGTGGCATTTCAGGGCAGAGAACAAGCACATTTCCTCTCTGTTTCTAGACCTGATCATCCTTTCCCACACATTTGCCTCATTTGTCATGATTTGGAGGAATTCTCTTTAATAGCAATTCACATAACCTTTGCATCACTGCTGGTTTGCCACTGACAGAAGCGGGTTTACATTTCTTTATCACTCACTTTGTTTATCAATAACTGCCTTACAAGACACGCTGCGTTTTAGCTGTGATTTTTGCCCTGGGACTCAGCATCCTTGTAATGCAAGTCTTGCCTCCTGTCCTTTGGATTTGATGGGGAGGATCTGGTTCCCAAAGCTGGGATTTCACAGCTGTGGTCTGACCGGCTTCCTATCAGCACATACAAAAGAAGTGAGCGCAGCGCAACAGCTAAATACCCACTTCAAACTTCAGACGTCTCAGCTGGAACAACTGTTGCGGTTTGAAGTTGTTTTGTTAACTCCTTTGGCTAATTGATAACATCTGCATCTCACCAGCCTTTCCTTGTGTCTCAGGCTACTTCCAAGGAGATTGGATAGATAATACTGGGGCAGATCTCAGTTTCTGCAGGAGCGATATGTCGTTCCGCTTTGAAAAGTTGTGTGAGAACAGGGAGACGTCTTCAAATAATGCCTCCTTTATAACGGCTTCTTTCACACAGTCACAGAAACAAGCCCAGAGACACTAATAAAGCCCCATGCGATTCATTTGGCATTTCTCTCGTGATCATGTTCAGATAAAAGAACTTCAGATTTCACACTTCTTTTCCTTCTGTTTTTCCCTACTGCAATTCCCAAGTTTGAAATTTACATCTGGGCTTTAAAATATGGGAATTAGCATCTATTTTTCATCAGTTTTCTTCGTATTACAATAGATGGATCAGGAACGGGTATACGTGATATTGTAGTAAATAAAATCCTTGCATTCAGGTTCACTCTTGAAGCCTGGTAATACGCAGTGACACCATATAGGTCCCAAGGAGACATTATGGTTGTAATGGAAATATCACATATCTCATATCCCAGGCCTGATATATCAGCTCAGCAATAAAAAGAAACAGGATATTTGCAACTATATTTTAACAGGGATTTTGCTGTTACCATGAGAACATGGATTACTTAGAAATTTTGGTGAGAAAACTCTTTAATGGTTTCATCAATGTCCAACCCCAGGAGATTTCAGTTCTTTCACTGCTATTGAAAGACCTATTAATGTAGTGAAAACCAGAAACGCATGTGTGTGTTTCGCTGGTGTCTTACTGTACATCTCAGACTTAGTCTCAGTCCATGTCAGATGGTTCCTTCTATCATCTTTCAGGATTCCCAAGATCAGATGTGGGTTATGCCTAGAGACACACGTCCGCTAAGAACTCCTCACAGCTTGACATCTTCCCAGCTTTGACTAGGGAGAGGTTCCCTCCATCTCCACTTCCCTCTGGCTCTTGGGATGGTTAATGCTGTTAATGAGCAAGGCTTGAAATGTCTGCAGGCTCTATGATGTGCAGTGAACCAGGCTAAGCCAAGACTTGAAGGCTTGACGTGGCTCAGCCAGCCAGAAAAGCCTTGTGAATTTCCTTGTAAAAGGAATTTCTTAGGATTCAGGGAGACTTGTATTACATAATCCTTTGAAAACAACATCTGACACAGGCTATCCCCTTTACAAAGTCCCCAACAGAACCTCAAGATGCCATAAGCACTGTTATTGTTGCAACTCTCTTTGTGCCCTTTCAGCATCACTAGCATCCACAAAAGAAGTTAGACCAATTCCCAAACACAGATCTCATAACCACCTAATGCAGGCTCAACACATTTGGTCTTAATCTGAGTGCCTGGACTGGGATGAGCTCTGCAGGGCTGTAATAAAACAAATATTTTGCTGCACTGAGAATGGCTCAGTGAAAGGTTCAATATCAGGTCAGCGAGTTCTTCAACCGCGTTTTGTTAGACATGGACCATGTCTTCATCTAAGGAACAGTTACAGCTCCATAGCAGCTGGTGGAATGGAAGTGATTTAGACCGCTTGCTTGCTTGAAATGCTGGATTTGGTCAGTGTTTGAGGGCAGTGGGCACAGCCCCAGCTTCCAGAAAGAGACCCCAGTAGTGAATGAGGGACTTCCTGTGGTGTTCCCTTTCCTTTGCCTGCTCAATTTGGATTACTTACAGAAATAAAGGGAACAAGCAGCCCTGTTGCACAGACTAAGCCCAGGTGAGTTACTGGGAGCTCCTTAACCGCTGGCGCTATAGGGAGAGCTCTTTCAATTGCTTTTTTGAAGCAAACCTGAGCCACCTGTTCTGCCCTCTTAGAGCAGGGAGAAAAGGAAGTGATTCACAGGTGTAGTATAAAAGGGAAGCAGAACTGCTTGGGAAGGGACCTTGCCTTTCTGCTGCAGGGTGAGACAGAGCTTAGAATGTCAGCGACTGGCTGCTTTGTGTTGCTACGTGACTGGGGCAAAGAGAGTATGGACATCAGAAGAATTTGTGAAGGTCAGTAGCTTTACATTCCTTCTTAATCATGTCATCAGTATGCCATAAATGAATGAAGAAGCCCATCTCCCTGCCAGGTGATTTCAAAAGCCTTTCCTATAGAGAATGTTACTATACTAAAGTTTCTGGTAACCCTACATTTATTTTTTTGTCACCTCTCTTGTAGCTGGGTGCTGCTGTAGGGTCAAGATAGTGCCCTTTCAATTTAGTGAGAATAGATTATGAACCTTAGAGATAAAATTCAGCTCTTTAGGTGGTAGTTCCTTAGATTGAACTGATTTATCAAGTGGCTTTATTAAAGACTGATACTTTCCTTGTTTGAGAAGTGGTTCATCTTTTACCCAAGTATGCAGATAGCTACTGAATGGTAGCTCCATTGTGCCAGTTAAAAGCACCTTTCTCATTTCTTGACTCATACCAACCCATAGAGAGCCGAGAGGTTTGAGAAAGTTCATGAAGAGGACTATGAGGGGAGCTGGAAATAAATGCAGGGGGTTTGGTTCCAGGTCTTAGACCTCTGACTAATTAATTACTCACTGATGTGAATTGGTCTTCAGAAAGATCAGCCATACCCACCACAGATTACCTCAGTTCAAAGTGAGGGTATCAGATACACACTTGCAGACCTGTGTCAGCAAGGAAGCTGTTGTGTGCTCACAGCAGAAGTGGATGATGCTCTACACCTGGGCCTAGAAGTTTTACTACTCCTTTAATTTAGCAAATGCATTCACTGTAATTTCATGCTTCTTGCTAGAGCCTGGCTCTTCATGTTCAATGAGAACAAGAGAACTTACTGATAAGAGAAGTTATTAATAAGAGAACTTATTTACTAAGATACTCCAGGGAGAGAAGAAGCTTTCTTGGTTGGATTTACTGCAAAAGTCCTAATCTGGGATGTATTTTCAGGAGAGAACTTTTAAGGAAAGATGGATCTAATATGTATTTTTTGTTCTGTGCCTGCCAGTGGAGAGGTTGATGTGTTCTGTCCTTATAGGAGCTGGTTAAGTGAAAGTATTTCTTTATGGCCATTGCCACTTATCCTTTCATTTTGGAGCAGCACTAATCTTTCTCCTTTTAGGGTGTGTCAGTACTTTTACAGTCTATGATAAGTTGCCCTGCATTGAAGGGTTTACAACCATATGTATATTTCTGATTTTTTGGGACACATACAGAGCATGTTAAAAACCAGAAGTCCATTGTTCAATCAATCAAGTTAATCCTGGTGCTCCTTGATAACTATAGCTATCGCATTTCAGAGTGATTTTATTGGATATTACTGGGATTACTTGTAGTAGCCACTCAGTCTAGACAGGAGTTTCTATTACAGTGAACACAGACAAAAGGGTAAGAAATATTAATGCCCAACATCCATTAACCATGCACAAGCTGCATATCAGGGAGTGGATCCTGTTCACTTGGCTGTGGTTCCCCCTCTCTTTTGTATCTCTCTCAGGAGGGCACTGGCTTTTTCTTAATTAAAAAGAAACAGGTTGCCTTAATAAAGGGAGTCTGGGGGGAAGAGCTGCTTGAGAAGAGCTTTGAGAGAGCTATGTCATTTGGAAGTCAGATCCTTTGAACTGTCCCAGTATGGGAAGGTCCAAGCGTTTTGGCCCAAGAGCTGTCTTCAGAATGGCTTTCTCTTGACCTTTCTCCAAGATGGGAGCAGGGTTATGGTGATCTAGCTTATGAATAGCTTGAAGTTGGATCTCTGAGGATCCTGTTGCTGCAAGAAATGTGGTGAAGTTCATTTCAAGACTGTCATCAGGGCTGGGTAAAATTATCCTACCTGTTGTCTCTGAAACAAGCCCACTTAGAATGACAAGCACTCCGGGAATGCTGCTGCTTGACTAAATGTAATGTGGCAGTGGCATGTAGTTCCCACCACCCCCTATGAGACAAGTCTGCTGAATTAGGACAGTTGGCTGATTAAAATTAGGCCTCTTTAACAAGGCACTGAGTGAGGTGGCAAAGTTAAACTCTAAAGCATTTCAAATTCTCATTTTATGCTACTCCACGTGTTCAGATTCGTAACACGTGGGCAAACATTGCAAGGCTGCCTAGACCGTGTGTTGTGTTATTTATTGTAGTTTGGATATGGTGTGTCCCTGACTGGTTTGTGTTGGAAGGGAACTTAAAGCTCATCCAGTTCCAACCCCTGCCATGGGCAGGGACACCTTCCCCTAAAGCAGCTTGCTCCAAGCCCCTGTGTCCAACCCGGCCTTGAACACTGCCAGGGATGGGGCAGCCACAGCTTCTCTGGGCACCCTGTGCCAGCGCCTCAGCACCCAACTGCTGTTGGTTGGCACAGCTCAAAAGTAGGTTTGGTGGCCCCCAGGTTTCCTCTCCAGGCAGAGGGGAATGAGCCATGTGGTTGGTTTGGTTTATTTTTCCTGTGAGGCAAGAGTTGTGTTTATATCCCTATTTTATGAAATGGAAATGTTACCGTCATGAAATTAAGGGCCCAGTTTATCAAACTGTGCAAGTACCTTATTATCTGGATTATATTAATCAGCAGTTATGTTCTTAATATAGTTATTAATGTATTAAATTCATAAAACCTCTGGAGCACGGCAGTGCAGTTAGGTTCCCTCAAATTTTAGGCTTTCCAATGAATATGTATTTCCTCTTGCTATGTATATGTTTATCCAGAAGCTGAAGGTCTGTTTGTCCTGATACACCTCCTCCCTTGGACTCTCACTGGTAACAAACCAGGTACTTCTATGTTGTTTCTCATAGCAGCATCAGAAAGAAGTGGGAAGCATAGATTTCTGCCCTCATTTCCAGGAAGATCACAATGAGTGGTGTGTTTTGCACCCTTATTTTGAATGCAAAGCCTTTTGGGTAAGTCCATGGTAGCAGCCTTCTCCATGCAGTCAATGGGTAGGCATAAGGTATTGCTTGGAGAGCAAGACCCACCCCTCCTTGCAATAGATTTCATGATTTTCCTGCAAATGTGTGCATTGGATGTGGCAATTCTTGCTGTGTCTTCTGCTGTAAGGTGGAGGATGATCCGAGGAAAGCATATGGTGTGCTGTTAGAGTCTGGGAAGAACAAGATCAGAAAGTCTCCCCTATGGAAACACTGCCTTTGTCCCGGGTGTTTTGCCAAACAGCATAACCTGGCTCTGTTGAGAGGGTTGAATTATTGCTGTATAGTTTTAAAAACACAGTATCAAATTATCCCTATAATTTGAGGCTGTTTTTTAATAAGCATCTTCTCTTGCTGTGGTTCCCTCCGGTTTAAATGTTCTCAACTTCTTGGTCAGATAAATAACAGCCTAGAACAGTGCTTCTAGGAACAGATGATGCTGGGTGATGCCTGGGGTTTCTGTGGCTTTCACCACCCTTAGGAGGCTTGGGTTTAAGTGTCTGCTCTTCAAGGAAACAGAGAGAGCAACTTGGGAAAGTTTTAGCTGAAACATCATTTAAGACAGTTCACAACCTCTCCTTTGATTATGGGAGTTGATGTGAGGATTTCTCTTTATTCTGAATATAACTGGGTTTTCTCGATCTGTGTACGCCTACCCATGGTTTTACTTTATTCTTTCATACTTTCCTCTGTCTTTGCTTCCTTGTTGCTCATCCATTCTTTCATGTCTCTGTTAATCTCACTGTTTCTACTTTGCTGTTCCACTTCCCAGTTCTGCAGTTCAAAATTACCTTGTCTAGAACTGTTCCAACCAGCCCTGGAAAAAGTCAACTCCTTGTCAAGGCCAAATGATGCTCTTGATCTAATGTGGAGATCACATCTCATCCCAAATGTTCCACTATTAAAAGGGACAACACTATAGAAATGCTGGAGGTGAGGGCAGGGAAGCTTGGAGGGGTGTGCCATGGAATGCCCCAGCTTCACTTGCTTCCACAGGGCTATCAACAGCTGAGGAAGGATGATGAGGTGTGAATGAGAGCTGAAAGAAGCTGTGCAGAGAACACAGCTCAATGTCTCAGATCTTGTGGAGACAGAACATGGGCTCATATGCTCTGGGTCTGCGGGATGTGGGATGCACAAACTCAAGGCCTGGGTTTTATTGTAGAGTTTCATTAAAACATACCTGGGGGTGGGAAAGTGCCTGGGCCTAAAGAGGCAGAACCGGAGAGGTCCTTACTATGGAGTATCCAAAAGTTTTTGGCTGATTCTCTCTGGCTTGTGAGGAAGGCTTGTGGCCTTTATGAGGCCACTGCTTTGAGGAAGCTGGAAACAAGGAGGTTTCTTCCTTGTGCCAGATCCTCTTTGATCCCTTCTCTCCTGCCTGCTGAATACCCTGTAAAGCCTGGCCCTGTGTTGTCAGTGGAAGGCAACCACCAGGAACCACCTGTAGCAATGTGGGTTTGTGGAAGATGACTTAAAATCCTGAGATTTCCCCTTTACTGCCCAAATTATGCCACTTGACCAATCCACTGCTGGACTGTGCTGTCACCTCCGCTCAGTTCCCACTTCCCAGCTGTGTAGATCAGCTCTAGGAAGCAAAATATTCTTCAGACCTGAAGGCAGTGAACTGCATTGATTTATGTGGCCTCTGTCTGTCCCATGAGTTCTTCCATACTCCATTACTTCCCAAATGCCACTTGGGTTCCTGCAAAGGGAGCAAGCAATGGGACAGTGTATTAGTGTACTAATGGCATTAACTTTGCATCAAGATGTGGGCACTTCGGAAGTTACAGGCTCTGAAGGAGGTGATAATCGTCAGTGGGAAAAGCTGGCTGATGTTTGTTCTTTGGCCATCTGGCTGGGAGATCCTGGCTGGACAACTTCAGGCAGTTTTAGAAAGACTGAAGATGTAGATGTTTAAATGGTAATTAATAACAGGTCTCATCTTGGGGATTCTCTTGGCAAAACTCTTGCTTTAACATAGGCTTTCAATAAAGCTTGGCCATCTTAAACTTGCATTGTAAGCAGAAAAATGCATTTAAAGTTTCAGATTTAGAATCTATTTCAGAGGTGCTTTGCCCCCAAAGCAAGTTTTTATTAACATTTGGTAGCTGGACTGATGGCTTCTAGGTAAAAACATGTCCCTTTTGTTTGCCGCACTTGCAGCTGTTGAAGTTCTTTGTCTTGCTTCATTGAAGTATCTTTTACCATCTCATAGGTATTACAGAGAAGGGGGAAAATGCCTCCAACATCACCAAGAGAACCTGATTTTAGTCTGTTGTGTGACTCCTTGTATTGATGTGGGAAGGATCTGGACAGACACCAGGGTGCTGGGGAGAAGAGGATGCTCTGTAATGCACACAGTAAATGGGATGGCCAAACACTCCACTGTGCTTCACAAACTATCATTAGGTATGTAGGCTGCAGGATGGCCAAGTTCACCAGGCTTTTGTGTAGGAGCAATGTGCCCCATATCCTTATCTGTTCTGTGACCAACCTGCCAGTACCAGGGCAAAGTGCTCCAATATATGTGTTGGGATGGAGGCTTCTTGTTTAAGGTGTGTATAAGGTCCTATAGAGATGGTAATGACTGTGGGTGGGAATCCTCATAGATGCAGTTGGGTTTAGAGAGATAAGCAACGGCAAAATAACCAGAGTAATATGGACTATTCAAAGAGAATAATTCAGGGGAAAGTGTGTTCACATATGAATTGAGTGGGTAAAATGCCTTTCTGGGATGTGGCTCATCCTATTGCCACGTTCCTGGATGCCTCTCACTTCTCTAGGAAGAAGTTAGCATAGGGACTAAAAGGAAATCAAAAAGGTAATCTCTTTCTTAACTAGTAGCTGTATCTCTTTACCGGCTTAGCACTTCTGGGGCATATATCCATGTAGGAACCCCAGTTGTAGCTCTTTTTATGTATATTGACTTAGTGGAGTGCAAACATGTTAAAAAGTTCACTTTCTCCTTTATACGAGTCTATAAAAAAGCTCTTAAAATGGAGTCATAGGGTTTCAATGAGACAAATGAATGATCAGCCGAGGCCTAACAGCCCTTCCCAATGGATTAGGTGCTGTAGTGTGAGAAAACTCTAGGATGCTAATCCGCCTGGTGTGTTTTCATGCCTACAGCGCTATGTAATGACACAGAACACAGTGATGCCTCCAAGTTATGATGGCATAGGTGAGGAGGATGCAGTAATAGGTATCACTTGTGATCCTTGAGTCCAGTTAAAACTCTGTTTGCAGAAGTCTCTAGGCAGTAGAGATTTCTTATGCATTTATGGGAACTTGAGTAAAACTAAACATACACACACTGGCTTGGAAAAGTTTCTAACAGCTCTTTGGACACAGTAACGTACAGATCTAATTGTAAACACATGCACAAGTAGATCAGTGTGTGTTTTCAATGCCTGCTTTTAGGAGGAGTAACACATTAACATATTTTCTGCGTTTTGCAAATGCACTGCAAAATCGCAGCCTAATAAACTTCACTTTATATGTTCTTCTAAACTGATGACACTGGTAGAAAACCTAGATGGTTTCCAGTTGGGATTCAGGAAGCTGTAAGACACAACAGAAGTGCTCATAATAGGACATTTCAGCACAAACTTGAACTCACACGGAGTTATCCGCAGTCAGTTCTCCAGTGAGGAATGGATCTGTTTACAGCGCTTCCTGGGGAAGGGATCGATCCCACTGCCAGAGCTGTAAAACACACATTTGCTGCAATAGCACAGAAGCAGGTCACAGCTTCCCAGAAGGAATCACTTACTGTACAGAGCTGCTACGCTTTAGTTCTGCGCACTTGGGAATCCTGTCCTGTCACTTAATGCAGGTGTGTGAGTGCTGTGTTTGTGTTCTGTGCTGGTTGCTGAGATCACAAACATGATCAGCACTGGGAAATGGAGGAGAACAAGCAGGTTAATTCCTCTCCATGTCTTTCTAGGGGTGGTATTGATTTTTTGGGGAGATAAAGAGCAAAACTGAAGGGTTTGAGCACAGCCCCCAGGATAGTGCTTTCTACAGGCTTCACTGAGCATCAATAGGAAGCACCCTATCTAGTGCTGAAGCGATTAACTAATAGCACAGGGCTATTAGGAAATCAGCATCCATCCCTGGCACAACTGCTTCAGGAATGCTGCCAGGAGCCAGTAGCTGAAAGCCTCCCTAAAAACAACAGGACAGCGCTATTAAATGCCTGGAGTCTTAAATAGTTAGTAGCTTGTCAAGGTGACACGCTTGTGGTCTTTATTGAAGTGCAGGCTAAGAGATATCTCATAGACTTGAGTAATCAGTGCAGCTTGTGAGCACTTGTGCTGTCATTACAAGAACAAAATGTTATCTACATAATTATGAAGCTATATTCTGATGGGGTTCTTATTTAAGCCTGTTATATGCTCCAGCAAAGCAGAAAATCCCTTTCTGAGCACTGTTAATAATGGAGCATTAAGAATACACTGTTTTATTTTCTTTCTTTCTGTGCATCTACTTACTTTTGAAACAACTGCTCTGGTGCTTTCTAGGGCTGCCTTCTCAGGTGCTGGCGAGGTCTTTTCCCTGGACCTGGGTAGGAGAAGGAATGTCTCTGCAATCACTTCTGGTCATGTTGCCTGTGCCTTCTTGGGAGCATCCCTCTTCCCACTGTTGCCCATGGCAGGGCCTGGGACAGGGGTTTAGGTGGGTGATGTAGTGAGGGGGGTATGTCGGCTCTAGGCAAACTGCATGGGCCAGGGGAGGTTGATGATGTTAGAGATTGCTTTTGGTAAGGATCAAACTGAACTTTCTTGTGGAGAAATTACTGATATTTAGTGGTGGATTTGGCAGTGTTGGGTTAATGGCTGGGCTTGATCTTCAAGGTCTTTTCCAACCTAAATGAGTCTCTGATTCTATATGATGCCAGAGGACTAAAATACCTCTGATTTTTCCCTCCTCAATCTTAGTATAGCCCATGGCCATGCCCTCAGCGATGTTCCAAGCATGGACTCACACCTAGGCAGTGCCTCCAGTGATGGTGGGGTTCTCCTGGGAATGCTCCCTGGGGACTAAGAGGGCTTTTCAGGCTGTGCTGACCCAGCCCTGCCCTCTCCAAACCCAGTGAGTAAAGGTGCAGCATCCTTGTGTGTGGAGCTGTGATGGGTTTGGGAAATACAGTGCTCTTTGCAATGGGAAGGGAAGGAGTGTGAACCCTACAAAGGGAAAGAAGGGAGAAGGCAGGCAGGAGGGAAGGGTGGATGGGTAATTCCTGGTGGTTAGAGCTTCCTGGAGGCAACCGCAGTCCCTAGGCAGAACCTGCCTGGCTGCTCCTTGTATGCACCAGATGCATTGGCAGAACAAACAGCCTGGGATAACACAAAGAAATGGCCACCATTGATCAGGCTTTGCTTGTTGAGCCACTGGGAATTTGTACCTGGAGAGGCTGAGGAACTGGTCCTCCATTTAGTGCTGTATCCAGGAGAGATGTGGTCAGACAGACAAGAGGGGACCAGTCCAAGGAACCTGGCTTCCTCCAGGGATTCCCGCGCTGCAGAGCCCTGCAGTTGGTTCAGCGGTCTAACCCACGCCTATTCCACTTCATACAGGTTGCTGCTGGGATCCATGGATGTATCTCCCTAGGTTTGTTAAGGCGTGGCAGTGAATTAAGCAGTAGAAAAAGAAGGCAGAATGAAGCCCTTTCCTAAGCTGGCCTCTTGAAGAATATATTAAGTATAACATTAAGTTACGTTATGAAAGCATAACGTTAAGAGTAACATTAGGATTATGTGGCTTTATTATGGACACTTACCCACTTGGATTTAAAGGCCAGTGGCTAGGTGGTGCAAAGGGGAGAAGGGAAAGCATCTCTTTTCCTGTGTTAGTACAAAGGATGACAAATGACACCAGGAACAGCTGCAGTGCACTTGAACCCATGGGAGACCAGCTGATTCCTACAATGCTTCCCAGCCAACAAGCACCACCTGAGATCTGCCAGGTAAAAACCAGGCTCTGTGCTTTGTCCAGGTCATTAGAGCCCCACTTGGAGAGCAGAAAGAAAGGAACAAGCTTTGCTTCATTGCTTAAAGAGCTGCTCAAGAAGGGACAAAATACTTGGGATAAATGTTTCAGTCCGAGGTAATATTTACTTGGGTGCTTAAAACTCTGTGAAATGCCACGCAGGTCAGGAGCCATTCATCCTGTTGTGTATTTCCCTTTAAGAAGGTGCTTGTAAGTACTATTGGAACACATGTGGGATGAGGGGTTGCCATGGCAAAACAGGTCTTGGCACTATTTAAGACAGGGTTTTATTGCAGGGCAGAATAAATAAGCATGTTAAAGCCACATACAGTAACTTGTTGGCACATACATTAATGCTCCCAAGGGCTGCAATAACTTAAGCACCCTCCCTTTAAACATTTTTCAGTGTTTTTCCTCTTTTATTGACTACATGCATTTAGTATTAGGGTGAGGAATGTCCCATTTCCACCCCCTTTTGAAGTGAGTGATTGAGGCAAAAAAGGGGGACTGTCTAATCAGAAAGGGGCATTGTGCACGGACAAGAGGGGCAATTTTCCTGTTCCTCACATACATGAGGATAAGCCAGTATGAGACCTGGCTGTGCACTAAATCCTGACTTTAGATGACTGGATTGGCATGTTTGTATTTCTGATGGAGCCTGAATAACCAGCAAGAGTTCCACACCGGTTGCTGCCGCCTCTTTTGTGCCAAACTCATCTCCTACCACATCACAGCAGCGAGCTGGTTACTCCGGCTTTAGTCATCTCATGGACCACTTGTTCTGTTCCCAGTTCGGCTCCCAGTTCACACCAGTGAGTCCTGTTGGGTCTGCAAACTGCTCCCAGCTTTGAGGAAGTGGTGCAGGGAGGCAAGAGGCTAATCTGTGCCTGTAAGAGGGCTCAGGGTTGTGGTGCTCTTAAAGGTGAGCATAAATTACACTTTATAATGAAAGCTCCGGTTTAAGAGGAGTTATTAGTGTATTAGGCTGGGCTTTATTGGCGCGGAGGTTTCGGAGCCATGAGGGAGGTGTGACACTGGCTCCCTCTTCTGTGGGAAGCGGTAACTTTCCTGCTCTGGAGAACGTTGAAGCAGCCCACAGGGGCCAAGCGCACAGTTTCCCCCATCCCCTCCCACTTCAGGTCACCAGTACAAAGCATATCTGTGCAGATGTGGTCAGATAACACAGCTGGAGGGTGAGTGGTCGGTCCGGTTGCATCGTCCCCTGCAGAGCAGAGGATGGCTGAGGCTGTCAGTAATTGATTTCTGTTAAAACACTAAGGAACTGGTGAGTGGATGGACCTGATTCTGCTCAGTTTGTTGGTGAGGAAGTTACTTGGGAGGGAAATCTGGTTTTACTGGTTTATTGGGAAGAGGATCCTCCCTGTGAGGTGCTGAGGCGCTGGCACAGGGTGCCCAGAGAAGCTGTGGCTGCCCCATCCCTGGCAGTGCTCAAGGCCAGGTTGGACACAGGGGTTTGGATCAACCTGCTCTAGTGGAAGGTGTCCTTGCCCGTGGCAGGGGCTGGAACTGGAGGAGCTTTAAAGTCCCTTCAACCCACACCAGTCTATGATATTCTCTATGGTTTCAGGATGAAAGCTGCAACGCATTTTGCCTTTTGTCTCATTGCAAGACTTAGGTCAGTCATCAGAGCTACTTGTTTCTCCTAAACTTTGCTGTATGCTTGGCAATTGCTGAAGCTGGCTCAGCCCTGTGAAATGGGGAAAGAAGCAGAGTAGTTTATTTCATGAAACATACATGTTTAATGTGGCACACTGATAGCTTCATTATGAATAGCAATTTGCTGAATAAGAGTATTCACAAGGGAGGGACAGCGCCTGGAGAGAGAAGAAAGAAGAGGGAGGTGATTTTATGTCTGTAAAGGTGTCTCCCGGGTATAACTGGAGTTGAAGACCTACCATTTCCTTCCAGCTGTTTGGATTTGCCAGCAATTAAAGCCTAGTGGAGCTGTCAGGGGCTGTTGACAAATATATTATAAGCAACTTAGGTTAAGTGAAAGTTACTTAGAATTAATCCATCCCTGCACAAGACTCCTGTTTCACTTCAGAGGAATGTGCCAGGAGGAATTCGTACAATCCTGACCATGTTCGGAGGACCTCCTCAAGGTGGAAACTTGCAAATAGGGCTACTGTAGTATGTAATGAGAAGCTGTAGGGCTTTCAATTATCCCACATAGTCTGTCTCTTTGCAACTTGACTGACAGTTAATTATGCTGGTGCCATTTTTTTGGCAGTGGAATTTAATCTCCCAGATGGAAAGAAAATCAATCTGCCCATCGCTGCAGCTGAGGCATACTTTGGCTCAACTTTAATTTATTCTCCTAAGCCCAAGAAGGCTCTCGTCGTTTCAAGGTACAAGAATATCACATTTCTGCTGTTAACCAGGCTGGTGGAAGAGTTGGGATTTCATAGGCTAGGCTGGGAAATGCTGCTGCTCCTTCCTCCACATTCGGAACCAGCAGCATCCTGTCCCCTTGATTCCTGTTTGTGGAGTCTGACAGGGAAGAAGCATTTATGAGCAGGTTGCTAGTGATAATGGTTAAACATGAGTTGTGGAGGCATTAAGTAGGATTCTATGGAGGAATGAACTAAATCTCTGAAGAACTTGACATGAGAAGGAATCAGTGGCAGTTTTCAAGCGCTTTAGCCAGTGTGCAATAGCCCGGCTCCCCTTGGGTTTCCTGTCAGGGATAGGGAAACAATCCTCTACTTACCTGTGCTCTTCAGACCTATCAATTATGCTGCTCCCTCCGAGCTACTGTTACAACTTTAGGCATTACTGTCCTCAGTAAAACCATCACAGAGCAGAGTATATGACTGGTTACCACTGGCGACAGACCTGGTCCTCAAGTATACCCGGGCACCTGCAGCTCCTGTCAGTGGGAATTTTTTCAGGCTAGAAAACCTGTTTTTAGCTAGGATCAAGGGGAAGGGAGCTCACAAGAACATGGTGTTAATGACTGTTGGGAAATCAGAGCCTTGTCGTACTGCAGACTTCTGTCTGTTTGGTTTAGTGCTGTTTCAGGCTGGTATGGTACTGATGTTTTTCCCTTTCGGGATACTTTGATTTCTCTATCTGTTGGGTTATTTGATGCATGTACTCTGGTTTTTGGAGCATTTACAAATAGAAAGGTTCCTAATTCCCCTTTTTACTGGAAAAGGCATTTCTAGGAGTGTTTTGCTTACAACTAATGAATCTGATTCTCTTTCTCACACTTGTACAAAACCACAGTTGTTTTACTGACTCTTCCTTAGTACATTTGGAGGCTGAAGGGTTACAAGCTCTCTTACCTAGCTCTTAATACCCATATTCATATTATGCTTATTATGTAGATGCTGCTCCTAATAAGCCCGTGAATGACACTTTAATTATAATGAAATCTTGTACATGGAAGCATTTATTCATGATAAATCTCTGGAGAACAGATGTTGCGATGCTGTCCCACCACCGCTGTGCTGTGTGATGTATTTCTGCAGTGTGGTAGTTGAGGGAGCCTGTGTGACAGGCCTCGCAGTCTACAGCAGGGAGATCATGCAGTAGATGATCAGAGCACTAATTAGTCTGTGGGAAGTGATCAATACCTGGGGAAATTCAGTGCAGGAGCAACTGAATGTGGGCTTTGGAAAGGAATAGCCTGTGTGTTTGAGGTTAAAAATGCTATTGGAGGTTATAAATTCTGCTTAAAGCTGCAGGTATTTCATTGAAGGTGTGCATGTAGCAAATGGAAATTCAAATCACCTGGAAAGTACCAGCAAAATGGAGCGACATAAACCCCATCAATGTCACCAGATGTTCAGACTTAGCATTTTGGTAAATGCAGGGTAACATCAGCCCATGGCAAAGCTTGGCACATCAGCACAAGTAAATGGCCAAACAAGGACCAAACCCAACAGCAGCTATGTAAGTGTAGTTAAGACTTCTCCCAGTTCCATCCCAGTTCCATTCCTGTTTGTGGCCTCGGGTCCCCATTTCCCCATGCTTTTAGATGAGCAGGCAGCAACCAGACACACTGCCCTGCACTCCTCACATTGGAGTCTTCAATGGTACATATTATCATCAGCTTTAAACTTCTAGGATGATTAAGAGCAAAACTGAACATCCAAGAGGTTGACACCCAGCAAGGAGCTGAAGGAAATGCAGTGCGGTTTGTTACTGGATCCTTAAATGAATTGTGAAGTCTGGAGGGATGGTTGCAGTGGGATGTAACATGAGGCTGAAAGTCCAACCTGTCCATAAGCACACTAACCAGCCAGGAGCCTCATCTGCATTATTGCTAGCAAATAATCTGCCCTTCCCAAATTGTTTCAGGCAAGTAAAGGTTACACAAATGTTATTCATTGCTCCCATTTTCAGGATTAAAGAAAGGACTTTGGGGGAACAAGGATTCAGAGAGCTACAGCATGGTTATTATCTCTCTTCTTTGGGGGGGGAAATGACCCCCAAACTTGGGTTTTTGCTTGCTTCCTCTCTAGGGCACAGCCAGGGTTCTGCTGGGAGCTAATTGCAGCTACACCCAGCCTGGTAACTGGGCCATGAACAGGGCAGGGTAATTACACATATCACACAAGCTGACAGCTCAGGGTGAGTGAAGCTTCAGGAGGATGATGGCTGTAAAATCAGAGGGAGCTTCTAAAGTTACCCAATTTGGTGCACCCTAAGGACAGCGTTACAATGCATTTTTGTACTGTGGAAAACAGGCAGTTGACTGGAAGCAGGGAAGTGGTGAGAGCAGGATTTGAAACTGAGTTGAAAATGCTGTTGGCTGTAAAATGCTTTTCATCTTTTAAAGTATTTAAAGTATTGAAACAGTTAAAGAACATATATTTTAACTACTATTTTCAGGTAAGATCCATAATGGACTTACCAGTAAGAAAATGAGAGATAAAGGCATTTTAACTGGGGTTTTGCTGGATGTGGCAATCCCAAAGTGCAATTAGTTTGGTTTTTTTTTTTTTGCAACTGGACCTTGCACATTTATCTGTGACAAGCAAAATGCAAGAGAGATTCCCAAAGCAATGTTGTCCTGGCTGCAGTGCATATTAGGAGGAATTCCTTCTCTTGTTTTCTTTGTTATGCATGTAACATGGTATAACACTTTTCAGGTTCTTGAATATATGCCATAACCTACTTGGGCTGTTCTGTGTGGTTGACTTCAAGCATGTTCTGGGATCTCTGCCTTTCTTGACAGAGCCAGCTGGATCCTGGAACACAAAAGGCTTCTTCAGGCTGTGGGGAAGGTGGGTGAATACTGATGGAGAGGCTGGGCCAGACTGGCTCACCCCCTGTGTACAGTGACTGTACACGGGAGCAAAACATGGGCCACAGTTACCAGTTAGGATGGGAAGAGAGACTTCCTGGAAGTGGCTGGGCTGTGGCCTGGCCCACCATGGGATGGCAATGAAGCATCTTCCTTGTTGAAGGTGTTGTAAAAAATCCTTGCTAGCTGATTTTTGGCTGCACAGGGTTATATACTAGCTATATAGTAACCTCTACAGTGCAAAGAGACTGAGAGCTGTAACCTGTACACGCATTCTGATGTGCATGTTCCTTCTGTGTCACAAATCCCTTTCTGTGCTGAAAACATGAGCATCTTTCTCCCATCAGCTGCCCCCGGAGGTACCTGCTCAGTTGTGCTTTATTTTCCAGTCCTTTCAGTGACACCTAGTGCGACCTGTGGGAAGTGCAGTTTTCATTTTCCTCACAAGAATCCATGCCACTGCAGTAACACACTTCAAAATTAAACTGAAGTCCTTAAGCTACACATCTTTAGTATCTGGTATTATCTCTTTCATCAATGATGAAGTTTTCCACAGAGATGGAGAATGTGTGCCTCCTACCTCGAAAGCAGGCTAAAGACTTCAAAGGAAGAGCTTCCTCCTCTGAGTGAGCATTCCCAGGCAATGGCTTTTGGAAGTGCAACCTCTTCTTTCTCACAAAAGTAAGTGGCTTCTGTACAGTTTTATATTGGTATGGGTTTCAGCTGTGTGAATGATACAGCAACCAATACAAACTGGGCTCATAAATGCTTAGGAAAAAAATGCAGAATGGCTTCAAATAGGCCAATATTAAATGGCTGCAACTAGTTAAAAATTCCTAGGCCTTGCTTGGGCTAAAAGGCTTCAATCTCCTAAAATGAAACCACCCCTGAAGTCAGATGCTGAACAGAAGGATCCAAAAAAAAAAAAAAAAAGGAAAAAGCCCTGGCCAGAGAATCTCTGAGCACTCATGTGCCCAGGCAGCCCAGGTAAAAGGCTCAGCATCACCTCACACAGTTCCAGGCTACCAGTTCTGATCTGTCCCTCTCACAACTAACTATCCACTTAGAAAACACAGGCTTAAGGTCAAAATTAATCCAAGTACACCACCAGCACCAGTTCAAACATTTTACTAAATCAATTCACACAATCTCAAAATTGTAAATATAATTAAGGACAACAGGGTTTCTGTATCTGGGTTTTTTCTCTTCCAGGTTTCTCATTAAGACAATAAACAAACACAAATTAGGTTTATAGCATCTGTTCTTTTAAAAAATGAAAGGAACGTCACTCGATGTATCGATAAAGCACCACAACACAGTTACAAAATAGGGTTGGCCTGTTTCTGTCACAAGTAAAAGACTACGTACTCCTACCAGCTTTCTGCCTCAATCCAGACTTCATTAAAATAAAACTATAAAATCTCCTAGATTACACTAAGGTCAGACGATGCCTGGTATACAGTGCATTAACAGCAGTAATGCCAACTATCAGTGCCAACAGAAAATAGTTTAGAAAGTAAAAACAAACCCCAAACAAAATAAAAACCAACAAAAATCCACCTTTATTCCCCTAGATGAGCAAAATTCAAAATAAGGGGTGCTCTGCTCCACAATGAGTTAAGGATCTGGGGAGGACAAGGGGTAGCAGAAGGGGGGGGGGGGGGCTGGTACTGCAGCTTTCCAGGCTTAGTTGGCATCTAGTTTGGCCATTTCCTGCACGTAGATCCCTATACTCTCGCTGTCAAAGAGCACAAAGTACACCGTCTTGATTGAAGAGGACATTGTTGACACGAAGTAGCTGGAGATGGCTTTCAGGATCAGCTGAGCAGCAGTCTGCTTTGGGAAACCATTTCTAGGCAAGACAAAAAGAAGAAAAGAAAATCAAGACCTGCTGACCCAGCTTTGGATGGTGTGCAACCTCGCAGGGAATGTGCCAGCTTCTCCCTACTGCTGCTTGGTAAACATCACTGCAAGGCTCAGTGGTTACAGCCTGAATCAGAAGCTGCAAACTTGTTTGTTTAGACTTAAAATGTTCAAAATTCCCCAAATATGGATACAGAATCTATACACTTTAATGGGTTGAACCTTACAATATCTGAGGGGTCAATTATTCTCATTTAACAGACAGGTAAACCCAACAGGCTGAAGGAGTCAGAAAGCAGCATACATATCAGGGTTGCAGAGTCAAGCCTGCCCTGAAAGCAAACTAAACCATTAAAGAAGAATAAAAAGGGACAAAGAAATTGACAGAGTACAAAACGGTTTTACCACTACTAATGGTTAATAATAAAGCACAGCATTTTAAAAGTTACTTGTATAGCCTTGCTGCAGACTGGAAAGGAAAAGAGAGAGTTCCAGTAGTTTGGTAGCAAGAAACAACTCTGGCAGCACCCCGATCACTTCAAACATGGTAGCACAAGTAAAGCAGCCTGAGTGATGCGGAGAGCCTCCTGGGTCACATCAAGCCTTGTTCGGATGGATCAGCCTAACTTTACTGGGCTTGGGAAGCAGAAGTAGCTGTGTCAGGTCTGACCTAAGGGACCTGGTAGCTTTTCTGTAAGTCTGTAAGTCAGCCTCAGCATCACTTCAAACACTCCTTATATCCTTTTTAATTGCAGGCTGATTCAATATAAGTGCAGTCCTAAGGAAAAGATCTTGAAAGCTATCTGCTTCGTATCAGCTGCAGAGATCTGAAAACCAGAGACCTTTCTACTCCTCCAGCTTCTGCTTCCTCCTGGAGAAGCCACAGACACAGAATAACCCTCGCTGCTTTCCTAGAGGACAAAACTGTGCATGACTGAATTTCAAAGCTCACTGCCCAATTTGGGACTGCTTCTCACAAGATTTTTCACATTTTGATCCAGCAACCCTTGTCCAAAAGTCTTATCTAATCTTAGAACAGGTCAAGCACAAGTAGAACGCTCTGAACAAAGCCATGACTTGAACTCTAAGTTTTATAGGTCATGGCAAACTCCTGGTAACTACACTGAATGAGGCCAAAGCTCTCCTGCTGCATTACCCATGAAGTACTGCTGCCCACTGGCTGGGGTTTCACTGCAGCCCAAGTCCAAGTGCTCCCCAAAGCACAGTGAAGCATGCTGCAGCAACCAGCCCGAAGGAGATGGGACACAACCACTGTTAAGAGTGGGACCCATACAGAATTGGAATGAGCCCATTGAACATCACCTGGCTCCTCATGCACTTACAGATCCATGGTGGTCAATACTCCCCATTATAAAGCATGTAGTATTACTACCGATTCACAGATTACACAAGTGGCTATGTTTCTCAGAGTTTCCTCAGCAATTCCAAGAAGCTGGGCTAAATCCACCTCTGGCACTAACAGGCACCACATCGCTTAGCATTTGCTCACTGAAGCACCACACTGATCATAAATGCTATTGTACTCTCCTTCTCATTACATGCTGCAAGACACAAAATGAGAAAGGCAACCGGCTGTGTCATGGCTCACTTACTGCACATTACCTTGCCATAAAATATACTCCGAGAGCAACGCTGTAGTAGTGCTGCCTGTAATGTGATATTATACCTGCTGCCTGAAGATAATGCTTGTTATATTTCAAAAATGATGTCATGAAATAGCTCATGCTATTTCTTTCTTTTCTGAAAATTACAATTTATCTTTTACTGAAGAAGGGAAAAAAAAGGCAAAAGACCTTTTTTGTGTGGAAACCCTTGTATTCTTCCAAAGCCAAATGAGCTGGACAGGGAGAATCAGCTGGGTGACAAGTTAATCAACTGAGAGCATAGTTTTGACATAGGAGCTGCTTCCCACTGTCAGCTCACTCAGAGAACAAGACACAGACTTAGCATGCCTCCACAGCTGATCACTTGCTACTTATGAATGCTGAATCCTGGCAAATACTGAACAGATCTTTAAGGAATTTTTCTCCTGAGCAGGAATTGTCATGCAGGCCAGTATCAAACCTGGGGTATGCACTGCTATTGAATTGCTCACAGAGGACACAAGTCATACAACTGCCATTTCAGCAGCATGGTCACCACAGGGCAAGTCACAGAGCAGCAGCCTGGTCAGAAGGAGGCATGCACATGGGGAAGCCAAGAATGTAATTGCTTAGGACCAAACTCCCAAAAGAAAGGAGAGAGTAGAAAAATGAGAAGGAAGGTGCTGACCATGTGGCCATGTGTGGGCTGCAAGGAACAGAAGCCTCTTGCACTGATCTAGTGGTCTGAGTTAAATTCCTGTGAAAAGGCAATGTGAGGCTTTACCAACCTAGTGTCAATTCAGATCAAAGTCAGAGCCTCGGGATGAAATCCCTACTCCAACGACGGTTTTACATTCAATCCCTAACTCTCCCTTTTCTCCTGCTGGTCCTGCCAGACTGAACTCCAGGCTACCTCTGCACTGCACCCAACTTCTGCTTTCCACAAGTTGGCTGTAGCTGAGCATCTGGCCCACTGAATGCTACAGCTATGTGATTTTATTTCCCCCTGTGATTTATTTGAACTGCCCTCATGTAATCCCATTCCTCAACTATAAAAGAGAATGAAACTGTTTATGTGGGTTTATTGGGTGATGTCTGCTTGACAGATGCCTGTACTAGAGCAGCTGCATACATGTGGTGTCTCTGGCATTTGCTGTCTTGAAAAGCTTGACTTTTATTTTTCTTTTAATGCGTCTGACTTCATAAAGACAAGTCAAGAGCACTGTCAGAATATATTATGTTCTCTCCAAATTTAATTTATGCTTAAGTATCTCTAATTAAGAGGAAAAAGAAAATACACAACCTCATCTATTTCTCAAGGCCTTTTGATTCCTCTCCATCATTTAAAAGCACCACTCCAACTGGCTTGAGTGAGAACGATGTGCACATGCCAAGTGGAGGACTTCGCCTCAGATCTTGCCTGTCAGTAATCAGGTTTCATAACAGAATGTGAATCTAATGATTGTTCGGGGTTTCATCATCTTCCAATACCAATCAACTACTTCACGATGAGGGTTGGGAATGATTCTTCCCTGGGAGCTCTCCAGGAAAGACAGGGAAGATACTTTACATAGTCTTGCTTTTAGACAACCAATTCCATAGTTGCTGTAGAGGCTGTGGAGGAACAGATTTCCTTGCAAAAGCAATTCAAAGCTTCTCTTTGTACTGACTAGCCCATGAACCTCACAGCTAATTCAACAGGTTAGTACAAACCCTCTGCTATACTCCTCTGCTGTTGCACAAAGTTTGCTCCTGTTATCCTCTTAAAAAGACTCCCATGCAAATTAACCTTATTTGGAGCTTTGACTCACACAAGTTGCTTACATTTATTACCCTTATTTATTATATGAAACTTCTACTTCCTTATTGCCATTCACCCAAAAGCTCAAATAGTGCTTTCTGTTCTAACCCACAGAACAGGCAGGAATTAATCCAGTGCTACAACACAGAACAATGGGAAGAATATTCTTCCTGTACCTCAGCCAACCTCTTTCATGGCAAATTCAAAGGGGGCAGTTGTGCAGGGTTAAATACACAACCATGCTGTTTAGCCTACAGTTGGCCTCATACTGAGCCATCATTAAGGTCCAAGTTTTCCCTCCCAACCCCAAACCCAGGAGCCTCAGATTAACAGCATAGCCCATACTCAGACTCTGCTGGCACTGAGCATCTTGTACAAAGCCAGAGGACCTTAACTTTGACTTTGGCTTTCAAAGACAACATCCTGAGAATCAAGGCATTTCAGGTTTGCTGCACAAATGAACACTAAGTCACATCTTCTGGCTATCCTAAGACGTACATTGCAGTAAGGTTAATTATGCACTAAAACTAGGTAAAACAGACCCCTTCGTGCCCTCTACATCCCAATTTATATGAACAAACTGTCTGAAAAAAATATATTCCTCTTTTAGTATCCTCTTTAGAAGTTTATTTTATGCTATTTAACCTATTTGCATGCTTTAAGATTCTGCAGGGATTACTATGAGACCTGCCTGAACTAGTGTTCATACTGCAGGCTCCACACAGAGCTTGAACCAACCTGGAAGAAACATTTCATTTAGGGAACGGATTTAAACAAAGAATAAAGTCAGCATTGTAGCAACGGATTTGTACACGAGAAGGGACTGCAACATATGAGATAGCACTTAGAAAACGTGACCTATTTGGCACAGGGTTTGTGTAACAGCCTTACCTGCCACTGCCAATTGAAGGAAACGCAATTGATTTCAGCTTCTTCTCATCAGCCAGAGCCAAGCAGTTCTTCACCGTCTTTTCCAGCAGCTCCTCGCATTTGTCTGAGCCCCAACCTGGGCTATTACAGTGGATCACAAATTTTGCAGGCAATCCATGGCCAGCACTGACAACAGCTAGTAAAAACCGAAAGTGAAACGTAATTGCTTTCCTCTCCTCAGGATTAAAAGAGTGCAAATGTGATTAAAATCGCAAACAACTGACAGACATTCCTTTAGCCCCGGTGAATGTTTTAGATTACAAATCACACAGCCTTAAAATATAACAACATGATTACAGAGACTTTGTATTTTCCATTTCCAGCTGTACTTTGCTGTGGTAATTTATAAATCATAGCTATAATCGAGCTTATTTTCGAGAGAGCAAGAATTCATGGCTGACATCAAAGGAAACATTTAAATTGGGGTTTGTGCAAACCTGTGCAACGTGGAAGGAAAAAGGCAGTAATCTTTTAGAAGCTAAACCTCTTCAAGGGATGATCTTGCTTTGGTTCAGTTTATTGCAGAGCTACAGGAAGTATCAGGCTGCTGGACAGTCACATAAAGACTTGTGAGACCTTCAGCTAAATACAATTTGTTTAGGTTGTATGTAAAAAGAAATCCCACTACTCACAAGAACATACACTGAACCTTCACAAAGAGTCAGGCCCCTAACACACTTTGGGATATAATTATACACAGCCACAAAAGTGTAGGGATAAAATGGCAGTTTACATCTTCAAAAACAATAGTAAAAAATACCAATAATTTAAAAAAATAATAAAAATAAAGAGGTCTGTAAAGGTGCTTACAGGGCAGAAATCCTCCACTCCATTCTGGAATGTTTATGAGGCATTTTGTTATTTAAGTATAGTAGAAAAAACCTCTTGGAGCACAATCATCACATATGGATACTATCCTAGAGCTGCTGCAGGAATGAGAAAATAGACTTTGTCACATGGCATTCTGACTGGAGGTGAATCAGAAGAGTGCGTTCTGAAGGACAAGGGAAGCATGAGCATTTCTGTTCTGACGGGTTTGCAGATCCCCAGCATGTTGAACAGCCTCACTGTTAGGCAATGTTAATTTGTCATAATGTGCAACCAAAATGTTGGCAGATTCAGAATACATCATAAATCCCAGAAAAAAAAAAATCGATTAAAAGCAGCTGACGTATCTCTAGTCAGACGTGAAATGTGGATAATAACTTCATCCTGCAATAATAAAACACTGTATTCACACACATCACCAACTTCACTCTTTCTCAGGGACTGTTTTCTGGGGTTGTCATTAATTAACTCATTAGGATGCTGTTGAGGACAACTGTTCATTACCAAGAGCAGTTGTCCCTTAATACAAATGCAAATGCTCTGAAAGGGGAACTAAGTTATGTTTCCGCTGTAGAAAGAGACAAGCATGAACGCATTCTGTGCTGGCTACAGTTATATTCCGGCTCAGGATCCTGGTTACTGGTAAATTAAAGGGATATCTGTATAATTGAGAAGTCTGAAAACCAGGTATCCATATGACTGAGAAACTGACGTGTATCAGCTCTTCTCTAGTTCTCCTACAAGTCCCTGCCACCTAGTTTCTCATGGTGCAGTGCAGAGTTCCCCACGGGGTAAAACTGCCAAGCAGCTCTCACATCTGGGGGAACTTTTCTCTCCAACTTGTAACCTATTTGTAAGCAGCTGGATCTGGGCTGATAAGGAATATTGTACAGAAGAAAAAATAAATAACTGATCCTACAGACTTCTGCAGGACAAGAACTCTAAGAAAAATGCATTAAAAATTTTAAAAAGGGAAAAAATAACCCCAACTCAACTTATTAAGCACCAGAAGTAAACAGTTGTGATTTTCCCTGTCAGAGCTGAAGCCTTACATCTCCCCTTCAGCTTTAGTTAGAATTCGTTTACAAAACTGTGCACACTGTATTTATTTTTATAGCATAAACACAGATGGCAGAATCAGCCTTCTATATGAACAACATGTATCAGCAATTTCACAGATGGTGTAAAATTATATATCGCCATTACCACACTTTATTACTCATATAGAAGATTTTTCTCAGATATTACATAAATTTTGATAACTAGGCATCAAGAAGTCATAAGCTTTTATAGTGATGATTTTGGCACTGACTAAACCAAGTGCCCAAGCAGATGCTGAACTTTAAGCACGTGCTTAAGTTCAGTGAAAGTGGGCAGCATTTCAGCAAAGCAGATGTTTAACAGAGTTGGACTCAACTGTTCTGAAAAATAGTCCCATGAATTGCTTTTCTTAATAATCAGTGTTCACTGTGTATGTATGTACCTGTTAAGAGACTGCTCTTACTTGGAGTATCACAGCACTTTCCCGGATGCATTGGTAATGGTGACTTAAGATGTAACGTGTGTATGTTAACTTTGGAGAATAGAAGTATCATGTAAGCTGTAAAAGCTGCGTGCAGACAGCAGGATCCCAAGTGTTGCATTAGTGCACTCGTAGGAACACTGCTGTCTGAGTGCTGCAGACAGTGAAGCCAGTGCCTGTGTGTTTTGGCTGCATGTTCCCGAGAGCAGATCCTTACCTCCAGCTATGTCCAATGGCCCGTTCTTTTTGCGGAGCTCAATGACAGCTTCCACAAACTCCTTGCCGCCTTTCTTTTCCAAAGTGCTCCCTGAACAGAGAATGGTTATTTTACTCATCTGATCACAGTTTCCACAGCAAACATGTGACTCATCATTATTTTATGACATTCCTCTAGAGTTTTCTACCCAAACATTTTTTTTTGGGGACTGCAAAGTAAGATCTAAACCTTTTGGGACTTGAGAATTAGCTACTCATTAAAAACAACAACAACAACAGAAAGTAAAAACCAAAAAGACAACCCTAACAACCCAAAAACCTCACATTGGTTTATCCCTCGCTAATATTCTCCGATTTCAATGTCAAATCATCTGACATGACATCCCTACCTCCTTCCTTATCACGAGCATCTGTTAGGGTGCAATGTTCCAGCAGGATGTGCTAGCTCAAGCGTGGTCGAAGGTTCATAATTCCTTCCCCTAAGATTCATTTTCCCCTCTCTCTTACAAATTGCTTTAAAGAGCCATTTGCCACAATAAGAATTTGAAACTCACCTGTTCTTGGTCCCTGACCCCAACAGGTGGCACCAGGAATGAAACAGTCTCGTGAGTGCAGCGGGCTGCTTTACTTGGTAACTGCCCAGCTTGTTGAGCCACCTTTAACCAAGAGGAAAAGCCTCAGAAATAAGGAGAATCTCTAAGGAACATATTCCTCCAATGAACTTCTCTAACTACAGCTAAGGAGCTGGACAAGGTCATTCTGGGAGAAGAGCTGTGCAGTGTTTCGGGGCAACCAAAATGTATGCTGTTTACAAAGGCAGTCCATCACTAAATGGTTTAGATCTTATTTTGCAGCTCTAGTTGTAAATATTAATGTATAAAAAAACAGCCCAAGAAAGCATTTTCCTAACTACATAAGCATCCCACATAATTTTGCACTGTGCATATTAATTATAGAGGTACGTAACGCAAAAAGCAGTGATATTTCATAAAAGCTCTGATTTATTACTTTGAAAACTGATTTCCATCAATTCAGAACTAGGATCTATAAAGATTAGACATTTATTTGGTGAAACCCCTTACTTTCACTGATGAAGAAAGAAAACAAATGCATTTTCTGATGGAAGTGCACATACTATATGCTCAAGGAAGCAGAGCCCCTCCTCCAAGAGTCCGTTTACTAAATAGGGTTGTAGCTCTAAGTACTTAGTACAGAGGACTGAAAAATGCTTTTGCTTCAACACCATAGCTAAATTTCTTCCAAACTGGAGATTAAAAGTTGGAAACAATGCATTCAAAAATTGACTCTGTGGCCCTGCCTCTATTTTGCTATTGGGAAGTTCTTGTTTTTTGAGGTACAAAAGCTGAGGACAATTATAAAGTGTCTGTCTTTCCTTTTGCCTTTTTTCATAACCATTTCATACTGGGTGCTTGCCAAAAGCTGGATTGTGAGGTCAGACTGTGGAGGTCAGAGTGTGATTTGCTTTTTGTGCTCATTTAAGTTTTTTTATAGAAATACTTCAGTCTAACTTTATTCAAAATCCTCACTAAGAATTTTCTGACACTCCAAGTTACCATCCCTGTGCAGCTCGGATCTCACAAACCTCTCAGAAAAGGCAGTAACTGCTTTTTCTGTAGCAGCAAAGTGTCTTAGGAGAGTGCTAGGGAAAGAGATCCACACCAGCACGGAGGTGCCTGGATATGTGCCGCACTTCCAAGGCAGGGACGTGCCGGGCAGCACGAAGCCCTTTGCTGAACCAGCCTGATGCAGCAGTCTTACACAATCCCTCGACAGAGAAGGGATGGGGAGGGAAAGCAGCAGTCTTCCATTCTAGTTATATCCCTGTTGTATGATATTTCCATACCATTCCTATTTATATTTGCTTATATTCCAGTTATATTCCCCTTGAGTCCATGAACTCAGATCAGTCCAAAACCCCATGACATTCATAATCCTTAATTTCACTTGTTTCAAGGGGAAACATAATTAAGCCTTGCACAGAACCCAGGAACAGAAAAGATCTATTAAGTAGGTCATTTCTCTGCCATTGCAAAGCTGTTGTACATTTAATGGAATTTAGCCTAGTTTGGTTTAATTCAATCCAGAAGGATCAGCTTTTTCCCTTCTACTGGGAATTAATTCATAATTAAAAGCAATGAACAGCCCTGTCAGTCTATTTCACTGAGCTCTCTGCTTGCAGATCTGGTCTGTAGAAGAGCAAAAGCAGGATTTGGTATGACTCAGTAAGGTTTTCTGCATTTACTCCTCAATTATGTTCTCTTTCTGATTAATAGCAAGGGTTTATATTGAAATTATATTTCAGGACTATGCTGTAAATTAGCTTCATCTGGGAAACGACAGACTGTAGTTAAGCATTTTCCACTACATTAGCAAGTTTCTTGATGGAAGTCTTGCTTCACAGCTTCAAGGTTAGTAGCTTATTTGCTCACAGGCATAAATATGTGTCACTCCCATGAGAATAAGATCATTATCTCATGCTTTCCAAGCAGGCATTGGTATCAGTGTTGAAAACAGCGTTAGCAGAAATTTAGGCTCTAAAATTCTCAGGATAAACCCCAGTACATTTAATTGTTAGGGAAAAAAAAAAACCAACAGAAATTAAAAATAATTAAAAAAAATTTAGATGGGGAAAAGTTAATCATTGGAAGCTAAGCATTTGTGCACTTCTATTCTTTCTTACAGCAGTCAGAGGCAACAGGAACCTACGCTAAGGAATGAGCGGTACAGCTTTGAGAGACAATTTTCTCTGTAGGGTAGCAAAGCATTTCTTTGTCAAAGAGTAGGAGGAACATAAGCTAAATGGGTCTGACTTTAGAAAGTTAGAACTTTATAGACAGTTCTAGACTTTAGAGGCATATGCTCCAGATACAGGGTATTATGATACTTATTTCAATGTCTTTGCATGATGTTTAGCCAGCCAAGTCACAGCTGCTCCTGCCCAACAGGCCATACAGAGCTACATTAGTCTATATGTTACTTGGAAAGTAGCCCCTTTGGAAAAAGCAGGAGTTGTGGGCCATGCCAGCTCTGTGGCAGGACATGTGTCCCTCTAACCAGGTACTGGAACAGGGCTGCAGGCGTGGAAGCAGACCATTTGCATAGCGATGATAAGGTTAAGGTGAGATGTATAGCAGAGCCTGGCAGCTTAAGCATGGTCATCACCTTTACCAGTAATTCCACATTCAGCCCAAATGCTGATTTGCCTTCTCAAATTACCAAGGCAGTTCAGTTAAATTACTGCTACCCTTTTAGAAAGTCCTTCAAAATACCGTACGTAGAGCGGGGTGTTACTAAGGGAGGAGTTACTCAGGGGACACTAGAGATACTGAATTAAGACATCATGTTTTCTATCATGCCTTCTCTCATTGGTGTAGCTTAAGTGACTGGCTGCCTGAAAAACATATGTAGCATCACTACACCTGTGTGCTTGTGTGTGTGAGGACTGTTGACTGGTCTATGGATATAATCAGTCCATAAAACACAAAAAACCTAACCTAAGAGTTCCGAAAACATGGATGGGTTAGATCCAGTATGTCAGATGTGAACATCTGAAACTTGGCATGAGGAGGGTGTACTGGAACTGGTTAGAAGTCTCAAGATCAAGACTCAAACCACATTCAAAACAGGCACTTAACATGTCAAACAATGTGGTGATTCATTTTCCTTGGTCACATGCCTGCACTGAACGTACTGTTCCTGCACTTCAAATTTTGGCGGTGCAATCTATTGTTACTTCTGAAAAGCCTGATTTGGTGATAAAACCCAAAAATGCCTACTGAGTTTGCAATTCTTCATTTCTTTTAATATCAGTCAGGACTGCTGGAAGTGAGAAATGAATGCAAATCTGCATAGCTACAACAAGCTTGTGGCTGCTGATTGACCATGCACACACATACAAACTCCGCAGCACTGAACTTGCCATTACCTACTTCACCACCGGTGTAGAAGTCAGAGTTTGTCGGGTGAACGACAGCATCACTGTCGATCGTGGCAATGTCAGCCTGTACAACTTGCAACTACAACAGGTAAACAGATGTATATCAACCACGTTGGACAGAGACCCAGCACAGGCTCTACATTTACACATGTACCAACGTCCATATTTTCCTACCTTTACATCTCCAAACCTTGCGCCAAAGGAGTATGCTGAGTTGTGTGTGCAGGTGTGTGTAGAGAAAGGGGTGTAGGGAACAGGAGGAGGAATACTGAGTATGACATGATCAAATAAATGTTAAAATGACAAGTCAGAGCAATCACATGAGATCATTTCCAAAGTTTTAAAATCAGCTAATACCCCATTTCACGTGGCAGAAACCTAGAACAACCAGTTCCCCACAGACCATGACACTAAAATAAGGAATCTGTTTAAAAAAAGAAATTCAGGATCATCAAGCCAAACAAAATAACTAGTTTCTCCATTTTGTCAGCATCAATAAGCTGACAGGCACTAAGCTTCATATGGATAGGATGCATCGTTTTGTTTCTATAAATGACAGCCTCCTTCATATGGAGGAAACTGTATTGCAGACAGGGTTGTACTGAATGTGCTTTAAAAAACAGAAATGATTGTTCTTATATTTTAAAGGTTAAGGCACGTTTTCTAGTTATGTGTTGAATGGCTGCGACACTTCTAAAAATGTACATATTTCTGGGAAAGTCTGATTTAAATCTTTTCCTATTAAATTACAGTGTACATTCCCATAGGAAACATGGTAGAAGAATTATGGGGTGTATTCCATTAAGGAAGTTTAAAACCAAGACAGCAGCAGGTGTACTCAAATAAGAAAGGAATGCAGTACTTAATGCATGGCAGTTAATTTTTCTTTAACTTTTGCTGAAGAACAGACTTCTGCTGAAGAAGGATTTACTTATTTTTCAATATAGAACAAGACAGAAGCTTTAGAAGCGATACATCATATACGATAGTGTCTACAAGTTCAGTGTTGGTATAACATCAGTATTTGTTTTCAGCTGAATGAAAGTGCCAAAGAGTAATTGAAGTGCAATGGAAATAAACTATTTGACTGAATTAAAAATGAAATTGAGGTAGGAAAGATTTGGGAATAGTTAATTATTTAATCAATCCTCTTTAGAAATATTTATGCCTACTCTGAGTATCAGAAAAAAAAAAAAAAACAGATTGCAGCAAGAATGGAGAAACTGCTTATTTTGAAAACAACCTGACAAAGAAGTATTTTAGTCCTCAAAGTATCCAAATAAGAAACCCCCCAAAATAGCTAACAGTCACATATGATCATTATGGAAAAGAATTTATGAGTTTTGCTTTAACAGAAATCAAGACTAGCAATTGCTGCGAGTATTCAGATTCGGTAAAAAAGGATTTTGAATGTACTTCTTCAACAAAACAGAACCTGCAGGATTTGAATTTCTGCTCTTTTTAAATATACGAAGCCCTAGAGAGTAAATTCTGGGTTCCATAATTTCCATGTGACCATTAGTTGTGTCAACCCATGCCCCATTTACCTAGGTCATCTTTAAGGTCAATGTCAGCATTGGTAGGATTGATAATGGCCTCCACCTCGAAGCCGGCTAAATTACTGATTTCACTGTGAATAAGGTTCAGCTGAAAAGAAAAGCATGAGGTGGGAAATAACAGGACAGCTGGGAAATCACAGAGAAGCTGCAGAAAAGTGAGCTTTGCAACACAGATGGAGATAGCATCACTGCAAACAAATATGCAAAATAAAAGGCAGGTCATAAAGGAGGGTTATTATCCAAATAAAATTCAAACACAAGACTCAAACACTGTTCACACTGGGGGGGACATGAAGGTACCTACTAACAAGGTCTAGTTTGGCTTTATGCTGACCACTATCTGGGATTGTTATAAGAGGGTATTTGTTTCTGCTCTAAGTATAGATGAAGGATACCCCAATCATTTCTTTAAGTACCAATTACAGGAATGTGCCATGACCCTTGGGCTCTGAAACTTGGATAAAAGATGCTGCTGCTCCTCCTCCTTTAAGCCAGTAAATATGAGCACATCCTTGAGAAAGCACATGTGCCTCCAGCAATTCCTCCAGACTAACAAGGGGATGTGTTCCCTTACGAGTGGTCAACACATTCCGTATTGCAGCATTTCAGTTTTCATTTGCACAGCTCTGCAGTCTTTGGGAAGGGCTGGGGATGTCCCATAAGCAGGCACTATTATGTGCTTACTGCTGCTCGGTTTTATTTTATTTGCTTTATTGCCTTTAGTCAGTTATGAAAATAGACATTTTGCCCCCATCCATTAATGCTCATTAGCTTCTCCCACTAACACCATGTAATTTCAAGCATGCCTTTCAATTTCTGTCTTAACTGCTACAAAATTGGAAGGATTTCTCATGGGCACACAGTAAATTGAGGAAGTCAGCACAGATAATGTATTAGGAAAATATTCTTCCCTGTGAGGGTGCTGAGGCCCTGGCACAGGGTGCCCAGAGAAGCTGTGGCTGCCCCATCCCTGGCAGTGTTCAAGGCCAGGTTGGACAGAGGGGCTTGGAGCAACCTGTTCCAGTGGAACGTGCCCTTGCCTGTGGCACAGGGCTAGAACTGGATGAGCTTTAAGGTCCCTTCCAACCCAAATCATTCTATATCTCACATCTCTACTACCTGCTCTTAAAAGAATAAAAAAAAACAATGAAATATGAGGAAGTGCAAATTTCAACTTCTTCAACACATTTTGAGCAAGACTAACAAAATATTGTATAAAATAAGAAGTCAGTGAAAAAGTCAGACCAGCAATGGTAACAAACTGATCCTGCCACATCCTTCTAGTAAGAATGCTTATCTGGAAGTAGTTAGAGGTGTAAAGTGACAGCACAGCTTGCCTCCCACTGATAGTAGAGAAAGTTCTCATTCATTTATGTAAGCCTTGAAGCCAACTGTAGCTAAGCCAGGGTTTCCCCTTCCAATCCCAAACCCACCAGGTTTAACCTCTGAAGCGTAACATTCAGGCACAGCAATTTATCTCATCAATAATAATTTTGTCTCTTGGTTTGTATTCCATGTTCTATAAAATGAACAAATCTCCTCCTTGCGTCCCTTAGTTTATTAATAGGGAATATGAACTAACTCATGAAACCAGTACAAGTGAGCGGGTCATTTAAGGAGGCCAACATCCATGTATTTAAGTTTTATGAATAAATTGTTTCCATTTCATTCATGTGATTATATGAATTGACCTTCTTTCTCTTCTTAAAAGCCTGCAATTTCATGTAATTTGCAGATGGTGCTTGACTAAACTACACTCCCTCAAAATAGGGTTATTTTGGCTAAAAATGAGTGTAATTCAGCCCTGCTTTAAGTATGGGTCTGTTGAGGAATTTGTAATAAAATCTAAGCAGGCTTGCTTTCCAAATAGCTTAGAATCCTTTAATATTTCACACGTGGTGACTTGTTCAGACTGGAGTTTGAGTCTTGAGTTTGACTACAAGCAACTGCTGTTTAAAAAATAAAGTCAAATCAAATCAAATCAAACCAAAATGTTAAAAAATAAACTTGATGAATTTTGAAATTGGGAAAAAAAAAAGGAAAGGAAAAAAAAAAAACAATGACAAAAACCATGCAGACACCAAAAGACTGTTTTGTGGGGATTTTAGTATGTTCCTAAGCATATTTTGTTCATTTAGGTGATGCTCTGATTCCTGTGTTCTACAAGTTTATGCCCCAGAATACTGGCTGCAGAGCATTCTGGTTTCAGACCTCTACTTGTCTCTGTGCCTACTCACATATGGGATTTACCTAGTAACTAGATGGTAATTAAAGTTTCAATTTAACAGTAACATCAAAATGCTTTAAAAGCTGCCCATCACTGACAGCCTCTGTTGGCAGCTAAACTTTGTGTTCAGTGTTCAATGCAGTGCTAGTGATTGCCCAAAACAATTAAAACACCCCAGAAGTTCTCCTATAGAATTAAATCTTCCAGTGGTTATTGCTCATTTTTACTACCCAATAGTACGAAACATGTATTAAGACAGAAGTGATCCCCCCTTAAGACCATATAAATAGGCATGACTTGCACATGCATGTGCAGCAAAGAATGGACATAACTTCAGGTAGCATTTAAATTGAATGCTAGATAAAATGCAGGTGGTACTTAGCACATCCATGAATATTCACTGGGCCAAGCCTTGCATTTCTTATTTCAGACAAAACTACCTTCAGTGTTTTGGGAGTGTTTCTGGTATGAGTTTCATACAGAAAACTGAAGATGCCTGTTGCAGACAACAAGCTGAGCAGCTTGGAAATTCCAAACCCTAATGCTTAGGCTTGAGGCCTTACAACTCTGCCTCTACTCTGTAACTGTCTCAGGAAAAACAAACTAGTTGATGCGCAGAACATCATGTTTCCATTGGGACGTCACTTGTAGATGTGCAATCATTTACCTATTAGCTAGATTTTAACACTCAGTGTGGCACTAATATACTTCTAAAGGCTGTAGCTGAAGGGTTTGTTGCCTTTTCCCAACCTCTAAAAGTTTCTAGCTGAATGTCAGCAAGATTTAATGATTTCATGTCAAGATTTAATGCAGTAACTACATTCTAAAATCTGCGCAATAGCCAGGTTTGCAGCATTCTCATTTGTGTTTTCAGAAATTAAATCTGATGATATTAGAAGCATGAAGAACTACTCTAGCAAATAAAGCCCTTCCCTTCTGCAAGCTTGGAGCCAAGAAGATTTTTCCCATTAAACACTTCAGATCCTACGGATTATTTTCTCCCTTCTCTGCATTTAGTCCATTATTTCCTCATCTAGCAGGCAGTGGTTTTGCAGACCAAAGAGACATGCTGTAAAGGTGCCCAAAGATGTCACAGGAGGTCCAAAAGGTACAGATTATTTGTTTGGTTGGGTTTTTCAGTCTCAAGTTTCTGTGTTTGCACTTAACTTTATTAAGAATACACAGAACATGAAAATCTGTATGTACAAACTCAAGAAAAATCAAATAACTATGATTATTAGGAGTGGTTTTGCTTTTCAAATGGAAAAGCTCAAAGTGTTTTATCACATTAAGCTTTCCTACCATCATTGTGAAGACTATCTCCAAGTGTGTCTCCATTATGCAAATGCGGAAGGCAACAGAGGGAGAGGAGATGATTTACAGTACCTCTGACTTGGCCAAAACCAGAAGCAGGGTCATGGTTTCCAGGCCTCCAGCTGAACATGAACATGCCTGTCCTCCCTAACCAAGAAACCAGTGTATTTCTCCTTCCCTCAAAATACTGATTAAGGGAGTGCAGGCTCTGCTCGACAGAAGGAAGGTCCTCCCCTTCTGCCCTCAGTGCTTTCCAGACAAGCAACACACACATATCTAAGGAATCAAACTGCAACTCTACTGTCTGCAATCACTACTGACAAATTCTTACTTCATTATGTTAATGAATACCTTGTGGCATTCATTTAAGACAACCCTAACAAATGTGGTTTTTTGCTGTTAAGCATCAGACTAAAATTTAGACAACTAGTTTAAGAATCAAATATTACCTTTTTAAACAGCAATTGCATGTAGAAATGACTAAGCAGAAGCATTTACCCAATTAAAAGTCACTCGAGTTTTTATAGAGAATTGTTACATTTAATTTGTAGATTTGCCAAATAAATAGCACTTATTTGGGACTGCCAAGTGTCACTTTACTAACAACTACCTTTAGCGGGCTGCTAAACCTGCACGCAGCAGCAGACATCCTGTCATACCCAGAATCTCCTGGCCCATGCAAAACACACCTCATGTTTAGGAGCATTAAACTCTCACCAATTCCATGACTGACAGTTTTATCTTTGTCTTTTTTATCACAAGAAAATCAAAATTTTTTGGGTAGGTTTGAAAATGCATGTTTTGAAATTAATTTCTGGGGAATGGTCTGAAAATGTTCCTGGGAATAGGCCAGCATGGGTTTTTTTTTTTTGTTATTTTAATGCTAAATAAAATCTCTTTGATCACTACTTGTAAAGGGTTTTTTCCATTTTAAGCTTTTCACATTTTCAGTCTTAAAAGAATTTAGGTTGGTCTCAACATGCTATTTTGGGGGTAAAAATCGGAACAGAGACATGAATACATTATTTATCGCACAAGCAAGGCAAGAATTTCATTTTTAACTCACACAGAACATTCTTATATTTGTTAAACATAGCCTATCTTTAGATTTGTATGCTAACCATTCACTGCCTCTGAAGACAGTTTCTGCCAGGGAATCAGAAGCAAACTATAATCTGCGCTAGACAAGTGTGTTAGACTCAACTCCACAGCACCTAAGCATACTCTATCCTTCAGAAAACAATCCACTGCATCTAGAGTGCTCGCTCTAAATGGAGGGGGTTTAATTTTTGTTACAAATAAACGCTAAAACCTGCCCCCCTCTCACATGCAGGGCTAATTGACAGCGAACTAGTACAGGGATGGACATGTCATACCACTGATTATTAATAGGGGGCTGCCTTCCAAGTGAAGGAGAAAGCCATGAAGTCCATTTCCCAGTGCAAGGTACTCACTGGAAAGCTCTATAACAGGCACTGGCTTTGCTCACCACAGCTTAAAGCAGTCCTGGAGCTCATGACTCTTCCACTGAGGCCAACAGCAAAGCCCACTGATTTGATGGGTCAGTCTTGCTGGAACACAACACTAGGTGTTACTACAGGATTCCTATGGTAACTAAAAGCTGTTCAAAATCAGGTCCAAGAGTCTGACACTACTTGCTTTCTTGAAACGCTAATGTGTTTTACAAGTTTGGGGCTCTGGTTTAGTCATCAAAGTATATTCAAAACCAGCCCCTTAGCAGTAGTCAACCAACCACCCCCTACCAAAGCAGCAATCCAGCTCTAGCTGTAAAATTCATTGTGGAAAATCAAAACTCTTGCAAAAAAATAATGGTACTCTCATGCATGTTAAACTGAGCAAACAAACTGTGGAAGGGTAAATGGAGAACAACCTCAGTATGAAATAAAAATGAGTCAGAAGAGATGCATTCCACAATGGACAATGGCTCATCGTTTATGACTTACAACACAATGAGCTGATTACTGAATGATAGAAGAAAGATGCAGTTTTACTTCACAAAATTTTCTATCATGAACTAAAGGCAGGTTTCAAGATAAAAGACCAAATTAATTTAATGAATTGTCTCTTTAACTGGATCCTCTCTTTAAGCACGTATTTCTATTAGACCACCCCACATCCCAAAGCATATTCACAGGGAAAAAAGGATTGTTGACTTCTAGCTTTTCATAAAAAGCATCATTCATTATTATACAGCATTAACTTTTGTAAATAACAAAGCAGAAAACATTAACCCACTATTATGAACCAATGTTTAAAAGAGGTTTTGATAAAAACCTGGAAATCATTTCCATCAGCAATGAAACAGGCTGCCCATTGGAAAAAAAAGACAGTTCATTTTTAGGATTATCTTTGGCAGGTTAGCTGGAACAATTCTGCTGGTATGAATAAGGTAAGAGATACAAGCACACAGGCTTGCCTTCTCTTTTGAGTATTTATGAAGCCATCTGAAGACTCTCTTGTATATTTGTAAAGTGTTTTAAAAGTTGTTTCAAAGAATTGCTTTGTTTAAAAATTAATATACATCTCCTCAAGCGCTCAGTGGGGAAATGTCCATTGTACCTAGGTGGTTTGGGGAAAGGGGAGGGGTGCAAAAGGGTATTCCCTAAGCAGCACTGAGAAATAGGTATTCATTTAGAAAAATGCAGGAGCATACCTTCTGGCCAAGAAACAGACTTTTGGTGGACAGGACTGTGAAACCATCTGCAGGAGTTCCCTCTGTTGTGCTGTCAGCACTGGCTGATTTGCTCACTTCTCCCTGCTTCTTCTTCCAAAAATATAGTTAATTAGTTAACTCAAGGCTGAGAAAAACAGTTTGATAACACTATGATATATGACATGCCATAAATGCTCACAGGCAATAAAGTGCCAGTACAAACACCGGCACTTGGATTTCATCCTTTAGTCTAACTGAAGTGACTGATAACAGCTGAAGGAATCAATAGGAAAAGTGACCTCAGTGTCTGTATATCTACATAAGTCTTTTATTGCCTACCACAGTGCATGTTTCAGATGACAGTTGTCTTAAATAAGAAAACAAACAGCCTGAAACTTTTATCAGATTCCTAATGGCTTGTGTGGAAAAAGATAACTGTATTTGCTCATATGTATGAATAGACATTCATTCTAAGGTAAAAACTGACTTGCCAGAGTGCAAATTCTCTCTCTGTGAAGAGAGAAGCTCCCAGATGTCACAAAGTTCTGTTTTAGAAATACTGCTTTGTAATCTGTCGCCCTTAGAGCCAGGGTTAGAAGAATACATTGCTTTCTACCTGTCTAGTAGTAGAAAATGAACTGAATCATTTTCTCTGTCTTGTTCAACAGTGTCACCTTCTTTTATCTTCAGTAAAGCTGTAGGTGGAGAGGGTGTTCCCCTCTGCCACCATTCCTTTTTTCAACTGTTTTCCCGAAGTAAAATAACAGGTTTCAGGAGTGAAATTATTTACCTAATAGAAATGAGAACTAGGAACATTTTGAAAGGGATGTTTCATGGAGATAGTGGATTGACTGCTGTGGTTATAAAGTCAATTTGTGCCAAAAATAATTTCATATTTTCAATAAAATTACGACTTATGATTTCATATAAATACTTGTTCCTCAGCAGTACTTACACTGAAGCTAAAAAGCACACCTGGAATATTAAGCAAGCCACTGTTCTATTGGCCCTTTCCAAGGTATATAAACTAAATCTCTGGCTGAGCAACTAAAATGACTTTGATGTAAAGGTATATTGGTGCTTTAGAAGCTGTAACCATGCTTTGCTTTACACAAATGTTTTGGAAATTAGATTTTCATGGGCCCTATTTCAATTCCCCAGGAGTTTACTGTTAGCCAAATACCAATATAGTAAGCAGACAATACAGTTTATTGTGTGGAAGAAAAACAGAACCCCACAACAGACTTCCTGCTTTTGTAATCAAGTAAGGGGAAAAAAATTCCAGATTTAGGGAACTTATTAGTGCACGGTTATTAGAAACACTGCACTTGAAATGTCAGCTAATCCGTGTTCTAAGAGAGAAAACTAAATTCAACAGTTCAAAACAAGAGTGAAACGATCATTTGAGTGACCAAGTAATTAGTAACAGAGACATACAGTTTCTGTTTGACCTGGAAGCAAACTTTCACATGCAGTGTTCATTTCATGTGAAAATCATGTACTTTTCTTCCCATTTTCATAACCTATGGCTTGACACTAGTTGTTTGCAACAAAGATCCTTTCTCACACACAGACATTAGAAAGATTCCCTAATCCTACAAACAAACAAAGAAAAAGGAATGAAGGAATGCTCTCCTCAGCTTAAAAATAAGATGTTATTCTTAGGGGTTTTTGTCATAAGAAAAATCACTTTTTGGTCCTCTTGTTCTTGCCCTCACCTCCATACTTCATTTTGAATGACTTTCATTGATTACCAGGAAATAACCCCCCCCCCAAAATAAACATGGGATAGTCTCATCTCTAACATACTAACAGCAGAGAAGGACATTTGCGAGTCTTCAGCTCAGCCAAAGACATCCTGTATAGCCAACAATACAGTTCCTTTGATGCAGCTTTGATGGTAGCAGTGGTACTTCTCGCTCCTTGGGTTTCATCAAATTAACTATGAGGAACCTTACACTAAACTGAACCAAACCAAAAATGCATTAAAAAACCCAATAAGCAACAGAAAACCACAAAACTTGAAAACAGGACTCTGACATGCTAATAGCTGAGGGCATTGTTACAAGTGACTTAGGCTGTTGTTTTCATTCATCATCTAAAATTGCAAAATCCTGCTTTAGTTTGACTTCACTCGCTCAAAAAAAAAAAAAAAACACCCCCCAAACCCAATACTGGATTCTTTGTTTCTTGCAGGCCCACAGCAATACCTGCACAAAGTCTAAGCAAGTGCACTCTGCCCAGCCCAGTGCAGGCACCTGCACAGTCACAGCAGACCTGCCCCTGTAGTCACTTCCTACGATCCTTTTTTGCTCACGGGTAAGGCATGACTTACCCTCCCCATACTCTTCTGTTTCTTGGTGCCTTCAGCCTGTGCCCACCTAAAGACTTGTTTCATACAGCGTTTTTACAGCTTGTCTGCACTCTGTCCTGCAGACCTGTGCACTTCTGAAGGTTGTCAGGCTTCCAGCTGCACTAGGGAGAGGGCAGCACTCCCTTCAGGATTTGCTTACGCTGTACTGTCATCACTACTGTCAACAACACATGGAACAGACCATCTACCCTACACATGCTACTCCCTGCAGCTACTTGTTTGGGTTTAAAATGAACAGATTACTCTACCTTGGATTTCCTCGCCCCTTTCTTGCCGCCTGTTTTCTTTGATACAGTTTTTTTCTGTGATGGAGACTTTGCCTTCTTTGCTGGAGGTGGTGTGATGATGGCTTCCAGTTTTCCTTTAGATCCCCGTTTCTTTGCCAGCAGCTCTGGGTGAATATTGGGTAACACTCCACCACTGGCTATGGTGACCCCTTTCAATAGCTAGTGAGAAAATATAAGAACAAATTGTACGTGACAAATTCCAGCATTTACTCACCAATCAATAGCAAATGGCGTTTACTGCAAACATTGTACATTGCCTTGAGATTTAACTGGTTCTTGCATGTTTCTCAACACACTGTCCTTAAAGAAGGAATATGAAATGTACAAAATGAACCTGGATCACATATCAGATTTTAACTATAAAGGGATTATGTATTCATCTTGCACACATGCTTGTAACTATCAGTGCCTCTTGGGCTTGCACAAGGTCTGTTTCTGTGAAGCCACAAAATGAAAACTGTTACCCAGCTATGAGACAACAGGACAGCCCCAGGCACAGACGTGAGGGCAGCTTGTGAGAGAGATGGGATCCCAAAATCCATCACTTACAGGACTGCAACGGGCACCACGCTGTGAAGAATGCAATGTGTGTCCCAACTGATAAATTTTCTTAAAAGTGTATTTTTAAAAGACTTTCTTTTCCTTAGAAAAAGAAGCTTCAGCTACAGGGTAACATTCACACCAATCGCTATACCTGGAAATCTTTCTTAAAAACAAGCCTTTATGCAGTTGAAGAAAAGAGAATCAAAAGTGTACAGTTAATTCAAGCCTTTAAAAGCAGAGGTGAAATAGATCATGTTCTATATTTAAAACCACTTTAACCCATTTTTCATACATCTAACGGGGACTAATTCACAATCCAGGAGGATACAAACAGTGACAAAATCCCCCAGGTACTCCCACCTTCTGATTTGCGTTTACTGCTCTCCAATCACAACTCAGTGAGGTTCCAAGCTTACAAAGGGATGATGAATGGAAAGTATTATCAAATTTCAGAAAAAGCCAGCAGGGTGGTTTGGGGATATTATTTTCCCCATTATGATATAAAGGTTTGGAAAAAGTATCTTTTCAGATGTGTTTTTACAGCACCTCACACAAAGGCACTTCAATCTTCCCCAGTGCCTCTGGCTGACACCACAGCACTGTAATAACAACAAAGTCCAAGTTTTCTGTGGCCAAGTTAAAAGCATCTTGAAATCTACAAAGGACACAGACTTACAAGACTTCCAGAGCCCTTAATTCTGTGGTCACAGTGATGGACTTCAACAGGAACAGGATAGGTCCCACTAAGTCCTAAGCTGCGTAATGGGGAAAACAACAAAAAAAAAAAACAGAAAACCTCATCTACAAGATTTTCTCTGTGTCTTTGTAGAGTTTATGACAATGTCCAACTCTAACATAAGTGGTTGTAATAGTGCAAGCAAAAGTCATATTACATCTCCATTGCATTTTTACACATTTTAAGAGTCCTGAAATGCATAATTAAGCTGAGTGCTGCTGTTAGTTACACAAGCAGTGTGCTAGTGAGGGAAGGAGCTGATTCCTGGTGGGACGCTCAGTATGCAGAGATCTTGAGTTACAAGTCACCTATATGGAAAGACAACTTAAAAAGCCCTAAAGGAAATCCTTGCCCTCACATGGTGGAGTTTTTTCTTACCTGATTTAACTCTTCATCATTTGCTACAGCCAACAGGATGTGTCTAGGAGTGACTCGACCCTTCTTGTTGTCCCTTGCTGCATTTCCAGCCAATTCCAGAATTTCCGCTGGGAAAAAAAAACAAGCCCCTTTTAATTACACTGTGATCATCAAGAGAAATCAATGTGTTATTTATTAACATCCATGCAAAAAGATACCATATCTACTTCTAAAACTGTAGTTTTCTTTTTGTATGTTTACTCTTTTTGTATGTTTACTCTCTGAAGGGTGCATGCAATACACACTTCAAGTGCTGTAAATACAGAACTTTTTTGTCCTTTTAAAGCAGTTCCCCTAAATTCTTGACTTTACAATGTTCTTCTCAAGACTACTGTGTGTTCATCCCCAGAATCCCTCTCCTGTCAAGTGACAGTTTTAGATGTACAAATGCTGTAGGTTTTTTTGCCTCAAACCTGTCATAAACATGAGTTCTGGCTTGCATTGCTTCTACATCACCACTTGAAAAGATGCTGTTCCCAGTTTCTCATTCTAATATTATGGAAGCATACAAGCACGTATCCAAGTTAGGACACTAAAAATACAGACCCTGGTGCTACACTACAATGATTTGGTTTTTCCTCTGAGAAGAACCTTCTGTCCAGAAGAAGTAATTGATGAATCATGTTTGTTTGCTGCTAGTAAATTATCCCTTAGAAGAACTCTCCTGTTCTGACAAAACACATTTAACAGCTGGGCATAGGATGGCTTTTATTAGAATTAGGAAAGATTAACTCGTTCCCCTGCAAGGATCTATGAAGCAAAAGCCTGCAGCATTACCTCCTAACTTATCTGTCTTCTACTCAACAAGCCTTAGGCAAAGAATGCTATTAATTACAAGAAAGTCAGGGGGAACGATTCAAGAAGTGACATAACATGTTTACCTGACTGCAATCATGTGCTACTGCTGTCTCCATTATACCTAACCTTTCATCTCCTTCTGTACAGACTGTGTTTCACTATTGCTTTTGGTGCATTTCCTCTTGCAAACCTGGCGATGCTTGAAGAAAAAGGGAGGGAAAAAAAACCCAAACTTTCTTTTTTACATCTATTACACACTAATATATTAAAATTCCACATTAGAATAGGCTATGATATTGATTTCACATTTAACAACTGATTATATCATGAATGCTCTCCCATAAGCTTGCTGTAGAGGCAAATAGAACTGAATTAAGACATTAATCTGGAAATGAAAAAGACTAAAATCAAAGCCCACATACCTTTACCGTAACACATAGTAAATCTTAAGTAATACTATATAGCACAGACTATGACTTCTCATTAGCCCAAGTTTAATATAATTCTCCAATTACTTTTCATCCTAAGTCTCATAATATGCTAGTTATGACAGCTGCTTCTGGATGTTCTACACTAAAACTTGATAAAGGATTTTGGTAGGCTTTCACTAGTTTTATGTTCTTCAAAGAGCACCATTAACTTTATTACAGGATGAGATAGGATATTAAGTCCAAGTCCTCCCAAACTCAACATTTCATGCTGAAAATTGCTTTAATTTCTTTTTAAAGCAGGATTAGCAGGGTAAGGTCAATCTGACCATGCTTTCCACACCTCCAAAGAACTGAATTAAGCTGGCATAATCCTTTTCATATATTCTCAGAAGCCACAGCTTGAACATGTGTGGTTCAGTTTGCATTCAGCACTACACACAGCCACTTGTGACAAACCTGATTCACCTTCCAGCAGACAAGCTGGGTACATCCTCTGCATCCCCACTGACCTCAGGAGGATTCCATATCTCCACCTCTCTACATCAGGAGTTGCTCTGTATCTCAGACATTATTAATGGCTAAAAAGCACATGAAGGATTTGTTGCAAGCAGCAGACTACTTTTTGGTTTGCCTCCGCTTCCCCCACCTCCGCTCCTTTACTGCATCAGGCACTGCTAAACAGTTGGGCCGTGTTATTCTCTGCGACTGATCGGCATAACTATGCAGACAGGTCATTTTGCAACTAAAGAGTCTAAGAAAGTGTTATGCCTGTAAAGCACAGAGGAATGTTTTATTTGTTCCTCATAAAACTGAAATGTCTGCCTTGTACAGTGGAGAACTGTTCTTGTAAGTGCTAAGCCCTCTTCCTTGGACAGGAAACTCATTTTGAAATTACAGTTTTCTAATGGTCCTTTAGGGAAGTTGAGGTACCCCACTTCCCTTTCAGGAACAGAACCCTTTGCACTGGTGTTGAGGACCACAAAAGTGGAGCTTGGGGAGAGGAAGAGAGGAGGAGGAGGGCATGGAGGATGGAATTTTTCTTCTGGCCTTCTCCTTAGCTCTCCAATAATAATCAAATACTGCTTGCGCACACAGAGGGATACAGCAGAACTCAGCTGTGCATACAAGGCTGGTCAAAGGGGGGCTCTCCCCTCTTTAAAAGCAAAAGATTGGGAGGTATTTGAGCTGAAGCCAACATAGGTACCAAGTTTTGATTTAGCAGTGACAGAGACAAAGCCCATCCAAACCCAACAGATCCAGGCACTTACAGATGCTAGAAATGGAGACTTTCCGGATCTGGATGGGGTCCGGACTACTTGCCTGTATTTTGCTTGAAGCCAGCTTTACACTCTTTGAATTCTGAAGATTTAAATGGTGTCTCAAACATGTTTTGAACCACTTTTAAATTAGATTCAAGTCTCTCTCTCTCTCTGTAAGGGAGCTGATTCAAATTGCCAGAATAATCACTCTGGATTTAGGTGTGGAGCTGGAAAGAGTAGTAGGTGGGAAAAGGTATTTAAAATTGAGATTGGATCTCAGTTCTTAGGTCAGGCCTATCTTTGGAAGTGCCATTCTACCAGGTGCAAAGGTTGAGTCATTGAGGAGTTCCATTTCGTTAATGGAAATCTTCCAACAGTGGGGAAAAAACAAACATCAAAGAAAGTATCAACTCCTGCAACTGAACAGGATCAAGAGAAAAAGCTTTGCTTGTAAGAGTTGAGGCAAAAGCAAGTTTTAAGAGCTTCCATGACATCAGGATTCACCAGCTTGTATTCACCCAGCCAGACTCAGCCTGTATTTATTCAGCCAGAAGACCAAAACAAGAACAGTTTACAAAAATGAGGCCTCACAAAAAGGATGGAAGTTGCATAATGTCTACTCCATTCCTTTCATATATTGACTCAAGGCATTTCCCCCCTAGAGAATAATTACAGCACCACCACTCAGGCGAAAGGCAACTCTGACACACTTTACAGAAGGACTGAACACCAAAATCCCTTTTTTCTTTAAAAAGAAGGAAAACATACAAGTTAGTCAATATTTTAAGTTCTTGAAGGTAAAATTTTCAAGTACTACATATTGAAATCTTAGGTTAACATGAAGAGATACTCTTTATATTTGCACAAGTGGCTTTTTCTGCTCAGATATGAAACCATCCACTGAAAAAGCTGTGAGAAGTACGTGATTAGGAAAGGAAAAAATTGATTAGGAATGCCATGTCAGCATGGGATACATTCATGTATGGACAGCTCTTGCGTAGCCTTAGAAATCTGACTATAAGATGAACACATCAATGTGATTTAAAAGACATAGCTATGATTAATCTTATTCTTTTCAGTCATCATTAAGTGGAAGATTAAAGTGGGAAGAGAAAAATCTTAAAAGTTAAGAAAATTTCTCTTAAAATTTAACTTAAAGGCACTTCTGGTATCACTTGAAAAAATCCTTTGTAATATACAGAACTAGGCAGATGGCTATAGGTACTGAAAGCTGCTCAAAGCCTGGTCTCAGCACCTGAACCAGAACCACTTTTCTTGTGCTGGGGTTTTTAAAGTTCAGTTAAAGATTTTAAAACAGGTTGTGAATCTTTGTACTTCAGCCCGAGGTAAAGGGAAAAGCTATTCTCAATGCATTTCCTACTCACAACCAAAAAGTCTTAAAGTCTCCACAGAAACCTCATCCTGAAGCAAGTTTTGAGGGCAAGTTCCTCATTCTTTACTTGCGGAGACTCTGGTCAGGTCCTGGACATTCTCCCAAGTTCCCAATCTCATTATTTGCACTTCCCTGTTTTGCAGTGGTATGACCCTGCCTTGAATACTGTTGCTTTTATATTTCACAACACATGGTGCAGTTTGGAACAAGAACTCCATACAAGGTTAAAATGAAACAAATTACTCTTAGACCAAAACAAAGCAGGCACAGTAGCAACCGCAGACGTGGATGGAAACAAAGGCAAATGCATTCTTCTCCCACTGTAGTTCATTTATCCTCATTTTCTAACAAAATATTACTGGTCATTCCTGAAAAAAACTCCTTTAAAGCCTCAATGACAAGGCCTTTAGCTTATCCTGCATTCCAGGCTGTAACACTTTATAAATGTAAATACTCAACTGAATCTGGACCGAGTTCATCCACAAAATGCTTTTTTTCTGTTTTTGGTTTACATCTCCAGCTAAAACCCCACTGTTGCATTGAATCCCTCTGTCCATCTTCTCTTCAGGGAGATGAAATCATAGCTTTGAAACTAAATTCTTAACAACTAACAGGTGATATGCTGACACAAAGCCAATTCCTGAACACGCAAGTTCCAACAGGAACAAGTCAGGGGTTTCTAAAAGCTTGTGAAGCCTCCCTCTCCTCAGCACCAAATTGAAAACAATGTCCAGAACTGAAAGAAAAATGGATGTTGATACAATTCCACTGAGAAAATACATATTTGCTACAAAGCCAACTACATGACAAGGAGCCTGTTTATTGTACTTTAAATTAATCATCCTTCCATCAGGATTTTATTGACTTCAGAACCATTTTCCATGATTCCGGAAGGTTTTAACCCAATCAATCCCAATCAACCATGACTGTTCCGGAGTTTCCTGCATTCTTCTCTCTGTGTATTCCACCCAATCCCCCTGGAATCTGCAGTTGCGAGAGTGAAAGTAGAATCGTTTAGCAACACTTTCCCTCTTACGCATTCCAATAAAACAGTTCTCAGCCTTGGTTCAAAGTCATGGAAATCTGATGCAGTGAAAATCAATTCAAGAACTTTTATTGCTTTGAACAAGGGTCGATGAAACCTTAACTCTCAACAGGACAATCATTCTCTTTGGATACAATAAAAAACTCAAACCAAGTCTTTAGTGTCTGAGCTCTATCAAAACTAGGCCCTGTAGAGGAGAACCTGTAACTGTGCCAAGTTATTGTAAGCTTTGCATTTCTGTGAGGCAGATGACAGACTGCTGTTTACATAAAACTCAAGTTCAGGCCACAAAAGCCACTTCCACTTAGAGCCTTCTGATGTGTCTCACACTTCAGCTCTTTTCTACACTTCAATACCATCCATGTTTTTTTTTTGGTAAGAGATCCAACATTATTTAACTTCCCAATTCTTTTAATTTCCTGGTTTACTATTAATGAAAATTCTGATACATATTTACCCCTCTGAACTAAGTGTCTATATTGACACATCAGTATGCAATGATAGGGCTTTTATTATGAGAAAATGCTTTGGTTTTTATTGGTTTTCATCAACCCCGATCTGTGTAGCTTGGTGAATACACTAGGACCCTAATCAAGTAAGCAATTCTGTATTGACCTAGCATTTTTAAGTTGAATATCCACTGAAGTTTATGGAACTACAAGACAGGACAGGCTCAGACCCGTTTACAGGGCTGGAGCCAAGGCAGGGCATATTAGTGAGAGAAAACTTCATTTATATTCATTTGAAGCTGATCAATTAATGCATTTTTAAGTTCAGAATGTTGTTCATTCAACTGCTAACAGTGCAAAGCTTCGTATCTAAAGAGGCACTTTTTACAAGTACAGCAATGTTAAATTGTCACAATCTCATTTCTCATGACACAAGCCTTACCTAGAAGAAGAATGTTACAAAGGAGCTTGTCTATGCTGACATTCTCAAAAGGTCTCTGCTTGCGAGGCTATTGCCATCAACAGCCCTGCTGTATTTTAGGTCCAGTACTGATCCATATTAAAGCCACACAGGATCTGAAGAGGTAGTTTCGTGCTTGCTCAAATAAGGCACAAGTCCTGCAAGCCCCCGATTTATTTTAAACCTCTTTTGGGACACAGCTTGTAGCACAACACTGTAACAGGGACTAGTGCTTCTGTTTAAATAGAAGAAATGTATCGTGGTGGTGAATGCATGTTTCAACAGTATCAACAAGATACTTTCGATTAATTATCGTCCTAAATTTCATTATTCCCAAAGGAGCATTATTTATGGCAGTCTCAGAGTGCCTGGAACTTGAACCTTTTTTAACCTAATGCTTTTTTGCTGTGGACCTCTGAGCTCCCCTTTGCTTCCAAGCAGAAGTTCAGCAGTACATTTGCTTTGACAAACAGGGCAAAGAATTGTTTTCCTCTGTGACCCTGGAAAAGTTTTCAGCAGCAAGCAGAATATGAGAGGTGACGAGCAGTTCAAGATGATCAGTTTCCACATCGGAAAGTGAGCATCTGAAACTTCCTGCATTGAGGAAGGACTTTAATTTTGCAGCCTATCAGCAGCTGGCTTAACAAAGTTTTCCACATCGAAAATTAATCAAGATGAAAATGCAATGAACTGAACTCCAGCACGTGAATCTCCATTAAGGTATTCTGGTGTCATCACAAAGCCTGGAAACAAACAGTCAGATAAGCACCAGAATGCCTCAGATGCAATTCTACCCATGGCATTCAGAAGGTGCTTGTTTTACATTTGAACAAAACACAGGATCAATAGTACACAATGGGCAATAAAAATCCAGTTGAGAGAAAAATCTAATGGAGAAAACAGACATTTAACATTTTCTCCCACCTTCCTTCACTGTGTACAGGACAAATATAAATCAAAGTATCATTTCTTCTGTATTCCTGTTCTCCTGCTGTTTTATAAACTTCTCCCTCTCCTCATATGCTATGACATTTTGGCAACTGAAAATTATTTACAGTGGAGAGAAGACGATGGGGGCCAGGAAGAGCAGAAATCACTTGCAGGCCTGGTTCTTGCTGCCTTTAAATATGCTCTAGAGATTTCTATTTTTTAAGGGCAAAGGAGTATCTTTTTCAGTTAGGAAGAAAGTTTAGACTGGATTGTAACTTGTGTAAACTATACATCTGAAAGAAACATACCTGATTACATGTATGGCTGCACCAGTTCTGACAAATACAAGCCACACAACTTCATCCGAGTGAAGTCTCTGGCCATTCTCTGGACTGACCTAGTATTTTTCCTCTTGATATAAACTGGTACTGATGCACTACTTTGCAGAGCAAATGAGTGGACTGCAGTTTTCTGCAGTACACATTAGGGAGGATAAATAAGAAATGAACCATTGTAAACAAGTGCCACAATAAGAAAAGAAGACAAAAGGAATTACCAACGCCAAACTTCTTGTTATCTTAAAGCAGGTGATAATGCTTAAAATTAGTTCTGCAGCAGAAGCAGAAATTAATCAAATATGCTGATTAATCCCTGCAAGACAGGCAGCACTGCATGAAGTGCTACTGCAAAGGAGTAAGAACCATACATTATAGCTCGTCAGCATCCACACTATTCCTCCAGACTAAAGAAAGGAAGTACATGCACTTGCTTCAGTATTGGTAAAATTCAAAGGTACCTTCTGCACATTCACCCATGATTAGACATTTGCATCCTGTTTACAATGGACATTACACTTTATTTCCTTAGATGAAAAGCAGGGAAGAATAAGCAGGTGGTATACTTAAGAAATCAAACTGCACACACTGAGTAGGCTGATGAGAAAATTACACTGGAATATTACTCGTAAGGAAGAACCTTCAGTGAATAAGTAATAGGAGGAGAATACTTGCTGTGCAACCTCTTTTGTCAAGTATACTTAAATGGAAGATAAGGAAAACCACTTTATTAGCTAAAGGCTAGAAGACAAATTGTACATCTAATAACATCGTAGTTTTATTATGATTACTTTTGCAGTTACTATAACAGACAACACAGGGAAGATGCACCGCAGCCAGCCCCTGTAGATGCTGTCAGAAGCTAAGCGACTGAAATTCAGCACAGCAAAGACACACAGTTTTTAGTTTACAGCAACTGAAGCAACCAGACTAATTCCTATGTGCTAAAACAATGTGTGCTCCTGCTAGTGGAGCTGTACTGTGTATGAACAGGCTAATACAAGAGTAAGAACAGCATTAATGTAGTTTGAAAAAGCATTTCATTGGGCACAGACTGAAGAAGAGCTTAAATTACAATGGGCCCATACACTACAGAGAATTACAGACTATATATTTTTACTTCTAATGAGTAGCTGTATATATATGGTAACAGTAAGTTACCTTCAAAGTACCAAGTGGATAAAGTCACAACTACAGATGGATCCCAAACAGAACTCCAAGTCTGAACAGCTGGAAGCATTATAGAAGTTCAAATCTCAAACTGAACCAAACCAAAACCTCAGATCTGAGCACATTATGGGCTAATTTCAGATTTACAGAGCTAAACTTTAGCAAAGGCAGCAAAATTTAGCACTTCATCTTCTAAAGGATTAAAATCACTGTCATATTCTGCACACACATGAGACTGTTTTCAAACCTTAGTAGGTTCCTTTCTATTAGGTCACATCCCTGCCATTTCCCCTCATGGTCTTTTCTGAAGTTCTTCTTTCCTACAACTGTTTTTGATATTTTATGTTTCTTCTCTCCTTCCTGAATGCATAGGATTGGGTTTTTGATGTAGCCAATTTATTAGCATGCCACTTCACATGGTCTCCTTCCTATTATGTCACATTCCTGCTTTTACTCTGGAATGGTTGAAGTGCTTTGATTTAGTCTCAGATCATGTGCTGGCATGATCACCTTTAAAAGCTCTCCTGGAGAGAAGTCAGGATTTCTCTGGGTTTGTGAAGTAATAACTAACAAGAGGTAAAAAGAACACAAACCAAAAAGCTCCAAGCATCCCATTTCAAGGGAGTGTTTCTGAATTTTACTGGAAAAAATAAATGACCTGAAGTTCAGAAAACATACTGAGCATTAAAGGTGAAAAAACTACACTACATAGAGTGTGAAAAGACTACAGAAAAAGAAAGGGGAAAAAACCTAAAACCACCAGACTGAAACAGTCATAAACCATAGAGCTATTGCTAACTCAGGAAAGAAAAGAATATCTGCGCTTTTGAGATGCATTTATGTATGAGAATGAAAGAAAACCCTGAGATACAAGATACTAAGACTACCTACCTTGTCTTCAGAGGAGGAAAAAAACCAACCAACAAAACCAGCTTAAACATATTTAAAGGAAGAAAACAAAAACAAACAAACAAAAGGTACCTTTCCCCTTAGCTTTCCTTCCCCCTTTCCTTTTCTCTTTTTCTTAAGGAAGCTATGTATGCAAGTGGTTTTGGCTTTGTTGTTGTCGTTAACCTCCCCAGACAGTTTCCCAAGATGCCCAGCAGTTAAAGAAACACCTTTATTTCCCAGCCTATTCTCAGCTGGCCAAGCCACCAGTACCTTAGTAAACACTTTAAATCAAAGAGTTAAGCAATACCATGTGCTGCTCATTAGCAGAGCCTGAAGCTCACCTGTATTGTTCTACTTCTTTAAAAGGGGAGAATTCAAAGCACCCTTCACCCTAAGCAGCATTTTATTTGAGTTGTTATTGCTGTAAGCAGGAACCAAGCTGAAGGAAATGTTAATTTTTTTTAAAGCTATCTAGGAAATTTAAAAGCATTCTTTGAAAGAAAAGGCCCAAATAAAGGAAACTATGAACATGGACAAGTGAAGGAAACAAGAAAGGTATCTGATGGCTAAGAAAATTCAATAATGTAATAAGAACACCTTACAGAAAACAGCTTCTCTATTATTCTCTAATATTACCAATCTTCATCTTTAAGGGAAGAAGAAAATTTACAGCAAAAATATAAAACAGACTACTTCTGCTCTTCAATGTCAATATCCATTATAAGATGTAACTAAAATTGTCTGAAGAGTCAGGTCACTTCAGTTTTAAATGCTCCTCCCAGCAAAGTTAAACCACATCTTGCTACTATATGCTTAAGTCAAAGCAAGAATGAACTGTATTGTTTCCTTAGAGGCTCAATTACAACTCAGAGACTATTCTCCCTTGACACGCTTGAACCTGGTGCAACCAAAATACTGACATAAGCAGATGCACTGGAAAAAGAAACACTGCTGTGAGGAATCAGATTGAATTAAAGGTTTTCCTTCATCATGCTAACAGCATCTCTATCCAAACAGTAATCCATCTACCAACTTGTGCTTTTTGCTAGATCTCCAGCCTACAGGTATACACTTAGAAGTCAATCTGGCCATGTGAATGCAACTGAACTGGTGATTTATTCTTACCCATTTTTTAAAGCTGTCATGGGTTCAGCAGCAGCAGTCATTTTTCTCCTTCTTGGTAGCTAGTGCAGCACTGTGTTTTTGACTTTTGGCCTGGGAACAGCGCTGATAACACCAATGTTTTCAGTTACTGCTTTGAATGTTTTGGTTTGACCAACGACTTTCTTAGTCTCATGCTCTGCCAGCAAGTAGGGGAAGCAGGGAGGAAGCAGATAGGACACCTGACCCAAACTGACCAAAGTGGTATTCCATACCACAGCACATCATGCCCAGGATGGAAAAACGGAGAGCGGAGACCCGGAAGGGGGGGGTGCACTGCTTGTTTGGGCTGCGTATCAGTGGTGAGCGGTTGTATTCTTTCCTTGTATTTCCCTTGCCATTATTATTATTGGTGGTAGCAGCAGGGGTTTGTGTTATACCTTAGTTACTGAACTGTTCTTATTTCAACCTGTGGGAGTGGCATTCTTTCGATTCTCCTCCCCATTCCCCCGGGAGCTGCGGGGAAGAAAGAGGAGGGAGTGAGTGAGCGAACTGCATGAGGGGCTTAAACCACGACAAAAGCCAATATTGCAAAAAGCCCATATGTTGATGCTATTGCAGGTGGGGTTAGTTTTCCATTAAAAGACTACTTTTGTATGATTTGTGGGGTAAATTCAGCATTTTAAGTTTCATTTGAGAGGAGAACTGTTATGTAAAGATCTTTACTTTCATGTCTTTGGCAAAGCATTTTCTTCCTCTGAAACTCCTTTCTAAATGGAGGAAAAACAGCAGTTCCATTCTCCTGCAAGACGGTACTGTGAGGAGAAGATAATGATTTAACGTGTTCTCATTCTCATGTAATGAGAAGAACATAGAAAGGACTATACATGCAAGCAAATAAGCTGCGTTGATGCAGGGCAGAACAACAGTGTGCATTTACGCACAGACTCAACCAAACTGCAAGCAGCATATGTAGTCTCAAAAATAATCTGTAAATTCAACAGAAATGTTTAAACAACACTGTAAGCAACCTCATCCCTGAGTAAACACTGAGAAGCTCTCTATGTAAAAGGAATGTATATGCTTAACAGACAGTTATAACCCAAGTTGAAGCAGGAAGCATTGCAACACTGTAGGCCCAGCCCTTATTCACTGATGCTAATCAATCTCTCTGCCTGCCTGTGTGGAAGAAGAGTGTTTACATGTCAGAGTAGATGCAGTGCTGGAATGCACAAAAGCCATCCAAGCTGAGACAAGCGTAGGGGGATACCTTCATTTTGGCTTAGATGTGTGATCACCAAGCATGCACTTCAGCTACAACTTCTTAGTCATCTATAAATCCAAGGATCTTTCTCATTTTTCCTGTGCAAAATTCAGTCTGTATTATTACTTTCACATTGCTCAGCAAAACCTACCAGTCAGATATTCCAGTACAGCAGCCATATACACTGGAGCACCAACACCAATTCTGTACTTGGGATGGCCTTTCTTAATGTAACGTAGCATTCTTCCAACAGGGAATATGACCCCAGCCTTTGCGGAACGGGAAGTCTTGGTTGACTTCTTCTTTCCACCCCTGCTGGACATTTTGTCTGTGTTGGCTCTGGAATAGCACTCTACATATTAGGAAGGAAACAAAAAATAAATAAAAGGTTATCAATAAAAAGGTTATCAATAAAAAGTCCTTATCAATAAGGACTGATGCTATAATACCATATATTTAATTTCTAGACACAGCAGTATTTTGGGGTAGGCAATGCATTGGGGTGCTTAAACATACAGACAAGTTGCCTTTTTAGAGTATACATAAGAACCTAAAGCAAACATCCTCTGGAAACTTATTTGCCATTGCAATCCCAGCATAATTTTACACAGTAAATATATAGGCCAGAGAAATTTTTCCTATAAATTTGCTTTGGAATTACTTTTCTGAAATTCTTAACAGATTAAAGCCAGTACCATGAATGCAGCAAAGGGTGATAGCTACCTAATGTAAAGTAGAGCTTCTGCATTGAAGTGGAGGATGCTTTCTGCAAACACACAACCCTTTGCTCTCTGGATAAAACTCCTGACTGGGCATTTGAACAGCTGTGGTAGGACTGTTAAGCTCATGAATAACTATGTTCCTAACCAGAAAAATAGTACACGCTTTCATAAAATAGATTCACCTTCCTCAAAAAACTAGGTTTCTTTCAAGCATGTATGAATTTACAGAACAAAGCCTATGCAAAGCAAAACACAATTCCTATACACTAAAAGTTCTATTTTTAGAAAGATCTGAAATGAATCCCTTTAGATTTGAGCCAGCTACCTCCACATCAATGACCATACTGCTTCAACATGCCCTCTAGGAAGCTGATGAATTTCCAGCTGCAACCTTTCCTTAACATAATGGTGGTCTAAGCACTCAGCAGATCTGACAACTGTATCTCAGTGGAGATGTCCTACTGCTGATACTGCTGTCAAGCGTATTCTTTTTCTCTCCTTCATTTCTGCTCAGGCTGTAAATAGAAGCTGACAAATCCAAAGAGGTGGAGGGTTTACAAGCTCTCAAAGTATCTTTAAAGGTTCAGGCAATGTGCTTGGTTTTGAAATTAACTCAAAGGAGACAGTCCCCACCTTTCCTTCCCTTGAGGCTGAACTCTAGAGAAACCAGAGGCATGCATCAGCGATGCACATACCTCTGTGCATCCTTGTTCATTCCTTGCTGCACAAATCCTACCTAATACAAATGCAAATTTGCAGTGTGTTTGTACGCTCCACGATGGAGCCCCTGTAAGCCTGCTTTCCCTTTCTGTTTTCCTCTTTTATTCTGCATTCTCTCCTTATGAACCTAACTGTATTTGTCATATATCTGAATCCACAATGGGGTAAGCTCAGAATTAGGCAGAACAGGTTCACCAACCCCACTTTGCAGTTTTGTAACTTCTGTTCTGTGCTGACACGTCCTCCAGTCTTTTACACCTCAGTGAGTCACTGACATTCAGACTACATAACTATCAATGAAGACCACTCAGGATAACTAAAGAAATATATCAAACATCACTTTTGCTTTCTGCTTCCATGCTCCACTTAGTCACACTAAAGAGTCTACTTGCATAGCACATTAAGTAAAATAAATGAAATGGGTTTACTGCTTGTTAAAGAAAACAATCCCATCTTAGTAGCTCAGATGAAAGTCATGCTACATTTATGAAACATGTCAGAAACAGACAGGAAATTGCAGAAGGGGGAAGCCATCAAAAGGGCTCCTTCTTTGCTCTGCTGCGAGCTCAGCTCTGTAATAACTATTATTCTACGATAAAGAGGATAAAAGCCCATTTTTTTTGCCTTGAGAAATTAACTGGAACGCACAACTGGCTTCAAAACCCCTTCCATTTCATTGCATGTTCTCCTCTAGTTAGTTCTTTGTTAGCACAAAGCTGGGTGTGGTTTTGAGTTGGCTAAGGACTTTCTGCCAGAAATTATTTTCACAGTTCATACTCCATTTACATCAATATCAGGCATGTTTAACCTCACAAATGTTGAGTTGTTCATTGAATCAAGCACCAGGGAAAGCGGGTATTAGAAATACCTGTGCTTCTAGCTTCCCCCATAATTCCTTTGCTTTGGAACTGATACAGGAATGATGAAACCCCTGATTTTTCTAGATACCTGCAAGCCTTAAGCAGGAAGCTTCTATGAACCAGTTGGCTTATCAGTTTATGGGATAGTCAGAATAGCTGGAAGAGTATACGTAAATTACTACTTCCTAATGTTGTGGGTTTTTTTTCCCCCTTTAGGAGAGTGTCATCTAGCCACCAGCTGCTGTAACATTTAGATCAAAGGATGATGTAGCGACACCAAATTCTGTCAAAGTGGCTTTCAGGGAGCTGGAGGAAGTACAGCTCACCCAATCTAAAAATCCAAATGGGAGACACACACAGACAGCTTTGCTGTAGCTGGAAACAGGAAGAGATGAAAGAGCACTGCCCCTTCGTTTTTAGTTCCAAGAAAATGACTATTCATAGAGAAGGAAGTGGTTCCTTCACACACTGAGACAAATGGGTACTGTATATCACTGTCTCCGGATACATATCACCTATCCAGAGCAATGCTAAGTTTGTTGTTAACATACTGTCATCATCAGTCACACTAAACTGACCTTCCTTATATCACCCTTGAGCAAAACACTTTGCTGTTGATTTCCAAACTCTTTCACCTGATGTTCAGAGGTTCTTCCCTTTAACATACTATTTCTACTCAATACCTTCAAGTCTTCTGTCATCTGCAGCTATCTAACACCTACCCATATATAGAATGGCATATTCTCTTCTTTCATAAAAAGCTTATTTATCACTTCTGCAGATTCTAGAGGTTTATTTTCTTCTTTATTTTATACTCCTGGTCACATTTCTCTCATTAATATTCAGGATAACCCTGGACCTGTCTTGACAATTAATCTGATCCTCTTACACTGTACATTAAAGAGCTTTATAGCTGGAAGTGTGTTTGTAAAATATGATAAAGATGAGCTTCAGAGCTTCCTGTCCCATGGATCCCACTCCTACATGTAGTCAATCATTGTATTCCTAGATGCTTGGAATTTCCCTCCATCCATCCCCATTAAGTCTCAAGTACCACTTTTAATTTTGCCAACCATGTACTCCAGAAGGGGGGGGAAGGGGGGGAGGGAGAGGGCCTTCCATGGAAGACCCTTTTGGGACTTAATTATGGATTCAGGATCATTACTTTGGAGGAACTTTCTGTTCTACCTTTGAGCTGTGGGATGGCCCAATGATCTTCCAGAATCTCTTCTCTACTATTGGCTCTCCATAGCAGAAGATAAGGGAAAGGGAAAAGATTAAACTTGCAACAGTCACCAAAAAAATGTATTAAAGTTGAACTTAAAGAGCATGGCAAGAGTTCAAAAACCAAAGAAAACTGTGTGCCTTACATGTTCTCAAATGGTTTATCTTTGTAACACCAGAAACTCTGGAATGCTGCCAACATTAGAGAACCAGAGCTGTGTGCTGAGTCACTGCTAGCCAGCAGATGAGGGAGGCAAGCAAAGGGAACCTTATCACATGTGCCATGGTTCAGACAAGATTTGAGCAGAGTAATTAGGACAAAAAAGTAAATAAATCACAGTCAGTGACAGTCAATGGATCAGTCCTTTCCTTCCTGTACCCACTGCTGCCTTTGCCATGGAATTTCTGAGAAACTTTACCAAATACAGTGCAAAGTCTTCAAAGATTTGACAATAAAATGATTTTGTTTTAATGTGACAGTTCACTAAATTATCATTGCGATAATGAGGGGTTATCACTGAGGAGTCAACTTACGACTTTTAATCAAATTTAACCCCATGTTCTTCAGTGGCTCTGCTGTGCTTGGACACAGCTTGCCCTATTTGCAGAACTGAGCACCTGAGTCACAGCCTTTGGAAAATCCCTTAAAGACTGCAGCAAGATTCACAGAAATGAGAATTTGAAGATATATTAATTTGGCTCACAGCAAAGTTTCAAGCTACAAAGCTTCATCTTTGCAAGCCAGAAATGCATTTTCTAAGAAACAAAGCAATATTAAGGTGCAGTGATGAAAGCAGCAGAATTAACATTTTTTTCTGTTTGAAATTGGCTGTAGTGAAATTGGCTGTCTGTTTCTGTGTGAAGATAGATACTCTGCTAAACCACACTTTCAAATATCATCTTCCTAAAATGCACACAGGCATCTGTTTTTCTGAAAGGTTTAAAACCCTATCAAAGCACAGTCTGCACATCCTGGTAAAGTGATACCTGATTTCCAAATACCAGTACTTCATTAGCTCAGTCAATCTGACACCTTCATCAAACAGTAGTAATAAACCCTCTGCTATTAATGGCTTTCAGGTAGTGGTTCTTAATGACTTAACGAATTACTATGAATGCTGCTGCTGGCCTCATGGGCTTACACTGGTGTATTATCTGCACTCAGCAAACAGATGATTCAATTTATATCCACATCATCACATCAGTAACTGTAGTGAAATCCAGGAGAGCATTACTATAGTACAAAAACCCTAAGATATAGTGATTATTCTTCTCTTCTTTCCAGTGCAAAAACTGAGATGGAAACTTTATTTTTGTATCACAAGAGATTAACTGCAATGCTATTTTCTTTACATAGTTTCAAAAGTTTAACAATGTAAATGCTGCCACTCTCTTTTTATTTATGTTCTACAATGAAAGCTGCTCACCGAACTCTTGGAAAAGGTGCATTTGAATTTGCTTTGACAACTAACTTGCTCTGTTCTTGGCTAATCAGAAGCTAGTCTGGCATATTTACAAAGTGCACTGCTTATGGAATTGCTATCAAATGGTCTCTAATAACATTTGCCTAGCACAACAGCATCTTGGTCTGTAACTGTGGTTTCTAGATATGCTGGCAACAAATGAAGAGCTAATCACTCCTTTATCATTTGATCTGATGTGATCTCAAATTCTAGCTTAAGTGTTTTATTAAAGCAGTAACTCTTTGTGGTTTGAAACAGACAGAGGAGCAAAACCGGTTGTGAAACAGCCCTTCCAGGACTACGTTAATTTCTCATCTGAAAAGGTAGCACCTTACGTAGATGTATTTTCACTTGGAAAACTGAGAACATTCCTCATATAGGAATGCCCAATAGGCATACTTGTACTTTCTGTTACAGACTAAAATTCCCCTAGTGATAATGTAAATGATGGGGAAAAGAACAATATTTTCCCAAAATCTGTGTGCAAAACAAAATACCGCTGCACAATTGTATTCAACTGGCAAAAGCCCCTGTCTCCCACAATGGGTCTGAAGCCCCCAAACAAATACCCCCTCAAGGTGCAAACCTCCACTAACAGTAGTACTGGGAGTATGACAAGCATTTTAGCTGGGCATTCTGCCACCAATACTCAGGCAAATGTAAATACAATTGTCTTCACTGACCACCGCTGGGAGCACTGCATGAAATCCAGCCCGTTTCCACACTACAGCATTTTGTGCACTAGGTAGGAAGCATAAACTTTGACGCAGGACCTTAAATCGCTGGACCATTTATGAACTTGACGTTCATAAAAAGTGTTTTAAAGAATGTTTTGAAAACTTCTTTGCCCCTAGACATTTTTGGAAGAAAACAAGATGCAAGAAAGAATCCATGTAGATGCATCCCAAGGAAAAATCCAGATGTAGAATGAAACTTAACTTAGATGCTATACTGCTGAGGGAGGGAGTGAAAAATTCAGTCTGCTGAGGACACCATGAATGGTGTGATTCTAACATTCTTTTTGGAGCAAGGACCATGAGCTGAATCCTACCATCCTCTCTTCAGAAAGGGTCTGGGTAAGGAACTGTAGCTTCTTGATGTGTTTATAGCATCTTTCCCTAACAAGCAAGTTCTCCACAAACAGTGCATGTTTCTTTTCTGATTTTACCACTAGGAAGCACTGAACTGACAAAACCTAATGCTCACTGTGCTGCCCACTGGGTCAATATTCTGTCTCCCAAGACAGGCTCTCTCTGAAGGCTCTTTTTATCTCTTGGAGCATCAGTTCCAGATTCCTGCTCCTTTATAATCTTACTGGGGCAGGACTACCTTTCATGCAGAAGAGACAACAGGCCTTGATCCTGGTTGACAGAGTTGTACAAAAATAATTGTAAACTTCTTTGAAAGCACAAGATTTGGACCATTCTTCCAGAGTGTGACTAAATCTTATCAAGAGAATATAATTGCTGTGCATTGGGATTTTACCTGCAGAACAAAACAACTCCTAAGAACAAATTTTAACATGCTGATTTCTTTTAAGGCTAAGTTTGCAGTGGTAGACTTGTCTTTTTGCTAATGCTAATCTATAAAATAAGCAGTGTTTAAGCTTAAACTCTCCCTATGTTGCTGCCATTAGCGAAAATCCAGTCTTACTGCTAGTTTTTAGATCAGTTATGGCTTAATCTACACCGTCAACATTTGGCTTTACTGGCAATCAGAACATATGCTTTACACAAAACAAAACAAAGTTACTCTTTAGGAAGTCAAAGGATCTTAGATGACTTCAGTGTGAAAGGTTATGATACATAACATGGCAAAATAACGCACCATTACTAAGTAAACAACTTGTAATTTGGCTCGTTTAGAACACTTAAAAAAACTTCACCAAAACCCCAAACACATAGGGTAGTTTTCTAGGGACCAGCAGATACAAAGTCTCTCATAACCAATTGCAGTAAGAAATACTTTTCAAAGCAACAGTAACTGTCTTGTTCCCGCTTAAGTCTTGCGACTCTGGGCTGTACCTAAGAACCCTGGTTCTGTTTTTATTAATTGCTCACTTGCTCCTGAGCAATTCTACTCTTCAGAATGGGGGAGGCAGAGGATCTGCAAAGTTCCCTACAGACCTGTTGCTAAGTGACAGCCACACACAGTCCTGGGGAAAAATGGTTGTTCATTTGTATGGTCAAGAGATAAATAACCAGCCTCATCCAACTATATTTCAACAACCAGTCTCCTTCCATCAACAATAATGAAGCAACCTCAGCTTTACACCACCATACTCACATACGAGCTGGTTCCAGCAGCCTTCGTGCCCCTTCTGCAACTTACTTTTAAAGATCACAGAGGAAACAAAAGGATTATAGGAAGATACAAGTTACAGGAACAATTTGTTCCCCTTAGTGTATTTTACACGCAGAAACAGATCAGCCTTTGGTCTAAATCCAGGCGCTCCTGCAATATGCCTTGTGCAGAGCCTTAGGAACCTCCATCCACCTGCGCCCTGCAGTACTTGCAGTCCCCTATGAGGAACACCCACACCCAGACAGCCCGTATAGGTTGCTCAGATCCTGCAGGCAGACATATTGCAGGCTATACAAGAAGTGACAGTCTTAAAAGAATAAGAGGCCCCGTTTCTAGCTGAACATTTATTTCTGCCAACCTCTGAAGCCTTTGCTTATGGTTTTAATAAGCAGCATTTGGCTGTTTTATCACAAAGTCATTCACATCTGGCAGGTAACTTTCATGCCACAGCGTCTTCATCCCGAAGTGAAGCACACTGAAAACACCTCCTGCTGCTTCTCACTCACAGTCTCTCTACATCACGATCTCCTGTCCAACGGTCCGCGGTGGGAAAGCCTCAAAACGCGTTCATGCAAAGGCGGCGAGAGGCGAGGGGCCGTGGCTCAGCACCCCCAGCCCTGCCCGGAGCCCGCTGCGCTCCTTCAGCCCTCATCACCACGGCCCCGCTGCGGACTCCACACCGGCAAAACCCCGCTGCCACCATTTCGCAGGGAGCGGGGCGGATCTCCCGGCTTCCAACGAGGCGGAACGAGAAGCGGCAGAACCGACAGAGCACACAGTGCGGGCCTCGGTTTACCTCAGGGAGGGACTCGGGGGGGGGGCAGGACCCCACCTCCCTCACAGCCCACCCCGGCACCCCCACCATCCTCCTTCCCCACACAGCCAAGGGTAATGCGAGCGCTCCTCCTGCGGCAAGGACTTACAGCACAGCCTCCAGCGGCAAGATGTCTCCCGTGGGCCGGCGGCGGCCCCGCTCCCGCTGCCTCCACCGCTGCCTCCGCTCCGCCTGCGGGGCCAACGGGAACGGCTCGACGGGCTGGCGGCCAGCTCCCACAATGCCTTGCGCGGCCGCGCGTCACATCCCACTCCCCCTCTCCCGTCGCGTCCAACGGCCGCTCCACGCGGGGCTCCTCCCCTCACGGAGCCGCTTTATGAGGGGGGGGCTCCGGCTCAGCACCGGGAGTGGCATGGTGGATCCTCGGCTCCCTACATCCCACTCCCCCTCTCCCGTCGCGTCCAACGGCCGCTCCACGCGGGGCTCCTCCCCTCACGGAGCCGCTTTATGAGGGGGGGGTCTCCGGCTCAGCACCGGGAGTGGCATGGTGGATCCTCGGCTCCCTACAGGCTGGGGGATAAAGCTTTCCAGCCCCTATGGCTGCTGGCTGCCGTGCGGGAGCCCGGCTTGGCTGTGGAGAAGCTTCTTCCCTGCGTGTGGGGCTCCACAGCGGCGCCCGGCCCTTCTCTCCCTGCGCCTGGCCATTGTGTGTTCGCTCCTAAACCTTCCGCGGGGAGGACAAAGCGGGTGGTTAATGTTGTCATCCCTACCGAAATGAAGTTTCTTGGTTCGGGAAAGAAGAGAATGAGTGACTGTACGGTTGGCTGTTGGTGCGAGGTGTACGCGCTCGGGCTTCTCTCCCCTGTGCAAAAGTGACTTGCTGCCATTTTACAAAGGCCCCAGATGAAGCTTTCTGAGGAGTTTCCACATGGGTGATGTGGATGTCCTGGAGCTGGGAGCGCTGGGCTGCTGCTGCTCACCCAGCCGGGTGACCCTCACTGTCCTCTCCTGAGGCTGGTCTGAAAAGCAGCTCTTCAGAAAGGGTATGTGAAGTAATGGGTGAGAAGACATGGTAGACACAAGGCTGTGTGTGTTGAGCCTATAAAAGCAATGTGCAATTCCACAAGCCAAGCTTAAGCATTATAATTACAGTGTTCTCATCCATAAAAATGGCCAGGCTCGGCAGGTTTTTTAAATACAGCTAAACACTGTTGCCCAAGCCATCTCTGATTACCTTTCTGTGCCGCACAGCCTTGGCCTGACTGTGCTCCCCAGTGCGAATTGTAACCTGAATGCTATTCACACACAGTTTTGCCTAACAAAGCCTCCCTGCTAAGGAAAGTACCCTATAGTCCCTGACTGCCCTTAAGCCAAGGGTATGGATACAGTACCATCTGCCATGACTTGTCTCACACAGCTGAGGACACACCGCTTTCCCTGTGCTCCCATCCACACACACCGGCTCCCTCCCACTTCCTCCTCCTCCGTGTTCGCAGCACAGCAAAGCTCTGCTCCTTTTTCCTTGCTGATACTGCTACCCACACAGTAGCCCTTCCCACATGCTGTGCAGAGCGCCAAACAGAGCTGGTTCTTCAGTGCTTGGCTCTTCCCACTCCATTTTGCTGTCACCCACACAAGTTTTATTTAAAACAAAAAGCCCCAACAAACCCCAAATACCTCTGCTGACATGAGCTGCAAAGGGCCATGTGGAATTTAAAGAACCCCCAATGTTGTGTAATTGTACAATGCTAGATGGTGAAGGGAGCTGACCTTCAAGGGCAGGAAGGAGTCACCTGGGAAACCAGGATAGGTCAGTTTCTGTGCCCTTTTACTATCATTATTGTGTCTGTTTCTCAAGTGGAGTCTCTGGATTTTGTGCTTTAGAAGAAAGCTTTCCAAACACACTTGGTGAGACTTTCTGAAGTGAGTTTGCAGAGGGCCTGGACAATTTGTCCATGGAATAGGATGCCAGTATGCAGGCTGCTGTTGGTCATTTTGATGTCAAGAGTGACTGGCTCACCTCCTGCCAGAGCACACATTTATCATACTGGGTCTGCAAAGAGCACCTAGTTTGAAAGCACACAGTGTGTCACGAATGTCTAGAAGGAAGCATTGCTACAAAAGTCTGTGAAACTACACTACACTCCATAAACTACCTCGCTAAACCAAACATTGGCTTACATTTTATTCCCTTTGCCAGTTTAGTGATGTATTTATTTATATATAGAATGATAAAAAGCACCTTTCCAGAGCTCCTTTGTCTTTATGATTAATATAAATGGTTCCTATTCTTACATCCTTGTGTTCTTACTTCATTTTGACACGCTGGCTCTCTAATCAATTTTAGCAATCTCAAAGGACTATTTGCAGATGATAATTCTGAGTGATTGAGAATATAAACACCTAACTTGTTTATGCAGCATAGGTGGTGGAGAAGGAATTATTACTTGGGAGGGGGCAGAGCAGTGTGGGAAGAGTTGTGGCTGATGGTAATCCTCTTAATCTTAGATAAGTGTTTTCACTTTGGGATAGCTATCTTAATTCTGAATGCATCTCCTCATTTCTCACTGGTGTTTGTCACTGTGGGTTTATTGGATATTGAGAATGCTTCTCCTAGGTTACTTCAGCTTCTGAAGTATCTCTGGAGGATGTAGTGTGCTGAGCCAGCAGGTCCCTGCTGTTTTCCTTCCACTTTCGCATGGTCAAAAGAAAGTACAGCTTCCTCAGGCATAATCTACTTCTCTGAAGGGGCTGTCTGACCCTCCTTCAGCTGCTTAGTGTCCTCTCTGTTTGCAGACTCTCTGACTAATCCATGCTTCAGTTAACTAGGTTCTTCACATATATGTACCTGTAATATGCATAATGCTATTGACATTCTGACTATTCTCGCATTTTCTGTCAGATGGGCAGAGTGACCTTGTCCCAAATCCAGCCAGTGCTCATCATGCTCTTAATGCAACTCACAGACTGAATATCTGTCCCAGAGGAGTATTAACTGTGATTTCCAGAGGGCTGACGCTGGCCTTCCAGCAGACTGCTGTAATCCACCATGGCTATTAACTGTATTGAGACATTATGCACCACAGTACTTAAATGTGCGTGGGACAGGTCTTTTCTTTCCCTTCTTTCTGGCTTCTAGCCACCATAAAAATATGCAGCTTCCCCATTATTCCAGATTAGCCCATCAAGATCAGGAGCTTCCACAGGTGAAATTGACCACAAGCTGATGATGAAACCATGGTGTGTTTTGATACATGTTTTGTTCAGGGTCAGAGACACTGATCTTAATGATCCCTTTTTACCTTCATCATCTAGACAAATGGAGATCTGCAGTTTGGCTTCCAGCATGCTTCAAAAGCTGACAGCTGACTTTGACAAAGTGAGCTGCTGCTTCACACTCACCCTTTATCTACTGCAGGTTGAACAGAATTAGTTCCATTTTCAGATAGTCACTCTCTCCTTTGACGTGCAAGTCATGGCAATTATGAGGATATTTCCCCTTTTCTGAACATGTAAACCAATAACTTTTACCAGCCTCAATATTCTCAAGGCACTGTTGACCCTATACTAATTGCCAGGCTTGTTATTCTGTAGGACAAATGCCAATTGGTACTAATATGTTGTGGTGAGATTAATACTTCCAGGGCAGAAGAGTGGAGATCTGAGATTCATTTCCTGAGCTGGTAGACAGAGACAAGTTAGCAATTTACTCCTTTTGTTCCAAATTTTTGTAGGCATTCCCATTTTTAATCTGGAAAAGGAGAGCTACTGTGATAGCTGTACTTTTTAACCCAGCTTTGAAGTCATTCATACAGCTAATGGATGCTGGGACTGAAAATAACAATGAAGTCTGTAAAATCATAATTAATCATAGATTAGGAGTAATATTAACCTCTAACACCTGCTTCTTCCAAATAACAATTAAATGCTGTTTGGAGTTTCAAAATCAACAGCAGTGTGACACAATAACATCAGGAAACATAAATGCTTGTTTTCCAGCAATTGGGAAGAAGTGTGCTCTAAAATCAAACTGACGTACCCTGGAGCACACAAGGAACAGGCCTTTCCTCTAGTCAGCTTTCTGCCCTGAGCACAGCCTGACGCTGGGCTACACATTAAGCAAAGCAGCTCATTCTCTTCTGGTATTCATCGCGGCCTCTTGCATGTCTGCATTTTTAATGTCGAGTGGCTGGGGAAAGTTCTGCGTTATTGTGCAAAGCAAGTATTAAATCTAAGAGCTATGATTTATATTACTAAGTCAAAGGATTCAAAATTACATCCCATGGTGATCTGCTCAATGGTTCCTTGTAGCTGGTGAAAAGCTTGGTGGATAGTCATGTAGTAATAACTCACATTTCTTATATTTAGTTATTAAATCCCACTGCTTCCCCAACATTAATTTTCCATGTAAGCAATAGCTATAGTTGCCAGAGGGATTTTATGTAATTGCAGATGGTAGCAGACATAGTTGGTAATTGCAGAAATGCAGAGGGAGATGTCCAGGAGATGATCTGCTATTAAGATGTGGCTGTTGCTATGGCATACTTTACTAACTGCTCTTCAGCATGAGAGTGCTATGATACATCATTTCAAATAATAGGTTATTTTTAAAGCAGACCCATTTCTTTGCCTGCAAAAGCAAAATCAGATCACCTCTCTGAGGAATATTAATTAAAAAAGCTCCTATGCTGGACAACAGACATTATATAGAATATAGTTCTTGAAGGAGTCAAGAGAATTAGAGCCCACCGTAATACCAGGCAGCAATGAAATTGGGAGCTTTCATATCTGTCTCATGAGACAAGCCCAACTCTTTGAGTTAAACAAAACTTCTTTAGCCAATACAAAAATCATGAACTGTCATAGCAAACAAAAGCTTATCAGAGGCTGATGTCCTCGGTTTAAGCTGAACATCATAAATTCAGTCCAATCAGAGAGATCATTATTTCTTCTCTTTATTTTGAGGCATGTTCTCTCTATGGAAGGCGAGGTACAGAAGGAAGAAATGATGCTGCTGGATGTTTGTGTTGGACACAGAAGTATGAATTGCACCCGTGTGTTCGTGTCAAAAGGAGTGCCAGGTGATATGGTCACCCTGGGCTTTGCTGAAGTACCCACCAAGTGCTGGGAATTGCTTCGTAAGAATGGTTTCTATCTCTGTCCCTCTTTGGGAAATGTTATAAGGATAGGTTAAGGAAACAGTCATGAATTGCAAATTTAGTAATGCTGTCGCCCCAATTGACAAGTCACTACTGTGCATCTTTAGCTCTTTGTGGAGTAGAAGTCTGAAGATAAGCTCTGTGTCAGGACAAAGTAATAGGCAGGAATCACAAGTTCTAGTACAAGCTTTGCTCATCTTAAACCCCTGCATGTTGGGCAGTGTCAGTGAGACGAGATGACGGGAGTGCATGAAGTGTTTCCCGTGGCACGGACAAGAGAAAAACTTGAAAGCAAGGCAGAAGCAAAGCAACATCTCCCTCTACGGGAGTCACCTGAATTGCACTCCAGGCTCCCGACGCTCTCCTGCCAAACCCGGCAGTGGCTCCTGCGAATTCCAGAATTGCAGGTCGGGTCTATGAGCTGACAGTGGGCAGATGCCGAGGGTATGAACCACCGCTATTTCTAACTGAAGTCTTGGTTTCTTGACTTCTACGCAGAACTTGCGCCTTTAAAGAGTTTACACACGTTAAGGAGAAGGCCAATGATTGTTGCTGGGTTTTGCTTTTCCTGACGGGCTTTGCAATATGACTGTGCTCACGTGTGCTGCTTTGGAGAGTGTGCTGCTAACTGTATGGACAAACATGTCCATCCTGCTGTATTTTGACAACCCAGCCCTTCTGCATAGCCCCTGGAAAAAGGAATCATATTGTTTTACTCATTACAGAGGGAGGAAAATGGACTGTGCTGACCCCAAGCAAAAGTCTGGAGATAACAATAGGCAGATGCCTCTATATGTATATATATATATATATATTTTTTTTTTTTCTGTAGGCAAATATTCCTTGTTGCTTTATTTACATAAAGTCCTACAATTCGTTTTGGGATATCTTACTTCCTTCAACTTGCTTCTTGCTAATTCATCTTATGACATTTTTGCCCATTAAAAATGGCTTATGGAAAGCACTGGGGTGAATATCAGTGACAAATATTCCAGGATATTTGTTTGGAAGTGCTTAGAGGGTCATTCTAAAGCTTGTGGATCAACCAGGCAAGCAGAATTAGTCCCAAGAGTCTGTTGACCTGTCCTACAGATTGTGTTAGGGAAGGTAAAGCATTCTCTGGGTGATAGTTGTAGTAAATGCTTTCCAAACAATTAATGTAATAGAAATATGGTCACATAAACTGCTTATTGGATAATAAATGAATAGGAAATATGAATATGAAATAAAATGAAAATCTAAATCTTCCCATGTACTATTTTAAGAAGAAAGCATTGTTTGGTGACTTCCTGAATGCACTGATTATTGTGAATAAACCCCCATAGCTAGGGAATATGCCTCTTAAATTGATTTTTGATTTCCCTGTATGCTGTGCACTGAATTCTCAGAGGTTTCTCATTAATATCATACCATTTCTCTAAGGTCTGGCCAGCTTTGAGAAAATAAGAGATGTGTAGTTTTAAGCTAAATTACCCTTATCACACATGGAAACATTTACTAGTGCATAGCATTCCTCCTGAATACAATCCTCCTACTTTTAAACTGCTCTAGAGATTGTTTTTCCACTGAAGTTGCTTTTTAGGTACTAAAATAAAGAAGAGAAAACAAAATCCTAACTCTCTTACAATGTCTGGTTTTGCAAAAACATAGGAATAGGAATTTGTACAGAAGTACATGCCCGCTTTCTGCACCAATCCCATTACCCTTATCACTGTGTGTGTGTGTGGTGTTCTGTATGTGTATGTACAATGGGATAAGTCCATTATTATACAATTACTTGAAATATATATCTGGAAACTGGATTTGGCAAAGAAAACAACATCTGGTCATTCAAACCACTATTTCAAGTCTTATTCCTGAAATACAGTCCTTATTTTTTTAACTGAGAGGACATTTGTTGCTTCTCCTTAGACCCATTTGCATTTCAGAATATTTCTGGGCCTGTTGTGGCCAACATTTTCAAACGTGATTTTGCAAATCAGATCTTTTAGACATGTTTCTATTAAACAGAGCTATAGATCATTAATTGCTTTAGAAAGCCTAGCCTAATAATGAGCTCTTTCTCAAGCCCCTGAAAGGGGAGCATCTGAAGCACCTTTCCCATTAGTATGTGAAGCCATGATGCCATTAAGGAGCTCAGCCAGCAGGTGGAGTTTAAATTGCATTTAAACAGCAGAGCTTTTGATTAAGGTTTAGCTGGAACTGTGCTACTGGAAATGCCTCTTACTGACAGCTCTGGAAGAGCATCGGGTGGTTAAAGCTTCCATCAGCTGGCAGACCATTTACATATAGGCCACATCACTGCAACAAAAGTGGCATGAACAGTTTATGAACTCACTCGTTTTGCCTTTGGAATGATGTGGAGTGCTTAATAATTGTCACTGTGTGTGAATTAAGTTTTAAAGTCAGCTTTCAATTTTATACGTACCTGAACACACATGACAGGAGAAGGAGCACTCAGATGTACTCAATTCCCAATTTAGGCTTTTGTATTTTGTGCCTTGGTGTCAAAAAATAGGATTAGGATTGGATTAGGGTAGGATTTGATGACAGTGCATCACTAGAAGCGCATTAAGCACTGAAAGAGATGAGAGGGTCAAGAAATATCTGACAAAAATCATAATGCTGCATTGGTAGCGAATGGAGGTAGATGAGAGAAGGGTTTATTGCATCTGTCACTAAGCTTTATTGTGAATCTAGTGCTGAACAACAGCCAAAGCAAGAGCAACTAGAGCTGGCTGGCCATTCTGAGCAGGAGATGGCTATGGCTGGCATCTGTCCGGGAATGAAGCCAGGCTCCGAGGCTTATACCTCCTTCTTAGAGATTAACTGTGTGGTCTGGCATCACTTTATCTTACACTATGAGTTCTGGCTTAAAGTTAAAGACAAGACCTAATTTATAGATGATACTATGATAAATTATTCTGTTCTGGAGGTAGTTCCTGCTGTTATCCAGAAATTAGTGTAAGAAGTGTGTAAGGCTACGAAATAAAACAGTGATGGGATTTACTTTGGCTAATAGAGATGTAAGCAACTGGCATCCAGGGAAGTCCGTATGTCACAGGTTTTTTTGGGGGGGAGGGGAAAAAGAAAACATTACCCTCTTCTGTGGTGGTTTGAAGGGTGAAATTTTGCACCTTTTACATAGGAATGGCTTGCAGAACCTCACAGAGATGCAGCCTGTAAAATCTAAAGTCATACTGGGCACAAAACCAGGCAGGAATATGCAAAGAGAAAAGGAAAGCAAACCAGACGAGCGGATCAGAGCCTGCCAGGTTACCCTGACTTCCTCTATGCTATGCAGGAGAAGAAAGGAAATTGGCAGCCATTAAAAGCACATGATGACACAACCCGGCTGCTGCAGAGACAATGTGAATTACAGGGAAAACACTGAAGAAAAATATACGGGCTGAAATTTCAGTTGTAGAGGCTATAGAAAAACTGCTGCTTTAGTCAAAACCAGGTCTGTTCCTGAACTGGTGATACTAAACCTGTGACAAAGCACTCAAAGGATTGATGCAAAGCACTAAAAAAAGCATGTTCAAAGCAGATGATGCAAGCTGCAGAAAGACTGCTGGAAAATACCCGTGTCTGGAGGCATTGAAATGTTTTTCAGGTCCTTGCATCTGAAAACACACTTGTAAACTCAGATCAGACGGCACCTGCTCAGCAGAATGTCTTTGAAGAGAGAAGGAAATAACAGGAGCTATAACACGAGCATCTCAGCACCCATAAGGGATGCAGCAGCTTAGGGACCAAATGGACAAACTGCACCGGACCCGAGTAACACTGAACAGAACTCTAGCACTAGCAAATATCCTCAGTTCTGTGAATTTCATCTGGCAAAAAGGAGAATTTTCTCCATACTAAGTGCCAAAAAGAGGAAAGTTGGCAACTGATGCTGGAGAAGGAGAGCCGCTGTGGCCACAGAGGCTGGCATGAATAACACCGGGAAGCATTTCGGGTGGCAGGGCATCCCTGCCTGGGTGGTCTCAGCCACCCAGCCCCAGATTGTTCCTGCCGTCTCACTGGCTGCTAACATTAATAGCGTTTTGCTTGCCACCTCAGCAAACCTCAGTGATCTAAAGGCCTGGATGATGTGCTTTCTGCCCTAGCACAACAGATCTAAGGATCTGTTCCAGTCCTGGGTCTAGTGTTTCACTTTCACATCATCACTTTCTTATAGCTCGCCGGGAGGCAATGCTGAATCAGCAGCTCACTCCATGAAGAATTCTTAGGGAAAGCTACAAAAAGCAAAGAAAATATATGGTGTTCCACTCTTGAAACGATATGCTGTAAACCTGCCTTTCCAGTCTCCCAGTGCAATGCTTCATGCCTGATGTCAGCATACTTGTGTACTTTGGTGCTTACAGTCCCAACATTATTAAACCTGCCAGTAAGGAAAGGAGTTGCAGACATAAAGGAAGAAATATGTGCAAAGGATGAAGGCTGTAACTACTGGCAAACTGTAAAAATCCCTAAACTGTAAGTGGGAAATTCTGCCAAGATCAGGCTATTTCTTTTTTGTTAATTTAATAAACTTTTATTCTTTTTCTTCAGCTTCTGAACAAAATCTTGCTGCCAGTGTGTGAGGTATGAGGTCAATGGGATGCACCTGAAATCAGATGGGATCCCACTCGTAATGTGCAGCTCGGATTCCCACATATTATTTCCAGCACACTGATTTTTATTTCAGACATCAAAAGAAATGAACAGGCATTAAAAGAAAGAGGGAAGGAATTCAAAGTCAAGGACGGTGATTTGCTGCAGAAGATAAAAGAAGGGAGGTGAGGTAACACAGGAGAAGAGGCTAGTGACATTTTCTGTATGTCCTGAAAAGATGGCAAGTGGCTGGGGAGACCAGGCCTTCACTCCATTAGTCACTAAATTACAACAGATGCTTTTAAAATTACTTCATCAGCAGCAGGTTTTTGTTTTCTGCAGAGATCCTCAACCCAAAGACAAAGCAGACAGTGGGTGTTTTATTATTATCACGTTTTTGCTGCCTTCTGCCAGTCAGAGGGAATGATGAGGGAGGAATGTAAGATGGGGAATAGCTGTGGGAGAGGGCTATAGATCATCACCTTTGGTTTCTAGGAAAGTCATGGTTTTTTGTTAAAGGGCCCCTGATTCTGTGCAGGAGCTACTGTATCACGTAGGTTTAAGTGTGCAGACCTATGGTAGCTTGGTACCATGGGCTGTTGCTTGTTTTAGGTTATTGTGCTCAATGTATGTTTGTGAAATGTTCACCTCTTGCTGCAGAGAGCAGTGTTTATCACTGTCACTGTAGCATGCATGAATGAGTGCAGCTCCTTTGCAGATGGCTGTGCTGGAGGCTGATGTGATACAAATGCAACTCTGCTTTGCAGTGCTCCTTTCTTTAAAGCCAGGAAATCACCCAACGGCCATGAAAAGCAGTTGTTGAAAAGGTAAGGGGAACCCCCCAGGTTTGTTATCTGTGTTAACTGCTGAAGTTAAAATGATGAGATTGTGATCAGTTCATGCCATGTAAGAATTGCCATTGACTTTTTAGAAGAGAGAATGGTAGCATGAGAAGCAAAAAGATACAACATTGCAGCTGGCATGAGCAGGTTTAAACTGTTGAGACTGCAAAAGGATTCATCAGAAGAGAGTTTGATGATTTTATCAAATAAAGACCCTTGCCAGATATGCATCCTGAGGATGTGTATTATCTTGTTAGGCAGCACTTGCAGTGTATTGCATGAGGTATTGATTATTTTGCTTCGTATTGTTATTTGTCAGTGCTCTGCTCTGGGATGTGTAAAACATTTTTGAGTACCACATTCTCCCTGTCTCCTGAACTCCCCTTATCCATTAGCTGGTCTCAATCTATTCCTCCAGAAGTCATATAGGAGATGTGGTACTATATTAAAACAATGAAATGTACAACCCCGATAGCAGTATTTTGGTTGTCAGACAAGCTAACAGTGGTAAAAGCAGAGTTAATGCAATTAAACAAAAAATCAGTCCTAAAAATGATATAGAAACTTGCAGGGGATGTAGCAGAATGGGAAGACAGCCTCTGCCCAAGGAGGTCATGTAGTATGAGTGTGTCTAGGACTTGATCTGTACTTTCAAGAAGATATAAATCCTGAATGTAGCTGCAGAGCTGCGAGGAAAATGAGAATGAAGGGATTCTGGAACAGTTTCTGCAGGGTCTGGCAACAAATAGTAAGAGGGTTAGTGAAATTACTAATAACTCCAGTATTTTGCTGCAAGTTTAATGGTGCAGGAGGAGAAGAGTGGCATGACAGAAGGTCATGTCCCATGCACAGCCAGCATGACAGGGGTCCCTGATTTGCTCAAGAGCTTAAAATAGTTTAAGTCCCACTGCAGCTCATTCTCTTTTTCTGCATGAGCACTAAATTCAGAGAGGCCTCGCTGGTGGAGGTTTTAAGTTCCATCCGTTTCATAGTCTGGTTGATGCCCATGTATGAAAATTATTAGCAATATGAGCTGATGCTGTCCACATCCAGCTGGTGAGTAACAGAGATGGGATTTTTATTTCTGGGAAGTACCAGCCTTTCCTTATGAGCCAACTCAATTCCAGCCTGTGCACCTAATGTTTTCATCAAAGAGGTTCAGAGATGAGCCGAAGTGAGTGCCTTTGACATCCCAGAGATGGTTTTAGGCAGCTGATAGCAGGATAATGCATGTGCAGCAAAGATTTTCACATAGGTGTCAGGAAAATACAGGGACAAACTGATTTGCTAAAGGAGATTTAACAAATTTAAAGGAGATTTAATAAGATTTTCATATAGATATCAGGAAAATATAGGGACAAACTGATTTGTTAAAGGAGATTTAATCCAAGTCTTCTCTTCATAAACCTCTCAGCAGTGCTTTCATTCAGAATAATAGTCTAAAGCAAGCCTTTCTTTGATGCCAGGAGGGAAACCAAACTGCATTTCCTAGTAAGAGAGTCATCTCCTTTGTGAACCTGTGAAGACACTGTTGCACTTCCACCCTTTAGGAAGCAGTGATTTCAAGACACAGCCCTTTTTTTACTGCAGGTTGACAGCCTCGCTACACATTATTGTGTTTTTCCAATTTGGACTCAGGAAGACTGAAGTAAAGCAAAATAAATCTGGAGAACGAGGACATTGTTTTTCCTTTTTTTCTGTTTGGCTCATTCCTTCCTAGAGGCATTTATCATGTTCTGTAGCAATAGCAAGTTGTAGCAGAGAGTAGTGTGCCTTCAACTTCAAACAATTAAAGACCTTTTTGTGGCAAGCCTGGACCTCTGTGCCGAGCACTCATCCGCAGCAGTTAGCTGCCTCGGAACAGCATCTGAGCATTAGCAGAAGAATTGCTTCATGTCGTATTTCTTCAGATCAAATTCAACCCCCTGCAGAGAATATTAAAAAGCTTACACCTGAAACATGCCAAGATTTATGATAAATAACAGCAACAGCTGAAAAGCAAAGCAGAACAACGCAAAGGTTTCCTCTATGTATCTGTAAATGTCCTGAATCCCAGTGACTGGCTAGATGTGCTGTCAAAGAGGTGGATCTCTGCAGTTTGATTCCAGATTTGGAACATGTCAAATCCTAAAGCTGTTGTACAAATGGCAAAGCCTACTTACTTTGGTGTGGTCTTATTTTCAGGCTGATGGTGAGGAAGATATACAGTGAAGAGTAAAGGGCAAGTTTTAAACTGTCTTTGATTAATCTAAACTGGCTTCAACAATATAAGCAAGCAATTACACTGCTTCTAATTTATGACACTGAGTTGTCTATTTGGCATAAACTGGTGCAGCTCCACCAAAATGATGACACCAGAAGCATGGAGAAGAGAAGATTCCAGGGAGACCTTATTGTAGCCTTTCAGTACTTAAAAGGAGTCTGTGAGAAAGATGGGGAAAGACTTTTTAGCAGGGCCTGTTGTAATAGGACAAGGGGTGATGGTTTTAAACTAAAGAGGGGAGATTCAGTGTGGATATGAGGAAGAAGGTTTTTACAATGAGGATAGTAAAATCCTGGCACAGGTTGCCCAGAGAGGTAGTGGATGCGCCACCCCTGGAGACATTCAAGGCCAGGCTGGATGTGATTCTGAGCAACCTGATCTAGTTGAAGGTGGCCCTGCTCACTGCAGGGGGTTGGACTAGATGAGCTTTGAATGTCCCTTCCAACCCAAACCATTCTCTGATTCTAAGACAACATGCCTATAGTATTTTAACCTGGTGTCACTTTGAAGCTTGTAAGTCAGCCATGTTAAAGAGATATTCTATGCTTTATATGGTGCAGATTACATCTACTCCTACCTCCACTTTCTATGCATGACCTACAAACACTGCAGATTTGGTTGCTGTTGGTCACATTTGTGAGTCCGTCATGGTATAGAGGCACCAGCAGTGCTGTGCATTGCCTGGTAGGCATCAGTTCTGTGAGAAGAAAATTACAGCTGTGACTTTTATTATCACTTTACCACAACCTCTTTTCCTATGATTCATATTGCCTTAAGAGATTAGTTTTCTTTACCATTTAACCTTTCTCAATATTGCTGCCTGAACCAAATTTATGTCTAGGATAAAGCCATGTCCTCCTTTTATTGAATCCAGGTACTTTCCATAATGAAACGAAGGTCATGTGATCTTTGATTGTGGTACTTGGAATTCCTTATTGAAAATGTATATTATAGACTTTTATGACATTAATTAAATGTCTCAAAAGAAATGACAACATAAAAAATAATTAATGTCTCTGTTTGGCTCATTATCTCTTTGGATCTGATTCGTGTTCAGAGAGCTGGAAACTCATCTGACCCATATAGATTTGGATGTTTGAGAGTGCTGCCTCATGGCAAAGTCTAGGACTGAAGACAGAGGGCTCATGTCACGACTATAGGACTGTATTTTTATTATTTGCTTGCAAGTTCCTTGGGTAAATTACACTCATTTATACAGGATGTTATTCCACCTTCATCACCGGAGAGTATCTGAGTGCCTTCCAGCTAAGCATTATGCGATCCAGCTAACATCTGCCATGCTCATTCTCTCTTTCATCCTTACCCAAGCGTGTGCGTGTTTTGTTGTTGGTTTTAGATCTACATGCTGCCATGTGTCAGTGTTACAGAGAATCATATGTGCGTCAAACACTTGTCTAAATAACTTGCATATTGATCCTGCTAGACCCCTCTGGTTTATGGCCTGAGATTCAGAAAACTGGAGTGGGGGAATGAAGCTATTATAATCTTGCAAGAGCAATAATTATAAAATCCATGAGGATTTCATTATCTTTAAGTATATTCTTATATATTATTCCAGCGTCTTGGAGATCTTTCTTTAACCATGAATTAGACCATTTGTACTAGAAGCTGTACAGTCTGTACTTTCAAATCACTTGAAATCTAATTGTAAGACAACAGATCTTGTCTTTTGGTACATTAAACCATCCTATTATAGAAGAAGGATGCAACTGCTTATTAAATCTCATAGAGGAGTTCTGAATGTCAGGAGAACTAGATTTCTGTTAAGTCTTACAACTAATTCCTCTATGGGGATTATTATTAATATTGGTTTTATTCTTCTTCAAAATAATAATGTGCTGTACAAACACACATAAGCCCAAAAGCTGTTTCAGAACTCTTTCTGGTGCACAGCAGGGAGTTCAGGTGCTGTTCAGATTCCAATTCAAACCCTGCTTAGGGCTTCATGAAAGAAACCATCTGACGAGGTATTTGCAGTGGAATATGGAAGGGCATGAAAGACAAGTCCAGTGTTAGAGGACGATTGACATTTATTGACTTCCTGCACCATCTAGTGGGGATTAAAATTAATTGCTCTCATTTTATAAAGACTCTAAACTGTTCAGGATGCCCATGGCTTCCTCTCCCGGGCACTGAGAAGAGCACTGGAGAACCCAGTTCTCATCATCCTTTTCACAACAGGACCAGGCTCCATCGGGATCATCAAGACAGAGTATAACTGTCACTGGAGTACATTGCATCCAGCGCCATATAAGAGTCAATCCACTTGAATTAACGCCAAGAAGACCATTGGGAAGGGCAGACCTCAAGGAGCATTACTGATGTGTTATGAAGCTGTGGGTGGATGCAGGACCTTCGGATGAATTTCAAGAGATCTGAGTGTGATTCCTCCCTGTCTCTCCTGACCTGGTTGGAATTACATCTCTGAGGCTCTTCTGAGTGACTAGGACTTAGGAGAAACACTTTCCATCAAACATGAAAACCACAGCAAAACCACAGACGAGGGGCCAAGGTCTGATCCTGCAGGCGGAAGCAAAAATCACTGCTGTAACCTTAATATAAGGCATTTCCTTGAACATAATTTGCTTAATTATCGGTGAACAGGATGACATGAGGTGATTACACTCCTAATTTTCAGTCCAGGAAACAGCAGCAGCTTTTTCCTGTTGCTGGGCAACACAGATCTGCTTTGAAATTTGGTTAAAGTAGTAAGTGATAAACATTTCTAAATAGCCATGCTATCACTACAGAGGCAATCCCACTGCTATAAACAGGCAGGAGGCTGGAAAATCCCACCTACAGAATCTAGCTTAGAAATGAAAAAACTGCCCAAGCTAATTAAAAGGGAGGAATATAGAGAACAGCTTGAAGAAGGGGAGAGAGATCTTCTCCCCTGAGAAAGAGTGCTAATTATTTCATATGACTGTATTTGCTATTCCTGGCGCAGTCCTTGTTCAACCTATGACTCATTTCGTAGAGTCTGTTTGTAGGATGTGGTCATCCACGTGTACATGTATCATTACGGCAGTGAAAGTCATGCTCTGCCTGAGAAATCGGCACATCTTAGGCTGGAAACCGGTCTGTGGAATATGTTCTTTACTGCAGCTCTTCTCCCCTTCAACACCACAGCGTATCTTGACCTGTCATTTTGGCAGGGCTTGGTTTGAGTAATGGGGACCCAAGTGGATTTGAAATGTTGCCCTTCTAGTTTGACAGGTCTTCCTATGGCTTCACTTGAACAAGGTCCCAAGGAGTTAGTTGACCCACGAGGAGTTGGGCTCTGCAGAGGCATCTGCAGCTCTGTAGCATGACAGAAATCAGAAAGCTGAACTTAGTGTCTGCTCTGTTTTCTCCTTGTGAGTGCAGGATTCCAGTATTCCAACATGAATTTCGTGATGGCAGAACATCACTCAGTTGTCCTGTAATATCCTATGCTGTTTCCTAGTTTGCAATGGCAGAATTTCCTATACCTTTGTTGTAGGCTTCCTTTGTTTCTCTTTTTCCTTTTGATCTGACACTGCCTCTCACTGCAGGCACTGACATTTGCTTTGTTGCTTTGTCTCAGGGTTTGGAAAGATCTCTGTTGCCTTGCACTGATCTTTATGTGAAAGGCAACTAGGGCTTTAAGTTTGTCACTGAACCACTCAAAATAGATGTTCTAGCTCTTCAAATACGAACAATATGACTGTTTTAAAGTAGTGTTTTCTTTAGAAGGTCCCCCACTGCAACATGTGAGAGCAAATTGCTTCCTTAAAGATGCTTCTGCATTTACATTGATAACCACAATGTTTTTCAGCCCAAAGTAATTATAAAGGTGATTGAGAAAGTGATATTTGTCTCCTTCCCCTGAAGGCAAAGGGTCTTCCATTACAGAAATGGGCTGGGTAGTTGGGATGCTGCAAGACATGCAGAAGTGCCTGTCTCAAGGGTCCTGCCAACAAAACCTAACACTGCCTTCCCTGGGGAGGTCTCACTCCTTTGGTATTGAAAGTTCTTGGTCTTAATAGTCTTCAAGTGTGTGAAGAAGTTGCCTAGCAAAGTGCCTTCTTAGGATAAAGGACCTAGTTTTCATAGGGATTTGTGAATATTCATATTTAGATTTACTGAGAAATAAGAAGGAATGTCAGCAATTTGGGACGAATCTTCTATTGAATTCACTTGATTGCCTCCCTTTTCAGCTTTTTGTGGTGAATTTTGCCAGAACATCCTCTAATTGCATGTGTTGCTTTGACAGATCTGGCCGAACTGCACACAGAAATGACTGCAGATGCCGTGCTGAGCACGTGAAAATGGAAGCTCCATGAACCTGGCCTTAAAGGCTTGGTTTCCTCTTACTTATTTAATTAATTTATCCAGGTCATGAGAACTGAAAGTGCTGGTTGGAAATGCCCCTCTTGCCTTCCTCCACACAGCTCTACCCATGTGCCTCAGCCCTGATCTCCTTTTCTAATCCATGCCCTGAGTTCCTTTGAGGAATACCATCACATGGGGTGTGCCAAACCCTCAGGTATTCTTGCTGCTGAGGCTGTTGACCACAGGGAGATGTGACAAAGCTCATCTCTAAGCATGATCCCAGTAAGCACTACAACCACTTTATAACCCAAATAGATAAAACCAAAAGATCCCAAACCTGCCCTGTTTATAATTTGGGTTTGAACTTGGGGGATTTCTTGGCATTTTTGTTGTTCATTACCTTCCACAGTGAGATTATCTGTGTATCCTCAATGTATTTATCCAGCTCATACCCACAGATGTTGCCTTCTTGCTTCTCATTTTGATTATGATCACAGTCACAGAAAAGAAGAAAAAAGCCATCCTGGAACTGAGATGGGTGTTAATAACTAATGGGACCCCACCAAATGGACTGAAATACAAAGGTGGGTCAGATGAATGGTTCGGATAAAAGTAACTCCCAGTGAACCATCAGGTGGGAATTAAAATTTCATTTCCAATGCACTATCACTGCTGTGGTGGCGGTGGTGGTGATTTACTTGATTGACTGCTGGTTTCTTTCACCTTTGCAAGCCTTAGGTTTTTACTATCTGAGGAAATTAAGGCTGAATTGCAGCAGGAAATTCCTTGTAGCCAGGTGTTTCTGGTTATCCGATGAATAACTCGGCTGGTGGGGAGGAGAGGATTAGGATGGGATGGTTTGGAATCTAAATGATTCTCATTGCTTAGTACCACACATTGGCATTCTAGCAGCCTCTCTATTTGTTCTCAGTGAAGGATGGGAAAATCCTACTGAGCTGAGCAGCAGGTCCAGCAAGCAGCAGTAATTTCATTGTTCTTTTTCCATAGTTAGGGTAGAAGATGGTTTTATTGGGTTGTCCTGATTTAATGCACTTAGTTTAAAAGCCACTACTGAATTCTGGTGGGTCGTGATTTGAGTAGCCTTAATAATACACCTGTGTACTCTGCTGGTCCTGTTCTCCAGCCTGATTTGTGCTGCTTTGCTACCCAGATGAAAGCATGAAGGGCCCAGCCACAGTTTCACTCGCTGGGAGATGAAAGGCCTCCAAATACCTGAGCTTCTCTTTTGTGAATGAGTACAGTCAAAATCAGCATTAATTCAGTGACTGGTGACCCTGTGCTGGATGAAGGTGGTGGTGATAGGCTTCATACTTTAACTAAGTAGGCGAACAGAGAAGCAAATACACCTGGCTGAAAGTAGTGCTTGCTGACCTTAAAATTCTTGATACAATGGACATGCAATGGCAGGGCATCTTAATTAGCATGGAAAACGCACACTAACTCTCCTTCCCTGTAAGGCTCAGCTTCTCTGGTGCTGTGGTGATGTGATGGATCTGGTCTGTTACGACAATGGATGCGACTGCTGTGACCTCTGGGTGCCTGTGCTCTGTGCGGCCCATTCCTGGGGTACTCAAAGGTTACCTAAACACAGGCTTTGCCTTCTGCCCTGGGCTCCAGAGCCCTCAGAACTATGAGACCTTGGTCAGGAGATCCCTCAGCAACAGTAGCAGAGTCAAGAATAAACCTCCCAGAACCTCAACACACTTCTCAAAGTGTAAATTATGCTCTATTCCTGCTTCAGCTGCCCATGAGAAATAACAGGATTAAAAGGGAGAGAAATGTCCTTTCCTTTGCCCAAAGCTGAGGAAATCATATTCCATGTACTGCAGTGAAGCTAAACAGCCAAATCTGAGACTGCTGTAGATGTGCAAGCTGGCAACCTGGCTTGTAAAAGGAACAGAGGGAATAAGCAAGCAAAAGAATTATTTCCCCAAGCTTTTACATCTCTAACTCCTAGTATACCTCTGGGCTTGGCTGCATTGTCAAAGGTAAGTGGGTGGAAACAGGATCATTTCCCTTAAGCAGTCATTTAGGAAAAGGACTTCAAATTATTCAGGGTTTGGGGCAGTGCTACAGCAGCCTAATGGAGTGATAACCAGTTACATCTTCTTGGCCTGTACCAGCAGAGACAACCTGAGTTTTGTAAAGCACCAAAAGTATCAGCTCTTCTCTCCAGTGCCACAAACTGCAACCAAAATAGCCCTAGAATAGAGTAATGCTTTGCAAACTGCCTTTGCTGCCAAATGGAAATGTAATTTACAGGCATGTGTCTGCAGAGAAAGTCCTTTCCTACCGGAGAAGAAATTCAAGCAGCCACATGGAAATACTTTAATTTCAGCATTAACCATCAGAGGAGATGGCTGTTACAGATCATAGGAGCCAGGTAATTTAGTTCTGAACTTTAAATACATACAATGCCAAAAAATGTTAGGGGATGTGGAATGTTTAATGCAGTCCTGCACCATTAGCGCTGCAGAGTCAGGAGGGGAACCGGAGCAAAGCTTTTACTGAGCTGACTGATACCTTCATTGGAGCTATGGCATGATATTCAAACTGAGAGCTGGCTTTGAAAAGCCTGCATTCTGCTATTTACCTCTTAGTCAGGGGACAGAAAACCAGCCTGGACATTACCACCTTCTCCATGGTGTGATTTTGATGGTCAGCAGCCTGTTCCTTCCAGGGGGTGAAAGATGGAGCTGATGCCCATCAGCGCTCCCTCTCTTGCTCCAACATCCCTACTCCCAGACCTATGAATCCAAATAGCTCCAGGGTAGGTGGATTTTTCCACCCTGTTCCAAGTCTAATTTCTCTTTCAAACTTGTACCGTATATCTTTCCCCACCTCCCACTTGTCACTTTATGGCTTGCTGGATCTGTTTCCTTTAATGCTTGAAAATATACAGTTAAAATCACCTTAAAATTTACTAATATGCCTTTTTATTTGAAAGGATTATTTCCCTGAAAGGCTTTCCCAGTCTTATATGAGGCCATGCTCTCTAATATTAAACATTTCTTTAAAAAATGGATGCACATCTGTTTGATATTTAACTCGAAACAAATGGTGAGAGTGGAGAACATGAACAAAATTATGCTTGAGATAGCTATAAAAGGTCATTTTTGCTTTAAACTACAAAGGATGAATAGGGGCATATGACACACATAATAAAGGCAGAGATAGGTTTAAAATGCCCTCAGGCTGCGCAGAGGTCAGCTGCTAGCTTACAAGAAAAGACACATTTTGCCCTCCTCTTTTTTTTTTGCCACCCAAAAGTGTGGAGTAGCAAGCTGGGATCTGTGAGGAAGGTCACTTAATCTCTGCTTAAAACCCCATCGCTTTTCTGTCTCTTGTTTCCCTAAGAGATACTAAAATCTTAAGCCTAATAATCAATGAATTGACCCCAAACTAAACCTCCTTTTCTTCTTGGCTGAGAAGGGTTTGGCTTGTCTTGCTGAAGAAACCATTGCTTGTGCCCTGTCATGTGATGAGGAACTCCTCACTATCAGACATCTAGATGATCTGGAAATATGTGTGCTCCTTTATGGTGTGGACAGGAGAGTTTCTGCCAGAGGTACTGGAAATCAGCAGCATTTGTCCTCCCTGCAGTGGTGCCAGGGCAGCAGCGCTGAACTGAATAACTGGGTTTTGCTTCTGGTTGTGGATTCAGCCTGTACTTGCGCTGGGCTTTTTGGTCAGGGCTTGGTTTGAAAACTGCCAAACCCTCCCTGTGAATTTGGAAGGGGAAATTAAGTGGGAAATGGGCCATTTCTCATTCAGAGCTGGCACTGGACCAAACCAATGGGATTTCCAATAAAACCTTCCTGAAAGGCTAAAGAGCGGAGAGACAAGATGCTGGTTGTAATCTGCCTCCAGTCATCTGCTTTGGATGCACTGGAAATATAGGGCAGGGGGATGCTGAGCACCCTGTCCATAAAAGTGAGATGGAAACAGGGGCTCTAATTTGGCCATCAGGTGGCTTTTGCATCTGCCAGAACATCTTTTCTGCTATTAGAGACAGATTAGTGAAGAAATATGGAACACAAAGGTCAAAACCTTACACAAGAGCTCCATCCCTCTAAAGCTTAGTTGAAGCCTTGTACTTGTTTCTGTCCTGAAGGGGCATAATGTGAGTCTTGCTGTTTCTTTGCAAAGCAATGCAGCTTTTCAGTTGATTTCCCCTTTCTTCCCCCCAAAACACAAGGAGTCACTTTATCCTGGTGGGAGCTGTTCAAATGGGGTATTTCTAAGTTTTAGACACAAGATACACATGCACATTCAAAACATTTGGAGCAGAAACTCTGAGTTTTCCTGAGCTTTGTACTCCAATCTGCAATCACTAGAAAGCAAATTGTCCATAGCTCCATCTCATAACACATAGGTTAATAATGGGAACCAGGTATCCTCCTTCAAAGGAACAGGAACATCAAGAATCATATCTGTTTCTCATGTTCTAGAAAGCATTTCACAGTTTTAATGATTATTCAAAGGTGGGGGGGGAAAGCTGGACAATAAATTCAGGAGCTCACTGGGTTACAGAGAGGTACAAACACATCCACTGCCTGAAATGCCTCTTATTAAAGCCTTATATGCTTTATCATACCAGGCACACGAGCTTCCAGCTGCCAACACGAGGGCACGCTGGCAAAGAGCCGACCCAGCTGCCGTGGTTACGGTGCCATTGTAAACTTTATGCTTTATGCTCAGCATGTATTGAGAGTGATCCCTTTGTTCCATATGGCTTCCATATAGTGACACTGCATCCTGTGTAGGAGAGGTCAAGGAGTGGATTATCAGCAAGTGTTTCAAGTCAAGAATGAAGGGAGATGGCAGGGCAAATCTGCACAAAGCCTGTTCTGTGCTTCTCATTGGAGCGGTGACCTCTGGGTTTCGGTGCCTGTATGTTCCCCCCCAGCTCCCTTCATGTGCCGAGCACAGAGCTAGCTAGCGTGTGAGCACAGCATTTCGCTGGCAGATTTTTAGAGGCAAAAAGAGAACAAAAGCAACCCTGAAAGCCTGGCTGATATGTTTAGCTGCAAGCAGGGAGGCCAGGAGCAGGGAGGCAGCAGTGCAGGGAAGAATCTGCTTCCATACCCATCTCCATCCCTACCTCACCCTATGGTCCCATTGCCCAGCATCCTTGGTGCCAGGCATCAAGCTGTAATTGCTGAATACTCCCAAGAATGGTTAATAACCCTACTGTGATTAATGGTGAGGAGAGGGAAAGGCTTATAATCCATGATGATTTTCATCATCTTGTTCTCTTATCCAGCCCCATAGACCTGTGTGTGTTTAAGTGGTGTAACAGATCACTGACCATTTCCTCCATTGATAGGGATGCAGACTTACTAAGTGTATTTTAGTAACTCATGACCTGTAAGACCTGAGCAATTACAAACCTCATAGGGTTAGTACTGACCAAGTAAAAATTATATTCCATTTAAACATTCCCCATATAATATCCCCACTGCAGTTAGCATTTCAAGGAAAACAGCATTTCCAGTGCTGTTTCTCTGGTACCTAATGAGTTAGCTTTGGCTGGGGATCAGGAGCTTTGTGCGGGTGTAGTTTACATTGACCACGCAAAGGCTTTAAGCATTCTGGACCTTGTTGTTTAATGATATGAAGTTGAATTGGGGCTGGGGGGAGTGTAGTCATCTGCTTACAGCAGTGCTGGAGAAAGTGCACTGAGACCTTATGCTCAGCCCTCCTCTGCAGTGGAGGAATGGGGCTGGAGCAGGGATGGAGACAGGGCAGTGTTCCAGCAGTGACAGCAGCCACAGGGCAAGGACCAAGCCTCTGGTATGACCCATGGTGCTGGGTGCTTCAGAAATGCTTGTGGGGGACTGCAGAGTGACATTCTCCCTCTTCACCCTCACAGCATCTATCAATAGGGAAAATAATGTCTCCGAGTCTGAAAATCCTCTGAAGATTGTAAAGAAGTAGTTACAAAGATCCTCACATCTCCGATGGGAGCCTGGGGGGGACGGGTGAGAAGGGGCTGTTGCACTCTCCTGTTTTAGCAGCTACATCCAGGTGTGGAGGTTGGTAACCTCTCTTGAAGGAGAGAATATTCTGGAGAGTTGGGGATATGTAATCACTGCCATAAAAAGAGAGGCTGTACAGAACGGCAGGGATCAGTAAAACTCTGTGGACAAAGTGAGTAGGGAATGATTAGTCTTTATTGTCCTAAGACAAAAGGAGGGAGCACTCAGTGAAAGTACAGGGCAATAGCTTCTGAATAAAACAAAATGCAACTAAATCTTCGAAGTAGTCCCGCAGCTCAGATTGCGCTGGGCTGGAGCTTCAGGTTAGGGAGCCCCTACATGTCAGCTTGCCAGAACCAGGAGAGGATGCTGGGGAATCATCACCCTGTGTTCACCCACTACTTCGTTGTACTTGCAAGCCTGAGCACCAGTCACTGTCCGCTGGTGCATCTTTGGTGTGACCCATTACACACGTTCTTGTGTGCTTCTGATTTTACATCTATTTTACTGTCAGTTCTTTGTTCACACATGCAAATAGGTTATAACTCTCCAAAACTTTATGTGCCTGGAGGAAGCCAGCAGTGAAAACAAGGCCAGAAAGTTCTTCCCTTATGCTCTATTTACACTGGATCATCTTTTGTCTCATTTGATTTCTGTGCCAATGTTTTTCCTTTATACCCTTGTGCCATGCAAAAAATGGAGGTGCCAAAGGGATGACATGATTATGTTCCTGTAAATAATGTTCTGTTGACTCTGCTGTGTAGTACAAATCATTTATTCAGGTTAAGAAGATCTATTATTGACTGTTTCTGCTTGGTGAGTCTGAAGCTCATTTAGAATAATAGTCCCCACTTTCCAGCTGAATATTCTGGAGTGCTTAACATTCCAATTTTAATAGTGTGGCAAATGAATCTCAGAAACTGTGGATATTCAGTGCCCAGGTGCTATAGGAAATCCTGCTAGTGGAATGTGCCTTTCCAAGCTCTCAAGTGGCCGGGTGGCTTACCGAGCACTCAGCTTGGCAAGAGAGTTGAGAGGAGGAAAAATGTCTTTTCCCCCTTTGTATGCCTTCTTTATTAGCTTCTTTTTAAGGAATTATAGAAAGATCCTTAGGAGGTGACATTTCACTCTATTACTGAAATATATTAAATTGTTCTTCTACCCCAACAGTGTTAGCTCCTTTCCTGTAGACAATGACATACCGAGTTTGCTGAGGTCTGTCCCATGTGAAAACATGCAGAACCATCTCATCCCATGAAATTCAAAGGAAAGGTTGGGAGCCTTACACTATCCAGGGAAATAGTGCCTTACCACTGTGCAAATGCGTAAAAGCAAGCACACAGGAGACATCAGTCCTGTGAAAAGTATTTGATTTGCTTAATTTAAACAAAGGCCTCAGATATTTGATTCAGACTTCCTGGGTGAAACTCCTCATGGATTTTTGTTCAGAGATTCATGGCATGGGAAGCTGGAAGCACATTAAATTAGATACAACTCATCTATCACCAGCCAATAAATGTTGCCCAGCTCATTTCTGTTTGGAACATCATGACTCCTCTTTTGCTAAAGCACATCTTCCAGACATCCTGCCTTTGTCTGAAGACCTCAAGAGATAGAAAATCCAATTCTGCCCTTCATAATGTGTTAATAACCTTCATCACTCTGTGCTTTGTTTCTGGTTCAGTTTAGCTGACATACAAACAGCCATGAGGGCTTGTTAGCACATTATATCTAACAGGGTTTTGCTCTAAACACATTTGAAATAAACTCTCATTTTCATGGAAGTGTTGCCAGGATTTTAGCATCTCAAGTTTGTGACTTTCTCAGTGTGACCCAAAAATGTTTGCAAACCTCCCAAGATTGGTGACAATCTGCTGTTTTGTCTGGGAATGTGTGCGCAGTTAATTTTGTTCAGACATGCAACTTGTTTCTGGGTCATGGTGTTTCTGAATCATTAACATTGCCAGATCTTTTCTGTATCATGTCAGCACAATAAAATCCACAAGATCTGGATCATTTCTTTATTATTGTTTGTGGGTATTTATTATTTAACCTAAAAATGCCATCTGGAGTCTGATAATACTCTCACTTGTTGATTCCAAAAGAACTTGATGCTCGTTTGTTATCTAAAGCTGTGATTGTAAAACATACGAATAAAATGGGAGCGATTTATTTTCCAGATCAAATTTTCTCTCAGCAGGATTAAAACTGCCACAGCAGTAAAGAGTTTACAAACTCACTGAAGAACTGTAATAACTTCCCTTCTCACTGCCGGGTCAAGGAAAGGTAATACATGTTTCCAATAAGCTTTGAATTGAACTCCAATTGTAAGTTTTATTTCACTTTAATCCACATGTGAGTTCACGTTAAAGGTAAGAGAAATCACAGCTCTGAAACCATGGAGTAGAGTTAATTAAATTCTGCAGCTCCTTTTAGATGAAGCCTTGGCTCTGCTTATGCATAAAGGCTTCCAGGGTGCTTCTGAGGGCAAGACCAACTGCGTAATGGTTCTACTGGTGCAGCAGGGACAATGGCGAATGGAGTTGTAGTGACCAGGTGGAGTGCATTGAGAAACGCCTTGTGACACTTGGGAAATAGTTCTTCTTGCCGAGCTATACACACACACACACAAATCTTCCTCCACGCTCCTTCTCCTCCCTGCCCCAGTGTTCATGGCCAGGTTGGACAGAGTCTTGGGTAACATGGTCTAGTGTGAGGTGTCCCTGCCTATGGCAGGGGTTGAAACTGGATGAGCTTAATGTCCTTTCCAACCCAAACCATTCTATGATTCTCAGCTCAGACCCAAATGATCTCTTTCTCCAAGGCAGACCCCGCTGCAAACGCTGCTTTTAGAAATGAGAAATGCCTCTTAGTTCTCCTCCTCCTCTATTTCCTACTTACTGTGGGAACTGCTCATTTTTTTTCTTTTGGATTTCTGGTTTTCTGACCAAGGTTGTTTTGAATGTGTTCTGGAGAAAAGCTTCTACTAAGTGGGAGAGACTTTGACATGCTCAAAGTTCAGTCTGCATCTCACTGTCTTGCAGAACAGGGACCTGAGCTCTAGTCACTTTGCAGAATCAGGTGCACTGAGCCCTTGCTTATCCTTTGGCAGGTCTCATTCAGAAATACGGTGTGCAGATGTGGGATGCTGCATGCACCTGGGAGGAGATGCATCGTGAAGCAACAAATGCTTATTTAGTGTCCTTTTGGTTTTGTTTGTTGTTTTGTTTTATTTCCTCATATAAGAGGTGCTCTTAGAGCATCCCCAATATTGACAGCAGTGTTTAGTGCAGGTCAAGATGATGGTTGTGGCTCACCCCAGATTGCACATCACTGGAGACACATCAGATGCACACAGCACAGGATCTGGGAACCAGAGATGTCTGGCTACTGCAAGGAAGGCAATGTACGTTTAATTCTGCATGTGGGCATGAAGCTGTGTCCTTACCATCATGCCAGGCTGATCAGCAAGGTACAAACCTCAGGAAAAATGTGTTTTGGATGTATTTTGAATGATGGATTTCACTCATTATGAATGATTTGGGAGGTTGAATGCTCACCAAACCACCCAACAGAGAGAACTCTCTTGGTGCTCTGATTTCTGGTCGTCACTGCTTCTATCTGCATCCAGGGAAACAAATTTCTCTTCCCACATGAAGCTGGCAGTGAAAAGGTTTTCTGCCCGAAAATGAGTCGTGTTCCAGAATGAATTACACTCAGTGTGTGAGATTGTGGGAATGCAAACCTTCCTCAAGCACTAAAATGTGACATTTTAAAAATCTCGATTTCGCACTCATGCAATGAAATAAAAGTCCCCAAACAACTTTATTGTTCTTAAGCTTGCCGCAGAATTTCAATGAGAACACGAGTCGCTTAAGCATCAAATACCAGATTCAGTATCTCCTGAAGTTTCTTGGTGGCTTTAACAGGCCTTGGATCAGACTCTGAAAGATCATCTACTGGGATGCCAATAGCAACTGGCCTTTCTGTGTAGGCTTGGAGCTTCACTTTCTGCAGAAACTCATCCACTCGACAAAGGAGCGCTTCAGACCTTGCTGAGAAGAGCTGAGTTTGTGCCAAGCAGCTCTTCAGTTTGTCATCACATTTCAATAGCAAATTCTCATTTTCCTGCATTCCTCTGCTCAGATGCTTGCAAGAGCACTTGAAAGTTATTTGTCCTCAAGGCCACAGGTATATGAAGAGGCTGCTTTTATAGATGCGCCTAAGAGCCTTTCCCCTGTTTCTCATCCAACGACTTCATTTCCTCTCTATATAGAAATGTCCTTGGTTACTCTGAGGTTCTGTTCCCTCAAGTTTCTTTGCTGGCAAGCACAGATGCTCAAGTGCTCTGTCCTCAGTGTTTAGAGGTGATTTCAAAGTGGTGCACCACAATTCTTCTTTTGATGTAAACACTTCAGAATTACTTCAGGAAACTGAAATACTTGCACATCAGCCAAACAGGTTTTGATGATAATGATCTTGTGTTCTGTGCATTCAAGTGCCTTTGACTCAAATGGTGTCCTTTTATCCTTTTATATAGCAAGCTTTTCGCCCTCAATCATTTCCTGACTGCAAATTCAAGCTTTACTTTTGGACAAATTTGTTGTTATGAGCACACTCCTGTTTTCTTTGTTAACCCTCAAGTGTTAAAACAGCAATTCTTTTTCCCATAAGCTCTTATCTTAGAATTAACCTGCAGAAGTTTTTATGTTGCTTTGGTCTGTACAGTTGTCCACTCACTGAAACCAAACTAATTCAGGTCTTGCTTCTATTCAGTCACCTCTGTTTTAGCTGCATTGATCTATCAGTCCAGGTTTGAGCAAAACAGTTCCAGGTTTGAAGCAGGAAGGCTCTTTTGTGAAAGCATCCATGACTGCATCCATCATACTTAGGTTCCAGAATCTCTAGAAAGGTGCAGCCCCCCACCTAATTGCAATCACAGTCTCTTCTCTTTATCCTGATGCCTTCCCTTGGTCACATTTCTGAGGTCAAATGCCAGGAGAAGGTTAATATCCAAAGGTTCAAGGCAAGTAGGCTGACTCCATATTCTTCAGCCTGAATCTGTATGTGCTCTTGCAATGAACAGATCATTAACTTTGCAATGCAGCTGCTGAGAAATGCCTTGAAATACTTCAGCTCTCCAGTCGGGGTGATAGCAGCTCATTAGAGCACAGTATCTGAGCCCTCTGTTCAGAGAGGGTTTGGAGAGCGCGGCTGGTTTTTCTTTCTGTTTCATCAGAATCAGGAAGGAAATAGCGCTCGGCTGATGTTTTATGTCCTTGTGGAGAATGTGGTGACCTCAGAGCTGAAGCACTTGCAAAGGCATCCTGTCCTGTACCAAAGTGATCAAGAATACATTACCCAACACAGGAAACTTAGTGCACATTGGGTTAAAATGGAAATGGACTTTCTTTCTGGGAGCTACCTTAGGAAGATATAAGAACTATTTGATATTCTCTAACAAACTGAGATTTAAATTTAAACTAGCAAAATCCATCCTTCTATTCCTTTCTTTCTCACCACTGCTTCAGCATCCTGCTCCCAAGCTGCTGCACCCGAACACATCGCATCAGTCTCCCTATCTAGAAAAGCCACATGAGCAGCTGATGAAGGTCCTCTTTATGAGCTAATTGCATGTTTTGTCATTTCTCTTACCTGAATATGTCCATATTTTTGGCATATATTTGATTCAGGTTGGACCCAAATCTTTATAGATGGGAGGTAGATGCTGATGTCTGCAGTGCTTGCTCCTGAGCCGTGCCACTGGGAGGAGGAGACTTTCTTCCATCAGTAGTCCCATGCTTGTGCATGCAGTGGCTTATCCTTGTTACTGGTTATGAATAACAGGCAGATAGTTGCTTTAGAGGAGATTTGCATAGTGGTCAAATGGGTTCCTGGAGCCAAAACTTAAGAGTGAAATCCAGCCATTCCATGCAGAAATGTGGCAGGACTGTGTATATGTCTAATGATTAAAGGAAAGCCAGTGAATGAGTTTCCCTGGAGCATCTGCAGGAAATAAATTCAGCCTTGCTCTTTCTCATGGGTGTATAAATTATGTGGGCTGCTGCAAATGTATCTTGGACACAGCTTCCAGTTGCCCATGCTCGGGGATGTCAGTGTGGTTCTTTGTCTCCAAAGGGTCCATGTTGCTGTTCCTGGGGGCTGAGCAGCTCAAGGGGCAAGGGGGCTCCACACAGTGTGCAACTTCCCCCTTCTTAAGCCAAGTTTCACATCCTGCAGCTGGTGAGAGCAGAGGTCTGGGATTAGATGGGTGAAATTCCAGGTCTGGAATGGAGCTTGCAAAACCTTAACTGCTTTGTGATCTGGGCAGTAAATAGAGGGGAGAGGAAGCTCCTGCTCCCAGCATGGACCTGCAGCGGGTGTCGGAGGGGCTCCAGCTGAAATCCATGGTGGCTTCATTTGGTCCACCAGATTTATTAAACTCACAGCAAGCTGCTAGGACCATCTGTTTCCCAGGGACTACAGGGATGAGTGGAGCAGGAAGGAGAAGGTAATTGAAGGTCTTGCAAGCACGTCTTGTTTCTTTGAAGGAAGAGTGATTTTAGACAGACTCTTTATCTAGAGCTACAGATTATAAGTGATGTGGTGTATTTGAATGCATAATTGGGTGGTTGGATGACATAGTAAGACCTGACAAAACTTATTTCACAGATGATGCAAAGATCTTGTGCTGTTCCTGCAGCACAGATGTGACAGGAACGAGGGAGAGAACAGGCAGGAGAACAGAACAAGGCTTGGCTGGGCATCAGCGAACTTGCCTTAAGTTGGGCTCCTACCTTAAGCAGGATTCTTTTTGACTTCAGGTTCCATTCCTTCCGTGCTAACACATGGTTAGAAGGAAGTAGAGCAAAAGCAGTTTAAAACCAAGAAGAGGCTGAATTGGAAGGGACATAATGGACAGAGGGAACCTAAGCCCCATAGAAATGATGACTTCAGAAGGTTAAACTCCTTTTTTATATCTAGTCTGTTGCCCTCATTGATGACAGAGGATCAGAATCTGAGCTGTACCTCTCTGTTTGATGAGACTATTGCCTTACAGAAGATTAAAAACATCCATTATAGTAATTTCCATTAATTTTGTCTGAAATGACTTGAAATATGTTTCTGTAACCAACCAAGCTCATTCTTAACTCTCCTGGCTACACATTCAGCAAGAATTTATAGGCAGTGTTTGAGGTATTCATACCCTCACCTATTGTTCCTGCTGAAAGCCTCTGTCCTGGAAAAAGAATTGCACTTCCTAATGCTCATCCACAACACCATAAATCAGGAGCTGGGGTGAGCGTGAACACATCCCCTCCTGCGCTGGGAATGTTTCTTCCTATGAATAAGAGCTACTTCTCTCATCTTAATGCCTTAATGATCTAGAAAGAGATCTGGTTTATTCCCTCGGTGGAAAGATGTGCAGAGCTGAGTAGATGCTGTGGGGTGTTTCTGGAGTGGGCAGAAGCAGCCGTCCCAAACCCCACCCCAGCCATACAGATACATCCCTACCACAGACAGGCTGTGGCTGCATTGTGGGACTCCATGCAGACATCATGTATCTAGCTGTGGGCTGGGAGGCATCTGGGGACCTGGGGGCCTTGCAGTCCTCCTGGCAGGGTGCAGGAGCAGGAGAGAAGCTCTCAGCACAGCCCACAGTCTCCTCTGCAGCCTGACCTTGTCCTTGTGCTGCCTTTTCTTCCTTCCTGACAGTACTTCCCATCTCTGGGATGTGAAATGTAGCTGCCAAGATAATCAAGGATCACAGGTAAGGAAGCAAACCTCAGGTTAAATGAGAAGAGGAGCTGTTCCAGTCTGTGAGGGTTCCCATCAATTTCATTTGAATGCACTGGGCAGGGAGAGGGCAGTTCTGCTCTCAGGGAAACTGGAGCAGCTCCACTGAAATCTGCTCCTTCCAGATTTACCTTCATGAATCTGAGAGCAGAAACTGGCCTGAAGTATGTATAAAAATTTATTAAAGCTTTGGGACAGATTGTGCTTTTCTTGAGTGTGTGGAGGGGGAGGGAGCAGGAATTTCCCTCTTAATTCTCACAGGAAAGTGCTGTAGTCTCTGGCATTAAAAAAAGCAGGACTTTTAGTACATTTGCCTAAACTGACATCATCGAATGGCTCCAGGAAGGTCAATATGAGCCGGCTGGAAAAGGCAGAGTTCAACCTCTGTTCCCCAGCCACTGCTTCCACATGTTCCAGCGTCCCAAGGAGCATCCTGCTCAGGACCAAAAGGTGCAGATCCTCTATCTCCCCACGTGTTGTCACATATCCCACAGAAAGGCCATCAGATAGATGGCAAAAATGCATATTGTGTTTATTTGAACATAGTTTGGTAGATCCAAGATCTGATCCTTTCTCAGCTGCAAGCACAGTTCTCCCAAATCCAACAGGAGCTCAAGCATGTTCTTGGTCTTCTCTGCCCAGGAGGATAATAAAAACTCTTGGTCCTCTGGCTCTAATGGCTCATACTGGTTATCCCACAGGGGATTAGGGGAAGAATGCTGCTTTTCCAAATATATGGAAAAGAACTTAAGCATAGTACTGAAAATATATATAAAGACTAGAAAATGACGGAGATTATGAACAATTCTGCTGACACCACAGTGCCCGGCCTTTTGCCTGATCCTTGTTTGCGCTAAAACTGCAGTGCCTCTGCTGGGAACACCCTGGGGATGATGCTGGCTTCCTCCAAATGTGTCCTGAGAAGCTGAGTCAGAAGGGGGAGGCTGAGAGGGCAGCTCTGTGGGCATCATGCCTGTCCTTTCTGGGTGCGCAATGAGGGGTGCGATAGTGGTGTGGCTCTCCGGGGAACACTGGGGCTCTGCATTATCCAGCATGGAAATAGGAATGCATTCATCCAGTCTGTTACCCTTTAGAGGTGTAAAGCTGTATGTAGTCTGTTAAACTGTGTTCGCTGTGTTATGCCTGGAGGATCTTGCATGGGGAGATCGGCGAGTGTCAGCCTGCAGTACCCAAAGATGCTGCAACAGGATGCGCTTGGCTCCGCAGGTCCTTCAGGAAGCAGAAGGCTGTGAGGTTTTTGCACTGGGTTATGAAAGCCCTGAGGATAAACTGAGCTATAAAACTGCAAGAAACCATTACCTGTGCACACAGGAAAGCCACCTGAAGTCACACAGAGGGACCTGCACACTCTGCTTGGTGCTGGAGCATGCTGTCTGATTAAAATAGTGACTGAGTTTGTTTGATTTAACATCTTCTTTACATTGCTGATTTACTTCCTGAGGAGTAAGTAACATAACACATGCTACTCTCCTATTTAACGGTAATCCTCACCCTTTGTTGTCAGAATACAAGCCAAAGGTGCACATTTTTCAAGGAATTGTTTGAATTACTTTCCCCTTCCTGATTACTTTCTTTCACTTTTCCCTTCATCACCCATCCTTTGGGTATTAACCTTGTATTTACGCTCACATTAACCAGGGTCAGCATCAGAAAATGCTCTTGCTCTTGCTTTTGCTCAGCCACCTGGGGAAACAGAGAAAGGAGACAGTGCCAGACACACACTAATTTCTAACATGTGTTTCCTGCCAGCACTGGCCTCAGCAGCTCAACCGCACAAAGTCACCAGAGAATGGCTGCAGTTTGAGTACAGCCTTTGCATGTGAATGAGAGAAAGCTCTGCTGTGGAGTGAGTGTCCTGGTGGACATCAACAGGGTGAGAGTGAAAAGGAAGCCAGGTTTGCTATAGATTAGTGAAGATGGAGCCTTGTTGTTAACTCCAGTGTGACCAGAGTTTGGGTTTGAATACCCATCAGTCTCCTGTGACAATTAGAACATAGAGTGTGGCAGAGGCTGTTTTCTGCCTGCTGAGCGTGGGATGTATTGAAGGATGTGCCCAGTTCAAATTCATTGGAAGTCCTGATGACTTCAGAGATGAACGTGGCCAGGAGCAGTTCTCACAGATGAGATCATATTCCTTATAAAGGATAATGATGTGGAAACTTTTCTACCATTTGCAAATGAAGGCAGAGCAGCCTCAAGCCTGATTTCTCATGGAAGTGAACTTCCTAATGCTTGTATCCCTCCCCATACCTGCCCCTCTCCCCTCTCCTCTACCCTCCTGTAATGTTTGAATCTGTTGATCAGCTTTATCCAATGGAAAAAACAATAGAAAATCTCAGAGATAATTAAATTCTTAGGAAATCAGAAGAGCAGGAAGTGATGTATGTTTATAATGAGTGAGGAATGTTACAGCACCAGCTTATGCAGAAGATGTTCTGGAATCCTCATGTGGGATCAACCCCAGAAAAGGCTTCTCCTGCTTCACCTTTAAAGTCAATCACAAGAAAAAAGCGTGGAGAGATCCAGGCTTTATGAGTTCTGCTGTTCACAGCCTAAATCACTGTGTTAAAACTCATGAAGTTAATATTCTCATTTCTAGCCTATATGGGGGGGGGGGGGTGGCAAGGTTTGTAACAGTGGGAATCTGGATAAGAAGAAACTAGATCACTGAGGCTGCAATGCCAGAACCTTTCCTATTGACAAACTGGAAAGATGTTGCTTTCAGATGCACCTTTAGGTGCAGCCCTTAGGCAAGGGAGGCAGTACTCTGTGAGCACCTGCCTGCCCCAGAGCTCTCCTCACACCACATCTCCTTTTGGAACCTTACTCTGTGGACCAGGAAAACCAGGGTCTGGAATTCTGGGGCTCCACAGGGGGAACCAGCCTTGCCAGGTTTCCATTACATTATTTCTTACATCTTCTCTTATTTCAGTTGATGTGAAACCTTTTTCTGGGGATAAAAGGATACTGTTGGAAATGAGATGTTGGAGGGAAGCCCTTCCCCACCCAGTTCTGCTCCTTAGCCTCCGGAGCAGACAGATCACAGGTCACTTCTGACTATTTCTTCCATGCAGTAATTCCTGAAGAAGTTGCTCCTTTTTAAACTGCCTTGCTTGCTTTTGGAGTTCCTCTCCTTGCTTCACTGTAGGCACTATGATGCTTGTGGCACACTGAAATCCTTGGCCAGTTTTTAAATGCTGTCTGTTATTCTTTATGGGCCACTGGGCAGGGCTTTCCCGTGTTGGGTCAATTCTTCATTGGCAAGGTTTAATAGGACCTGGGTTTATCAACCAGAAATAAGGCTCTGCTTGCAGCAGCAGCAGACACCCCATCCATGTCTGTGGCAGTAGGACACAGGGATAGTGCAGGGATAAGTGGACAGGGACAATGGTGGGAGATTGGTCAAATGCAACAGCATTAAAAGCACTCAAAATCCTTTCTCTTTTCACCTGCAGGCCTATAGTTGTGCAGCCTGAGCCAGGGCTGTGCTGGCTCATGGACCCAGAGAAGGGCTGATACAGCCAAACAGCTGCACATTCCTAACGTGGGTTTAAACAGTCACTGGTCAGGATTTTAAAGCCTTCATTTCAAGGCACAGTCAAACCTACAGTTACTCTTCTATGTCCCAGCATCTGTCTGCGATACGGAAACATCATTTATCACTTCCACAGTGCTCTGGTGCTGCCATAAATCCCCAGCACTTCAGAACAGGTTACCCAGCTCTGGCTATCCCCAAGGCAGTGACAGACTCCATAGGGCAGCCCCTGCCCTGTGGGTCTGAAGCTCTCCAACCCTGGGGGTTTATTTAATTTGCATTCCTCCTATGGCTCAGCCTACAAAAATGTTCCTTCTGCTGCACTGTGAATGGGTGAGATAATTGCATTTTCCTCTCATTCTTGTTCCATGTTCCAGCCTGTTTTCAGGACCAGATATCTGCTGACATGAGCATCCTTGGGGACACCATGCTATGTCCCCTCAGTGATACCCACACTCATTTCCCTAGGTGTGGACATACAGCTTTGTTGCCCTGGGTTCTGTCTCACCTCCTCAGGCTGACCCTGGTAGTGAGAAGTTCATTATTCCCAATGGCAAAATGTAGGGTCAGAAAGTGCCATTCCCCGAGCCATGACATGGCTATGACTGTTGCCTCATGGTACCCGTGGGGCAGACAGGTCTGAATAGGTGCTGCTAGCACTATTTGTTTCTCCTAAAAGCAATATATATATACACATTCATATATATATGTGTATATATACATGTATATATACACATATATATATTTGTATGCATATACACGTATATATGTGTATATATACATGCTATATATATGTGAATATATATATGTGTGTGTTTATATATACACACACCCTCTATATATTTTCCTTCATGTTTACCCAGGAAACAGCAGATTTCCATTGCTGAAAACTCATCCCATGAATTCCCACTGCACCGATCCAGCGCCGGTCACAGAGGAGGTGGGAGAAGAATGCTTTTTGCTATAAATACATGTGGGAAGCCTAGGTAGCCAGACCTTTCCTGCCTTTCACTGCCCGCTTCAGAGGCTCCACCTCACTTCATCCCTTCCCGTCCAGCCTCCGGCAGCTGAGGGATGCTGCTCACACCACAGTGGTCAGGTTGCTGCTTCCAGTGCCGGCGTGGTGCCATCCATCCCTCTCTCATAGTGGGATGACTCACTCCCAGTGTTGCTCCTGGATTGCTTGGGCAAATGGAGACACAAGGACGCATGTGTGCATCCTTGCTGCCCTGCGCAGCTCCGAGATTAGGAGTGCTGAAGTGATGACATGAAACTGGCAGCTGAAACAACCTCACTCCAGAAGATCCAGGACCTCTGCATGGGTTTTCTGCGCAGCCCAGGGCTTTTCGTTTCATTTTTACTGTAACTACCTTCCATGGTCCATAAACTATATTGTTTTCATTTAATTCTGGGAACATAATGAATTTCTGTGGGCTTGTTTCCTGTTCAGTGCAATATCTTTGCTAGATGTGAGGTTTATTTCACAAGCTAGTTATAAATTTGCTTGAACTCCCAATTGTTTCATCTTGGGAGCAATCAATAAAAAGGAACATGAGGGAGATTTTAGACCCTTCACATCCACTGAAATTCAGGGATGTAAATCTGTCATCTGACTCTTTTTTCCTACCCTGAGTGCTGAGTAATGTTGGAAAAATGCTAAACCTCATAGTAGCGCCTCAGTGTGCCTCTGGAATGGCCAAAGTGTGAAATTCTCCCTTCTTTACCCCCAAAAGTCTGAAGCATAAAAAAGCACATTGGGTGCTGTGAAAAGGCATTGAAAAATCTGCCAGAAATTAAGGGTACATCAGTGTCAGGGTTCTTTCCATATACAGATGTATATGTATATATACCGTCCTTCATCTCATGCCCTTACCTCAGCTCAATCTCCTCTGCCTTATCACAGCATCAAATGGGCAATATCTATTTTACCCTCAGTTTCCTGAACACTTGATGAAGGCCCTAGGATAAAAGCTAACCTTCCTGCAGCTAATCTGCAGCTGGCCCTTCTGTGCCTCCTTGCTGGAATACCCAGATTAAAGCTAACATCTGGCTATCAGCACATAGACTCGGAGCAGCAGCTATAGATTTAATTCTCTAGATTTATCCCCTTTTATTTTGGGGCCAATAGTGAGGACCCTCCGAGCACTCGTTTGAAAAGCTTGCCAAAACCCTGCCTGATTCCTCTTTTCACTTGTGCAGGCCACTTGGAGATTGCTGCTGGTGTCAGTCTGGTGTGAATAAAGAGAAAATCAGGCACAGGCTTCCCAGGTCACCAAAAGCCACTTGGGAGGCTGCACAACATCAGGGTGGTTTTACATTCAGCCTGGCGATGCTGCTTATGCCATCAGATGCTGCTTAAGGAGGATAAAAATATACCCTCATCCAACCCAGTTCTCTTATGGCCACATTTCCTTAATTTTCTCCTTGGTGCTATGGTTCTAAAGATATATTCATCCCTTGTATGTGCTTATATCTCAGGGAGATGGGCTGATGCTTGAGTACCAGTGTATGAAGCCGCAAGGCAGGCACACAGGCGCTGGGATGGGGTGCAGCAGATGCAGCCCCACAAAGCTCCTGCAGGTCACTTGCTGCCTATATAGGACCCACTGTGGGACTAAGAACCAGCTGATCCCTGCACATCATCTATCCCGTTTTTCCTTGCTGCAATCACGCAGAGCCACTGATAAATAAGAATTTCATTGAGCTGGGATGGGTTTTGTTTTGTTTGAAGGCAGACCCAGAAAGCTGGTGCTTTTTTTTTTTTTTTGCTGAAAATTATTTTGCTCTGGCTTCTGTTTCCTTTGCTGACTTGGAGCACTTCTCTTTCCCTTTATTGCTGTGGGCTAAATGCAGAATCAACAGGACCCGTTCCTGAGATGCGACAGGTGAGTATGGCTCTTGAAGCAGCAGCAAAAGCTCGAAAAGCCCCTGCTCCCACTCTCCTGAGATGTTGTGATGACTGTAGGAGTGCTCTTCATCTGTTTCAGTGTTGAGTGAACTAAACTCACATGAACTGTTACTAAAGCAAACTAAGGAGGAATTAACTTACAAAAGCAAATTCTGCATCCAGGTGTGTTACCAGCCCTGTGGAGCTTTAATAATAAACCAGGTCTTGCCACTGAATTCAGGCATAATTTAGGACATGGTGCTGTTAGTTAAAAGTACAGAAGGATTTTATTACATCCCTAAACAGCAGATGAATGGATTTGTATTGATTTTGTATGGTTTTGCTGTCTACTTCCCAGCTCAGTTTAAACCTCCCAGCCTGAACTCTTTGTGTTGGAACAGCAACCTGAAGTGTCAGGAGCTGGGTGAAATGTGGATGTTCAGGGTCCAGTGTCTGTACAATTTCCCAGTGCAGCTGCATCACCAGCCTTAGGGGTTTAGCTGAAGTGGAAAAAGAAAGGACAGAGATCTTCAGACCCAGCAGTTAGCATTGGCTCTTGACCTTGTCAGGCCATACATCCCCATGCTCACTCCTTCAGTGAGATGCTGAGATGGGGCAAGACACTGACCCCACTGCTGAGCACGGGTCTGTTTGAGGGTGGGATAGGTGAAGGTGGGAAGATAAATACGGAGCTTCAGTCATGGGGTTTAACTGTCCTTTGCCCCCTGTTTGTGCTCCCATCTCCTGTGCTGCTCTCTGCTCAGTACTGCCTGGGAAGGGGATGAGGGATGCCAATAAGGCCAGGCTGCTCCTGTGCATGCAAAGTCTGGCGCATGGATTTATGCACCTTGTCTAGGGAGCTGTGAAGCAGACAGCACCCTAAGACATAGATCCAGAATAACTGGGAAGGGAGCCTGGGTGTGAGCACAGATGCGGAAGCATTTCACTCTTACTTTCTTTTTCAAATGTGTTTTGAAGCTCTTGTTATTTAAAGGGGGGGGGGGGGGAACCCACAACAGTCCTCACTCCTTTGTGTTTTATCTGTGTTTCAGAGCTGTCCCAGCTCACAGAGTGTCATGGTAACATGTGAGGCAGAGCTGGCTGCTGGGCTGCATCCCCAGCATCATCCCTGTGGTGATGAGCGACTCTCACTGGCGTCCTACCCTGCACTGCTGCGGTTCAGCGAGGGGCTGCAGCTCCCCTCATCCCACCCAGCTGGTGGAAGGGGCCTCATACAGCTGCACAAGGCTCCCCTCTGGCGCTGCTCCTGCCCAAGAGGTGATGGATTTGTTCATTTTCTTATGCTTTTTAACTGGAGGCGGTGTCAATCTCATGTGCCAGGTCCATGCAGACAGAATTTGTCTGTAGTAATTTGTGCTCACATTAAACTCATCAAATACACAAAGTATTCCTGATGGTGAATCTAAGAAAACCAAAACCTTTAGGAAACACTTCTGGAGGATGATTCGATCCCACCTTTGTGCTCAGCTCTGATCATGCCATCCCACCCGGCTCAATCTGCCAAAACAGGCTGGAAGCACCATGGTTCCTGGGGCTTTGTTCTTCCCAGCAGTTGAGGCAACTCCATGGAAAAGCTTTTCACCTGGTGTTTTTGTACTTTCTTTCCCAGTTCTGTTCAAGACACGTGGGAGGGAAGGTACATGACAAAGTCACTGTGGGAGCAGACACAGGGCTGGGTAGGTTGGATGTTTCAGTGGAAACTTGGACCTAAATCCTTATTTCCCACTCCCAAGTGAGCTTGTCTTCTGGCTCAGGTTTCTTGCAGCCTTTTTCTAACTTTTTTTCCTCTTTTTGCCTTTCTGAGGGGGATTCTTTGTAACCTGAAATCCAAATCCCAGCCTGCTGCGCTATGGAGATGCTCACACTTCACGGTCCAGGGGCGCTGCTGCTCTGCCTCACATCTTATGCTCGGGGCCACCCACAGAATGCTCCTCAATGAGCATTTAGAGAGAGTTTGCTCATGGAGAAAGTTTTCCCCCACCTGTAATAATGAGAGGTCAATTAATGCCCAAAAGGACAATGATGGTCACTCCACCAGGAGTTGCATCCTGGCCCTGCTGACATCAGTGGCAAAATGCTCACACCCTGTCTCATCCCACTTTAATTTCTTATTGTTCCTTATCTAATCCATCAATTTATTAGTCCTGCTCGTTCCCCCCAACTGCCTTCTCTTCTGCCCACCAGGTATGTTCCTTTAATGCCCCCAATCTGGTTGTGCAAAAGCCTTTTCTGTTTATAGCGTCCACAGTATAGGGTCCGCAGTAAATCCAAGCTCCAGCTGGGAACATGGGCAGCTTTGTGTGGCAGCAGGAGATGCGGGTCCTTCCTCCCTCCCCCAGCCTCTGCCTCATTTATATCTGCAAATCTGTGATGTTGCCTTGAAAGAATCTGCAATGACTCATTGCCTCTCCTGGACCTACTGCCAATAACCGAGTTATAACCAGTTAATTAACTGGAAAGTCTAATTACTTAAAATTCAGACCTTTCCTGGGATTTTGCTGTTGCAGGAGAATGCCAAATAATAACTGTGCTTTTCAATATGCCCTCGCTTTATTTTTCTTGGGGAACACACAAAAGTGATGTGTAAATATTGCTTTCTCCAGTGAGCACACTTTATTATCCCTTTTCCTTGAGCTTTCATTAAAAACTGCTCCCACCCCTTCTTTAACTTGAGCATATAAATAAATAACGCCTGAGTCAAACCACCTCAGCCATAAAAACCTGCTTGAAAAGAATCTCAGGCAACTACCACATCTGGAATAATAGTCAACATATTTCAGAAAGAGACTTCATTTTTCTCACACAGGATACTAAATCATGATGGCTCCATGTGCCAAAAATAACACAGTGGGATATGACTATGGGAGGACGTGAACCTATAATGAGGTTCAATAAAGTACTAATCTTATGGGGTAAGGCAATCTGGTTTGCTTTTGCTTAAGAAAAAGCCTGTGCGTGTGTGTGTGCGCGTTCAGACATGCTGGCATGCTTTTTAAATAGGATTCTGGTGTCTTCTTTCAGACTTTCTTCCCTGTCTTGCTATGCAAATAACTATTTCAAACTCATTATTTTGTCCCAAATCAGACTAATTCCAGGCAGGATGGCAGATTCCACCTGCCCCATCATTTAAACACAGGAAAAGCTAATGAGGCAATCTACTGTTGTGAGAGAGGAAGAGATTTACCATTTACGGAGCATCTCCAGCACAGCACAGTTTCTTCATGTTTGACATGATCGTTTTTGCTCCGGTTCATGCCCAGTTAGAAAATAAACCCCTAACTACAGGGGCAGGTATTAAAATCATTCCTTATCTTGGGGAAATAAAGATGGGTCCCTTTTTGGGCCATGGAACTGGGGCAGAGATGAAGGTAACAAGAAGAATAAGAAACACGGGACAAAACTAACCAAAGAACAGCTCTAAATTACAGAAAACTCATTCTGAAGCTGAAAACCCATAGAGGTTTAATGGAAGGAAAAAGGAAAAATCTTATTCCTTCAGATGCTCTTCTCTCAACAGTGGAGGAAGGCTGGCCGGGATTGTTGTGTGCCCACTGAGGGGAGACAGACTTTGTCTCCGTTGTCCTGGAAGCCCATTTCCCTGAGGATATCCCTCCATCACCCTACATCTGGATCCTCCAGGGTCCTGCTGTGGAACTCTGGACCAGGAGGACAGTGCTGAGGTGGTCACACACAAACCCAGGATGGAGGATCCCACCTTCCTCTTCCTCCCCTTCCCTCACAGGTCTCACAATCCCAATGGAGGAGGCACTTTGCTTCCAGCTTATGTGAAAACAGTGAAATAGCGTGGCCAGGTCACCCTGATGAGCAGGAGCAGAAATGGGAATGAAACCCAAATCTCTGGAGCCCCATCTAATGCATTAGTGGACATTTTTAGCTCACAACATTCTTCCTTCCCTTCTCCAGGAGGTTGATAAAAACGTTATCCAGCATTTGGGTTTGTTATGACACAAGAAGACATGACACACGGATACCTTGGCTCAGGGAACGCTGTCCTGGGAGGCTTTTGTCAACCATAACTCACCATCTCCCCAGACATCTTGATCCCCAGCACAGTGCCAGCCCTTCTGAGCAGCCTATTTACTATGCTGTAAATAAATCTAGCTTCAACTGCTATATTTTTTGCCATGTAATCAGTCTGCTTTCATAAAAATTCCCCTCTCTTGGCATTCATTCACATGTGCCTTACAAATGTGCACGCTGTATTGAATCAGATGTGTGGGAAATAGATATTTTTTCCATATGGAATCCCGATATACCATAAAAGGCTTTCCTCTCTGCCCCCCTCTCCTGCAGTCTCTTGAGGGCATATATCATAAAAATTGAAATCTGATGAGAAAATGAAGAAAAAGCTTGGTGTTCATATCTTCCAAGTAGTTTTCCAGAGCCCTGCTGCTGAAAGGGACATAAATCATTAGCAGCACTCAAGCAATGCTGTTACCTGAATACACAAAACAAAACACATTGAGTTTCTTGCTACTGGGAAAAAGAAAGTGTTGCAGCCACATAAATGTCTTGGAGTTGTCATTCAGGTTATATTTGGTTGTAGAAGTTAGGCATGCTTGAGGAGATGGTAGCCAAAAAGGGGGGTGCAGCCTATCGTAGGCATCTTCTGGCATGAGGAAGGAAAGCTGGAGCATTTCAGTGCTCTTCTACACTGGGTGGTGTCCAAACTGGCATTACCCAGCCTTGGATGGGCTTCCAGACATGCCAGTGTACTGGCAGCGTCCCATGGGATAAAGCTGGTACAAAGGGCACTCGCCACAGTGTATCTGCCTGCAGCCATCACTCTCTGAACCCTGGCACCAAGGGAAGGGGACAGAGCAGCCAGACTAATAGACCCTCTAAGGTCACAGAACAGAAGCTTTCCTGCAAGCATCCTCCTAGCACAGGGCCTGGTCTAACCTGTCCTCTAGGCAGAGTTCAACTGGTAAAACCAAAAGAAGTTAAACCAGTAAAGTCTTTCACAAAAAATCACCTTTTGTTAATGTTGCTTTTGTAAGTGAAGCATCTAAAAATGACAAACCCAAACTCCCCTGGATAGTTCTTGCAGACAGTGAAAAATAGGTGATAATTGTTATGAAAATATGGCCCAAATCATCCACTTCCCACCTCAAATTTTGAAGTCCTACTATTAATCCAAAACCCAAATGCTTTGAAAATATCCATCGGGTTTCTGTGTGTGATGAATGCATTCCCAGAAACCACACTCTGCTCCAGGCTGTGGAAAGAGGATAAAACCTGGCACTGAATTATAACTTGTGAGCGACAGCACCTCTGCTTCCCACTGCAGGCAGGTTTAGCATCCCGCGCTCCCGAATCTGTCCCCTCCAGCAATCACAGGGACACCTTACAGTCTTTTCCAGCCTGGAGAATATCAGCAGCAGGACTGGGAATACATCCCATCTCATCCTGCTATCCTCTGGCACGGTGCAGGGGGCTGTGCAGGAGATAAGAGGAAAACCAGTCTCCTTCCAGCATCCCATTGATACCCTGTGGCATCTCTTCTCCCCATGATGTGCCGCCTTCCTCACCATAGGATGGCTCTTGGGAAGGAGCAGGATTTGTTCATGAGTAAGAGGAAGAGGTGGCTTTCCCACGCTGCAGCCTCTACTGCCGGCTTTCTGGCTCCATCTTCTGGAAGTGAGACAAAACACAGATTTATCAAAGTCAGAGCTTTTATAATGGGTTTATAACAACACCCTGTGTTGTGGGACCTGTGATATGTCAGGCACAAATAAATCCATCCCTTCTATAATGTATGAAACTCTGTAGAGCACCTCTGCAAGCGAAAAAATACTAAAAGAGGTTCAATTAAGTGCTTAAATGCAGCGGTTAAGTGAAAGCCAAGCTGCAGGTAAGGAGCAGGAGGATAAGCATTTCAGGGCTAGACCATGCAAGGTGGCCATGTGTTCTAGGGGTGGGTCAGGCAACACAGCCAATAGGGAAACAGCATCTTCTGCCTCCTTTTTAAGTCATCCCCTGTTCAGTACAGGTGAACAGCTTGATTCAACACATAGAAGTGTTCTGGTCACTCAGTGGCCTTTTGGTTAGAAAAATGAAGATGATAAATAGCTGAGAAATTATTCCAGGGATTGGCTGAACCAGGTTTAGTGCTGGGACAGGTTTAGTTCCAGTGACACTGTGACAGGGCTCTAAGCCACCTTCTTAATTCAGAAATCCGAGCTTTCCTAATGCTATCAGAATGCTCAGCCTCAGGATGTGAAGGATGGAGCACCCCAAGTGCACAAACCATCAGCCCAGGTTTTTGGTGGCATTTCTTTACCCAGTGACAAGATGCTCTCACCAAGGACAGGCTGTCCTGAGTGTGCAGAGCACAGGGGATGGAGAGTCTGGCCCTAAACTGTTGCTGTCAGTGCTACTGTAGGGCTTGGAGAGCAGCAACAAAGCTTTGTCTCCCTTTTCTCCAGGGAACTGCCCTTTTAGGGTGGCAGAGCTGGGACATGGCGGGACCAGAGGGATATGGGGAGTGATGGGGAAGATATCCTCAGCCTGCACAGAAAGCCATTGAGGACACAGGAGATTTTTCCATTGCTTTTTGCTCACTGTCTGCAAAGCAGACTCCCTGTCCACTACTTGCCTTTGCGTTTGTGCTGCTGAATTTAGATTCCCATGCACCAAGCTCCCTTTGACCATGCCAGGCCAATGCTTGCCTGGGATGCTCCAGCTCTGTTGTGACACGAAGAGCAGCCAAGCCCCAGGAGCACAGGTTTAGAAGGTTCAGGTCTCTCCTTTGTTCTGGGGTGCATCTTGCCTGCAAAATCTGAGTCCGCAGATGCTCTTGGAGGTACCACTTAATATCATGTGGCCACTCTGATTGCACAAGAGCATCTTTTCCCCTCTCAGGTCAGGGCTGCAGCCCTCCTTGGGAAGCTCAGCAAAGAACTTTGTTCATCTTCATAGAGGAAAAGCCTTTTCCTTTCTCCCCTCCAGTTTAGCTTTGTGCCAGACGGTGGTGCTCGGTACCCGCCTTGCCGACCTTCCTCCTGCTGATGCTGCTACCGATGCTTCAGGCTGGTTCCAGGGTGCAGAGGCGGAGGGGCGGGGGGTGCACCCCCGCTCTGCCTTCAGAAGCACCACCAACTGCTTGGGATGGATCATTTTGGGAATATCCGAGCTAAACTACCTCTGAACAAACTGATTTTGAAAGAGCTCTGCAGAGCCAGCCCTTGAGGTGGAGCCCACTGAAAATTAAGGCATAAGTAACCTCAAATATGGGAATCTATTAATTCCTTTTGTGCCACCTGTAACAGACTACTTACCCTGAGCAAAGATTGACAAGTTTGGCCTCTAAACTCTTTCTAAAGGTTTTGCTTAACTTTCTACAGTTGACTTGTCATGTTCTTCTGGCTCACATCCACCAAGACTTAATATAAGGCTATTTTAGATATTAAATACCTTTAGGATTGTTATTTCAAGCTTGTAAACTCTTACGTGGTTAAAACCAAAAATAAGAAGCAGGTCAGGGGATGAGGCTGTTATGTATTTGAAAGCTTTCTTGCCCTTCATACAGTGATGGTGTTTTGTGGCATGTGTAAGAGCAGATGGGCTCCTTGGGCAGTGCAGGATCTGCTGGCTGCAGGGCTCAATACTGCTTCTGCAGGATCAAAGCCTTCAGCAAACCAGGATAACTTCAGATGCAGAAGCACTCTTCCAAATTTCAACTAAGACAAGCAGATTGGAAGAGGGTCTGATTTTGGGGGCCAGGAGCTGTTTATTTCCCCGTCAGCAGCATTTCAGCGGCTGTGAGGACATCTCCATCACTCTCCAGCAGAGGCAAAAGCGACCACATACATGGTCATGCATCCTTGTCATACCCATCAGAGTAATTAAGTAAATTATTAACAGTTATCCTATTTAAAAAGTGATTCTTACAGTGAAATAATTGACACCCAAGCAAGTAGCAGTGGACCTCCATGGCTATGCTACTGCCACATTGCCCAGATGTTGATCCTGAGCCACCAGAAGGCATACGTGAGTGAAGCACATGAGCATTGATGCTCACTGGAAAAGCTGTGGAATGAAATGCTGGAATCCCCAGAAGTACCCCAAAACCATGCACATTGGATTCCCAACCATTTTAAATGGCTGTGGAAATCTAATCCCACAGACATCTTGAGAGTCTTGCCTCCTGTCCCCACTTCCTTGCCTCTCCACATATAAATCTTTGTCTCTGGGTTTCTGGTGTGTGTCTTATGATTTTTAAATGCTTATTTTGGCAGTGTGCATTGCTGGGATGTTTCAGCTTTGCCTGGAGGCTGGAGCAGGACTCTCTCCTTGGAGATAGGTTTAAATATGAAGGACTTGGCCAAGAAATTCCTGGTAGAAATCGCTATTCTCCAAAGCAGGACTCTTCAGGAAAAAGCCAGGAGGCCAACTTGGACATCTGTATGGTTTCTGCCTGAGATGATTGTAAACCATGGGATAGTGACTTGAGCAAACAGCAAAGCAAACTAGGGATGATCTGATTAGTTTTCTGCCATGGGCATTTTATCAGTATGTTCAACACAGAGTGAAAGACCATTCTTCAAAGCCCCAAGTGTCTTTGGGGAAATCTTCTGTCATTAGTTCCCATGGTGATGTCAGTCAAGCCATATCCCAGCTCCTGGGCAGAGAAATCCATACCCTGTCCCAGCCAGCCTCTGCCATGGATGGGGGCGAGCAGCTTTCTGCAGGATGCTCCCAGCAAATATGATTAAATTGATGAGCAGACATCCACCTGCTGCTGGAAGGCACTTGGAAAGCCTCTCTCAATCTCTTTCCTTCCTCAGGGGTAGGAGAGCTTCCTTCTTCTAATGGCATTCTTAGGCAGATTTGGGACTCTCGTAGTCATGGAAGGAATCCTGTTGATGCTAAAATACGATACTAAAATACAAGTCGATTTAAGCATTAACTGATCATTATGAAATATAAAGTGGAGCAGCGAAGAATGAACATACCCCAACCCAAGGTGACACGGTTGGACGGCAGCACGGTTTGTGCATCACATGGGTGCAGGAATGAACTCTATGAGCTCATCATAGGATAGTAACAGATCCATGTAGCATTTATTAAGTTAAAATAGCTTTCTAAATCACCAGTAATCCTTTGGCCATCTAATAATGGGCTTATATTTAACATGGCAGAATTTGCAACATTTATCTATCTCCAATATTCAGGGTCTGAAAATGGATTGGAATTATTTTGCTCCCTTCCCTGCCCTACTTTTCATCCACAAACCACTACTGCAGGGAAGGATAAGAGAGAAGGGAAAAGGCTGGGCTTTATGGGCTGGTGGTCACAGACTGCCTGGTCTTCTTCTAGCATAGTCAGGTCCTTCCTGGACAGGTTTGCTTTGTCTTGAAGAGCACTGTTTTGCTCTTTATCAGCACAAACTTCACTATTTCCTCTCAGAGGCAGTTATTATCAAGTATTCAGGCTGGTGCATTTAACCGCTTGTTGCACAATAGCAGCCAAAGGACACCAGCTTATTTCCAGCAGTTTTCCGCTCTAGCTCTGCTCCCTTCCCTAGTGCCTGTCCTCCACCATGAACCACAGCTTCTCAGATCACCATTTGGGTGAGAAATAAATTATAGACTCCAATTTCAGTGCCTTTAGAAGTCACTTGCTTCCAACTCAGCTCTTAAGCCACAAACGCATTTCCTTTGTACAGGAGTGAGGGCAGGCCGGAGCTTGGTGTGGCCCCGGGAAGATCCCATTCTGACGGGTGCCATGACAATCAACACGTTAATTAAATTAATTAATTTCCAGGGGCAAAGGTTCAGTGGGCGGGTGGTGCTTTTGTATTCCCAAACCAGTTAACTCCGCTCAGATTCAAACCTGACCAAGACGGATCTGCTGTGACTAGCGAGACCCCAGCATAGTGCCGAGCCTCAGCCACGCTCTTTGTGCACACCCTGCAGCCCCGGTGCCTGGGATGAGGCATGTCCTTAGGTTAACAGAGACAACAAGATATCAAATTAGCTGGGGGGCTCTCTGTTCTTTTTGAAACCATTGGGAGAATTGTGATGCGCCAGGGCGCAGGGTGCTATTCTTCCTATCTCTTAGCTCCATTGTGCAGGGGTGAACAAAGCCAAGAGGTGTAATTTAAAGGTGCTGTGACCTCCCATGAGCAGCTCTCCCCATTGTGCTGCCCGTTTTGTTTTCTGTATGTGTTTTTTCTCTCCACTGAGATCTACTGATCATAAATATGCATGAATAAAAGAGCCAGGGGAGAGGAGGGGAAGGGAAAGGGGGGGGAAGGGGGCTCATAACCAGCTTGGATAAAGTCCTTTTCTGAATTTTCCACTCTCAACTTCCTGACGTCGAATGAAATAAGGGACCACGCCACCGGATTAGCTCAGCCAGAGCTCCTCTTTCCAATTGTAAAAGCAGAGCCCTGGCATCATAACAATCATTATAATTATCACTTGCAGAGGGGTCTTATCATATAACAGCTTCTTTTGATTCAGGATGGAGCGGGACCGAAGGGGGCTGGGGGAGATAATTCCAACCACAGGGGTTTGCGTCTTCATTCATCACTTTCCAAACAAGCCACTGGAAAATTGGAGTCCCTGAGCAATTTACAGATTACAGCTCTCTCCTGGTACAGGGATGCGTGTACAAACACACGCGCTTGCTCCAGGCATCGCACATAAGCCAGGTAAGTCCCTGGAAAGCAGGAAAATACAAGATTTTCCTTGCTTTTCTGCTCCAAACTCGGGCAGAAACGGACATAACCTTCCCTTTTAAGCCTAGCAACTCCAGCCCGGCCACACAGCTCCTCCTGGATTAATCTTTCTTTTTTTTGGCTCAGTGAATTGTGGTCAAGGCCATTGTAACGTGAGTGCTGCCGGGGCGCGGATTGGCTGGAGGAGGCTCAGAGAGGCCCCTTTTCACAGGGGACTAATTGCTTTAGACCACCAGTATTTGGGAGCTACAGATGTCTTCCTTAATTTGCCTAGAGAGCACAATCGGCCCCATCTGTTGCATTTTTTTCCCCCCTCTGTCTCTCAAGTCGCCTTCTTCCCCCTGTCTGCAAAGGCCTAAATTGAAAACTCATCAAAAAGTAATACAAGAGCAGTTTGGCTGGGAAGCTGCTGCCGTGGGGCTTTGCCTTTAATAAAGGCCCCCCTGCTACTTTTACACATGGGCTGGGAAGCAGGGAAGGGAGGAGGAGGAAAGCAGAAACAACCTAGAAGGGGAAAGGAAAAAAACCAAGAGAAAAGCTAAAAACTAACAGCCAGATGGGATATTTGGAGGCAGGATAATTTGATGTGTCATGGCTGGAGGAGAACAAGGGGCAGCCCCTTGTTTTCTGTGTGTACACACAACAAAATAGATGACTTCTGCAGAGGGGAAGGGGGCCGAATGGGGGCTGCCAGTCTCTGCATCCCAATGTCACTGCGGGGGGAGCGGTCACTGCTCTGTGGTCAGTGATGGAGATGGGACAGAAGGAGGGAAGGGGAAGACAGAGGAGATGAGCTTTGGCCCTTCTGCAGGCCTGGAAGTTGCCTTGGCCTGGAACTGTCTTGGAAGTGTTCAAGGCCAGGTTGGACCAGGCTTGGAGCAACCCGCTGTAGGGGAAGGTGCCCCTGCCCTGTGGCAGGAGGTTGGAACTGAATGAGCTTTAGGTCCCTTCCAACCCAAACCGTTCCAGGAGTCTATGATATGTAGGGCCTGGACCTACCCATACCCAAGTAATCAGAAGAGGGTGCTGCTTCTCCTTGCTGGATCAGTCCTTTGGCTCTAGAGCATGTAATGGAGCTGCAGCACCCACAGGTTTTTCCTCATGTACCAGCTCCAGCCGAGTGGCACCACTTCATCTCAAACTCAACTCTGGACAGAAAGAGAGGACAAGACCCCTAAAATAACTTAAAATATTAATTGAGAAGGTTATGGGGAAAACATGCCTCATTTTTGTTCCAACTCCCCGTCACAGCCCAGCCTCAGCATGCACAGCTGACAAGAGGGTCATAAAACCCCACGCTGTGTATCACGACTAGAAATGGCATTTCCTTACGGCAAAGTTGGCACTGGGGCTGTGTGGAGACACAGTGAAGGCACCAGCCATCCCTGACATGCTGTGTGTGCTTGGACTCTGCCTCTGCGAAAGCAGTGAACATGCTCACAACCCGTCTGGGAGAGAATAAACATTTCTCCATCCCATGCAGCCCACAGATTGCTGGAGCTCAACTTGGAAGCCATGAGTAAGATGGGAATGGAGATCTTCTGGTTTCATCCCTGTAGTGTAGCCACAGGGACATCTTCTGACAACTACCTGGCTTGGAGAAACAGCCCATATCAGCTCATCTGTGATTTATTTAACACTGAGGATTTTCCCCTACGTCCTTCTCTTAAAATAATAACATTTGGAGCATTAAAATAATGGGACTGTGCTTATTCTCCTTTATGCTTAAAGAGGAGGAAGCTCAAGTGATGGATAAAGCCGCGGGCATTCTCCTCACACCAACTGGCACCTGCACCGGCTGCCCGAGCTCCTGGCTCACCAGGGATGGATGCTGCTGTGTCAGGAAGCTTTTTGGTCATCCACAGCAGAGGAAGGCAGGAGCTGCCTGTGCAGCATCTGTTCAGGCAGCACAAATGAGAGGTGCTTCGTTACCGCGCTCTATTCCGAAACCTGAGCCCGGGTGCCAGCGCCGCGGCCGTCAGCGCTTGATCGATCATTCCCATTTCCTGGCTGTCCATCAGGCGGCTCTCCCCGAGTCCTCGGAAAGGTTTTGTTTAGATGTTAAGTTACGGAGGAAAAAACCCATCCATTTATCTTGAAGCACCCTCTTGAAACAATGTGAAAGAAATCACTGGAGTGATTCAGTGCTACTGGTGGCAGTCCTGTGAGGACCAGGCTGTGGGCTTGGGACCCGCGGGACTGAGCCGGTGGCTCCCACATCTGCTGCAGAACAGTTTCCAGCTATTGCCACCATCAGTTCCCAGCTTGCTGGCAGCATCAGCAGCCTTTTCTTAGCAGAGGTTTCCTAAAAAGAAGGGAGATCAGCGTCAGGCTTGCACCTCTGCCGCCTGGGATGGAGGCATGGGACGACGTGCTTTCGCTGTTGTGGGGTCCACGAGTGCATCCCACAGTCTCACAGCCCCTGGGCTGGGTAGAGATGGAAAACAGCGGGAGCTGCAAGGGCACTAATCGCTGGTTTCCACATTTCATGCACTGCCATTCTGCTTGGGAGTGTGGAAATTCTCCTTCCTGGAGAACACTGAAGGTTGAAGCCTCTCAGAGGGGCTAAGTGAGGTCCAGGTCCCCTCCGGTGCTGGGGAGCTTTTGAAGAAATACCCATGGCAAGCAGCCCTTATTGCTGTCTGTGTTGTTTTCCTTATTACTTTCAGTTTTCCCTCGGGTACCCCTGGTTAAAAAATATGTAATTATCACTGCTAGTAAAAAAGAAACAGAAAGAAATCAGTTTATCGAAGTGGGAAGAACTCAAGAGCGTTGTTGGAGAACAAAGGCTGCGGGACCAGGTCCCAGGAGCGCTATGGTGACCTGCTCAGATGGAGAGAGTCCACAAGCATGTCTCTGTGCTGGGGCCGGTTACTTCCCAGGGCAGCCGTCTCCTTGGGGAGAAGGTGTGAATGGCTTCCTTGAATCAGTCACTGGATAGCCTTGGCTGCTGCTTCCTGCAGGTCTCTGTCTCACTACTCAAAACCAGATACTCTGTTGTGACATTTATTTTTCCTCTGATGGACTTCAGTAAAGAAAACAGCTGCGTGCAGGACAGCAGTGCCGATGGGGAACAGGGAGGCTGCAGGCTCTGGAGTGACAGGAGAGTGCCCCGGGGTGATGGGCACCCATCTCGGCTGCTTGTGTTTCCCGTAAGGGTTAAAATAAGGATCAGCAGTTGAAAACTCTTAGAAGAATATGGCAATCAAAAAAGGGAGCTCTACTTCTTGTCGTTGTGGCAGCCTGGAAAGTGTTGAAGAGCCACTGGAAAAACCATTGAGCTTTTGTCTAATAACTCCTGTGATAATAATTAGCTCAGCCAAGGCAGATTTTAAAGGGGCTTTAAAATTCTTGTTCAGTGGCTTGAAAGAAAAAAGGCAACCGGAGGCTCCTCTCATCTGAACATCAATGTGAATCCCACAAAATCCCATTATTCCTCTTTTAGATCAGCAGTTGGATCAGTTCAGCCTTTTCCCTCCCCAAGGCAACAACTTTCTCCCTTTGTGCATCTTTCCTCCCTCAATATCTGAGCACCTCACTGTGCACACACATGATGCCACAGAGCCTGGTCCCCTGAACCCCTGAACTCTTGCAAGTGGCATTAAGGGTGACAGAAGATGCACGGATGGAGGTAGAGGAGGGAAATCTGTTTGCAAAAGCACCCGCACTCAAGAGGCCATTTGTTTGAACTAAAGAAGAAATTTGTTGCATTTCAAAGCCTGCTGATGCTCTCAGGCTTTGCTTTCGAAATGGTCCAAAATTCACATCTCCATCCAGAGCAGGAGGTAAAATTCTCCTAAAAGTCGGTGGTTTGGGTGATTTTTTGAGTGAGCTAACCACATAGGAGTGGAAGGAATGCTGATACCAGCCCAGATCTGTTAACCAGAGACCTGTTGGTGCTTTGCCTCTGATGGAGACCTTCTGCATGTCCCTGCCCCACGTTCACTGACACTTAGAGCAGTTCAGGGGCAGCTCTAATGTGCTCACCAGGATCAAGCAAGGAGCTCTGGCCACAGGACTCTTCCACTGCCACAGCTGATGCACTGGAGCAGCCAGCTCACTGGGACATGTATCTAGCGGGAATATGCACGTAAAGGCAGGGACACAGAGGCAACCTGCTGCTCTTTTTGCACTAAGGCACCTTACACAGAAAAATCTGTCAATCTGCAAAGATCCACAGCCACCAAAAGCTCCATCAGCACAGCCAGGTACGCAGGGGAATTTCAGCAAGATCTGATATAAGAGAAGGGATGGGGAAAAGGAGGCTGACTTTCAAGTGGGAGATGGAGGCACGACCCCAAGGTAGCTATTTTTCCTCCTGGCTGAGTACCGGCCAAATACATCCATCCCATGCATATTTTACACCAGATCCTCACTCCAGTTTCACACAAATTTGGGCAAGAATTATAGAGGCAGAATAGGTCAAGAAGCAGTTAAGAGGATGGGTAACACTGCGTGGTGCTTGACAGTCTTACATTGTGTGCCACAATACCTGGAAGGTCTTTCCAGGCTGGGAACTGCTGCTCCACGTTCCCCAGCGTCTGTACAAGCCATGGTCCTGCTCGCCAATGGGGTTTCCAGGTTTAATAGCAACGCAAAGACCAACAGCTTGGAGCTGAGCATAAACCCCTCCAACAGGGAATACAAACCCTCCCCGGGGCTGGAGCAGCTCGGGTTGCAAAGCCACAAGAAACAGGGAGTTCAAATACAAACAAACCCCGTTTTCTTTGCAGAAATTTCCCTTTGGAGCGCATTAGAAGTGACGCGGAGCTGAAAGCAAGTTTTGATAGTAAAATATACCAATAAACCAGGCTGGAGACTCTTAAACTGCGTTGGTTTTTAATGGTAAATACTAAAGGAGTGCAATAAACTGCTGGGTGTTTTTTTTAATGGCAATTTCGAAGCGGCTGGAGCAGAGATCAGGAGTTCAGCCTCTTTCCTTGTTCTGTTTGTGGTATATTTATCTTCATGAAGAGAATGGTAGCAGGGGGATTTATTTTTCTGAATGAATGTCTCTAAGCCCCCCATACCTCCGGGGCTTATAGTAAGGCTGGATCCAATGACAGGAGAGTCAACATTATAAGCCCTTAGAGAGGGCTGAGTGCCTTGTAGATAGTCTCAAGTGGATGCGCTTTCAGCGCGCCGTTCCCCCGGCTTACATTAGCGGCTGAAGAGACTTTGTCTGTCTCCGATGCCCTCGGGTGACCCGCGACCCCTGCGACTTGGCTGCGCCGAGATCTGACGCTCGCCCGAGCCCCCGGCCGAGGAAATGGAGAGGAGCATTGTGCCGCGGAGAAAGAGCAACACAAACACGGGGTGTTCTCAAAGGAAACAAAAACCCACTGGGAAAGAAAACCCTCCCCAAGCTGGCAGCGAGGGGCAGCCCGGGGAGAGAGCGCAGGCACCGGCGCTGCCCGGCAAAGCCACCCTGGAGCATTCGCTGTTGGGGGGTTTGGGAGTTCCTTCTGCCAAGCAAGATTTGGGGAGGGATGGGGAGTGGGTTTCCATGAGCAGGCTGTCTGGGTATATAAGGGAGGTGATAGGCTTGTTTTGCTTTTGGGGAGTGCACATAAATGCGGTGGGAGGGATACAGCATGGATACGACATGCTCTATCTGTATGTCCAAATGGGAGAATGCAGAGCTAAACCCCACTTGTGTCTCTGTAGAAAATGTGGAAACTTCATATGGAATTTCAGGTATCAAAAAGGGTTGGAACTGCTCAAGCCCCTGCACCATGGAGGATTCCAAGCCCTGATCTGATCCTCCCAGTGGTGCAGTCACCCATGGGTGGGTTAGACGGCCAGGCTGGCACTGGCACTGTCAGTGGGGCTGGCACCCTCCCTAGGGCAGGAAGGATGGGGCACGGGTCTGTAAGCAAGCTGGGTCACTACAGTTGTTATACACAGCTAGTGCCTCACTTGGAGCAGCTCTTAATGCCTGAGAGAGGCCACCCTGTCCCAGCCAGTGGCTCCCTGCTGGGATCTGTGCTTGTGCGAACAGCCGCATCCCTCCCAGGGACCTTCAGGCGGTATGAGCGAGGTGTTGAGGTTCACCACCCTGCCTGGCCCTGCTTGTCCCCAAATCTGGGCCCAGCTGCTGCTTTCTGCCTAACCGGGGCAGCAACGTCTTCACACAGCCTCTGGCTACAGCTCAGGAAGCACCAGAGAGCATCAGATCTGCTGTAAATCACAGGCCAGCAGCACTGACATCGTGTTTCCATCTCCTCTCTTGAAACCTGGGCTTCCCCAACCTGTGTCCTCCATCCCCACTTGGCTTCAGGCCTTGCTTCTGTGCTTCAAGCTCAGCTCCTTAACTCTCTGAGGGGGCACAGGACATGTCCTCCCTCTTTTAAACAGGTGCTGCAGTGGGGCGGGTGCAGCTGTGATATGACAGAGATAGGCATGAGGTAACAGTGCAACACCTTCCCCATCCCCTTGGAGAGGTGGGACATGCCCCCTCGCAGCCCACCCAGCACATCCAAGCCTGGCACAGGCATGAGAGCATCTTCCAGACCCCAGTGTGTATTTAAGGGTTAAAAAGATGAGTGGAAAAGCCCATGGCATGAGTGTTTCAACCCCTGCAATGGGCAGGGACACCTTCCACTGGAGCAGGTTGCTCCAAGCCCCATCCAGCCTGGCCTTGAGCGCTGCCAGGGATGGGGCAGCCACAGCCTCTCTGGGCACCCTGTGCCAGCGCCTCAGCACCCTCACAGGGAAGAGCTTCTGCCTAAGAACTCATCTCAGTCTCCCCTCTGGCAGGTTAAAGCCATTCCCCTTGTCCTGTCACTACAGCCCTTGTAAAAAGTCATTGCACACTTAGTTCCTGCTGAGCATTTTTGGACGAATAATCTTATAAAATCTTCAACCTGCTGATAGCAAACACTTAATCGGGTGTCCCTTAAAAAAAACCCGTTGGACTTCCAGCTCCCAAAGGTGCCAGCCACTGCCAGGGATCTGTTTGCCCATCGTGCCCAGGCCAGAAGCCAGCACACGCCATGCGCCGGTGGGGAAAGGGCAGCGCAGCCCCTCCGCACTGAGGACAGACGGAGGAGAAGAAGACTTTTATCCCATTGTTTTTCCCTGTGATTAATCCATCTAAAGTGCTCCTCTGAGCGTAGCCAAGGGCAATGTAAGAAAGAAGCAGTTTGAGCTTTGTGGGGCTTTTTTTTTTCTTCCTCTTTTTTTCTCCTCCCTTTCCAAGTGCGCTTTACAAACATCCTCTCCACTCGCCCTCTGTATTTGCAAAACCGTCTCCTTCTGCCCATGGCTCCTGATGAAGTCCTTGCAGAGCTCCTTGTCCACCTCCAGTCTTTTCAGCACGTATTCAAATTAACCCTTTTGTCCCATTCACACCCCCTTTCTTTCGCGGATATTGTGGCTTTGCCAGCAGCGATCCAGCAGCGGCTATTCTAATGTAATTGCATTCTGGCAATGCCTTGAGAACCTGATCAAGATCATCCCGCAAATTTAATCCCTCCAAATTACAAAATGTTTACTATCAATCACCTTTATGCAGCTTTATTCCGTGGGCTTTCTTCAAGGAGCGAGCGGGACGTGTGTGTTGCCAGAGATGCCCCTTCACGTCTCCAGCTGATCACCTCAATGGGACCAGAGTCAAATGGTCAAGGCCATATGCGTATGAAAGCCCGGGCTGTGCTGCCAGCTATTCTCTCTCGCTCTGCATGGATTTCACACTTTCTATCCTGTTAGGGTGCCTACCATTTACTTTAGCGATGATTTCTTTTTCCTCCCATTTCTGCGTCCTGTGTCATCTGGATTTAATCGAGTTAGCAGATTTTATGCCTAAAAATTGCATTGTTAAAGGGAATTGTTTAAATGGGGACCGGTGGAGAACCCCTGAAACCCTTGAAACCGGGGTGTCCCCCCTCCCAAGGGCCGGCCACACATACCTCGAGTGCTGCGGCCCTTGGCTCGGTGCGAGGGGCTCGGAGGTGGCTTTGCTTTCTTGAAAGCATCCATTGCTATTTTCAGAAGCACAAACAGATGCAAATGTCTCTGCAAACATTGCACAATGAGATGCAGGGAGAGGACAGCCTTTCAAAACCTCTGAATAGCCCTTCAAAGCAAGTCTAATTAGGGTAAGTAGAGGTAATAGGCCCACTTGCGTTTTTTACCCTCGCATTTTTCCCCCCTCAAAGCCTCCAAGGCTCTTTTTCCCCTATGGCTGGGGGGGAGGAGGAGGTATATACCCTGCTCGTTTGTTTGCGCTGACAAATGTGGGGATGGAAAGAAGGGGGAGAGGTAGGAGAAGGGGGGAGGAGGAAAATCAATCATTGGAAAAGTTTCCTCTGTTAGTTTTTTTGCGTGGCTTTTCCTGGTGGGATAGATAGTGGCAGAGACAGCAGCATCCCGGCTGGGGCCAGGGAGTGGGGCAGGCACCAAAGCAGAGGCTGCAGCTCGTGTCATGTGGAACTTCAGTAAGTGAAAAAGAAAAGCAGAAGGTATGGGCTGAATACTTGGGTAAATCAGTAATAGAGCTAAAGGGCATATGCCTGTAGGGAATATGTTGGCATAAAAGAGCTTTAAGAGGGGCCATTCATACTGACAAAGGGAGATTTGAATTGCTGCCTTCACAATAGCATGAAAGGATGGGCTTGGGGTGTTCTGAAACAAAGTGGAAATCATACTGCCCTGAACGGCTCTAATAAGCTTTTAACTATTTTACATTATGGCATTACCTCTTTTTTCCTCCCCCCCTCTTCTCCTTCTTCTTGTGAGCCGGGTGCCAGGCCCACTTAAAAGTGTGATTTATACTTTCTTGCTTCATGGTAACTTTGGAGGAAAATAGATGGGGACTCAAAGGCAGTAATTCAGCTGTTTCAAGACGAGGAGGGGGAAATGCCATCATTTCTGAATGTCCCAAAAGCACACTCGTGTGCTGAGCTCCCTAACCAAAGCCAGCAGCACCCTCACTGCCTGGACCAGCGCTGCCAGCCCATTGCACCTACCACCCATCCCACTTAATTGTGCTCATTAGGGGCCATGCAATGAGGCCAATATCACCATTCACTCCACTTGGGTTACTTCAGTTGTGCAACTCAGGTGGGCACTCCCAAAACTGCAGACATTCCTTGGCAACCCCCCCATCTTTCGCCATCAGCAGAGGTTCAGCATCTCCGCCTGTATCTGGGGGTCTCGGGGGGCTGATGCTCGCACTGCCTGTCTGGGAAGGAGGCATTTGACTGTCCTGTGTGTTGAGAAATGCACGCTGGCTTTGTGTGTGCTGGGGCTCCCTCCCCGAGCTCCCCCCAGATGGTGCGATCGCACGACTGCACTGTTAAAATAGAGCTCGTATAGACAATTAGCCAATTACTCACTCTGTCATTGCACTTTCTTCTTGTAACTGAGATGCAAACTGGACTATGTCTTCTTTGGTAGCTTCATTCATTGGCAGCATTATTTAATGACACTTTTGTCAGCTTTGGGTCTGCCCAAAGATTTCTGAACGTAGCTTTATGAACCTAGAAAGGGCGCCCTGCGGAGTGAAAGCGGACTTTGAACCTACAGACGATGCTAAAGACAATGAATTCCCAAAGTCAGGGAAAGAAATCCAGAGCGTGGCTACCACAGGGCATGTGGCTCAGCCCTTCATTGTCAGCAGCAGGGGCTATGGAGAGAATAGCCCAGTAGCCAAAAAGGGGTGAGCATATGGATGCATGGGCCACTTTTTCTGCTTAAGTATGTCAGATAAAATAGCCCTACAAGTGCTGCAGGGCCTTTCCTTGAAGGTTTGGGTGGTTGGATCAACTGTCCTGGACCAGCATCTCACTCAAGATCCAATTTGAGAGTGGCCAAAATGAAGTTTCCTTTGCTTTGATGGGTGTCACAGCCACAGTTTAGCGTTGGTACAGCTGTGCGGAGCTGCAGCCAGCAGGACTAATGTAGTGGAAATGGTGTGTGAGAGAGAGAGGTTCGGTTTTGCTCCTGGCACTTTTCAGGGAAGAACAAAAACCTGCCTGCTGCCTAATGAAGGAAACTCCATCCTTCTACATATGCTTCTTTGTAACAGGATAATGCTTTTATTATCCATAACTTTTGGCACCAAGCATCATTAGCATCTCTTATTCACTTCTGAAGTTTAGCCCCATGCAGGTGCAAGGACAGCTTCTGAGTTATCTTTAAATGCACTTAAATAAATAAAAGAAATCATTAATAAAATGAAATAAAGAAATCCCATCTGTTTCTTTCCAGAGGGTAGAGTTTCTGTGAGATTTAACTGCTGGCTCCTCCAAGCTTGGTTAGCGTGAAGCACGGACTGGACACACACACACAACCACCACTAGCTTCCCTCAGCCGACAACTCCCTTCTCTGCATCCCACATGGCTCTGTACATCTCCCGTCATCCCAACAAGTGTTTCCCGGGAGAAGGGTGTAGGTGATAGCCATGCTGGTGACAGCCACTCTGGGTCAGGTAGCCCAGACCCTCCTTTCATGGGACCACAGACCTCATTAGCTGCCACTTGATTTATCAAGAGGGCATTATGGCTTTTGGAAGCTGACATCTTTTTGGATTGCAAATAGGAGAGGAGGAAACTGTACCCTGTGAAAAGATTGATTAAATACTAATTAACCTCTTTTCTTAGATAATGAAAGCACTTCAGTGAGCTGGATAAACACGATGCGCATCAGTTGCTCTCCTGGCGAAGCAAGGGGTAATTGAAAGAGCAATATCCATTACTGGTGTTGTGACAGGAAAGGTTTTCCTTTCAGATTACAAAAGACTTGCTGCAGGAGAGATGGCACTCAAATAGGAAGGGAGAAAAAAAGCCATATTCTTTTATCTCGGGAGTTAAATCCCTTCGGTTTGAATACTCCTACCAATGGACTAGGGAAAGAACTTGTGCATTCATATATAGGGAGAGACAAGTCAAAAATAAAGAAGTAAACCAAGCTAGGTTTTGGAGGAGGGATTGACTCAGCTGCATGTAGTTGAGGGTCTTTACTGGTGAGGTCTCTAGCTTTTATAGGTTCTGGGGAAAGCAATCTACAAATAATGCCTGTTTCCCATGAATCCCAAAGCGGAAAATCACATGGCAAGAAGAGATGCTCTTTCTGGTCCATGTTAAGATTTACATCCTAGGGCTATGTGCTGCTCTGCTGGAGAGCAGCCTTGCCAAGGAACCCATTTGCTTGCTCAAAAGTGAGTATTTTCAAGGAGAAATTCGGGTGGAAATAGACTCTTTAACACAGTTTGTTCAATTTTTACCAGCCACAAGTGATTTCCATTCTTTCTGAGCCTGCCTTTGAGACTCTCTTTTCAAGACATTATCCTGAAAGTCAACATGAAGAACCCAATGTGAATATGATGGTGCTGGGAATTCTGTCTTCCCTTGCTTTTTAACATTTGCCTTTTCTGTTTGGCCTCATTTATCTAAACTGAGATGTCTATCAAAGACCTTTTAATCCCTTGGACCTACAGCAGGGACAAACCATGGAGTCCACAGTGTCCCTTGGGCTATACGTACCCTCCCCTACCACCTTCAAAGGTGAACTAACACCATTTTAGGTGTGGAATTTTGTATTTGCATCTTTTGTATGGGCAAATGCTGTGTCTCTTCAGGCTTCTTTTCCAACGGAAACCTGCAACCACAATGATGTGCCAGGTTTGCATTGGGCCACAGATGCCAAATTCTGCCATAGATGGTCCTGCCAGAGGTATTCCTGGATACGATTTTGTAAAGATTGTTGGCATCTGCTATACAGAGAGGAGCAGAACAAGTTGTTTGTTTGTAGAAATAAGTCAAATTAACTCCTACAGATGGAACTTAATCCATTATTTGTGCAACAAACCATTATGGCCCGTAATCAGCTTGGGCTGCCATTAGACAGCTTTAAAGGTTTTCCTAGAAGGCAATTTTGTGAAGCCTTCATCTTAAATAAAAAGAGATTATCCTGGAATGTGCAGAATGTAATAATCCAAGAAAGAGACAGTGAAGTCCTGAGGACTCTGCCAAATCCTTGTTTGGGAAATAGAGGCATCAGTCCCCTCACATAGTTGGATTTGTAATTGAGAACATCTTATGGGCACGAAGCAAGAGTGGAAAGGAGGCCTTGCACTGACACAGGCTGGTCTTTCCCTGAAAGGCGGATCTGCTGAGTGGAAATTAAGGGAGCAGGGGGCTGAAAAGTGGAAGTAAATGGATGAGCTCAAAGGAGGGATGTTAGTGAGACACTGTAAGCATTATCATTCTAGTTACAGCATTTGAAAACCTACTTTCTGAACTCAGTGTTGATGCTTCCATTAGCACAGCACCTGCAAGACCATGTCTATGGACGCTTCTTCACTGTGACTCAAAGAATAAAGCTAATATCTTCTCCAAAAGTCTTGCTTAAAAGCAAGCTTTTTACTCTGTGCAGAAGTAGGCTGCGTGCCCCATCCTACCAACTCTTGCCAAAGTCCCACTGACAGTCCAACAAATGGGACAGAAACCAAGTGAGAACCATTTCTTGTACCTGCAGAGTCATGCACATGGCATGAAGAAGGGTGGCACCTCTGTCCCAGCCTCTCTAATGTGATACTTCTTTTTCCTTTTCCAGCCTTCAGTCTCATGAGGGTTCTGAGCAGCGAGATGGGAGGTACGGGCAGATGCTGCCGCAGAGACAGTCAAACAGAGGCAAAAGTGGGAGTCCGGAATAACAACGAGTGCTGTGCCATCTGCATTTCCACGCTGGCAGAGAAGAGCATTATCCATTGGGAAGAGTCTATTCACTCCTGCCTAGTGGATCTTAAACCGGAAGACTGACAACTGAAAAATGATACTAATGATGATGATAATAGAGGAGCAGTGCTCAGCGTGTGGAGCCCTGAGCTGGCACCAGCAATGCCTCACGTGAAGCATTTGCCATCTCTTCCAAGAGGATAAGTAATATTAGCAGAGAGGTGGTGGTGTGGGAAACCCTATTTCCAGGGGCACAGCTATTTCACCTCACTCATTGCCCTGGTGACTAACAACAGGATCCCATAGGCTTTTTGAAAGGATCTGTTACTTCAGCAAAGCTTTATGACGTCTGTGATTGTTTCATATTGACCATTATGCCTTTTGGTTGAGGATGAAGAAGGAAAAGGGATTAGTTGTTCATGGGCACCATTACCAAGCTACTGGGCGTAAAACTGGTTTTAACAAATCAGTTAATTTATGAATCTAGATTAAGAAATTTCATTTGAAGACTATAAGTGTTTAGCAAAGTATCAGCTGGAAGTACTTTACACAGCATTTTGGCATCTCTATTCTGCAGTGCTCACGGATGGTACTGTCAGTAAATCTGCTTGGTCCTCAGCAGCTCTGCCCCTCCAGATGATGCCTTTTAATTGCATACGCTGCCAATAAAAATGCTCCTGTAAATTAGTCCTCACCTGCTTCTGTTCTGGTAATCTCTACCCACTATACAAATCAGCCTTAATGGGGTATTTGAGCCCCAGAGATCTATAATTATAGTATTAAGTTTCATGTGCTCACAGGTAGTGGTGCAGACTGTATTTTACAGATCATGTACAGAGTAAAATCAAGATCTACAACAGATTGACACCCAATAATAGAAATCCTTCTGAGGATGCTGTTGTTAATAGCTAAACCCCAAGCATTGTCTGAGCCTCACCCCAGCATGGATGACAGCACAACAGGGCTTTGAAGTCACAGAAAATGCTTGCTACTGAAGCCTGCACAGAGCTCTGGATTTGCAGTTATTTGCTCATTTTTTGAGCACAGGTAACTCACAGAGATTCTCTAAAGCTTCAAATCAGATGGAAAATACTGGAACAAAGTAGCTCCAGTACTGTGAGGATGCTGCGGGCCCTGTCACGGTGAGCATCTTATGGTTGGTAACGCTCTTGCTTCTCCACAGTAAATCTCAGCAGAGAGAAAGTGAGATAAACTCAGTTGTTTTGAGAAAGTCTGTGCTGGAAGCCCATTTACCAGCTAGCAGGGATGCCCTATCTATGGGGCCATCTCAGACTTTCTCTCCTAACTAAAGGGGAATTAAGTGAGACCTAAGGACTTGCAGAGCCTCCTGGCAGAGGGTCCCTAATGCTTGCATGCCCTGGAGGTGGCTGCTGGGATTCAGCAGGGATTACCAACACCTATCAGCAGGCATGAAAAAAATGCATATACATGTATGTAATGTAGCGCCAAGACTCAAAATCAATTTAGTTCAGTTATTTCTGAAGGCAGAAAGGGGCCTTACTACTGGTTTCGGTGGGATTGGGATTGGTGCCTGCTTGTAGATTTGTTTAACCATGTTGCTATGTGGTATTTCCAAAGATTTGCCAATGATTTAATCCACCCAAGCATTTAAATCACCTATTTTTTTTCCTCCCTGTATGAGTGCTATGAGATTATTTTAGTACAATTAGAACAAGCTGCCTGTTTGCAGCGGGGAAAGCCTGTTCCAGCTCCCTGTCAATTCACCAAACTACTCTTTTGATAGAAATAAATACAGACCCCCTTGTTGTAAACGGGGGTGCAGGTTGGTCCTGCAGCCTCTGAATATAGGCATTCCATCTGTCCCAGCGGCAGATTTGTTCAACTATGTCTGAACCTATCACCGCTCGGGGGAAAAACTGTTCTCTGACTCATGTTAATGTATGAATCTAATTGTATCCTCACGCAGTTTGCAGCTTTCATTGCCCATTTAGGAACATTAACATCATACACTGCGTCCTGGTAGATGTATGGTCTTTATAGACTGCATAATGTCCACAGAGCTCTGCTCGCAGCAAAGAAAACACAAAAGAATAGAGGATATTTTGAAGTTTGGGGGGGTGGGGGGTGTTCTTCTTTGAGATTGAAGTCCAGTGTCTTGGGACCCAGTGACTTTAGATGACCTTCCGTCTCCATGGACTGTACTAAATTTCAGCCCCTGGAGGCTACTCCATACAAAACCTCCTGGCTTTCAAGGGCAGGTGCAAGCAAAGCTTCACTGCGTCACAGATCAAGACCTGTTACTGCCAGAATTAGATTTCACAAATCTCTTTTATTTAACAGGACACCATTAAGCAACTGGCCTATACTGGTTGATGGTGTCTTTAATTAATATGAGAATTACTCTGCTATTAGGGTTTCCAAATAATGACATTTCCTTTTCAGCATTTAGACTTACTTCGAGACAGAGGTGTGTGTGTGTATAGACAGGCATATGAAAACTGTGTTAACGAAATACAAAGACTGCAGATTTGGGCACTCAAAAATGCTCACAGTGAGGTGCAAACCTAGTTCACCTTCCCTTTAATTTTTGCAGCAATGATCTGATCCCATGTTATATTCTTGATCATAACTCCACCTTCTTCATTACACAGGAGGATGGACTTTCAGGCAGAGATTTTGCCTCTGTGATGAACAGCTTCTCAGTGCTTTGCCTAGCACTTTCAGTATTTACAGTCTGCCTTTTTTCCCTGCAGAGTATATGATAATGTCCTAAGGACTGATTTTCTTCTTGGGCTTTTACAGCAGCCCTGAGCATGAGTGTTCTGAAGCTCTGATTAATGAAATCACTATGTTCACTGATGATTGTGAGGGGATGGTGGTGTCCCAGTTTAATGGATGGGAAACTGAGGCATCGAAAAATGAAAGCATATGCATTCAGTGTCCCATCTGAGATATGTTAAGGCTGGCTTATTTGGGCTTGTACAGCACCATATATCCAAGCATCCACCTTCTTTCCCCACAGATACCACATTAGCTGCCCATACATCTGTGATTCACCAGTGTTTTAGAGATAGCTGGAGCACCACAGTTGAACTGCCTCATTCTCACCATAAAACAGGGCATAGAGGATAAAACTGTTACTTTTAAGGGTGTCTGTGTGCCTAGTGCAATATGGGAGTGCTGAGCAGTGCTGGAGAGGGGAGATGCGAAGAATAGAAGCCCTTCAGCAAGGTAGGATTTGGGGGGTCAGAGGACTCTCCCGTTGCACACAAATGCAGGAGAAAGGAAAGGTTGGAGTTTCCCAACAGTGGAGCAGATTCCGTGGAGGCAAGGGCCTTTCTTGGCACCCTAACCTCTAGCTGAGGGCCAGAGCTGTACCAGGGCTGGTGCCAAGGCCTCTGGCCACCCTTTCTCCTCTCCCTGCATGGAAGCAAATGCGAAGAGCTTCCATCCCACCGTATGTCTTGAGGAAAAAGAGGAAACTCCTGACAGCTGAGTTCCCCGAACACTAAAGGTTCAGGCAAAGCTACGAGCTCTGCACCTTGTTCCGGGGTCCAGCATCCTCTCCTTGCTGCAAAACCCCCAACACCTTCCATTTCCTCTCATGAACCATGGCAAGGGCAATCCTAGCTATTAGCGCTGCTCTCTGCTTGCGCATCCTGAACGGGTGTCAAATCCCTTCCCTATGAGACTTGGGACCAGCTGATGTTTGCAGGTAGCCACACATCTGCGGCCAGCGTGGTGTCTGAAACACCAGCTCGTACTGGAGCAAGCCCTTCCCTTCCACCCCAGACTCCTGAGGAGCAAACGCCCTTCTGATGAGCTTAAGAAACAAAACTGCAGAGGAACTGCTGAAATTCAGTACAAACGTTAAAACTTTTATTTACATGGTAAAGTACAATTTCTTTTAAAAACAAAACAAAACCCCCACTTCGATAAGAGGCATAATAATAGAATAAAGCTCTTTATGTACAAAAATACAATTTTCATATGAAAGAACATCTTGAATAAATTAAACCGCTATCTGGCCCGGTCGCTGAATACCCCGTGTCTGCTCCTGCTCTAAAGCAAGGCCGCCGCGCTGGGGGTCAGCATCTATAATGCATGAGCCCCTCCGCTTGTCCGGCGGGCGCGGGGGGGGGGGAAGGAGGGAAGGGTCCCATCGAGGCCGGTGCTGGGCCCCCGGGTGCGGGCACGGGAGAAGAGGGGGGATGTGTGGGATGCGCTGAGCCCCGCGCTGCGCCCCGGGCCGCATCGGCCCCTTAAGCCTTTTCATGGCATTGTCAGGGCGTTCAAACCAAATTTTCATGCTCGTTTTTCTTCGCCGGAGAGCTACAAATTGTAAAATTGACTTTTCACCTCGTCTGCGGCAGCAAATCTGTCGCTTTTCATCCCGGTTTTCGGAGGCGCACGGGAGGCGAGGCGGGGGTCGGGGGGATAGGGATGGAGAGGGGAGGGTGGTGGAAAGTGCAACGGAGGGAGACCCCCTCCTCCCTTATCCATCACCCCCAGGCCTCGGGAGGGGAGAACCGGGCGGCATTAGCGGCAGGAAGCGCCGGGGGCCGCGGGCAGCCCGCAGAAGCCGCGCAGGGCGTCAGCGGGCGCGTAAGCGCAGTCCTCGGAAGTGGCGGGGCTGCTGGGGCCGGAGGCGGAGGCGCAGAGCGAAGGGGCGGACGGGGAGGCGCTGGACAGCCAGGAACCGGCGTCGCTGCCGGGGCTGGGGGGCGCGGCGGCCCCGCGGAAGGCGGGGGGCGGCGGGAGGCACTGCTCGGCCAGGCGGAGGGTCTCGGAGAGGGCCCAGATGTAGTTGTAGGCGAAGCGCAGGGTCTCGATCTTGGTGAGCTTGGTGTCGTCGGGGAAGGTGGGCAGGACGCTGCGGAGCTCATCCAGGGCGGCGTTGAGGTGGTGCATGCGGTTCCGCTCCCGGTCGTTGGCCTTCACCCGCCGGCTGCGCTTCAGCGTGTGCAGCAACGCTTCGGTGCGCGCCCGCGCACGCCCGCGCCGCCGCCGCCGTTCCCGCGGAGGTTCCGCGCCGTTGCTGGCCCCGTCCGCGGGCATCCTGCGGGAGAGAACATGGAGTTGCTGTTACTGCGCGGGACGGGGCGGAAGAGGGGGTGGGGGTGGGGGGAGCAAAGGGGGAAAAGGTGCGAAGCGCCCGGGGAAGGGGTGTGGGGAGAAGGGATAAAATAGAGAAATAAGTACTGGGGGTGGCGGTGCTTGGCACGGCGGGACCGCGCCGCGCAGGTGCCGGCGCTCCCGTACTCACATGGAAAGGCACTCCCAGGGATGCAGGGACAGCAAATAACGGTATAAAAATATATAGATGGGAGAGGAAAAAAAGCGAAGGTCGGCGCTGCGGGGGGAGGCAGCGCGGGCCCTGCGCCTCCGCGGGTGCGGGAAAGCAAAAGTAAAAGATAAAGAGGAAAGAAAAGCCCAGCGAGCGCCGGGGGAGGCGGGGCGGGGGGGACACGCGACCGCTCTTGTCTTTGAAGTGCTGCGGGCTGCGATCCGCTCGTGTGAGCGGCGGCTTTGGCACACGACGGCGCTGCCGCCCGTACTTATAGCGCCGGGCGGACAATAGCCCCGTGGCCGCCCCGCGGGGCCGCGCCGAGGCGGCAGGTCGGCCCCGTGCGCCGCGCCCTCCGGAGCGTGCCCGCAATTACCGCGGCCAGCCGCGCATCTGCCGCGGCCCCGGGGGATGGGGGGGGGGGAGCTTGGGAGGAGGGGGACACCCCGACCCCCCTCCTCTCCCTTTTGTCCCCCTGTGCGGGAGCGGAGAGGATCGGCGGTGGCCGGACAAAGCGGGCCGGGGGGGTCGGTGCTGAGCGCGGAGGTGGAGGGGTCACTGGGCAAAAAAGGTTAGTCCGGACTAACCGCAAGGGGTTGGCCTGCACTAACCATAGCAGTTATTCTGGGCTAACAACAAGCGCTTGGTATGAACTTAAAAGGACGACCCGTATTTTGTCCCCCAGCCAGAATCTGGTGGCAGATTTCTTCGGGTTCTTTTTGCACCTTGCAGTTTGTTCTGCACAGCCCCCGTCAATGTGAATATGGTCTGAAGTGATAAAACTTTAAGTCCCAGGTCTTCTCCCTCCGGTGTTTCAGAGGGGAGCATCTGCACCTGCTTTGGCTTTTGGATGCTTCACTTTGGAAAGGCTTTTGCAGGTGTTCAGAAAGCTAAAGATTTCGATTTACACTCATTTTACAAACTTCAGTGGTTGTGAACGTGTATCTCTCGCTCTTCGTCTCGGGATAAAAACAAAGAACCGTGCTGTTCTCATTGTAAATTTCCCTCTGCTAATCCCCATGAAGTGCCCAGGTATCACTGTTTAGCACTTTGGGAAGCCACAGTTTCATACGTGGCTAAAAAGTTTTCTCATTCTGACACAGCATCCCACTGTCAGTGCTGTAAGTGCGCCATTGTCAGCACTCGAGTACTTGCCTCTCTGACAGGTTTTCAGTGTCGCCGTCCATCAACACCCATTTTTACACTTCCATACCTGAACTCACATGTGTTCCTATGATATCCCTTTACATCAAATGTCGATTCATTCCCTCTCATGTGACATCCTCCTATGCCTTTGGTAAACAGGGGAAAGCAACAGTGGAGGTTATTGCCTGTATCTCTGTATTTTAAGTTAATAGCAAGCAGTCCTTAACCCAAGACAGTTTGGGATCAGCATTATTCCTTCTGCTTTCCACCCTCCTCACTTCAAGATGATCCCTGACACCAGCAAACGTCCCTGATCATCCTCCTGCGTGCCAGGAAGATCGCACAGAAGTGAGCAATCCAGAGAGCCCTCTGTGATGAATATTAACGAGTCTCAAACCAGAAACAGCCTTCCAGCATCATCTCACTTTGTGCTTTTTAACACCTTTATACAGCTCCAGAGCTTGGATGTGCAATATGAGCACCTAATGGGGCCGGGCTGTTGGGCGGGAGGGACTGAGCTCTCTCCATCACCAGACCTGCAATCAGGCTGATGTTTTTAGGGCCCATGCATACATAAATGACCCTCTGCGCTAAGTAGTTCCACTTCACTGAGTTACTCTTGTCCTTAAGTGATGGCACGGTTAGAGGCCTCGGCCGGTCAGCAGGCAGACATCGGCGGTGGAATATTCAACATGAACCAGGAGGAAGTCAGAAGGCACCGAAACGTAAAGGTTGTGGAAGCATATGACAAAAAATGTTGAACTTCTGTTACCGTGCACTTTGGATATAGTGCTATAAACTCTGGTGTCGTCTGCACCACTTTTATTGCCTTTTGTGGAGGTGTCTTTGAGCAGTCAATAGTTTATTCATTAAAATGTTTATGATTCCCCAGAGTTTCACAGACTTTGGCACAACCGATCACTTGTCTGCAGGTTTGCAGTGAAAGCGCATTATTCATTAGTCCTTATCCATCATTTGCACTTTGTCATTTGTTATTCTCTTGTTTTAAAAGTTTGTGCTCCAATCAAGGAGGGGAGAGAGCACCATGTGTCTCTGTGATCAGTCACAGCCATGAATAGCCAGAGCTGAAGTGAATGTTTCACAAACAACCCATAGGCTGAAATTTGTTTGCATAATCTATTCACTGCGTACTTATGAATAACGAATGCATTCACAGAACCAGAATTGTTTCAGGAAGCCTTCGCAAACAGAAAGAAGTGCTAAATATCTCGGATAATTTATTCCCGATGAATAATTCAACCCGTTCTATCAGAGGCAGTCTACTAATTTTGCAGATAAATTATTCAGCCAGCACAGATAATAGCCCTTACACCTTATGGGCCTGCTCCTATGGGAGTCAGCTGCCGAAGTTCTGTGAAGTTTTCAAGGATTGGGAAAAGAAAGAATTCCCAAAATGAAACAGGACCTTTGATTTCAAGGAACAGAGAATGCGTTCCCAGCATCTCACTGATGCCTTATTCTGATTTTTAGCCTTTGATATTAGCTTCTCCACCTTGATGGAAGTGTGGCTAGGCTCAGATGGGCTCGGGGGTGTTATTAGTTTCATATTTTGAGCTTGCCATAAATACCATTTACTTTGAGGCACCTCATAGCGCTTTAAAATGAAAAAAAAGAGGGAAAATTATTCCAATGGCATTTCTGACTATGGAAACTGTAACAGCACAGCTGAATCAGCCCATCCTTCACTACCTCAGATGACAAACTACTCATCTGAAATCACAGCAAACTACTGTGGGCATGTTTCCATGCAACGCATTTGCATCCTGAGCCTTGGTGGGGCCTCAGGCACGAAGCTCGCTCCTGTGCCCTTGTGCTGGGACATTGTGGCTTGGGTCCTGCTCATGGCTGGGCTCCAGAAAGAGGAATTAATAAAGGTGGAGGAAAGGCTGTTGGAGGAAAGGTGCCACAAGGCTCCCAGGTGCCAGCAATGCTCACAGTGCTGTCAGTGCTCAGCGTTGCTCTCTGGATTTCCATTTCCAGCAAGGAAGAAGGTGGTCCATGAGAAGATGCCATTCCCTGGTAGGTGTTTGTTGTACCTTGAAAAGGTAAATAAATCTCTACATTAGAAATCAGCCTCAGATTTAAAAACTGACCAGAATTCTGATCATTGGAGCAGTGTTGGCACCACTCCTCTCCCCTAGCATGGAGATAAGAAGTTCACAGTAGAACCACTTGTTCAGTTGGAAGATGCTTCAGAGAAGCAAGATATACATCATTTTTTTCAAGGCTTAAGCTGCAGGTCAGTACAACTCACCAAACTCTGTATTTTGTTACATTAGCATGCAAGAGCTTAAACTAATGTTGGGATGAGTGTCAAGACAGCATATCGACCCGGAGAACACAGCTTTTTTGCTCCCTTGTTGTTTGAAAGCATGGCCAGAGTAAATAGGCATCACTGCTTGTGGAGGATGCTTTGAACTGAATCTGGGGAGGCAATGTGGCTGGTGGCAAAGCCATCACCGTGAGAGCAGAGAGCTTGACCCAGTGCCTTGCAGGAGGAAAGGTCAATGCTCACCCCAGGTTGATGCAGCAGGAACGATAAAAATAGATGGCAAACCAGAAGGTGGCTCGACGGGCATCTTGTCCCTGTGCATGCATGGGCACGGTGCAGAGCTTGTCCATCCTGGGCTGGGGACAGACATGCAGCAAGGTCTGTGAGTGTATGGATGTCCAGAAGGTGTCATGCTCCTGGGACCCTTGGCCTGAGCAGAGGCAGTTTTCATCTCCCAGCCTGAGGCTACAGGAGGGTTCAGGGGTTCACACCTTGGCTGCTCACTAAGGGACAGCCCTGGAAGTCCCATGTTAGAAAGGGATCTCAGCCAGCACGGAGACCATGGGGAAATGCCTTGGGAGAAGCGCAATGGCTTCATCTATAGAGGATTTGGCCTCATCCTCTACCTGCCTGTGGCCAGCATGAGGCTTCAGGCCACATGCGAGGAGGGGAGCATGGGGGCATTGCTGGGAGCATCCCCAAGTTCCAGGAGGGGTCCTCGTCCAAAGGAGCCAAATCCACCCTGAAATCCCACACAAATGCCTGGGAGCCGTGGCCAGGGCTCAACCCCTCCCAGGGACTCTGTAGAAATAGTGGGAATGTTTTATTTCCAGGTTTTAAATGTGTGATGTAACGTTTTCCTTCTTTTTGGAAGGGGAAGGGGGGCAAGTAGGTAACCGATTATTCCCTGCAAGCACAAATGTATTTTGTTTGTTGTAATTAAAATGTTTTAATGAGACAACCATAAAATCAACCATTAATTATGTTTTTTTCAAACACTTCTGCTTCCTTTTGAGCTAGGTCTATTTAGAAATAGTTTAGAGAGTAGCCTGCAGTTTTATTCTTTCTGCGGTATTATACACAGGAGTGGAGAAGTCATTTATAAATAATTACACAATGTTTTGGGTCTTTGGGTTTGTATAATATATCAAAGCGATTAGTACACGCATTGTTCCATTGTAAATGGTTTTTTCCCCCTTCCTTTCAGTTTCACTTGCCTTGTCTTCTATCTAAACCTTTTTCGCGAAATCCTTTGTCTTCCTCATTCTTTTAGCTTGTTACAGTGCAGGGACATTCTTCTTATTCAAACACTCACAGCATGAGCAAAGAAAGCTACTTCTGTCGCATCTTAAGTTTTACCATAACTTTCTGGCATTTTCTTTTCTTCCCGTTTTCCCAGACTACTGATAGGGTAATGAAGAATTATAACATACATCAATTATTGGTGCTCACGGTGTATTATGCTCTTGAATTCAAGGGGAGATAAAGAGGGAAGAGAAAAAAAAACCCAGCTCCACTTTCTGTGGTTTTGAGGCACATGAGAGAGGACTCGGCAGAGATTATTTATAACATCTTTCTGAGCATCAATTATGTTTGACTCCTACAACCACTTCCTTGTCCCACTGGTTTTATGGCCAGAAGGAGTCATTTTGGTGTGTGGTAGCTGCGGCATTTAACTTGTTTCTTTTATGAGGAGCCCAAACAATGCATCTTCAGGCCAAACAATCTATCTCCCCGGATAATAGCCGAAGTGTCAGTCAAGCGCTCAGGGCTGGGTAATAGATGATCATGGTAAAGGGCCACGGGAAGAAAGCATGGAGATGGAGGCACTAGTGAGGGGTCCTTGTGCTACCTCCCCCTGGGGAGCTGGGCTGGACCCAGAGTGGGGCGCAGGTGCCCTGGGATGCAACTGGAGGATTCAACAACCATAATCCAAGTTATCCGAGGAAAACGGCCAAACCTTCCCAATGTGGTCACGTTGCTGGGGCACACTCCCTGCCCGGCCCTTCCCCAGCCTTCCGGCTACCACATGAACTGGGGAAAATGAGATCAGGATGTCACCTCTGAGAAACAAACCCCCCTCCCCCCCCCTTTTTGTGCGAGAGCTTCTTCTTCTCTTTTGCCCCCCCTTCTCCTGCTCATTCTTTCCCCTCTTTGTGTTGATTTGTATTTTGTTATTTGAAGCTAGAACGCTTCTAAAAGAAAGGGACAAAATTCATTGACTGCCCTGTGGATGAAAGAAAGTGCAAAGCAGGAAGCTCACTTACATGCTGAGATGCTCAGGTTTGCTTTTATACCTTCCATATCAATAATTCTGCTTAGCTTTTATGTTTAGTTTCTTTTCATTGCCATAAAGATAACCTGGAAGAATTGAAGCACCATAAGGATGGGATGATATAGAGCCTGAGCTCTTGTGGGGGGAGCTCTGGGTATGCCCCCCTAGCTCTGGGTCTTGTGGTCAGGGGAGGAGGATGCTCCAGGACCACCGGCAGCCCCCAGTCCCCATTGCGCCGCCACAGGGGCCCAAGGGATTTGCTGCCATTTGCATAGCAGGTGTTGGATCCTGGGCCATTCTTCCTTAAGGGAGTTTTAATACGGGATAAATTACTGGGAATTAGGAGGAGGCAGGCGACAAGAAAAGCGCTCGTGGAGTCTTCTCCCGGCCACTGCAGGGGGAACAGAGAGAATGGCTAAAGAAAAGGAATAAAACCCCAATGCAGCAGCTCCTGAGTCTGGGCTGTGCAGGGGTTGGGGGCAGCTCTCACTGAATTACCCCCAAATTCAGGTTAGAACTCAGGAACGCAGTAATCCCAGGGACAGTAATACGATTATTGGCCTGAGGATCTTTGAGTGAGTAGGTCTGGTAGGGAGTTTAAAATGTTAATCCCTGGTATAATCCCTTCCCTGGCATTGTACGTACAAGGGTTGCACCCGCAAGAGAATTCCGTTTCCTTCCCTGGGCTTAAGGGTGGGAGGGCAAGGCTGGAGAGCAATGCCCCTGCACACACAACGTGTATGAACATGTGCACGAACATGTGCACACCTATGTGTGCTTATCATGTATGTGTATATAGCTGTGTACCCCTACACTTGTGCGCAGTCCTATGTGTAGGCACACATGCAATCACATACATGAAGATGTGAACAAATGTATTTAGCTCTTAGGCAGAAGCTCTTCCCTGTGAGGGTGCTGAGGCGCTGGCTCAGAGTGCCCAGAGAAGCTGTGGCTGCCCCATCCCTGGCAGTGTTCAAGGCCAGGTTGGACACAGGGGCTTGAAGCACCCTGCTCCAGTGGAAGGCGTCCCTGCCCGTGGCAGGGGGTTGGAACTGGATGAGCTTAAATGTCCCTTCCAACCAAACCATTCCTTGATTCTATGATGATAGGTACATCTGCACATCTGCACATCATCTGCACATCTGCACATGGCAGAGGAAAGCTGTGTCACTGGTGTTCCCAGCGTATCCTGATGAAAAACTATCATACCTCAATCACTGCGTTGCTCTGTCAGAGTACACATCTAAAATTAAAATGAGATGCTTCATGTGTTTTTAAGCATCATTGTGAAATGCATCCACCTGCAGGCTTTCATTGCAGGTAGGAAAGGTTTGTCTGTCATTTTTAATTTGACCTTCCCTCTCTAAAGGGATATCAGTATGAAACCGTCTGGATGCTTTTCACACCAAAGGAGGCTGGTTGTATAAATCTTATGTAGAAATAAATGTATAAATATATTATGTATAAATGGAGGCCATCTATAATAAAATAGTCTATCAGTAAGGAAGATTAAAACCAATAATAAATAAAAGCAATGAATTCACCCCAAAAGAGCCAGGCAGGGACCTGCTGGTGGTTGTGGGAGTCCCACTGCCTGGGAAGAGTGGAGCAGGTGGAAAAGGCAAAGAGAGAATTCCAGGCACCACCCCTTAGCTATGCCAGGCAGGATCCTACATCACGACCCCAGGGCACAGCCTTTGGGGTGCAGTTTCCACTGCCCTGGCCATGCGAGGGCCGAGGGTGACACCCCAAGGCACAGAGCTGCAACCTCGGCTGTGCTGGTTTGCATTGCCCTGGGCACCAGAGAGCTCCTATCAGTGGGGCTTATTTAGCAAAGAAAACCTGACCTGGGGAGATTGAGATGAGCTCTTAGGCAGAAGCTCTTCCCTGTGAGGGATGCTGAGGCGCTGGCTCAGAGTGCCCCGAGAAGCTGTGGCTGCCCCATCCCTGGCAGTGTTCAAGGCCAGGTTGGACACAGGGGCTTGGAGCACCCTGCTCTAGTAGAAACACACCGAGATGGTGCCCAACTCTTGTTAAAGTAAGCCTCATTTTCTCCACTAACTCAGCTTTTTGAAGGATATCCACTGTTTTCCAAATAGATTTCATTAAACTTAGCTGAAAGCAAATGATCTACTCTGCTTTCTGGGATTTAAAGGAGTACTTTGCACTAGCTTAAATGGCCTCTGGCTATCCATTTATCTGGGCTGCTGTGCAGCCTCAGTATTGTATGTGCAGTATATCCTTTTAATTCCTATTCTTCAGGGACAAAACCAGAGGTATAAATATCTTAAATTCTAGTCTGAATCCACCCCCTGTTAGTGTAAGGAGCTACAGGGAATGTGAGGGACTCAGCCTTGCTCTCCCTCACACTGACAGCCAAGTATCTCTTTCAGCACCTCTTTATGATAATGTCTCACAGTATAAAGAGAAAAATCAAAGCAGAGTGTTAAAGCACAGGTGGAATAGCCCTTGGAAGCTCCCATGCTGCATGTGGGGGCAAAGTGCTGGGTTTGTTGGGACTGATACCTAATAATGCAGCTGCTGGGAATGGTACCTAACAATAGAACTCCTCGGATGGTACCTAAAATGCTAAATAAATACTAGTTCTACTGGTCAGGGAATTAGAAAGACAGTGGAGAAGGGAAACTAAATGTTGTCCTAGATGGGTTTTCTTTCCTTGGAGCTGTATGCACTTCCACAGTACTCCTGTGAAACAAATCCTTCCTAATGTGGGGAGACAGGCTTGGCTGTTGTATTTCAGCTGAGCCTCTGCTGCAGGGATGCTGCTTTCTTTTCCAATTTAAGCATGTATTAAATTGCAGTAAATTCTGTGTTCACAGATAAATAGTCAAATGAGTGCAATTGCTAATTGTTAAGTGAACGTACTTCTTCTTCAGACTATAGACATCCCTTGGTTTTAACCCTCTTGGATAAACCCCAAAGTATTGGCTTTAATTTCACATCAGGTTTAATGTGCTGAATGTCTGAAGCTTGTTTCCAGTTATTCCAGTGGGAATTAGAGATTATTTCTCATGAGCTGGTGCAGCTACACTTCTGCAGAGCAGCTGTCAAAGAAGGGTCCGAGCCTCCTACCCCACTGTGCAAACAGAGAAGGGGATCCGCTGGGGCTGTAAAATCACAGAGAAACATGGTCCACAAGGTCACTTCTTTATTGCTTGTCTTGTGGGCTTCATGTATATACAGATGGCACCTACCCTAAGGGATCTTTTTGTCTTTTCTTTATGGTTTTCCCCTAGAAACAAACAGAGGATGACGTTGTTTATTGTAGTTTTTAGTGTTTGGCGTTATTTATCTTCATTAACCTGTTAATGACCCCAGCCCCACTGATTACATGCCAGGTGCTGGGAATTCAGCTCTTCATCTCCAACTCCACCCACAGGCTCCGCCAGAAAAAGCAGGAAACTCCCTTTTCCGACTTGTAAGGGATCGAAACGGCCGCAAGATGTCAACATCTACCAAGCTGCCGCTCAGCCCCAGCTCTGCGCCGCCGGGATGGAGAACCCTGCGAGGAGGTTCGGTCGGGAAACGCAGGTACTTGCTTTACGTGGGGAAAAAGTCCTCCCAGAACATGGAAAAGCGTTTGTTTTACCACTGTTCTCGCGTTGTGGCTATTCTTTGTTTCAATTTGATTTATCATCTTCCAGCGCAGGCTTTACCCAGAATCCATGATTCTTTTCTCTATCTGTAGACAAGGGAATCGGACTTGTTACAAAGAGTGCCTTATACAAAAAAGGTCAAAGATGGGTGAAGAACAGGAGCACTATTAATTCCATGTTATATTTGTGTGTGTATATTTGTGAGTAGTGATTCATTACAGTGAGTTCCTATGGATATCGGGATCCTAACCAGGGGTGGAGCTGTGCCCCCAGCCCTCCTCTCCTGAGGGTTACAGCTTGCTGTAATTACCCTTAAAACAGGGACCTGGCTTTCAGTCAGCTATTTGGGTTATCATAGTACAGAGAGATGAAACTTAAGGAAAACAGGAAGCAGATTGGTTTTCTCATAGGAAATCACATCTTTCAAATTGTGTTTCAACTCCAGCTTCCAGAGTTTGCTGCTTTCCTGGCTTCTTTCATCAGCTTTTACTATAAAAGCAATTGAACCCCTAGCAATGGTCCTTTTTAGCATGTGGGGCCAATAGGACCAGCAAGCATTTTTCTTTGGGCTGGGACCCTGATGTACTTGCTCTAAGGTCAGATATGGTTGCTTTGACCAGTAATGCTGCTGACTATGCGTTTTCCCTTGTATGCACTGTGCTGGTTTTGTCTTTCTCCATCCTTTTCTCCTGATCTTAAAGATTTCCCAGAGTGCCTAAGATGTATTTTTGAATTATTATTTTAAAGTAATATTTGACATTTTCCCTTCATTGATCACCATTTCCAGACCTGATTCTTCAGGATGTTGCGCTGTGCAGTTGAAGTGTTGGGATTTTAGCTTCTGGCCAACACTGAGCTTCCTCTTCTTCCTTGTAGGGGTTCCCTTTAGGGGATACAGCTCATGGTGGTCCTGCTCTCAGGTGTTGCCACTCTTATAAACTATTGGCAAAATATTGCCCAAGGTGCCTTCAGATTCAAAGCAGTCCCAAGGATTTGCCCATTTTATCCCTTAGCTTTGCAGACCCCATGCAGCCTGGGCTGAGTGTAATGGCTGTGGTAGCTTGTGGGCTGGTGGCATTGCTTGGGGTCAGGTGTGATGATTTGATGCTGATTGCTGTAGTGAAGAACTGGGTTTCCCTGGCAGAACTGTGTACTAAAAGGGTGAGGAACAACCTGCCGGTCACTTCCCGTTAGAATTTAAGAGGCAACACTCAGCAAACTCGTTCTTGCTGGGGAGAAGGGCTCTTGACTGGGAATTACTGGCCCAAGGAGGGAGCCGAGGAGCTCCAGGCTAGTTTAGTTTTCCTCATGAGGTTGCAGAAGTGGTAAACCCTCTAGACTTCGAGAGGCAGCTGAAGTAAACCCAAATGGTGCAATTATGAAGGTAATGGGAATGGAGTATTTTTATGCCACACAATGGAATGAGCAGTAATGAGGCAAAAATGCTGAGGGGCAAAGACAAAAGGCATTTCTTCTGGGATTAGAAGTGAGCTAAAAATTGTCAAAGCCTAGCTGGAAAAGGGGGGGAAGAAGCCTGTTGTAGTGTTTCTTTCCCTTTAATAAGCTTCTTTTTCTGTGAGTCCTGAGTGTTCAGATGTAGCACACTTAGTGCCTAGTAACCAACAAAGCTTCGATTGGTGGCTCTGCAGAAAGATTTGCTTTTCCTTGCAGGTTTGTAGCCATGAAAAAACCATGGAGATCACTTGCTTCAGAATCCTTAATTAAACACCACAAAGAAGGGCAATTAGAGCTGTGTTTTGCTTCTGTCATCCAGCAAATCTTGCAAACCTCAAACCCCTTGTCTTGCTCTGAGATTTATGATGGGAACAAATCATAATTATCCCTGTAATTATCAACCCTAAGCGAGCACCAGCGGGATTTTTTTCCCCTCTTTCTTGGGGGTAGGTTCTGAAGCCCATCCAAGAGGAATTCACTCACCCCTTTTGTTGTGCAGGAAGGAAAACAAAAACACAGGCGCGGTGATTTTCCCAGGCCTTGGCTGCCTGCCTCCCTGTCACTTCATGTCATGTCATCCCTCCCTCCCAGGTCCTGTGTGCCCGCTTGCAGCGGAGCAGCTCCTGCTGTGCTGGATGCCCTCCATGTGTGTCGTCAGGCTGGTCTCTGCCCAAAGAGCTGATAATAGGAACAGGCAGAAGATGAGAGAGAAATCCAAGAGGATTCGAGTGCTTCAGAAGTTGGCAGAAGGACCAGAAATACAACCTGTTAGTCAGTGCTTGGAGAACGAATGCTTGTGCATGTTGCATCTCTATAAAGCATTTCCTTCAGGGATCTTGGCTTTGATTTGGTGGTTGGATGAAGGTGTGCACATACCCAGCAAGAGGGAGCAAGTTCTTCTCTTCAGGCACTGAAGGTGATAGTGTGTACCTATGGCTTTTTCTGCTGGGAAGTCAGCCTGAGGACAGGACCTGACTGCAATGCCTGGGGGCCAGCAGCTCTGTGGGGTCCTGGGCTTGCTGGTGGCAGGACGGGGAGCTGTTGGGCAAGAAAGCCGCATGGATTATTGGGCAGACACTCCTGATGTTTCTAAAGGAATTTGGGCTTGGAAATGAGTTCCCAGGATTGTGCTGCAGTTCCGTTTCCATGGTGGTGTGATGGATGTGACTACTGTAGACGCAGTGACAGCCAGGAGTCCTCTTTGCCCTGAGTGTGCATGCTCTTGTGTTAGTGGGATAATACAAGGAGTAAACATCTGAGAAGGTTTCCCAAAATACAGCTGTTTGCTTTGGGAGGCTTCCCATATCCAGGTAAGGAAATGTGAGAGTTGAAGCTTTTCTTGCAGAGCTGGGAAGAGCATTCCCAGCATCCAGCAACGCGATGAGCAGGCTCCAAGCTGATTTATAGGGCAGACGGGCTCAGGGCTGTGGAGGTGTCCCCAGGCCGCCTGAGAAGGTTTTTGGTTGCCGCTAGATGTCCTTTCAGCCCTGCTTTCCCCCACTGTTCCTCCAGAGCAGCCATCTGGGCTGGGATCTGCTGGCCATGGCCCAAGAGCTGCTGGGCACCTAATGTGCTGCGAGGTTAATGAGGGCAAGGAACACGGCTGAACCCTGGACTGCTGCTGCCTCCCAAACGTCCCTTTGATCTCGCACAGCTTTGTCTTGTGTAGTGCTGGCTAATGGAAATGAGGATGCTTTGGATGCTCAAAACCCAACTTCTGGATCTGTGCTGGGTATTAGATACTCTAATTCCTTTAGTATGAATTGGGGGCTGTTAATGCATCGCTGTCTTTGCAGGGTTACCGATTAGTAGAGGTGATGGTGAGAGAAGACAAGCCTTTGAGGGTAAAAAAGGTGATGACTATCCGAGTTTCACATTCACATTTATTCCCATTCCTATACACATGTGGGTCCAGAAGGGACCTTAACTATGAGGTTTAATTAGCTCAGGGAGCACTTGTGTTGCTGTAACATTGCCTTCAACTTCCCACCCAGGGCTCAGTGATGACCAGTGCAAACCCGCAGACCCCTGTGATGACTTTACCATTGAGCCCAACATTTGGTCCCACAACCCTCATGAAACCTCGTTAGTGCAGGACCAGCTCTTTTACCCTATGGATGTGCTCAGAAAAGGTCCCTATGGGTGTAGCATCTGGTATGGCCTCATATCTTGATTTAGGGAGGCTGGGGGGAGCTGGGGCACAGCAGGCAGCTGGACCTGCTGAGAGCACTGTGCTGTCTCACACAGACCACAGCTATCGCTGCTTAATAAACTTTCTGGCCATTGCTGACCTGGACCATATATGAACAAGTGAAAGGCAAGTGGTGAAAGGATCTGTGTAACATTACTAATCCCACACAACACTCTCACTGAAAAGGCAAGGCAGGCCTCCCTGCTATTGTGTCCTTTCACTGCAGCTGCTTGGGTCACCCTTTTGCTGTTAGTAAAATCTGATGGTGATTGGGGTGCAGTCTGTGTATACCCAATACCTAAGGAGGGGGGAATGTCCTGTGCAGGGCTTGGTGCTTTGCCTCTTTGTTGCTGGCTGCAGCGTGCTGGATGGGGGAAAGCAGTTGCCTGCTGCTCTCCTTGGAGGCTCTGTGAAGGGTTTACATCATTGTGGTGTAGCACCAGTGCATGAGTAAAGGAACTGTGGGGTCTGCTTGTGCTGCTGCTGCTGCACCCCAGGATGAAGCTGGGCTCTCTCTACAAATGTTCAAGCTCTTAGGAAGGTGAATTGGTAACTGGTGAGCAGTTGGGGCTGGCTGGTGCGTGCTCAGACCATGCTTCAGCAGCTTAATTCTTCAATCTCAAAGCACAGATGTATGGTCTGTATATTACGAAGGTTGGACTGAATAGTCTCCTGTGGCTTTGCAGCCTGCAATCTGCTGGGGAAAACGAAAGCCAACTGTAAGGTTGCTGCCAAATCTAGGTGGAGGTGGTACCTACTTACATGTATTTAAATGCTCTAGCAGAGATGTTTCGGTCTGAAGGAAAGTGGTTCAAGTTTTGTGTGGCAGTTACCTTCTGACACAGTATTTCCCTTTACAACTGCAATATCAGGGCAGGCAAAGGATGCTCCTATTTCTGGGAACAGCCCTGCTTGGAGGTGCAGTTTAACAGCCCTAGGAAAGCCATCTCCATGTCAGTTTTTTCTCTTATTGTTTCAGTTCCTGTTTCCAACGTTTGTTTTGTTTGGAGCACAGATTTCATGTTAAAGGGAATTGTGTATCAAAGCAAATGGCTCTTTTTCTTCCACTTCCATTCTAGCAAGTGGAAAAAACAACGGCAGTTGGTTCCCTCTGTGCCCAGCTCTTGCTTATGGTTTTGGTCTGGCAGATGAACCCGGAGCTGGGAGTCATTTGTCCAGACTATACCCTGCGAGGCGTGAGTCACAGGTTACTGCGTTTGGGCAGCTGGAGCTGTGCACAGCATTCCCAATGGAGCGTTAACCACTCTTGTGCAACTGTGTCAATACTTTTCCAGGAAATGCATTGCCCAGTAGTAGCTAAATAAGCATAAACCACTTCTTGCAGCCTTTCAGTGTGTTGAAATCCAGTGTCCTCAAGGAAAAACTACTGGTTTTGTTAAAGTATGACTTAAGAAAGGAGAGGGGCAGCCCATGCATTAGGGTTTGCCTGGAGATCCGCTTCAGATGCCCAGCCCTTGTGGCTGATATCCCCAGAGGTTTAATTTCTTGAACACTCGGGGTCTTTCTCAACCTTTTTACTAATAAGCATCTAAAGTTTGTAGCTTCATCCTTGTGTAGAATGGGAAACTACCTGGAAATCCAGCAATGTTTCTCCTTCAGCTCTGCCAGGGCATTATCACAGCAAGTAATCATATATAGCATGAGTGTATGCAAATATATGTGCATGTATATAATTCTTCTACTGGGAGGAAACCCTTGAGCTGAGGCCAGGCATGGCCTTCATTGTTATAGTACAAGACCACTGTCATAGGAGTTGTGTTGCTCATGCATTTAAACTCTTGCTGGCTTTAGTCCTTTCTGTCTCTTTCTTTCCTTTTGAGCTGGGAAGTGGTTTAGGAGCCTTGTTGGGTGTAAAGTCCCTCCCTTTGGGGGAGGGCAAAAACTGCACAGAAAAAGGAGAGGGTGGCTTGAAGGCTTTTGGTTGTCTATTTTTTTTTTTCACTGTACAGCCTTGCCTGTTCTAAGCAAGATCTTGTCTAAATCACTGCATTTTACTTGTATTTATATGGACCTGGAGCGGTTGATCTACATTTATCTAATGCAACACTAGACCAGTGGTGTAGTCCTTCTTTACATAACAAAAGATTCCTCAGTGTTTGGGTACAATCCAAATTCCAAAATGAGAAAGGGAAGCAAATTAGTTTGGAATAATGTTTCCTAATTTCAATGTCACTGAGAAGTTGTATTTCTAAATCAGCTTCCCTGATTCAGTGTTTTTTTTTCCCCAAACCAATCCATCTAATGAAAAGTGATCGGAAGTGGCTGAAGCTCCCTGATGGCTCCAGGAAATTCCAGAGACTCTATCAGCTGGTTTTAAATATATTTTTTTATTTCTTTTTTCCATTTGTCTTAGAAAGAAATATGAAATCTGCATGCAACCTTCTAAATATTTCAACCATTTAAATAGCATATGATAATTTAGCAGTACAGTACATTATACAGTGAGATAATATAGGGATACTTCCTAGAGTATATTTACAAATGGGAAGGTAGTTTTGTTATATTAAAAAGAGGAATGCACTGCTTAATGTTGAAGTATTACATTCAAAATAATGAATATGTTGTGACTAAAACATAGATAGGTATTTATATGTTTGCCCTATCTTTTTCATAAAAAGGTACCTTTTAAAGGCTTTTTTTCATTGCTACAAATCTAGGAAATCATACACAATAGTCTTGAAGCTTAAAATGTCGCAGTACTGAAGCCACAAACACTCTGTAAGAGCTTCAGGTGGGAAAAAACCAAACCAAAATACACGTTTTCTTAGTAATAAAAATGACCTAGAACTGCTTTCTAATGCATGGAACGTTAGATGGGAGATCTGGTATGCTTCACCTTGCAGCAAGACCTTGAGTCCATTGGAGAGGTGCACAGTGATGTTCACACTCGTTGATGATGGGCTGAGGGACCTCACTTCTGCTGTTACAGCCATGACATTCCAGTGGCATCTTCTCCAGCAAACTCATCTTTGGTCCCTGCTTTGCCTAAATTGGAGGCTGCAAACATGACAAAGAACCACAGCACCGAAGCTTTCCCACTGCGAAAGGGTGAGGGACATGGCTGTAGAACACCTTTACAAATGTTACTGTTTGTCTAATGAGCTTATAAAGCTCGATTGCAATCATAGTGAAGTATGAATGAATAACAATAAAAACCCAACAACCCCAAACCCAACCTCTTTAACATGGAAAGCATGAGGTTTCCCCAGTCTCGGTACAGAGCAGATGGGTAGGGAATCTGAAGTGCAACAGAAGGGTGTGGAATCTGGGAGCCTTTTGCACATGGCTATAAAATGTAAAAACTGACCCTTGGTAAAAAGTGCTTTATAATAATATAGAATTTGTGTCTTATGCCTGTGAGAGAGAAATCATCTTCTGCAGAGCCCAGTCCTATGCCAGCCAAGGGAGTCTGCTCTGCTCCTCATGCTGCTTCCTCTTATTCTTCGTAAACCCTAAACAGAGGGAAAGCCAAGAACAAGGTGTTTAAAATAGGAATGAAACAGGTCCCTTCCAACTAATTAGCAATAATAAATAATGAAAAAGCCACAAACAGCAAAACCCCGGACTTTAAGCCTTTGCTTAAGTAGGTTGGAAAGTGAGTTATTGACTCCAGCAGTGATTGCTATCCATGAAGCATTTGGAAGGATGTTGGAAATCTCAGTCTCATACAAAAACATTGAAGTTTATGATGAGTTGTATGCAAATCGTAAATTCACAATATCCTGTTATGTTTGGAATAATATTAGACTCAATGTTATTTCTCTAACTTATCTCCTGAGGAGACCACTTGACAGGCTTATCTGCTGGTAAACCCTACCTATGCAAGCTCTTTGAGTGAAAGCATGGCATGGGAAAAACTAAGGGCAGTGCTGTTTTGTGGAAGAGAATGAAGCCTGTATGGCTGAGCCCTGGCTTTTCCTGAGGAGCAGTGTGGTGGCATTGGTACTGCAGACACTGAAAGATTGCTCATTTGTTATGAGGACTTGATTTAACTCGGGCTCTTTCTGCCTGAAATGTTCACTTGATGCTGCTTCAGCTGCGGTTTGGCTGCCCTGCTTGCCCAGGAAGCCTTGAGCTGACTCTTATTTTGGGCTGTGGAAGAGAGCATGACCAGCGCTGTTATCTGCAGGTAGGAGCCCTGGCCCTCAGCTTCGCGCAGGACATCCCTCCCGATGGTCTGCTCAGGGAGCCCTGTGCGTTTGCTGAATGCACCAGCCTGGGGCTGAGCATCCTGCGTCAGCTTAGTGGCAGCCTTGTAAGAGAAACAAGTCACCACCAAGGGAAGAGTGTGTAAATATGTGGTTGTGCAACAGCCAGGGCTGCTCCATGTGCTCTGCTTGGGAAGCAGCTGCAGGGAGTCGGGGAAGCTGTCTGGGGGCTCAGCACCCACTGCGGTATCTTCTGATCCACCAAGCACTCACTGAGTGGCTCTGCTGGAGTCACTGACACCCTTGGACCTGCAGAGACATGGGGCTTGCTGGCCCCATTCGAGCTCAGTTTCAGGGAGCAAATTCCCAGTCAGCTGAGGAGAATCAGGGTTTGGTGGGTCTGGACTGATCTTTATGGCCATGGCTGCAGAGGTGGTAGGATTTGCGCAGTTCCCCTTTATTGCAGATAGGGACCTTACTGCTGGCCATCAACCTTCAGAAATGCATTTTTCTTGCTTTTTCTTCTATGACTGATGACTTGCAATAAAAGCCAAATCCTTCTTGCAAGAGAGAAGGTGGCAGAGATTTGTACTAGCAAGTTACTGCTTTTCTGGGAATGATGTGCCAGTTAAACTTGGCAAATATCTGCATCATGGGATATTGAAGATTTTTGAGGTGATGTGATCTAAGTGTGAGACAGGGAACTCTCTTCTTGGCTTTGCTGACTGCTTTCCTTGTGCCCCTGTGAAAGTAATTTTGCTTTTCATCTTGGCTTTTTACCCGTAGAAGGGAGATGAGTGTATGTAAATAACTGAGGACAGCTGCTGATGAATAGTTTAACAGAAAATAATTGCTTTTAATAGTTGGAACAGCCTAATCCTAAAATAGAAGTGAGGCTGCATGTGGCAGGAAAGAAATAACATCAAGCATGTTAATTTCTAACTGTGATTTTGGTAATGAAATACATCCTTTGTGCTGGATGGAGCATTTGCAGTGTGTACATTTTCCAGGCCTCTCCTTGTCTGAATGCTGCTGATTGCCCAAGTTGTTCCCAAGATTTTCCCCTCACCCATTCAGGAAATAGGTACTTACCTGCCTTTCTCTTTCCAAACTCTGTACCACTTGAGCAGTCTCACTGTGTTTTGGCGTTTGGGGTTTAAGCAGTGCTGCTGCTCACCTCTCACCTTTGTCCACAGAGTCACACTGCAATGCAAGACAGCGCAGGTTACTGGGGTCATAGCATCATGGAATGGTTTGGGTTGGAAGAGACCTCAAAGCCCATCCAGTTCCAACCCCTGCCACAGACAGACACACCTTCCACTAGAGCAGCTTGCTCCAAGCCCTTGTGTCCAACCTGTCCTTGAACACTGCCAGGGATGGGGCAGCCACAGCTTCTCTGAGCAATCTGTGCCAGTATCCCATCACCCTCACAGGGAAGAAATGGGAATGCCATCGCTCTTCTCCCACTCCAGGTAAATGCCTAAATCAGACATGGCACTCTTACCCAGACAGGCAGTGGAAGGGTTTTCATGCTCTGTGTCTTATAGCATATAAATATTTGAGTTCATTGTAATAACACCACAGCAGATCTTCAGCTGCCATCCCAGCAGTGCAGTATTGTCCACCGTTATACTTGGTTATACCAGATGAAGACATACGCACTGGTTTTAATCAATTGGTTTGCTCTGCCTGATAGATATTGTCTTTTGAATTGAACAGCTGATTTAATTAGGCCTCATTCAGACAACCACATGGTCTTTGCATGAGGATATGGTTCCTTTAAGCTCAACAATCCTGCATCAAGAGGAAAGATCACACCTGCTTCATTGATCACTTATTCCTTTAAGTCCACAGTATTTAAATGCTTGCACATAGCAGAGTGCCTGTGTGCACCACACCAGCTTTTTTTGTTGCTTGCATGAGCTCACTGAAAGGTCTCGCCACCATTTCAAGGTTGTACAAGGTGTTCAGATAGTTTGTTCCATTCAGTTAACCTTCTTCCCTGCTCCCCTTTCTGCTCCTTCTCTACCAGGTGTCAGCTAAAGCCACAAAAAGACAAAAAGATGTAATTTTCAGGTTGTTTTTTGGAGAGGATGTGGCTCTTTCTCCAATTTGTAGGAAAGCAGCAGGAGACTTCCAAGAGCCTCTGCAGGCATCAGAGAGGGAAGAATTACTGCTAAAATCTGTGGACTGTCTCTGTTCTAAGGGTGCTCTCAGCTTCTGGGGATCAGTACATATGTAAGAAGAGGAGTTTTCCTGTAGCTTTGAGTGGGGGTGAAATCCATGGCATGCAAGTTTTAAGGGACTTGAGGTTGGTGCAGTTTCTCCATCCAGCAGCCAAGTTCTCAGTTGCTCTGTCTGATGCCAGACCTTGGCTTGGGCTTATCTTCTGACAGGTCACAGAGGGCATTTCCAAGTGATGGACAAGCTGGTTTGCAGGAGGAGAGGAGCAGGAGCACCTCTGAAAAACAGCAAGCTCTACACTGGCACCAGAAGCAGTTGAAGGACAATTCTGGGTTTACTAGAACCCATGGTTTGAGGAGAAGATGCATGGTTTGTTTCTTGGGTGAACTGGGTCATTTCTCAGGCTGAAATGAATTGCTTTGGCATCACATGTAGGTTTTCAGCCTTGGTGCTGGTGGTTGGGCAGCAAAGAGACATTACCAAGGCAGTCCCATGGTCTTCTGTGGTTGCTGTGTGGTTTCTGCACAGTCCCTGATGCTGTGGATGGATGGTTGCATTTTTGGGCATCCTAAGCTGACCTGGCCCTGCTCCTGGGGGTGCTGGTCCAGCAGATGTAAGGGAACATACCTAAGCAGCTGTGAGAGCTGATGCCTTGAGTCAGGAGTTGCCTCAATGGACTGCAAGAAGAGGTTGAGAGGGATGGAGAAGGGACTGAATCCTCCTGAGTACGCCCATATCTCCAGAGCCGCAAGTGAGCACCCTGGATCAGTCTATGACCTCCAGCACCTCATGCCCCATGTATTTCACCTGCAGGCAGTCGTACACTGCACCCCTATACCTACTACTTTGCCAAACATGATTTATGTCATGTTTCTGCAACATGCAAAGATCTGAGAGCTTTTGAGGAGGGCGGGAGGGGACCCGGCTTCAACAACTCATTTTAGATGGTCACTGCAGCAACAGAAACTCAGTTGCAGGAATTCAGCTCCTCTGTGCCTTGTCCTGAGACTCATGGATCAATTTGTTCTGGGAATATTAATTTCAGTTTGTTTTCAATGCTGACTTCAGACTGCGTTAGGGGAGCTGTAAGGGCAGTGACAGCAGTGGGTTCACCCTCCCTGCCCTGCAGGCAGTAGCAGTGATGGGACAGCTCTGTCCCTGCAGCAAAAACCCAGGTCAACACTCCAGGCTTGAATAGCCTTGCTTGGTATCTGCATAACTATCCAGCTGGGAAAGCAACTGCTCCGCACGATATTCCGGCTTTCCCGACTTTCTTGTTGGAAGTGAAGTGTTGCAATAATGAGGTTTATTTTATACCCTAAAGCCACCAGCTGCTTTCGGGCATATGCCTGGAGTGGGATGTGGAGAGTTACTGCTCCTCTACACCACAGTTTTGCTGTTGAAAGGTCAAAGTAAAGCTGAGAGAAACTGATTTAGGCAGTGACGTTCTGCAAGTGTTTCTGTTCAGGTCACCATCAGCTGAATTGGGCTTCAAAGAGGTGGCTGTCCCTGAGCTTAGCACTGCTTACAGAGATGCTGGTGTAAATGCGGGGGAAGGGTAAGGAAGCTTGGCTCTCCGTTCCTCTTCCATACACCCTTTGCTGAGCCTAGCGAGGCATTTTGCACAGGCAGGATCAGGCTCCTGTGGTATCTTCTTGTTTGTGCCAGTCATATAGGCAGGATTTAGCCCTGAGGGCATTACAGAGTGCCGGAGGTGGTACATGGCAGGGCAGGACTCAGATCCTGCTGTTAAAGCACCTTTCTAAGATTAAGTGGGTGGCAAACATTCAGTGGCGGAGCACGAACACTGCAGTAAATCAGTCCTTGGTGCTCTGGGGCTGTGGCTGCTGTTGGGACCCTTTTTCCCCCTTTTAGGTGGCAGAGGGGCCCCGTGGAGTCTGCTAAGAATCTGACCTTTTGGTTTTATCCAGCCCATGTGGCAGTCGGATGGTGCTTTGTTGGAAAAACCTTAAGATACACCCAAAACCGGATAGAAAAAAGTCCCCAAACTACCCATATTCAAGCTCTAAAAACCTTTCCTTTGAGCCAGCCATCAGATGTCAGACATCCCTGTGCCTGCCTTGGTTCTGTTGGTCACTACATCACTTTTTTGGATCTCAAGGCAGCAATGGTCACAGCCTCTGGTGAGATAGAGAGAAAAGTGTTTTCTTATATGCTTGCTAATCCCATCGAATGCAAGGGATGGTTTTGGTACAGCACAGGCAAAAAATCTGCCTCTGCTTGGGATAATTTTTTCCTTGCAGAAACCACCATGGATCAAACTCTGTTCGTGCACTTATTCTGCATGCCCAGAAAAGCCTGCATATGTGGTTCTGGGGTTTACACCAGGCAGCGTGGAGTGGGATTTTATCCCTATCTTCAGCTGAATTGAGGATTATCCTTTTATTGCTTCTGTTCCATAAATATTTCTTTGCAGCAAGAAGAACATTGTGTCAAATGATAGCTGGGATTTTGGTCAGAATTGCATAATTTATTGCATCTGATTCAGCAAATGACTATTCCTAGAAATGCATGCCAGGGCATGAGGAAAATGAAGAACAAAGAAGGAACATGCAGTATAAGGTAAAGCAACTTAGCTGCCAGGGAAAGAGAAAGCAGTAAATGAGGGAAAACTTACATAATCATCTCTTCCACGCAGAATGGGTACCTCGGTTTTATTTCCAGCTTCCTTACATTAGAGAATCTTATTTTAGGACCTTTCCTTGAACATTTGCACTTCACGCCTACAAGAGAAAGCATTTTCTCATGTGCTTGCAAAGCTTCCCGCATACCAAGCGTCCCTTCCCTATGCTCATCCAAACTGCTCTTTGGGCTTTCAAGCCCTGGTGGGAAAAGCTGGATTTTGTAATGCTGTTGAGCTCAAAAAGTGTGATGTTTTCTCTGCTCTGTCTCAGGAAAAGGTAGAGACTCCCTGGGAAATACCATTTATGTTCCGTGGCTTTGTAAGTATGAGAGGTTCTAAAGTGCACCTGCTGAGATTTAATGTAATTGTATTTAACAGAAGGAAATGAAAGAGTCAGAACTCACTTTAAGCAGAGCAAAATGCCCATCTGATCTACTTTCTCCTTCACTCGCATCTCTCCAGGACTTTGTAGGACTTTCAATCATTTCTCTTCACGAAGATGCCATGATGTTTTCACAGCCAGACAAAAGCTGAGATTTTTTTAACCATCATCTTTGTGCACAGCAGAAAATACAGCCTGGCACTGGGTGCAATTCCTGCTACCACATCAAATCCAGCTCTGCTCTATTCACCCTGTGAAAACCACCCTGTGTTCCAAAGGAAGTATTTGAGCTATATTCCTAAATATGAGGGAACATGGCATGACCTCCCACACTGGGAGCAGGGCTGTTTGCCTTGCACTGAAGGCACAACTTTGTTGGGTTTATTTTACCTCTCCTTCCACCTTTAAAAACCTCGCAGGTACCCAACGCACCGATTCAATGCATCACTCCTTCCCAACCTGCAAGGGCACAGCTTAATCCAACCAGGGCTCTCGAGATACAGATACAAATTACTAGAAAAGAGGTTTACACGGGAGACAGGAGAATAAACCAATTTACCTTCTGCGCTGGCCAAGCACATCGCGATGAACAGCAGAAGCAGCGCTGCTGTCAGGAGCTTCATGGTGAGGCAGCAGGTACCTAAAGAGAAGCCGGGGGTTCTCCTGCGTTTGTTGGCTCCGCGTTCGTCCTCCCGATTCCCCCGTCCCCGGGGTTGGAATTCACCAGGGAGGAGACAGCAGAGAGCGGCTCCCGGCGGGGCTGGTGCTGCCCTGGCGCTTTTCGCGCTGCCTGCGCTCTGCCTGCGCGCTGCCTGCGCTCTGCCGTTTGCCTCCCCTTGTCCTCTTTTAAAACAGCTCCCGCTGCCCTCGCTCCCGGCTCATTAATATGCAGAGCAACTCCACGGCTCCCTCCGCTTCCTCAGCCCCGGCGGGGAGGGGGGACGGGACCGGCACCCACCGCTGCTCCTGCCCCTCGGGGGGAACCCCCTGCCCCGACCATCCCGGGGGTGGGGCAGCAGCGATGGGGCGGCTGCCGCTGCTCCTGCCCAGCTGGGGCGTTCCTCAGCGAGAGGAGGTTTGCGGGGTGTGGGGGTGTGGGGAGGGTGGTTGTATGAATGGAGCTGGTAGGTGGGGATAAAACCCGCTTTCAGGGAAGCCCGTGCTCCGCATAAACTCCTGTGTACCTCGGAAATGGGATTTGGAAAAATCTCGCCTGGGAAGCAGTGTTACCTATTGACTTTGATATGGATGTATTAATATGAATGAATTTGTTTATTTGTAACAGACTTCTAAACCTAAAACGAAGCTCAGTGAATTAAATGGGGGAAAAATATTGTTAAGAAGGTTGTTACGGTGGGTTTAAGACATGGAATATTTTGGGAATTAAGATCAGTTTAGGGTTGTTTTAATGAACACTCCAATGGCGTTCTGCTCCATGCAAAAAGGGTAGCGGCACTCTGGAACTTCATGGATGTAAATATGTGTTCCATCTTCCTTGCAGAGCCTCTTTTTGATTTCGGAAACAGCTAAAATAGCATCTTTAATAGCCAGACTCCAAATTTTCACCTGTGTAGCTGGAGTGTCTCCAGTCTCCTTCCTAGTGCTGTATTCAGAGCACACGGCAGATGAACCCCTCTGCTGACCCCCTGTTCATCTCGGCCCCTTTCCCGCACACGGCTGCCATGCTCCCTGCTTGCGCACCCATCCACCTCCTTAAACCCAAACGACCCCGGCCATCCTGCCAGTGCAGGCAGTGCTTGGGAAGGACGCTCCATGTACTCCCCGGCTCCACTTGCATTTTAAGCTTCCCACATGGCTTCGTTCCTGCCGGCTCCCATTGGCAGCGGCCATCCCTGCTGCGTTCCCGGCCCGGGTGTTGGCAGGCTGTGAGTACAGCCCTACCACACACAGCCTGCACGTTGCGCACAGGCAGCTGCCTTGTCCCTGGCCCTGGCTTTCATGTGAGACGTGCTGACGCGCTGGAACAGCCTGCCTGCCTCTGCTGCCCTGCATGGGATGGGGAAGCAAGGCTTGGAGGTGGGGGGGTTGGCTGATGTGACAGGGAGCTTTTGGGGTGAAAGACATGTTTTTAGCAGGCTTTTGTGGCCGGTGCAATGGGTTGGGGAGGATGGTGTGCTCGTTCTTATTGTGTTTGGGGTGTTCGTGCTGCACAGCTCCTGAGGCTTTTATTGCATCCTGGCAGGGATGTTTTGGGGGGTGTGTTATTAAAGTCCAAAAGGACTCAATGAACAGCTTGGTGATAAAAACAGGGACCTGAAGTATGGCAGATCTTGGCTCAGATCTTGGAAATAAATCAGCATTATCCAATTTCGAGAAGGAAAACTCTGCAGTAGAGTATGAAGGGCTCATTTTGGTGTCATTTTGGGCGCTGAGGATGCCTGCTGGGCACTTGGGGGAGTTGGCTTAAACTGATCTGCATCCCATCCGGACTGCTGTGCCTTAGGGAAATTCCCTTCTTGTAGCCTCCCCTGTCCTGTGTGCAGGAACAGTCCCGGGGGAGTTGTGGGAAGGTAAATGCGTTCTCCCTCCCCCTTTGCTAATAAAACTTCGGGTGCAGCTTTAGTTGGTGATTATTTGAACTTCCCTCAAACCAGGAAACTCACGTCCAGGCTTGAGAAAAAGGGAAGGAAATTCCCAAGCTTTCCCAAAGCAAATCTCCTCTTCTTGTGTGACTCCTGCTCATGTTGAAAGAGCCACGCTTATTAGCTCGTGAGTAAGGAAAGTGCTGTTTTAATTCCAGTTTACATGCGGAAACAACTCTATTTGAAGTGTGTGTAGATACAGTCACTGCTCACTATGCGCCTGAGCACTTCAGTGTCTTTATGCCAAGAGCTGGCTTTGATAGTACTATTTGAGAGCTCAAAGGTGCCTCTTGCCTGGTGTGACAGGTTTTGGTGGCTATGTATGACTGTCTCTGACACCTGCTGTACCTTGAAATGACAATGACAGGAGAGGGAGAAGTTTTAGCAAAGAGAACGGGAATGTGTCTGGAATCCACCACAGTCTGCCCTGAGAGAAACCTTGATAACCCAGATATAGCTGAGTTGTGCAAGCACATGCTGAGCTGGTTGGCATATGCTGGTGCTTCATGTGCCTGCAGTACCTACAGCAGGTCTGCTCAGCCTCAGCAAGTGTGTTTTGGAAAGCAGGTGGTGATTCATGGGGCTGGGGAGGGCAGCCCTGGTGGAAGCATCTATTTCAGCCCTCACAAAGCTACCTATCACACAGTAATTAACCAGGGCTCGGGTTTTGCCCTCCACAAAAGGAGTGTTTCAGAGCAGGGTTCTCACCAAGGTCCAGCTGTTATCCTCAGCTCTGCAGATGGGACGAGCTCGAGAACTGTGCCTGTCCCCAGGGGACCAGAATCATACCTATGCATGGAGCACCGGCTTTGTCAAGCTCATTAGAGGGCCGTTGTCATTGGCTCTTGTTTCACCTCATTAACTATTCTTTTCAGCTCTCTGACCCAGCCTAAAGCTCCTTAACAAATGGAGATACCTGGCGTTGCATCTGTGGGTCAGACCTGTAGGGACCAGCGGTGATTTGCCAGCCCCAGGAGGGTGGTTTGCAGCACAGGGGATTGGGATGAGTGCTTTTCTCCTCCTAAAATAAGAGTTTTAGCAATGGGATTACCATTTGAAGCAAAATCTGCACCATTTTTTGCCACCTGGAAGCAGAACTATTCCAAGCTCACCATGTAGCTGAGCTGGAGCAAAAAAACTTGCACTTTAAGACATACAGACTACCCCCAAATACTCCAGGTGGGAGCTGTTGCAACAGAGCAGCTCACCCTCAAAATAGGTAGTGTCAGTGTGGAAAAGGGAGGGCTCCAGATGAGCTGTTGGGCCTTTCAGGGAAAGGACATTTATGTCTATGCCTAAACAAGAACTGGATGGGGTCTGTGCCCTGACCTGTTGTTAGATGAGGCTTTTCCTCTTGCTGTGGGTGTGCATGACATCCTAAGCCAGCACACAGAGAATTCCTTGGGTATTTCTCTGCATCCTGGGGATAAGAAGGTATACTATTCCAGTTGTTACCATTATTGGAAGTATTTCAGTACTCCTGACACTTCAGTTATTCAGGTTATTTTGAGTGCAGGGTGAGCTATGGTTTGGATTGACTGTCCTTCAGATGTCAAAGTGTTTCATACAGAGAAGGTGAAGATGCCAGTCATTGTGAGAAATCTTTGTGAAATGGCCTTGAAACTGAAGCTACTTATTCCTGTGAAGGCAAATGATGTGAATGGCTCATCTGAATTTAATGTATATCTCAATCAGCCCGTCAAGAAGATTAAGCATTTGAAGTGATGTGACATAATCCCTGTGATCACGTCAAGAATTTGGGAGAGGAATTAGACTGAAATGCTCACTGGGAAATTCAGCATTAAGGCGGAGGTGCGCAGATGCAATGCATGTTGTAGGTAGCTGCTTTTTTCCTGGATGCCTTTCTGGTGGTGTGACCATATTGTGCTCAGCACCAGATGCAATGTGTTACATGGGAGGGATGCTGTGAGCCTCCTGCAGTGCACAGGCCCTCAGCCCTTGCAACAGAGCGCATATAAAACTCCATCCCAAGCTTGAAGTGAGGGGAAAATTGCCTCAGATTGTGGGAGGGTGTCGCAAGCCTGCTCCCGTGGTGCTGTCCTTACTCAGCGGAGGGTGTGTTGCAGGCTGTGGTCAAACTCCTGTTTTCACCTTTAGCTCTAAGTAGCCTTTTCCTTTCCTCAATAGCCTTGAACAGTAGTTGTGTCATCTTTGCTTGTGTTTGTCTATCGTAAGTTGAAAGTCAAAGCTTTGGATTTCATCTTTGGTCTCTGGAAATACGAAACATATTTCAGGGAAAACAGCTGTGTTCCCTTCCATGGAGTTTCATAATGGATGAATCCTGCAAAATAAGGCTTGTATTGTTGTTGCGCTCACTGCTTGCTTTTGATAGTTTCTTTTTGTTTCTATGATGAGATTGAGTTCTAGACACTGCTCCTTCTCCTGGGAATAGCTTTAAAGCAGCTTTCTTCTTAGACCTAAATTATTCACCAAGAAGGATTTTCTTTTGCTGAGATGAGGATGAGTGGGTCGGATCTGGGACTGCTGTCATGGTTTGGAGCTCTTTGAAGCTCTTCGTCATGAATCACTAAAAAGGGCTGCAATAACATGGCAAAACAGAGAACCAGCTCTTTGTGTAGGTGATCCGAGAATCACCTTTAGATATGCACAAAAGGATTAATCCCGCCCATGGTTTTTTACATTGAGCAAGTAGTAAGTTATGTTTAATTTCCTACTGACTCATTTCCTTGCATGCTACGACTTACCATTGGTTTTCTTGTACAAGTACAATTTACACTTCATACCATTGTCTCAATAAACATCTAAGCTGCGAATGATTGTAGGTATTTATTTTGTGCTTAATCACCCAACGAGTTGGGGTTTTTTGCTAGCCACTATGACGCTTGCTATATTCCAGAGGGAATAATGCAAAGGAAAGAAAGGCAATTTGCTCAATGTGACTCACACACATCACTGATAGTGCTGGCCAGAGCTATGAGAATCCTCCACTGTGTTGGGTGGGATGAGAGCTGCTTGGGACAGGGATGGAGATAGTGGCAGCCCTGTCCTTGTCATTGTGTTCTCCCTTTCCCAATTGTTTTTTAACTGACTAAAAGCTCAAGAAGGGATGCTGTGCTACTCCCTAGATGTGCAGTTAGAACGTTACCCTGGCTTAGTAAAACAAGAGCAACTGGATGGAAAACTATTCTTATTGCCCCAGGATCGGAAACAAGTTGTGTTGTCCTGATTTGCCCATCACATCTCTTTGTGTGGGTAGGTTTGGGTAATCTGTGGGTGCCAGCCCTTCAGACAAAGGGCTTTTGGGATAGAATAGGGTGTTACTGTATGCAATAACCTACAGGCAGCCTCTCTGTGCGCTATTAATGCTTTTCAGAGAAGTGGCTCTGCTGCCAACCCATCCACATTCAAAAGCTCATGGAAACTGAAAAGCTAACCATAAGGTGTTTTATTTGGAAGAGAATAGGACCAAATGAGATCAGCACCTGAACAGTTTCTAATCCGGTCCCAGGTGAAATCTCACAGAGATGGTGGGTGGTGGCAGCAAGAGCCACATTCAGAAATGAGAAAACCCATTCCTGACTCTTCCCCTTTTTGCAGCTTCACAGAGCTGGGCATAATTCCAAACCCTTCCAGGGATGGCAGGAATGTGCTTCAGCATCTGCCTCAGGGACTTAGAATATCAATCTTCAGTGCTTGTCCCTGAATGATGAGAGTCCCCTGGGAGAGCTGGTGAGCATGGACCTGCGGCAGGTACCCACACTGCACTGGTTTTATATGCCTTCATTCAAGGAAATTAAGATTGTGGGGGGAGAGGACAGTGATACTTTGAGCCCTCTGTGATGTAAGGGACTGTTTGCAATGCCCTATTGTCTCCCTGAGTAGGAGGTGCAATGCCTGATGCAGTGGTGATAGCCCTGTGCCAGTGATGTGGTGGCTGGGATGCGTCTCCAGCTCTTCGGGGTCTTTACAAAGCTTTGGAAGTTTGTGGCTTTTGTTGTCTTTTAGGAGGGGTCTTGCATCAAATATTAAGGCTGAAATGTTTGAGACATGCAAAATCACAGCAGAGCCATGCAGTGATGTCAGATCCGCCTCACTGCTGCCCTTGCTGCCTGCCTGCGCTCCTCTCCTTGCAAGGGGTCTGTTCACATCTCCCCTATGCTATGCACATCTCTCCACGGGTTCCTCACCCGCACAGAGCCCCTCTGCAAGGTCACTCTGTGCCATCTCCATGCAATGTTGGTCCATGATGGTGCTGGTGGCATCCAGAGAAGGGAGCTGCCCTGGGCACCCCATGTACAAGGGATTGATTAGGAAGGGGCTGACTTCATTGCTGTGATGTGTTTTATAGTTATTCTGTCTCTGGTAGCTCCTGGCTTCCTTCTTTGGATGTGGGGCTTCACCTTTCCGAAGAATCCACCCAGATCTCTGTGTGGGTGAATATAGCACTCAGTGGAGGGTGTCTGCAGACTTTGAGAGGTTTCTTTTAGAGCTTGCTCCCAGGTAACTGTGAGCTGTTTAAACTCGTCCAGTAATCACAGCAATAAAACTTCCCCAGAGCCCCGAATTAAAGCCATTGGATAAAAATGCCCATAATTTAGGAGGATTAAGTATGGAGGTAGATGATCTCACTGCATCCTCTGTGATGACAGGATGAGGAGGTGTGCAGGAGTGCCTGCGGTGCAATCAGAGGCGGGTGCATGGGACCAAGCACTGTGGTGGCACAGAATCTGTCTTGAGCACAAAGCCACAGCATCTATAGGTGCCTATGGGGCCCTGCAGGGTTTCTCCCACCTCCTTAGTGCTTGCTGCTATGTGCAAAAAGTCCTTGTAAGCTTAATGAAGCCCTTACTCCTGCAGACAGGATGGGAGCTCCCCATCTCTGTCTGTTTTCTGATGATCTGTGTTGGTAATGACGAGAGTTTTTCATATGCTAATTTCCATACACCTCCCTCTCTCCCCCCTTTGGGATAGAAAACATATGGAATGTCTTTAAAAATAAGTGGAACAAATGACCTAACAATGCAGGCTTTGAATATTTGATGGAAGATTAGTAGGCTGCAATCAATCAGAGGGTTTTCTTCTGAGTAATAAATATGTTAATTATTTACTCCTATAATTTAATTACCATATCACTTGGGAGGGGTATAGTTATGCCTGGTTTTCCAAAGAAAATAAGTTCATTCTGGAAATCAACCAGCCAGCATTCCTGTGTGTAAGCCAAATGATGTTCCTGCTGGCAGAGCCCCAGCCTGGCTGCAGCGGATGCTCCTCTCTCTGCATCTTCCACCTCCACCCTTCCAGGGGGCTCTGTAACATTCCCCTTCCCAATTTAACCAGGCTGTGCTCCTCTCCCAGCAGTGGAATAGTCAGTAAGGACTTGGTGGAGAGCGCTTCATTGCTCTGGCTGGATTTGCTTACTTCTCACAGGTTTTCCACGTGGTTGCATGCTCAAATGTGGCTCTTTCATACCACCCCTGTCTCCTTCATGTATGGTCTAGGTAAGCGGCAAAAAAGCCTGTCCAAACACTTCACAGCCCAGTTTGACAGCAAATCCTCCTAAGTCCATCATTCCCCTAAAACACAGTGGTTTGGCCAGGCATGCAGCTCGTCACATGGTGAGACTGGGAAGGGACACAGCAAGTGCCACCGTGCAGCATCCTGCTTGCTGCACCTTGGTAACCCCCCTGCTTGGCTGGTGCTGAGGGTGCCTGCACCAAGAGCCTAAAGCACAGAAAACTCACCTTGTCCTTTACTGCGCTGTCCTATCCAGGAATAGGTAGAGCTGAGCTTTTTATTCATTTTCTTACTAATCCAAAAGCTCACGCAAGGATGGCACATTGGAGAACTGATGCGGTGAAGAAGCACTTGTTTTTGGTGTGGAGCTTAAAGAGAAATCAGCCAGAGAATGAGGCAGGGATGATGAAATCTATAAAACAATGCCATATTTTGGCATGCAAGGCAATGTCATGGGTCCGCACATCAGCAGTAATGACTGGAAGAGGGACAGGGGCTGGCAGACTGGTGGTGCAGCCTCTGCTCTCTCCAAAACACCCCTCCAAATTCAGGGCTTTGCTGCTTTCACTCTCAGGGACAAAAATATGTCCGGCTCATGGTTCTTTCCAAAGGCCTTTGGCAGCCTCTCCTGGCAGTTGGCTGTTTCTGAAAGGCAGGCAGTTGTTGCTAAAGCAATTTGGAAGCAGAAGTGGTGCTCTGGAGCCCTAATGCTGCAGGAGAGGATTAGTGTTGAGGTTGTCCCCATTGCGGATGGGGCTGGCTTTGTGTTAGCAGCTCATCTGTGGAAGGAGAAGGTGGGGATGTGTAGGTGTTCAGTGCCTCCCTTCTCTTCATCCCCTGTGTTGGAGCATTGCTCTGTTACCAGGAAAACTTTGGGGAAACTCAGCCAGCGCTTTGGGTACATGTTAAGGATTATCCAGGTGTCCTTCCCATTCCTGAGAGCTCTCCAGATCTATTTGGCTTGGAAGAGAAGTGTCAGAGCAACTGAATTTTACAGAAGTGGTAGTGGATTTGGGGATGCTCTCGGAGATGAGGATACCGAAGAGTTAATATGAATTTCAGTCAAGAAGACCTTAAGAAGGGCAGAGGGAAAAGAGATTAACTGACCTCTTGCCTTCCTCTAGAAGATGAAACAATGAGTGAATGTGATGAGATCAATGGAAAAATAAAAGGAAATGAAAAATCAAAGGAAACGCTGCTTTACAGGTTATTTCATATGGTGAATTGGGTAATTTTCCCTTCAAGGGATCAAATATTCTCTTACAATTTTAACAGAGCTAGATAAGTCATGACTGCAAAGGTGAAACCCGTGATAGAGGCTGATCCCCTGCAGGGGTTCAAAAGGAAACCATCCATTCCAGGTACAAGCAGTGGGATGCTGCTGGATGACCCCTCTCCTGGTGCTCTTCAGAAACCATGCAGAGCCAGAGCATCTGCCAAAGGGCAGCCTCCTGCAGTGTTCAAGGTCTGGGTTATCAGAGCTGTGAGTCCAGGCACATCGGCTGCTTGATATCAACATCTCATAGATGCCTTCCTCCTTCAGGCCTGCTAACAAAACAGCTCTGCAGATGCTCAAAACCAAGACAGAGGAAAGGATTCCATCCTTTGTTTTCAGCATTTCTGTAACACTTCTGGGGTCACAGTCCTCACGCCTTAAAACACTCTGTGCGACTTCAGATTAGCTGCGGGCTTTGGGAAGTTGCTGAACCCAGCACAGCATCCTAACTAACTTGTCCTCAGAAGTACTTTCCATGAGGCCTCCTCCCCTGCAATAGCTGTGGTCCCCACATTTCTCCAGAGGCCAGATGTGGGCTTGTTTCCTTTTCTTTTAAAGCAGATTGCTGTGTCCACTCCATAGCTCTGGGGCATTGCTGTGTATATGTCCTACACTCCCACATCTGCTTCTGCAACCACCAAACCTCTGCCCAGCTGGAAATCAATGTGAAAACTCTTTCAGTGGAGGCTGGTTTTGCCCCTGCCCCAATGTACATCCCCTGGTCTGAAGTCTCAACCACTGACTGGTAGTGTGCTAGTGCTGCCGGAGGCCAAAATGAATGATTTATCTTTGTGCTACTGCCATGGCTTCTCTAATTAACTCCTTCACCCTCATAAATTCTTCATTAGGATTTTTATCTCTGCTGCTTTGCACATGTTTGCTGGTGATATCAGCTAGATTAGGCATGGTTTCCCTTCCAGGCCTCTTGAAGGGCTTTTCTTTCCCTGTAGAAATGATTTTGGCTGTGCCATGCAGCATCTCATCCCCTTGCCTTAGTGCATTTCGCATAGATGTGACACTTTGATGACACAGGAGCCACATGCAGCAGTAAGAACACCCCGACTTCAACAACAGCCAGTTAAAGCTCCAAAACAGAAACTCCCCCCAAACACAGAGAACGCCACGAAAAGCTTTTCACCAGCATTGCTCTCTGTGCCTGGGTGCCAGCAGAAAGGAGGCCAGCTCCAAACAACCCCAGCCTTGCTCCACGCTCGGCTTCCAGCGCTCGGACGTGTTTCTTTTTGATACCTTATCCTTGGGTTATTCTGCTCTCTCTAATTGCATTTAGTGCCTGGCTTGGGAAAGGCTGTTCTGCTGCGAATGCAGCTGTGCCCCCGCTCCCCACAAGGCCCCCCCTTCTCTCCGGAGCTGTCAGGTGGGATGATTGCCGTGCAGGGTCTGTTTTTGCCAAGGAGACGTTGGGATTGTTGGCTGGGTCTTCAAAGGTCTGCAGCGGCTCTTGATGTTCCTCACCGGAGCGAGGGCAGCGGAAGAAAGTCGCCTGGGAAACGTTCTCCGGAAGTGGAGATTGGATTCTTTAATGCTCTTGAATAGCAAAATACAGTGCCTAAGTATGAGAAGCAGCCCACACAGCCTGTAGACATGTTTGTACCCAAACAAACCCACGTTGTACCCAGCGTGCTGATTTCTTCAGCACATAAATGGCTCCGAAAAAGGCATTGGGTAAGGCTGGCTGCAGAAAGACGTAAGCCAGGATAGGTTTGACTTTCGCACAACACCAGCTTGAGCTTGTATCCATGATCGTGCTGGTGGTCAGGAGGGTTATCAGCAAAGAATGTGATTATTAATTTGACTTGTAAGTGTAGGACAACGTGGCCTTTTTTCTCCTGAAGAGGCTCTTAAAATGGTCCAATTCAAGCTCTGTGATGGTTTTCTCCCTTCCTTTTACCCTCATAATTATGTTCAAGGGTATTTGCAGTGACAATAAGCTTCTCGGAAATTCTTCTTTTATTCCTTGTGTAAACTCTGGATGCAGCAGACAGCTGAGGATATAGCATACCAATGTCACTTTTAAAGCCTTTTATATTAACCTTCATACACGTCTGGGCCTGGCTCTGTCCACTGCATACAACTAACATCTAGATTTCCATTCCAGCCCTCTTTTTCATCCCTGGCCTTGTCTGCAATTTGCTTTGGTGTTACACTTGGAGTTGCAGCAGTGAGAATCTGACTGATGAGACCAGGTTGAAAATGTGCTGCAGTTGTTTTCTGGATGTCAAAACCCTGTTGCTTTAAGGTATAATCTGTGCCTCTGTCTGCAAAAAATCCACCTGCAGCTGAAGCATGATAAGACAAGTTGATCTTTAACGTTCTTTATCTTCTGTTTTGTGCTGCTAGGAGACAATTGCCAGGGCGAGGCAGCTGGATCTTGCACGTGGTCTTTAGCTAATGCAGCTGTGATGAACACTGGGGCCAAACGTAAAGGATTCCGTGTCATTGTGGGGAAAACCAAGAAGGAACTGGTAGAGGTTTGCAGTAGCCTTTAGCTTTATGTCCTTTGTTTTCTTTAGCCTCAAAGGGCAAAGAGCAAATGTTTTCTGCAGTGCATCGGTGTTTCCTGTGCCTCAAACCTGTACAGAATCCATGACATTAAATATGAAATCAAGTCTGTGGACAGCCATAGTTCAAGCATTTAGTGTTGCTACCTCCACAATGGCCCAGGGAGCCCACATGGGATAGGGTAGGCATGTGGTTTAATGTCTTTATGCTTCAAAAGCATCTTCTGGCTTTTGCTGGGGGAGTTTGCTGGATGTGGGATTGATGGGATTGAGTATTGCACATCATTTGAGGAATGCTTTCAACAGAGTAAACCACATATCAGATCTTCAGGACATATAAGTCAGCACAACTCCGTCATTGCTATGGAACATTCTGGTTCTTTTCAGTGCCTAGTTTTAACAAACTCAGTGACCAAATCTTGTGTCTTTCCCTTATTTGTTCAAGGTACATGTTATAAATCATCCCTGATTTTGACCTGTGAAGGAAAACTAACTTGACAAATCCCTTTCTGTATTCATTTCTGCCAAACACTATTTATGACAATGGGTAGGTTGCTGATAGCTCTGGGTTTTGTTGCCCAGGACCCGGTGGATTTGTCATACCTTCAGCCTGAGTCCATACAGGTGCCTTTCCTTGGCTGTTTGCTTCTCATGTTAAGGCTTGTGTTGTATAGTGAAGAATTTGATTTATTAAGAAAAGCTTTATAATATAGTAAGACAGATGTCAGCAATGTTTAATAGCTCCATAAATTTTGCCTCTTGAGCACATTAAATGTGCAGGTATCTGAGACATGATGAAGGCGTCCTGCACCAAGGCAACACTTTAGTAACCTGATAATGTGAGCAGCTCTAGCCATGTTCTTATGGAAATTATGTTATATGATTGCACTGTCTCTCCTCTCCTAAAATAACTGTTTAAACTTGATATCTATTTCCAGCTAGGCTTGAGAGGACTTATAACACACAGTTTCTGACAGGTTGCAAGTGACAACGCTGGTCACCTGGATGTGCCTAATTTTCTCTGTGGCATGTGGGTAAGGCCTGAAATCACTGTTTAACACTGCTGTGCTCTGCCTGTGTGCATTCACCTCCTCAGAAGTCTGAAGTACAGCCTGTGGCCCTGCCTGGAGCCTTTCTTTGGAGAGATGGGGGCTGCAAGGGCTAAATAAAGCCCTTAGGACCTTTTCAGCATTCATTTATGCTTTCCTGCCCTACAGAAAAGCTTTCTCCTTCTATTCCCGGGGAGGTGTCCCTGTGCTTGTCTGTCTTTGCTTGCCTCCCCGTCACTGACAGGTTCCTAAAGCTCCCAGGGCTGTTTCCAGCCCACACGATGCTCAAGAGCCAAGGCCCTGGGCTGGGAGCACAGAGCCTCGGGACATGCTGCTCAGCTTGGGGGACAGCCCCAGGCGATGGCTTCCCATCCACGGTGGCTCAGTGTAGAAATCATGTGCAGTCCCCTCATCTTGTTCTCCTCCTCTGTAAATCAGCAGTGCCAGTTCGCTTCCAGAAATAGGTGGAGGGTTAATGACTTCAAGCAAAGATTGTGAACTATTTTATATATATATATATAAAGTTCAATATAGTTACTCAGAATTAACATAAGCCTTCCTTGTGCCAGGGCTAGTAAATATTTGTTTTCCAAGGTGTAGACTCACAAAACTCTAATATAAGCATATATATATAAAAACATATATCTAAATATACATACAAATATACATAAACATACATATATGTTTAATATTAGAGTTTCTTTCTAATATGCCTGAGTTTCTTTCCTAGTGAAAAACAACGTGTATAGAGACAGCGAAGCAAAGGCGACATGTCCCTATCCGTAGCTGAGGAATGCTCCTGCATCCTGTACCATGGGCTTGTGGGGACAAAGTCACACAACTGGTTGTTCAAAAAACCTCATTGTGGATTTTTAAGGCTTTGAAATCATTTAAACAGGGTGAAATTTGCATAATTAATGCAATAGCCCCAACAAGCATCCTTGTCCCATCTTGGCATGCAGGAGTTACGCGTGCTATGGGTGTGCTCCCATGAAATGCAGCAGAGGCAGCTCATGTTTGCAGGGCTGCGGGGCAGGCAGTAGCTAAAGGGAAAACCTAGTGAGGGTCATGGGGAGATGTGCTAGCCCTAGGGCCTGGTGCGTGCTGACAGGCACAATTTATCTCTCTCTCAGGTTGAGTAGAACTGGCCCCACATCTCTATTTCCATGTCTCTAACACAACCTCATCCAGCTTTTGCATTTTGTCCCACTGCCAAGCGCTATGTAAACCTCTGCAGTGGCTGCCATTAATCACCAGAGCCTTTCCTGGGGTGCACTGTGCTTCCTTATAGGCTATAACCTCCTTATCATTCACACATAATCTTGTTTCAGCTTTATACCTACTTGCATGATCCACTTATCAGCCAATAAATCTGAACAAGACCGAATAGTGGATAAGGTGCTGGGTCCTGGTATTGATTTCCCAGGCACTATCCTGGGCTGTATCACTAGGGCAGTTTCTAAACCTATTTTTGCTGTGATGCCTAAAACAAACTCTCTCACCCCAGCTCTCCCCCCATGAACAGGGTGTACTTTTATTCCCCAGCCATTACTACTTGCTGTTTTCACCTTGAGACATTTCCTGTACAACCACCCTCCTTGCATAAGTTGTTGTGTGGGTAATAAAACACTCTGCCCTCTCCTTGAGCTCCGTGGGCACAGGCAGAGTGGTCAGAGCAATTGGAATTCCAGATCTGCGTTTCTGAGCCTTCCCGCTTTCCTGTGCATTGAGATATATATACATATATTAGAGATATATATATGTGCTGGATTTCAAGCTAATGGTAGGATTTTAGGAAAAAGCTGAGTTTGAATCTATGGTTTTAAATATCCAGATTAGGGGGTGCTCCCCATCACCTCGGTGAATGTGTTCATGAGGTGAGATCAAAAGGAATCCCCCCAAAAATCAAGCAACTTGAAATCAGAGTTTCTTGTGAGTTGTAGGTGAGCTGGCAGCTAAGATTTAAATGGCAGATGACAAAGTTCATTGCAGTAGTTTTGAAATATGGACCTATAAATCCCCAATTTTCTCCATGTGTGGCCAAGTGTGTCCGTGTCTATTTATTTTGCTGAATTTAAGTGGATCAATTTTACTGAGGTTGGCCTTAATACTTTTTTTCCAGTGGAATTTAATTCAACATAAACCCTCCTACTTATCGTTTTGTTCATATTTCCTCATTTGGATGCTTGTGCAAGGAAAGGTTGGGAGCAGACAGAAAATGCTGGAAGCAAAATAAATGTTCTCTAATCTCACTTCAAGCCCAGCCTGAAATGTTATTAGTATTTTTGGGTTTGTCTGGATTAGTTTCTTAAGAAGCTGGAGCTGAGCAGATCTAAATAGACTATTAATTTAGTAAAGCACAACCCCTCCAGGGACCGAGCCAAATGAGTATTACATTGCTTTGCTTTTCTCCCATGCGCACACAGGTTTCTGGGGTAGATACATCCCTCCTTTAAACAGCGAATGATGTGAGCAGAGCTGTGAGCACCAGTCATGCTGGCACCACATGGCAGCAATGGGTGTTGGGCACCTTCAGCTTCTCTTCCTCCTCCTCACCATGTTCCTTGCTGCATGTTTGGTTTAGGAAATGTGGGCTGGAAACTGCTAAGGCCTCATTGCCTCTACCATGATGTCAGTTTGAATCTTAGCTTATGGTGATGACTATTATCACCCTTTCCAATCAGAGTAATTCCTTCATTCCTCTAAAATCTGCTGTCTTATACTTTTACCCAGTGAGGAGATGCTGATATGGGAAAAAAAAGATGTTTTTTCTGGGGTATTTGATTAGGGAGAAATCTGTGAGCAGGGTCAAAGGATTTATGGTGGAGTTTCTACACTTGTGATGCCACAGCTTTCCTGGATGACCTGGGTGAAGAGAGGGCTGAGGCAGGAGCAATAGAGGAGGGGGAGAGGGGGATTCATTTATTCTTGTTTCTCGTAATGCAAGAATGGGCATGGGGCACACAAAGACAATCTTGTTTTAATTGGAAAGATTTGGTTTACCTTTATACCTGGTGCATAAATAACTGAGATAAGTCATGGCCACAAGCATATAATTGGGTTGGAAACAGAGGTGGACAGATCTGAGAAGATGGGGTTATTGGTTATCACTAATGTTGGTCCAGATTAAAGCTCCACAGAGTGCCCAGTGAGTGATGGCTGGATGCTGGGAGACTGTAAAGCAGTTATCTACCTCCCTCCCATCTCCCTTGCCAGGTCTCAGCAGTGTCCAGGATCCCCTGTGCTCCTATGTGTGGGCAGTTCAAGCCATGGGGGAAAAAAAGCAATCTGAAGGTGTTGACTTTGGCCATGGAGGCTGAATTTCCAATGGGACAGTGCTGACCAAAGTGGTTCAGTGTTATGCTGGAGGGACCATAAATAAAAGTGAACTGGCTCAATGGCCTTCCTCTTGCTGTACGAGACAAGTGGCTAGCTCCTGCTCTGGCATCCTTGGTACCTCTCCAGTGTACTACAGGGCGCCTACTGGAATCACTGCACTGGAGTCACTGGAAATGCGATCTGGTGCTGTGTCCTCTGCTTGAGCAAAAGGATGTGGTGGGTCCTTCCTCCTGCTCTCTGAGCACGCTTGATTGCCGCATCTGGTTGTAAGTGTGAGAGTAATTCCTTGTGGGCTTTTGTATTGGTGGTAGGAAAAAGATTGTGTTTTGTGAGGTTTCCATAAGTGACACCTGCACTTCAACAGCTGAAATGCCCCAAAGCAGCTCGCCCCTCATTACTTGAGGGTTTTATTAACCCTTTCCACAACGATGGCTTCTGTGGCTGTTGAATGATGGCAATGTTTGGCTTTTAGGACTGGCTTTACATGGAGATGAGCAAGATCAAACTGAATTTATGGCCCATCACCCTTCTTTTCTCCCATATAACTAATTTAGGATGTATGAGCTTTTGGAGGTGTCTCTCTCCCCATGGCCTCTTGAAGGACTCGGCTAGGGATAGATCAAATACAACCGTGTCCTTGTTGAAAAGGTTTCACTTTAGGTTCCTTACAGAGCCAATAAATAGGTCAAAACCTCAGGGGTTTAGGTCACTGTTGAAAAGAGAACCTGCTCGCATTCAGGGACAAAATACTTTCACAATTGCAATGAATCTGCCACAGAAAATACACGTACGCTATTAGGAAGGAAATCAGAATGAACTTTTTCTGAGATCAGATTAGTAAAGCCTGGAAACGTGAAGCAATTTGTCTCTTGCATGAGCCACATCCAGAATCAGCAGCAATAAGTCTCGGCTTAAGCAAACAGCAAATTTTTCTCAGTTCTTTTTCTGTTTCCATAGTTGTTGATAGGAAAATGGAGTTTACACATAGCCCTGACATTGTTAGTATTCTTCCAGCTGTTTTCTATTTGTGAGAATGTGTGTGTCGTATTTACTTGTACTCTTTAAACAACCACAGCTGTATTAGTACCTGCTTATAACCTCCCTAAACATAGCACTATTTTGGGAGGAACATGACAATTTTGCAGAAGAGATGGGTTGTTGTATAAAATGGCAAAGAAAGGGAAGGTGATGCTGATAAGGGGAGCTGAGCAGAATGTTTCTGGAGAGTCTGTAGAAGGAAAAGGTCCCTTTGCAGAATCAGTGTTTGCAATGGGCATATATCAGTGCTGTGAAGCACTTTTAATTTCCTTTGGAAAAACTGAAATCGATTTCCTACTCTTACCAGAAAGGCATTTCTCAGTTCTCTCTCTGCTTACTATCAGGAAGCAATGTGGCAAAATGTCTTCTAAGTGCGCATGTAGAAAACAGTTAAAAATCATCTTCAGTGCTCCTAAAATGGATTTGGTTTATTATACCTTTTTTCTTTGTGTTTTACTTAATGTCCTAAGGTGGGATGATCTTGGTTTAAACATTATACGTTTTTGTGGGAAAGGAGTTCCATGTTCTTATGCCAAAATAAACATTGTTTTAATAATACTCCCTCTATATGGTACCGGAGGGGTTGCACCCTGCTCTATCCAAGCATTTAATCATCTGTACAACTTTGAGCATCTGAATGAGCTTAAAATGGTTTCTGTGCTTAGGGCATCACAAAACACAGGGCTAATTTTAACCCCTCTCAGGTGCTTTTCTGGTTCAGACTGAAATGCCCAACTTGATGTATGGAAAAAGTGGTCTGACTTTTGCCTTCCCCTAATATTTCTAGGCATAGTAATAGGGGCACTGATACAATTAATGCAACAGATTATTGTCCATTTTGGGACTTCTCAGGGTTTTTTTTTCCCCACCTATTTCTGAACAAGCTTCCAGGAAAACACATCTCCATTGCTGAAGGTATTGCTGTGATTCATGACTCCTCCATATTTTCCAGTAGAAAAAAAAAAAAGGGCTTAATCCATTTAAGGCCCTTCCAAATTAATTGGCATGTTTAGCAGTTTCCAGTAATAAATAGTATTACATCTGTTCCATTGCTTCCTGCTGAAAAGTTGTTTTGATTTTAATTTGTTTCGGATGATTCCCCCCCAGCCTCCATTTGGGGAAATCATTGCCTTTTAATTAATCTCATTTGGAGCCTGACTCTGCTGTTGGTGTTTCCCTGTGCTTGGCTGCAGCTGCCTGCACCGCACCTGCAAGAGCATCCACCTAAAAATGCACCTTGGTAAATATAGAGTAATAGAATCATGGAATGGTTTGGTTTGGAAGGAACCTTAAAGTCCATCCAGTTCCAACTCCCTGCCACGGGCAGGGACGCCTTCCACTAGAGCAGGTTGCCCCAAGCCCCCGTGTCCAGCCTGGCCTTGAACACTGCCAGGGATGGGGCAGCCACAGCTTCTCTGGGCACCCTGTGCCAGCGCCTCAGCACCCTCACAGGGAAGAATTACTTCCTAATGTCTAAGCTGAAGGTTGTCATCGAAACTTGATGCTGTTGGAGTTGCTTTTACACACAGCAGTTTGTGGAACTTTCTTGTATATAGCACCTTTTGCCTTCCCTGCATCCCAATTGCCACGTTTGTGAAGCAGACTCAGCATGGCCAACATCTACTGCAGTGCTCGCAAAATATTCACAAGTTTTCTTTGAATGGCAGCCATGAAGTATTGCTCGGTGCTCTCTTTATGAAATATGGCAGGATGGAAGCTGTATGTGCTGTCCTTTGGCTGGTGGCTGCAGGGTTTTTGATGGTGTGGAGGCATGCTCACAAATCCAGTAATTGATGGGCACATTTCTTATGTCAAGGATCACCACAAATCTCTTGCCAGAGGAAAATAAATCTCTGGTTGGACACAGCTTTCAGTCCCGACAGCTGAGGTTTGATTACCTGAAGCTATTCCTGATTTATTTTTTAATCACTCATACAAGCGTGTTGCAAATAACTGAGTGACTTTGGCGGCTTCTTCATCCATATGAAAATGCAACTGCAAACCTCAATCACGTATTGATTAACTGTTGGTTGTGATTGCTTTTATTTTACTACATTGGTGCCCAGGGCTTTTGTAAACTCACCTTTGGTGAACTTAGAGCTGGAGTTAAACACATTGCATGGAGCTTTCCTCCTTCCAAGTTAACCTTTAATTTCCTGTGAATAGATTCTACTGTGGAGTTCATTTTCATCTCAGGACTTCTTGTGGAATTCTCAATTGTGGGGAATGTGCTTGGGATGCTGTGGGTTTACAATGTCCCCTCTGCTTTTCTAGTGAGGAGTGTGGGGGGTCCAAAGACACAGCCAGGCAAACCCGTATTCCCTGAACTGCAGAGGAATCAGATACTTTCCCTAGGTTCCCAGTCTTAGCACTGCAGCTCTCTCTGTGATTTATTTTAGGTCAATTCCTGCTGGTGGTGACAAGTGGCTTTGGGTGATCTGTGTGCTTAATATAACAAGCAGAATCCACAGGGAATGTTATTTTTCTTGAGTCATGGATTGGTTAGTGACTTATATGTCTTGTGACGCACAACTGGTACATGGATTTGAGCAAAACCGCATGCAGATGTATTGTCAGCAGTCCATTCTTCAGAGTTTGGTTGTATTATCTTCTTCCTTTACAAAGTGCCATTACACCTCGAACGATTGACAAGGCAAAAAATTGAAGCATCTATTGAGGCTTTTTTAATTTCTTCTGGGATCCTTGGAATAAATTAAAAGTTTATGGGGAGGTATCATGTGAATTACAGACTCCTACTCACACGGATGACTGTTCAGTCAATGCAGTGTGGCCCAGATGCTGCCAGGGCTGTGCAGAAGATGTTTTGATTTCCATGCAGAGCTGGGGAACTAAGGAGTAGACAGACCTGGGAGCAAAACACAGTAGCTTCTTGTCCATAATACCAGATTTTCCAATGGGACTAAACACCCTGAAGACATCTGCTCCAGTGGACGCTCTGGTGACATGTCGGTACCTTCTAAACTCCATTAGTGCATCTACATGCAGGCAAATGTACCCAAATCAAGTGAACTATTTTAGCAGTTTTGGGAGTCATTTCTGCCCCTGTGCATCTCCACCTCAGGATGAGCTGCACTGTCCCTCCTGGCTGCTCTTCAGCCTCCTCTGTCCCAGGGCTGAACCCTGGATGCTATGTTACAGAGGTGCATCATTAACCTTCCCCACCAAACATCTGGGCCTGCTTGATGTTACTATTCTCCATCCAAACTTTGCAAATGTCCCTATGTATTTTGGAGTGCTTGTCACTGTGCAGAAGGACCAGCACCTTGATGAATAACATCTTCTGCAGTGGAAGAGCGGAAATGGCCAGTAGATGAGGTGAGTTTCAGTGGGGAAGACAGAAGCAATCCGGATGAGGAATTGGAGGGATGGGATGCTTGCAGATGCGCACCGACACCTGCCGAAGAGCTGGGGTAGCCTCTTGCCATGGCCGAGGTGGGAGAGGTTTCTAGGACAACTGCTGGGCTTTGGGAGCAGGGAAAGAATGGAGCCAAATCTTAAAGTCAGATGAGGAGAAAATGAGTAACATCTGCTGAGACGTGTGAAAGAGCCATTTGTGCTCACTGCAACCCAAAGCGTTTCTCCAGCAGCCACCAAGGGCGTGGGCCAGGCTCGCTCTCACCGCACACATGCTGGACAGGGGTGTCATTTGGGATGATTTATGTGCTCATTACAGCCACAGCTCTGGACAATGCCCTGTGCTTCACTGCTGTATCCCCCAAGGCCTTGGCACCCATACGGGGGCTTTGCTTCACTTCTTTTCATGGAGAAAAGCCTCTGTGCTGTCCAGAGGCTGCAGAGAGGTGAGGTCCTGGGAATGCTGCTGCTGTACTTCTATTAGTTATATCCATGGGTGATGAATAACAAGTTTCTGTCATTCTTTCACTCCTGCCCCATCAGTGCACAGAGCTGCACATCATCTACATCTCCCTGCGGCTGCCTTCTCCCTGCTGATGAAAAGGTTGAGTTTCCCCTTGACTTTGATAGGGGGTGAATAACATTCTCTGCTTCTCCTGCCAGCCCCTCTGCTATTTTAACAGCTCAGCTTTTGGCATCTAAATAGGCTGTTTGCTGCGATGCAGAATGTAGTTGGGAATGTTGGAGTCGGAGGTAGTGAATGGTCCAGAAGGATTGCACCTGTGGTAGCTCATCAGCGGCCGTTTCACAGAGCTGAGATTAGGAAAGCACACAACAGAGGGAGCAATTTGGATAAATGAGGATGAGTGGCCCTTGGTTTCTAAGAGCAATTATGTTTTCACAGCTGTGCTGCTTGCCCCAAATGCATAGAAATCAAGTCAAAACCAAACTCTGTTAGCTCAAAGAAAATTAACTTTCATATCTAAGCTCAATGAGAAACAAACTCACTTTCCCTTCAGATGAATAACGTAGTCATGACAAAAACCCTAGCTGCAAGTTATGTTGTAATTACATTCTTTGAATTGAAGTTTGTCAGTCCAAACAAAATAAATAGAAAACCAGGCAGGGCAATAGATATATTGTACTTGGAATAAAGTTTGGCCCTGGTATATTGTTTTCATGCTGAAGCTGTGCCAAAGTTAATCCACTGTAATTGCATCTATCTCCAGCTCCTAGTCTAAATAAAGGAGCCAACCCAAGAGCTGTTGATATAATTCTTTCGCTAACATGTTGTTGCCACCATGGAAGGACTTGGCCAGATCTCATTTCTCGTAGACCAGACCAAGAGTTACTGAATTACTCAGTAAATGCAGTTTTTGCTTTGAAGGCGGCCAGCGAATGTTTCCCTGCAGCTCCCACTCTGCCACTGCTAATAAAGATTTGTGGGGAGGAGAAACACAAGAGCAGTTCCCTTCTTATCTGCAAGGAGTGTTTGGGGTGAGCAATGGGCACTGCTGGGCCAAAGCTGAGTGGGATGGGAATAAATCTGTGCCAGGAGGCAGGGTTTGCTCTGAGGGGCTTATGGAGGGCTGGGGGAGGCCTAGAGTTAGGCTGAGCAGTGGATGCAGCTCCTTTGCACCAGGGCTCAGCTTAGGCTGGGAGCTGGGTTTAATTCGAGTTCTTCCTTTAACCTAGCAGCATCATTTTGACTGGTGGATACTGAGGATTAGTTGGTATTTCTGATAGAAAAAGCCCTCTACAGAGCGATAAAAGGAGAGAGAAGGGCCTGTTTCTTATAAGGGTAGGATTACTCCACCGTGCTTAATCTTTAAGCATGTTTTTAAGGGACTCACTTTGCATCTGGCTCTGCCCTGCCTGTCCTTACAGAAGGGAGGCAGCCCCTGGCTTGCACCCTTGGGTGCCTGGTGTACCAGCATTAGTGTCTCAGAGATACCCTCTGCACCCTCCCTGAATTCAGGCTCTTCTACTCTCTTTAAAAGCACCAGATTATTTTCTCTTTTGCTGCATTTCCATGAGTTTCCTCTGTCCCTTTCCTTCATTTATGCTGCTTTTCTGGGTGCTCAAGGGTTTTCTCTGAATAAGGTGTTGAATTACAGAGAGGCAAAATCCATGCTGGCCTCACGATTAGGAAGGGCAACTGACTGGTGATGAATCAGATTCATGGGATTCTTTTGGCATAAGGCTCTCAAAGAGCTTTCCAAAGCATGACCTAATCCCGTGCCAGGCAGTGGAAAGCACTGGTTTGGAGGTGTCCCCAAGCAGCTTGCTTTAAGTTCATGCAATTGCAAAAGATGCTGGGGGAGCTTGGCAAATGGAGCTCTGCAAACTACATGTGTCACCAATGTAACAAAAACTGAGAAAGAAATAGTTGGACCTACATTCCTAAAGTTATTAAGCAGCAGAAGTGAAAAAAAATCCTCTCCTATGTTTGATACATTTTTCCCTAAGTGACTATTACTTGTTTCTTTGCATCCAAAATAGGAAATCATCAAGATAATGAAATCCAAAGGAAATAAAAGAAATATAAGTCGGTAGGACAGGGTACTGAGGAAAAGTTAAATCCTTCAGCAAACCTTGTCTCTTTCCATATAATGTGAAATAGTCCATCTTTCATCATACACAGTTTTTTTTATGGTCTTTACAGTTCATTGTTTGCTCCATTGGAAAAAGGTTTAATTTTTCAGCCTGTCCCTATGTGAGATCAGATGTTCCTCAGTGTTTTCCCCTCTCTTTCCAAGGGGCTGAGTTCACTTGGCTGTTTCCTGGGATCAGTATTCAGGGGAGAGCCATTCATTTAAACGCTCTCTGTGGTTATAAATGAAGGGTTAAAAAATACTCCCTTTCTCATTAGCTTTTTATGCATTGAAGTCTAACTGATTCTCTAGGGTGTTGCCCAGGTCACCCTGGCTGTGACCGTAGGCACAACCTTGTCCCCCAAGGACATGTTGTCTCATCTCCTTGCTTTAGCATAGACCGTACCCATCGCTTGGGGTAAGTGAAGCTGAGATCTGCCAAAACATCTTGTTGTGGGGAGAAATCCTAGAAATGAAAAGGAGAATGTTGATGGTTCAAGGAGCAATTGTCCATCTATGTGTTGATCTTTGCTTCTCTTTCTCCCTACATATTTATTTGGTTAAGGTATAGCAAGCTGATTATGCCTGCCTCCCAGCCTTTTCCTCCAAGGGTTCCAAAGTTCTCTGTCTTACCAACAGACTGGGAAAGAAGGAGAGAAACCAACAAAGCCAACTGGCATTGGTAAGGATCTGCTCTTGATTCGGTGGTGTTGGGGAGGTGCCATCTCCTGCTGTCCCCCCAGTGGATCTCCAGCTCCTTTGCGAAGCTGGAATCAGGAGCAGGGTCCTCAGGCATTTTCCTCCTGTGAAAAGGGAGAGGAAAGCAGGACTGGCTCCTTCTTCCAGGGGCCCTGGCTTGAGGGATTGCTCATGGCATGAACCAGAGGCTCCTGAAGAGCCGTGTTCACCCCAGAAGCTCGCTCCCAGAGCCAGGCCACAAAATGCACATGGAAAATATGTAAGCTGGGAACTGTCTGCTGGCTCTGGCTCCGTTTATGTTCTAGGCCATTATTTTTGTTCATGTTTAATTTAATGCATAAACGCTTGATTAAAATATCAAGAGGATACGGTCCTGCCAATGAAGATCTTCTGGTCTGCTCCGAAGAACTGTGATGTGAATGTAACATAAACCTAATGAATGAGGCTGGGTAAAGCTGGAGCTGTGCAGTCACATTTTGACTTAATATACGTACAACTGGGAGCCTTTATTGCACTCGCATTGCCACTGTTGGGAGTGGTCCATAGCTCTTTGCTGTTAGCAAAGACGTAGACTCCTTGAATTCAATTCAGGGAAATCAAACTGAATAACTAAACCCAGGATTTGTCACTTCAAGGGCAGATTTTCAGGCAGTGAATGCTGCATGTGCACTTAAAAATTCCTTAATTCTGAGTGCTTTGCTGGGCAGTAAACAGAGATTTTCTGCCTGTTTTCCTGTATAAATATTTATAGCAAAGTTGGTAACTACTGGTCAAACGCGAATGCTTGTTGTTCTCAGCATTTTTGGACATAATCTGCCAAAGATTTACATGTGGTTTTAATACACAGTAACTTTCTACTGCTGGAAGGCCTTGGATTAAGATCAACTTCAGCAATTGCTTCTAGAAGAAGAGAGTTAGAGTTTGACATGCAGAAGGTTTTACGTGGTTTTCAATCAGAGGCTGTTCTGATAAAGGTGCCTGGATGGAAATAGGCAGGTTGCACACAGGGACATGGCTGTGATGAATTCGGACTGCCTTGGGACCGTTCTCTTCAGTGGGAATTCATAGTTTCAGCTTTTTTGTGCAGCATTGACCCTCCCTGGGCATTTTGAGGGATGGCAAGGTTGTCGAAGTGATGTTTTAAAACGTGTGAAGCTTCTCTTGAGGCACTTGAAGTCCAGGGAGCCTGGCAAAGCTATACAGTTACATCCTTAGCATTTGACTTCTGAGAAAGTTTTGAGAAGGGCAGGAGGTGGAACAAGCCGCATTGCTATTGCTGTCCAAAAAGAGGGTGAAAAGGGGCTATAACTCAGAGCAAAACATGGCCTTGATCTCACTGCTGTCACAGACAAAAATCCTCGTTATGATCAAAGAAACCTAATTCATCTCTATCGCAGTTGTTCTTCCTTCCCCACACCTACACTCCGGACAAGTTGCGTTTTACAACTGCAGCTTTAGGATGCTCAGTACTGTGTGTGATATCCTAGTTGTGTGGCACCTCCTTATTCCTTCTCCTAGGCTGTGACAGACATAATCCTGCCACTGGCAGAATGCAACAGGTAATAAATTATTCTGTGTATAAAAGCAGTCCTCACAGTTTCCATAGCTTTTTTGGGCTTGTTTTGATTGTCCACAACCTCTCCGCTACATTGGCACGCACACAAAATACCCGTTGCATTTTAAAAGGAGTCTCTGGGGATGAGAAATGAGCAGTGTGGAGAGGAGAATTAATACATCATGTGTGAACTGGCCCTTTGTTTGTTTTGCTATTTGTTAATGGACCGAAGAGGTACCCTTGACAACAGATGGAAAATTAGTCCCAGTATCGACCAGGGGCTCTGGTGAAGATCATGGCCCATTGCACAGGAAGGATGTGTTCACTTCCACAAGATCTTACAGTCTAATTTAAGCCAGGAAACAGAAGGAAGGTAGATGAGGAGGAGGAGTGGGGAGGGGGGTGAAGAGATATAGCCTCCAGGAAAGTCATTAAGGAACACATGCCTTCTTGACTTCATGTCTTTTGTCTTTTTAAAGTATATTTTATCTCTCTCTGTTGGGCTTTGAACCTTTCAGAGTTTATTTAAGCTATTGCAAACTTGCTGACTTAGGGAGCAAATAAGCCTTTGGGATCAAAGCAGCTGGTATTGTCAGTGGTATTGAGGGTGAAATAGCACATTAGCAGAAGGAGAGCTGAGAATAAAAATGGAAAGAAAATCCAACTTGGTATTTTGTTCCTTTTTGCTTTTGACCTTCTTCCCAGCTTGATCCTTTTAATTTGGACAGGTATTAATTATCTTCGCAAGTATCCCAACAACATAAATATTTAATGGTCCTAGATTACAGAGCTGAAATATGAGATTAGCTCCAACCTTAAAGATTTGTGTAGGATCTCTGCCTCACATTTAGATGACTGACATTGCAAGGAGAAATATCACCCATCCCTGCAGGAGGAGCATCTCAAGCTCTATTTTGAGTTTGTTTTCCTTTCTGGTCTTGTCAGAGGCTCAGAAGACATAGACACCTCTCCCACTCCCAATCTTTCCATTGCTATTTTCTGGTGACATGCTATGACAAACCAAATGATAGCTTCAGGTTATTGGAGGCCAGTGAGTTTGAATGCTGTTTCCTACCTGTAGCAAGCAGGCTCATGGCTTGGAAACCATGTATTCAGCTCAGGAAAGTATGTGCAAGTATGGTAAATATGGCTAAGGTGTGCAATATGGCAGGGTCAATGCAGGGTGGTGAAGTTACCTGCACCAGTTTTTGATCCACCAGCATCCTCAACTTGCCTTTTAAATCCATCTCTCCTCCGGGAACAAGTGCCACAAATGTCGAAGGAGCTTAAAATATTCATTACCAAAACTCATCATTCCAGCCCCAGAGTGATTTTCTCAGTTGGTTTCATTAGGGTTTGGTGAGTCACCACCCGTGTTATGGGATAAGCCACAGCAAGTCACTATTGACAGAGGTCTCAAACATGAAAGTGTAAAGGACTGTCCATGCTCCTCATCCTCCAGCCAAAAGCAAGTTTTCAAAACTTGTTCCAAAATGCTTTCACCCAAGTAACGTTTGAATCTGCAGCTCACAAGTGTGATTTCACAGCATTAATATGACACTGCCATTACCATGTGAAAGTGTGACATTCTAGTGCACATATTTATAGTGCAAATGGGACAAATTCACAGCTCGGGTAAAACTTTTTATGGCTCTCCTTTGATTTAAGCAAGCTGAGATTTTGAGTCAAACTCAGTAGTTTGGTTTTCAGCCCCTTTTTATAATTAATGATATCAAAGTACATTCTCTGCAGAGAGTCAGAGAGAAGATAAAGCAACTTTCCAGTTAGCTGAAAGATCTAAGACATTGCTGAAAAAATAGTTTCCAGGCATTTAAATGATAAGGTCTTTTTTTCCCTTCCAAAAAGGAAAGAAAAAGTATTTTTTTCACTTAAAAACTTAATCTATTTCCTCCAGAAAATGCTGGAAAAACCCCCACATAGTCAATTTTGGAAATACATTTACTGCTTTTTAGAACTACTGCCAAATGGACATGAATGTGTTATTTGCACATATTAATGTATTGTAGAGAACCTTTATAGAAGAGCCCAAGAAAAAATCCCCTACTGATAATGAGAAGTATTTACTGGCTGTTTCAGATTGCTTTGGGTTGAATTACAGATATGCTTGTGGTTTGGATTTACTCAGTATTTTAATTAATTCAGCTCACCTGAAATAGGCTTAAATTGCAGCTTCCAGCAAGTTCATTTATTGTGTCTCAACAGACAGGAATTAATTACTTTTGTAATTAAGAAAAGAAGTATGTGAGGACTAAATATGTCTTCAGGTCTACTGGATGCTTAAAAATACCTTCTTTTAAGAGATACTGGCAAAGCTCGGATCTGTCAGGGATGTGATGGAGTAGTCCCCTGCAGCCCTGGGATGCTGGCGGATGTGGTGCTGCTGCACTGCCCTGTGTAGGTTGCATCACCCGGGATGTGCCTCAGCACTCAGGAATTACAATTATTATTTTAAATAAACAGTCATTTATGTCAATATAAAGAAATCCATTGGGGGCAATTTAGCCCAGGTCCATGTTCTGCTGGATGGATTCAGTCACATCAGTGTATTTTGCAGATACCTATTAGCCTTGGTCTGTAAACGACAGCAGTAGGAGCCAGTAACCCACAAACTTCTCCTTCTCTTTTCCTGTTAGCAAAACAAACCATGAATGTTCAGAATTGAGGAGTTAAACCCTAACTATGGACTGAATAACTGTGAAAATAAATGGCGAGGGTCTTTCGATTTTGAGCCGTTGGGCTAATGAAGTCTACAATTCCACTGTTCAGCTAAGATGGCTTGAGAATGCAGGATATAACGTAATCTCCTTACTCCAGATTGAGAAATTAAAGGCAACTCTAATTGACTGCAATAAGAGCAGGGTCCAGCAATGCAATACAGCTTCCTATGAGCAAGGAGCATCCACCGGGACCACACAAAGTCCTTGTTGCAGACTCTTTCCCATCTGGGAGGGAACTAAGCTAAAGTGGCAAACGTGAGAAGCAAATGGATGTCACAAGTTTCCGTTTCTGTAAGTTAATTACGTTAAATTTATAAATAATAAAAACATCACAGGCATTTGCCATGGCTTTGGTTGCAGCTCAAAGCACCATGTCTCTGTGAGGACTGGCCATCTAGAAGCTATAAGGGGAGGAATGATGGACTAAAGGAGGGCTTGAATCTCTGCATTAGACTCAGCACCTTGCACTTTGAGCAGAAGTTTGACTTTTAATCAGTGCTACCCCAAGTGTCTTCATCCCATGAGAGAAAAAGAGCCTGCCCAGCTCCAGGGTCACTCCTGCCTATGAGCATGGTCTGTGCTTCAATAGAGGAGCTATTGGTGATTTTTACTGTGGCCATTTACCCCTTGTTTGCTCTGACTCTGCAGTACAGATGTTAGGCACAGCTGTTTACCATTTTTTCTGGTCAGTCATGTGAATTGTCCCCTGGTAGAATGCTTTTATTTTTTTTAAGCCCAAATTCTGCTGGCAAAATCTGTGATTTATCTTTATTTTTTTCTTTATTCTCACAATTAGTCACAGTGCCTAAGAACAGACGTGAAATGCTCCAGCAAAAAGACGTATATATCAGCCGTGGATTCCTCCCGATCACCTTTGCAGTGAGGAGGTACCTCAGCAGCTGTGCTAGAAGCGTGGGCTTCTCGGCTCTGTGGTCCCACTGCTGTCTGCCACATCCCAGCTTGGACCTGCACAGTCATTGTTGGCAGACCCTCAAATGAACCCCCCAAACTGGTTCCTCCCCTGCACTCATCCTGGTCCTGCAGAGAGGTCCTGATGCTCAACATCCCATGCTGGAGCAAATAAACACTATTGGAGCATGTGAAGTGGGAGTGGGAGCTTCTCCAGGCGCTTGAGACCATGTGGGAATCATCATTTTCCAGGAAATATGTTTTGAGTGTGGTCCTTCCACTAATGCGCCTCCTCTGATGGCCTGGGCTTCCGGCTCCCCACAGCCATGGGGAGAACCTGGTGCCCTGTAGACAAGACAAAGAAAGTCTTTTGTGGATTGTGTCCTAAAGCCGTTAAAACCCTGGTCATTTATGGGACACCAGAGTCCTGGCTTGGGCTCCACATGTTTCTTGGATCCCTTTGGTTTGGGTAGGTTGCGATGTTCTTCCTTCCCTTGGCTTTCCATGCCTGCTTTTGGGATGAAAACCACAGGGGCTGAATTAGGTGGGAAAGAAACCTGGAGCAGGGGGCAGAGCAAGGGCAGCTGCCTAAAGAGCATCAGGGCTCTGCCAGCAGTGATTGCTCTGGTTTTCCCAGGGGATTTCACTCCTGCACTGCTGCTGGGGGAAACACTCCTCTGGTGCGTTTCCTTGTTCTCAGTAAGACTCTACTTGTGAAGTAGCAAAGGGCTGTGAAACAGGTTTCTAAATGCTTGAAAGTGGAAAACCCGATGGATTTGAGCAGCTCCTCTGGTTCCCAGAGCATCACTCAGGGGTTTTGTTGATGTTTGAGATTCTCTACCCCTACCCTTACAGGCTCCCAGCAGGTCAGTGATAGATGAGGGATTTGGGCAACTCAGTAGGAATAATACAGCCCAAATGGCTTGTTTTGGAATATTTTGAGTTGTTAAGAAAACATCAAATATTTCCACTCTGACATTCAGGCTCTTTGGCCGCTTCATAACAGCGACTAATTGAGCTCCAAGTGATGAAGAGAACTTCAGCAGCTCAGCTAGAATACCACTGTGAGATTTAAGAGCCTTTTAAGCGCTGTCTCTCACAGGCAGGACACACTCCGTGTTTAAGCGTTTCTTCAATGTCAAGTCTCAGACTAGTGAAGCACAGCTGGCTTCTTCCATCCAGGTTTGGGAATAAAGATGTGCTTGCAGGCAATTCCTTTTTCTTCCATAATTTAGTTGCAGAAAATCAGATTTACATCAGTTTGACAGAGAGTAGAAATTTGGTTACTGGTCTACATAATATATGTACATGAAATAATCTATGTCTGAGGTTTCTGTGTAGGCTAATACAGTTTCAGGTAATCTGGTATCAGAACACTGGTATTGGTAGCCGCACCAAAAAAAGGAAGGTTTTCAAAGGCTTTTTCTTGTGTCCTCTTCTCCTGCACCCTGAAAGTGAAAATGAGCAAATAAAATCAAGCACTTCTTGTTTGCCAACTCTTCCTGAAGCCAGAACACTTCCAAACAGAAGCTGGTCCGGGCAGGGAAGATTATCTCCAGATCCCAACTGCTCAGATGGCTCACAGGGAGCCATCACGGCTTTGGGAGCTGCTTCTGCGGCTGTGCAGAGAGCAGATGACTTCAAAGCAGGGGTGGGAATTAGTTCCCATTTGGTGCCAATAAATCTCTCCTCCATGGTGTGGCTGCGTGCAAATGCGGAAGGGTTCAGTGCTGGGCCATGGCGAGGCTTTGTTGATAGGGGTGAGAGGAGGCTAAGAACAAATTCCTGGGTGCTGCTGGGGCGTGTGCTCACAATTCCTCATTTCTTACTGTTTTCACAGGTTGCACGCATGTACTCATCCTTTATAGAGCGTTAATCTCCTGTTGCCCATTTTCCAAGGGTTTGTAATTGCAATCTCTTTGTAATGCGCCTCTCTTAAGCTATGATAGCCTTGACCAGAGAAGGGATTTATAAAGAATTTCTTGATTAAAAAAACATTGTGTCAGACAGATGATAAACACGTGGTAACTGGAGGGAAGTCTGGTTGGCCAACAAGAATGAAAGTGTTCCAGGATTCCAATGAAATCCCCATTACAATGCTGGGGCTGACCAGGGCACCAGGATATGGGTAAAGATCCTTGATTTTTCTTTAAATCACAGTCATAAGTATATTACAGAATCAATGGGATTATCTTTTTTGTGAGGAGACAGGTGAGGATGGGATTTAGGAGAGTTACTTCATTTAAATGAAAGGAGGCACCCTGGCTATTATACCAGACTCCCTGTATCCGCACATGCTTCTCTTGTCTGCTTTTGCTCCCCATAGCTCTCAGCTGCGGGGCTGGAAGTAAATTTGTGCACCCTTATGCCTATATACTGTACTATTGACCCATGCATTCATAGGGATCAAACCCTTCCAGGGTTGTCTGAGATACTTATCCTATAACTTATTACTTCTTAAACCAGCCAACAGTTTCTGTTCCTGCCCAGCTCGGTTGGCTTTTACCATGCTGGTTCCCCAGTGAATGCAGAGCCAGCAGCACGTCTGTGTGTCCTTCCTCTCAACCGAATCATCCTGAGTGGTGCTCAGCCCCTCTGTGTGTCCCTCTGGCTACAGCTGAGCCTCTTTGTTCAGCCTTGGGTAATTTTCCACTTTCCAGACCTCCTCCATGCAATAAGTTAAGTCAATCTGGCTTCCCCACTCAGCCCCTTGCTGGTGTAAGGACTGGTTTAGTGCTCCTCGCTCCCGGCTCCCAGTACAGGGGATGAAGATCTTCTTTAGCATGAGAGATCTGCATGCTCACACCCGGGTCACATCATGTTTCCTAGGGTTATGCTAGAAACCCAAGCAGAAACCATAAGCTGTATGGGACTGTGTGAGAGTCCACAAACTGTCACACACGACTTTGTCTTTACTTTTTAAGAAAGGAAAGTCAGACATCCCAGATGTGCCACTTCCAAACTGCCAATATATCCTAAAGTCATCCTTTGTTATGTCCAGCACCTATGTCAAAGAAATTGTTAATAATAACAGCTCTTCAGCTATTATTCCTTAGGTTTCCGCTCAGCTTTAGTTCTAATCTCCAGTCTAAAATCTCTGCCTAGATTCCCCACTCCAACCTGGCTGGAAGTTTCAGGTGCTGCTGAAATCACCCAGTTATTTGTTCCACTGAATCAGGGCATGTTCCTGGGACTACTGTAAGGAGCAAAACAGGGAAACACTGTGGGCATACAAAGGAAGAAAAATCCTGGAAAAAATTATGACAATGAGCAAATCTTCTGGTACCCATTAAAAGGTAATAATTCTACCCAAAGGAAGAGGGATTTTCCCGTTGTGAGATGAAATAAACATTCAGAAATGATTTGTGTGTGTGTTTAGATTTAAATTTAGACTTTTATTAAGTATGTTGTTCAAAGGCCCTTTTCTTCCCAGGGTGGTTTGGTTACAATCTTCTCTTAAGAAAGAAAAATCTCTGCACAGAGCGCAGCCTCTGAAGCTTGCTTTGCTCGGCCCTCAGCGTGCAAATAACACCACACTGTGGTATTTGGCAGCAGATCTTTCACTCTTTTAATTACTGCTGTGGTCCTGGTAGATGCACAGCATCTCAGAGCTGAGTTTTGAGTGTTTCTGTGCTGCAAATAAATATGGATAGATTTAGATGAATAGATTGAGGGTAAATTTAGATTAGATATAAGGCAGTTCTTCCCTGTGAGGGTGCTGAAGCACTGCACAGGGTGCCCAGAGAAGCTGTGGCTGCCCCATCCCTGGCAGTGTTCAAGGCTGGGTTGGATGGGGCTTGGAGCAACCTGCTCTAGTGGAAGGTGTCCCTGCCTGTGGCAAGAGGTTGGAACTGGATGAGCTTTAAGGTTGATTTAGGTCTTTTAGGACCTCATGTTTTAGACAAAGCTGTCTCTGTGGCAGCACTTAGGTTGGATACAGCTTTTTGAAATAGCCACAGCATTTCTTGCTCAACTATGTTTAAGGAGTTATTGCAAAGTAGTAATTTTTGAGAGGCAAGCTATCACCTAGACAAGCCTTTTATGTTGCTGGCTTCTTGATTAAAAAGGTACTTTTGTGCATCTTGAAATACTTCCCTGAACAGAGGGGAATTTGCAGTAAAGCCATGTGCATGCCATGCTTGGAGGTAGCGAGGCTGCAGTCCATGCAATTAAAAAGATGGTGCCATTTGTTGAAGTGTTTCCTTTTGCTGAGCACAATAAAGACTCTGTGCTGTTGTTAGAGTCTCAAAAGTAACCATTAATATTATCCTGTCCCCACTCCAACAGTAAAAATCAACTCGGGTCTGTGTCATTAACTCAATAATTATGTCACCTGAGTAATTGCTGGGATCTCAGAGTTTTTCCCTATTCTACACAAATCTCTGACTTTTAATATTCAGGTACATTAGACTGTAATTTCCTATTGATTTTGAAGCTGGGGAGATGAAGAGATGTAATTTTAAGAAGTGTTACAAGTTATTTAATTGAATTAATTGCCTCCTTTCAGATACAGTAGTCGCATAATAGCCTGAATTTGACAGTGACACAAAGACGTTATCTGTATTTTTGAACTCTGGTTGCCTACATGGTGTGTCCTCATCCTTCCCCTCTCAGAAGTATCTGGTGGGTGTTTTGATGGAGAGGTCAGCTCTGATTTAGGCTGTGAGGATTAAACATTTAGTCTCTGCAGAGGAATTGAGTGGTAAAATGAAAGCCAGACACCGAATCAGCTCCTCTTCATTTACTGTCTTGGAAGGAATAACATCTTTCCACAAGATCTGTGTAGCCAGCTGTGTTCTACCTCCAGTCATGCTGGTTTTACTGGCAGACCTGATTTACTGGGTAACTTGGTGCCCAGAGGAAAGTGCTCTCCTGACCTGGGAGGATGCTGCTCAGCAGCCTTGGGCATGTCTTCAGGAAAGGGGTCAAATTTCCTGTCAAAGGCTCTTGCTAGCAGAGCTCACGCCTGTGCAGCTCTTCCACTTCTCTCTCCATCTGTCCACGAAGGAGTTCTTAAGGCATTTGTTAATGTCAAATGTCCTGAATGTCAGGATTACTGTAATGTGCTCAGAAGCCTGATGGGGTAACACTTGTCCTGCCCCTAATTGGCTCATTTCGTTGTTTGACTGAAAAATCACAGAGCACTTTCTGCCTTCTGCAAAGAGGTTCAAGTGTTTTTCCGCAAAAGAAATCACATACAAGGGTTTTTCTTATATCTATTAAAGACTAAGTTACTCTAATAAAAGCAATACAAACTATTTGTTGTTGGAAACATCTTAGTGCTGCATAACCCACTTTGAGCATTTTTCATCTGTATGTTTCAAAGTGCTTTGAAAAATAAGACAGATTATCACTATCCCTATTTTATATGTAAGGGAAGATCATGAAGTGAATTGTTCTTAGGACACTGAGAGCACAGGGAATGGATCCTAAACACCAAGCTCTCTTCCAGAATTTTATTGCCAGTGTTCCGGTCTGTCCAGTATTAAACTGTACCACGGTGGCCTCTGTCACTGAGCGACACAGTGTGAGCCTTTATATCTTTGCTTAACTCCATTAATAATGCAGTTTCTCTCTTTATTTCCTCCATCAATTCCTTGTGCTGACAGGGGAGGGTCTGAGTTACCTTTGCTTATAAAGGCCTCTGGCATGTGGGCACGCACAGAGTTCACTTGCATGAAATTCCCCTGGGAATTCCAGCTGGGGGTGCTGGCAGTGCAATCACGGTCCCAGTCCTCTGCAGAAAACCATTCCGTGTCATCTGAACTGCAGCATAACCTCATAAACGAAACCTGGCCCCACTGATGAGGATCCAGATGGATAAATTCAAGTTGGGGGCCCAGTTTTGACCCATGTCTGATTTAAATGCAAAGTATCCTAAACCATTAAAAGCCATTCCTGAGTGTGTTTAAGCTTACCCATGTGAGCACTCTCATTGAAGTCAATTATGAACAGTAGCATTTCTTTCTTCTTTATTCACTGCTGATTTCTGGTACAGGGTGTAAATGACTCTTTTATTGCCTTTGACATCGAAGTCCCTTAGCCAGCCTCTAAAGAGGCATCATACTAATATTGATAAATGCTGCTTGCCTAGGGAGGAGGGCTTTTAACTTCATAATCCTATTAAAAATGATAGATATGTCACATACTTGTGCCTACTGGACAGAAGATGTTATTCTGCTCTAAGGTTTCCAGTTTAATTCTTTTTGTGAGCAATTGGGCAGAACCACTTATGGAAGACAAGCAGATGCTCTTCAGCTGTACTTTTCCATAAATGATTTTGTTCTCTTTTTGTGTTCCCCTACCAGGCATATCAAGTTCAAAAGAAAACGTTGCCTCTCGCTAATGAGAAGATTAATCGCATTCACACATGCAGCGGACTTTGCCAATCCTGTTGAAAGTTTGATGACCTTTAAGAGACAAAGTTTTAGTGCGCCCAAGATAAATAATTCATCCTTCACAGATCTGCCCTCTGTATCCATCTGGTTAATGCTGAGGCATGCTGATTAAAGCGACTGAGTGCAATTATCTTCATACTTCATGGAGATAATAATATCTATTTTCCTATTGTACTTCAAAGCATAATTGCTCTTTTAAAGATATCAAAAACCCAATAGATGCAGGGTCCATTTTTGCTCTGACTTATTCCCAGCTCTCCATAGCACTCTTCAGAGCCTCACTAAAAGCTCTGAGTTTCTCTTTTACATATGAGTTCCTTTTCCAGCGCTGAAAGCTGAAATGTGTAACTAATCCTCTTGGAAAATCTCTGAAACCGTCATCTTCAAAGACCACCAGAAAGTTCATCTCTGCTCACACGCACAGGCAGAAAAATGTCATCTCGGCAAGTGGCAGGATGTGATTTGCTTTGATTACAGCAATTATTGATTCTGCCGGGCTCCTTCCATCTAGGAAGGCTGCAGGCAGCCAATTGCCAAGAAAACTCATTGCCCCCTTCCTCTCCCCCTTGCAATGCCCATTTTGCTGATTTCTCACCCACCTGTTGCCCTTTTGGGTTTCAGCCCAGCTTTTCCAAATAATGATGCGTGCAAATAACATCAGCTGGGAGTGCTGCCAAAGGCACTACTCATGGGGTGGAACGTGCAGGGGTGGATGTTGGTCCCTGTCCCAAAGAGCATGATGCAGACATCGAGACTCCCTTCCAGCTATCAGCTTCAGGGGGCATGTTGGAGGTCTCCTGCAGTGACCACATGCAGCTAAATAAGCTGATTATGAAATAGCCAAGCAGATGGTCTCTTCTGTTGCTACCTGTGAATACAAGTACAGTCCTCCTATTTCCCTGGGAGGAAGGAAACATCTCAGTGGACATCATGCAGTTCTTAGTTTCTTTAGAGCACTCTACAAGAAATGCTGAATGAATATTGCAGCCATTTAAATGCATCTTTCCTGGCCCCACATGAAATTAGACTGAACTGGCACCAAGTCACCTTGTTACTGGAGAGAACAAATATTCCCTCTGGCAAAAATCCTACTTCAGGCTTGACAAAAAACATTTGGCTTTTTTTGATTTCATGTAGAAATTGAAATTGGTCTTAAATGCTCTTTGGATTTAATGTTGCTTGTTAGAGATGAAACAATGAAAATGAAAGAGGAAATAATAAGGGATTGCTGGGTTTTTTAAAGGTGATTTACAGACGAAAGGAAATCCTAGAGATTAGGAAGTTGTTTAAATACCAGTGACAGTCCCATATGGAAACAATCCAAAATCGGAGATCAGGGGAAAAAAAAGAAAGATACGAATTGCAGAGAACAAAGCCATGAAGGAAGGGAAGGTAAACTCAAAAGGGAAAAAGGCAAAGCAAAGCAAAAAAGCCTCTTAAACCCAGAAACAAGACACCTGCTTTTCTGGCACTTACCAGCAGCAAGGAAGACTCCACCTGCCAAACCCCATTTTTAACATCAGTAAATCACCGTTTGGGTAAAATAACAGGATGTTGGAAAGGAAACAATTCTCACTAATTAGCATATCAGATGCCAGCTCTCCCACACTCTGTGCTCACAAGAGCTCCGGGTTCACTTCAACGCGGTGGGAATAACCCTTCTTCCCATCTGAATGGTGCACATGGCTTTGCCAGGAGGTTGTGAGGTGGGGTTGGCTCCCATGGGGAGGGAGTGGGATGTGGCTGCCCATGAACCAGTGCGGCTCTCTAGGACCCACAGTCCCAGCCAAAGAAACTGGTTCTGAGCACTGCATCCTGACAGGATAGCAAAAGCTGGATGAGAGAAAGCATCTTGAGATGCTGAAGCCAGTCCCTTCTTGGCAATGAAAGGGGAATTTTAAATATTGGAGGAGGATTAATCGAATCTGTTGTAAAAAAGGAAGAGCAGCTTGGCTGTATGAAGATTGTGCCTATTAGCATGTCATGTTCATACTCCAAAATACTCAACAGCTCATCCCAGAGTGCACATGAAACACAAAACCAACAGCATATGAATGGAATTATGGGATGGGGGAATACGTTGTAATATAAATCACCTAAATTGAAAGCTGGATTTTGAGCCTCTGGACCATCTTAAAGTCTGTGACGTATGTGGAGAGTCAGTCTCATGGCTTTTGTTAAATTTAATGGGTGTGTTATAGCTGAAATAGACCTCAGAGCAGCCTTCCAGTATCTGAAGGGGGGATATAGGGATGCTGGGGAGGGACTCTTCATTAGGGACTGTAGCGATAGGACAAGGGGTAACGGGTTCAAACTTAAACAGGGGAAGTTTAAACTGGATATAAGGAAGAAGTTCTTTACTGGAAGGGTGGTGAGGCACTGGAATGGGTTTCCCAGGAAAGTTGTGAATGCTCCATCCCTGGCGGTGTTCAAGGCCAGGTTGGACAGAGCCTTGGGGGGCATGGTTTAGTGGGAGGTGTCCCTGCCCCTGGCAGGGGGGTTGGAACTGGATTATCTTAAGGTCCTTTCCAACCTTAACTATTGTATGATTCTATGATTCTACGAAATCTCTTACATTGCCTTGGAAATGTACCTCATGGTGTCAAGGTTGTTCTTTGGGAAACTATTGATGGGCAATGATTTTGTTTTTAACTTTATAAAAATACTATCATTAATGCTTTTTTGCCTGCGATGTTTGCTTGGCATAATGTGGACTAACTGTGAGTATATTGATGTGGAGAAAGAGGCAGTGGCAGTCTTAAGATTTCAGAAGGGAGGGTAGAAGACCACTTAGTTTTGCAATATTTGAGTATCTGAATATATATACATAAAACCTCCCCCATATATAGTTATGGTAAAGACCATATGAACATTACAACCCAGTCAATACGCATTAAATAGTGTTTCTTTAACAGATGGGAAACCATAAACAGTCTGCTATGATATATAAACAAATTAAGGAGAATTTCCAGCTCTGACATTTTAATAGGGTATGATAAATAGTTTGGCATAATGACAATATCTCTGTCAAGATAGGGAGCCTTGGGATGTAATTGCTCTTTGAAATAGTTATTTAGTAGCTTTCCTGTCTGCGGCCATATTATATGTTTTATGGAGGACAGTGGAAGGTCTTGTTAGGGAAGTTTATCTGACTTGGCTGTCGGAGCTTTATCCTGTCACTGAGATCATTACCATGATACCTTTCATGTGATTCAACTCTGTTCCTCTATCTTTCATGCAAAACCGATGTCTGACTCATATTCCACAAATAACATTGGTACAACAAGCTTAGTTATGTGTTGAAGGAAAGACCTATTAGCCTCTTTTATTATGGGTAGGTTGGTTTCTGGAATAACAATCTAACAAAGTAAAGTGTAACTACCAGGAAAAAAAAAGTCAGTTGTAATTCCCTACTATTCACCTTTAATTTATTAAAACCAGCATCAAGAATAAAGCCTTGAAAATGAGGCTTCACATATGTACATGATTACTCCTCTGCCTGTTTGCACTCTGCAACTGAAATAGGCAGTGATTCATCAGGAATGAAGTTTGAATTAATTAGAGGATCCCTGGTCTGCGATGGACACCCTGTTTTCTGTAGGCATTCAAAGGGTTTGGAAAGATAATTGATATTTGTCCATCCAATGGTGTAGCAGACCCATAACCAGTTTTTTCCACTTTCTCCAGAAATGAACACTGTGTTGTGACACAGCAGGGTGTTGTAATATGGAGAAGCCCCAGGAATGTGGATTGGATGTTTTTCATAATGCAGTTTCCATCCTGCCATCCTTTGGTTATTAATTGCAATTCTCAGTGTAAACAGAGATAAATCTGGACTTGGCTTGACACGGCTTGGTTGCTTACATCTTGTATCTCTGGAATTAAAGAAACCCCAAGCAAGCTCAATGGGGCTGCAGGAGCAGAGGGTGACGTTTGGTGTCCTAGCAGAAAGCCTGTATATGTGTCTATAGGGATGCTCAGTGCCACTGTTAAGCACAGGAAGGTCAGTGGCCTTGAGCATGATCAGAGCTCAGAGCCTACTCATATTCTAGCTCCATTAGGTAGCATCAATTAGATACAGCCCTTTCTGGGGAAAGGAAAGCAGAACACGAGAAACAGTTTTGCAGCTCAGCCTTTAGGTACCGTTCTCCTGCACACCAGTAATAATCCTTGAAGCTGCTGCCTTAGTTATAATCTAGCAATTAGGAGAAAATACTGGTATTTAATTAAACTTGTCAATCAACCAGAAATGAGTTTTCCTTATCAAGAGGAGCTGGATTTGATTTTGCCACTTGGAAGCAGAGGTTAAAGACTCTTGTAGAATGAAACTTTAATTGAGAAAGGAGATTTGGATTAACATGTGAGGCGGAGAATGAAAGGTCCTCAGAAATCATCTAAGTATGATTCACAGGAGGAGAGGAACCTAAATATGGGAACAGATCTTTCCCCCCCTTTTTTTTTAACTAAAAGAAAATCTATATGGTGCTAAAGCTCCCAGGTAGAAGAGGCACAGGAGGGATTTTTATGAGCCTAGGATGGCTCTGTTCAATTCATTCTCCTGCTCTTGATATTTAAGCATTTCAGATATTCGAAGTGTGGTCAGAAAGAGCCTACACTGTGGAGCTTAGCAAATCCTAAGGATTTGGATGCTTGACTCTCATAAATTTAGATAGCAGAGGAACTGCTAGCTCTTTTGATAGCTCTTTTGGAAGCTTTGAAATAATCCACTTTTTGTTACTTTCTGGCTGTGCTGATGACACGGTTGGATGGACACCTCCAGCTTCTGCCTAACCCCATGGAGTCTTTGTCCTGCTCGAGCATATCCATGCCCGGGACTGTCCCCTGATAAATCCCAATGTACTAAATTCAATGCTCAGCCCTGTTTTGTTTTTTTTCTTTTCCAGACTTCTTCTGAAGCAACATTGATTTTTATGGCATCAGCTCCCGATCCCTGGATGTATTCTTCATCCCGACTCAAGTATGGCTCCAAAGGTGGGTGTCTTGGGGATCTGTAGTAAAATTATCTTCCTTTTCATCTTGTTTAGATACTGGACAAAAGCAAATCTCTTTTCCTAAACGTGGCTCATCGCCACGTCATCAACACATCACCAGGGCTCAGGCATGCAGCACAGAAAACCTGAAGTGTGGAAATCTTATAGATAACCAGGAAGATTGTGGCCATGGAGGTCAGATCATGGCAGTTTTCTCCTGACATCTATTGACTTTGGATCAAGCCCTCAGAAAGTAAGTTTGGGATGTGAGGAATTTCATGATTTCTCCAATGAAAAAGTTCCCAAAATGTGAACTCCTTGTAAGAACAGTTGTTTGGGTGGACTCCGTTTTATGGGAATCTGCTGGGAAGAATAAGTCAATTTTAATCCTGAATGAAGTTTGAGAAAGGTTTGTTTTATGCAGCTATAACTTCTTGGCATTCAAAAAATACCATTGAAGCATTTTTGATCTCTCCCCTTAACAATAAGAAAGCCTTTCCTGTTTGTTTGGTTAATATGTTTAAGTTGCCAAAGTCAAGTTAAATAACTCTCCACCCTAAACCCTACCTGTAGCTGCTTGAGTACTTTGGTATTTCATTACCTGTCTGTATACGTACTGGTGAGCAGAGAGAAAAGGAGGATGAAATGGTTTTACTTGAGTACATGGCTTGTGACAGCTGTAATCCAGCTAAATGCAGGCACCCAGGTTCATCACTGCCTTCAGCCTTGGAAGAGAAGGGTTTTATTTGGGAAGGGAGGGTGCTATGAATGAGGTATTTGGATAAATGATGGATGGCACTGAAAATTGTTTTACACTGAGGAGTGAAGGAAATTGGTTTCCCTTAAAGCATGGCCAATGCCAGAGTGAGTTCGTGCTCTGGAAAATTTGGTGGATTAGGCACTGATGCTCTAATGCTACACAGGAAAAGTTGAAGTAGTACAAAGTGTGATCCCCAGAGGCACTCAGGTGGATACGGAAATGGGATACTGGACACTTGGGATACTCCACCTCTGATGCTTCTCCAGTCAGCCACCTCCTTCCAATACCATTTGTTTCAGGGGAAATAGGAAAACACTGAAAATATACTCAGGGCAATCAGAATTCATGAGCCTATGCTTTACTCTGTGCATTAACTCTGAACAGCAGGAGCTGCCAGGAGGGAAAAGATAAAATAAATGGTATTAGAATAAAGAAGGTACAATCTAGAAATGATATTTATTTAAAACTTTGATTTTGCTAAATAATTTCCTGTGCACTTTAGGATATTCTGTGTCTGATGTGCTTTGTGGCAATTTGATTTTTGGTTTCATGGCAACTTAAGCATCTTGTCCTGTGTCCCCACATGCGTCCAACCTGATGCACAGAAATAGGATTGCACTGGGCTGGCTTTCAGTCCCAGTGTTTGATAGTGTGTCAGAAACAAGGCTGAACATAGGGAGATGTCCCTGTCCGTGGCAGGGATGTTAGAACTGGATGATCTTAAAGTTCCCTTCCAACTCAGACCACTCTGTGATTCCATGTTGGCTGTAGGGACAGCAGTGCATCCTTACTGTGTAGACTGGAAAACAGATCGGCTGTCACTCCAAAGTTCTTAAAACTGAGGGATGTTGAAATCTGTCTTTCTGAATACTTGGGTATTTCTACAGCCTGCCCAGAAATATAGTTTTCCATGGAGCAAACTGGCAAACATCACAAGGCAAAATGTTTCTTAAGAACACCCTGAATGGCCAACGTCAATAGAAAAGTATTTCAGAGGCTGCCAGAGACATTTTGGGACAGAAATAAAGAAGAAGAAAAACTAACAACCTCCAAGTAAATAATTTCCTATCCACTTACAGTTCCTCAGTGCTTCCCTCTGAAAAATTGTGGGAATCAAACCCAACAGATATAATTAACCCTATATTAGCAATATAGAAGGCTGCCAGAGCACGTGGTAGTAGGTGCGTTACCCAGCACACTGAATAGCTTGAAGCTGGGCTGGAAGCTTCCTTCTAGGTTGAGGACTTGCTTTTAAGCCTTCTTCTTGCAGCATTCTTGTGCTCAGTCATTGCTTTCTCCATTGAGTGAATTACTTACCCCAAAAGCATGTTTTCTCCTCATCTGTCTGCCTGGACATGTTTCTGGATATTTGTACCATATCTCCTGCAATCAGTATAAAATTTTCCCATCAAAAAGCTACATGAAATATTCATCTTTATACCTGAGGAAGCTGTTTGTCATTTGTTATGATCTAACCTGGAAGAAGGAATTTTTCCCTGCAGAAATTGCACTTTAAAGTCAGTTAAAATATTCTGATGGTGTTTGTGGAGGCCTTAGCCCAGGGCTGCCCTCAGCACTCACAGCAGGAGAAACAACAGCTCCTTAATTCCATCCAGACAAAAGAGCTCTGGTTTGAGGAGCAGAGGCTTGCTTTTTTCACTCATTTTGGTTGTGATGCTCACAAGTCACCTTTCTGCTGGGAGTTTTCATTATGCACCGCGATACAAGAGGGCCCTGGGGTTGGTTTTATGGAGGTTGAGGCACTCTGGCTCACCAGCTGACAAAGTGGGGATGTGGAAGCTCTCCCCAGCTAGAGAAAACAGCAGCTTCTCTCTGTCCTCAGCAGGAGAAACAACTGTCAACGCGCCCTTTGTAGCCACTCATGTTCAGCTCCTGTTCCTCTTGATAGATGTTGCTTCTTCGTGTGCAGTGTCTGGCAGTTAATCCCTCAGCCCAGCCCTGCCAGACATTAGTCTGCAGGCACATATAGACTTTCCTTCTCGAGTCACATGTTCTTTTTCTTTGATAATTGTTTTAGATGCATCTGTGTTTGCTTTAGGACCCAGACCAGAGCTATGTACTGCTCAGCAGACACGGGGGCTTATCCTGAGGTCTTCCATGTGTTGTTTTTGTTAGCATCCTGGTTGTATCCTGGAGAAAAACATATCCAATGTTGGGAATACCATGTGGCCACCAGGGTCATACATTTGTGTTATACAACCCAGCAGCGGGGTTCCCTTTTTCTGGGAATTCTTTGTTCTGGAAAAGTAGCGTCAAGGCAGTGAGATTGATTTATGTCACCAGTAGAAACCAAACACTCATCGCAACATTTCACAAACAGAGAATGGCTCCAAGGGCCTTGATATGGAGGTGTGACTAATGCTGCTGTCCTGAGCCCCACAGCTCCCTTCCTTTGCCACCAGCCACATGGAGTGAAGTCTGGATGCACTGTCCTGCACTGCATGGGTTAGTTACCTGATTGGGTTGGTTATCCTACCTGTGAGTCTCCCTTTGGAGCTCACTGGTGCATAAAGTGACCCAAGATGTTTTTAGGAAGCAAAAGAACAAAACAAAGCAACAGATGTGGAGATTTAAATGAAATAATAATCGCCTTCCTCCTGTCTGCAGCCTGAGACAGTAAACCAGGGGGGCATACGGTAACCTTGTTCCTGCAGTCTGGTCTCTCTGGTCCTTAGATGTGTGGCATTGACCACATTTGATCACAAGCTCACAGGGTAGTTAAACCTTCAGTATAGCTCACTGTAGCCTTTCTTACAGTTTTATATTAATCCATTTGTCTTACTGCCAGGATGAGATATGTTTTCCCCATCCTGATTTTCCTTATTCTGGCTGTTCAGACTTCTGCTGGTTTTATTCCCCTGCTAGTCCCTATTTTCTTTACCTATATGATAGGACTCATGCAAGACTTTTGATGTTTTCACCTCGTACCATCTATCCCAATCCACATGTCTGGGAAAAATACTTAGCAAGTCCAATGTTTCAGGATACATATTGCAGCAAATGGCTCTGCACCACGAGGAAAGATCATATCAAAGTTCACATCCTGGTCCAGAAGGCTCCTTCCCAACTTGCTGCTTGTGAATTAACACACCATGTATAGACACTGAGCCCTACCTAAGTCGACCAAGATGTGGTGTCTGTATCAAGCATCTCTGATGTTTACTTTATTGAATATAGTCACACATGTGTTCACTTTATTGAATATAGTCACATCTTAACTTATAATATTAGGGATCAAAATGTTCTAGGTGATCACAGAGCAGAAAGAAGAAGCTATTTACTCATGTGTTTCCGTTCCATCTGTCTGTTGTGCAGCCAGGTCTGACATCCATGTTCCCCAGAGCCTCACCTCTGCAGATGGAAGGGGCAGGACAGGGCTGTCTGCAACCAGAACTGGGCAGATCAAAGCCCCTGCACATCTGCCAGGCCTCAGCACATCCCTCCTATACCAGACACTGGGGCTGCCTATGCTCTGCTGCGATAGAAGGCGGCTGTGCACCCATCCACTGCATTGTAAGCATCAGGAAGATATTCCTGACATGAAAAACATAAGGATTAAGTAGCAGGTGTTCACTGGGGAAGTATTATACAAGCAAAACTCCAGAACACAAAGCAGCACCTTTCCTCTGTCAGCACTTACATCTGACCTTATTCTTTGGGATTGGAGTCACACAAAGTTTTCTACTTGAAACACAGTGGTAAAAGGACAGCACCAAACCAGTAAAATTTATTTGCTATCTTTGTGCTGACACAGAGGTCAAGGAAGTGTCATAACATGACCTAATTCTCTGGATGGCTTCCGTGACTGTAATAGCTATCCTATAATGCCAGACTTGGATGTGAGCTATTAACGATGCTGAGGTAGGAAATCCAGGGATCATGAGTTAAGTGACTCTATTAAACGTTTTATTCGAGGTTCAGATGTCACCCGGAAGAACACAAAGCCTTGAAATGAGTTCCACAGCATCTGATGACACCAGTTTGCACATCGTTGGTACTGCTGGAGCCACACTGGTTTGCAGCAATGGGTAACCTGGCACTTAGAGATGTGGCTTCAGGAGAGAGCAATAGCTGTTGCAAGAGATGTATATTCAGCATTTTTGGCCACAACAGTGTGAAAAGAACAGATTTCTTCTCCCATGCCAGGCTGGAAAGAACTAAGTGGCTTTTGCAAAAGGAGCCTGCAGAGAGGAATCCAGCTCAAGAGAAAATGGAGAGAGGGAAATCAGGGCCCAGTAAAGGCAAATGGATAGTAAGAGGAAGGTGTCCTTGAGCAGTGTTCACAACTAATGGGAGTGGCGATATCGCACAGTGGTATGCCAGGGGCTTTTCTTCTTTTCTGAAGCAGCAAAAAGAGAGTTTTAGCGTTCTCTGACACTAATTGAAAATGCGTTAGTGGCTGAAAGCAACATTAGTGCTCGGTCTTGAGAAATTTCCTTTGCTACAAACATAACTGTAATAAAACCTGAAACATTGAACTAAAATGTTACAACATTTAAAATCATAAAGGCCTCCTTGTTTCCACTTTTCTTCTGTAATAAATTAAAAGCACAGCAAATTTCACCCAAAGACACAAACATTAAGAAATCATTTGGCAAATGACTTTTTTCAAGCCTGGCATCTCTAGCCTGGGGAGAGCTTTGGAAAGGTCAGAGGAATTTGTCCCACAAATGGCCTCTCTTCAAGCCTGAGGGGGTAAATCTGTGGATCTGGAGCACCATGATGCTGGCTTAATGAGGACAAGATGCCAGCTTGTAGGAAGGTTGCCTACTTGCCAGGTGAACTGTAGCACCTTCTTCCCTTTATCACATGCATGGATATCTTTGCTCAAGGAGGCAACTGACCATGCGTTTAAGTCTCGTTTCAAAGGAGTGTTTGTCTTTTCCTAGAGATGCTTTCCTGAGTGGTGGCCGGAAGCCATGACATAAGTTGTTGCACTGACTTGGGTAGGGGCACGAGCACACCATAAGCACCAGGAAGCCAAATACTGCCAGCAAGTCTGGACCCTCAGGCTCTATGCTTTGAGGATGGACAGACTGTGCCCAGCAGGTCAGAAGAAGGCAGCAGGTCTTGCAGGCTGCCTTCTCAGTGTACAACCCACTGATCACAGCATCAGCCTTGGCAAATTCCCCTTCAGCGGGAGAAACTGGGGTCTGCAGAACAGACAAGAACCAGGATGTTCTAAACCTCACATTCTCTATGCTGCATGTAGATTATGGAGCTCTTCAGGTGCTTGAGTTTGTAAAACCTCATTGACTCTGTATGTACAATACTTTCCTCTGAGAAGCAGAAGGTCTCTCCTCAGTGTCAGAGGAATCTGTGCAGCTCCTGTATCTTTGTGCTTCTAAATGGATTCTCTCTCACAATAAATATACAATATACACATTTTTACCTTTACTTCTTACAGGTGCCAAGCTAAGGACCCAAGAGTGCTGTGTTTCATACAAGGCCAAGTGTTGCAGTGTAAGAAATCATCATATGTCCAGCCTGAAGGCGTTGCTCATTGCCTCCTTCTTGTTGCTGGCTCTTTGTTATTGTTGCCAGATGTTAAAATGCTGCTGTGTTTCTACCCTCTTCAGAATTGTTATCCCCCAGAGTCCTAAAGGCATGTGGAGTTCCCTCTGTTAAGTGAATTTTTACTGGGCAAAGCATTAAGAAAACGTATTATGTGTCCAGCCACCAGAAGGAGTATTATATGCCCATAAGGAAAAAGAAAGGACATTTCAAAGGAACATTTACCAAACTTTGTATCATCTATAAACCCACACATTCTTCACGGGATGAGGGTGGAACTGTAAACCCCCTGTGAGTGGCAAGTGTGGCCTTCCCATGGCATGCAAACATGGGCCCAAGTTTCCTAAAAGCCATTTGTTCTGCCATTCATGACTTAACATGAGCTAGAAAACATGTTTTCATCCCTGTCAACTGTGCCTTGCTCTACCACATGCCTTGGGAAGACAACCCCCATGAGGCTGTGATTGGGAGCCAGGAGGATGGCGCCAGGGATGCCAGAGGTGGTCACCAAGGAAAGCAGCAGGTAGAAAACCTTTCTGTGGCCACCTGCATGTCACACTGGATGTAACATACTGAAACCTCCTCCCCAGCAGGCAAAGTGCAGGGGGATCCAGGCCGGTTCAGATGTGATGTGGACTCTGAACCCTGATTGCTTAGGAGGACCTCCATTGTTGCCTAAACAAAACCAAGTAAAACCAGTGAGTTTTCCTCTGGGCAGAACACCCTCGTCCCTACTGCAGGCACAAGGGAAGTGCTATAGGCCCATGAGACATTGTGGAAAACAGGTAGCACCTTTCTGGTCCAAAGATGCCTTTGGTTTTCTGGCTGAGCAAAATGGAATCAAGTGTCTGTGCAACCAAAGAGTGAAATGATGTTTCAGTGAGTTTTATATCCATTTACACTAAAGAAAGGATTTAAGTTCAAGCACAATCACCTTCTGGCTCTCCTAACAGCGCTGGTTTCCATTCAGGGAGAGCAAATACATCTTTGCTCACCTAAGAAGGATCATGGCTCCGACTTTTCTTGGGTGACTTTGCTGCAAATTAGCCAGAAGGGGAAAGCTAAAGTTTGAGATGGAAATAACTCTCATCAAGAGCAAGTGCTCGAGGATCTCAGAAATGTGATTTTATCAAGTTTCTGTTTAGTGCAGGATAAAAGTCCATTTAAGAGCATTAGTGATGCGTTCGCTCAGAAGAGACATTTGCAGGACTTCACTTTCCCAATCTTCTCACAGGCTGCTCAACTCACTTTGAAAGGGTGAAGGAATGAACAGTTGGAAGGGCTTTGAAAGGATGCAAGTGGAGGCAACACACAGAGAACCTGCCAAAGGCTGCATTTCAGCTCCTTCTGCACCATGCGCAGCAGCTGATGCTCAGAGCAGGAAGGGAACAGCAGTTGTGGGAAGGAGGGACTGTGAAAAGTCCCAGTGATGAGCAGATACCCACTTGACAGTTTGATTTGTTCATTTTGAAAACGAAGTGAATGTCTTCCTCAGCCCATGTCCCCCTGTGGTGGCAGAAGCCTTGTTTATAAACCAGGGATGCAGCGCCCCACTAACAGGAGTGTGGAGATTGCAAGAAAGTAGAGCAGAAGCACATGTCCCTGAGCCCACCGTGATGGGAGCATTGGGGCTATGGGGTGATCCATGGCAGGTTCTGTCTGTCCCCAGCTGTTTATTTCTAATAGCTAACATTATCTGAACCGAAATGTCATCCCAGCTGCATTCCCAGAGCTCAATTCATTCTGGTCCTGTAACAATTCCTTTATGCTTATAGCCTCTAGTTTGAATTAGCTAAATTAGATTTCACTCTATCTTCAGTGACTGTCACTGACGATGCTTTTGACTTTCAGTTGCAAAATGTGTGCAGGTTTGAGAGGCAGCAGAGTAAGTGGGTATTTGAGGGACGAATTAGAGTCTTAACAGACGAAAAAATACGCTCGGAGGATGGGACTTATAAATGATTTAGACATGCAGCCATAATTATTACATGCATTTGATTTCTGTATACATATATAGGGATTTTGGGGAGGCTGGTTGCTATGGTAACTTCTTTACTGCATAGTCCGTATGTTGCTTTTGAAATCCTTTTTCCTTAATGGAACATTACACCTATGGCCACGGATGGCATTTGTGAATCTCCCAAAAAAGCTATAATTTTCTTTTTCTTCCTAAATATCATCAGCTGTGCAATGGAAGCCTTTGAAGTTTGATTCTCCCCCTTTTGTCAGTTCACCAAGCAAGAGACGCGACCTGCATCCAAACCTTCCCTCCTCTGCTTCCACATCTTTGCCTTGCCTTGCTCGATGCTTGCTTTATAGTAAATGCACTGACTTTTTCATGGAATGAGGTCAGAAAAAGGTGTGTTAAGAAATAGGTGTCTCCCTGGGTGTCAACTGAAAGTGTAGGGGAGAGCTAGTAGGAGAGAAGAGCTTGGATGCCCATCCCAAGGTGAATTCAGGTATCCAGATGTGAATGCATTTGGATTTTTTCGGATTTATTGTCCCCAAATTAAACCTAAATGTTTGGTTGTGGATTTTTTTGCTTGCCCTAGGAAAAAAAACCCACCACATTGTGCAGACTGCAAATGGTCTGTCATGAATACACACAGTCAGCACTGCAATGTAGCACTGAAGGGCTGTTGGTTTCAATAGTGCTTTCACCAGGAGGTCTCATACCTCTCCTTTGGGACCAGGGCTTGCCAGCTCTGCTCCTATCCCACGGCACAGTGGAGGAACTATGGTGAGTTCCTGACTGTGAACCACTCCTGCACCACCTTCAACCCCTGTTTTGCCAAAGCAAGTTACTCAGGTTCTGGCTCAGCTGTGTGCATGCAGTGATGCATTGGCTCCTTGGAGCAGGCAGGTTGGCTGCAAGCTCTGCACCATGGTGGTTACATCATTGCCATTGATTTAGGGCAGCCAGTTTTACCACACTCAGCCTGAATAAGGCTGGAAATGAAGTGGCATTTCTGAAAGCAGAGCGAAAACTGGTTCTAAAAATTACCATAGAGCAGAATTATTGTCTTCCATGTAGCTCAGCGTGTCACTTATGTTCTGGACCCAATGGGAAGCTGGAAAGCAGAACATGCTCAGCTCCAGGTGCGTGCACAGCTGGAACACCACAGTGCTTTTGGCTCCTGCACCATCCTCTGCTCTCAGGGGTGTACAGGGCAGCAAATCCTGAGCCATCCATAGGCATGGTGGTGCTTTCCGATGTGTTTTTTGTTGACTATGAATCTTTAAACAGTTCTTTTAAGGTAATAGCATTTCTCTATTCATCTGCTGGAGCTGGGAGAAAAAAACAAACCCAACTACCTGCGCTGTTGCAATCACTTGCTTGGTCTGTTTTCGAGGTTTAAGACAAGGGATTAAGGAATCCACAATGGAAAACTCCAGCACTGGGGCTGACGGAGCAGTTCCCTGAGCCTGGAGCCAGACTGGCCTGTCTGGGGTGTCCGCACTCATTCTTTGCCTCACCGTTTCATTGCTGCCATTGGCCAGGAACACATGCGCACCTTAAAATACGGATCTAATGAGGCTGGATTAGGGGATGATTTAACTTTGGGTATCTGAAGTTTACCAAAAGCCCTGAGACACTTAGATGTGTTTTTAACCTTATCTTTCCCAACAATTCTTAGTAATAGTTGTTGCTTGGAAGCAGCCGCCTTTATATACCTAAAGAGGCTGTGAATATTAGCTTTTCAGAAACCCTTCTCAGTGCCTGACACAGCTGCACTTCTGGTTTACATTGGGAAGGTTTGACACCTTAGCAATATAAAGTTATGGGTTTTATCCCTAAAACTTCCCAAATGCAGTTTCCATGATTAACACAATGGTGACAGCTCTAGTTTGTTTATATTGCTTCACCTGGGGCACATAAACTTAAAGGACTGAAAATACCTCCTGTGCAATAAAAGCATTTTATATAATTGCTACCTCTTGCTGTAAGGGACAGCTGGCCTTTGAAAGTTGGGAACTCATTTACGTCAGTGAAGTAAAATGTAAGCCTGGGGTTTAAATGAGTGTAATTTATGTTGCTGAAGCTCAAAACACAAATATGGCTGTCCAAAGGGCAAATACCTTTCCAAACACACTAATGCTCATAATTCAACTTGGAGAGTTTGTACGTCTACGGTTCCCTGATGGGAGGTTACCAAAGGCTGTCCAGCATTGCTGTTTTCTTCTGATGCTTATTCTCTTATGTTAAAATCTCTATGGACAGCTGCCTAATTCAGCCGCTTTAACTTGTTTGCAATCTGCTGTACCACGTCTCTGTGCAGTCATCAGGGATGGTGACCCACAGGGGAATGGGTTTAGACTTAAACAGGGGAAGTTCAGGTTAGATAAAAAGAAAGTTCTTTACTGCGAGGGTGGTGAGGCACTGGAATGGGTTGCCTAAAGAGGTGGTAAATGCTCCATCGCTGGCAGTGTTCAAGGCCAGGCTGGACAGAGCCTTGGGTGACATGGTCTAGCGTGAGGTGTCCCTGCCCATGGCAGTGGGTTGGAACTGGATGATCTTAAGGTCCTTTCCAACCCAAACCATTCTATGATTCTATGCATCCTGAAGCTGACACCATTGTCACTGGGGGCTCCCACAGGTCCAGCCCACCAGATAGATGTGGCAGTGGCTGGGTCATTGAAACATCTCTCATCACAGAGAATAGCTGATGTCTAGTGGCTGGACAAAAATCAGCATCCTGTGAGCAGAACAGCTAGAAATCACCCTGCAGTTCTTGTGCTGAACATTTTCCTGTCGCTGTCTCTAAGCATTTGTCTGAGCAGCATTTATATACTTTGGGTTTAGGGCTCGCTTCCAAACAGATGTTCTTATTTAGCTTTTTAATTTTTCCTTCTTTTTTTTTTTCATTTATAACACTGAAAATCTCTCTGGAATGGGCTGACACCAAAACTGTTTGTTCTACTCTTTGGATGAAAGCACTCAGCCATGGTCCATGTTTTTATGATTTGTGAATTCACCAACACTTACTATGGCATGGCAAAACAACAGTGACAAAAAGAGATTCAACCACAGCTCCCTTGGAGCGAATTCCAGGCTTGGAGCTCTGCTGCAAGCTTGCACAGCGGAGCCTGCATTGATTTAGAAGGTGTATTTCCAAATCTCACTTGTGGCGTGATCATGCTGTACTTTGGCTCCCTCCAAAACTCATCATTTGCTTTCAATATATATACTCAGATGCGTCTGTGACTTAAAAATAATTTCTTTTTCATAATTGTCAAGAGTTTGGTTGCGCTGCTTGTTGTAGCTCAGATGACAAGAGCAAATGGCAGATTGGATAGCGTATGTGTGAATACATATAACCAGGTTTTAGTGCAAGAAGCCTACAGAAGGTGAATTCAAATTTCATCTGAGCATTGTGTGGATGAACTCGACTCCTTCCCTTAAAGCATCTTCCAGGCAAACCTGAGCAGAACATCAGGCAGAGTGTTACTGGAGTTCTACTTAACGTGTTGGCCTGGGAATGCCATGGCTTATTGGAGACCCTGTGTTAGCTGCTGTTGGACAAAACTTCCCTTCTCCATAGAGGTTTTCCCCTCACATAGGCACACGGACATGGAGGGAGTGAGGCAGGAGGCGATCCTGGCTGTGCCATGAGCTCGCAGCAGTTTTCAGGCTAACCCTTGCTTATGGATTGTTTTTCCTTCCAAATCATAGTGGAAGTATTGAGGAGGGAATTCGGGAAAACCACAGAAGTAGCCTGAGAAAATGTGTTTGGAGTCCTGCTCCCGAGTGAGGAGAGGATCCTGAACACAAGCCCAGTCCTTCCTTCCCAGCACAAGTGCAGCACCCGGGCCCCCGGGATGTGCTGTCATGTCGCGGGAATGCGCTTCCTGGACACGCTGCATCCACCTCCCTCTTGCCCATCCTGCAGGGACAGCCTCCCTCGCTGCTCTGGCCAAGGCTGCTCCATGGGGAGGCACAGCCTCATGGTGGGGACCAGGGGAGCACAGAAGGACCAGCACCAAAGGGCAAGACCTCCTTTTCACTGTTTTTTGGAGGAGCACAGCTGCCTGCAGCTGCAGTGAATAGTGAGTGTGGATCAGCCACCCGTGTTAAAACCCCACAGTGTGAACTATCTCAGCCTGCACCAAGGGCAGTGGTGGACCTGCTTCCAGCTGCACCATTGAAGCTTGCCAGAGGCAAATGAGCTGAAGCTTGAGTGAATGCAAAGCTAGAGAGCTGCTGCACCCAAGAATTGTCCCTTGAGAGGAAACAGGCACAGATGCCAGATGAGGAATAAATGCCCTAAAATACATTGAATGGTGAACTGGCCCACCAAGTATGAACCATCGGTGTTGTGTGTGCATGGAGGCGGTGGTGGGGCTGGCAACCCAAAGAGCATTTTCCTTTCTTACTCCCTTCCAGGGCTGAATGCCATGGGATGCAGTGGAAGTTTTATGTGTTTCTAAGAGGACACAATAATGAGGAGGTTTGCTGTCAAGCAGGGGCTTGTCCCTTCCTGGGGACTAACTGATGGAGGTGACTGATGTGTCCAGGGACTGCTCTCAGGGTCCAGAGCATTCTTTCCCTGTGTCACTGGTACATTTTCCTCTTTACCTGCTCAGAAACAGCTGCAGATGCTGGGAATTTAAAGCCTAAACCTTAAGATCTATTGTAGCTGAAATGTCTATAAACACCTTGAGTCTCTTTAGAGATCTCTGTGCTTGCCAAACTCTGCAGCTTATTCATACATCTCATTATATGTGGTGCTTTCCTCCTTCCTGCAGCCCGTGATTATGTGAGAACTGCAGGAAAAGTAAGTTTAAAGACTTCAGGACATCCTCAATGTTTAAACTGAAAAAGGAGAGGAAGAAACTCTAATTAAGAGGTTTTTAAGATAACCTCAAGACTTGGAGCCTGTCTGCAGCTTTTTTCCAGCATTGGCACTTATCAATACTTAAATAGGATGAGAATCTTTTAATCTTATTTTTTAGGCTAGTAACCCAAGACAACAGATTGCTCAGCGGAAATCTGCTGGATATTAATGACCAGAACCTGTGGTTTGTGGCTGAAATGAATCTGGTTAGAAAACAGAAAGAATCAATAACTGAACTGAAATAGGTGGCTTATAGGAGTTAAATTCTCTTTTGGAGTAGAAACACATACTGTGCGGCTGCCTGGGATGTGACTGTCCATTAAGATGGATCTGGTATTAAACAGGCGATATCTTCTATGTGTGTGTGTGTATGTTAAGGGGATGACAAGATGCTTGCTCCAAGGATATACAAGAGGCAATATTTTCTTGGATTTTGCCTGGAACAGAAATTGCATTTTTATTTCCTTTTCAGGGCTGGGTCTCACTCACAGTATGCTTTGGGGGCTGCAGAGCTGCATAGCATCACCTATCACAGGTATGTTCTCCTAACCAGTAGGTACTATGGTTGTATCAGGGTGTATCTATGTATGGTTTGTCATCAGAATTTTAAGCAAATATCTCCAATCATCTCCACTTATGGCAGGTTGGGTTGCACTGTGGAGTGGTGCTGCAGCACAGGAACTGGGTGACTTTGGGAGGATGCAAGACCAGATAACGTGCTCCAGCTCACCTAAACACATGGGTCACAAATGATCACTCAGTACCCAGACCAATCCCTGCTGAAAATATCTAGTACTAACGCCCACTTCTTAGACCTGCCTGCTGAAGCTAATGTAGATGTAGATGCTAACTGTACTCTGCCCAGAAACATTCTCCTGCAGCAACAATCAGCCGTCAGCTCTTGGGGATCCACTTTACCTTTCTATAGCAACGTTATTCCTGTCAATACCAAACAAGAAGAGACATGTATCATTTCAGGGACTTTCCACCATTTATCTTCCCATCCCCTCTTTCCTCCCCACAGGTGTATGCTTGATACACTCGCTTTTCTTCAGGGAAAGAATCCACTTTCGTGGTGGATGGGAATGCTGACCCACTTGCTTCTGCTGCAAGCATCAATCAAACCCAGCCTCTGTGTCCCCTGGAGCCTTAATTTTCCTCTTGACAGCAGAGACAAATGACTCCCCCCAGGCTGTTTGCTCATGTCTACTCAGGGTTTCCGTGATGTTTCTGGAAGATGACCTGTTTTTGAAGCACACAGTGAGTTTTCTTTCCACTGCCACCTACCAGTGTGAAGGCAGAGAGAGATTTGTCTTAAGCAAAAGTTATGGTGCCATTCCCCACCATATCCTCCCTCTCTGCTTCCTGCTTTAGGCTTCTTTTGCTTCCTAGATGTGGTTTCTAGTTTCCCCTGTTTTCCTACACACTGGGAACATTTGCTGTGAAGCCAGGACGTAGTAATCACCAACTTCACCCGTGGCTGGACAGTTTACCTCCCTCACGTTAATGCTTTTAGGGTTTGCATGTATTTTAAGATTATTATTTTTTGTTTCCTTACTTATAAGATATTTCTGGAAACAACAGCACACTTGTACCTGCCTCAAAGGCAATTTCTTTCCCAGTAATGTCACCTAGAAGCAGAGTAAACCAGTGGCCACTCACTTGCCAGACCTTTGCCTGCTTGCAGGTAGTTTATTCTCTGCAAAGCAGTGCCTTTAAATCAGTTCTTCTCCCCAGCCACATCAATGAACCTGAACTCCATGTGCTCCAGCTCGCTGCAGACCTGGGAAGGCAGGGAAACGACACAGTGAAACAGGATCTGGTTTGTTATTGAAGTCTGCATGATGAGGCATGCGGAGAAATAAGGATGAAGAAACTTAAATTCCTCAGTGTTCTAATTTTGGAGAGCTTGTCTTTGCAATGTGGCTTTTTAATTTCATCCTTGGCAAAGTGTCCTTCCCTTTGTTTCCCTCCTCCCAGAAAACACTAAGCCACCCTGCAGTATCATATGCAGAGTTAGCCTGGCTTGGCACCGGGAAATACCCAACACCCTTATTTGTAAAGAATGCTGCCAGCCCTGGCTATGGTTAAATCCCCATAAATATAAAGCACTCTGGCCAGATTCATCCGGGTGTTGAAAGAGAGAAGAATGTGGTTGCCACTTTCCAGTTGCCCTTGGCACAAGGGTTTTCCAGTCATCCCAAAGATGGGAAGCGGTGCTGGATCACCTGCATGCTGTGCTCAGCAGCTGGCATATTCCTCCAAGCACCAGCATTTCCAAACACAGCAGAACAGCCCTGAGGTTACACAAAGCCTTTTTGATCCCACCTCAATGACTTCAGGGCTAAAAATGCTGCCATAGGACCTTCTACACTGGAACAAGCTCCTCGTTCACATGAAAACCATGCAAGCCAGACGCACCACTATACAACAGCATCCCTTGGCTATTGAATGCAGTAATCACATTCTGGACAGCTATGAGTTACTGTGCAAAGAGAAAAGGGCTCTCTTAAATCCACTGCTTTGTCCTTTTACCATTTGTGTATGGGGCTGCTTAATATATATTGACTAATTTAAACAACCCACATGCCATAACATGCCCCCAGACATTTAGTTGAGCATCCCCAGATTTGTTTTGCATGTTTATCCTTATGTTCATTAGGAAAATGAAAGTTCTTTGACTTCACCTGGTGCCTCTCAGCATTATTTTATAGAAATTCCCATTTCCTGATCTGAAAGAAGCCCTGATGATAATGAGAGGATTGAAGCTTTTCAAACAACCAAAAGAAAGGCAATTTGAGTCAATTCTGCATTTTGCTCTTAATCAAAACTAGTTGTGTGCATTTGCATCAACAATGAGCTCAACACACAATGCTCCATATGGGCTTGGCTGCTGGCATTCAGTGAAAGGCAGGAGCCACTGAAAAAGATCCCTTGTTTTCAGAGATTTAGGGATGACCTTGCAAAAGTGTCATTTGTCACTGCCTTGTCCAGAATCACTGGAAAAATCCCTGGAAACATGCTATGGAATCGCAGAGCCCAATTCTCACATCGCCAAAGCAGCGTGCAGCACTTACCTACAAGGAATCAATGGGAAATATCAAACTGGAAGCTTTCAGTGGAGCCCCGAACTATTTTATTCATGGTGCTTTATCTGGATATTGGTCTTCTATTTCAGCTGTTACTCATTTTTCTGGCCCACTATTTCAACTCAGTTTATACCGAGCCTACTATAAATATGAATACAAACAAGCTACGGTCCATTAACCTGGACACCTATTTGCTATTCTAAAGTGTCTAAACCACTTGGAAACAGCCCACAGACTTTTACTGCTCCCCAGTTCGGACCTGATCTCACAGAACCCCCTTCTTACTAATTCCAGTCAAGCTACACCCAGGAGGGGGTGTCCATGTACGTGCAGTTTTAGGACCAGGTCCCCATTTCTGAGCACATTAATAGCACCCAGAAGGGCCATGGTGCTCAGGCTTTGCAGGTCTGTTCTTCAGAGCATGAACAATTAGGAGAAACGGAGATGGTGACTTGCACAGGCATCCCTGGACGTGCTGTCTTGAGTGGCTGGACAAGTTCTGCTCGGGAAGGATTTATTTCCACTCATTTTGGTCTTGTGGCTGTGAGAGGCTTGCAAAACCTTTCACCTTCTTTCCCTGGAGTCGTATATATTTTATGAGAAATTTAAGAATTACCTCTTATTAAAATGGGGATAGTGTAATTACCAATAAAAAGCAGATGTTATGGCATGACTAAAGCTTGAAAATGTGTATGTAGCAAGCACAACATACCAGCACATCCAGGCTTTTCAGTAAGATAATAAAAGTTGTCTTTGTTGAAGCTAACTGGCCAAGTCGCAGGGAAATCATGATGGAAAACACTGAAAGGCTCCATGAAAAGGCAGCTTTGCTCCCACTGATCTCAGCAGCAAGATGTAATTCCAGAAGGTTGAAATGGAAGCTCCCCATCACCTTGCTCACATCAGGAGGTGTCTGAATAGGTGTCCTGCTGAAGGACCCGGACTTGCCGTGCTGAGAGCATCTTTCCCCCATAAGCCATAATGAGCCGTAATTAGTGAACTCCCTGACACCGCCGGCACCTCTTGGGGGTCCTCAACCCACCTGCAGTACTCAAGATCATTCCCTTGGATCAGTCCCAAGTATTTTGGCAAGGATCCGGAGTGATCCGCGTAGGCTGACTTTGGAAACAGGAATGCAAACATCATGTAAATGGAGTTGTTCAGCAAATCTGCTCAAGCAGTCCTGGGGTTCACAAACTTCTTCTGGGCTCGGAAATTCTTTTCCCTTCCTTCCTGGAAAATTACATTTATTGCCTTCTTTTTTTGCCATAAATGTAACTATAAAGACATGCTTAGTTTGTAAAAGAGCATTCGTAGAATGGTTTGGGTTGGAAGGGACCTTAAAGCTCATCCAGTTCCAATCCCCTGTCACGGGCAGGGACACCTTCCACTAGAGCAACTTGCTCCAAGCCCTGTCCAACCTGGCCTTGAACACTGCCAGGGATGAGGCAGCCACAGCTTCTCTGGGCACCCTGTGCCAGCGCCTCAGCACCTTCACAGTAAGGAATTTCTCCCTTATATCTAACCTAATTCTCCGCTGTTTGAACATTTCAAACCCATTTCATTTTATGAACTCATAACCTATTTTTGAACCCAAAAGTTTGAGCCCATTATCCCTTGTCTCTATATGACATAAATGTAACATTTCAATTTAAAGAAAAAGAAAGCATCCAAATCCTCAACCTATTCTTGGCCCTGCAGGAATGTCAGCTCACTGGAGAAACCTCCTGCCATGTGCTGGGCTTTGCTGCAGGCTGGAGGAGTTTCTTACGCTGGTTTGTACCAGTATTAGCTCTGTCATTCTGTGAAATGAAACTAAGACATATGCATAAGCAGCCTTGACAGCAATTAGTTCTGGCAGGATCTTTGTGGTGATGAATTTCAATGAAGCTGAGGTTTTGGGTGCCTGAACACTTCATTAGCTGCTGGTATATCATATTGATGCAGTTGAGAAATCACATTATAATAAACCACTTTTTACAGCAGGCAGCAACCAGGATTATAAATAGGATGAATAATAATATAGTCCATTCAAAATCATTCCCGTGCTTCAGAGCCCTGGAATTTCACTAAATAGATCAAATGCTATGTGGGAATGAATCTTATTCTGAATTTCTCTATTACCCGGGTATTTATGAGCATGTTTAATGTATTGTCAGAGGAGCTGCTCCTCTCTATTACACTTGCCAGTTAAACCCTGAAATAGATACATGGTGATGCAGTAATAAGAAAATCATCTGTCATTTAGCAAACAATATTTTAAGCCTGAAAGGAGGGAAATAGATGATAACTATTCCAATGTGAAATCCCAGGATCTATTTGCTTCTACACATTTACAGGATATATTCTTTTTTTTATTTAAGTATGGAAATATTTGGAAAATGCCTAAAAAAGCACAGCAGAGGCATTCCTGAGATTTCCTCTATGCTTATAAACCAGAGGGAGATGCATTATTATGCCATGGTGGAATGATATTTTTACTTATCACTGTCTTTGCAGAGATTAGTATGAAAATAGATAAAAATGAATTCATTTGATGCTATTTCTGTTGAAATTTATTCTTTTGGATGTGTCACTTTGGCTGCTGATTGCTTGGTTGGGAGTCCATCAAACAGCACCTCCTGTTCCAGTGGAGGAAGGCGAAGGTTGGTTGGTTAGGGCTTATCTCAGTAGTTCGGTACCTTACTGGCAGGGATAAAGGGAACTGATGCTTCTTTAGAAGGAATCCAGGCCACTTGTGAGCATCCCAATAAACCCAGGGTGCCCATAGGACTGTACTGGGGAGGAGGAAGGGGATGGCTCTGCCAGCAGCAAGTTGGAGGGTGGGTGGGGTGTCCCCCCTTTGTGATGCTGCCCTGGAACCCCATGACCAAGGCAACCAGGCAGGCACAGAACGATGCTCCCCCCACAGGCTTTTCCTTCCTGGGTGTTTCTTGGGCACTTGGTAACTATGAAAGCATCCTTTTCTCACTATGTAAACCAGACGGGTTGTAGTTATGTTACCCAAGGTGCAGATTCAGGCCTGTTTGAATGAGATATTGGTTTGACATCCTTAAAATGCAAAATCACAGAGAGAGAGGTCTTTGATTAGAAAGAAGGCAGAAGAAAGTCAGTGGGGATGGGGAATTAACAGCACCAGAGTAGCAAACAGCCCAGAGGCAGACAATTTTTTTAGTAACAAAATATTTGTGTGCATCTATAACAGCAACATCACTTAATTTTTTTTTCAATGAAACAGTGTCTTATACTAGTGGTGATCTGATAAATTAGTTTCTCAAATAATGACACAGATAAAACTGAGTTGAATTGAAACATCAAGTCCAAACCATTTTTAAAAGACTTGAATTACATGTGCCAGTTTTGGTTGTGTGGAAAGCTCAAAAAGAAAATACCTCAAGAAGAAGAGGATTCTACAGATTTATTTCTTTTCAGGCTCTACCCAAGTGTTAATGTTCTTCCATTTCCAGAATGCTCGCAAACACTGCTGATGTACCATGAACCTCAGGAGGCCATAAATCACCCGAAATAGCCCAAGCCTGTGAGAGTCCCATTTCTTTGCTCTGGAATCTGCCAAGGCAGCTCATGAAATCAGACGTAAGTTTAACCTCAAATCAGGTACAAACAGTATCTCTGTGGGCCATGGTTTTATGCAGTGCCAGACAGCAGTCTGTCAAAAATCAGGTAGCAGGACCTGGAGACTGGGGTTTGATTTCTGAAGCCTGGTTATTGCTGTTATTCATCAACACAGGGAAAACATGAAATCTTACGTTTTCCATGTGTGAACTACTAAAGACTGCTTGAGAGTATAGGAACTAACTTGGTAGTTAAATTAAATTGAAAACTTTACATGAGAAACAATTGGAAGATTCAGAAAGAAAGAGCTGAAAGACAATGTGAAATCCTTACAATCCTCCATCTTCTTATTGGCCTCATCATCTCTTAGCAGTGGCAGATGTGCCATGCCCGGAGTGGACAACAGAACAGATTAACATTGGTGATTGATTTTGCTATTGGCTCTTGTCCATTAATAGCATAATTTAAACATATTTGATCAATTACTAATTTCTTTCAGGAGCTTCTTGGAGATCTGGAGACGGGGAATGAAACTGCTTCCCAACCATCCAGCCCGGGAGTCTGGGAGCATGTCCCTGCTAACCAGGGACAGTCCTGAAGACCTGCATACCAAACTCCTCCTTTGCAATGACCAGTCATTCCCAGATTGCCCAGTGTTTGCTCTTTCGTACCTGCCCTACTACAGAACATCTCGCCTCTTAACCAGCCCATCTTTCCTTCCTGAATCGCACATCAGCACAGAACCAGAGGAAAGCTTTGATGAAGGCAAGGTTGACATCAAGCAGGATGAGAAAGTCAGTTATTCAGCTGTCTCCACAGGATATTTTCCATATTACAGAACGTATGAAGAGCTTCTTGGCCAGCCACTCACACATGGATTAAATGCAGAGGAAAAAGGGCCTGATAACCATGGGAAAGATGAAAGCAAAGGAGATGCTGAGTCAGTAAGTCCAAGGGCAGTTGCTAAATTGCTCCCTGAGATTGCACAGTCAGGGAGTGGGAGCACTGACCCCACCAGCCTCCGTACCTCCTGCTTGCCCTGGGGCTTTGCTGTAGCTGAATCAGACATAGAGATGGGCTATGTGTTTCTATTTCACGTTCTTTTAGTGGAGGTCACGCACAAAGAAATGCAGAATTTGTGCAAGCAGTGACTTTGCATGAGCACATTCTTTCAGGGCAGGAACAGACATAACTGAGGGGCAAAAGCTCCAGATAAAATAAGCCAAAGGCAGGAGTGAGAGCCCTTGCAGCTGCCTTTAGATATGTGTGCTGGGATGTTCCTCCTGTCTGAGGGAGGCACCTTGGTTCCTTCTATCATGGGAGCTTGTTTCAAAGTCTAGGTTGTTAAATTTGGTTAAATACCTGCAAATTGGGTAAGTATTTAATGTTTCTGAAAGGGGTAGGAAGGGGGGAAGAGAGGTGGGAACATCTCACACCACACTGTTCCCCAAAATTAGGCCGTTAAGAACAAAACAATGAATTGTGCTCTGAGAACATAACGCAGGAGCAGAGCTACCTGCAAGGAAGAGATACCTGAGGCAAGGCCGCTGTCACTTGAAACAGCCCTGTGGGCCCTGGAGTCCTGCTCTGTTGGTTATGTACGACCTGTCCCATTGCTGCGGGTGACTGCTGTTTCCCCAAAGGCAGTGTGGCTTCCAGTGTGTCCTCACTGTTTTTTCATGCACTTGAGACCTTAGTTCTTGGTCCTGTACATGTGTTTTTCAGACTATCCCACTGAGTTTGGAGCTGGACAAGAGGGCATGTTCTCCTATGAGCGATGAAGAGCCACCAGCCCAGATGCTCCTAAGAGACTAGCACCACTGCACACTGCCTGTCCACCAGCTACTTCCCCAGCAGGTTGCCAGGTTTGAACCAGCTCTTCCCCTGCAGTGGGTACTTCCCTTACTACCGAACAGAGGGAGAGCTCTGCACTGACCCAGTTCTAGAGGGCTGGTTCTTCACCAGGATGGAAGCGTTTAAGAACAAAGAGGGAGGACAAGGGGGAGAAATAGGTATTTGGAGTCTCAGTTCCAGTTGCTTGGTGTGCTGAGAACAAAGCAGGGGGGGTTGTCTTTGTCAGTGAAAGACTGAGTCAACACAGCCATGAACAAGTTCTTGAAACCTACAACGGCATGAAAATCTGCATGAATCTGGAGCAAAAATACTTCTCAACAAGTGGTAATCCAGACTGTGTAATGACAGCAGAAAGCAGCAAAGGAAATGACTATTTGGGGAATCTGGATAAACTTGCTATAGAAAACATCCCAAAGGAGGAGGGTGAGGAAGAGAACTGTGTTTTTCTGTGGCTAATCCCAAAGGCTAGATGCTCACTTGAGGGATGTGCAGCTATGGGGAATGGCCAATGGGAAAGGACAAAAAAGAGAGAGAATTATTTAAATCTAAGCTGCTTGGAGGAATTAAGCAGAGACATAATTTCCAGTAGGGATTGAGAAATACATTTCCTCTCCCCTCCACTACAATCCTTCCATTGTATTAATGGCATCTGTTAGAGCTGGTTACTGCATGCAGAGTCATACACAGGAGGAAGAAGCCATTTTCATTTAAATTCTTCGTCAGTAAAATTTTGTGGACACATTTCCATTATGTCTGTCTTCATTTCACTCGCACCGTCAGTAATGAAAATATTCTTGATTACTTTAATATGTGCAACTATGAGCTTCTATGAAACTTCAGTGTTGATTCCCGAAAACTGGGCAACAGCATCCAGGAACTACTTGGCTTTGGTGAATCTTGACCCATTTATACCAGATGAGGATCTGACCAATATAAAACGGTCAGCTTGGTGTTTCCTTTGCAACTGTGAAATCTTGCAACACATTCTTACCTGCCAACTCTGCCACCTCTTTGAGACACTACACAAGTTGATGAAAGACGACTCTTTCCCATTCCTGCTCTGTGCGTAGATGCTTTCTGTTCAGCGTGATGTGTTTATTCCTACCATTTAGTTAATCTTTGAGTGCTTCTCTAATAATTACACACAGCTTAAATGTACCAGTGTTACCTATTTTCTCTTAGCAATTGTAGAAGCAAAATATACTGTATTTATCTATTTCACATAGATTTGGGTTGGAAAGGACCTCAGCTCATCCAGTTCCAAACCCCTGCCATGGGCAGGGACACCTTCCACGAGAGCAGGTTGCTCCAAGCCCCATCCAACCTGGCTTTGAACACTGCCAGGTATGAGGCAGCCACAGCTTCTCCAGGCATGCCTTCTGCGTCCCTGCGTCCCCAAGGGCACCTCAGTATCATTCTGCCACCTTCCCACTGAAAACCAAGATGAATCAGACTCTGAATGAACCAAGTCAGGCTGCATGAAATAGCTTCTGGTTTTAAGCACAAAGAAGGACTACATCTTGGATATGTTGAAAGAAAGCCATGCAAAACAGAGTGAGATTATCCAAACTCAAGGGATCAGGCAGAGGGGTAAAGGAATTTTGTCTGAAAAGCAGGTGTGATTTGTTCTGAGAATATTAAATTCAGCATTTCCATAAATTTGGCCTATTAAAATAGTTCAAACTATGTAGTACCACATCCACAAATCTGCCTGACTTCCACTAGATAGAAATTAACTGCTTCCTATTGCCTGTACTTGATAATTTATAGGAACAGTGAACATGAAGGATTTGAGAGATGAGAATATTAGAAGCTTTACCCTTACAGATCAGAAAGCCTAATTTTAATAAAAAGCTGGAAAATATCATATCATTCATGGCCATCTGGAAATCAGAGCTGAACAAAACTCATGATTTTAACATATTTTCCACACAGCCTTGCTCAGAGGTAAAAAGGAAAGGATGGAGGGCAGTGTTGGAAGCTCCTGTGTTCCTCTCGAAGGCTTATGCTCCTTTATTACTTTTCCACATAGTTAACATGCTGTACACAGGCAGCAAACGGATCAGCTTGCTACCTTAGAGAGGACATCATGTGCCTTTACCCCAAGAGAGGTCCTACTCATCTGTAAATAAACAGTGCAGTTTAGCTTTGTGTGCTGATAATGGACTTCCTTTCATCTCTCTGTTTGAAAAATTCATAGTTATTGCTCTAAACATTTAGTCTTTCCATACTAGTGGTCCTCTGGAGTTTGAAAAACAATCCACAATTACTTTGATGCATGCTGTGGAGTCTTCATTGATCCCATTTAAGCTTTTAATCTCATGAATTCACAAACCTAATTCATAAACCTAACCAAACAAACCACAGCAAACTATGCCCTTTAATAACAAAAGTGGTGATGACCATCACTGTCTTTGGGGATTTCTTATAACTCAGGTTCCTCTTTCTCAAGAGCTGATGTTAGATTTCATTTGGAAAGTGGGGAAAGGACTTAGTCACAGCATTTGTTAATCTATTACCCCTAGGGAAAAAACTACTTCAAAGGTAGTAAAATGACTCACACAGACAATGCAGGGCATGGAATTTGTCTCTGATGTCAGGTATGAGAGGCCTTCTTAAGTAAAACACTTCAGGCTTTAAGATCTAGACTCAAAGCTTCCTAAAATCAATGAGAAAACTCCCATAGCCTCAGCAAGAGGGGGCTTGGGCCTCCATATATTCCCCTTTGATGGAGAGCAGCAGGCTGCAATGTTCCCTTCATAAACTTGAACCCCATCAGATGCTGGTTTAGGGAGAAAATTAGCTCACCAGCGTTTAACTGTGTTGGTGTGCATCCTTCCCCAAGGACCTGTGATCAGCTAAGCTCTCCTTCCTCTCCCAAATCCTGATTACATCGACGTGTATGACTTAATAACTTTACTTTGAACTCTGTTAGAAACGAAGCTTTTGGCACACAGTACTTATCAGAGAGGAGCAGAAGCCAGCATTAAACAAAGCAGCTTAAGCAGGTCCCTTCCCAACAACGTGATAGGAGGAATAGCAGTGATTCATTTCTATGAAACAAGCTTGGCTTCCATTCACGGCCGTATTTACAGTGGGTGATTAGAGAATGCCTTGAATATACCTGCAACAAATACCAGCACACACATCACCTGTGAGCCTGCTGACAGGGACCATTCAGCTCATCTGCTGAGAAACTCTAATCCAGTCTTCGTTTTGCCAATGCAATTTAGGAACCACATCAGACATCACGGAAGGTGTTTTGCAGGAGAGGGAGAGGTTGAAGGTAGTGCCTAAGGGCTGTGCTGAATGCTGATCAACAGCAAGAATAAATGGAAACACAAAAGAATGAAGAAGTGAGATACAAGTTCCAGTGATCCACACAGAAGCTGGTGCATCAGGAGGGGAAGCAGCTATGCTCCCCATCACACTGGGACCCTCGAACAGATTTGATGAGTCTATCCTGATACACAGATATATAACTATATACATGTATATCTATCTTAATTCACACCAGAACTGAATGAGGGTAGATTTAGATTGGATATTAGGCAGAAGCTCTTCCCTGTGAGGGTGCTGAGGGGCTGGCACAGGGTGCCCAGAGAAGCTGTGGCTGCCCCATCCCTGGCAGTGTTCAAGGCCAGGCTGGACACGGGGACTTGGAGCAAGCTGCTCTCGTGGAAGGTGTCCCTGCCCATGGCAGGGATTGGAACTGGATGAGCTTTAAGGTCCCTTCCAACACAAACCAGTCTGGGATTCTATGAACTGTGTGTGGAACCCAAGTGAAGTGTTTGCCCGCAGCAGCTGTTTCCCAAAACACAAAAAGCTGGTCTGGGATGAAGGCACAGGCTGGACCTGTCCATAATTCTTTCTCAGTTAATGATACAGGTGGGAATGGGTGATGAAAAAGCAAATAGCCCACTGCCCTACCTAATCCCCTATAAATCTATCTGTCCATATCCCAGCGCTACCAGCTCTCATTAACTCTATCCAGGCTCCCAGGCTGCTGGGGGCACTTTTGCCTTTCCCAGGAATGCGGGCTGATGGGATTTGCAGGTGTGGGTAATGCAAGCACATGATCCAAGTTATGTAGTCTATATTTTGACTTCTGCAGCAACCATTAGAGTCTCAGATGTGGAAAAGTGCACGTGGCATGTATTTTAGTTAGCAGTCTTTTATCAAGGCTGGTGTCCTTGGGCTAGTTTCTGCTACTGGTGAATATAAATGGAGAAATGAATTCTCCAGGACAGCCTTACAACAGGATCACCTGAGCTGGGGGACTTCTCCAAGTTAATGTTTGGAATATGAATACACTGTGCAGGGGAATGACTGTGTTTCTGCTTTCCTGAGCACCTCCCTCCTGTGCATGGTGTTCTTAAGCATCAGTTACTGCGTGGAGCACTGCAAACTGTGTGGAGATTGCCTGTGGTCTGGGATGAAGCTGAGATCCCCTACTCATGTTGCAATTGCACCAAGGAGTCAGCACACTTTGTAATGGTTGGTACTGAGAAAACTACCAACACCAGCAGCTAGACTGGGAATTCTTGTTGGATTAAGGTCTGAAGGTGACCGGTAACGCATGCAAGGCAAAGGGAACGTGGTGGAGAGTGAGGAGTTAATCTTGCCTGGCTGAACAGAGAGGACTGTGAAAATAGACACCAACCTGGCTGGGGAGCAGGATCAGCTCGGAGGAGCCAGCGGCCTCTCTTTCCCACTCCAAAGCTCTGCAATGACTGAGACATCAAAAACCCCAGTACAATATAAATGTGAACAATAGGGGTCTGACAGCTGCAGAGAGTTTGAACAACGTGTCGGATGGGAAAGTTTGTGAAACCTTCTATATCCCACCGGAGCAGGGGAGCTGCAGCTCTTCCTGGTTTCTCTATTTTCCCTAGACAGTGCAGTGATCGTCAGTGTGAGTCCTGCCTGCAGAAGGGAAAGCAGAGGGTAAAACACGGGGAATCACCTCAGCAATGCTGAAACAGCAGCCATGGTGCCACTTGCTTAAACCAGAGGTTGTGCCCGGATCCTCCCCTGTCCCACCATATCCTCCTGGGGACCTGATGCACACTCAAATCCATTGAGCTTAGGATTTGCTCCCTAGATACATCTCTTGCAGCAGTGTGCTCACTGCTTCCTTTGAAGACCTCATTTTCTTACAGCATCCACACAAATGTGTGCATTAGGTCAAGGTGACAGCGTCTCGCTCCAAGCAGCTGCCCTGTTAGCACCTGATGCTGGATCATAATAATGATTAATGAATCTTAATCTTCCTGTCACAATTCCCTTTCATTAATATTTATATCTGGCAGATGTACCCCCAAGGGGGAACTTGAATTGTGCTGTATTAGTCTGCTATGTACAGCTGGATATTTTCTGCAGCAACTTTGAGGACATTCTTCTAAACAGCGTATTATGTGCAATTTTAGTTTCGACTCATTGCTAATGCTGTCACGTGTCAGCCCAGAGAAGAATGTTTATTTTAGACCCCCCCCCACCTGATGAAGTAAAAGAAACCCTTAAATAAGAGCATTTTCAGGAAAAGGGATCTGATGTAAAAGAATGATCCCACACTTAAAAATAACTGGCATTAACACAGAGGTCAAGCCCAGCCATGGATACACCATTGAGCCTCCTAATCACAACAGGGTGTAATTGAAGGTGTCTTTAGCAGGCACTGACTTTAAACATGTGCATTTTCCAGTTAGAAGTATGCATTCAGCTGCTAAAATGAAGTCTTATGCAGCCCTTTTGGAAGAATAAATGTTCAGTTAAATGATGTAGTTGTGTCCTTACAATTGGGCTGAAGCCTGTTTATAACTAATTCATAATAGAGCATCATTAGCCAAGTGGTTTATTGGCAATTGCTCCATGAAAACAAATTAATCACTGTGCTTCCTAAGCCATGATCCTCTCTCTACACCATGCAAACCATTTGGCTGTGGTCTGTGATTTATTTCTAGTTATCCATCTAAATCTTGGCTATTAAAGTTGAAGGAATCTCCTGACGGCTCTCAGCAACGCGCTGCCAGCTGCAGCAATAGGCAGCATGAAGCATATTTCCCACTCTTTTAGTATCTTATTCCCCTCCCCAGTCATGCCTGAACCCTGCATAAGATTTCTTTGTGCTTTCACTTGAAAGTGGGAACATGAATCTTGCGATTCCATCCATGTGGAGACTGAGAAAATCAGCAAAGAAGGACTTCTCAGCCTGCAAAGAGTTCAACCTTAGAGTCAGGCTTTCCAAAGTAAGCTGTTAAACAAGGGAGACAGAGAAAGCACAAACAGGTTGTATGTGAAATTGTGTTTTCTCCAGGAACTGATGGAAACGTCTGGGAAAATGTGGCTAACCACATCCAGCCTGGGAAATGGTGAGAAGGACACATAAGCTCACCCACCAGCAGGGTCTGCAGCAGCCAGCAGTGAGCCTGTTGTGGCAATCAGAACAGCCTCAAAATAGATTACAAATGGAAAAATACATCTTCAAGTGGCCATCAGACTCCTTTCTCTCTGCTTAGTTCTTTGAAAGAGAAAGAAACCCAGGAATGCTTTAAGGAAAACAGGCTGGCAGAAAGGGGAGGTGAGCTCTTGTGGAAGCATGCTGGTCACCTGCAGAAGAAAAGGGCCATGGAGCATCAGCAGGTAGTACAAAAATCCTGAAGGCCATCAAAACTGAGGGTCATCGAATTTCCTGGGAAAAGATTGCAAAGATAGAGAGAAAACATGGCAGATAGGGTGTTAAATCACCCCTAGAAGATGGCCAGCTCAGGGGGATCTCAGGACCTGGAGACGTATCCCATCAGCGCTTGCAGTGCTTGGAAAGCACAGTGCTGATTTCAGATACACAGCCGACATTAACTAGGAAGCACTGCTGGCAAGTCACTGCTGTTGGATGGGTGATTTCCCAAATAGCCTGGCAATTTACCCAAATCAGATCTATCTGAAGCCCCTTGACAATGACTCAGATTTCTAGCATCAATTTATTCCAGCTTTTAAGAAAACACCAAACAAAGCTGATTGTTGTAGCAGCCAGCAACTGGGTATAAAGCTCCTCTCTTTGGGTGGTGATGCTGTGATGGCACTTCACCAGGTTATTTTATTAAAAAGGAAATTGATACTATGAGGTGGCAAAGAAGACATCAGCTTCTTCATGCTCTAGGTATGACTCATAGCAGCTTTAGTGTTTTAACAGAGTAAGTAGCTTCAGTGATGTGCTAGAAAGAAGGGTCGAGCCTGTTTTTCAGCTTGGGTACCCCAGGGACCCCATGCCGATTGCCAGATTGTTTCCTGGATGAGAGTGTGACTCGTCCATCAAACGTGTTTTTACCCTTTGTGTTCAGTTTTATGTACCCAAAGCTGCTCCTAATGGGGTGCAGATGTTTCTCAGACTGAGTTATCACAGAAAATGGACAGGAGAAGGAACTACTGAAAACTGAAGGAGCAAAAAGGAAATCATGGCACTTGAATCACCAGCAAGGAAGTAGTTGGGTAGAAAAGCACAAATGGCTCTTTTTCTTTTCCAGCAATCACTGCTGCTCTCCTGGGGAAAGAAAGGACAGAGATGTGGATGATGCTTCTTATGGACCATCAAAGAACTCTGAAGTTTAATAAAACATGTACAAGGAAAAGGAAAGGAGGCAAGACAGGCAAGAAGCTCAGCTGCAGGTCTCTGCTGGGGGAGCAGCAGCTCAGGTGGCTTAATCCTGGCCCCAGTGTGTGTGTACTAATGACACTAATGCTGCTAATTACACTAATTGCAGTAACCGTGAGACTTTGGGGCTGCAGCTATTTCCTTCCAGGTTCTCCAAGACCTTTGCTGTGGAGCAGGTCTGCTGATGGAGCCAGGATACCTGAGAAGTGACAGGGTGCCTACAGGTTTGGGTGACGAGGGCTAAAGAAAACACAGTGCAGCAGCAAGCAGCTATGGGGTAATAAACCAAGCTGGAAGTTCCAGTTTGCAGTTCTGGGCTAGCTTTTTGTATGATTTTTCTCTGTTTTTCCACTGAGTAGCAGCAGTGGATGGGGTGGAATGATCTTGGGATAATTTGGGAACTTGTCTTCTGATGTTTCCTGTAAGTCCCCTCACTGGGAGTACTTTTCTCTTTCTTGTCTTCTCTGCCTCTTTACAGCCAAAATGCCTGTGGTTTGAGGGGCAGGGCTGGGTACCACATGCCCTGCCTGAGGGGGGCTGAGGCTGGAAACAGGAGCCTCCTCCCTGCACAGACCCAGCCTACCCTTGGGAAGATCCTCCTCATCCAGGGCCTATTCCTGCCCTCACCCTCATGCAGCAGCAGTAACCAAAACTCAGCCAGCCCTGGGCTGGCTGTTCTGACATTATCCCTCCTGGTAAGGATATGCAGAAAGCCAGGGAAATGATGCCTGAAACAATTAGTCTTAAAACCCCCAAAATAATCACAAAACAGAAAACTGAGAAGGTAACAGTATTCTGTATGTAAAAATGCCACAGTCCCAGGTCTAAGGGGCACTCATCACCCTTGGCCCTTTCAGACCAGTCTATGGGGTTGTAGCAGGCAGGGCTGTGCAGCCCCTGATCTGGCATCCTAACTGTGGAATGCTTTACTGAGTATGGTCGGTCCTACTCGGTGGAGTCCCTGTTCCAGCGCTGGGTAACAGCACCCTCTGCAGCCACCCGGCACTGAAAGCTGGGAACAGCCTCAGGAAAACACTTTAATCCATCTTCCCCTATAAGCGGAGGCCGTTATTTTGACCGTTCATTAGCTCACGAGCAAATTGCAGTTGTGATATCAGCTTGACGGGACATGAAGTCCCTCGTCCCTGTTTGGCAGATCCAGGCTGGATCTCAACCACAGTGCTCCAGTGACAGGGACTGGAATCAGAGCATGGACCAGGACCAGGCTCAGCTTCTGAGCTGCATCCCAGGTATGGCGATGGGTGCCTTAAAGATCCAGGAAAACTCTGATATGTTTTATTTCTTGTGGGTAGTGCCTGCTTTGGGACAAAGTGAGGAAGGAAGTCCAGTTCATCACAAGCAGATAAAGTGTTGTTTTGCAGAATATAGTGGAATATGTTACCTAAAACCTCTCAGAATCTCCCCATGTGTTGCATTTTAACATACAAATCATTTTATGAGATTAGGACTGGAATGTATAGGGCTGGAAAAATCTTTATCTGTCTGGCTAAAAAGATCCCTTAGCTGGACAGCTAAAACTCATTTCTCGGCCCTGGTGCCTTAGGCGGACCGAGTGTGTTTCTGGGAGAGAGTAACACACTGAAGTCGGAAATGCTGATGGGGGAGTAAAGCAGAGGTCTGTGAAGGGAGGATAATCACGGCAAGTGCTCCTAAAGCACCGCAAAAGGCATTTCTAGGCTGGGTAGTTTATCACGTCTCCTTTTGGTGGCACTGTCTGCCCAAACATCAAATCATCAGCTGCGGTTTCAGATGGAAATCCCACCTTGGGGGGGCCTGGCTTCCTTCAGGTACCGAAATGCAGCTCCAGCTGCGGGGGGAAATCTATTGCAGCAAATTGTTTCTGCTGCTCCCACAGGGTTTGGAGGAAAGGTGCTGATCAGTGCAATTGGGTAAATAGCACTGCAACAGTGATAAACACCTGCTGGGCAAGTGCTGGTCCAGGCTGGACCTGAATCCTTTGTGCTGTATTCTTCCTGCCTTACTGGCCTTGGAGGACCCCCCAGAGGCAGGAGTCCTGATCTATACAGTCGGGTAATTGCCATGAAGAGGTTCACAGAGGGTGAATTCCCGGCTCAGGCACAACCACCAGGATTTCTCCAGCAGACCCAAGGCTCCGCTCCTCACCTTCCATTTTTCCCTCTGCTGATTTTTCACATCCAAGCCCCTCTCACTTGGTTTTCCCTCTCATTAGCAGTGATGCTGAGGGTCCTTCCAGCAAGGATGAACACGAGTCCTTCCTATAGGCTCCACAGTGAATTAATAGAGCTTAAATAGGACATTGTGAGCAGGGAATCAGTGGGACTGAACAAGAACAAAGGATGCTGCTCCATTAACACAAATGAGAAACTGTCTCACTGTGCCTGTTTAATGAAATCGTTGCCCTCAATAAAGCGGTGTTTGCTTCTCTCATGTCAGTTTTCCTGCAGCTTTCAAGCGCTCTGATTAGTATCTGCAGCTCTGATGATCTGTTTAAGTCTCCTGTTTGTCATTCTTCTTCCTGATGTTATTGACTGCAGAGATGTTTCCATGCAGATAGGAGTGTTCACCTTGTAGAATGAGCCTGCTCTTCTTCCCCTGATGAGGAGCTTCTACCCTGGGCCCCATGGCAAGCTAACAGCATCCCTTTCCTTCAAGAGAGTAACAGAAAAAAGGTGGAAGGATGTTTGGAAGGGTAAACATGGGGGAAATTTTAGCTGAATACAATTACACACACATACAAAACCCCATTTAAACTAAACTTTATGACTAAGTGCTTTAATTACTCACAGCTACTGAGATCTTCAAGGCAATTTACAAAAGCTGAAATCCAAATTGTCATTTATCCTTCTAAACAGTTAGATATCCAGCTTCCACAAGCTGAAAAGAAAGGTTTGTTCTGATTTTCAGATGCTAGTGGGATTTGTGTGCGGAGCTGTGCATTCGTGTGCTGCTGCTACAGATGTGGTATGCAGCATATGCATACAAGCAGGAGAGGTTTGATTGCATGAAGCTGGAGCTCAGATGGATCTCATCTCACCTTGTCTCAAATCAGACTTGGCACAAAACCTGAAAGCCAAGAGTGGGAACTATTTTACCTAAATATGGATTTCTGCAGCGGGGATGAGTACATCTGAGCTTGGGTTCCCACTGGATCAGAATGTGGATCTTGGATGCCTAAGGCTGCTGACATGACCAGCTCAGGCAAACAACTGCAGAAGGGAAATGTAAAGTTCAAAAGGACAAACCCCATCCCAGATGTTTCCCAGGACAACCACCACAGCAGGCAAACACCTCCTCGGGCTGGACACTTCTTTCAGAGTTTTTTTCCATGTTTCTACTGTTTTTTTCCAACCTGGCTGGGGCCCAGATTTTCCCATTCAGGAGTCTGAGGAAAATCATTTGGGTTTCTGCTTCAAACATTAACCATTGTCCAAGAAATGAAAACATAGAGAGCCTGGAGAACTTCCAAAGGCATTTTTACAAGGACTTTTGTCCATCAGGAGGTTGCTAATATGGGATGGTTGTATTTGAAGTATTCTGGGGTTTACAAAGGCTTTGGGCAGCCTGTGAAAGATCTCTCCTGCAGCTTTTGGCAGCGCAACTACTTTGGGGTGGGTGCTGCAGATGCTTGGCTAATGGAGCATGAAGCTCTTTGAGCTTGCAACTTACCTGCAGCCTCCAGACATTCCCATCTCTAAACTTGGAGAAAATCTCCTCCCTGCCCAACCACTCTTTCTCCTGCTCCTGTTCCCTCTGAGACAGTGTGGAGGGTCTGACATGTAGAACAGAAGATTAGAGGAATCAATATCTCCTAAGGAGATCTGGGCAAGTATTTCCCCCATGACCATCACATTGCTATTGCATGCAGCACAGCCTGCGCTGCTAAATCCTGCTCTGGTTGAACATCAACCCGCCCCTTGCTTTCCTCTTTGGCAGCTCTTTCTCTTCTCTGCCTAGAATAAAACTAATCTAATGATGGTGCTGGTGAAGGTGTCCCTTTGACCAGGAGATGTGGTGGGGCTGAGTCGAGCAGGAGGCTGTTGATGGTACAGGCAAAGCTTGGGAACTTGTTCATGCCTTTAAGCAGAGTGCTCCAATTAGGCTCATTAGCAGTTCAATCCACACGCTGCCTGCCCAGCAGCCTCTGCCAGGGAAACTTCCTGCTCTTTCAGGGCCTTATCAATGGCTGCTGTGTGGAAAATGAACCCCGGCGGATGGGAGCAGGGAGCATAAGTCACAGGTGGCTGTCTTCTCCTGACAGGATGGAGAGAAATGCCTGTTCTCCCATACTGTAGCCTCCTGTTGCAGCATTGCTCTGCTCTCAGCTTCAAGCATGTCCCTATGGAGCTGGCTCATCTCAGCCAAGGGTTGTCCTTGCCTGGGTGGGAGCACGGCTGTAGCTCCCCAGGTTCCAGGTGCTGCTGCTTCTCCTGCTCTCCAGACTATGGCAGAGGAAGACCTTGGTATGCCAGAGAAGGCTGTTTATGGCACTTAAGCCAAGGTGCTGGATGGTGCTAGGAGGCTGCCTGTGGAACACTTGACTGGACTGCTGGGTGGTGCTCAGCCAGGCTGTGGTCTGAGGGGATATGTTGGATGTAACTGGGAAATCTCTTTGGTCCCTGTAGGCCGAGGGTATCCTGTCCCAGGAGATCTGCTCCAGTGCTATGCAACTGCACCGAGTCTCCAGGACTGGAGACATATGCTCTCATGGGACATAGGTTACTTCGGACACTTGTCAGAGGGGTTCCCTATGTAGAAGCATAAGCAAATGGGTGATGAAAAGACCAGAGGATTCCCCTCACTGCCTAATTCTTCCTGGGACACTGTTCCTCCAGAAAACCCACTTGGGTCCTGGGGAAGTAAAGGCAGAGAAGAACTTTGCAGCCATTAGTGGGGCCCTCCATGCCTGTTTCTGGTGTCTTCGTAGTTCCTAAACCGTCTTCCATGCACATTCCTGAAAAGAGAGCACTCATGTTTTGCTGCCCACAGAAATGAGCCTGTTTGATAGCTCCTGGAGGGGAGAACTATTTCTGCTATGTGGCCCATGACATGTCTTCCTGCTGCCTGGATCTGCTGGAGCCCATGAAGTTGTCCTCTTATCACTGCTCACACATTTCTCCAGGGTATTTGTGTACATTACTGGCCTCTGCTCATGGGACTCAGCTCCCAAAGCATTAGACCAAGCATTAGACCCTGATGACCAGTGACTGGCAGCAGCAGCGAGGTTTAACATTGCTTTCTTGTATCGTGCCCATCAGCTCTAAGCCATTATATGTTATTAATAGGTTAATATGTAAAGGGAATTTATCCCTGGGTCAGCTGTATTTCCAGTGAAATACATCCTAGCCCAGAAATCCTTTACAGCTGGAGAAGAAATGTACAAACCCTTTCCATCTCTAACATACTCTGTCCCTGCTGAGTTGTGCCTTTAATTTGCAGTGTGGTTACGTGTGAATCTACCACGAGTTATTGAGTCTGCCCCAGTCCCTGCACTGCAGAGCTCACACAGAGTAAATATACGTCTTCTGGTAAGGTGGGGGGAAATGTCCTCCCTTCCACCAGTAGCATCATGAATCTGCTGTGGAAGGAATATAAGCTGGTCAAAAGAGTGTGGTGCAGTGAAAAACAATGGGTTTGTGGTGGAGAAAGAGGCAGAACAAGAGTGCTCAGGATGAGACAATCTCCCTATTCCCCCTCTTGGCAGGAGGAAGAGGATTCCTCATCCTTAATAGAAACCACACTAATCTCCCTCTGACTACCAGTTGTGAGTGGCTACGAGCCCAGGCTGGGATTCAGAGCAGGAGGAAAGGATGGATCCCTTCCCAGCTCTCCATACAGAGCTTCTTCCGCAGGGAAGAACTTCTTCCTTATATCTAATCTAAATTTCACCTCTTTCAGTTAACCACTCTGAGCATGTGCACAGGTCTCTGCCTGCTTATGGACTAATTTGCAGGTCCATGGGCATTGCTAACTGCAGCCGATGGCAAGAGCTGTAAGTGTCCTGCATGCTGCTGGGGTGAACATGGCCACAGGTACATCTGCAAGGGCATCTCTGTGTCTATCCCAACTTCCCTGACTTCCTCTTCTAGGCTAGAAGTTGTTTGCTATAAAGTCTCTGTAACATTTGATTTCAGCTCTTAGTTCAGCATCGCATGAAGACCACCTCCATTATTATCCCTCAGTTAGCAGATGTTCTGATTTTGGAGTAGAAATCTGCTACAGTTAAGGAGGATTCATATGATTAATGTCTATTGCTGCTGTCTGGAAAATTACCTCATTCAGACAGCTTTCCTTTTGGCTTTTCAAGAAAATATGCATGAAAAATGAGGGCAATATCCACTTTCTGTGTTACTGTACATATAACTGACAAGTTTCCACAGTGCTTGTGCACACACATTGTCCCCAACACTTATCCACAGTCTCCCTGAAACCTGCTCTGTGCCACTGGAGACCTGGGGCTGGAGGAAAACCCTCCTTATGGAGACCGTGCATTGTTCTGTACATTGAAGAATCTCAAGTTTCAGGCGTAGATGATCTGAGCTGATAACCGTGCACCTAATATCAAATTGCTACAAGCAATGTCTAGACAAAAGCTCCCTTCAGCCAACTCAGTGCTAAGGTTTCTTGGGTGTATGTGCAGGCACATAAAGGGACATTGTCTTAAGGTCTTCTTGTGGAAAATATTAATTTATGAATGGAAATTAAAATGCTAATTATTTAAGTAAAACTTCAATATTTCTATTTCCAGGCAGTATTTTGGCATTCAGCATTCCTTGTTTACGAACTAGCCACATTTTTCATAGCCCAATATATAGACAAAAACATTCCGCAAACCCCATTCTGGTATTCCAGAAAGGCAACGGGGCAAACCAGATACCAATCATTTTAGAAAGCCTCAAAGGAACTGCTTTCTGCTGAAATCTGACCTCTATAGAACAAAACTTGCTTGGGGCTGTAGTAAATCACAGCCTGGTGAGACAGATGTATCTGTACAGTGGCAAAGGGCAATCACATGTTTTACAGAGCAAAGTCATGCCCCTGATGTCCAAAAGGACTTTTCTGATGGAGTCGGTGGGCACAAATATATTTGGGATCTGGTAAAGGTCTAGAGGGATGTCCTGCTTTTGAATGGATGGTGCTACTCGCGTGTAAGATATTAGATTTACTAATGGAAAGTGCCACACAGCAGCAGGACAGCCAGACCGGGCTCAAAATCAGGTATCTACCATTCGAGCCCAGTCTTCAGCATCAATCAGAAAGGCATGTCAGGAATTGCCAGAAAAGGGGCTGAAATCAGAACAGAAAACATCTTTAAGCCACTCAGTGCCGGTCCATCCCTATCAGTTGTGGTTCTGGCTGCCCTGTTCAAAGGTTTATTAAAATATGACTGAGGATGAAAAGGAACCTCTTGTGTGAAAGGGGAACTAAACACAGCTGGGCTTTGACTCTGGGAAAGATGGGAGTGAGGGAGAAATGGGTAATAGAGGTGTAAGAAAACTGTGAATGCTTTGCAGAAGGAATGGGGTAGGGAGCAATTGTTCATCACTGGCCAAAATACAGAAAGTGGGGATATCTCCTGAAAAGATAATACAGAAATTGGGGATATCTCCTGAAAAGATAATACAGGAATTGGGGATATCTCCTGAAAAGATAATACAGGAATTGGGGATATCTCCTGAAAAGATGAGGCAGTGTGATTACAATGAAGCAAATGGGAATGTTTTTTCAGTCGAATAAGGCTGCATGAGTTATATTCTTTATCTCTGGGCTTACATCTTTAATTTAGGAGTTTATAGCATGCTTCCCCCACAACCCCTCTTTTTTTTTTCCCCTTCATCCCGAACCCCCATCCCTGTTGCCCGGCCGACGCTGCTCTTCCCGCTCCTCTATGGGACCAGCCCAGAGCGCCGAGGACCCTGCTCTGATCCCGCTCACCTCCCGCTTCATCCCCGCAAGAAACCCCAGTCCCTCCTCACTCCCGACCGGGTCTCCCCCCGCCCCGCCCCTCCCGTCCCGCCGGGTCTCTCCCGCCGCCGGCCCCTGTGCGGCGCCTTTAAGCCCCGGTGCGTGATGTCACGGCGGCCGTGAGACACCGTGCGGCGGCCGGCGGGGCTGCTGCGGGGACCCCTGTGCGGTGCGACCGCCCCGTCCGGTGTCACCCCCTGCCCGACGGGGACCGCCGGCTCGGTGCGATCCACAGCTCGGTGGGGACCCCGTCCCGTGTCACCCCCTACCCGGTGCGGGCCGCTCTTCAGTGCGGACCCCAGGGCACCTGGGACCCTCCGCCCGTCGGGGCGGGCTCGGAGCGCAGCATGGACAGCGCGCAGCTGCAGGACTTCGCGGCGGGTTTGGTGGGCGGTAAGTGATGCTGTGGGCTCGGGGGGGAGGATGGCAGCGAGGGGGGACGGGAGCGTGCGTGGGAATGAAACCCCCGTGGTACCCATGGGCTGTGCATCGGACCGGCGCGCTCGTACCGGCGGATGTGTGCTTTGCTTTGCCTCGCCTCTCAAGTGCAGTTCAATGTGATATCCGTGGACGGGATACTTAAAACTGAAGTATCGATACATGCGGCGCTGCCGTGACCACACACTGCCGGCTCCCCTTGCTGGAAGCACAGAAGGGGAGCTCCGGAGCACGCAGTGGCAAAGTTGGGTCCCCCACTCCCCTATCCTGAAGAGGTACTGCATGGCTTTGACCTCACTGTCCTGCTTCGGCAAACATGCTGGTGGTGGGGGGAGGGGGGATATTGATCCGGTCCACTGACAACACTGAGTGCAAATACTGGGAAAATAGGCACCAGCAAGAGCAGGAAGCATGAGGATGTGTAGAGGTATCAGTACTGAGGGTTCCCACTGGGTTTAATAGCCGATAAGGTGCACAGCTAAGTTGCCAGGGATGCACTGCAGAAGCAGAATGACAGAGGTTCAATCACACACTGTCCATTGCAGACCAGAGCTCTGCCCAGGCTGCTGCTCACACCAGGCTCTGGAAGGGGGTGTGAGATGGCCCATGGATCCTGCCCAGGTTAATAGGTTAGCTGACTCTAAAAACACAGGGCCTCTGCCAAAAAGTTAGGTGAGCAGCTTGGTTTTTGGATCCCCACAGCATGCGGAGGCAGTGCAGTCGCTCCCCCTGCCCTGCTGACCCCACGCTATTGCTGCACACCCCGGGACTGGGACAGGACGTCCAGGGGCTGAGCAGCCAGCAGTTTACATCACAGCACTGGACTGCAGGCAGCCTCAGGTTATAATGTCCAGGAGAAAAAGGGACATTTCTGATGGAAGTCTCTCCTTTTCCCCTATAAACCCATCGCTTCCCATCCCATCACAAAAGCATCCTCAGTGTTTTGTGTAACGCTTTGTTTTCATCCCCAGGAGCTGCCAGCGTTGTTGTTGGTCACCCCCTGGACACCATCAAGGTAAACCACTTTGAACCATGTTCTCCTGTCACTACACAAGCCCCCACTGACAGGGAGCCTCTCTCGAGATGATGCTTCACAACATCTTCACTTACCCCATCACCCCAAGGGGGAATTAGCCTGGGTAGAAATGTTTTAATAGACTTTCTTCTTCCTTTCCTCTTCAATGCTTGTGTTGAATGAGAAACTAAAAGAACTGGCTGATATGTGTGAGGGTGAGTGCTGAAAATTCAACCTGGCCTTACTTTATGTGTGGTTGAACAATCTGGCCAATGTTTTATTGAACTTTGCCACACACAAGTATTCAAAGGGTAACGAGGGAACTATATTTGTTTTGCTGCAGGCACATTTTTATGTGTTCTCCTAGTGCTGGCAATGCTGGGAGGGCAGAGTGCTGAAGTTGTTATCCCAGGGCTATGAGACATGGTATTTACCATTCCTGCAAGACAACAGTTCACAGAGGGAAGAATTTAGACATGTAAAAAGATATTTGCTGGCATGATGCACACAATACAGCCTCACCCAACCAAGATGACTGACCCCACTGATGCAGAGATGGAGGAAGAACCCATTTCTTTCTCTGAGTCCTTTCATTCCTTCCACTGCTCTGCCTGTGGGCTCTGATCTGTCTCCAGCCTTGTTGCTGACCTCAGGCAGGGCTGGCAGATGTGGCAAACCCAAGAGCCAGTGGTCCCGTTTGCACCTTAGAGACCCTTGGAGTGTGACGGAGAGGACAGTCCAATGCAGAACCATGCCACATCGCTTCCCAAGGCTTCACACCTACCCTGTTGCACACATCCTGAGATCAGGAGATGGTTTCCAGCCCTATCCTTTCTAAGCTGCTAAGGCGGTATCAGTCCCAGGAGCACTGCTTTGTGAGGATGGATGCAGACCCCACACAGCGGAGCAGCAAGGCTGCCTGTGCCACCCCAGCAATGGGCACGGGCAGCACAGGCTGGCTCTGCCTGGGGTTGCCAAGGCAATCCCACCTCAGGCTGGAGGTCAGGGCATCATTGCCAAGCTTGGGGGAGTTTGGCAACTAGTGAGAGAGGATCCTGCTGGGAAGCACTGAGTTTCTGGATGCCAAGAAAGAATGAGCCCATCCTTCAGCACTTATAAAGACAACTGCCAGGCTGACACCTCTGTTGCTTGGGAATACCAAGTAGGCAGACTTGTTGTTTTTCCAAATTTAGGGGAAGGGAGGTGGAAAGGAGTGTTTTGCACAGCACTAAGCCAGCAAAGGGGCAGCTCAGCATCATTTACAGCATCCATGGTATAGGGGGGGTCTTTCCCCACCTGGAGGAGGAAGCGGTGGGATGGGGTATGTGGTACCCGCACCATGGTTCCCATCCAGCAGGTCTCCTTCAGCTGGCCCCTTCCCCATACTGCAGCCTCCATCAGTTTCAAGCAGCTGCTTTTTCCCACCACCTTGCACAACTGTGACTGGTTTTACATTTACTCACTCTTCATCCTCCACATTGCATTCATTTCCTCAGGAACCTTCTCCTATTTCTGGGCATCACCCAAGAGCCCTTTCTAATCAAAACACAACAAAAAGGAGAATTTTCCTGTGGAATATCCATGCTGGTATCAATTAACTTTGAGAGAGATGCCAGCAGGGAGTTCAGTGCCAGGTGTTAACAGCTCAGCTGAGGGACATGTGTGCGAGGAACAGTTTGTGAGGACACTGTTTCCCTCAGTTACTCAAAAAATGCATTAACCTGAACCTCTAAATACCTGGTTACTGTGTAAAAGAAAAAACAACAAGCCCATGGAAACAGAATGGAAACGTCTGGGCTAAGCATTCAGATGAAGCCAGGAGGGAAGGCAGGGCTGGCTGGAAGGCCAGTGTCTGGAAGGCACTGTGGCTGCCCTGTTCTAGCCTGCTCAGGGCATAGGCAGCCTCCCCAGTGGTTCTCCCCCTTCCCCATCACCCCTGGTGTGATTCATGGCACACACTGGTCTGCACCCATGGCCCACGCCTGCTGATGTGCAATGTGCACTGCATGAGTACCAGCTTGTTTGTAAGGGTAAATACTCTGCTTTGGCTGCCGCCTTCCCCATGGCCTGTGGCTAAGCATGGAGCAGAGCAGCGGTACTCAGTGTGTCCAGACAGCAGCACAGAGCAGCCCCACAGCAAGAGGTGACCCTGTTACCATGGTCCCACCACTGGCCAGGTGCTTGCAGGGTGCTTGCCAAATGATTGTGCTGGTTATAGAACCCCAGTGCTCAAGGCCAGGTTGGACGGGGCTTGGAGCAACCTGCTCTAGTGGAAGGTGTCCCTGCCTGTGGCAGGGGGTTGGAACTGGATGAGCTTTAAGGTCCCTTCCAACACAAACCACTCTGTGATGATTATATGATGTATGTGAGATGGGGAAAGTATGTGGAATCATACAGGCTTTGTGTGACTTACACACCATTTCATACAGCTGTTGTAGGCATTTTTTGGAAGGTGTATAACCATTGCTTTCCAGAAACATATGTTGGAAATGATGTAAAAATGTATTTTTGAGTGAAGCATGGAGAATTGCTGAGATGGAGCTGAATTACTTTGGCTCCATTTAGTATATGTGTGTCTTAAGAGCTACCTTAGATCAGAAGGACCCTGAATGCCTGCTGGGGGAGCATGCCTCTCCATTAGAATACATCCCAGCCTCCACTAAGTCCCCAAACAGAGGAGACCACATAACTCTCCAACTTCCACATAGATCAGGACCTTGCCAAGGAGAGCAGCGCGCACCAGTCTGCTGTGCCTGGCCAAGGTAGCTGGTCTGGACTCGAGAGCAATTTGACAGTCATCGATTCCAGATGTTGCAGAACGCTTCAGATCTCTGCGGTCCTGTTTAGCCCTGTGAATGCATATGTATCTTGTTTTGTCACTCTGTTTTCTTTACAACTAAGGAAGGATTTGCTCCCAGAGCAAAATGCACATTGTTTATGTAGCATGGGTTTCCCTGGGCTGGAAGTGTGGGATTTTAATCACATTTTATGGATGTCTTTTGTAGACTCGCTTGCAAGCTGGGCAAGGCTATGGAAATACATTCAATTGTGTTCTCACTGTATACAGAAATGAGTCTGTAAGTACTTTATCTTACTGAAAATGCAAATAGATAAATAGATCACTAGATAAATACATAAAGCAATTACATAAAACCACTGTCGACACCAGCAGTTAAATGAAGATCAATAAAGTTGGTGCAATTAAGCCTGTAAATCCCTATGTTCTTCTCCTGCTTAACTCTAGGTAATGATCCTGGTTACTTCTGTAGGGAAAGGACAGATCCCTGGCATGGAGGGTTAAATGTCCTCATGTGGGTCAGGGTGTTACATCCACAGTGGCTCTTTTGCCTGTACCTGCTGGGAAAGCTCTACTGGAGGTATTTTGCTGAGTCTGGTGATGCCAGGACAGAAGCTGTCCATAAGAGGGACTTTTACGTGGCTCCCTGTGCTTTCAGCATATCCTGTACCCTGCACAATCCTTAGCAGGATGAATTCATTTTCCTGTGCAAATGGTTAGTTCAGGAGACATCTGCTACTTGGATTTGCATTTCTGCCCTCACAGACAAGCTGGGTTTGCGCTGCTCAGTCCCATTCACCCTCCTGACTCCTGCTCCCTTCCCTGGGTAGGTGGTTGGCTTCTTCAAAGGCATGTCCTTCCCTCTGGCCAGCATGGCTGTCTACAGCTCTGTGGTGTTTGGTGTCTTCAGCAACACACAGCGGCTCCTCAGCCAGCTCCGGCACAGAGACCCGGATAGCACACCGATGCTCGCCGACGTGGCTCTGGCCAGCATGGTGGCTGGGTTCATCTCCGTGGGCATCGGCACTCCTGTGGACCTGGTAAAGATAAGGCTCCAGATGCAAACGCAGCCGTACATCCAAGGTAGGGAGAAAGAGCATCTTCCTTTCTCTGCCAGTCCTAGGTGTTTACTGGGAGCTTTAGGACAACTTTGCTTCAAGGCCTGGCTCTCTGCTGCCATATGCCACTGCAACGGAGGGCCATGAAGATGATCAGAGAGCTGGAACACCTCTGAAGACAGGCTGAGAGAGGTGGGGTTGTCCAGCCTGGAGAAGAGAAGGCTCTGGGGACACCTTAGAGCAGCTCCAGTGCCTAAAGGGACTATAAGAAATCTGGAAAGGGGCTCTCTAAAGGATATATAGTGACATGACAAAAAGGGGTGGCTTTAAGCTGAAAGAGGGGAGATTTAGATTAGGTATTAGGAAGCCCAGAGAAGCTGTGGCTGCTTCACTCCTGGCAGTGTTCAAGGCCAGGCTGGACAGGGCTTGGAGCAACCTGCTCTATCAAAAGGTGTCCCTGCCTGTGGCAGGGGTTTGGAACAAGATGATCTGTAAGGTCCCTTTAAGTCAAACCATTCTATGATTCTATGAATTGAGCTAAAAATGCTTCCATCTGCATTCCCTTTCTTAAAACTTTTCCCCACCCACTTTTAATGATCCAGTGAAAAGAAATGGATGGCAGTGATTTCTGATCAATGATGGTGGGCTTTTGTATTTTGTATTCTGTAGCAATATATTTATTATAATAGTTGTATCTTTTTATTTCGCAGCAAACATGAAACTGAAGCCCACAGTTCCTGGATTTCCTGTGTACCGAGGTCCAATTCACTGCATTAGGACAGTCCTACAGAAAGAGGGGATAGCAGGAATATACCGAGGCGCAGGAGCAATGCTTTTGAGGGATGTTCCTGGCTACTGCCTCTATTTCATCCCTTACACAATTGTGTGTGGCTGGATTACCCCTGATGGAAGCACTTCCCCTAATCCCTCCTCCATCTGGCTGGCAGGGGGAGTAGCAGGTAAGCACCTTTGTTTCCCACAACACTGGCAAAACAAGGATGGGAAGGTTCCAAGGGGAGATTACAAGGTCACCAGGAGAAGACATGGGACTGAACGAGCTCCCTCCCCTAGGGCCAGGACTCCTGGCACCACAGCTACTCTTAATGACTTGGCAAACCTTATGGAAGTTGTGTTATCAGACCTCCATCAGGCTCAATGTCAGCGAGAAGGAACACACCCAGCGCCTTTATCTCCCTGGATGTCCCACGGCAGCCTGCATGTCACACTGCTAGTGATCCTCAGGCAGCCAAGATGCCTCCAGAAGAGGACTTCAACCTGTTGGCTTCCCACCAGGAGGGTGTGCGCCCTACCCACAGGCAGCAGAAGCAGAGCTGATTGTTACGAGTCTTATTCTTCCCTGTATACACCTGTAGTAGGACTGACATGTGCATCTCTCATCACGCTCCCATCTATAAAGTCATCCCTGTACCCACTCCCCATTTCTTGGCTATTTCTAATCACAGACCCCTAAATGAAAGTCAATCTTTAGCTCAGGCATTAATTACAAAATGCCATCTCTGTTTCTTCTGCAAATAAACAGGGCCCTGACCCATCTGGGCAGGTTGTCCAGCCTACCCCAACACTCATATTGGTCCATACAAACTCTTGGCTGTCCAACTGGGCCATGCATTGTGGTTGCATGCTGACCTTGTCAGAGAGGCAAAAGATCCCACTCAGCTGCAGGCTAATTAATGTGTAAATGGCCTGTTTCCTTATAAGAATGATGAGGTAGCTCAGCTGTGTTGGGCTTAATCCTGGCTGTGTGTGATGGAGCTGTCTGTCATATGTTTTCTCAGCTCAAACTTTGGTTTTCAACAGTATTATCTGAGGATTCCAGCTTTTCTGCAGCTTGAGCTTTTCCTACAACATGTCTATGCTCTACCAAAAGCACAGCAGAAGATTTGCATCTGGAGGACACCCCCTGGACAGCCTGCATTTGATTACCATCTCAGTGCTTCTTCTAAAACCAGGGAACTTTGCTCCTAGAAATACCGTTCCTGCACCTGCGCAGGGTGAATGCCCTGCTGTGAAAACCCCATGAATACAATGTGGTAGAGGAGAGGTGAATTTCTGAGTTCACTGACCTGTGGCCAAGGAAATACAGGGAAGAAATTGTTCAAATACTTCTACATTTTTCTAGGAGCCATTTCCTGGGGGACTGCTACTCCAATGGACGTTGTGAAAAGTCGGCTTCAGGCTGATGGAGTTTATTTGAGCAAGTACAAAGGGACCCTTGACTGTATCTTGCAGAGCTACCAGAACGAGGGCTTAAAAGTAAGTGATATTTGAAGTAAAACCTGGGTATTAGGCATTTAATTTTAACTGGAAAATACAATGGATGTTTCAAACCTCTCTGCAGGGTTGAGAGGCAGCTAAAGCCCGCTACTGTGATTATAATAATGACAGTAGGTAATTATAGTGGGGATTATTTTATATCCCAATAAGATATAAGAGATTGTCTCATAAGCGAGTAATAATGTGCCTTATAGGAATGGAAAAATGAATGACTGGGGGTCATGGTCTGCTGGTGCAATTAACTTAAAATAACACTTCATGTCAGTGCATTGAATTGTGAGTATGATTTGACTTATTATAAATCAGAGGTAGAAAATCTCACCTCTGTGATTGCTTCTGTAAAATGCAGAGGTCAGATGTTTCCTATTGACACTGAAATCAATGGGAAATTATTCCAGTGGCACCCTGGGTGTGTTTGGCTGCTCTGGGTAATAATGCTTTGGTGGAACTGATGCTGCTGCTTGCACTGCCCACACTCCTTTTGCACCAAGGTAGAGCTGATTGAAAGTGTCCTTAAATCAGAATTGCTTTGGTGTTGAGACAAGGGGGGCACAAAATCACAAAATGAAATATATAAACCTGTAGAATCAATTTTAAGTAATGTTAAGTTTGATGACTTTGTAACAGTAGTAATGGAAAATTACTGAGATGCATGATATACGGAGAACATATAGAGTACAGCTAGAGAACATACGGAGAATTCTTGTACAAGATAAACTGCTATAGTTGACGCAGTTTAGCCGTTTATGACCTTAGTACAAAATGAGTGCAAGAAAAACAGGCTAGAAGAACAGGACGTAAGGATAAGGAGTATCTGGAATGGCAGGGGTCCAGGATGGGCTGCAGTTAAACTAACTGATAAGCAGGAGGATGGGATGATTGTTATGTCTGTGGTGCTAACGAACCGATTAAGCTGGTATGAGCATCTACTGCGCGTGCTTCGAAGGCTGCCAGCATGAAGATGGAGATTGTTGGAAGAAGTAAACGACCCCCAAAGACCACCACCACGTTTTTGAACGCATGCGGGGAACTTTCTGGAAAATTATGTAATCCATACGTAGCCTCATGAATATGTATGTGTGCTCGGTAGCTATATAAGGACAGCTTGTGTAGCAATACGGGGACACACGTTAGGAGGAGCTATCCCCCGTGTCTCCTGGCGCCGCAATAAAGGATACCTGCTTGTCAACTTGAAACTTCGTTGGCAAGTTTGTCCCTGGAGTTTTCTCTGAATCGGTTTCCAGTGTGAAGAAGAGCTGTGTGCCAAAACCAACCTCATGTCCTTCTGACTTTGTCTCTTAATGTAATCAAAGATGTTTGTTCTACCTGCAAACTTTGCCTCAGCTAAAAGTGGATGGCAAAGAACCACGGTCTGCAGCTCTACTGCATTGCCAGTGCATGGTTACGAGAAGTGATGTCTCCCGATATTGAAATAAATCTCTATTTAAGCTGCCATCAAAACATCACGTGGGCTTTTGGCTCCAAAGTGCTAATTTTCACATTCAGAGGGAAAAGCAACAAGTTAGAGAAAGAGAACTAACCTCCAAAATCACAAGTCAGTGTGATTTCAGTATCTGCCAACATGCCACAATGTTATGCCAGCCAACACTGGACTGGTTTGGGTTTTGCTGTTAAATGAAGAAAGCCACTTTGTTATGAAGCACAAGTACCGGGAGAGATGCAAAAGACTGTGCTTGGAGGGTCAGGCTCTATGCAGACCGCCTGCCCTACATGTTCAGTTTGGCATGTGGCTTCACAGTAAAACAGACTGTGTTTGAAAAGGGAATTTCCCTGTGTTTTCCATCCTTCTTTCCATCCTTATCCCCTACCTGCCTTATCCTGCCTGAATACTAACAACTCAGGCACTCAGCTGTTTTTGTTGGAGGTTCAAGCTGCTTGCAGTTTTGTTGCTGTCATGCCTGGCATGCAGACTAAAGCTGGCAATAGGACTGCATAGCAGTTGATGATAAGACTGGATCTTTCTCTTGTAAGGAGACACACAACTGGTAAATAGCAAACTCAGGTTTGGACGTTTTCATCTGGGGACAAAGGAACAGCATTCACAGTGCTGGAAGTAATTGCCTGTATACGCATGTCATGGGTTCAGCAAGTCAGTACAGCTCTCTTCTTTCTGCATAGTCAGGTGTGTTCATTCTGATGAGAAAAGCTTATGACTCTGGGCTTTCCTTCATAAATCCTCATTCTTCTTTAACTTGGCTCTCTCGTGCTACTGCTCGGATGCTGCAAAAAATTGGAATTTCCTCCTAGCAAATTCTATCTTCCTAACAAAATAAACCACTCCAACAAATCAGTAATATCCTAAATATCCCAATATTGCAATTTCATGTTGCAAACTCCACCCTAAGCTATGTGAACGTACTTTAATTCTGTCTTGTGCAAGTCAGGATTGTGCAATGGATTTACTGGGTACAAGATAGGGTGGTGTTTAGCAGCACTCAGTATTTCAAGGGAAATACTCATTAGACACTTTATTCTATGGGCTTTTTGGTCTTGGAGCTGAGATATTCCACGCTTCCATACAGCAGCTATGGGAGCTTTGCCTTTGTAAAGCCTGGAAGGGGCCTGGCTTTGCTGATGTGACTTTTCATGTCCATTTTGAACGTGTGGTGTTTAGATTAGTGACCACAGTGATGAGCCTGGGTGGTTAAAGCAGGGATTTTGTGAGGAACAGGCCAGCAGAGATGCTCCCTGCAACCCTTGTCTTGTAAATAGGAGCAACAAGGGCCCCTCTCCACTTTCCAGAAAGCACTTTGCTGTTCAAGCACTCAAGCCCCATAGGGTCTTTCACTCTTGTAAGTGCCAGCATCTTTTCAAAACCCATATATGAGCAGAATGAGGAAGACTGGCTGCAGGTATTTGTTATCTTAATGAAGGAAAATGCTGGGATACGTATGGGCACCAAAGCTTGGCTTTTAGGAACCCTTATGTGAAAATACCGGCTTTTATCAAGTATTTACCCCAAAGCTGGTGGGAAGAGCCAGTTGCCAGCAAGGTACAAAGTAAACCTGGTTTTCCTCTGCACCCACAGACCCAACCTTAGGAAAAAAAGCATTTGCTGCATGAAAAGAACACAGTCTCCTTGTACCCTAGGGTTTGTATCATGTCAATGTGCTTGTCTGTGCCAAGGAAAGGAAGGACTGTAGCTGGGCAGCAGGACAACACTGGAACACATTTTGGGTTTCTCACTTTCTGCTCTACACATGAGGATGTTTTTTACTCTTTACCTCTTGCAGCTCCTGTGGGCAGATACAGATGGCAGCACAGAGCTCAGTGATACCAACCAGTGACTTTTGCCATTGCTTTTCCATTCTCCAGCACAGACTTCAGCAAAGACCAGCAGTGAGAGTGGATTCTGGTTCTTCAGAATCCCACTGTGACTTCATTCACTGTTTTCTTCCTCTTAAAAGAGACAATATATTCCTATGCTCTAACCTTTTTCCATCCCCAACAGGTCTTTTTTAGGGGCATCACAGTCAATGCAGTGCGAGGATTCCCAATGTGTTCAGCCACGTTTCTTGGCTATGAACTTTCCCTGAAAGCAATGAAAAGAGACCAAACTGAGACCAATCCTTAACTTCCAGGTCAGCACACAAAGACCCTTTAGCTTGATTAAAGTTAGAGAATTCATCTTGGAATCAAATGGAGTTGCAATTGTATAGATCCTCTGGAAGACAGGTAACCTGCATCTGAATAGTCACTTTTCAAATCTGGGTCTGTGGGATTTGGAGCAGACAATGGATTTCGATTTTATTCCAGGTTCCTGGAATCTCATTGCAATCTGGTGGTTGTGATTGTTCTGATCAGTCCAAATAAGAAAATTTGAAAGGAAAATATTCTCTAACATTTTATAAGTTGTGAAATATGATTCTCACCAAAGTCCCTGCGCTGTATAAATTCCTCCCTTGATCCTCCCGTAAAGACCTGACATTAAGCCCTCTTGAAGTGTCTTGACCATCAACTCACAGTTTTACTCTTTCCCTCGTAAACCTAGGGTTGCATAAAGGAGCAGAGTTAAAAATGTCCAATTAAAGACCCTTTTTAGCAGTTTAATACTCATTCTTGGCAGACTTTGCTCTTTCTTGCAGCACTTCATAAGCCTCCTTCTTTCTTATTCCAAAAGTGTTGCCGGGAAGACCTGGAAGCCTCCTACTGTCCTGAGCCAAATCAGCACTGTGGTGTTGGAGAGGGATCAGCTGCTCTGACCGAAGATTCTCATCCTGCACCTACAGCATCTGTTTTCTCTTCTGCCATGGACTTAGTCCCTGGAGGACACTGAAAACTGCACCAGCCCCATCAAATCCAAAGACTGTTTTCTTATCAAACCTTTCTCTCTGTTGTCTTGGAGCACCTTAATAATCTCCATGGTGGTGCTGGGTTTTATCACCAATGACATTTTCCTATCGAGCCAAGAGAACAACTTGCTTCCCTTACCCACGACTGAGATATTTCTGAAGAAAATTCAGAAAACAATAAACCAAGTCATACAGATGGCTGGCTATTACTTTACCTAACTCACCTTGTGTAGCCCTCCAGGGACCTGCTAGAGGTGACTTGTTAGACCTGATCTTCCTGACACAACAGTCCAACTTGCCAGCTGCCCAATCCTGCAGACATCCCTTTGCAGCCTTGAAAGTCCAGCACCAAAGGAGGTCTCTGAGGGATGCAGAGCTTATCCCAAACTGTTCTCTAGAATATACAGGCCAGCTTCAGATGCCCAGCTCTTTGCTGCAAACCTACTGAGACAACTGGGACAGCCCCAGGTCTCTCTTTGGTCTACCTCAGCTTTTCAATTATTCCAAGGTCTTTTATGTTGTGATTATTTCTGTTTATGCTGTTCAGTATCTCCATGCTTTCTTTTCTAAGTGTGGAGCTTCTGGCGCCGAAGCCCCAGGAGAACCATCTTTGCTGGGATAAGAGGACTCTGGTGGCATTGGCGGGAGAGACTGAGGGGTAGCAGCCACACATGCAAAGGGACATGCGGCATGGGGGAATAGTCTGGAACAACACTGTCCTCTGGGAAATGCATGGTTTCCCCCATCTCCTCTTGGAAAAGAGCTTTTCCCTGGAGCTCTTCCCCTGGGTTTAGCAGATGCCATCAAGAAAAGCTTCTGAAGACAGCCTGGAGCAGCCATCCAGGTTTCCCCCTTTATGGAGGAGAAGGCAAAAGAAATTCCAATGTCCTCTTCTCTGTAGGAGTGGAGAAATTGGTGACAAGACTTGAAGACTTCAGCACAAAGTGCCTAAAAACTCAGGCTTCTGAACATTACTCATAAATGAGGTTCTCAACCTTGGGCTCCTGTTTACTGGGGCCTGAATTAAAACCAGAAGCGTGGCCTCCCCCAAAACTGGCCTTAAATGTGGGAGAAAGAGCCGGTGTTGCTTCATCTCAGGATGTGCAGATGAGGAGGCTCACAATGCCTTTGAGCTTGACAAGAACACGGGGAACTGTTTCTGCCAAACAATATGGCTAAAATTAATGAACCTTCACAAAAAAATTTATTGCTGGCTGCATTTAAAGTTTCATCTATTCCATGTTACCTATTTTAATGCATATGTATGCAAAGCATGTTCTTTAGATGCATATCATATGTCTCCAAAGATAATACTTGGGGAGACTCATTTTTCAATGCAAATAAGTGGTGGTGCTAATCTGCCCACATTATACATGATATACACCATGAAATATAATTAATTAATTAAACTGATGAGGTTTGCAACAAGGTGTGTATGTGAATGATCCTGCCTTCTCAGTGCCCAGGTTTGGTCTGTCCTGTGCTCCACCAGATGTAAAGCTCCAAGACCCACGTTGGAGCTGTATGGTGAGTTTTCCTGATTTCTTCATCCAGTTAAATCAGGTTTGAGATGGATGCCCAGGATTTAGAATCATAGCTTCACAGAATGGTTTGGGTTGGAAGGAGCCCTAAAGATCACGCAGTTCCAGCCCCCCTGCCATAGGGAGGGAAAACAAAGACATGAAAAGTGAGTGCGAAGTGAATACAAAGCTTTGGCCACATGATGGCAACCTCGTCCATGGCAGGGCATGGCCGTGTCCTGCTCCTGTCTTCTTCCATTCAACCCCAGGTCCCGGTTTGCTGTCAGAGCATCACACGCTCCCCTCTCAGTAGGCAGCCCCCCACTGGGCACCGCGCAGGTGATTTTTGGAGTGATCCAGCCCTGCCAATGGCTTCCCTAGTGTATTTCCCTTGGATTCGAGGGTGACAGCAGCCTCGCAGGAGATTGGGCTGATGCTGGGTCAGGAACAGCAGGGCTGGGATGAGCAGCTTTTAGGTATGGTTGTACCCATCGCTGTGATGGATCACGGGGGATCCCAGCACACAGAGCCTGCCAAATATCTTAATCTTGTTTTTGAAGCAGTGAGTGTGTGGCTCTGCCACTGAGGAAAGAGGTCCAGCGGTGGGGCTGGGTGATGCTGTGGGGGGTCAGCCCCACATCTCAAAGATGAGGGATGGCAATTTCGGTTAATACACACAGAGACTTGACAGGTGGGTGTTTTGTCAATGGTTTGCTTTGCAATACATCAAATACATTAATTTGTAAAGATAATATCAATATCTTTATCTATGGATAGAAATTAGGAGCTTTAAGGAATCCTCTTTGGGGACCTGGATTTTAAACATTGCCTTGCCTGCCAGGCAAACAGCCACACATACAGGTGATTCAGGTCCCTTGTACAGGGAACGGATTGCATATGCTGGTGATTTCGTCCTTGCATCACACAAAAATCCCTGGGGTCAATGGAATTCAGGATATGGACCCAATCTTCTGTCAGTGGCTGCAGTGACCTTCCCTTGGTGGCCCATTCCCCAGCACCATGCACACTGGAGTGGGAGAATCCACCTGCTTGATGGCTAGTTCACAGATGCTCAGAGTCCCACATTTCCAACATTAAATGCAGTAACTCCTGAAATAGGTAAAAACTGATTAGGCAGACTAGAAGAACCAGGATACCCACTTCTATGCTCTTCTTGCCTGGAATACGAAAGCTTACTCGGACCTGTCATGCCTCAGATAAACATGTAACTGCCTGACTTTCTTGCGGCTGGTGGTGTTCCAGCTCTTACAACATCTCATATTACTTAATGAGATACTGGCTGTCTAGCTGTTTTTCCAGTTTATACACTATGTAATGCTATGGTAGGGAGTAAAGGTAACAGCAGTTTATTTCCTCATGTGAAGAAAACAAAACAAACAGGAACCAATTTTCCAGTGAAAATCCCTCACCTGGAAGAAAGGCTTTAGTGGTAGGAGAAGCTTTGTGATGCTCACAAGGTGGGAGCAGGATGGGCTGCCTTTGGCCAGGGGACAAAGAGAGTGTTATGTATCCCTCTGCATCCCTGTTGCTGGGTACCTATAATGTCCTTAAGTCCTTCTCCCAGCACATCCCAGTGGTTTTAGTGCTTGCTGAAGCCATCCCTGTGATGGTGCCGGTCCAGGCTGGGTTATTCTCATGCCTCAGGAGTCCCTGTCTGATGTGTCAACACCTTAGGAAGTTGAGAGCACAATCCCCATGTAGGTTTCTCTTTTCCTGTTGTACTCCAATACACAGGAGTAGGCGATGTCTTTGCATGCACTAAGATGTTACATCTTCTTGGTTTATCTGAAGTTCTTTGCTTTGTTGCAGGGGTTGTTATAGTAGAGATTTATCTCTAGGCACTGCATTCATGCAAAACAAGAAGGCTGGTGCCTGTCTTGTGCCCATGAAGAAAAAGGTAGAGTCAGAAGAAATGATGAGATCCAAAGAGACGAGGGGGAAGAAGCTGCTAAATTGAATATAAAGTGCACAAGAACAGCTTCCTTTCTCTAAAGCCATCTTCTTCCTATATATGCTCCTATAGAGTACAGACTGATGGCTGCCAACTTTAGTATGTAAAGTAACATTCTAGAGATAGGCTCCAAAAGGAATTAAGCCATGCAGTGAGGGGAAGTTTAAGTAGTTACACTGATTTTTTCCTACACTGTAGATCCTGCAATAGTTCTGGACTCACACACTAGTGAGACAACCAACCTGCTAAGAGCCATACATGCAACAGAAGGAGAACATCTTTTTAAGGGGGTCTCAGAGGTCCCATATGAGGTTTCATGGTAAGATATAGAAATGCCTGCTGTAAAAGCAACAGGACCTGTGTAGTTTATCTTCATGGCCCAGCTCATGGTCTATTCTCCTATGTTTCAAAACATTCTAGCACTAACGTAAGCCTACTTTACACCTAGTATAGGAAATCATGCCAACTCTTATGTAAGAGGGCCAGGCTATTCTTACTCATGCAGCTAGCTGTGAACCAACACCCGTGCTTACTTCATTATTTAATTGAGATCACTGTGTTTCAATCAAGCAGTCTGCAGTGGTTTTCAATGCTTCCAGCACGAAAAGCAAGCTGCAATGGGGATCTGGCAGGTGGAGGGCTCTAAAGCAGCCACAGAGCTAATGCCTTGTGCTGTCTGTCTGTTCTGCACGTTCTACCTTCTTCTCCATGCTGTGCTGAGAGGGAAATCCAGCACCCAGGGTCATCTCACAGTGGGACAAGCAAGGAAGGGTGAGTGGACTTACGATCTGAGTGCTCTGCAATGCTTCTCTTTCCTGGTGTGAAAGAGGATCCTGAACTGAGAGCAGTGGCATCAGGAAAACCTTTAAATACAAAAGAACTGGAGATCTTTGTGGAAAATTCCTGCTTTTTCCCACTTAGTTCTGGATGCTGTTGGTTTGTGAGATGCACTTGCAATATCTGCAATACCCAGCATGGGTATGTAGCTCTCAGGGCTTTTTTTTTGCTTTTAGATGCCTCAGCTCTTGCTAAATATCATTGCAGCATGGAAAGCTTGGCTTCCCTGACAGGAACTCAGGAAAGCTCCGGTGTCTATACTACTGCATGAAACAAGGATGACCCTGAAGGTCCCTCTGAGGTGTGCTCCCCCATCTCACTGCTCCTGAGCACCACTAGTTGTGGCTAGTTAGTTCAAATGGTTTAAAATCAATTAAAACTCTTCTGAACTCCATTACCTACAGAAGCTAATGTGAGTCCTGAGGACATCCTGTGGTTCATCTGTGCATGGCTATCAGGAGGTACCAATGCCCTCTTCAACCTGTGACATGTTCCTTGAGTTCACCTGGATTTTACACATTTCTGTCATAGGCAACCTTGCTAATACTATGCTATGGTTTACCCTTTTGTGGAGGAATTAGAAAGACCTTATTTTCCTTTATTTCTATACTAGCATATGTCATCTTTATCTAGAAGAAAGACAAAACTATACTCCAAGCCACCTTATCTCTGTAAAATGAAACTATCAATAGCATCTCTTCATTTGCTGTCTCTGTGAGATCTTACATCCTTGATCAATACATCAAGCCTGTACATTATCTTGTTTCTCCTTTACAGGGAATGTTTCTTTCTATATCAATAAAACCCAGAACTGTTCAGAGTTTCTTGAAAATGCTACAGTGGGGTGTAAATTCTCTTGTGACACTCAGAAAACCAGGAGGTCAAATATCAGGTCAAAGCCATGATTTGGAAATCGGATGTTTGTGTGGCATATTTGGTCAGTCAGCCTAGCTTTAAAATAGGTGCATGAAAAGAGAATATATCCTAAAGTGTTCACATATCACCTATGAATGGACAAGACATTAGATGAAAATTTCTGAAGGCACCAGAGGGAATTGCTTGTAAGAGATCACAGAAACATACTGGGAGAGTTCTGTGTGTCCACCTTTTCTGAATCATAGGATCCCAGCCTGGTTTCAGTTCGAAAGGACCTTACAGCTCATCCAGTGCCAGCCCCTGCCATGGGCAGAGACTCCTTCCACTAGAGCAGGTTGCTCCAAGCCCCTGTGTCCAACCTGGCCTTGAACACTGCCAGGGATGGGGCAGCCACAGCTTCTCTGGGCACCCTGTGCCAGTGCCTCAGTACTCTCGCAGGGAAGAGCTTCTGCCTGAGATCTAATCTAAAACTACTGTACTTCAGCTTGAAGCCACTACCCCTTGTCCTGTCACTATTCCGGCAACAAATACCTGTTCTTGGCTGGAGTCTTACAATCTGGTCATTCAGGAGTTGTGATTATGAACCAGGCACATCAAGCTGACGTGATGCACTGGCAGCACCCAGGATGATGGAGCTCTCTGCCCCTTCCTTGCTCTGCTCCTCTCCTATAGCCATTAGTGTGTGTCATGGGTTCAGCAGCAGCAGTCATTTTTCTCCCTCTTGGTAGCTGGTGTAATGCTGTGATTTTGATTTTGGGCCTGGGAGCAGCGCTGATAACACCAGTGTTTTCAGTTACTGCTTGGTGATGTTTTGTCTGGCCAAGGACTTTCCGAGTCTCATGCTATGCCAGGGAGGAGGGGGAGCCAGGAGGAAGCAGAGACAGGACACCTGACCCAAACGGAACAAAGAGGTTATTCCATACCACAGCACGTCATGTCCAGGATGTGAAACCGGAGGGCAGAGACCCGGAAGGGTGTGGTGGTGGACTGGGGGTGCACTGCATGGTCAGGTTTTTGGTGTTGGGGGGTTGCTGCTGGGTGTGCACTGGCTGGGTTGGGCTTGGTGAGCAGTTGTATTCTCTTTCCTTGTATGCCTCTTGTATTATTACTGGTGGTAGCAGTAGTGATTTGTGTTATACCTTAGTTACTAAACTGTTCTTATCTCAACCTGTGGAAGTTGCATTCTTTGAATTCTCCTCCCCATTCCCCCAGGACTGGGGGAAGAAATAGAGGGGAGTGAGTGAGTAAAACTGCGTGGGTGGGGGGCTTAAACCATGACAGTGTGTAGGGAAGAGATATGAACTATGGGGATATATGACCTGCTGATGTCCAGTTCTGCCTCAGGCTGACCACATTGAGTATCCCCACTCAGGTTTCTGAATGGCAATATAGGGGATGTTCCTGTGGGCTGTTGCACCCACTGCCTTCGAGCTGGGTGACCTTTATTAAGGTTTCAGTTCTTGTTTGATTTCTTGAAAGAATTCTTAAAAGGGAACAAAAAAGCCTCAAAAGACCAGATTTAGCATTGGTGGCTCCCCACTTTGACAACCGGTCTTTTGAGGCTTGTGGGTTTGCAACCTCAGAGGGAAGTGCGCTTACAGTCACCTTCTTGCCTGCTGCATCGTGGCTACTGAATTTAACATGAAGCTTTGTTTCACTTTTTTGAGTGATGGTTGAAAAACCTCTATTTCCCCTCTACATGTTGGCCTGTGTTGCTGAAAGAGAGATTAAGGGAGAAGAACAGAGGGAGATCAGATACCGAAACATGAGGATGGGAAAGCAACTCCTGATCGTATTTAACAAACTAGTCATCAAAATGAAGACTTTTAAAGTATCAAAACTAAATATTTAAAGATCACATTAAAAACCTGGTATTTTTGCTGGAATGGCAGCATATAGTAATTTCCATGGTCTTTAGATCAGTCTCTAAATGCTGGAATAGAGCCTAAACTCTCCAAAGAGAAGCCATAACCAGTATCACGCTCTTTTGTGCCCAATCCACTGCAGCTCTAATTAATACATGGAAAGTTCTTTCCCTGTCACTTTGACTTCTGGTGATTTCTGATCTGCTGTAAATGGAATACAGCTTCTCTTGTCACCTCTTTGTCCTGGAGCAACAACAGTGAGACGGATCTCACTGAGCAGTCAAACAGATACGGAAAGATGTAGAGATAACACTGGCACTGCTGGCAGACAGAGATTATGGGGAGGAACCACAGGCTCGGGGAGCAGCTCTGCCATTCTGATTTTCAACTCATAAAAAATATACGGATCTCATCCTTTTGGGCTATAGGCCCGGGCAGAAGTTGTCTGAGCTGCTCACTGCCCAGTGAACATAATTACATGCAGTTACTGGGCTAAATGGGATTTCTAAGGAATATATTTTGCTTAAAACCTTCTGGCTGTCATGAAAAGCCCTTGGTCCCTGTGTTCTCATGGCTTGTTACCATATTCCTTGCACAACTTTGGGCTAAATCAAAGATGTTTGTGAATTCTTTCCTTTAAAACCATGTAAAATCAGGTTCTCGACCATCTGAGAAACCAAGTGTTGTAAGCGCAAATGTTACTCACATAATTCATTTCCTTCAGGGATGGATGCTTTGAACTAATTGTTCTAGCTCTTGCCGAGGGGCTTTACTGGCTGAGTAAACCAAGAACAGCATGCCCATTGCTTTGGTTGAGCAAAAAGCGGTTTCCTCAAGGGAGACAGAGGAAATCCTGTAAGCCTCTTGATTGATTTTCAGGGAACCATAGGCTCTTGATCACAAATCAATGATTTTAGCCCTTCTCTAATCACCCAGTGCCTTAAAAGATGCCACTGCCTGGCTCAGTGAGTGGCATCATCCCCACAATATGCCTTTTGAAAGCTGCCAGCTTTAACTTGCCAAGGGAGGGTCCCTGGCTGCTTCTAGGTTTTCCCTGGGGCCTGTGTGAAAGCTGTAGCTGCCTAATGGGATGCACACTTCCCACATTAAATCACCCAAGAACAAACTTCAAAGAGAAGGCAGGGAGCATCCTCCCCAGCCGGGAGCTGGGTATGCAGCAGCCAGGCAGGCAGAGGAGCAGCAGGCAGATCCTGCTCCACTCCCCTTGGTGTGCAGGCAGGCAGCAGGGCTGTTCTCGTCAAATGAATCCCTTGCTGGTACGCAAACGCCAGGGAAGATACCCAGCAGATTGCAACCCGATGTTTTATCTTTCCAGGATAGCTTCCAGAGGGATTTCACTCATCCTCCAGCCGGATTGACCAGCAGAAGGCGCAAGCTTTTGGAGGTATTTATGGCATAGCAGCAGAGAAGCTTAAAAGTCAACTCTGAGGATCTAAAAGGGTTACCACTTGCTGTGCCAAGGTGTGCAACTTGGAAAAGAGGAAACCTCTGTGGCCAGAGGAAGCTCTTCCAGGCATTCAACCTGATTTGGAGACTCCATCTGAGAGAACTTCCAAGCTAATGCCATTTTGGTCACTTAGGACTATTACTGCATCCACTCCTGTCTGCTCCAAAGGGAACGGGTGGAATGTGACACTGCAGTGTGTTTGCTCTGAGGGCCCAATCCTTATCTGCACATTGGTGCACGTGCGCTTGGCAGAGGTGGGATCCCAGCCAAGGATTATGGGATTGCTATCTGGATGCAGCAGCTGTAATTCAGTGTGATGGCTTCTGCACTGCACAACAGAGCCCCTGCAGCATCACCAGCTCTCCTTGAGAAAGTTCCTGCTTTGAATCCAGGGGGAATCCAGCCTGTCAGCTTGTTTTCTCAGCAAGCCTGGCAATGGTGAACACGACCATCTCTTCGCTTTCACGGAACTATAATTTACATGAGGACTGGAGACAAACCCCACATTTGAAAACAAGAAGCTTTTGTAGCTTTTTAACCATTGTTTCCTGTTGGGGTGTGCTATCATAATGCTCAAATTAATCACTTATGAGGAGCAGCTGTGAATTTCCGCTGTACGAAAGCAAAGTCACTGCAGTAGGTGACTCAATTCCACGTCTGATGCTGTCCAAGCGAAGTGGGAAAAAAACAGTGGGCACCTGGTATCAGTTTTATGATTGGGTTTTTCCATACTAGAATGGGAATTTTGTGAAGACTCAATTAAAAGGAGTGTCCTCCTGTTCTGCTGTCACCCACCAGACTGAGCTGCACATGAACGCCAGCATGCTGCCATACATCCTCTTCTCCTGTTTGCTGCTCTGTGTGCAAGCACAGAACTGCAGCGTTCGTGAAATCATCCGGCATACAAAACTCCTGCTTGTAAGTTTAGCACCTTCCCTCTGTAAAAGCATATGCTTATGCAGTGGGTGACAATAAATACTGACTTCTCACTTGTTCTTTCAGCAGGAGAGTCCTCTGAGTTGCCCCTGTAGGGAGACAGCTGCCAATGTGAGTACACTACTTTGGAGAACATAATGAGAATGTATTTGTTTGTTGAATGCCACCAATGCTGGATTTTAACGCTCACTCTTTTCATTTTCAGTCATGTTCATGTCTTCCCATTGCCGAGGTAAGTATTGATTTTAAGCTGCTGTAGGTGTTAGAGAAGTTCAGTATTAACTCAGTTGATTTTGTTCATGCTGCTCCTTATGCAACTTTTGCTTTTCATTATGAGGAAGCCTTTAATACATTAGTAGCAGCAAATCTGAGCTTGATGTATAGCAGTAGGGAGGGAAGCAGAAGTCCGCCCATCATCAGTGCAATCAACCAAGCCCAGCCAAACAGAGCCTTGTGGGCTTCGCTTCTAAATCGAAAGATGCAGGCTCTTGCTCTGAAAATCTCTGCAAGCCTTTGGTTTATGGTTACATGCCAAAGACTAAATGAGCCTGGGCCAGAGGTGTCAGGCCTCAGATGCTTAGCTCTAGGTGTATCTGACACAATTGCACTTTTGTAGCCTCGTCAGGTATGGTGAAACCCAGCACTGGCTGAAACTATACTTCAAAAAGTTACGGTTTGAGGTATTCTGAGAGATGTGACAGGAGCTTCTTATGGCATACACAATGATTCAGTGTTTTACAACCCCTGCAAAGTTCTTGCACCAGCTTCCAATAGAAGGCAGAATACATTGCATTTAATGGTGACTTGCTGCCACATTTAGTAATACACAAAATGTAGTCTACCTTTTTCTTCATTTAACAGCCTGGCCACGAACTGCCATGCTTTGTGGAAGGAACCGAACACATGCTGAAACACAACATATCTTCCAATGCAGTAGTTGAATGGCTTAACCTAAGCTTTCAGATTCAACTGGATAGAAACCTCTGTGAAGTAAGACTTCTCTTACTTTCCTATAGATCTTTGTCTATCTTTTACAAAAGAGGATTTTTTAATAACTTAAATATGTGTAGCTGAGTATTTGATTAATTTGAAATGTGTTTTAAATAACTGTTCTATGCAGGAGCCAGGTATGATAGCTGCAACATGTACGAGGTGATGGAAAGCTATTAAAATTTGCAGAGGAAGCAGGGAGATGGGTTCTGCCCACTGTGCCATTCTCCTTCTCCAGATCCCTTTCGCATGAGAACCTTTAAACCGGAACTCTGGGAGAGGAGCTTTATTTAATTTGCTTTCCTATTCTCCTTTCTCAAATATATTTGTACTCTAAACAGCAATGATATATAATCAGAGAGTAGATGTACTGGGAACCGGCAGGCATAGGATCATTCTCTTCCGGAGCATTAATTCTACCAAAGCTGCAGTTCTTTCAGGGATGCTCAGGCCTGATAGGATGCTTGTGGCCTGCAGCATTTTCAGACTTGTGATGATGCTCAGGAAGACTCCAGGATCCCCAGATGACTTTCCTCAGGCAGTGAAACATCCTTTATTTACAGTGAGAAGAACTGTTGTGTAATCCAGTGAGGCAGAAGATGCTGATGATGCAGTGTCGCAAGCTCCTTTTAGCTAGCTTCAGACTTGCAAGGGGGAATATTGTTAGAATGGGATTGCAACACTGAGCAGCCCCATTGCCTTTTTCTTACCTAGCTTCTCCTACAGCTCTCTCTGCCCTGTCTGCCAGGTTGAAACAGCCTCGTTGAAATGATTTCAGTTATATCTATATGACTTTCACCTTAAAAAATATCTATATGACTGTCACCACAAAAAGCCACTCACTGCTCAAGGAACAGTTCTTTAGGAACTGCTTTTGACATCTCTGCTTAGCTCCAAAGAATGTCTGTTTTAACTGTTTCATCTAAATCCTTTATATTTTCATGGAATCTTTGGTATCCCACTCTTTGTTCTTCCTCCCATCACAGAGCCTGGCGCACGGGACTCAATGCCAGTACAAGACCAAAGGAAATGTGAAGGAATTTTTGACTAAAATCCTGAGGACCTATCAAGAAATCTATATACATAATTTAAAAAAGCTTAAAAAACCACCCATGGTTCTTTGATAAGAAAGGGGAACAGAGAAGTTATTTATTGTATTTATTGCTCACCTGAACTATAAAAGGTAGAAATATCAACTGCTAAACCAATAAAACTGTAATTTACCTGAGCACCAAAAGTATTCAGCTTTGATATGTTTTTGATATGTTTCGTACTTAGTGAAAGGTTTGAACATCCTATTTTGGTGCCAGTGGGCATCAAAATGCTTCTGGAAAGCACTGGTCCAACAATTTCACTCACGTGAGATGCTACAGCCAAACGCATGCTCTGACCACTCTATAGCTCTAGAAATACTCCTGGACTTGCGATTCAGAGATTCTGTGTTCTTTGTACATCACATTTATTTCTGATAGCATCTACACACCATGAATAAGTCACTTCTTTCTTGCAAGGTTGCAGATTTTCCTGCCCAGAGCCACTTCTTTCTTTGTTCTAAATATTCAGTAGTAGAGAAGTCATGAACTTCTTATACAACAGCAAGGTCATACCCAGAGTTAACTGCAAGTTCTTAATGGGCTTGTGTATTTGGAATGTGTTGTGGACAATTGTTGCTTTCTTGGAATGTATTTAACTTTGAAGATCCTTCTCTAGTGCCATGATTTGCTCAGATTTGGTTTTGGTTAGGTTTTCTATCACCTCTCCACTCAGCTCAGCAGAAACAAAAGAGGCAAAAAGGGGGATGTGCTGGAAAAAAAAGCCCAACATATAAGGGGAGAGGCTTATCTCAACCACCTATTCCAGCCTCACTGGTAGTTTCGTAGATCTCTTCACACAGGGGAAAATCCCAAACGGGTGAAAGAAGGTCAGATTTCATCTGTCTCCTTTGTGTCTCAAAGAGGAACAAAAGAGATGAGGCATTGTAAGAGGGTTGGCCTTTGAGATGGAGGATCTTAAAAGGTCTTCAATGCCAATGTAATTTCTTCTCCATCTCCACTGGAGTATGGACTTTTCATACACCAGGAACAGCAGCAGGCATGCAATTCTCTTTCTTTTTTCAGCATGAAGTATGATATTGATGGGATGAGCATGTTCCTAGGATCAAAAGCATGATGGTAATGCTCATCACCTACATTATTATTCTAAAGGTTTCCATTACCATGTGCCTGGGGGAAAAGGCAGAACTAGATTATACAAAATGCATCTGATATGACTTTATAAAACTTATGTATTATATATCAGATCAAATACATATCTTGATGTGTCTCTGCTTTAAACTTGGTAAGATAATAGCTATACAGAAGACTTTTTCTGTGGTAATGCTGATGCAGATGAAACCAAGAAATAAAACAACTATTCCTCCTTTCTCACATTTTCATATCTTCCTACAATTTCTACACCACATGCAGCTCAGGCAGCTTTCTCCTAGAGAACCTTTCTTTTCAATTCTAATGCAAAGAAAAATCATCCACATTTCTGATAGATCAGCAGAATGCTTCTGCATGCTCCTGGTCTCAAAGAGAAGGAAAAGGCTCATTAACATCCATAGATCTTACTGAATCTGTGGTGTCAGATCTCAGATGCTGCAGGTCCCAGGCCTGCAGACAGCTGTTCTAACCTGTGCTTTCAGCAAGGAAGAAGAGAATTCTTTGTCTAATACTTTTACTCCCCAAACAACTTTATTGGATTTATGTAATAGGTACAATAACTGTGAAATCATGGCACAAGCAAAAGATACATCATAAATTCAGTTCTGCCCCATATAAACTGGCAAGAGTCAAATGCAGTCAAACAGCTTCCAGTCAAGTCACTTCTGCAAGATGGTAATAGGAAACTCTTGCACAGGATTTGAAAACCCAAGCAAACTAAACTGCAGAAGATAAACATGCAAAATATCTACTCATCTGATGCCTTGGTTTGCAACCTGTGTGAGAGAAATGATCGTTGTGTGCTTATAGCGTTCAGTGCAGAACTGTGCAACATGAAATAGGCACTTCTACTGCTGTCTGCCATTGCATGTTATCTGTGAGCTGATGCAAAGTGCTTCTTTGCACTGGTGAGCTCCCTCAAATCCCTGTGATCCAGGGAATGTGGTCTTTCTCCATCCCTGAGTATGTTAGCCCTCTTCTTCCCACAAGCAGATTCAGATCTCCTCCATGGGACTAATGCTCTGTGAGGCTTTGCAAGCTGCAGGGCAGCCTTATGGGAAGTGCTGGATGTCCAATGGCAGGACTAAACACCCCTTCAGCCAGCCCTGGGCCAGCCCCTGAGCAGACACGGGACCAAGCAGATGCTCGTGGGCCTCTTCTCTCACTCTTGAGTTTGGTTCACAATAGGATTGTGAAACTGCCAGGTGAGAACAAAAGGAAACTAATCCACTGAGTTATTTAATGACTGTAACAGGCACCTTCTCCTGATATCTCAGTTATCTTTCTCTTGCAGCTCTCTAGCACGAGTCATGCTACGCTGTGAAGGAGAGGATGTGGCATAGGGCAGGGGAGACAGAGGAGGAGGAGAAGGTCAGATAAGTTGATAATACTGGGGAACAGATTTACAATAGGGAATTGATAATAAATTGTGATTTTAAGGAAGAGCCCTTCTTCCAGCCATTCAAACCTGACCTGGTGTCCATGGTAAGATGCGTGCTCGTTTTCAAGTATGCACAGCTCCTCACTTGCCCTGCTTCTACAACTCACATCAGCAAAAGGAGGCTCTAAACACTATTTGCTTTGTGATTTCCAGGACAGAAACCCTGGATACCGCACGATGCAGGGCAGGAGTGGCTACTTCCTGCAAACTGGAAGGTAACACCATTACCTCTGTACATAGCACCTCTTTCTCTGGGAATGTCTGTCTCACAAGAGTTAAGTATTGCGAACATGCAGACCAGTTCCATACCACATACCACCACAGCTATATGATTTTCTCCATTAGCAGGAAGTAATGTTAAAGAATACACCAGGAGTGACCCACAGGCACTTGAGAAGCTACTTCACTCTTTGCCAAGGAAGAATTCTCCCAGCCCTGCTACACCAGCCACCACACAACCCTTTCTTTGATAGGTTTTGCTGCTGACAGCAGCCAGACAGAAACCCATTCACAACCCTGCAGTTCTACAGTAGTATTTTCTTCATTTGGGCATCCACTTAATAGCATGGCTATTACAAAACTTCTGGTGTTGCCTTCAGAAACCTGGCTAGGACAGCTTTATATGCCTGAGTTTCTGCTATGATATTTATCAAGGCACAAGCACAGCAGCAGAGCCAAATGTACTCCAATACCCTATTCCTGTTTCTACATAACTTCATGACCTGCTGCAGAACAAGCCCAAGCCTTGAGCAGTCTTAATGATCTAATAGGAAGCTGTCTCTAGTGGCATACAAATCAATATTGGTTTAGAAGGTATTTTTTGAGGGACTGAAAGTGCCCCAGTGCGCTGTTTCCCTCCACTCCAAGTCTCTTGCATCCCTGTAAGAACAAGTCTGGTATATGCCATGCTCCATGGGAAGGAAAGGCACTGGGCTGCCATTCAAATGCTTCCCAGTCATAAATCACACTGGGTATTTGAAAGAAGTTTCACGTATTTGTACAAGAAAGCTGATCTTACCGGGCTAATCCTCACAACACCCTCCTGGGGCATGTGGGCAAGCCTCCCTGTCCTAGCTTTAGAGAAAAGTAGGGAAATAAGAGTTTGCTGAGACACTGAACTCATTTCTCCCCAACTGCATTTTACAGTTGTCCAAAAACTGACAGCATTTGCTTCCAGAGCTCAACTCATGCCAAGCTTTAACCCCACCAAATGACAGCACACATAATATCAGGTGGTGCTACTGGGGATACTAAAGCCAGAGAAGCCATGTCCATTCCGTTTTCCCCAAAGATAAGCCTATACCTGCCCACAGCTGGTTATAGCTCCCTTCCCATCTTTCCCATTGGTCTCCCACCTTCCATTCAATCAGCTAGAAAATCTCCAGCAGTTAGAACTAAAAATTCCCAGGACTTTCATGTGCATCTCTCACAGATGCAACCTTGGTGATGTGTACCTTGCAGCATCTCCCTCCACAGACACATGCCCTGTAGTGCAAGCTGCACACCAAGCGCCTGTGCAAACAGCAGTGTTTTGTTGTCTTCTATGAACTTCTGCAAATAATCCTGAATGTTCACACTACTGTTATGAGATATAAGATAAATGTTGTTTTCTGTCGAGACACAGCATGGGTGATAGCTCAGAAGGAGCACAGTTCAGGCAACCAAAGGAGTAGAAGGGCTGGAAAGAGAAGGCAGAATGCTTCCAAACGCAACTCCTATATTGCCATACAGGCTTTAATAATCAAAGATGCTTCCAGATAAGCGATGTGTCTGAATTGTTTCTGCTATCTTAAATCTAGCAGTGTAGTAAAACATGAAACAATCCTAAGCTGAAATCAGGTTATAATCTAAAAAAAGCCACAGTACATAAGAAACTACATAAAAAACAGTTTTCCATATAAAACATCAGTGAGGCTTCTTTTTACTCATTTCAGAAACAGCATCATCAAGGGGCTTCACAAGAAAACAGATGCCCTTCACTTATTTATTGCGTTCCTATTGCTGGGTATTAATTTGGTAACTTTCAGACTAAATAAGCATTTTCCAGGGGTAATGGGTCAACAGAAAGCCCAGGAGTGAGGGGAGTTTCCCCAGACTCCCCACAAAATTGGAATTGTAGAAGAGAAAAATAGGAGGGAAATCATGACTTCAGAGCTGCAGATAATGATCAGCCGACTTCTGACTTTGCAAGCAGCCTGTGGGAGAGAAGAGAGATACTCTGTCTGACATCGACTTCAGGCAGGATATAAAGCAGCCATTGAGATATAAGATTGTTCCACAGTGGCAGAAAAAAGTTTCTTGCTCTTATTTTGCTGTGCTTCCATACACTTGACATCATAGTATTATGTAAAATACAACAGAAAGGAAAGCATGAAGATTTCAAAGATCCTCATTGACCACAAGGTATTTTCAGCAACATAACACAATTAGAAATAGAGGCTATGGTGTACACAAGGAAGGAAAAGTGCAAAAAGGCATATAATTGTTATCACCTAGACAATCACCCCTAAATACTTGTTGCTTTAGCACATCTCGCAATGACTTAAGGAAACAGGCATTTAAGACCTAATGGCACCTTCCTTCATGACTGAGGCAGCAAAGGTTGTGCAAGAGTTTTGGGGAACAGGGAAGGGAGACTTAGGTGGTTTAAAGCATGGTCTCCCCCTGCATGAGGGGAAACCACCAGAGAAGAGGAGCAGTGTGGCTGAAGCAGGGGCAAGAGGAATTGAGGAATATTGAAGGAATGCTCTGCTGCCAGCCCCAGGACTGCAGAGAGCAAGGTGATAGCACACTCACATGGGTAAGACAAGGGGTGACGGGCACAAGTTATTCCTGGGGACATTCCAACTGGACACAAGAGGAAAATTTTTCCCGATGAGAACAATAACTCATTGGAACAATCCAATCCAGGGAAGTGATGGATTTCCCAGCATTGGATTCTTTTGGGATTTGGCTGGACAGGGTGCTGGGACATCCAGACTAGGTCATGCTTTGCCTAGAAAGGTTGGACCAAATGATCCCTGGGGTCCCTTCCAACCTGGTATTCTATGATTCTATGACACCAGCTACAGAAATGAACAGAGAATTTTATCTTACTCTTATTTTATACTTATTTGATATAAGGATGAGGGACTATGGAAAAATGGATAAGGAAAACCTCTGTCTGAATGTATATATAGACAGAAATACAGACAAAACTCCTGCCATAAAGTAATTAAAGTTATTGGCAAGTAGACTGAGTATACCAACAGAAGGTCCAAACATTCTCCATAGAAGTAGTGGTTAGGAGATCATGACTAGTGCTGATAGCTTTGCTACCTGCTGTCCCCAGGAAGTGATCCAGTGACTAGAAAATGCCTGGGACTTTGGAAAAACTTAGTCTTGGTAAACAGTATCCTATGCAGGGGTCAAGGGGCTGTGTGGGATGGAAAACTGTCCAACCTAAAAAGAATCCTTCATTTTCCATCCAACTCCTCATACAGGTAGGAGATGGTGAAGAACGGAGCTGTACCTGCACTGGGTGCCCTTCATTATGTAAGTTTAGCCATAGCATGAAATGATACTTGGACAAGTTGTGAGTTTTCCTATTCACAAAGGCCAATTCTAAGTGCAGTCATTAAGGGTATCTTTTCAGTCAACACCCAGGTAAGTACTTGCGGCAACATGCTTCATCCTTTTTGGATTTATCAATAATGAAAGGAAACCTGGCATAGCTATGACTCCTTATAAGTCTTGTCTGACATGGAAAATATAATGGATAGGTTTCTAATGACTTCTGACAAGATCTAACCGAATCTTCTTCATACTAAATGTAAGATCTGAATCCCTGTGACCTCAGAATGAAAACATTTTCAAGTAGTATCTATCCATATTCTCACTGGAAAACTTACAGAAATGTTTTTCATTTTCATCAACTGAAAACTAAGGAAAAACTCCTGGTTTTGAATGAGGGGTTCTGAGAAAACCTGAAGAGAATTAATAGTTGTCATGGGTTCAGCAGCAGCAGTCATTTTTCTCCCTCTTGGTAGCTGGTGCAGCACTATGTTTTTAATTTCGTGCCTGGGAACTGTGCTGATAACACCAGTGTTTTCAGTTACTGCTTGGTGATGTTTTGTCTGGCCAAGGACCTTCCGAGTCTCATGCTATACCAGGGAGGAGGGGGAGCCAGGAGGAAGCAGAGACAGGACACCTGACCCAAACGGAACAAAGAGGTTATTCCATACCACAGCACGTCATGCCCAGGATGTGAAACCAGAGAGCAGAGACCCGGAAGGGTGTGGTGGTGGACTGGGGGTGCACGGCATGGTCAGGTTTTTGGTGTTGGGGGGTTCGCTGCTGGGGGGTGCGCTGGCTGGGTTGGGCTTGGTGAGCAGTTGTATTCTCTTTCCTTGTATGCCTCTTGTATTATTACTGGTGGTAGCAGTAGTGATTTGTGTTATACCTTAGTTACTAAACTGTTCTTATCTCAACCTGTGCGAGTTGCATTCTTTGAATTCTCCTCCCCATTCCCCCAGGACTGGGGGAAGAAATAGAGGGGAGTGAGTGAGTGAGAGAGAAAACTGCATGGGGGGTTGGGGACTTAAACCACTACAATAGTGAAGACTAAATGGGTTTGTTCCCCTGCAGTTTTTCCTCAGAGTTTCTTGGAAACAACCAAACACTGCCACATGGTTCTACTGTTGGCACTCCATTATGAAACAAAGTTCAGTTGTCACCATGCTTTGCTTTTATTTCACACTTTGGTAGCTATATATTTGCAGTCACCCCTCCCGTAATCCCTGATCAAGCTGAAAGGCCAGCTATTGCAGATTAATTAGTCCACAAGGATTAGACTGGCTAAAGCACAGACTCACAGAATAACAACAGTATCCTATCACATACTCTTTTCCAAGATCATCCAGTCCTGTAATTTGGCTATATTTATTATAAAAAGACATATACGTAACAGTGAAGGGCATCTAAAATTACACCATTAGACAAACCAAGTCCAGAATCAGCGACAGCACACATAAAAACACCAGTTAGAAGATACAGCCTTGAGAGGGTCTTCACCCTTCTGACAGTGTGTTTGTGCTCACATCCAGGTCATGGCACCATGATAAGTCCTAACAGCATGAGACACGTTCATGACTGCATATCTGGCTTGAGGTCTAAACTGATTTGTAATTTTCTTGGACTGATCCCAAACTTTTAAGATCTTCAGAATGAGATTGTGCAAACTCTCTTATCCCACTAAGTTAAACAAATAGAACAATGGTATGTAGGTGTGGTGCAATCAAATTAATAATTAGATTGTTTAATAAATCATAGATAATGATTACTTCAGCATAACCTTCTCTTAGAAGTTTCAAGAGCAGCAGTTCTTCCATCTATCAAAACTGATAGACAGCCAAGTGATTTATGGCTCAGTAAGCAAGCACAGATTAGGAAAGCTGACTTCCATCAACAGTGTCTTTCATCGCATAAGCATCATGGCTTAATGAGTCCACTCTGTGCTTCTTGAAACTTGTATATCTCTCCAAACATCTTCCTCCCAAATCCCAAACAAAACACGTACCAGTTGTTCTAGGAATCAGTTTTTTTCTCAAGGGTCCCAAATTTATTGCTACTCATCACTGATGTATGGCTGAACACCCACTGCGTCTGTAGCAGCACCACCAGCCACAGTGCAGATGTTCTTTGTGAGGCTGTATTTGAAGGGTAACAGTGGTACAGAGAGAAAACTTGAGGGGAACTAAGGAACTCATGAGGCTAGAGGACAAGACAGAAAATGTGTGAACCAGACATGATGCATCTGAAAGACAAACCAACCAGAACTGCATGCTGCAACTATTACCCTCTTACGTTGATTCTGCTGGCATAGTGCAGTGGGTTTGCACTGCTTCACAGCCATGGGATAAGCTGAAGGAACGCTACAACTTGTGCTCAAGACAGCAGTGCTTAGCAAATCTGTGTGAAGGACCAGACACCAAGGGGTAAGACGACTGTAGTTCACTTTCACATAGGAAGGTTGCTACTGATCCCTAGGAAAACAACCACCCTGCGCATCTACAACTCAAATACCAACAAGTCCAGATCCAAATCCTAGCTACTGAACTGTCAGGGATTGTCCCGTAAGCTGTGCATGGACTGTCTTCTGTAGCAATTGGACAGAAACGGCAGCAAGGTTTCCAAGAAAAGCTCTCATACTGTGGTCAGTTTATTGGGGGCATTTATTACACATTTTCTCGAAGAAACTTACATACATGAGCAGGATTGCTGGCCAATTGCTTGACCAGTGGCAACATCAGTGTAGGAGAATGTGTGACACCGAGTTCTGAGGACATCAATCCTCAGGTTAGAAAGCTCTGGATTTATAGGTTTATTTGGTTTAGAAAAATAAGCCCTGAGCAGATTTGGATCCAATCCATGCTGCTGCCACTGGCATCTGGCAGATATTGATAATTAATTAGTATTTGAGTCTTCTCCTTTAATGATGACAGTTAACAATGGAGCAACATGCGCGTACATTCAGTACTAAGAACTCTGGGACTGATCCCAAGAAAGTCAAGTTTTGGCTGGCATAGAACTCTCAGTAAAGGTGAAAGACGAGCCTGGGCTCAAAACAGAAAGTTAAAACCAGGGCTTGCTCAAAACTATTGGTCAAAACTGCTGGTCAGGCTCTGGTGGGAGGGACCATGTTCTGCTCCACCCGTGTCCTGATACCGTGTATTAGTATTGGGATTTAGAGGATTGCAGTGTGGGAACAGAGGTAAGCCACAACCCATCAGCATATAGCCATGCGTATAAACCCACATATAACCTATAAGAAAGTAATTTATGGGTCATTCTAAAGTTCTTTTCTGCTGTCATTCTTGCTAGGGTTATTGTTCCTTATTTCTGTGAATGGCTTCCCTTATTTGGTAACTAAAAGGTGTGCGTATATAAATATATATGTACACTTACATGTCTCACACACACGCATATCCTAACACATTCTCTTTATTAATCTGCAGAGTCCTCAGAATATTAATATAAAAGCTAAATCAAAGAGACTGAGATGCGAGCTCCCTCTTGTGACCAAGCGAGGATATGGCAACATCTGGAAGTAAACACAATAGGTGTTTAAACCCCAAGAACTTTGGAGAGCAAAGAAACAATTCAAATAAACACGTCAGTTCTGCGGTTTGTTTTTTTTGTTCACTATTAATCTAACATTTAAAAAAATCATAATTTACACCATCTGTACATAGTACAGAAAAGAATAGAAAAGTGTCTCTGGAAAAGATTGTCATAAATATGTATCGAAAAGGAAGGTAAGGTTGCTGCAGCTAAAATATTGTGGGATCTGTGTGTGAATCCTAGGCCCCACAGACAAAATCCAAAGAGAGCGGAGGAAACTGGCTAAAACCCCTTTTATAAACTTCATTGTTGTTACAGTTTTCCTTGTTGGCAGAGGCACTGGGACAAAGCTACTTCCTCCTCCTGCCAACGGGGTGAACAGATTCTGTGCTTTATGGCTCAGTAGGCAGGGTCACTAGACTTTTGATAGACACTGTCAAAATGTCAGGGGCACTAGTTAATACCTAATAGGTACTAATGGCCCTGAGCAGCCTCACCTGGGGCATCACTCACACCCTTGTCCCACTGCCCCAGGTGCCCATTTAAGCTCTGTCCTGGTCCTTCAATCTCTCCCTGACTGATGCTGGAGTGTTGCTGGTCTGCAGTCATTGCCACCCCTGTGCTTGGCCAACAATGCTGCCCTGGTGTGACCCTGGATCTGCCTCGTCACCGGGGACTTGCCTGAAGATGTGGACTCTTGGTTGAATTGGGCTGCATCCCTGGACCTGCCTTTTAGGTGAGGCTGTGGTACCCCCTGGCTCCCACCCAGCCCTTGTGATGCCCCAACCTAAAGCTTCTTCGGAAATAACTGATTTCAATTAATAACTGAAAAGCTGGTCTCTGCTAGATAGGAGATTACTTTTTCTTTTTTCAATTTAGAGATTAAAATGTATTGATCCAATGGGATTTTAATAACATGCCTCTAGTATACCACAGGAATACAGCATCTCTACGTAATTTGTTTTCAGACAAGTTAAAAGCTATTAATAAGCTTTTGTGGTGGCTTCTTCACAGAAAGTACAAACAGCATCTGTAATCAGTAAGTTTCTTATACTTATTTTGCAGTTTAATGCGTACCGTTAACCGTACCTATTACCACTTTTGTCTAAAACATATATATATAAAACAATTGTAATACGCCATCTTATATAGTCGCACCATCAAACAAAAGGATAGCATTGCAACATACTAGGAGGTACTCTCTTTAGTGATTCATGCTTCTTTCTGGAGAGACAATATTACACTTACTGCATTTCTAAAAGCTTAACATTGCTTCAAAGACTTACCCATATAAGCTCATGTTTTAAGTGTTTCCTATAAGGGAAGGCAATTACAATCAGGCATGTAAATGAGTTATTGTTTTCACTGATTGGATTCTGTGTGGATCATAGAAACTTCTACAAAAGGAACCTGGGTGATTTCTATTCTTAAGACAGGTTGTTTCTTGCCTGCCTGTGCAGCAGCTGGTGTCTAGCAGAGCAGCTCACAAACCTCCAGCAAACATGACACACTAACCTACTTTCTGGGCATGGTCGTCACTTGCTACTCTAGTCTGCTCAGTGAGATTTAAATTGTTAGAGCTGCAGAGTTTGTCACACAGTTTGAATATTTGGGTTTTAAAGAATGACAGTGCATTACTGTGATTTCAGTACTGTTTGTGAAATATATGGTTCTAAAGTTAAGCATTCAAAAGGAAAAGCTACAACATAGTACTTATTCGGCTTAGCACACTGATATAAATGCAACTACTTTCAGAGAGAAACTAGGCTGGCTGAGTATTGTTCAGCATGGAAATAAATGATGGTGCCTCTGTGAAACTTTGGCCAAAGCACAGCACCACTGGCCTCCATTGCTCTCTTTCAAGAGTTCAAGATAGAAAGTGTGCAACCATAAGTATCTTTGGGTATGTGGGTTTGTCAGAACCACAATCATGACAAAAATGAAGAAGAGCTTGCATTAACATGTAGAAGTCCTCCTATGAAATTCAGATACGCCAAAGTTAGCATATCAAAAAAGCTGGAAGTGATGTCTTGCAAGACTTATCTGTAGGAGCTATTGTTGCACATCACAATACACTGTGTGGTTTCCTACTTGATCTGACAATAATCATCCTTGACTTTATTTCCTTCACTTTTTTTCCCAGCACCCTCCCCTTACTTGTGGAGGCTTCTGTTAAAAGCCAGTTAAGAAATGGCCAATAATCTCAAGAGATTCATCTTTATCTTTCAGCACAGTACTTGTAAATCTTCCAAGCGCATGGTGTGCTGATTCTGAATTGTCACATGCTCATCCTTCACTCTCGGGAAACTGGTGATTTCCAGAAAGCCTCCTTATACTCATTAATTCATTGGTTTACTCAAATTGCTTTCTTGATTACTACTTCAAAGGCCAATGATGCAAAATGTGAATAATCACTCTTGATCAAAGTACAGAAAGAGTATATTATGAAACCTACGTGAAATGTCATGCATAATATCACTAACCACCGTAAACATGCAATGTGAGTAGATATCTCCTCCTGTAAATCTGTGCAGGGAAGACAACCACATGACGAAGGCTAAGATTGACTTTGAGTGGCTGGATGACGTGGGCAGCCCCAAGTAATGGGTTAGATAAGGAAGATCTATATCCAGTGGGGTGGTTTGCCTTTAGCTCTTTGCATCTTGTGTATGAGATGACACATCTGGAGATGTGAGCAGCAGCTCTGAACCAGGCACCAATGAGATACGTGGAAGATGAGTAGAAGACAAAAGCTCCTGGTGTGTGCCCATGTTTGTGCTTATTTTCTTCCAATACTTAAAAATCCATAGCTGGTTTTATATAGATATAGATTAGTCTATAGATTTCTAAAGTACATTTGAACCTCTTCCTGTACAGCAGCCTAAACGTCACTGGCAATGCACTAAAGAAACCGATGGCTGGTGGATTTAGATACTAGCTGCAAATCTGCATTAATCTCTGTTTACAATCTAGCCTTTAATCACTGCCTACAGAGAGTAACTCTTAAGGTAAAGGTGCTTTTTGTAGCACTATATACTGAAAAATCAGTTTTAAACTGTAGACTAGGAGCAAAGGACTTGATAAAATTACCTGGAACTTAATCCCCTACTTCCGTTAGGGTCTGAGTAATGCATTTGAGAACTATATAGTAAGAGTGGTTTTGGTAGATTTTCTAAGCTAAATCGATTGTAAGTCTGCAGTGTATTTTGTCATTATTTGATCAGGGGACTGGAGCACCTCCTCTATGAAGATAGGCTGAGAAAGTTGGGGCTGTTCAGCCTGGAGAAGAGAAGGCTGCATGGAAACCTCAGAGCAGCCTTCCAGTATCTGAGGGGGGCCTATAGGGATGCTGGGGAGGGACTCTTCTTTAGGGACTGTAGTGACAGGACAAGGGGTGATGGGTTCAAACTTCAACAGGGGAAGTTTAGATTGGATATGAGGAAGAAGTTCTTTACCGTAAGGGTGATGAGGCACTAGGAATGGGTTGCTCAGGGAAGTTGTGAATGCTCCATCCCTGGTGGTGTTTGAGGCCAGGCTGGACAGAGCCTTGGGTGACATAGCTTAGTGTGAGGTGTCCCTGCCCATGGCAGGGGGGTTAGAACTGGATGATCTTAAGGCCCTTTCCAACCCTAACTATTCTATTCTATGAAACTGTGTACTTTGAAGGTATCAGTCACTAAGTTATAAATATTCCTTTCTATTCCTTTCATGAGCCCTTCAACATGCTCAACCTTTTACAGATCTGTGTGAAGAAACTGCATTTTGATGGTACACAAATACTCTGCTGCATTCTGCCAGCTCCGCTTTTATGCAGATATAATCTACCACTGAAGTGCTTCATGTTAAGTATTATCTCTTTATATAAAGATGCTATAAAGGCTTGTTCATGGTTAATCATTGCTGTATGGAAGAGCCAGGAAACCTGTGGTTGTGTTTTGTAGCAGCTGTTAATAAAACCTCAATTGTTCAGATAAGACTAGAATCATAAAGAAACACTGACTAGTGATAAGCTGTTATGCAGTATGTCTGCATAGGTAAAATATACTTTATAATTATTATATTTATGGTAGTAAATTCTTTCAGCATCTCCAGTTTGGACACACAATGTAGTGCTTGGTTCTCTTGTCCTTGGCAGGGTGTTTTGAAGAGACATGCATTGAGGATACGCACAGCAAGCAGGAAAGCCTTGCTGTGCACAAGAGAGCCCTTTTTGGCCAACAGACAGCTAACACCCAGCATCCTTCTGCTTGAACTCCATCTTCTTTTGAAGTTAGTGTTCAGCAAGTGGCTAACCATCCTTGGCTGGCTGAGGCTTCCCTTGAGGAGGGCAGTAACGCAAGGAGGAAGAGACAATGCTGCTCCCATGTCCATCCTTCAGGCCAAACGGATGGATCTCCTTTGCTGTTGTGCCACAGATCTGCTTCCATAGGGAAAGGCAGCACCTGAGGCAAACTAAGGAGGCTCTAGGGGCAGTTTCCAAGGGCCGAGGAAGATCGGGGGTTACCGGTACCTCCCATGAGGAAATGATACAGCAGATGAGAGAATGAACGAAAGGCACAGCCTGCAGCGCGGGCCTAGGGAGGCCTGCCCATGAGGAGCAGCCGATCCAGCCGCTCATGGCGGAAGACAAAGGAGAGAGGCGAATCAGAGCCAAGACCCCCCCCGTGCCGGGCAGCGCACCAGGACCGGCTCCTTACCGACCCTCCCCATTTTAACCGCGGGCCTCCGCTCTCCCGGGCGTGAAATGGCGCCCGCCGCCTCGCACGGCGCCTGCGCGCTGAGGCGGTATGTGTGTGTGTGGGCAGCCCCGGCTCCTCCCCGCGGCGGCGTGGCCGGGTTCGGGGCAGTGCGCGGAGCCCGTTCGCTGCTCTGCGGCTGGGTTCGGCCCTGCCTACGCGAGGGAGCCGCGCCGGGGCGGCGGTGAGCGGCGGGGCGGCCCCGGCCGGGCGGGTGGAGGCCGCGGCGTCCCCGGTTGGCGGCCCGGGGAGGGGGGAAGCAGCGGCCGTGTGGAGCTGGACGGCAAATGCCCGCCGCGGCTGCAGACCTTAATTCTCGGTGATCCGTGAGGAGCCTGCGCTCAGCAGGGCTCCTGCTGCGATCGTAAACCCTCGGCCTGAGCGGAGGTCACCGCCCCGGGCCGCCGTCAGGGCCACGGCCGCCTTCCCTCCCCTCAGCGGGAGCTGCGGGGGACACCGCGGGGAAGGTAATACCCTGCCCGGGGCTGCGTTCGCTCGGAGCCCGCTTGTGCTGAAGCGTCAGGTGGAGCAAACTCCAAATCGCCGACCTGCGACCTCTTGATGTGCTTTAACACTGGGGCTGTATCCTCTTCGGGCACCCGCTTAGGGCGGGTGGTGCAGTGGGGATGCCCGGGAGCCGTCCCTTGTAAGAAGAGGTTTTTCCAATGTAAAGAGGTTAAACGCCTTGTTAAAGATGGGTAGAACCGCTTCTAGAAAGCCTGTGGAAAGAATACGTTTGTTTCTGCGTTGGAATGTTTGGGTCAAGAGAACTCTTGAAGCTGAGGAGCTTCAGATGTGTCAGTAAAATAAGGGGAGTTTTGGGTGGTGTTTGTAGTCTAAAAGTGAATTCAGATGGGGGTGGCTTCTGAATATAGTGCATCAGTAGAACAGCTAAATTTTGTCACCTGAATAACACTAAAAGTGACAATGTGTTCATACTGCTTCAGTTCAAATTAATGCAGGCATTAAGGTGTTCAGCTGAATGCTGGTATTTTTAGGTCTCACGTTAAAAATGTGATAAATCCCTTGAGAGACTCAGTTTCGAGGAAGAAAATGCTTAAAACTCTGTTCAGAAACAGAAATGCACTAAATGAAGAGAAAGCTTACTCTTGGAGCTTGATGTTGGGAGTCTGAAGCTTCCAGTGCATTTGCGATCTGTGTTTTGAAACATAGGTGCCAATTGAACTGCATCAGCAGTTGCAGCAATGCCTTTCTGGAGTACGGGATCTGCTACGCCGGTTCTCCACAGGGACTCCGCATTCCTTAACGTGGTGACCTTGGTGCTATCACTGAACTTCGTTTTCTCAAGACACTATGATTAATGGGACAAGTATTTCAGCTCTTAAAGGCAGATCCATAAAGGTTTATTTCCAAGTGTTAGAAAGTTAAGGCTTAATCAGCATGATGCCTGCTTTATCCCAGTGGATTCCTGAGCTTAAAGGGGTTTTATTTCTCAGGAACTTGATTTCTGCTGGATTTGTTTTGGATTTTCCCCCCCCCTTTCTCTCCTAGAAACCTGATTTTATGGTATTTTATTAATTCTTGCTGGGTCCTGGTGCTGAGAACTGAAAGGGGAATCTACAAATCAGAGGAAGCAGTTATTTCCTTGTGGCTTGAGTCCATGATAACTTGGGGTTTAGTAATAAACCCCCTTTTTTGCAGCAGACATTGTAGCATGGGAAGTAGTGAACAGCTGCTGGTTTAACTGATCCACTGCTGACCCCTTCTCTCAATCCCCTGCTGAGACCTCCTGTCGTGGGAGAGATTTTAACATCTTAATTCTAGCATAAGTTTATGCTGCTTTTACCAGGATGAGCTGCAGAAACAGTTATTAGGTTTGATTTCTTTCCTGATCCCTGTTGGGTTTCATGGGTTTGAGTTGGGTAACGTGCAGCTGTGCAGAAATACCTGATCATGGGATGTTAAGGTCAAAGAGTTTATAGAGAAAACAGCTGTATGGAGTGGTGCGCCAGTATTTGGTACTGTGCTCTACACTAGCAGGTGTGATAAACCTCACCAGTTATCCAAGTATTTCACTTTAGTGACTGTGGTGTTGCTGTTTATCTTTGATAATAATTTCGGTAACTCTACCTTAGACTAACAATTTACTATATTTACATTACAAGTTTGTATCTGATTTAATCTCTGATAACTAGGTATTCTTTTATTATAAACATTTCTGCTTATGTGAGCTTAGTTCAAGCTGCTTTGCGTGGTTCTTCTGACCTTGGACACTTAAAGGAAGAGTCATTAGGCTGTGCACCCAATTATTATTTAACAACTTTGAATAACTTTTAATGTAGTATCTAAATTTGTTACATTCCTTACTATAAAAGGATATTAATGTCCTTTTCCTAAAGTTCTGAGATGTTATTCTGCTATTAACATTTATTTTGCTTGCAGCCACACTGAGAAGTCTTTCCCGAGAAGAATACTGAAATCCTCATGTTAGACCAGATGGAAGGGTATACTCTTTGCTTTTTAGCCCAGTGACAGACATGTAAAACTTATTATGATGAAGACTTCAGTTATTTGGTGTGCATTTATAAAAGCAAACAGTGAAATTCTTGGAAGCAAAGCTTTCAATGATTCCTTATGATGGAAGATACTGAGGTGCAAACAGCTGTAATGTAGTGTTAAAAGAAAGTAGTGTGGAGGGAGGTAGGGGACTTTGTGTCGAAGCCCCCTTGATGTGGCAGTTGGTGATGCACTTGCTGGGTTGCACAGGCTGTCATCTGCATTCTGGGAGCTCCTCAATAGGGATGAGGCTGCAGTCTTGGTGGTTTATTGTCCATTGGGTGCAGCTCCTGCCTTGCTCCTTGCCAGGTGACTGCATTCCCAGGGCTGTACTGGGTGGTGGCTGCTGCACATTGGGTGGTAGGAAGCTGTGCCATGTGGCCTCTGTGTCTTCATCATCTGTCACGTACTTCCCTAGGCCAGCATAATTTGCCAAACTTCACTACTAATGGTAATGATAATGGAAATGTTGAGCAAGTTACTGTTTACATTGTAGTGTTGGCCAGTACAATGTACATGCAACTGCAACACTTGTTTCCCATCGGTTTTATACTTCATCTGACCTCACATTTCTGTCAGTGACAGAGTATTTGCAATGTGGGACAAGGTGTCTGTGTTAAGATGATGCCCTCAAGCTCCTTTACTAAAGCAAGAAAATGTATAAATTGATAGCAGTGTATTTTCCTATCACTTTTGCATGGGATAATACAAGGATTGTTCTTTTTCAAGACTAATAAAGGTTTTTGTGGCATTTTATCTGGACAGGAAGGGAAAGCAGACAGATGCTTGTGAATGCCCCATGGCTGCAGCTGCCTCAGTTCATTCATCTATTGCCTGTTGTAACTTGGAGGCATTCTTTAGGTAAGAAAGCTGCTTCAAAATACATCATGTGGTTTATAAACTTACACTTAATACACTCCTGTGTTGAATTTTTAAATTGCATCTCAGTGTTTTATGCTCTTAATTACAGTGTTATTTATGTATTCTGTTTACATGTGGCATTATAAACCTGCCTTTGTGTTAGAAACTGACAGCAAACAAATTTTATGTGCTGTGCAGTTAGCAAAGGGACAGTCTGCTCACTTCACAGGAGAATGTAATACAAGGCCACCCCATCAGTTGCAGGCTTTTCAGATGCCGTCTGCAGTTACTAATGTGTATCAACTTTCTAAGTATAGATAAGCGTGACTATGCAGCTTTTAAATTTTCTGATGCATGAGCTGAGCACCAGCATTACTTGCATGTATTTCAGTGTTTGACTTTGCTGAGGAGATGGGGGCTGCTTCTCTTGTATTCATAACTAACACATGTACTGCACCTGTGCTAAACTTTACAACTATAAAGCTGATGTTAACTGGGTGGTTTTTTCAGATCATGAGGATATGACCTGGAAGAATGTAAAGCCTCATGTCTCTCATCTTTTAAAGGAAAAGTTCAGTGTTATAAGGTTTCTAAAGATGTCATTACTGGTTGAACACAATACTTTGTAAACATGTTCAGTTTCTAAATCTGCTTTGCATTTAAAATCTGTCATGATTTAGTAAGATTTGTGTTGCCATTCCTATAGCTTTCCATTAAACCATCTACAAATAATATAAAGTGGGTAACTGAATTTGGAGATGTGGGGTATACTTTCTATAGCAGACCAAGATATTTTCATACTAAGATACAGGGTAGGTTTTTCATATTAGCATGAGGGAGGATGTTCATACATCACTGATACCCTTTTTCCGGAGTGTTTAATTAGCCAAAATAGTTTGCTTACTGTCAGGATTATCACAATGCAGTAGGCATACTTTTGGAGTAGAAGTGAGTAATTAACATTTCTTATCCAGGTTTGTAATTTCTTTAGGTAATATTAAAGAATCTGGGGGCGTATCTGTGTTGCACTAGAGTACTGATGTAACTAAAACTTTAGATAATAGAAAACCTAGATTTGTGCCAGCAATTACACCTTCCCACTAGTTAAATGATAGTTTTCAGATAACATTTGGTAAAGTGAATTTGCTTCTCGCATTCCATTATTCTACTTCTGTGTCTGCACTACAGTGCCATGTGTACTCTTCATCTCAGTCTTTGTTCCATATCTGATTTCAACCTCTCCTCTGGGTCTCCCAGACATTAGTGTTTCTTTGTTTGGTGTCTTCACAGGTCAGTTCATCTGGGACCAGTCCCTGCCTTCTGGTTAAGGAACCCATGCACACATTCAGGATGACTCAACAGTGGAATGTATGTTTGGATACCAGGAGGGTGCTGGTAACTTGACAGAAACTTCCAGATTTTTTGGAGGTATGTATGTGTATAAACCTATCATTGAATACTACCTGGATTATATGACATGAAAGTACAATTTAGTTAACTTCAGTTGTGTTTTGAAATATATACTGTTTGTAGTTAAAGTATTCACATTTTCACTGTAAATATTAGGGTTTTGTGTTTGGTGAAAAATTTGATTTATAACCAATGGGACCTTATTCTGCTTTGCATCTCATAGTAATATATCATAATTTTACTTATTTACAGTATGTAATGTAGAATACTGAAAAAACCTAGCAGGTATGTGACTCAAAAAGTACTGAGCCTTTGCTAAATTTGGCAAGGCTATGAGTAACTGCAAGAGAGTTATGTCACGGTTAATTACTACATCCACACATAAGGCATTGGAATTCCCATTCATTATGTGACTTAAAGCACTCAGAAGTCATAAAACATGGTCATGTGGATGACAATTTGGTAACATAGTCTAGTAGCAGAATGTTTGTTCATGCCGAGCTTGCATCTTCATTGCATTAAGTAACAGTAATGTATTGTTTAGAAATACTGCTGTGTTTTGGAGTGTTTTCTCCTTGACTTACTGACTTTGTTAATGTAAGGCATGTGTGTCTATTCAAGGAAGAAAAACTCCTGTTATTAAATATAAAGAGTGTTTCTAGCTTCTCCTCCTCCATATAGTATATATATTATATATATTATGTATCACCACGATAAATGGAACTTTAAGGAGACTGTGTGAAGATTTCTAATGACTGTTAGACATATGAACAGCTCTTGATTAGTTGGCTAATTCTCAAAGAATGCATATGTTTTCTTTTCATGACAGTGGAGTTACACTTATGTGTTGGATGCCTTATCAGCCACAGATAAGGTTTCATAAGCTGGGGAAAATGCCAGATAAATTTTTAATAGGATAGTCTGTATTTGGCAGCTGTTTCTGGATTTTGGTTTGGGTTCTTTTTGATCCCATAGTGAAGTTACTATGTAAAATGTTTGCTCCAGAAAAAGCATGCTGTGAGTGCTTCCATGGAAGATTGTTCAGTAAGAAGAGATAATGTGTGCTCTTCATTCTTAAAGACTACAGTGGTTGCTTTGGAAAGTTTAGTTTCAGAGTGGCTGGGAAGAGATAAAGTCCTTTTGAACTTCGAGAAAGGCCTCATCCAATGCTGAAATGAAGTGGTATTTGAAACTGTTAAGACAGTTGTTGAGAATTGGCTGAATAACAGAATTCAGTCTGGAATTGACTGAGTGGATAACACTGTTCCAGCATGTGAATGAGGGGCTTTTCCTTATGCTGCTGTTTTCTGAACACTGGCTTATATGGCAGTGGAATCATCCAGTTTGCTGTATCCCAGGGTCACTGTCCTTTTCTCCTGCTGAAAACCAGTATGTGAGCCTTACTTTGCCCTGGTTTTGTAAGTGGCCTCTGAAGTTGTCTGTTGTTAGTCGTGCAAACATTTTTCCTCTGCTGGGTATGCTTGGAAAAAAATCAAGGCAAAAAACCATCAGAACTTTTCAATCTGACTCTTCTGAACCTGTCTGTTTCAAGTTCATTGGTGTTTAAAAAGGAAGTTTATGAATTGAGTTCTGTAGCTGATAAAATTCTTCTACAAATTGAGTAGATTCCATAGTTTGTCTGCTGAGTTTAAATATAAACAGTTGGCTACTGCTAAACTAAATTGCTGTTAAATACTTTATTTTTTTCCCCCATAAAGTGTTTTATATATTATGAAGTAATAACACATAAAACTACACTGGTAAATTAACAAACCCAAGTTCTCCAAGATTCAAGTCAAGTTGTACAAAATAAAAGGTATTGAGAAAGCAGGTCCTTGCTAATGTCTGTGCGCTGGATATTGACATAACTCATACCATTTTTCATAGTTACATGCTGCATTTAAGTTTTACTAACTTGTTATCTCTGACTGTGTTTCCATTGTCTTGTCTCTCCCTCCTTATCTCTGTTTTTCTAGAGACCTATTGTATGTGAGACCTTTCAGGAAACTGCAGTTTGAATACATTGAATTGTTCCAGTACCTGAAGCTTTCATCATGAAGAGAGCTAGGCAGAGAGGTGCGGTTGACAGTGAAGCTCCTCAAACATCCCAGAAAAGCAAAAAGCAGAAAACTTGCTCCTATGGCTCAGTGTTTGGTGAATGTGACTTGCACTCCTCAATGGACTGGGGAAACCTTCCACACCATGTTATTCTGCGTATTTTCCAGTTTCTACCTTTAGTCGATCGAGCAAGGGCATCTTCTGTTTGTCGAAGGTGGAATGAAGTTTTTCACATTCCAGATCTCTGGAGGAGATTTGAATTTGAACTTAGCCAGCCAGCTACTTCTTACTTAAAGTCTACTCACCCTGATCTCATTCAGCAGATTATCAAGAGGCATGCTGATCATCTGCAGTACGTCAGCTTCAAGGTAAGTCTTGGATGAAGGGAGGCTTGTCTTGTCACGTTACTGAGTGTAATATATGCAGCTTTTGTGTGTCAGTTGGCTCAAGTGTTGTACCTGGGAAGCCTTAGGTTTGAAAATTGAAAACAATTGGCTACTGCCACAATTTATTTCCATGGATGCACATGGTTTCCCTTCCATTTCCTACACTCTAATCTCTACAAAGTGAAGGAAGAGCTAACATCAAGCGATACAGTGCTGAAGATTGAATTATATGGTTTCAGCATATACAGAATACATAGTTTCTGTGAGACAGTGTTAGAGGCAGTCTCAGTACTCAGCAGATTATGGTGCAGATTAATATTTTGTACACATAGAAGCTTTCAAGGAAATAATTTTGTCTTCTGTTTATAATTTGTTTTTGAAATAGGGCTTTACAGCGAAGAATGTCGTAATTTTAGAACCATGCTTTGAAAAAGTATGAGTAAGGGGGAAAGGTGCGGTGCCTGTATATTCAGGTGTTTGATGCGTAAGGATGTAATTAACAGTAAACTTGATTTAAATAAAAGCTAGGCTGTAGTCTCAAGATTACATAAATGCAGATTTTTTTTCCATTTGAATACTTAATACAGTTTGCTCTGTTCATCTGAGATCATAGTTGGAATTACAGGTGCTTTGTTCACTTCTTTGCAGTCATTTCTCCTTAGAGGGTATCATAGTTCTAAGTTGTGAATAAAAGGCAGAAGAAAGGGTTGACATTAATGCTAGGATGAAAATCAGAAGGTTCTTTTTTTCAGCATTGGTAGTTTTATCTGTAAGAGTCTAGAACTAGTATTTATAAAAGAGACATGCATACAACTATCATAACACCCATACTGATTACAGTTGTTTAGTAGGAAGACATGAGATTATTTGAAGAGAAGGCTTAAATCGCAGCTTGCTGTTCGTACTAGTAATTCCCAGCAGTCACAATCGGGAAAAGTTTCTAATAGTGACATTCCTGAACTTGAAATTAATGTGCTTGGTCCTTGTTGTAAATCCAGTCTGGTGCAGTACAGCTGAGTAGGTGTGGAATGTGCAGACTTGGGTATCCATGATGCTGTTCTCAAAACAATAATAAAGAATGTTTTCATTACTTTCAAATTGCTTTTATAGGTTGATAGTAGTACTGAGTCAGCCGAAGCCGCTTGCAACATCCTTTCTCAGTTGGTAAACTGTTCTATCAAGACACTGGGTTTGATTTCTACAGCAAAACCAAGCTTCATGAATGTCTCTAAGGTAATGGTCCACCTACTGTAACCAGGGTGATATGATTCACTCTTAAACCTCTTGAGCTTTCTATCGTTTTGTATCTTTAATTTGTGGCATCCATTAGTATTAGGAAAATAATCATTGCTTCTATTTATTAAAATCAGTAGTACTGATGCTTTGTGATAGAGATGGGGAATGATTTAGAAGGCTGGGGTTCTCATTTCTGGGTTAAAAGATAAAATGACCATGTGCTGTAGTGTGGTTGTTAAAATATTGGGAGATTTTTCTTTCTGTGCCTCCACAGGTCACAGCAGAGTTACTTTCTGGAAAATAAAATAAATACCACTTCCTTTATTTCTGCAGATAAATTCTAAATAGTTCAGGCTCATCACTGAATACTTATCCCTGTTTTCTTGCAGTGAAAAGATAGAGTGGATGAGTTAACTGTTGAGTGTAGAGTTAATTCTTGTCACATGCAGTAGCGTATTTTTAGCAAAGTACCTGTGTTCATGTTCAAATAATGCTTTCTTTGTTACACAACCAGACGATACCTAAGAAGTAATTATTTTTTATACTTTGTGTGTGTGCAAAACCTGAGTTTTAGTTGAAATTTTGCCTGTCTTTTCATTAAGATTTCTTTTTTCACCTCCTTCAATTTCTCCCAACAGGCTCATTTTGCTTCAGCACTGACAGTGGTTTTTGTAAACTCCAAGTCATTATCCTCAATCAAGATAGATGACACACCACTTGATGATCCTTCCTTGAAGGTTCTTGTTGCTAACAATAGTGATACTCTGAAACTGCTAAAGATGAGCAGTTGTCCTCATGTATCACCTGCTGGTGAGTAGTGAACATGTAAAATGTAGTAGTGAAATGCCATAAAATGACAGTTAATACTTAGTTTGAAACAAGGTATTCATAAAAACTCTGGGGCTCTTGAGTCACTTAGCTAGAGGCCTTTTATTGACCCTGGCTTTAGATAGTTGAAAGGGGAAGAAGAATGAGTTGGAGAAATGAAGGTGGAGGTGCTCCTTACTTGACTGCATCTTCTGGGGTTTTTACTTTACACATTCTGCTGAGCTGCTTCAGTACCTCTGATGGTAGGGCTTTGAGAAGAAAAAGCCTCCAAAATCAGTGCAAGCCTTTCACACGTATTCCAAACACTTGATGTTCATTGCCAGTTCTGTTAAGGGTAATGAAATATACGCTGAGTAATGCGGGCAACTTTGTGGACTTAACCAACTGGCATTCTCTGGGAATACATGTGCAAAATCCCTGAGCCATGAATCAACTACTGGGATAAAGGAGATGAAACAATAACAGTTTCATAAGGTGCTGAGAGTTTAACTTACTGAGAAGAAGTGTAGATACTTCAAAGTTATGTTAAAAATACATGGAGTGTGTGCGGAAAAACTAGCAGTGGAAGACTGTGTGTCTTTCTGTGTCTTTTAGTGCCATCGTGTGTCCAGATCTGGTAGTTATGAACTTGCTTATTTTAGCGTGCCTTGGAGGAGGGCTCACTCCTTTTGAAATACAGCCTTGACAGGAAGTGCAGAAGACTTTAAGGTCCCTTCTCACTTGCGTTTTTCCTGAAAACTTGATACTGGAGGAAGGGAATGCTGGTCTTGTCTCTTTCCTGTACTTTCCAGAGTCTATAGAAGGTGATTTAATCTGTCTGCTTTCTAGTTCCAGCAGATTGGGCAGTTATGTGGTTTACGTCTCAGTTCAGGGAAGGGTCTGGTTTTTAGCACAGCTCTTCAGCTAGGGTGCTGGTGGTCATTTTATTAGAATGCTTAGATGAATGCTGAAGGAAGGAGTATTAGGGAAGGGAAGTGGCAACTTCAGCTGAACCTTACCTGATTTCAGTTGCTGCTTCTAAGTTGAAGAAATTTTGCACAGGGAAAGCAAAGAGGAAAAAGGGTTTATGCAGATCCAAGATGAATGCAACTACGTAGAATTGCAGCTTTAACTGATAAGTGTTTATGGCCAGAACCCTATAAAGAATGTGGATATTTGGAGCTTCGTGGTATTTCATGAGTTTTGGATATAGGCATGAATACTCAAGCCAATAGAATTGGGACTTGCTTGAGCTTTATGTTCACTTTTCATTTTGCTGTTGTTTGTTCCTCAGGAATTCTCTGTGTTGCTGACCAGTGTCATGGACTTAAGGAGCTGGCTTTGAACTACTACATATTAAGTGACGAACTGCTGCTGGCTCTGTCAAGTGAAAAACATGTTGACCTTGAACACCTTCGCATAGATGTTGTCAGTGAAAATCCTGGCCAAGTTGAATTTCACACTATTAAAAAGCAAAGCTGGGATGCTCTTGTGAAACATTCCCCCAAAGTCAACATTGTGATGTATTTCTTCTTATATGAAGAGGAATGTGATGCATTCTTCAGAGAGGAAACCCCTGTTACACACCTTTACTTTGGTCGTGCAGTAAGCAAAGCGATGTTAGGTCGCATTGGCATGAATTGCCCAAGGCTAATTGAGTTGGTTGTGTGTGCTAATGGACTCCAGCCTTTGGATGATGAACTTATCCGGATTGCTGAGCGCTGTAAGAACTTGACTGCAATGGGACTTGGTGAATGTGAAGTGACTTGCAGAGGTTTTATTGAATTTGTGAAGATGTGTGGGGGCAGGCTTACCCAGCTCTCTATAATGGAGGAGGTACTGATTCCAGATAACGATTATAGCTTAGATCGACTCCATTTGGAAGTCTCCAAGCACCTAGGAAGACTCTGGTTTCCTGACATGATGCCAACATGGTGAACTCTTTGCATTTGTGGACAAAATGGTAGAATCAGGGTGTTGCTTTCTATGCAAGTAAAGAATTTAAAAATGAAACATGAAAACTTGTTTCCAGGTTTGAGTTTTTCTACCTTGAGAACCTCTAGTAGTGTCACAGCAAAACATTCTGGAGTGTTAATCGTATATTGAAATAGAATTGGTGTACTTAGCACTTCTGAAAGTATCTGTGGTTTACAGGTGCTTCAAACCTCAGTAATTGGGCTTCTCTGAGCTTCACACTAAGTGTTCCGTTCACATTAAAGGTTGGGGGACGTTTCATGTTCTTGTTTAGTCTTTCTTTCTACATTTATGGCAAGCTGGATACAACTTGGAATTCAGTAAGAGCATAGAATCATAGAATAGTTAGGGTTGGAAAGGGCCTTGAGATCATCCAGTTCCAACCCCCCTGCCATGGGCAGGGATACCTTCCGCTAAACCATGCCACCCAAGGCTCTGTCCAACCTGGCCTCAAACACCACCAGGGATGGAGCATTCACAACTTCCCTGGGCAACCTGTTCCAGTGCCTCGCCACCCTCACAGTAAAGAGCTTCTTCCTTATATCCAATCTAAACTTCCCCTGTTTAAGTTTTAACCCATTACCCCTTGTCCTATCACTACAGTCCCTAATGAAGAGTCCCTCCCCAGCATCCCTGTCGGTCCCCTTCAGATACTGGAAGGCTGCTATGAGGTCTTCATGCAGCCTTCATCATGATGTTTTATGCAGCATTTTTCCCAAGTATTCATGTTTATAAATGTAAAAGCTTTGTACATTAAAATTCACTGGCCCCTGTTACTCAAATATAATCTGGTTTCAACTCATGCCAGTGTGTTAAAATGTTGTGGTAAATAAGCTTATGCTTACAAAGAATCTTTCCACTTTTGCACTTTAATTTTGTCAGACTGCATTGTAGAGACTGTGTTGTTCCCTGTTTTGTTTTACTGTCTTATGCATTGAATGGATGGCAAAGAGACCTTGTTAAAATGAATGAATGTAAAAGTCTGGATCTAGATTGGTTGGGTGAATGACAAAGCACTTTGGAAACTGCCGGAATATAAGGAATAGCCTCTGGGTTTGGGAGAGTTTGAATCTTTTGTTAGAGAGATTGTCTGTATGCTTTCATTGTTAAGAGATAAGGATCTTACTCAATGTAGCTAGTTAGGTAGAAGAATCAAATGGAATTCAGTTATCTTTGATCACTTTCTGTCTGGAATTAAAGGTTTAGAGCATTTTAAAAGTAAACTACTTGCCAGTTGGAGGCTGTGCCTGTAGGAATCTTGCCTGTAGCCCGCAGAGCTGTACTGTAAGCCCTGATTTCCTAGAGTAAGGGTTCCTGGAGGTGATCCAGGAGGTTTTAATTCAGGACTGTTTAATACTTGTTGCTGTAAACTGTTTTTTGAGGAAGATCTTATTTCTCTATTTTCTTTAAAGGGGAAGGGGATGGTGAATTGATGTGAATTAAGTGTGTATTTTTGTGTTGACATTTTGCATGCTGTAAACTGAAATGCATTGTATATAATTTTTGCTGTAATTATTTTCATGCTGTAGCTGTTCTATCTTCCTATTTATAAGGAGAAGTCTACATTTGATTTGCTGGTCTTATTTGTCACTGTTGTGGTTTAACCCTGATTAGCAACAAAGCCTCATGCAGTCATTCCCTCACTATTCTCCATTGGGATGGGGCAGAGAATCGAGAGTACAAATGGGAAAACTTGAGAGAAAGTTCAACAGATAAAGCAAAGGCCTTGCACACAAGCAAAGCAAAATGGTATTCATTTACCACTTCCACTGGGCAGGCAGGTGTTTAGCCTTCTCCAGTGCAAGTGTTCCAGCATGTGTCACACTGACCTGAGAAGATAAATGCCCTCACTCCCAACATTCCCCCTTTTTCTTCCTTCTTCCTCAGCTTTATATGCTGAGCATGATGTCCTGTGATAGGGGATATGCCTGAGGTTAGCTGTTCCAGCTGTGTCCCCTCCCCAGCCTCTTTGCTCATGGGGTGGGGAGCAGTAGAGGCCTTTACTCTCTGTAAGTGCTGCTCAGTGACAGAAACATCCCTGGGTTATTAAATCAACAGTTTCCAGCACAAATCCGAACCATTGTCCCATACAAACTCCATCCCCGACAAACGCAGCACGTTCATATCAGACTAAATGCTGGTTTCTGCCAAGCTTTACACTTTACTGCAAAAATAGCAGCTGTAGGGTTAAGCCACCAGCGTCCTGGACGGATTTGTTCCCGGTTGCGAGCTGAAGGCTCTCAGGTGCCATCTAGTGTCTGAGTCAGTATGTATTGCTGCCTGTTGCGCAGTAGAGAAGAGTCTGACTGGTTATTGGCGCCTGTTACCCAAGCTCTTGCTTCCATAATCAAAGGGATTGAAAGACTTGAAATGCTTCTAAACAGTATTTGGTTTAAGATGTGTAGTTTGCTTTAAATGTAAACATAATAAAGTGATCTAATACCTGCACTGACATTACTTATCCGTCTGTTGCACCACGTCCTCCTGTTAGGCAGGGTTCTATCCTGTTAGGAACCATCTGCTTAATCCTGGGGAGAGGCAGTAGAAATGTTCAACTTTTGGATTATAGCAGATTACATCATTATGATCTCGTGTTCGTGCCTTAAACTTGAGGGCTTTTGATATGCTGGAACTAAGATGGAATGTGGATAAATCTTGGAGGTGGCTGGTGTGTCCTAGAATCCTTCATGTCTCCTTAGCCAGCATAGGGCATTCGTGAAGTATTGAACATGACTGGCTATTTACAGGAGGAAACTTAAAATGCTTCTTTAAATGTTGTTTCCTCTGTCCCTCCTGCTGAAGCAGCTTTCCTGTGAAGCCATCAATGTTAGCTTGCTCCAGCTCCAAGCTTCTGGAAAAATGAGCCTGCATTTATTGTGTTGTGATTTTTGATGTAATGATTCTTCCTGTGGATTCACTCTGCTGGCTGATCTTAACAAGTAAGACCAATTGATACTGGAGTTTGTAACTAAATGCCAACAGAACTGATGAATGTGAGATACTGATTCTTTCTGGGTAGCATGGGAGCTAATTTTAGTTGAAAGATAACTTCTAATATTAAGTTAACATTGATTTTGTAGTTTTAACGTTAGAGTTGTTTGGCATCATGTGTTGGTGCTGCAGTATATACATTGTGCTTTGCAGAGGAGTGTCAGAACATTCCCTGTGTAAAGCTGCATTTGTTCTTTTTCTTCTTACATAGATCTTCCTAAATGACTCGCATTTGACAAGAACCTGTAGATAGCTGCCAGCTCCCTGTACTTGAGAGCTCTGCCTTGTCCTAGTTAAGGCAAGTTTTGTCCGTTTTATTGGTTTTTTCTTGGGTTTAATGCACTGCAAAGGCTTTCTAAAACCCATCTCTAAAGCGTATAAGAAAACGATAATGTTTGTTACAGTAACTAAACCCCTCAAGTACAGCGGTTACTTACATCCGATACGCCGAGCAGCTTTGTAGGGTCTGTGCAGTGAGACTGTGTGCAATGCATCTTTTCTGCCACATGAGGGGGTGAGCTACCTGTCATGCTGGTTGGTCAGTCTGGGAAAGCTTACCCTTAGTAATTGTTAAGTTCCTGCTTCTCTTGTAAACGCAAATTCTGACAAAACCCCTTTTTCCTTGTGTGGAGTCCCTTTTGCCAGCCAGTGAAGACACCGGTTGCTCTGGCATGACAGTTCCAAACGGCATCTTTTGTACCTTCAGCTTTTCAATTTCACTCTATTCCTCCATTCAGGTGTCCTCAAAATCTAAAGTAATCTTGTTTGCCAAGGTGTAGTAAAGTTTATCAATTTGCCTAAGATACAATGTTCACAACAACTACAAGTACTTAAAATCCAGTACCTAGTTGGTACCTGGAACATGTAATAATGTGATCACCTCGCAATATTATGTAAGGCTTAACGTATCAAATCTGTTTTAATATAAGCTTTGGTTGTGGATGAAAAGGAAGAACAACATTTGGATGCTGAGATGAATTTATTTGGAATTTGCTATGTTTCCATTTCACTCTCTTCGCCCTTTCCCCCTTTCAAGATTGCTAGTAGGATCTGAGCGATCGCAGTTCTCAACGTGAATGTGAGATGTGATCCCAGGAAATACTCTTTGCATTGGCAACATTCTTCCAAGGAGTTGTCCCTTAGAAATCCTACCGTTGTATCTGATGGGATGGATGCAGAGTAGTTTTACACAGAATCCTGGCGAAAACAAGAGGGGAAACACCAGATGACTGATGAAGCATTTTTTATGTACTAACTCTATTTCAGAAATACATTTTCTGTTGTGTGCTTTCCACTGGGGTAGCAATAGTGGAAGTACCAAAATAGCAAAGGTCATAAAAAATAGATAGTGGTTAGAGTTGTTGGCTTGGAGGAAGAAGGAAGAGAAGGTGGGAATTCCTGCTTTAGTAAAGAGAAGAGCTCAAAGGCATTCTTCAAAATTCAACGATTTGCATTCTAACATAGGAGCAAAAAGTTCTGCATGTAAGTGGATAGAAGATGCAGCGTTTCAAAACATGTACCTTGCTTAACTACTTGGCTAGCTGCAAGGTAATGAATCCTGCATGACCTCAAGTCAATGAAATATTAAATGAACAGTAGTTGTTTACCTGATCCTCTGATTTGGACTCCATCATCAATGGCATTTCCATTGTGGAAGAATTTGATGGGTCCAGAGAGCTGGCCAGAAAAGGGAGCGTAGACGTTTGCTCCATCAGAACAGATTACATCCACGCCCGTGTGTCTTCCTTTGCCATTGTGTCTGAAAACAAACATGTAATTAGAACAGTCTCTTGTGAGGCCTCATGTTATATGGATGTAGAGCAGCTAGCACACATAGGCAGCCTGTTCTGGTGCTGCATTACCCTTACAGTAAAAATGTTTCTTCCTGTCCAGCCTAAGCCTTCAAAGCTTAAGCAGCTTGAACAGGGCTCAACTCTATTTCAGTGGAGGAGCAATAAAACCCCACATTCCAATTCTACAGTACCTTGGAGCTCCATAGTATCCACAGCCATATTTATCACAGCCTCGGATCTCGTTCGTAGGATTCCCGGAGCACAGTGTTGCCCAGTGTCTGTCTTGTTGTGGGAACGGTGGAACAACTTTGAAATACAGAAACACAGCGCATCAAAGTTAACTTTTAGGTTCTAAAATGTTCTGTTTGTAACTACTGTGCTTTAATTTTACTTAGATAGAAATATTCTGTACTATTCCATGTGTGTAGTTGGATGTTTGCTCCACTAAATATATCATCCTTTAAGAAATAGAATATACACCTAAGACTGGATTGTAATGTTTATAACTGAGGGCTATCTCATATAAGGAACGTGCCTGAAAGGTAAAAATGCAGGAAGATTATCACAGTTTGTACAGTGTAATTGGAAGGCTGGGAAAAGGCTCAGTATTGTTTCTTATTCTATGCCCAGGCTGATGGGACTGAGCTCCTCAAGTCCTCTTCTCCATTACTGCCAATGTGGTATTTATCTTTACGAAGAGTCATCCCAAAGTCTGCTATAGATGTCACACTGAGATCATCTCAGTAGTTAAAAGTGTACAACCACAAGAGATGTCTGGCTTGGTTTATTGCTGAGACCTGATGCTGCTGTGTCATGGGCAAGCAAGAAACACGGGTTAAGCTCATATATTCTCTCACCTATAACAGTGCCTTCAGCCCTGTGCTGCTGTGTGTATAATGCACATTCTTTTTGTTTTGGATGTTGCTGTTGGGGGGGGGGGGGGAATTATTGCTGTTTAATATTGCTTTCCTTATTTGAAATTAATTAATAACTTCATTTTAATGCATTATACTACTTATTCTGGGGTGTTTTTCTGTTTGCTGTTTTTTTACCAGGCTTAAGTAGATCAGTAGGATCGGAATGGTCGCAGTTCTCAACATGGATGTGGGAGATAATGCCAGGAAATACTTTTTGCATTGGCAGCATTCTCCCAAGTTGTTGCCCTCTCTGGATGTGGCCGTTGTACCGGATGGGGTGAATACAGACGAGCTTTACACAGTAACCTGGAAGAGATGGGAGAGGAAGAGAGGTCAGGAAACATCAGCTGCCTCTGATCTTGGGGTGAGCAAGAAACCTTCCGTGCCAGCCTCTTACTGAAGACTGTAGCGATGAAGCAGAAATGTGGTCAAGGTACCAACAATTCTCAAATAAAAATTACTGAATTTGCTGAGGAAGTGAGGAAAAGAGTGAGTTGGGACAGAAAACATCCTCTCGGCAAAACTGAGGGCTACTCCTGATACTTTATTTTTACTCTTTCCTTTTTTTGATCTGGGGTTGTTGTTTTCCTGTTACCTGTTTTTTAGCTCCTTTTGTCCCCCCTCTCCAAGAAAAGCATAGGAAAAGGACTACATCCTGCTGGTGCTGACTTGTGATATTTTGGAGCAGCAGTGTAGTTGTGCTTCAGTGGAGGAACTAGAGAGGGTGTAAGATCAATCAACATTTTGCTTGAATTGAAGAGGCACAGAAAACTTACTCAAGTAGACAAAATGATTACTTGCTCCTGCCTCAAGAGGTATCTGCTGTTAATTACTTGCCTGACCCTCTGATTTGGACTCCATCATCAATGGCATTTCCATTATGGAAGAATCGAATGGGTCCAGAGAGCTGCCCGCTGAAAGGAGCGTACACTGTTGCTCCATCACTGCAGATGACATCCACGCCAGCATGCTTTCCTTTACCACTGTGCCTGAAAACACAAATATGGAATTAGAGGAGTCTGTCAGGCTTAATGTCATGTGTAGATATGTCAGTTAACACAGTATGTTTTCTGAGGCTTGTCTAAGACATCTTTTGCATCTGCAATGAAATTGAAAAAAAGCATTGGCTTTGATCCATCTTTATTATAAAATGCTTGTATTACTCTGACCTTCATTAAAGGGGGGGTGAGATTTCAGATTCTAAGGGTACGTGGTGTATTTCAAGCTGTTATAGAAAAGTAGCCCTGTTCTACCCCAAAGTACATCTGTGTTGGTATAAAATAGAATCTTATGTTTTGCATTTTTGCACTTAGAGATTTGGTAGTTGTATGATGAGGATGGACACTTCTTACAGTGCCTGGAGAGGGGAGGTGACAGGAAAATGCAGGGAAAGCAGGAGCCATTCTATGCATAAAAACATTTTTCAGGGAAATACAGCCTGTTCTCTTATGAGGTACCTACTTAAAGACAACGATGCTGGCAGACCTTTGGCTTGTGTAAATTGATCTACTTGGTATCCTTTAAGCTGTTGCTGAATGTTAGTTAAGTATCTGGTCTATAAGCAACAAGAATAAATGATTCAGACCCTTGAAATGCTTCCCATTTCTTCTACTCTGGCTGCTAATTCATGTAATGGTCCTTCTTCTTCCCCCATGCATCAGTTGGTAGCAGTGGTATTACTGCATTGTAATACCAAACCAGTCTGTGATTACCTGTCAGCACCGAAGTTGCCACAGCCGTATCTATCGCAGCCCCGGATCTTGTTGGTGGGGTTCCCACTGCAGATAGCGGCCCAGTGTCTGTGTTGTTGTTGAGGCGGGTGTGCATCCAGCTGCTTGGCAAAAACTGCATGTGCAAAAGAGGAAAATGAGGAAAATGTAACCGTATTTGTATAGCACAAAAGAAAGAGTTATGGTGCAAAATAGGCAGTTTAAAGTGGAAGGCGTGAGCTCATCGGAGTTTATAATTTCAGAGCATAGGTAAGAGAACATTGTATAACCTGCTTTATAGGTTTGATTCTTTCTTCTTGAGATCTTCTTTTACGGTACACACACTAAAACCAAAGCAAAGCTGTGGATAAATGTTTTTAATATTGTTGTGACATAAGTTGTTTTCACTTTCTTCATTAAACCTCTCAACACATCAATATGAGACTCTAAATGCACACCTAATTCAGTGTTTTATAATAGTCATAACTGTGCACATTACCATAATTCTTCATAAAACTACATTGAAAACCCCTTAGAATTATTTATGTTTGAGCAAATGTCATTAATTCATTAGTGTCTACCTAAAACCAGTCAAGACCAACTGCAACATAGAGATCTCAACTCACCAGTGGACACCAGGCTGACGAGGGCGACCAGGCTGAGAGCTGGCATTGTGTGGCTGGTTCACCAGTGTTCTTTGATCAGGTCAAAGACATTGAGCACTTGCTGCCTGGGGTATTTATGTGTTTTTGAAAGCCTAAGTCTGTTGTCTTGGCCAATCAGTCTTAGGCAAAGTATTACATCTCTGGGCAGATGCTGTTGCCATATTAGGCACTGAGGATGTCTACAAACAGTTGTTAGAACTGGTTGGGAAAGATGGATAAAATAGCTGGTGTCTTAGCACACAGTAACAGATGAAAACAGGCAGTCCCACATTTCAGGAAGCTCTGGGTGAAATGTTTCTTAACACCTTTTCTTTCCCCTCCTGAAGCAAGTACTCATTTAGGCCAAAAATGATAGGAACCAAAAGTATGGTCCAGAGGATTGAGCTGGAGGGAGAAGATGGGCAAAACTCCATAGTGGTGGTAACCATTTCATCCTTCTCTGCTCACTCCAGTACCTCCTCCCCAGGGGTATGTACCATTAGAGCTTCTAACAGTGATAGAGAGCACATGAAGGTGTAATCTTTGCTGTCGCATAAGTATTCATTGAGGCTGAGAAATACAGATGCTTCTACATGGAAACGTCTTCTTTTTCCCCTGTTCAGCTGAAATCATCACCTCGCCTGGATATAATCCAGGAAATCCACACAGGCTTTTCACTGAATCCACAGTTTTGACAATTAAATTCTTATTAAAGCATCTTCAGGTTCTGAAAGAAACAGTTGCAAACCCAAGTTGCATGGAATAAGGTTTTAAAATGATTGATTTAATATCTGCTTGATTTCAGCTCTTATACTATTAAGCAGACTCCTTAATGCCTCTCTTAATCCTCCAGTTTGATTTTCTACACTACTTGCAGAAGAGCATTAGGTTTTCTTTGCAGACATGTCTTAGTTAATACGAAATTTAAATGAATCATGGTGCTTTCTGATGCAGTCTGATGTTCCAAGCTGCCTCTGGAAATCCTGCAGGCTTTAATTGGAGGACAAACACACGTGCCTCTGCCCACTTCCAGTTTGCAAAGAGCATCTGTACATTGTGTTTTCTGCAAACCTCCATGGAATAAGCAGTTGGAGATAAATTTGGATAAGTTGGAGATAAAGCTGTTTATATTGACAGCCAATATTTAACCCCCAGACAATCTTTTAGCCCTCCCTGGGGTTACTACAAGTGGCTTGGCTGATTTTACCCATGCTGCTTTCTCCCCAGTCCTCCCAGAAAGAACTGCTGTTATACACACTCGTATTTATATATGAGCCTAGTTTTGATGGGGATTTTGGTTGTAATTTGCTCAATATAACAGGGTCTAGGCTGACAAAGGTGCTGGTAAGAGCTCTTCACTTGCGGCACCTCAATCCGCTCTAGAATGTCTTGCCAAAGAAAGGCTGGGTGTAAAGCCAGCCAAGCTTGGAGGAAGGAGAGGAGCAATTCTGTTACAGGTGCGCAGCCACTGAAAGCTATTTTGAGTCCTGTTTTGCAGTCTGGTGCTTTGTAAAATGGCTCTAAGCTACCTGTGCTTTACCATTTTTCTTTCATCTCATTTGTGTTAGAGCTGGCTCCAAATGTCTCATAGCTGTGTACAATAAGAGATCTTAACAGCATTGTTTCTAGCTCTTTTCTCTCTAAAACTTGTCAAAATGTCATTTGCTACTATAATATATCTAATGCGCTCCTGGTAAAGTATTCTTAACAAAATAGTGTTCAGGGTATGATATTGCTGTTGCATTCCCCATCTTCTCTGGGCAAACTGGAAGCTGCAGACCTGCTTAGTAAAACACTGGACCAAAGCTGGTGGGATTTCTGTATGGGGCAATGGGGATGTTAATAGAACAGTTGGTAGGTGCAGTTGTGAAAGACACAAACTGGCTGTTGAGCACATTCTAACAGAAGGATATGGGACAACCAGCCTTTGTTGCACCATTTCCTTCCCTGTGGTGGGGAGTGGATGAGGAGATGGAGGGGAGCCAGCACTGCAAGGAGCACAGTGAGAGCAGGTGTGCTCACTCGGGAAATGCTTGTGTGAGTTCCCCATTTTGCCCTTTTTATGTCAGTAGTAACTTCCCTGGCTGTGTTAAATCCACTGGAGGTCTTCTCATGGACCAAGCAAGAGTGCAGAAGGCAGATGTGTGAGTGCTTAGGGTGATCTTGACAGGCAGTGAATTAGTGAAGCCTGATGCTGCCCAGGAGAAATCCCTGCTTTGCTGTTGAGCCTTTCCAAAGGTGCTGTGACTGTGCTGTGTGAATGATACTGTGTTTCAGGAAGGTATGCTGCCAGTTACCAGTGCTTTCAAATGGATGTGTCCGTAAACCTTGCAAATGTTAGACTGGACCTTCTTGTTATACTAATTATCATAACATTATTTGTTAATAAGAAAATTCAGATGGTAAAATGATGGAACAAGGTTTTTGGAGGAATAAAAGCCACAAAACTATGAGACACACCTGGGTAATGGTAGTGGACCCTTGGAGCAGAAACATCAGCGAAAGGCTGGGCCAAACCCCAGACAAGGCAGGTGGTTTGCTTCCATCTTACTTCTTTACATCTTTACTTGCCGTCCCCCTTTGATTGCCCACAAGGGATGGCTGGGCTTTCCATCATTTCCTTTACACACGTTTCAGCCAACGTCCAAACTCTGATAATTTGGTCCATAAAGTTCTTCCTTTGTGGGGCTGCAGCCCCAGTGGATTGGATAAATGAAAGTTGTATATCTTACTTCTTGGTCATGTTACTGCTTCATCACTGTAGGTTGGCCAGGCTTGTTAGCAGGCAATTGGAAAGGTAAATCCTCTTCCTAAATGTATCTTACAAAGTAGTTGACTTTGTCTTCTTGGCTAATGAAGTGTGTTCAGTGTGGGGACATGTCGATGCTCAGTGCTCACCTCCCAGCTCATCTGTGTGCAGTATTTAAAGGATCTTAAAAGGTTTCTCTGAAAAGCTAATAATATTTGTGTTAATTACTATAAAGCAAAATATGTTCTAAAACTTACCCGTAGAAGAATTCCCTCCTGCTATTAGCAGCACAGGCTTTCATGGTGGAAATCAAGCTGGCACACTGTAAACTAAACTGCAGTCTCTATTTATTCGGGCTTCTGATGATGGACAAGTCTGAGATGAGAGGAATTTTGCTTCAATGATTAACTGTGCTTTGTGTGCACGGTTTATGTTGTAGTGTCGCTGGGAAGTCAGCAGGTTGCGCTAACTGATCAGCCAAAAGGCAGGGCTGGGGATGCCATGCCAAAGTAGGTAGCAGGTTGTAGGAGACCTGAGTACGTTGCCTTTCTGCTTTGCAAAGCATGAGCTGAAGATGCAGCTGAAGTTGTGCTGGGGCACAATTCTGACTGAAGGCTCCACCTCAGACTTATTTTGCCTTTATTAACATACATGCTAAGCCTGAGTTAGGCAGGTTTTAATGAGGCTTGAGGAACACAAAATCTTTTAGCTACCTATGTCCTATCTTATGGGGAGGCCCAAGCTCTGGCTGAACCCTTCAGGAGTCCTTTAACGCTTGGTGAAACAGAAGGGAACAGTGTAGATTTGGGTTGCAGCTTTAGGCAGTGCAACCTTGTGGTACAAACTTATAAAAGGGATAACAATGGAAGGATCCCTGCAGAATTGGTGCAGAAGCAGAGCAATTCTGCATGGCTCTTCCTTGGAAAGCCTTCCTTGCACAGATTACTTCCCCAGCACGCTCTTCCCTCAGCTCAATTATTTCTACATCTGTGTGCTTTACCAGCCCTTTATTTCCTTTCCAGAGTCAGCTACGAACTGTCCTTTCCCTTCCTCTACAGCCAGTGTTCTACTCGGCTGAAAAGATAAAGCTGGATTTACTTATGCTGTTTGCCCCAGCTGCTCTGTAACCTAAACCTGTAACTGTATTTACTTTTCCCTCCCAGCTAAACTGGGAGCTCTAGTGTTTGCCCTCTACCTCTTTCAGGAGCATCCTGCATCCCAAAGCACTGCACCTCCCTGTGCTGCTGCTGGAAAAGCTCAGATTAAATAATAGCTCCCTGCAGAAGGTTTGTGAAACCTGCCTGTGGGGAACACCACAAAACCACTGAGCTGCTGTCCTTAATGTACAGGTGGAAATGCTTCTGAAGCTGAAATGTTTCTGCTTTCAGTGTAAGGAAAAGTGCTTTTTCACTGCAAATTCTATTGTATTGACTCTCCTGCAGTGATTGGTTGCTATCTGCCCCTGCAGTATATTTATAGGGACGTGCTGATTTTTCACTCGTAACAAAATTAAAGTGGTTCCTGTGGGAGGTGAACGGGACACGGCACATTAAGTGCTTCTCACAGATGTAGTGAGTATCCTTCTGTAGTTTCTTAGGAGAAACAAACCTGCTGTCAGGACACACGCAGCTCCCACTGAAGCAGCTTATCGGAGGCTGCAGTTGTGATGGTAACTACATGAGCTTGCAGCACTTGTAAAGCCATTTAGCTCTTGAGACTCCCAGTAGCATGTTGGTAGTCTTGGCCTCAAAAGCCCTGTCCTGTTAACAAGAGCTTGTTGTCCCGGGAAAGTCTTCAGCTGATTTACTAATGGAAAGAAATGCCTCACTTGGACAAAAGGCAGCGTGGGTGTGCCAAGGCAATGCTGAAGCAGGAGTCTGGGGAAAAGGAATGAGTTACTTCATTAATGGTGGTTTATGTTTTGGTGACGGGCCCCAGGAAAGATTTAGGTTTCAGCTTTATACATGGGTTTTTTTCTCCACAGCTGTATTAAAAAAAGCAGAACCCAGCACAAACTCTGTGACAGCACCAAAGAAATTCAAAGCCATTTGTAGTGAAGCAGCCCTTTAATAATGTGATTTTCCGTATGTTAGTACAAGTGATATTTCTGGCTTATTGAAGAAACCTTGGTGTTTGGCTGCAAAAAGAGCAGGGAAGTCCAAGAGGAGAGAGCTTCAGCTAAGCATTAAGGGCCCATCACCTCCCAGTCACCCTGTTCCCTGCTGCTTCAGCCTTCACCTGCGAGTGCCGTGACATGCAGTATATGATAGCAGTGTTAAAGCATGTTCTGTACCTTACTCTGAGTCTCTTTATGTTCAGATGACCACCAACGTTTTGCTCATGGGTAATTTTTAGGTGGAACATCCATTTGAGACTCAGTGGCTTCTACTTTACTAGAGTGGCTACCTATGCCCAAGCAACTTAACGAGTACAAACAGGGGGCTGAAGGCTTTGCCCATGACGTGTAGCCTCCCATTTACAGGTTGGGAGTAGGATCTGTTAAGTCACAGTTCTGGATGTGGACATGGGATATAATTCCTCGGTAGACCGTCTGCATGGGCAGCAGGACGCCGATTTTCTCCCCCTTCCTGATGCGGCCGCTGTACTTGATGGGTTTGATGTAAAACATCTTAATGCAGAATCCTGTTAAAGGGAGAGAGAAGAGAGGGAAACTTGCTCCTATGAAATGGTTTAAGAGCCTGGCAAAATCATAATGTTCAGTAGCAAAATGCAAATGGTAATAAAATTATAAGAGATTGGGCAGCAGGAAAAGTTACAGAAAATGATACTCCTATAGCATCAAGAAGAGAGAATAGGAGAAGAAATAACATGGGAAGGGAGTTAAGGTGGGTTCCTTTAATTACCCAAAATCTGCAAAGGGACCAGCCTCATCCTTTGACTTTTCTAATAGAGGTGACATGCTGTAACTCTTCAATCAATTTTCCTGCATTAACAGAGCCTGAATTTCCAAGTTTTCACATGGATTCACTTGCAAACACACATGGTTCGGGTTGGGGTCATGATTTTTGGGTTGGTTTAAAGCTCTGTAAGTGAATCGAAGTGTTCTGCAGGTCAGGCTTTGCAAGACACATGTTTTAGCTCTGTACCTGATCCTGACAGCTGGACTCCATTGTCGATGGCATTATTGTTTCCATAGGGCCTGGCTCGCTTGTCAATGTTCCCTGTGAAGGGTGCATACACGTCCGAGCCATCCTCACACACCACGTCCACTCCCTTGTGCTTCCTCCCTCCTCTGAAGAAGAAGAGTAAAGGGGTTAGCTCATAGCAGAGTGCTAGATACCCCCCTCTTGCCCATTTTCTCATGTTTATTCCTATTTTAAGGAAGCTTTAAGCACATCCAGCTCCCATCATCCCATCCTAGGACCTGGGGTTGTTGTATCCGCCGCAGCCATGGGAGTCGCAGCCTCTGATTTTGTTTGAGGGTTGACTGGAGCAGATTCTGGCCCATTGTGCTGCAGTAGCTGGAAATGAAGAAATGAGAAGAACAGAAGATGAAAGTCACACACTAGAAAGGGGATTTTCCAGCCTGTGTTGTTTAATCAACAGCAAGGTCCCTTTGGACTTTGCTGTAATCAGGGATCAGGCTTCTGGGAACTTGAAAATTGCTCATCTTTTAGTGTAAGTTAATAGCAGGGATGCAATGAAACAGCATTCTTTTGGTTTTTGCTTTTTCCAGTGACGTTTGAGGGTACTTAAAGCAGCGACCTCAAAGCAGAAATGCAGGACTAATAGATCTGGAGGGGACATGACAGGGTGACCCACTCCTCTCCCACTGCCCCAGGGCAGATGGGTTGTGCTGCACTCACAATGCCAGGCATGAGGCCGGAGCTATGGGATCTCTCTGCCTGGAAGGTGAGCTGAGCCACTAGGATTTTGGGATACTGAACTGTAAACGGGGCTGAGGGAGACACACCCCCCCCCCCCCGAGTCCGTTCCTATTCCCTAACACAGGATCCAGTCAAAAGTATAAGCTGCCATCCACCTTCTACTAATTGCATTTTCTATCTCCCAGGTGTTTCTGTATCACTGTTTCAAAGGAGCAGTCAGTAGGGGATTAGAGGAACATCCTCCTAGTTTTTACTCCAGACTCCAGCTATCACCATCCACAGTCAAATCCATGCTGATGCTAAAGCCCTGATGATGTCTGAGAGATGGGAAGGCACAGTAGAGAAGAGGGGAAAGGCAACACCTGCCTTGGTACCTTCTACACACCTCTGACAGCCCTGCTCCCCTCCCAGAACTACCAGGGCTTCCTATAGGATGCTTTAGCATGAATGGGGCTGGGAAGAAGCAGCAACGAGTTGAGGCTTATTTGTGTGTATGGACAGCTGGGCTTGGGCTTGGGCTTGGGAGTACACACAAACAGGGGAAATGATGCGCTGGCACTGAAGGTCTGGTGCTGTGAGGGTGCAGGAAACCTCTAATGCCTTCCTCAAGCAAAACAGCCCTTTGTTCTAGGTAGTCTTCATTTAGTTTAATGAGTTGTGTATTCTTTGTGGAATCAAAGGTGATGACATTAAACACTGCACCATCTCTGAGAACGCTCTAAGCTCAGCAGGCTGACCTTTAAGGGGAAGGCTTGTGAGAAAACATGCATGCTGTTAGTGATCGATACGCCCCGGCTGATTCTTACTCAGTCAACATTATTACTCCAACAAAATCTTGCCACAACTCTTTGCCATATCTAAAAAGGATTTTCCCATGGAGGGTTCAATGCAATGGGAGAAGGGTTGTCTTCCAAAGCAAAAAATGGCAGAGAACAAATCAGTTCCTAAGCGCTTAGAGCTACACCTCATTAAAAGCACAACAAAGAGGGCAGGTTACAATGAGTAATGTTCACTAAAATGCAGGCGACTCACCACTGGAGATCATGATCACAAGGACGACTGCTGTGACTCTGTGCATTGCCATGTTGCCTCGAGAGCTCCGCTTTCAAAGTGAAAGGTCCAAAATACTCTGTTTTCCATTTTTACTCCACAGAGGCTGTATCCAAAGTTTTCCAGCCAATCAGGGAATTTACGTAGCCTCAGTTCTCTTGTTTGCAGATCCAGGCCAAGGGCAACAACTGAGAGAGGCCCTTGAGGTGTACCACCAGCCCCACTAATCAGTGGTGTAGAGGAGCCAACCTATTGTGCAACAGCAGCTGCATGTTTTGTTTGTCCTTCTTTATGATGAAACCATGAATATGAAACCCAAATTTAAAGCTCAATTTGTTAATATTCCTGCCTGTTCCACAATCCTGAAGATAACGTGGGTGGATAAGGGGGAAAGAGTTTACATGAACTTAACGTATCTGGGCAGATGGATGCCTTGCCCTCCCACCATGGCTGTTGCTTCATGGAAGGAAGGTGGACACAGCACTTGAGCATGACAGCCAAGCTCATACTGTAAACCTCTGATTAGGCAACCCGTGAAATGAGACCTTTGTACATCAATTTTATTAGCCAGCTTCATTAATGCATCCCAGATATTGCTGTGTGCTGCTGCTGACCCTTCAGGATTAACAGGAGGAGAGGCAGATGTTTACAATCTTCACTGGGCCTGAACAGAAAATGTTATGAAGCCCATAATGTTGTGGCTAAGCAAGATTACCGGAAAAAGGAGAAGAAGAGAACACTGGAGCATGAACAAGGCCACCTCGAGTGTTGTTTCTGGGAAGGGAGGGAATGCGATGCCCTGGTTTACAGCCAGGAGCTAGAAATCCTTTATGTTCTCTGCTCTTTGGCCGCCCGGTCTGTGCTGTTGGGAGCCACTGACCGCTTTGTTTCTCTGCGCAATTAAAAACTGGGAACCCAAATTAAGATACAGCTTTGGGTCAGGGCTCTCAGCCAGGATGCTGTGCCCACGCTGTCTCTCTTTCTGGGCACTTGATGGGTGAAGACTGGTTTCACATCCCAAAGGAGAACCAAAAGCAGTTCTGTTCCACAGGATTCAAACCTCATCTTTGTCATAGAATCCCAGCCTGGTTTGTGTTGGAAGGGACCTTAAAGCTCCTCCAGCCCCAACCCCTGCCATGGGCAGGGACACCTTCCACTAGAGCAGCTTGCTCCAAGTCCCTGTGTCCAGCCTGGCCTTGAACACTGCCAGGGATGGGGCAGCCACAGCTTCTCTGGGCACCCTGTGCCAGCGCCTCAGCACCCTCAGAGATGTTCCCACCATGCTGCGTTTCGTGGGGTTTACAGCCTTGTTCTGTAACTGAGCAACAGCCCAAGGACTGAAGCAATGCACATGCCCTGCCAATTACTTCACATTTCGCTTTGCTGCTGGCTGTAGCCAAGGGCGGGTTTTTTTCTTGGCAGAAATCCAGGCTGCAGAAAGGTGGCAGCAATTTGCAGTTGCTTGATTCTGCACTGATGGCAGGTGAAAGAGTAAAAGCCCAGGGCAGAGTTTGCTTCGATGTACGTGCTGAAGGGTTTCTTCCTTGGCCTAAACCATATGGGAGGTAAGTGAGGCAGGGGTAGCTTCTCCTCATCTCCCATGGTGCTGGAAACCACTCAGAAATAGAAGGTGCAGTGTGTGCATTAGGTGGTGTGTATGTCTGGAGGGGAATAAACCCCACAAACCCACCCCAAACTACTGCAGCTTTGCAGGTTACCTTGTGGTTTACGAATAACTACAGTGTTGTGTTTAGGAATGGTGCTGGGGTTAGGTGAGGTCTTGGTTGCAAAGGGATGAGTAAGCAGCGAAATGGTAAAATGCAAGTAAGCACCACAGCACAATCAAATTAAATGTGGTTTGAACGAGGTGAAATTGAAAAGACAATGACTTAAATCCGAGCTCCCAAACTCATTGAACTCCCTAAAAGCAATTTCCAAACTTGAGCCATGCTGGGATCTAATATAGTTTTCATTAAAGAGGAAGTGTTTGACTCAGCCTGTCACTTAGCAATGTAAGGTTCCCCCCCCCCCCCCCTTTATGGAAGGGATGCAAATAGCTGTAATATCTGTAATAGTTTCCTTTCTGTTTTACCAAGGCATAACTGAGTCTGCTGGCAAGTCCTCTAAAGGCTGTGAATTCCTAACTGACTTAGGCAAAAAGTGCATTTTTCTCTTCCCTCCCACCCCTTCAAATGTGAGCTTTTGCTAACCCAGGTATGCTGCAGCTCCCAGCCTGCTCTGGTTTGTGCTTTAGCAGAATTACCCAACATGCAAACACAACAGGAGCTGCTCATGCTCTTCTCTTTAGTTCTTCTATTCAGTTGTGGCTGCCCCATCCTTGCCAGTGTTCAAGGCTGGGTTGGACGGGGCTTGGAGTAACCTGCTCTAGTGGAGGGTGTCCTTGCTTGTGGCAGGTTTGGAACTGGATGAGTTTTAAGGTCCCTTCCAACACAAACTGGTCTATGGTTCTATTCACCACTTAGTACAACCTGAAACACCTAAGTATGCTTTAAAAGCCTTCAGGTTCAAATAGAGTGGAATCCCTGGGTACAGGTAGGTTGCAGTGAAGAAGAGAGCACAGTTTGGTTACTGAAATGTCAGGTTTTGGAAACATGCAGGTTTTGCAAGATCCTACCTAAATTTCTAACGTGAAATTAAAGCAAGTGAGCCCTGAGGCTTGGTACTGCAGATGTCTACTGCCAACATCTCAGTTTTCTTCTCTTTTTTTGTTGATGGTAGCAAATGCCACATGTGAGCCGTTCAAGGAGGGGATGAGCTGTAACCCCATGTGCCAGCACACTTTCCCTCTTGCTATGCTGGCTTGCGTTGACCATACCCATAGAGACTGCTGAGTGCATAAACCAGGGCTTGAATTAGTTAAAAAGCTGTTTGTGTGGATGACAACTTATTGCTTCTGTTCATTATGCTTATTAAAGACAAATACATTGGAAGAACAGGGCATTCTAGAGAGAACTCTGGTATCCAAAAGCAGCTTTTCCATCTTCTTCCCCTTCTTCGATAACATCCCAGACTTTTAAAGAAATAAGAACCAGTTTATCCTCAAAAAGTCTTTCTTTACATTATTCTTTCTATTTATCTTAAGAGGAAACATTTTTGTTGTTAGCATGTAATGGATTCCTGAAGTGCAGCACCCGGCTGGTGTAATGGGCACTGAGGGAACGGCTGGTAATGAAACCCAATGTAGGTAATGAGTGTAATTTAGAGAGTTTATTGCAGAGTTTCATGGGGGGAAAAGTTTAGAAACATTGAGCCTGTGGAAAAGAAGGGTTTTGTGGTTCCTCAAAAAGCCTTGCTTCAATCTGTAGAAACACATAGTGGGTTTTTATTAGCCAATGTGAGCAACTGAAGATGCTGCGTGCAATCATGGACGCACATCTCCCAGCGCTTCCTGAGCTGATGCAGAGCTGTCCCACAAGGTGCTCCTCTGTGTCACTCTACACCCAGCCTTTAATTTAGTCTGGTTTTAGCTTGAAACCCTGCAGTTTACTGTGCAAAGCTGCCTATTTGCTCTTGCAGAAAGGAATTCCTTTGGGTTCCTGGGTCCCTGTCAGTGCTGGGGTGTGATGGGATGAGCCACACAGCCCCATGTCCCTTCCTTTCTGATGCAGTGCATCGCCCCCAGGATGCTCTTCATGTTCCGGGGCAGTGGTCACTCTCTGTGCATTCTCCATCACTGGTCTCTGCTCTTGTCCTGTTGCTGGGTTTGGGGGTATTTTGGGATGTTTATTTTTCCCAAAAAACCATATTGAGTAAGAACTCATCTCAGCACAGCTGGAAGCATCCTGAAGAAGCCCACGGAAACCTGGTGTCAGCTGGGTTTAGGCTGTGGACACCTGAGAACCAGGGGAGGGCAGGATCACCATCCAGTGCATAAAGGTTTTCATGAGATGAACTGGACTGTGCAGAGACAGTGAAAATTGCTGGGCTGCCACTGCTCTTTGATAGAAAGGAGGCAAATATGGTCCTGCTGAGCAGCACTTCCTTATCTCTCCTGGGTCTTTATATCTGTATATATGGGTAGAGATAGAATGTCCCTGCGTGTATATTTACCACCTTCACTGCTCCTTCTCTCATGAAGGGAAGCTCAGCCCTGTGAGGGGTTTTATGGGGATGCTCATCAGCATCTGCCCACTGGGACTGGGATGAACTGGTGTGTGCAGGTAGCCAGGAGGAACCCACAGACAACTCCTCAGTACTTCGGCATTGCCAGCAAGGAGAACTGCAGTGTAGTGGATCTTTAAATATGAAAGCACATAAAGATGACCACAAAGCAAGTGATACAGATGCAGTGGTGATTGTTACTCCTTTGTGTCCATCAGATCTTCTTTTACCCTTTAAGAGGAGCTGTTGATGGGTTTTAAAACGCTGCAGGCAGAAACTGCGGTGCAGGCTTGAGGCTAGTTTTGCTGATAGGCAAAGGGAGATGGCACCTCTCCCCCTTACCCTGCCCTCGCTAAAATAAAGACTGTGTGGGAATGGTCTCTTGGCAGGTCTCTGAACGGAAACCATATAATTATAAACCACTGTCTAGCCCGAAGTACTGCTCAGTGTTCAAGCTATCGTATTTCCACGGCTCATTCAAAGGTATTTTTAGTGTTGGTGGAAAAAGTTGCTGACTCTAGGTCAAGAAAAACCCCTCCTGAAGCCTATGGTCCCGATTCAGGAAATTAACCATTTGCTTAAATGGTGTGAAGCAGCCTCTCTACCATTCCTCTGCCCAAGCCCAAACCTCAGAGTTGAGATGAGCACATCCAGGGTCCCCCTTTTTGAGGTGTGATACCTTAAATCCCACTTCCAGCAACATCAGCCCCCATGCTGCTGAACACGTACCTCAGGTTTGATAACTGCACGGCTCTATTAAGAGAGGGTTTGTAAATAACTCCTCTTTGCACCATTAAATCCCTGCCCTTATATTTTATTGCCTGGTTGCTGATAACTTTCCTGTATGGCATCTCTTGGAAAACAGCCTTTCCTGCTAAGCATTTCCTTCCATTGGTGCATGGGGTTAATTAAAACCTCCCTAGGATTTGTTGCTTTGCAAGGAGGGAAGCTTTCTTTTGCCTTTTAAGAAGCAATCAAGTGCCTGCAGGTAGTCTGCATGCTCCTGCAGCTCTGGTAAAGGAATTCCTACTTGTTTGCAAGGTCCTTTTTGGACACACAACTTTGTTTAGTTGGTTGTATTGTGAAATGCGAGACATGTGCTTCTACAATGCTTCATGGACTAATGGTTTGCTATGGAAAACCACTTTATCTCAGGCCATGGGCATCCACCTCAAGAGCTGGATGATGCCCTTCAGAAGTAAAACCTGTCCCACCAAGAGATGTGGGCTGAGTCCAGCTCACACAGGGCTGTGGATCCCCAAAACCTGGTGCAGGGGGAAGGATGCCCATTTGAGCTGACTGGTGGCTGCATATAGAGCAGCGAGAGGCGCTCTTCCCCTCTTTGGCCTTTCTGACCTACACTGGGAGTATTGGGTCCGTCTCCCGTTTGCTCCTGGATGCTGCTGCAAGGCTGTTTCTGAGCTGCTTTGGATGCCTAGACTAAACGATGTTTAATTATTGCTGGAAGCAAAATCAGCCGCACATTCACTCCTGGCGGAGACTGATGCCTGATTTGTCATTCTTGGTAACCAGAGCACGATTTGCACCACTGCTCATCTCTAACTGGGGTGAGAGCTGCATTGAGCCTTGTTGTGGTTTCATCTGCGCTGTACAATTGGCAAGACAGCTTCAGGAAAAACTGATTTCTCTTGTATAAGGCAATAATAGATGATGTGAACAGCTTTGTCCAAAGGAGTCCCCTCAGCAGTGGCCGGCAGAGGGTGCAGTGGATTTTTACATCTGCAGAGCTGGCTTTTGAGGAAAGGATGCCCTCATCCCTCGCTTCTGCTGGGTTTTGAAGGGAAAAAGAGACTGCAGGGCCCTTTTGCTGCCTGAAAACTCTAATTATTTCATGTCCCCATCAAAAACAATCTACTCAGTTTTGGAGGAAAAAATATAGCAGAATTCTAGCTCATTCAGAAAACACTCTGATAAGCAGCTGCATGAAAAGTTGTCAGTATGCAATGAATGGGGGGTTTATAAGTGTCCTGTTGTATTGAATTTTCTATGTCTTGTGCTTATTAAAGTTTGGTAATGTTTTTTGGGCTGGGCTCTTTCCAGAGTTTGCAGCAAGGGCAGGATTTTGCTTTCCCCATGTTACAAGTGCTTGGTATCACAGATGCCACTGGAGAACATACCCAGGTGGATCACCTGAATCTTCAGATTCTTGGCTTCAAAATGCACTGTGCAAAAGGTGCTCTCCTGGAAATCAAGTACAAAACTTCTCCCAGTGCTCAGTGGCCGCTTCTTCCATATAGAGTGACATGAGCTTTTCCCCCCGAAAAGCAATAGTTGGGCAGGAGGAACCTGACACCACAATTACAAAGCCCTCCTTTGTAGGACTGGGTTCAGAAGTCACCTGGTTATGATCCTTATATCAACCACTTGTGAATAGTTTCTCTGCCACAAAGGTCAGCCAAGCAGTGATGGAGAGTTGCCAGGGGCCAAGCAGTTGCTTTGGCCAGAAAAGTCTGGTTTTGGGGGGTTATTTTAAGCAAAACCCAACAACAAACCCAGTGCTTGTCCTGCAAAAAGCCAGCAGGCAGGAGCAGCACTGGTGTGAGTTGGGCAGCCTCAATGCACCTTTATATGCTGACACCCAGCGAGAAGTGGAGAGGATAATTTCGCTAAATTACAGCCCAGGGCTTGATGCTGAAGGCTGAGTTGATCAAGGCCTTGTTACTCTCATAGCAATGAGCTATTGTGCCAAATTCACCCACTGGTGAGCAGCACGACACAAGTGCCAAGTCTCCAGAAGGTTCCCAATCTCTTTGCAGAGGTATGGGGATTTATTCATTTTATAGTGCCAGTTATGATTGACAGGAATTGGGATGAGGATAATGAGGACTGCCGCAAAAAATGATCTAAGGGTTTGAAAACCCTGCTCTTTGCAAGCATCCAGCAATGTAAACTCTATATCTCAAATGGGATTGGGCTTTCATGGTCTTTTTAAGACCTGGAACATTGCAACTCAGTGCAGCCTAATTGGATTCAGCCTCCTAAGTCAAGTCTATATTCTCTTTTTAATGAGCTGCAGATCTTGCAAAGATTATTGATGGGATATCAGTGACTGTGTTGAGCAATGCACCAGAGTTATTCCTCTTGCAAAGGGAGAGAGAGCCAAGACCTTGGCAATGCTGTGCGCTGGCTGCACCCAGGCTGAGCACCCCTCATCGCCTTGGCGGCTCTAACAGCCATGTGCGCTTATCTAATGAGGGCCAAAAAGTGATCTAATTCCTGCAGGACCTGCACTGAGCAATTCAGCTCCCATATTCAGATCTGCTGCTCCCACTTAAGGCTACGCCAACGGCATCAGCTCAGGCCTGGGTATATGCGCTCTCCTGCTCATGGCTGTTTATCTGTTTAATTTGAGCTGTCTCTAGGCATCACTAAAGGGCATGACCACATGTTTGGAAAGCCCATTATTTCTCTAAAAGGAGAGAATTCCCTCATTTAATTGTGACGGTGCTTTGTGTTATTGTGTGCCTTGTTGTTACACCAGGGCTTGGGCAGCTTCCACTGAACCTGCTCAGATAAGTTGGGTTCAGACAATCTGTAAGCAAGAGGCACAAATTCAGCAGCTTCTTGTCACTGTCCTCCTGGTAGAAAGAGAAAATGAGGCTTTTTTCATTTCTGCTTCCTCCTTTCATTCCCAATGAATGGGATGAGAAACTGGATGAACTTCCCATATCTCTGAAAGAGGAAACCAGCCAGATCCTGATCAGTATTGCTCCTTCCCCATTACTTGTGCTATGATCTCTGTAGGAGGATGGTGTTAGGGCAGGTTGGGATGAATTGATGTGGAGGGCAAGGCGAGATCATTTCACCCATTTCTCAAATTAAACACTTGTATTCCTTCTTTTTCACCTCCGCTGACCCCTTGGTTCAGAGCAGAGCTGTGGTAGACGGGGGTCTCAGCAACCCTGTTTCAGCAAATGACCATGAGATGCTCTATGTGTTTCGAGCTTCCACATTATTTCCAATGGAAGAAAGAACCAAAAAGACTATGAAAGACCCTGAGAAAGCCTCCTGTGAGGTTTGTTACAGCCCTAAGTAAACTCAAAACCTTATTCAGCCACAGGGGGGAAGAAGAGGATGTTGCTAGAGCTCTTCTGCAATGAACTGGAGGTGTGAGTTTGCTCTGGGCAAAAGGCTGCCCACTGCTCAGCTCTGATGATCAACAGCTCTGAGTAACCTTCAGGCAGCTCTTGGTGGTAATCAAGTGGGTGACTAATTAGTACTCATAGGTTAAAGTCTATAGTGGGTATTTCCCTAATGATCAAAGCAAGCTGAAGAGGTGATGTGCAAGCGATACATCCTGTGCGCACCATCCCTCCGAGGAAGGAAGTCTCTCTCTGTGCTTCCCAGCAGGAGGTTCAGATCCTAACCTAACCTAACTGTACGTATATTCTTCAGATATGATGAAGCAATGTTTTCCTATTGAAATATTACTCCACCCCTCCCTGCAAGTAAACCTTCATTTTGGTTCTCTTAGGAAAATGTACATCTCATGTCAGCTCTGCCTCTGTCCTGGTCTCAATATTTGCATTTGCAGTTCATTTCCTACTTCAACGCAAAACAGAGAAACTCTTTGATTTACTAGATTGGCGAAATCCAAGGTCTTTCCCAGAAGCAGTGGCTCAGTGTTTCCTAACAGTAAGTTCAAATGGTTGAATGATATAATTTCCTCACTTCTGACACTTGTCAAAAGCAGCATATTGCATCCACTTCAGTCTCCTTCATATCCCTGTGGCAAGCCGAGCGTAGATTCTATCCGTTTTAAACAATAGCTGTGTTTGCCACACAGTGTCCTACAGCTTCGAGGTCTGATTCGTGATACGAATAACATGCACAGTTGGACACCTACATTAAGTATGTATGATGAGATCACTTCCAGTAAAAGCTTGAAATGCAGTAATGTGAAAAACATCTGGTTGTTGTGCGTTTGATTTAAAGTTGGAAGTCTTGGACAAAGGGACCATACATTTATTAATGAGTTCTGCGCCTTATGGAGGTTTTTGTGTAATTTACTCATTAGACTTCAAAAGCAGGAAATTATACCACCTCTTGATTGAAATTAATTTGTTAAACATCAAAAGTAGGAAAATATATGATTTCTTGGTGGAAATTAATTGCATTGTTGGGGTTTCTCTTAGTCTAAATTTAACATAGCAATTCCCTCCAATTAACCCACCACCAATGGAATATGTGTCTGCATGTTTATGCCTATGTGTGCCAAATAAAAAGGGGTGTGTGTGGAGGAAAGATTTGGATGTTGGGAGTTGGCCACATCAAGCCATGAGGATTCCTTGGCTGGTGCATGTACAAGGGGGTAAGGCCAGAAGAGGGGATCCAGGGAATTCCATGGCATAATCCTGTGGCCCTTGCCAAATCCCTGCCACATCCCTGGAAGTGTTCAAGGCCGGGTTGGATGGGGCTTGGAGAAACCTGCTCTAGTGAAAGGTGTCCCTGTCAATGACAGGGGGCTGGAGCTGAGTGAGCTTTAAGGTCCCTTCCAACACAAACCATTCTATGGTTCTATGATTCTGTGAAACATTTAAAGCCATGCGGGGTGGCTACGTGGTGTCTTTTCCCCAGAGCGAGGAGAAGCACCATCTCATCCATCACCTGGGTTAGTCCCTATGCTCACCTTTGTGCCCTCATCGGGGACCAGCACAGGCTCGGCTGCAGCATGCTGTTCCAAGCCGTCGTGCAGGAATGACTCTGTGTCTGCATCTCCCCAGCAAGAATGTGCAGTGTGTTTGAGACGTATCAGTAGCGAGCGGTGGTAACCATGGAAATCCAGCTGTTTAGCAAATTGTAGGGAGGAAAATTCAACAGAGGTGGCCAAGGGGATGAATTAGAGCTGCCCCTTGGCAAGCGCGGCATAGAAACTAGTGGGGTTGTATTTATTTCTTTATAAAGCATGCACACATGTGAACTCTCTAATCTTTCATTCATTGCTGACTGTCTGCTCTGAAACGTGGAAAGTATTTGCAGGGTGTTGCACTGTCTCCCACGTGGCGTTTGTGGTCCTGCTGCCCTGCAATGGCCTCTTCTTGCTCTGCGGGTACCAGCATGATGGGTGTCCCTCTGCCCCCCCATCTGACAGGAATATGCTCTTGGCATCCCCAAATTCACATGCTCTTGAGGGAAGACCCCCGAATACAAGGAAAGAGTTGCTGGAAGTGCTGTCAAGGGGCAAATCATCATGGAGGGGACTGGGGGTGTGTGACCCCTTTGCTCATCACAGCTGGAACATCTCTTTCTTTACATAAATCTTTGTATTTGAGCTCTCTGTTGCTCTCCCGGTGTGCCCTGTTCTTTACTAACATCCAGTTATGGTGTTCTGGTCATTTTTCAAGTGTGGGAGCTGTGATGGTAGATTGTGTCTAGACTGGAACAATCTAAGAAATGCTGCTTATAAGAGCTATTGGTGTTTCTGAAATGGTTTTGTGCTGCGTTCTTGCTGATGCTGCTGAAAGGTGCATTTGTTTCTCTGTTTTATGTGGTACTGCTGAGGATATTGCTACATTAATCCTTAGTTTTTCTTATAAATTGCTATACATAGTGAAATAGTTTTATTTTAGCCCCTATAACCTTTGCTGTAGAGAAACATGGATGGTAAAGTGATACATCTCTGCAGCAGTCCCTGTACTGTCCTTAGAAATATGGGCAATCAAGCATAATTTAAAGCCATTTATTCCAAAGAACAGCTATTTTGATCTTCAGGCTGCCTTTTCAGGATGCAGATACACAAACCTCTTGGCTTGGGCACAGTGGGGATAAATAGGAGCAGTTTCCACCCAGTGTGCAGTTCCCCACCACAAGCAGAGAGTTTTAAACCACTTTCTGACCACTCTTTAGACACAACCTATTCTGGCCCTTTATCTTCTAGGTCCAGCAGTGTTTCAAACACAGCCATGGTTCTACCCACTGCATCCCTGTGTATGGGGTGGGGAAATGGCTGGGAAAGCCTGTCCCCTGGATGTACAGACAATTACAAATCCCCAGTTACTGGAAAATATTCCTCTAATGAAAGCGTCTGTACACAGTCTGAGTCATCTAAAGGCAGACTGTGAAGACAAGTCACCTCTCATGTTTACACAAACTAGGTTAGCCTCATGTATAAATACTCTTTTCAAGTAGCCCCATTACTCTATACCTGAGGCATGTTCTGAGCTCTCTGTGGGTTGGTTCCCCTGAAAGCACAACCAAGGCATGATAATCCTGGCTACTATGGAACATCTGCTCTGCGTTTTCACATGATTTATAGCAACATATTGCAAATGTATATGGGTATTTGTGTGCATATATATCTGAAAGGATAATACATTAGCACTGATCAAAAATCCTGCTTATTACTCTAATGCCAACAAATGTATTTCTTACAGTCCACAAACCATTTGTTGTTTAAATTCCTCCATGGCATACTGGTACAATAAAACAAGAAGAAAACAGCAACTCCATTTGATCTTCAAAACCAGCTGCCCTTAATTTTTCTATACGAAGGGATCATGAAGAGATTTATAGACAATATTTCTTTATTCCTAAAGTTACCCCGGACTACGGTACTTAGCAGGAGTACAGATCAGCTTTGGACTATATAGAATCATCTATTGTGTAATACCATTGAAGGTCTCTGATTATTGAAAAGCTTAGAGGATTTACAACACTGGCTCAAGTTCCTCACATGAGCCTCTTCATTTGCTTTGCATTCTGAAAACCATGATAGCCCTTGGAAGAAAGAGCAATCTGAGCCGCGACATAGCAGGCAATTTTCTTGATGGGTGTCTTGCAGACCAGATTTCACTATTTCTCCATTTTTGAGTTTGCTTCTCCTCATTCTACCTTTCTTTCCCTTGTTTCCTTTAAACAGAAAGGACTTTTTGATCCTCCTTTTCTGCTCTTTATAGTCTAAGCAGAACATGATGTGATAGCAGTGGGGACTAATGCCAGCGCCAGACTTCTCCCAGTGGGCAGGCAAAATGGGAAAGTCAGATTCTAGCTGTGAAAATGAAAAGGCCTCAGTAAAGACGCCCGAGAGTCTAGGGCAGCGCCTGGGCTGGGTACGCAGCTGCCGTCAGTGGCTTGGCCTATGCATGCAGGTGAGAATTTGATGTAATAGGTTAACTATAGATACTGCATGGCAATAAGTAGTTGTGATATTTTCCCCTCTCTCTCCCCTCACTGTTCATGTTAACCATGATGATTTCATCTCCTCATACGTAATACCCAGAGCTGCTGCTTTGGGTCCCCTCCTCGCCTCCTCCGGCAGCTGGGAATGAGAAGCAGCCCTCGACAGCAGCAAGGAGTCTACTGTAGGTACCAGGATGTGGATGAATCATGGCCTGCAATTATGTCAGACTCCACAATGTGTTTCTCATTTGCTGAACTAAGGCTTTTATGAGACAATAGTGCACTGTGTGCTATGTAAAAGGCAAGAGAGCTGAAAGACAGCAGGGAAGCTAGAGCAGCAAGAAAGAAATCTACAGAAAATCCCCCCAGAAACCTGGAGAGGGGCTTTGGCCGAGAGCCTGTAGGGACAGGCCAAGGGGAATGGCTTTAACCTGCCAGAGGGGAGATTGAGATGAGCTCTTAGGCAGAAGTTCTTCCCTGTGAGGGTGCTGAGGAGCTGGCACAGGGTGTCCAGAGAAGCTGTGGCTGCCCCATCCATGGCAGTGCTCAAGGCCAGGTTGGATAGGGCTTGGAGCACCCTGCTCTAGTGGAAGGTGCTTCCTGCCTGTGACAGGGAGCTGGAACTGAATGAGCTTTAAGGTCCAGTTCTGACCCAAATCGTTCTATGGTTCTATGAAATGGCCCATGGTAGGTATGGACATTGCTTCCTTTTCTAGTTTTCAGTTTAAATTCAGTCACTTCTACGGCATTGGATTTATCCTCTTTGTAAAATCAGTATTGCCACACTTCCCCATTTCTTCCTTTAGGCTACTTAGAGCCTTCCAAGATTTAAGGAAAACAATATTTTTATTTAATTAATCATTCTTAATAATGATTGGCAGTCATGTAATGGAGTTGTTCATTAATCCAGTCATCAGGACATATGGGCACATCAGGCTATTGCCACTACAACCGAGCTCTCCAAGCCATTTACTCTGTAGAGGTTTTTAGCCCTGTTTTCAGTCCTCAGCAGGTAAGAAGATGTGCTTCAAACCTGGGAGCTGTGGTCAGGACCTGCCCAGGGCTGGCATTCCTGGTGATGAGCAGTCCCTGTCCCCCCAAACATGGGTGCTCTGATACAAACACTTCACATAAATCCTCAAGTGCTCACATGCCATTCTTTTACACTGACTGTTTTGGTTAAGAGCAGTATAAAGTTACTGGAAAATGAATAACCACTGTTACAAGTGTCAAAGCAAAGCATTTACTGAGAGCTCTTCTCCCTGGTTTCACCTATCTCATTTTTCACTCCAGTTTTCTGTTCTTCCATCCCACCCCTCTCCCAAAACTGAAGCCAATGCCTGGAGCATGCTGTGTTTTCTGGACCAACTGTATCATTTACTGGAAAAGAACTGGATGGGTTTTTTTTTTCCTTTGGGAGGAAGGAATAAGGTTACACTTGTGTTTTCCACCACATTTGTCTACACCTCAGGAGAGCACTGGGTTGCAGCTCTGAGATATTTGCTCTCCATCAGCAGGAAGGGAGGAGGAGGAGGAGGAGGCGGCAGCCTGAGGTGTAGGGAGAGACGGGGGGATATTTGGTACCAGGACTGGGTGGGTGCAGGCTTGGGGATGCACATGGCTCAAGGGAAGGGAAAAGTGCTGTTATATTAGCCTAGGGGGATCCCAACATTGCAGGTTCTTGGGCTTTTGATGGGATTTTCTTGATGTCCATTTGCTGTAAGGAACAATCTCCATGAGAGGCATCCCCCAGGGCACTGAGGAAGGGAACAGGGAGCATGGGGCAGGGCTGTGGGTTGGAGGAACAAACCGTCTCCCAGGTGGGGAGAAGAGGAAGAAGGCTCTGGAAACCTTATTCTTCTTACTCGGGTTCCTCCAAATTCCATTAGGGAAAACATGAAGCACCCTACTGCTGAGCGCCCAGTGAATGTGTGCTAATGCGTGCTGTGAAGGAGAGACAGGTCTTGCTTTGGAGAGAGCTTGTGGTCCTTTCCTGGGGTCGATGATGTGATAGCGATGGAGAAAAGGGAAATCGATCATCACTGGGAGCTGCGTGAGAGTCAATGAGCTGAGTCAGTGCTTGTGGTCCTGCTGTCGCACACAGGCAATGCTCCCCCGGGCTGGCCATGGAGGGTGCATGTTGATGACCTGAATCTGGGAAAGATTCAGCCTCCAGCTGCATTTCAGATGGCTGTGATGTGAGAGACCCTCTGCAAAACGAGTGGGTTTGACTTTAAATGAGGCACTAATGGCTCTGAGGAGACACCTGTACGCTCTTTTACAGCACATATTTGTGTTGGTTTGCAACCAAACCTCCTTGTTTGGGAGTTTTGCTGAGTTGCTCTATTTTCTGCTTCACCCATAAATAATACATTGCTGTAGAAGCGACGGTGATGCTGGTTTCACACCAGGCATCTTAACCCACAAGCTCTGCAGCAGTAGAAAGGTGAGCAAGGTCTTTCTGGTTTACCTAGCAAATACCTGGTGCTTGTCCTGAGGCTGTGCTCAGGAGCACAGCTCCTAAAGGTGCTAGCTAACCTTCCTCAGTGTTTTGGGTGTCCAGATTAGGCACCTTGTGCCTGATAACAAAGGGTCCACTGAGCAGGGATGGAAGGCTTCAATCCAGGCTGTGGACTGGATGTGGCACAGGTCATTGCTGAACCCTTACACAAGGAATAAAGCTCCAGGAGTTGAACCTTTCATCTTGTCAACCTGAGAAAGATTTACCCAGATGACTTACATTAATTTTAATGGAAACTGTGTGCGGAAACCACAAGTTTAAATCAAGAAAATCATGTCAAAAGAGCAGACTCCACTTTCATAAATTCAAATGACAGTTCCAAGTGGATTTTTCTGCTCACTGCAAAGAATCCATCACTATTTTCAGCTTCTTAAAGCTGACACTGATGCCCAGCCCCCGTGGATCAAGTTTTGAAATGGTTTTCATAGTTCAAAGGATAAAGGAAGAAATCTTCCCCAGTAGGGTCATGTTAATAAGCAGCTACATTAAAAGAGCAGTTCTTGGAGACTTCAGCACAAGTTTTGGCTTGGCATCTCACTGCAGTCTCTGTGCCAACGTGGGAAGAGCTGCTGAATATCATTTCCCTGCAGTGGTGTGGCTGGGAGCGTGGCGAAGGATGTTGCATCAGTCCAGTCCCGCTGCCCATCCCAGCAAGGAGACTGGCACTTTCCATGGAAGAAACAGCCCTTCCTGGCAAGCTGCACTTAAATTCTATCTATTAACTGAGGTGAATGAAGGGGAAATACGAACATCAGGAACCTCCACAGTGGATAGTATGGTTTTTCTGAGGACACTTTTAGCTTGGAAAAGTACCACCTGAGGATCTGGGGATATAAGACAAATCCAACATAGCAATCACAGACTGATCAAAATGCACTTGAAGAAGGGTGGAACATTTAATGTATTGCAACAGGTTGAAAAAACCATGACCGTGTCTTTGGGCAAGCAGAAAGGAGAGGACCTGGCTTCCAGGAGCCAAAATCCTGTTGCGTCCTGTGCTTGAGAGAGCCCCTTGACTTTCTCCATTAGCTTCTGGCCTTCTCTGTTGGCAAGACATGAACATAACCACCTGGCTCTTCCTGCTTAGGAGAAAGAAGTAGCCAGATGATTTCCATCTCTTCCACTCTGAACTGCTTCTAGAAAGCCCTTATACCTGCTTCTTTTTTCCAAAGCCATCCTGACCTTGGCATCTGCTTGAGCTCATACCTGGCTCCTTGTGGTTGGCAAAGCTAATGTAGAAAAAATACTTTTTGATGCCACCAAGCTTTTGGAGAACCTCGTGGCCTGGGGTTTGTCCAACCCCACTGGCTGCATCCAGGTCTGGCACTTGTTTCTTTGCAGATCCTAATATGATGCCTTATGCCCAGTTTTCTGTTGTCAATGCTGGGTGAGCTGAGAGCAGCTCTTGAAGGCAATTGGAATGGGGAGCTGCCTCATAAGCCATCAGATCTCAGCCTTGATTCTGGGTGAGGAAGAAGAAACCCTCCCTGCAAAATCCTGCCTTCAGAGGGGGGAAGATAGAGCTTTTCTGCTGGGAAACAGTAGCCAGTACTAATGAACAGGGAGCAACTTGTCATTAGGCTCATGTCAAGGACTGACATGTTTGTGGCTGCGGATCTGGAAGGGATTTAGCAGAAAGGTCTAGTTCCTGTGACACCGCTAATCCCTCTGGCTGATGGAAAGGGAACGAGGTAGAATGAGAAAAGAAAACTGAAGATCTGATTCTTGCCACATGCAAAATAAAGGACCTGCTCAGGGAAGGTAAGCAGGCGGCTCTGCAGCATCAACCACTTTCTCTTGCCTTTCCCTTCTTATTTATCAGAGGTGACTACAATGTGCTGAAAGCAAAATACACTGCACCCTGCGGGGTCTGGGTTCCTGCAGGGTGATGGGGGCTCCCTGGCCACCTTCCCCTCTTGGACTGAGCATCAGGGGCTCAGCAATGCTCGTCCTGGGGAGGTGGTGAGCAGAGCTTTAACTAAACCCTAAACCACCACCCGGTACAAACCCTCATCCAGATTTGGTGAGTACCTTTGAGGCTCAGCCTCCGACCCTGCCTTTGCCCCAGCAGCCTTGTGCATCTGCTCAACAGCACAACTCAAGCAGACTCCATCACTGACCTGAGACAAATGGAGGAGTCCTCCCACTGCTGCAGACATTGGGGAGAGACACAGAAACACAGAGGTTTTAATGGTTGGTTTCATTTTGGTGAGGCACAAACATCAAGACTTCTGGAAAGAAACTGTTCAAAGAGAGATCTCCCAAAGCCAAATCCAGTGTTTGGTGCTGGGGCTCACCTGGGCTGTGGGAGACCCATGCTCCCCTCAGGAATCACTTGGCTGCAACTAAGTGGGCTGCTCCACATTAGTTACACTTAGAAATTACTCAACCTTACATAAAATAACAAAGCCAAAGGCTGGTTCAGACATAACCTGACTTTCCAATCTCCTTCATTATTTGGCTCTTGGGTTCTCCTGGGAGTGACCCAAATCTCATCTTGTCTGAAGCTTGGGAAGTCTTCCAGCTGTAAATGCAACGCACACTACATTGATTGCGCTCTTTCCTTGGGTTCAGCCCTGCTCCAGATAACTCGTTCCTATACATCGTGTACCGATGAGCAACGTATTTTAAGGTGTTTTACTTAATATTCCAAATACTGTGTGCTATTCTCATATGCATAGCATGGCTCTCTTTATGTAAGGCGAAAATGGAAAGAAGCTTAGCTGGTCTGCATATTTAATGTGCAGTCCTAAAATACACTATTGGATGTCTCATGGTTTTGAGATGGTCTTTTTAAGTATCATCTGGGCTAAAATAAGGGTCTGTCCAGGAGCCATGAGCTAATCTGTTTGCTCAGACCTTGGTAGGAGTCAGATACAATTCCTAATTTGGATAATTCCTGATCCAAACAGTCCCTGGAGGAAAACAGCCAGGGAATTCCCTGGTTCTTCAGTTTGAAGTGTAAATCACCAAAAGCCAGTGAAAGGCTAATGAGCAAACCAAAGATACTGCAACCACCTCAAAAAGTATTCCCAGCAGTAATCAGCTTGGAGGATGACCTTTAAAAACCCGTTTTATCTTATTCTTTTTTTCACTTGTGAGAAGGGTTCTTATTTAAAGGGGCTTTGAAGGAGTTTGACAATTGGATTTTGTCAGGTTCTGACCGCTCAGAGCGACAGGTGCCCAGTGTCAGCGCTGGAACTTGAACATTGCACCCTGGCAGCCCTGTCATGCTCTGGAGCAAGTCTTGGTGCATGTTCATGGATGTGTATTTGTACGTCATGTCCCTAGAACTCTGTGGTTTGCTCTCGGCAAGCCCCAAGCAGGGTGAAGTGCGTTCCATCTCCTACCTACCTGATCCAGCCTCTGAAAGAAAAGCACAGTTTGGGATTAAACAGCCATGACCTCATCCTGGGAGTCTCACATTACCGCTGGGATTAGGACCATATGACTGGAAAGCCTGTCTGATGAATGTTTGCTCCTGCTCATGGACAAAGCATCTCTCCTGCAGCACTTGAAGCAAGGCAGCGCTGCCTTCCCCCTCCTCCCAGCATCTCAGGGCTCCTGGTGTGAATTAGCCCATCCATCTGCCAGAATAAAAGAAGAAAGCAAATGTGTTGGCTTGCCAGCTTCAGTCAGAGAGTGATGGGTGTGGGATGGTGCCAAACCATTGTGAACAGCAGACGCAGAAGAATTAAAAACTAATAATGAAGAAATTAGTCTGTCCTGATTGCGCTGCAACTGCCAGACTAATCCCGATGGAACCCTCCCAGGCCACAGCATCACTTATTCGCTTTCTCAGTAGCTGGCAGCTCTGCTTTTATAAAAGTAGTGGTGGAAACAAGTTGGGTTTTAAGAAGCATTTTATTTGTAATGAGGTTTCACTTCATTTGAATTCCAGATTTGCAGGCACTTGGGGCTAATGCTAATACAAAGTCCTATTATATCACACTAAAGACATCGCTTCTCCGATCCTTCCCATGAAAGCTGAGTTTCTGTTTACCTTGCCCAAGTGAGAAGTGCCACTGAAATAAAAAGGTCAGTTTGTCTAAACAAGAGGACCTGGATTTGACCCAAGATATCTTGCTTTACAATGTGCTGTGTCTCCTATAAAGATTCCTGTCTCCAGTTTCTCCTGCCTTGGATGTGCCAAAGTCCTGGTGCATATTCAGACATCCTCTACTAAACCTATTCCCACACCTGTATCTCTTACAAAGGGCCATAAACCTGCATGCATCTCAACCTCAGAAACGTGCATGTGCTTTGCTGGATAAAACAGCACATGCCTGTTTCAAACACTTGATTGAAACCTGTAGCAAATGCTGCTCCTTCTGTTTTATGGAAAAACAGCTACATGGACCTGGCTGGTGGCAGAAGTCGTTTATCCAGGAACATATGTCTGTACATTGAATTTGCAGAATGAAGGCAATTGTTTTCCATTCAACCCTCCTAACACATATTGCAACATTCATTCTCAGCAGCGGCGAGGAAATGGATCCAAACTGTTCCAGCTCTGCCTGGCCCTTTATCAAGGAGGGCGGTAGATTATATTACTAAATCATCCCCTCTTATAAACGATTACTAGCCTTGTCATGTTATCTACTCAGCTGGAACTAGAAAAACACTGCAACTAGATTGAGCCATATGTCCCCTATAATTCCTCACAGTGATGATGAATTTGCAATACCTTATTGAGAAGTGTCTGCATGGGGTTTCTGTTTGCATGTGTGCAGGTATGCAGAGAGAAATGCTCCAGAATCACAGGCTTGGGCGAAGCTCTGCTTGGGCATAAATCCCTCCCAAAGCAGGCAGTGGTGAATAGGATGTCTCTGAGTTTTTTTAGCCACAAGGAAGCAGAAGGAAAAGGTGAAGTCTAGACATGAAGGAGCTGATGAGGTATATAATCACCTTCAGTGCTTACAGACTCGAAGCTGAAGGAAAGCCTGAGGATGTATTTTGCTGGTGCCAGCATGATGCCAGGGAGGAGAGCCTGTGGAATGAGGTTGCTTTGCTCTCGTACCTGTCATGGTCCAGCCCTGTGGGTATCAGTGTGGAGGTGGCCAGCGCAGGAGAGCTGGGACAGTCACAGCCTGTGCCCATGTCCCCTCTCTGCTGGGGCCTGTGGAGGCAGAAGAAGAGCTGGCACATGGGGGAAGGAGGAGCATCCTGTTTGGAACAAGTCAGCCGTAATGTTGAACTTTACCCAGCAGAAAGTGGTCCAGGAGTGTGTAAATGGATCTAATCCACGCTGACAGCTCAGGTCATCCAGTCCATCTCCCCATCCCTGGCTCAGCGCTGGCTTTCCCCTCCCTGCAGATGTCTGTCTGAGCTACATGCATGAGGAGAGGTTGCTCAGCTTCAAGGATGGTGGTTGCTGGTGGTTCCATAGTGCTCGTCTGATGCATAATAGGAGAGGCCTGTGCCTCCTTGATTGGCCTGGTTTGAGACATGAATGGGTGTGTTGTGAGACGTCCCTCTAGTGTCATTGATGTTTGTTCTTTCTTCACTAAAAGCAGACTTTTCCTTATTAGGACCTAGTTTCCTAACCTGTATTACTGCTTGCTTGGGCTTTGTCTGGTTTACGTATCTGCTTCACCTTTGTGCTTGAGGAAGCTGTTGTCTAATGAATGGACTAACCAGAAAATGTACCCAGCACTTGTATAACTTTACAGCCTTGAGAAATACTCTGCTGTTCTCCAAGCAGTTTCTTGTCTTCCCAGCACTTTGTGATTCTAAGTACTTTTAATATGCTCCTAACTACAGGATCCCACAGAGTTTGTATAAACCCTCACATTTACTTCAGAAATATGGATAATGTGTTGGAAAATGTACTGTAGAGAACACGCTTGTACTTCCATGCTCTAATGTCTCTTTCCCTTTGCTTCATTGAGAGATGACTGTGCCCTGCGGTCCGTAGGTGATGACCACCTTGTCACGCTGGGTGTAGCAGATTAAAATCTCACTGAAGAAATGACTGTGCTGAGCTACAGAGGGGTTTTGGTGAGGTTGGTGTTGAAGTCAGAGCTCTGTCATGCTTTCAGTGAGCTGAATTTCATCCCTAGCCTGTAAGCTAACAGAAGCAGCCTTCTGGCGACGCATCTCCAGTTACGAGATGGTCTGTTGACATAATGTAGTTTGTGTATCTTTCTGGCAGGCGATGGTTTCTTCTGCCTGCTCTGGTTAGTTAATGAGTATCTTCTTTTTTTTTCAAGGAAGTTCCAATATATCATCGTAAACTAAATGAATTCAGATTTCAAAGCTTAGCATCCCAAAATAACAGTCTGTTGTAATCTGGCTCAGGATAGCCCAAACTTTGCTCTCTTCCTGCATTTCAAAATGGCCTGTGGCCAACCTCAGCAGATTACTGCACTGACGTTTGGCATCTATCAGACCTTTAGATCAGATGAAACAGGCCATAAAAAACTTGCTTTTATCCATTTTAAGGTCTGTAGGCTCTGCTCATCAAGTGGTTTGCTCTCCAGCGATGGCACAGACTTTTCCATGGCTTATGCAGCTCTGCGTGGAAATGAATACTCCCCAGAAAGATATGTCAGAATAAGATTTCTTAGGGGTTTTCTACTTCACTGCTGGCTTGCTGAAACCAAGAGGATAAATTGCAGGATAAGGACCAAAATGAGAACATGTGAGAGCTAGAGATGCCTTGTGGGAGCTGTTTTCTATCTGCCTTTTTTCTTTTTCATGTATGGACAATATGACGAAGTGACACTGAATTATTCCCTGAAAGCTGAATTGCTACTTCATGTCACTTCCTGCTCTCTAATTTTACTGTATCATATATCTGCAATACGGGGCAGGGGGAAGTAGGGGAAAATAAGAAACAGATGAGGGGATATCAGCTTGGCCCCACAGCACTATTCATGGTCTTCAGTGGGTTTATTTTGTGTGTGCGCCTGTCAGCGTACAAGAGAGAACAGCAACGGAGAGGTGTTCTTAAAGAGATTTATCTCAAAGTATCTAATGTGGCAAGATAATTACAAGCTTAAGAGATGAGGTAAGAGAACTGTTCGGTTTATAACAGAGAAGATAAAGCACATATTTCTTCCATCACAATGACATAAAAAAGAAGCAGAATATTGAGTATAATTGCTTTTTTGGCTTCCCAAGGCCCCCAAGAATGAGATGATGGGGTACCTTTAAATCTCAGGAGCTGACTCAGGGCAGCTCCCCTGGATCACTGGAGGTCTAGTGTGAGATGCCCCTGCCCATGGCAGCGGGGTTGGAACTGAATGATCTGAAGGTCCTTTCCAACCCAAACCATACTATGATTCTGTAGGAGGGCTTGCCTTTTATTCTGAATCTCCACCGTGTGTCACATCTCTCAGTGGCCAGACGGGCTCTTCTGAGGTTTCAGAGACAGCTCATGCTGCCTGCCGCTATTCCAATTGCTGACCGAGATCTTACTGTACATAATAATAACACTTAACACATACAGAAGGACTTCGGACACAGTTTTGAGCAGAGCTAGAACATAAATCCCATGAATTTCCCACTGCGTGCAGCGGAGGCAAGTGGGATTAGTTCTCTTCCTTTTTCAGCAGGCTCTGGACACATCAAATGGAGCTGTCTACAAAGGGAAATGAAGAGGATTATGTGATCTTTATCGGGATCTTTTTACAAGACTGATGTGTGAAAGCAAGAGTGTGATGTGAAGGAGCATCTGCCACATCGTTAACACATAGGACATTGAAAGAAGACCCAAAAGGGGAGTGCGGGAGCATTTGGGGTGAAGAAGTTGTTCAACAATGACCTGAAAAGGCACAGAAGGGAAATCTTTTCCCTTGATATTAATACGGATAGTGCAAACATGGAACAAAGTGAGAATGTGGGATGAGTTGGGGTATATTTCGTACCAGTATATTGACAGGCTCATGGCTAAGGTCATTTCCCACCGGTTAGCTGACTCCTCTGCTGAATTCCAGCCAGGCATAAACCTCTGTCTGTCAGTGCTACTGCTGCCAGGGAATATTGTCCTGTGATATTTTGATTCCATTTGTTTGGATCATTTTTATTTGCTTCAGCTCCTTTTTTGCTGGAGCTGCTCAGGCTCCCGTGCAGGGCTGTGCCTCCTGGCACAGCATGATCTGTTTCATTAATGCCCTGAGAGTAAAATGAAGAGCACAACAAAGATGCCCATGGCAGGGGGTTGGAACCAGATGATCTTTAATGTCCCTTCCAACCCAAACCATTCTATGTTTCCATGCTAAGAGCTATTTTCAGGGCTTTTGCTCAGTCTGTCAAAACAAGAATAGAGGCTGGTGTGGGGAAAAAATCCAACCTGAAATCACCATTAAGCATAGCTGGAAATGAAATGGAGATGCAGCCTGTTGCGGGGATGTGGGTTTTACCAAACATCACTATAACTGTTTACTATGGGAATTATTGCTTATACTATAATGAGGATAGTAGGCATTTAATATGGCAGGCAAATACAAAAGCTCTTTTAATTCTATGCTCTCGATTATTTCTGCTGAAGCTACTCCTAGACGTGTGGCAAGGTGGTTTTCTCTAGAATCTCTCCTTCTGGTCATTCAGTGCAGCTCACAGAATAAAGTAATGAATGTTCTTGATCTTTATGATTCAGTAATTTCAGCCTTCAGGTTTGTTTCTAGAGGAAAAGCTTTTTACATCATAGAAGTTTATTACTGCTGAAGATTTCTTTGTTTGGCTTAGGGCACATCTTGCAATCCCTCCCTTTCGGTGGAGCAGCTGTTATTTCTGCTTCTTGCTTACTCTGAAATGTCTGTAGAAGAGTCTATTTGTGTAAGTGCTATTTTCTACGTGATTGATTCCCGAGTATTTGTATGAGTGTACAGAGAGTCCGTTTCAAACTAAACATTGGTCTGAAAGCAGAGGGCAAAACAAGAGCAAAGCAAAGCAGGCGGTCATTCACAAATAGGTTTGTCACAGCCTCATAGCCTGCTACATTTGAATGTTTCTTTGCAGCAGCTGAACTGCTCCTAAGCAGATCCACAGAAGCTAATTGAAGGCTTGGGCAGTACAGAGAGTCCTGCTGGAGGGGATTAATGAATAAGGATGCACTGGAGAAGAACGAGGAAGGAGAGGGGGAGGAAGGAAACCAGCATGGTAGGCAAAAACAGTGAATTTACCCATGGGCTTTGCTGGAGATGATTTTCCATGGGAGATGACTTTCGGCAAATGCACCAGCTCTGCCCACCTGCCATGCACTGAGTGTTTTCCCATCCTGCCTTTGCCTTGCTCCGTGCATCTCAGCACAACTGATCCATGCTTTTGGGGGCAGGAAAAGCAGCGTATCCCTGCTTTCAGCCCTGAGCCCCTGCAGCAGCTCGTCACTCCTCACCCACTGTTTGCCTTTGGAAGTCTCCAGGAAAGCACTTCACTGGGAAAAACAAGGATTCACTTACAGCATCTTGGGTTCAACAAACTTCTGCTGACTGTAGTGTGGGGTTTGGTGCCTTGAGGATGTGAACCCTCGCTTTGGAAGGTCAGAACAGGAACATGGTGATCCCAGTGAGCTCATCCCAGGACAGGCAGACCTGTGCCTGCTGGGAGAAGGATCTGAGGATCTGGGGTTCCTGCTCCTTGGAGGTAAAGCTATACATCAGGTCTATAAATCAGTTGTGTGAATGGCACCATGTGGGACCTTTGCTGCTCTTCTTTGCAAAGAGACTTGCAGCTGGCTATTGATTTCAGAGGACCCAGCAGTTGGCAGTGGCTTTGCTGTGATCTCCTTCCTCTTTTTGATTCACTTTTTAGGAGCTTTAAGCTTTTTCCTGGCAAGAAAATACACTGGCTGGTGGAGGAGGAGTGAATTTTAAGGCTCATTCCCTTCTGGGGTAAAGGGGTCTAACTCTGGCCTGGAAAAATGCACAGCCATCAGATGAGGCTTTGCAGCTCTAAATCTTCATCCAGGGCCAGGGAAGCAAGTCACCCTGTTCTGGGGAGAGCGTAGATCACTCCTCCCTTCTGTTTAAATGGAGCACTGGAGGCATTCCTACAATACCTCTATTTTACAGGGGTGCAGATGGGAAGGGCTTGGGTTAAGCAATACCTAAGAGGGTTCTAAACTCTGCCTTTTCCTTGGGAGGACCTAAAACCTCTATTTCTTGTCTTTTAGGCTGGAGGCATGAGCCTTTGCAGGTAGGGACTTCATGACTCAGATGGAGGCAGCAATGAGGCATTCCCAGGGAGGGGAAACCCAACTGGTTTGTGTATTTTACTCAAGAAGCACTGATGCTGTTTATACCAATGAGATTTATTTACTGTGGGGGAAAAAAATCTTTGTAAATCCAAAGTGTTTATTATTGCTTAAGACTTCTGCTCACTGGATGTGTTTTAATTCCCATCCCTTGCAGAGCAGCTGCCCTTTCTGGCCACTGCCCAGCCTGCAAAGCCACATGAGGGTTGTGCGGGAGTCTGTCCCAAGGGCTAGTGGCCACAAAGGACCCTTTCTGCTTTCCAGGAGGATTTAGGGAGGAAAGAGCCCTTCAACTTTGGCGTCAGTCTGGTCAGAGCAAATCCATTGCAAACCCTGGGATGCGGCGCTGAGTCGAGTTAGACAGACTGGGGGCTGGGTGACTGGAATCTCCCCTGCCCCTTTGTGCATGGCATTGCACGAGGACCCTCAGTTCACTGGGCTTTGCCCACAGTTTGACCCCTTCAGAACTTGCGCAAGGGCTCTCTCCTCTAAGCCCATGGTGATGAGCACAGTGATTCTCAAGTGAGGGTCTAACTTCTCTGCTACCATCACCTTTACAAGCATCAACACAGCTCTCTGCCCTCGGCTGGAAAAGAGGTTTCCATGTGAGCTCTTAGGATGGCTGCAGGGCCAGGGCTAGCTCTTGGGTGCCTGTCCCACCAGCCACAAGCGCCTTTGCAACCTTTCAGAGCAGTGGGGTTGCTTGTGCCAAAACTCCCTCTTAGGCATCACCCCAGAGCCATAACAACAGCAGTCTGGGCAAAGAGGACACGCCGATGGCACCCTTACTGCTCTTGCTTAGTTTAAAAGCAACCAGCGACCACTCAACACGTGTGATCCCTCCCAGCGCTGGAAGATGCTGGGAGTGAGGTGTGATCCCAGCGCGCACTAAGAGGGTCCCAGCACGGGGCCGCATTCAAACCAGAGGTGGGGCAGGGCCGGGTGGCAGCCAAGAGCCCACCCTGGGGCTGAGATCCAGGGGATCCCGGAGCGTGTCAGCCCGAGTGCCCCAGCCTGAGCCCCGAATGGGGGGCCCGGATGGACGGACGGACGCCATCCCGGGGGGCGGCCCGCTCTCCTCTCCCTTCCCCTCCCCTCCCGCCGGGCCGGGCGGTGGCTCGGCTCCCCCCGCGCCGCCGCTCCCCGCCCCCGGCCGCCGCCGCATTTAACGGGGCGAGCGGCCGCCGCCGGCCCGTCCCGTCCCGTCCCGCTCCGCCGCCTCCCGGCCATGGCGCGCCCGCCGCTGCCGCTGCTGCTGGCGCTGGCCCTGGGTCTCGCCGCCGCCGCCAAGTCCCCGTACCAGCAGGTCCTGCAGCACAGCCGGCTCCGCGGCCGGCAGCACGGGTAAGCGCATCCCCGGGGGGAAAGGAGGGGACGGTGCGGGGGGAATTGTTTCTCCCCGCGTTTGCACAGATCCCGGTGGGCGGCGGGAGCGGCCCGGCTGCCGTCTCGCCCGTCCCGGTGTCACCGTCGGCTCTTTGCGCGGGTGCGGAGGAGCCGCGGAGCCCGGGGGCGCAGCGGCACAGCGGAGGGTCGGCCCGGTCCCCGGGGAGGCAGCCTCGGTGGTTTCAGCCCCCAGAACGGCTTTTGCTTTCCTTATCCCTCGGGTAATTACTTCTTTCATTCTCAGGCAACTTCTTTCTTCTATGGATAACTTTCCTCTTTTCTTTAGGGATGCTTAACATCGCAGATGTCATTTTAGAGACCTCAGTGATTCCTTATCAGTATATCCCTGCTAAGGGAAAAGGGGTCAAACGTTTTGTGGAAGGGATTCAGGAATTCTCATTTTCATGAATTTATAGCAAAAGAAAGAGAATTGGCTCAATAGCAGGGGAGTGTCTCTGGGGAGTTAAGCACCAACTTCCTCTCTGAGGGGAGCCCCCACTCAAAGTCTGGAAAGTTTTATGGATGTCTTGAAAAGTCTTGGAAGTTTTCTGGATGAAAGTATTCACTTATTCACTCATAAAGCTTCCAAGATAAGAGATATCCAAAAATGTGTGTAGACCTCTCTTGCTAGATGGACAGTATCTTATGGACCAAGTAGCTTGAGACTTCATTGATGAGCAGAAAACTAACCCAACGTTAACAGTTGTTCTCAGTGTCCCACATGTATTGGCAATTAGGGAGGTGAAGGGATGACAGACTTTTCAGCTGGCTTCTGTCTTGCAGGAGGGTGACATTGATTGAAGTGCAGCTTCCATTTAAATGGTTTGTTGAAGGTAGGGTCATAAAATGCTTTTTAAAAGCCCCCCAAGACTCAACTATTGCAGTTTGACACGTTATCTGGCAGGGATCCAGGTCAGTGTTTATGAACAGGGGTGTGCTGTTTGTGTGTCTGATGAGGTACAGAACGCAGTAAGAGCTGAGCCGATGCCTCTTTGTAAGATCTCCATAATGAAGGGGTGACGGTGACTTGCACACAAATGCTGCGAGTCTTCATCTCTGTGTGATCTGAAACTCAGTAAATACCCAGTTCTGCTGATAGCCCTGAGGCAGAAGTTTGCTCAGACTCAGGAAGTTAGTCCTGGTGTAAATCAGTGCACTCATCTCTGCCGAGAGAAGCCTGTTAATCCCTGTACAATCAATAGTCACAGGGTAAGATGTGAGTGCTGGTGCCTGAGATCTTTGGAATACACAAGGAATTAGTATTCCAGAGTTTCCAGATGAGGTGAAGTTACGCTGAGATAAACCCAGTGTAGCTGACCACAGAACTGCACTCACTGGTCCCTTTGATGGAGAGAGCAATTTAGACCGAAGTTGAATGTTGAACAGTGATTAATGATGTGCCAAAGAGATACAGCAACACAAAACCAGCCAACAAGCCCTGGGATGTGAGGCATGTTGTTTTGCTTACAGGAGGGAGCTCAGGAGGGATGTGCGATCAAGATTGCCACCCTTTCTGCTACGAGCATCCCCCCACACCATCAATGCTCCTATTGAGCTGAGAGCGAGTTGGGTGGCAGAGCTTGGCTCTGCAGCAAAATTTGTACATCTTAATGATCCTTTAAAGTGAATCAGCTCAAGTCCAGTGGAGGAGCTGAAAAGTGTATCAGGAACCTTAATATTTGAAGGTGAAAACCTAGGAGCACCCACCCGGCTTTGTGGGTGCTATGGATGCTGGGGAGCTTCATGGGCATAGTCACAGCAGGTAGCTTGTGCCATATGGTAAGTCCTGCCCTTCTCTGCCACTTCCAAAGGGCCGCCGCGGCTCCAGCAGCTCCCAGCTGCTTCTGCCAAGTGGAAGGCTTCAGCTGAAAGGGAACAATAGGCAGTTTTATCCTCGAGTCAGGGGCTGGCTGGGAACGGCATGGCAGAGGTGATGAACTCCAACGAGGAGAGGGGAGAGTGTTGACAAATTCATTTTAAGCCAGACTGGGCAAAAGACCAGAACACGCACCACAGGGAGCCGCTACTACAGCCTGCCTGCGGGAATCATTGATAACACGGCCCTGGAGGGGGATTTTCCACGCTGGTGGGAAGAAGTTTTCCCCCTTAAGTCATGGAGAGAGCAGCAGCCCCACAGAGCTGCAGTCCCAGGCAGGGAGGAGGGAGCCCGGCAGTGTTGGGTTTGATGCTGTCCTGAAGACGCAAGGGTTTTCTTGGTGGGCTGCTCCCAGGGATACAGGGGAAGTGATCAAACAAGTCCTTCAGTAGCCAGGCTTGTCAAAACGAATATTGGATGGATTGTCCACTGCCGTCAGCCAGACGCTGAAATCAAGGCAAGGCTTGGAATTTAGATGTAATTGGAACCATATTGCGGCGCGGTGGAGCTGGGCAGCCGAGGTGGGCTGAGTCAGGGAGCACAGACGGCTCTCTAAGCGATGATTTGGAGTGGAAATTACTGAGCCCAGGCCCATTTGACCAGCTGAAAGTTTGGCTTTGTGATTTCTAACTTATAACTGTTATTTCTAACTTCAGTACCATCTTTCTCCTAGTCCCTTGCCTTATATATAGAAAGGGAACTAAACTTCCCATTAACTGGATACGGCAGTAGAAAGGGGAATGGTGAACCTAATTCCTCCAGGTCCCACAGGCCTCCCCTTCCCCCTTGGGGCAGGACGAAGGTGCCAGGGCCGTGCAGGGTCAGATCCTGCCTCTAAGCACCCTGTGGTAGCCACGTCAACAAAGGCTCATTGAAGACAAGCCAAGCTCCTGCTGAGGCTGGCGCTGGACTTAGCCAACATATAGGAGACCCTCACGTTAATTCATGCTAATGATGGGCAGGCTGGCCTGTTTTGGAGAGAGCTGAATTTGGGACGCTGGTGAAAAGCAAGCACGGTCGCAGGAAGACTTGGTGGTCAGACTGCAAGCTCTGCTTTTGTTAACTCTGGTAGGAAGGCAGGCAGGCAGCATCCCAGTCAAGCTCAGTGTGAAACAGGCTGTCCTAAACAGATCAACAAGACCTTTACTCCAGGCCCATCCAGAGTTTCATTTGTGCACATGAAAACTCTGCCTTGAAGTTCTTGAGCACTTCTGATGGGCTGAAGTGATGATTTATGGATTTTGCTTAATTGTCTGTTTTCCTTCCATCTGCCTGGCAGCCAACACTGCTCATACTTTTGGAGCCACTGCCTCAACTGGGGCATTGTGTTGGTGTTAGGAATCCAGGCCTCAGTTGGGCTGAGCATCCTCAGCTTGCTTGGATGTTTGCTGCATCTCTGGCTCAAGCACAGAGGCCTCCCAACCCAGATCCATAAATCATATCTCATGCACTGATTGTGCATTGCCTACATCCATGGCCAGGGCTGCTGGCCATAAACCACAAAGATGGTGAGCCAGGCTGAGCAGGGGAATGCTGAGCTGGCCAAACCAGCAGCAAGTAAAGTCCCAACTCCTGTTTGACCACATCTTTGCTTGCAGTGATATCACTTCTTAGAAAGCTGAAAGGCTGAGTTAGCTCCCAGTGGGGTTAGTTACACACATAATGCCCACCGTCTGCTCTTCTGGTAGAGAAGGAGCTTTCAGTTCTTTATGGGCTGGTAGAGTCACTCTCGATCCGTGCTGTCATACTTGGTGTGTTGAAACAGGATGTGGGCAGTGCCACTGCTCATTTTCCCATCAACAGCTCAGCATCCGTGGCTAGAATTGGCTGAGTCTATAATCAAGCAAAAGCACCCGTTCTGGTTTTGGTGTAAGTTGGTCCCTAGGCTGATAAATGTCTATTTTTACATCTAAGCAATAAAATAATAGGGGGGTTTGGAAAGATTTTAATTAGTTCATAACTTTTTACAATGAGGGTGCTGAGGCACTGGCACAGGGTGCCCAGAGAAGCTGTGGCTGCCCCATCCCTTGCAGTGTTCAAAGCCAGGTTGGACACAGGGGCTTGGAGCAAGCTGCTCTAGTGGAAGGTGTCCCTGCCCGTGGCAGGGGGTTGGAACTGGATGAGCTTTAAGGTCCCTTCCAACCCAAACCAGTCTGGGATTCCAAGATCCCAAACTGTGCTCACTGTTCACCATAGAAATACTAACCAAAGTATTATTTTGAACTTAATTTCTTTATTTTTTGGTGAGAGGTGGAACGAGGGAAAAACTTGGGATTCAGTGAAGATAGAGATGCCCTGGCAGAGTGAAGATCTCCTTCACTGGTTCCTCCACCTCACGACAGTCCTTATACACTCAAATTGAGCAAATTGTCTTGCAGCTCTCAGTTTCCTCCCTTGCAGCCCCAGTAGGGGTTTTTGGGCACTGTCAAATGGGGTCTAGATCCTTGTTGGGGGGTCAGCACTGGAAGGAGGGGGGCTTACAGGACCCTCTTCTGCTTTGTCTTTACCTTTAGCCCCAATGTATGCGCGGTGCAGAAGCTGATCGGCACGAACAGGAAGTACTTCACCAACTGCAAGCAGTGGTACCAGAGGAAGATCTGCGGGAAGTCAACGTAAGTACCGAGTGGTGGCCAGGGTCTCCCACAAGAGCTCATTGTGGAGGTGGGTGCTGGGTGGGAGAAGCAGATGGCGTGACAGACATGGGATGTCGCAGCCCACAGTATGGGTTTAGTGTGCCTATGTGTTAGGAATTTGTTTAGCCTTTTACTCCCTAAGCAACCTCAGTGTTTTCCTCAAATGGCAATCATCATCCTAAAGCACTTAGATGTTGAGAATGGAAAGTACCATGTAAATACAAACCCTGATGGTTTATTCTAATTGCTTTTCTGTACATATTTATATAGCTCTCAGTGCTGTAATGAAGTGTGTGCCAGATGTTTTCTAGTATTTAGCTCTGTCTCCATACTATGCTCAATGCTGCCTAGATTTAAAACAAAAGAAGGGGAGGAAAGTCAACCCAGAGCTGATGGATATTGGACAGAACATAAAATTCATCTCTCTGTGTTTGCTTTGGAAGGGAAAACAGAAATAAGGGGAAAGAGGTGTCACTTTTAGCCAACACTCTCTGATGACTCCACCAGGAAAATGAATTAGACTCGCAGGCCAATTCCACGTCTGAAATGGCAAACAATAATATTCAAGTAGCTGCTGCATAAAGTATCTGTGTAAGCAGCCTGGGGACATTCTTTTGAAAGATGTAGTCAGCAGATAATTAAGGCTGTGCACGCCTGACTCTCTGCCAGGCTGTAGATTGGGAGCAGGGAATCTTTTTCCTCAGTGGAGGCCAGGCTGGGTTTTCAAGCATGTTTGCTGTCCTGCACTTCAGCACCACCGACATCACTCAGTATCAGTGCAGAGATGCTCTGAACAGTGCTGGATGTGGGCATCAGAGCTGTGGGGCAGGTTGGTCCTGGATCTGCAGGATCAAGAACGAAGAGCATAAAATCATCTCATGTGTTTCAAATATGGTCCAATATAAACTGTAGATAGATCTATAGAAATACGCAGTTCTTTACTGCAGATTGTATAAACTCTGTTTCTGTAGTCAACAGCAGACCTTGTGATTTGAACTGTAGTAAGATACATAGCTTTTATTTTGGTTGCCTTCCTTGGTTTAGTCGTGATGTTTGGCCACTGGGATTCATTCTGTGGGTCTGGTGTTGGTAAAGAGAGGAAGAAGGCAAAACAGGAGTCAGCCCTGTGCACAGTTTTCGTCCTTTCATTGTGCTACCCATGAATTCATCCAAAAAAGGACAATTCTATGCTTCAGAAGGATGCATTTCAGGGTGACCATATAGTGAGCACGTGCAGTGGTTTCCCTTATGTCCAATAGTCTTTACTGAATAAAAAACCAAAGAAAAATAAAAGGAGAGAGAATACTGTAAAAAAAGCCAACTCCCTTCCCTTAATTCTTCAAACACACCAAATCTTGGAAGACCAAATTTATGGGATTAGAGTTCAAGTTCTCATCTTGGCTGAATAGTGGCTTTTTTGACGTAAAATGGGCAAGATTATGGCATGGCAATATGGTATCATCGTTACCTCTTCTGATAACAGTGTAGCTTAGTAGGTCTCCAAAGAAAACATGACTCAGCTGTGGATGTAGGATGGCTTTGCTGTTGTAGTCACTGCAAGACAAAGCAATCCAGCCATGGATTTCTTCAGCTCCAAAGCGTATGAAAAACTAACCTCACATAACCCAAGTGTGCAGCTGAATTTGGCAGAGACAAACTCATCTGCTTATCTCCAGGAAGAGGTGGAACAAGTGGCATCTGGCAGCTATTTCATGATTTCATTTGAGGAGATGAGGTGATCTCTTCTAACCTCATTTACTCTGCTTTTACCCAAGTGTCCAATGCAGTGATGCATCACTGAGAGAAAAGTGCACAGAGCATTAACCTGCCTGTTAACCTATGAGATAATGTTCCCATTATACATGGAATTTGCTTGCTGTTCTTCGCTTTGCATCATCTCCACAATGGGTGTTATTGTCTTCTTCTCTCTTCCTAGTCAGTTTTGAGCCTGGCCCTACTTTGCCCTTTAGCATTGCTTGTGCAGAACAAAAGGCACGTGCCTTGACTCAGATTTTCCAGAGGACCCCGGGACAGCTCTGATTACAAACCTTTGCTGGTGATGGCTCCCACTGGACGTGGTGTTCCTGGCATATGGAAGCAATCAGGAGTCTTTTGGGTCATAAAGGACATGATGCGTTACGCTACGGCAGATTCTTAAACCAGTGTAAGAGGTCTGATGCTGTGCTGTGCGCAGCAGAAACCCTTGAAGCTGGCCTATTGTGTGGGACTGAGCTGGTCTGGGAGAGGTTTTGGGAATACCAGATGCCCTTAAATCTCAGAGTCAGGATTTGGCATGTTCCCCTGCATAACTGAGTGGATCCAGCGTATGCTTGGGATCTATAGACAGAAGTCCTCTCCTGGAGCTGTGTGCTTGGGACTCCCATTGGCAGGGGGATCCACCCCATCAGCCCAGGGAAAATAGTGGAGCTGGATAAGCAGTGGTCATTTCTCTCCTTCTGCTAAGAGGTTTGTCCCACCTGTGAGAAGAGCAGTCTTGGGATAGGAGACACTTGACCAATCTCACCACATTTGACCTGGCTGTTATCCTCCTTATTTGCTTTAGGGGTCAATGGTTCCCAGGTTGGATGTGTGGTGCAGGTGCAGATACATGGCTCTGGGAAGACATTTTTGACTGCTTTGGTTCATTTTCCTCCTCTGAGCACTGTTTCAAACAGGTAGTATGGAAGGAGGTCAGTGGGAGACGAGGTACTGCAAGGAAGCAAGGCTGAGCTCCTGCAGCATCTTCAGGTCCTCAAGGGTGGAGTGCTCGACAGGGGCTGGATGTGCACGATGGAAATTCCCACTCATGCCTCAGAAGAGGACTCTTACCTCTTTATCTGCCTCATTTTAATTTGTTTTTCTTCTCTTTGCTGAATTATTGGCTCACACGGGTTAGGGAGAAATCAGAGGAGTTCTGTACATTTTTTATCATTGCTGATGAAGTGAGATAAGACAGTTGGCAAGAAGTCTGACACTGCTTTGATTTTAATGAGCACTGAAACAAGATTGTTTTGGTAATTAGGTAATTTTCCACTCTTGGTTATTTCAAAGCCAAAGAAATAGTTTATTTAGAGTATATTCTCATCGTTGTGCCTGTGCTTTCCATGCTCCCTTATGCACTGGGCTCATTCTTCCAGGATTGGGGTTGCAATTGAACACGTCCCCACACACTTGGGAATGAAAAGACAGCTTGCATACATTTCAGGTTTGATTATTTTTCGAGGAATAACTGGTGGCAAGAAGTTACCCCTTAATACATTTCTTCTTTAACTTTTAATTTAACTTCCCTTTTCTTGTCTGATGCACTTTCCGGCAGGAAAAAAAAATGACTCTCTGGCACTTACTTTACAGAAACAAAACATATGGATTTTATTACAGGAAATGATTACAAATGGATCTTTATTCACTAATAGATGCCTAAGCTTATTTTTATTGCCTTGAAAAATGCACTTAAAATTTAATTTCAGATCCGAAGAATGCAACAGCAGTGACACAAAGACCAATAAAGCCAGGGAGCTTGCTCCTGCACCCAGACACTGATAGACATTTAACAAATAGAACGTTTCAAAACCAGAAGCTGGAAAACTATAGATTTGACTCGAAATTACTCAATGGGGAGGCCAGGAAATTGTGGTCAGAGGTGTTGCAGAGTGGATGACAAATGCTCTTTGTGTGAGGGAATTGCTTGTTTGACCTACAGCAGTGGCATCTGCCATGTCCCAGTGTAGTGCTCTGCAGCACTGAGCAGACACCAGAAACAGCCCTGGACTTGGCACTCCAAAGGCTTTTCTGCAGAGCCCGTGGTGAGGTGCAGGGGAGGTGTTCAGTGTTTTCTCCCATGAGCTGTTTGCCCCTGGCCATGTAAGAGAAATACTTCTGGGCAGCAGACTGGAGGAGAACATGTCAGAGGAGCAGCCTTCCTCCCGTATGGATGTACAGGGGCCAATAGCATCAAGATGCAGAGTCCAGAGCTGTGCTGCTGCTCTCCAGGGCTGAAGGGGATGCAGAACCATCTGTGAGCGTGCCCTGTGCCCAGCCCCAAGCTACCCCTTGAATGGTGCCCACGTGCCATTGAGTGGTCTTGTGCTTCCACCAGGGCCACCAGCCATGGAACAGCAAACAGCTGAAGCTGAAGCTCTTTTTTGCAGCCCACGTCTCTGACTCCTTGTAGGTGCAAACACTTGGCTGAGCACCTCTGTGTTCACCCAGCCCTTTGCAGAAGTTTTCTGGTAGTCAGCTCAAACTGCTGGCATGCAAAATGCATAGCAGGTGATGCAGGTAGGCTACCTTCAGTGGGTGAAGGGGACTGGGGGCTTGAGGGAACCCTTGCAAGTGTGGAGCTGGCCCCATGCACAGCCTCAGTGCTTCTTGCCATTAGCTTCCCTTGTGGGGTGGTGCTGAAGATGCCCACGAATACACTGAGTTCTTCCCTATAAGGGTGCTGAGGTGCTGGCGCAGGGTGCCCAGAGAAGCTGTGGCTGCCCCATCCCTGGTAGTGTTCAAGGCCAGGTTGGACACAGGGGTTCGGAGCAAGCTGCTCCAGTGGAAGGTGTCCCTGCTCATGGCAGGGGTTGGAACTGGATGAGCTTTGAGGTCCCCTCCAACCCAAAACAGTCTGGGTCTCTATGAGCACATGGTCCCTCCATCCCTCCCCAGCAGGCGCCTGGCTGCTGGGGCAGCTCTGAGCCAGTGAGCCCCACGCTGTGTACATCAGCATCCTGCTCCTTCATCACAGCTCATTAATCTCCGATCGATCTATAAATAAGCCTTTTAAAGCCTACGTCAGCACTCAGGAATTATTTATGCTGAACTTTGGAATGATTTCTCTTTAATCAGCTCTTCAGCTTTGATTACAGGTCTGAACCAAGGGAACTGTCTAGACTGGAGTTAGTTTCTAGGGAGAAAAAGTGGAGGTAGGGGAGGGAAGTGGTTGGGGGAGAAAGTGTGTGTTTCTAATGAACATGAGACGGGGGCTGGGGAGAGCGAAGCAGCAGGGTGTTAAGATCTCCAGTAGTCAAAGGAAGGGATTGCTTTAGGCAAACTCTTTCCCACATGGAATATATAATGTCTAGACAATCAGTCTGGGTTTGCTTTGTAATTCTCTTAGGAAACCCTGACACGGAATTTATTTGCTTCTGTCACAGAAAAGCAGGTATTTGTTTCACTTACTGGCTCTTAATTACCCTGAAGAATTCCCTCTTAAGCCCCAGGCATTTCCAGTGTTTGTTAACAGTGTTAAAATGATGACAAACATCTGAAGCTTGAGGATTTTCCTTTCTCTGTCAGTGAGTGTGCCGAGGCTCAGCGATACAGCATCCTACTTGTCTTGAATCCAACCGGGAGCACAGAGGAAACACTTGTCTTTGGGAGGAGCACCTATTCCCTCGCAGGCTTAGCCCATCAATCAGATGGCCTTGCTCCTTTCACAGCAAGCGTAAGAGCAATAGGAGAAAGAATCCCCTGTGGAAAATAAATGGACAACTTCTGGATTTATTTCTTTCCTTGCTGTTTTTTTTTCTCCTGTTAATATCATAGAATCACAGAAGGGTTTGGGTTGGAAGGGACCTTAAAGCCCATCCAGTTCTAACCAACCTGGCCTTGAACACTGCCGGGGATGGGGCAGCCACAGCTTCTCTGGGCACCCTGTGCCAGCGCCTCAGCACCCTCACAGGGAAGAGCTTCTGCCTAAGCGCTCATCTCAGTCTCCCCTCTGGCAGGTTAAAGCCATTCCTCTTGGCCTGTCCCTACATCCCTTGTCCAAAGCCCCTCTCCAGGTTTCCTGTAGCCCCTTTAGACACTGGAGCTGCTCTAAGATCCCCATTTATGGAGCCTTCTTTTCTCCAGGCTGAACCAGCACAGCTCTCTCAGCCCGGCTCTAGAGCAGAGCTGCTCCAGCCCTTGGAGCATCTTCCTAGCCCTTTTCTGGATTTGTCAGCCCAGGAAATCCCCAAATCCCATGGGAAATGTGCCCAAATGAACCAGAACTTGCAATGCCTTGCATAGGTTATCTGTTGGAACCATGGCATCAGTTTCCATCTCCTGTTTCTATGAATTCTCCTGGAAAGTGTGGTATTGAAAAGAAATTGTATCTGCTTTTTTCTGTGATGAAATTGGCAACAGGCAGCCCTGAAAGAGATAAAAATCATGGTTTGCTGTTGTTCCAAGTCTGTATTTCTAATGAAGAGTTTGCTTAGAAACATCACCAAATATGGATGGACGCAGAACTATAGCAAATAGAGAAACAGCAGTGAGACGCCTATCCATTAATCTGCTGTATCCATCTCTTATTCCAGGGTAATCAGTTACGAGTGCTGTCCTGGATACGAAAAAGTTCCTGGAGAAAAAGGCTGCCCAGCTGGTAAAAATATGTTTGACATTTTTTAGACTCCTTAAGCTGATACAGCTGCCGGGTAAGGGGAAATGATAGGAGATTGTCCAAAGTGGATTTGATCTTTGCAATTTGTGCGCAATATTGCCATGAACAAGTCAGGAATGGACTCGGCAGAGCAGCGGCTGAGGGCCAGATCAGCTCCATAGCATGAAAAATGTTCCAGACAACTTCAAACCTTGGATATAATTAAGCTCAATCAAGCATGGGAGGGCCGTAGGGAACTGCTTATTCCAATAAGTTATATAGCTGTATTGGAACTGCAGTCCAAAGGAGTGAGCGAGTAGGCAGCAGCTCTGCCAATCTCTGCTCATTGTTATTTTGGCAAGCATGAGGTTAGCAAAATTGCCTTTAGGAGGACGTACAGTTCAACCACTGGTGAATTCACTGGGTTTATTGAAGAAAGACACATTCTGCCTCTGCTTTCTGAACACTTCCTTGATGCTGCCCATTTAACCAATGGGCTGGTGTGAATGGGCCAGTGGAGACCGAGACCAGCGGCGAGCTGCCAGCTCCAAGCACCAAAAGCCAGTGTACAAACAAGGATTAGGTGAAAGCAATGAGTGTTCATTGCTTGCCTCAGTTCACACTCATATAAACCCAGAGTAACTCCATTTAAGTCTGCAGAGATGCAGGAGATCCTGGATTACTCTGCTGTAATTGAGGCTGGAGCTGTCAGGCTGTGATTATTTATTATCTAATTAATGAAGAGATACAAGTTCCCTGACGTGCTTCATTTCCCCAGTTGTTCTCACCAGCAGCTCTCCTTTAATTCAGCACAGAGCAGGAGGGATGAATGATGTGTTGGGAATATAACCTTCTCTTCTTTCAGCGCTGCCTCTTTCCAACATCTATGAAACCCTGGGAGTTGTTGGGTCTTCCACCACGCAGCTCTACTCTGACCGCTCCAACCTAAGGCCAGAAATCGAAGGACCTGGAAGCTTTACGATTTTTGCCCCAAGTAATGAGGCCTGGGCATCCTTGCCTGCTGTAAGATACAATTCCTCTTCTTCCTCCTCTCCCTCGGGCTTTCTGTAGTGGAGATCCAGCTCTGCAGGGGCCTGCATGCAGCCGCATCTGGCAGAATAGACAGTCCTGATATAGGAAGAACTATCATTTTCCAAGATGGGAATCAGTGATGGGTCCATCAGCTCCAGAGCTTTGTTTCTGAAAGAGCCCAGCACTAGAGAGATGTGGATGCTCTCCAGCAGCTGGATGTAGAAATCACCTCATTTAGTTTATCTTGCCCTTTACCATTAGAGATTATGTTAAGAGACTTTCCATCCCTTTTATGTTTTTCTTGTTGACCCTTTACCCTTCTAGTTGTTCTTAATAATTTATACAAGATATGTAAGAACAGCTATCGGGGCAGGGAGGGGGCATCTTTTTGGCTACCCACTCCAACAAGCCTCTACCCAAACTTGCCCCAGTGGAGCCCCTTGTAGGGATGCTGCTGCTGGGAACATCTTCTGGTGTATTTGTCCTTGGCCCTGAGTGATGCCTTTTGTTGCCCCACTGCTCATTTCAATGCAATAATCCCACACTGGAGCTTGCTGCCATCATCTCTTTTACTGCCAAAGAGGAGGGTGCCAGAGCTGCTGTTGTAAGGCAAAAGATCTACAAAAGTTAGAGCTCTTAATGTGCACAGATGGTGAACACATCACTCAATATACACACACATACACACCTTGGAAGCACCCTGGATGCAGCCAGGCTTCTGGCTGTCTCTAACAACTGACTTAATTCCACTCAGCACTAAAACCTAAATTCTTCTGATATTCAGGAAACTCTGGATTCCTTAGTGAGTAACGTCAACATTGAGCTGCTCAACGCCCTCCGCTACCACATGGTGAACAAACGAGTCCTCACAGATGATCTGAAACATGGGACGACGCTTAACTCAATGTACCAGGATCTGCCTATCCACATTCACCACTATCCCAATGGGGTAAGACATGTATTAAACCTACCTATGGCAAGCTTGCTTTTCTGCTGCTTTGTACCTCCTATGCTGTCCTTGGATCTCCAGGACTCTGTAACGCTCAGGTTGGCAGCTCTTAATTTAGGATCCATATATAAAAGGAGCTTGAAAAGAATATTTGTAGTCAATAGTTTCATCAGTGCTATTGCAGGGAAGTTGCCCACGTTGCCCAAGTGTTGGTTCTTGCATATTTTCTTAGTCTTGATGATTCAGGGGTGACAAAACCACTGATTATTTTCAAAGCTCTTTAAACATCAAATGTTTCAAACATTCTTGATAGTGCGTTCTCATTCTTTGTGTATTTTTTTTTTTGGGAAACCACATTTGCGCTCCTGCTGATTCAATATTAAAGCACTCACTGTGTTTGAAATAGAAAACCAGCAGTGGTTGCTTTGCCTTCTTGTTTTAGTGCACGTAACACCCCATGGCTCTTTCCCTCTGCAGATTGTGACTGTGAACTGTGCCAGGCTGTTGAAAGCTGACCACCATGCCACCAATGGAGTGGTCCATGTCATCGACAAAGTCATTGCTACCACTACAAACAGCATTCAGCACATCATTGAGACTGAGGAAAGCCTGGAAACTCTTCGGGTGAGTCCATCCCATGTGCTCCAGGCTCCTTAAAGGCTTTCAGTCATCCCACGCTGGTGAATTGTCATGAAGAGCTTGCCAGTGTCTAGGTGCTGTGATTCTAAAGCTGCTGATGAAATCCTTGTGCCAATATACCTTATTTTGCTTTAGGAAGTGTTTGATATCAGCACAAGTAGGGTTTTATGAGAGTAATTGTCACCCTGTTGTTACTGTCAGTCAAGTGATGTAGGCTGAGTCTATCTCCTCCCTCTTCTATGGGAATATAGGAAATATTAACTGCTCAGATTTGATGAGTGCCAATTTATGTGCCTTGGTATTCTCCAAGTTAGGGATAACTTAAAAAGCACAGGGGTTTTGCGGTTAGGCAGCTGTGGGTTCTGATCTGAATTATTCACTGGAATTTATTGTGACCCTTTCCAGGCCTAGTCAGGGTATTTGAATTAGCTTCAGTCTTGCCAAAATAGGGCTCTTGTACTCAGATTTCTGGAACACAAGAGAACCATGGGCCAGGTCAAATTTATAAAGGGACCAAAGTGCTGAAAGAAGTGATTCAGGATCTTTTATAAGTCCTCTGAAGTTATAAAAGCCTTAATAAATCTGGCCCTGGACAAAGTTGCTGACCTTTGTATTCTGGCTGAATGTGTTTTACCCTCTCCTCATTTCTCTGAAGGCTGCTGTGGCTGCTTCTGACCTCAACAGCTTGCTGGAAAGCAAAGGCCAGTACACGCTCCTGGCTCCAACCAACGAAGCCTTTGAGAAGATCCCACGAGAAACACTGAACAGGATCCTGGGGGACCCAGAGGCCCTGAGGGGTGAGTACTTGTTACTGAGCCCAGTGAGAGACTGAAGAGAGGGGTTTGGTTCTGAATTCCCTCTCAAGGACATTTGAGTGGCTCCTCGATGCATTCTGGCAACAACTGCAGTAAACTGGTTTGACAGGCTCCAGCTTTTTAAACTGGACAGCTCAGACTGCTTTGGATGTAGATATGGTAGATGTGTAGATGTGGCAGCAACGGTGGTATCCAGATATGGAGCAGGGGGCTGAAGCAGTCCCTTTTCCAAGTTTTCCTTTAGCACTTCTGTATGTGATGGTGATTTCTATCAATCCAGCAAGATGCTAAAATCTAATCTGGCAAATGACTACATGAATAACCACGTGAAACCTTTTGAAGCTGGCAAAGATGTATGAAAATTACTCTTTTTAGGCTGCTTCATTTCACAGGCTGCCAAACTAAAATCAGCACGATTTAAAAAGATTGTGCATCTCTTGGAGTGGAGCCCCATGGAGTACAGTACAGAACAAGATCCCTAAAAGATGCCATTATTTCACAGCTGATTCCTGCAGCTCACTAAGACACTTGCCTCTCTTATAGACCTGCTGAACCATCACATCCTGAAGTCAGCCATGTGTGCTGAGGCCATCATTGCTGGCCTGACAATGGAGACTCTGGAAGGAACCACCTTGGATGTGGGCTGCAGTGGAGAAGAGCTGACCCTCAACGGGAAGCCCATCATTGCCAACAAGGATATCCTGGCAACCAATGGTGTTATACATTTTGTTAATGAGCTGCTGATCCCAGACTCAGGTACTGGTGCCTCTCTGCATCTTTCTGTTGCCTTTCTTTCATCTGTTTTGCACGGCAATACTGGATTTAGAGGGTGTAGATAATTCGCAGTGATGTGTGGACTGTCTTTGACACAAGGTTACTGATGTGTTCCTTTTCAGCTAAGACTCTATTTGAGTTGGCACAAGAATCTGAAGTTTCCAAGTCTATGGACATCTTCAGACAAGCTGGTCTCAGTTCTCATCTAACTGGCAGTGAGCGAGTGACCCTCCTTGCCCCAGTGAATGATGTGTTCAAAGGTAAACTGCAGGGAGTAAATCCCTTTCGTCCATCAGTTTGGGCCACAAATCTCAGTCTTCAGCCAAGTTTCAGTGCACAAGTATGCAAATCCTCTTGTGAATGCCTCAGCTATAGGCAGTGGCATCTCACTCTACAATTAAAAACTCCTGTGGGTAATACTCTGTATTGAACACTTTAGTGTCTCAATGGTCATTTTAAGTGATTTACTGTCTCTTTCCATGCTTTTTTCTGCAGATGGACTCCCCGTTGTCGACAGCAACATGAAAAACCTGCTTCTGAACCACATTGTTAAAGACCAGCTCTCCTCTAAATATCTTTACCACGGACAGAAACTGCAGACTCTGGGTGACAAGGAACTGAGAGTTTTTGTGTACCGCAATGTGAGTTCTTGCATTTTGCAGTGCTCTCAATGGTGGCTGAATGATGCTCGATAGGCTGTAATGTTATGGCTAGCGTGTTAAAAGTGTAATTGAGCACTGTGGAAGGCATAAAGATCTCTCTTTTGAAGCGTATGCTATTTAAGTCATTTTATCTGCAATCTGTTTCACAGAACCTTTGCATTGAAAATGCCTGCATTGCTGCCCATGACAAGCGAGGAAGGTTTGGGACCCTCTTTAGCGTGGACAAAATGTTGACTCCACCATCTGGCTCAGTGATGGATGTTCTCAAGGCAGACCATCGCTTCAGGTGACCTTTCTGCTCTTCCTAAATATTAGTTAGGAGCAGAAGAACTGCCAAAGCAGTTCCTATTTATTATGGGTTGTAGTCATGACTATATATATTTTGTTTAACATAGAGCATCCAAAACCATGGACTCATCCCTAAATTACAGGGAGTGAGACATCAAATAACCCTTCAATGAGTTGTGAGCCAAGAGTGTGTGGTCCCCCTTAATGTAGTAAGAAGCTGGCTCTGAAGCCTTCTCTGCTCATCCAAGTCACTGTGGCCAGACCTCTCTGTCTCCTCATTGCCATTTGTTCCCCAAGGAATCAGTATTCCCAGGTTGCCTTTGCCATTTCTCAGATGTTCTGGTTGCACCTCACAGGCTCATTTCCTACTTAATCAACTTCCAAAGCACAGCGAAAGTAGTTTATAGCAAAGCATTTCATGTGTGTTTGTTTTGCAGCACACTTGGTGGCTGCGATCCAGTCTGCAGGTCTAACGGAGAACCTGAACAGGCCAGGTACCTTCACCGTGTTTGCTCCAACAAATGAAGCTTTCCGAGCCATGCCCCAAGGGGAACTGAACAAACTCATGGGTGAGTGTTTTTAAAGCATTTCAGTAAAGAGCTGCTGTGTGTTATTGGCATGATATGGGGAGGAATGGCTAAGTTTCTCTGCCGTATCTCATTCTTTAACCCTGTCTGTTGGAAGCATGGGCTTCCTACACAAATGGTTTGGATAAGCCGCATCCAGCAGGAAGCTGAGGATGTGCAGAATGGCACTGAACTCCCACATAAAGCTGGGCATAGGTTTATACTTCCCTTGCAGTTGGGAGACATGTTTGTAACATGTGCTACAAACTTATTATGACTTTAATTTGTCTGTGCTGGCTGGTGTAAGCAAAATAACTTTAAGGTATTTCTAGAGGAACCAGTGAGGTCTCTTCCTCTCTCAGGGATGAAATAAGTAACAGTGCCACTGTCAGGGATCATCAGGGTGTCAAAAGTGAGTTTTGCAAATAGAAAACATGGTAACATGGTCCACATTCAGCCTCCAGTTACACTGAATGTAGTTTAAGTAGTAGAAGGATGGAGCTATTGCTCCATCCATGTGGACAAAGCAGGAAGTCCGGTCTGATCCTGAGAAAACAACAAATATCCCAATCTAGAACAGATGAAAACCAATATCCTGAAAAGCACAGGTGTGCAGGATGGGTGTGGAAAAAAAACATGGGAATGTTTAGGAATGCTCTTCTGGATTAACAACATGATCTTTTCTTTTGTTCATGTTGAAAGCCAGCTGTGGTTGGAAACAATGTGAGGTATTTGAGTGTAATGTCTTCTTGTCATCAAAGCCCAACCAAACACTGACATCATAATTTGGGAAGCATCTGCCTGTGGTAGCTGGTTATCCTTTTAAGTGCAGGGATGAGGAACTGGTGATTCCACCCTGCACATCCAGCCTAGTGCTTAATACATAAATACCTCACAACTATTGTAAATGGCTGCAGGACTGAGGTATCCCAGATACAGACACTTCAGATGTGCTTCTTTTTCACACAAATATTTCGCTTACATTTCTGATGAAGAAGTGGATCATGCTGGTGAGGATGTGCAGTGTGCACTGCAGCCACCCTAGAGAAACTAATGGAGAAAAAAGCTCAGAGTGTGTTCAGATATGAGCATTGAAAGAAAGCGTCCCCTTTGCTGAAGGAGCTGCTCTGGTTTTGTAGTTGGAGGCTATCTTTTTGCACTAGGTGTTCCCCATCACCAATATGTGGGTTTTGTCACTGATGCTGCATCCTCTAAAGGAGAAGATGGAGGAGAGCTCCTGGCCTGGGTTGTGCACATCATTGCCTCTTATGGAAAATGGACAGTGAAGGGAAAGCATCTTCTCCTCCTAAAATCTGATTCAAAGCGTGGCTCGATGAGTAGAGGCTCGGCGAGGTGGAGATCAGGCCAGCAATCTGTGAGCAACTGGTGACATTTCTATTGCACTTTTCCACTTCCTACCCAGGAATCCTGCAGTTTCAGCCATGAAGGTTATTGCCAAGTGACGCTGGTGCTGGCAAAAGCATCGACATTTCCACATACCAGAGTGCTCTATCTGCTTCCTTATTTCACATGGGTCTTTTCCCCTCTGGAGACTTCTTTGGGAAATGAAAGCAGCAACAGAAGCAGGTTCATGCTGTGCACAGTGAGAGAATGAGGGACTGAAAACCCAAGAGATAGGGATTTCATGTGTGAGGTTTGGTATGTACCAAGGTTGGATACCAGACTCTCTGGGATCCTAACCTGCCCAGGAAGGAATGGCCTCGATGTTCTAACCAGCTCTAATAAAGGTCCTTCTTCCTGCTCTTTTCAATTTCATATTGTTTCCTTCCACTTTTCAGGAAATGATGATATCTTCCATGAAATCTCATTCCAGCACACGGAATATGGGAACCAAGCCCTGATGCTGTTTTGCAAATATGAATGTTTTCTCCCCCCAGGTAATGCCAAGGAGCTCGCCAACATCCTCAAGTTCCACGTGGCTGATGAGATCCTGGTGAGCGGCGCAGTCAGTGCCCTTGTGAGGCTCAAGTCCATGCAGGGAGATAAATTAGAAGTCAGCATGGTGAGTCACCTTGGATGGAGTTTTGTGGTCAGCAGGGCTGTGGTCTCAGTTTAGCTGTCCATGTCAAGGACCAAAGTATGTCTATGCTCTTTTGGATGGTGTGGGAACCTCTTCTAGTGCATGCAGACCCACCAAACAGTTGTTTTCTGGGCTGTAGCTCAGGGACCATTGTCATGTGTTCAATTCAGAGAGCTGGAAGTCCTGAAATGTGGTTTGCTTCAGTTTTCTCCCCAGAAGACCAATTGTAAATGATTTCCAGGAGCTGTTATAAATTTAACCCTGAGTCATGGGGGAAAAAGCATAAATAAATTAAACAAATAGCTTGTTCAGCTCACACGTCTTTTTTAGTGTAACAAAAATGATCTCTGCATGGGCTCCCTTAGCGCAGCAGGGTTTATTTAGATATATAATTTCATTTCACAAACTCTGCACTGCATTAAGAGAATGTGGGGTCCTCGGCTGAGCTAAAAAATATGCTTCAGAAAATAAATAACCTTGACCCATGCTGTGCATAAGGAAGAAAACACGGGATGAAATGGAAAGGGCAGTGTTTCCACGTGCACTGAGTTGGCAACTTGCGTGCTAGACTCTTTTTATGTCCAGTCCTATTCTGCCCTCTCCTGATGCCATCTCCACAGCTGTCCCTCTTAGTGTGAGCAAGGGAGCTGGTGGATGTTCTCTGCTGCCACGGGACAGTATTCCCAGCCAGTACATAGAGAAAGTCCGTGCTCCAAAGCCTGCCAGCACCTCCAGGACAAACTGTTCAGGCTATAATTTGGTTTTATATTCTTCTTAACTGGAAAAGGAAAATGCCTGTAGCCACCCAGTAAATGAATGGATAGAAAGAGAGGGCTTTCTTAATAAAACTGATGGCAAAAGTTCCTTTTTTTCTACTTTTTAAATGTTTTTCTTTTCCTGACCAGAAAAACAACGTAATACACATCAACAAGGAGCCCGTTGCTGAATGTGATATCATGGCCACGAATGGTGTGATTTATGCCGTGAACTCTGTCTTACAGCCACAGGGTAGGTCCATGATTTGAAGTATCTAGAGCCACACCATTGCAGCAGAGCTGCTTTGGGAGGGAGTGGTGACACATGATTGCTTCAGGATAGTGAGTATATTAGTCTGTTATGAGATTTTCAACACAAAATGATGGATGGAAGGATGCAGCTTATGTGCTTTGAAGAGTGTTTCAGTGCTGTCTATGTTCCACCCTTAGCTTCCAGGCCACAAGAAAGAGGTGATGAGCCTGCAGATCCGGCATTAGAAATCTTTAAACAGGCATCTGCGTTATCCAAGGTAAAAGGCAAAGAAATCTTTCACTGTAGAACTATTGAAATTACATTTTGGTAATAATGATTGGAAGATAATGGCACATTCAGACTTTGGCTGAGAGTGAGCGTATGTATGGAATTCATGGAATTCCACATTCATGGAATGACCAATCCTCTCTTCTTGCATGATTTAATTGTATAAAAAATAATACATTTTGCAATAGGAAGCCTGCAGTTTGCAGTGCACTCTGAATGTAACCTTGGCATTGTACTATCTATGTCAAGTTCCAGTAACAGAGTCATCCATCCATAGCTGTTGAAGACTAGGAATAAATATATTGACATGCAAATTGTTCTTATACCTATCAGAGATTAGTTGTGTTAATGCAAACCTTATATTTTCTTTCTATGCAGGTTTCTCAGAGGAATCCTCGACTAGGTAAAACAACTTCCCTAGCTTGTTCCCAATTTCCATGTTATGTCCCTGTCCCTTAAAGAGAGGTTTATTCCTTTGTCTTGCCCCAAGCAAGACGCAGCATCACAGGGAGGGGCAGGAAGAGGGAGATGCTCTGTGTATGTCCCACCTAACTCAGTCTTCTCCTTGGCAGCACCCGTCTATTCGCGGTTACTAGCGAGGATGAAGGAGAACTCAGGTAGAGTCTGAGCCGCGTTGTGAACAACCACAGTCAGCACCTCCATCCCATCCGCTCCGGCTGAAGAGAAGGACAGAATCGTTCTTAAAAACCAAATATCACCCTTAAGTTTATTTCTGTTTCTAATGAAATGGATAGGGAAAATGAAAAGCCATATATATATGTATATATTTTAAGACCATTTTTATTTGGGTTTTGACCTAAAAAGTTCCCAGACTGAGGATAGGTTTTGTCTGGTTTTGTTTTATAAAGTAGTCACTAATTTGCAGTTTTTAACATACCCAGTTTGGGGCTTAATACATTCATACAATGCAGGTGCTTAATTCTGCCCTGGTTCAGGAGCTCAGATTGAGGCTCAGAGCTCACCTTGGTGCTGTCTCACTGGGGGAGACTGAAAGGGGCTGAATTAAAGCCCCTTTTCCAGGCTCCCAGTGGTACCTACTGCCACTGCAGACTCCAGGCTCCCAGAGTGGGAAGCCAGGGATAACCTCACTGAAAACCCCCTCCAAACCAGTGCCAGAATTGGGACGTTTGGGCCAGGATGACTTGGCAGGAATTGTGTATGTTCAAATACGTTACCCAGGGCCAGCTGTATGGCTGGGCAAACAGCGATTGCGTTGGAGGAAGTAAATTTGCTGAATGAATTAACCATTACCCAAGCAATTTCTTTTTCCTGTTTTTTTTTTTTGGGTGTATTTTGTGGGTTCTTTAATTTAATTCTTTTTCAAACAAGCATGTGTTTCCTTCTTCCCTTGTGCTTTAAAAGTCACCCCTGGAATTCTGACTTAAAGGCTTTTAACAAAAGCCCCACTATTGACATTGAGGAAACTGCGTAATTATAAGCTATAGTTTGAACTGTTCTCTTTATTTTCGTTGTTTAATTGGGTTTTGTTTATGCCTGTGGGTTTTAACCGTGCTGCCTTTTGTTGACGAGGTTGAAATGACAGTTCTCCCTGGCTGAGTAAATGATCCATTTTTAATAATGGTGGGTTTTTTTAATAAAAATTAAAAATAAATCAAAAATATAAATATGAAAAGTGATGATAATGCTTGTTGGGGGTTTTGTTTGGCTTGAATTGCCTGGTGGCACTGGGAAGGAGGGGAGTCAGATCTGGCTGTATTAACGGGTCTAATAACTAGAGTGGAATGGCAAAGCATTTCTCCTTGCTGATCCTGGCCTGCCATCATGATGCCATCACCATTTTGGTGGTACTTTCAGGAGCAGTCACTGCCACACACTTCAAGGAGCACAGGGCAGTGTGTGCATCCTTCCCATTGGATGCACACATCCCCAACAGCTGGAGCTCAGTGCCTCATGCCATGATGCTGACAGCACTTACCCCATGAGGACTTTATATTCATTCCCTGGCCAGTTATTACCTTGGTGAAACCAAGGATTATGAGGAAAATGAAAGAAATAGGGTATCTATCAAGTGCAGAATACAAACCCAGAGATTGTTTTGGTCACTTTGGCTGAGCAACGCACTGGTAGTTTTTCTTGTATTACAAACCCCAATTGAAATCCCGTATGCTGTAACATCCCATCTGCATAACAAAAATGTGTGAAAAAAAATGAAGCTCTTCTTTCATTTCCCTTCCCCAACTTTCCACCTCATCTTTTCATTTTTCTGGCATGATGCAGAGCTGTTATTCCAGGCTAGAATGGTGATGGGGACCCTCTGAGCCATCTATTCCCAGCAGCCCAAGAAGTCATATCAGGAGACTGACTGCTGGGGGAGGCTCAGCTTTTTGTAATTAGAGCAATTAATTACTAGCTCCTACAAAAGCCTGAGAGAGAGGGAAACCCACCTTGCATCTTCCTTAGTAGTAGCACAAGCAGTTGCAAGGGTATAGTCTTGCTGCTTCTTGTTTTGCTTCACCTTTCTCCCCCCGCCCTTGATGCTTCCTGACTAAGTGACATAAAGTCCTTCACAACTTGGGGAATTGGAAAGTAGATCTGATCCCCATCTAGGTGAGTGCCCCATGTTTATACCTTCTTGGTCTCTGGCTTGGTGACTAAGCATTTCTTTGCAAAATGAAACCACTTGAATAGATAGGAGTCAGGGAAACTTTGCTTAGATGTACTTAGTTACTAGAAGATGTCCCATCTGCTGAGAGAGCAGCTTCCACCTCCTGGGAATACAGCCGTGGCTTTGTGGTTTATGGGCAGGCGTTAGGACTGGTGGTGATGCAGTGATGATCTCCTTTATGTTTTGCATATGGCCTGACTTTGCTAGGCTTGCTTTGAGGGGAAGGCCTGGTTTAAGACCCCCAGCAGAGTTTAGAGTAGGTAGAGATGCTTTATCCTTTCAATCCAGTTCCCTTTTTGCCCTCTCCTATTGTTTATCCTCCCTGGGGCTCTGGCATTGCTCCCTCCTTGCTGCCCCTGCTGCCTGCTCCATCCTCTGAGCTGCTGTGGGTATCCGCAGCATCTGCCAGTTGTGCTGTGGATGCGGGGCTGGTGTCCCTGTTGCGTTGCCTCTATAATTTCCCCAGGATGCCACATCCTGGGAAGCTATCCCAGGGTACCTTCCAACAAGCTCTCTGCTTGGAAACCCCCTGAGGGCTTCGTATCTCCAGATGACAGTTCACATTGGTATAAACCCTTGAGATGACTTCATTCCCTCCTTTTCCCTGCTCCAAGTTGGTTTCTCATCCCACTGTGCTCAGGGAAGGTTACCCAGATGGCTTAGATCAATGGCAGTGGTTGAGCTGCTTTAGCTGATCCATAGGGACTGCATCTCTCACTTGGATTCAGTGACACTTTGGGGATGCATTCCTCCATGGATATCCATGCCTGTGCAGTGAGGGTAGATACTGGCAGTCATCCCACCATGAACACTAAGATGTTATTGCTTCAGCCTTCTGGGGATGCAAAGGGAGGAAGCAAGAGGAGAGCAGCTGAAAGATGGGGAAATGAGGAGTGCTGAGATGATGGGAATATGAAACTTATCGTTTTCTAAAGAAATCTTTTTATTTATTTTTTTAATGTGGCGAAAGGTGGAAGTGAAAGGAAGAAGGAAGTTGGTGGTGCTGGGGGGAAACAGAGCTCCTCTGGGGAAGTGCTGATCAAGAGGCAGAATGCTCCCATCAGCCTGGCTGGGTATGGGAACCTGAGGGATGGAGGAGCTGGGGTTCCCCTGCGTACCCATCCATCCCACCCTGCAGCTCCAGGGGGGAGAAGCAGCAAAGCTGGATTAAGGTGCTGCTGGATGAGAGTCCAGGCTGCTTTTGCTCCCTTCAGGGCTGAGGCAGAAGGAGCCAAACTGAGAGCAAATAAGAGCCTTTTGGAGGAAAATCCTGCTTTTTTCCTCCTTTGGAGCCAAGAGTGTTTTGCGATTGAAAATTTACAGGAATGTGCAGCCACCCTCGGTTGCTTCTTTAGAATAATGGTTCCTTCATTTGCCATGGCTCCAGTTCAACAAAATAATTAAATGCATGCAGAAATCCATTTAGCAAAAATACAGCCTTTAAGTGTGTGCTCTGAGTCCTGGAATCCGGCTGATGCCTGGTGATCACGGCTGGGGTGATGCTGGTGGGTAGCTCCTGGGCTGGTTGAGCACCAATGCTCTCCTGGGATGAAGCAGTGAAAAAGCAGCACCTCTGAAGGGGTGGAAGAGCAAAAGTTGGATATGAAATGTTGTGTTTTGGGAAGCTTCATGTGGTGGTTTTGCTCATTTACATCTTGAGACAAGAGCCAGAGATGCTTTTCTTCTACAAAGTTCTTTTACTTTCTGGTGGTCTTCTGCAAGTGTATTTACAGTAAGAGCAAAAGCAGCACTGTGCTTTGTCACTGGAGGGATCTCGCATACAATGCCATAGTGGAAAACATGAGCTCTCCCAGCACCATGGGAATCCCGGAGCACTGTTTGCTTGGCTTATGGAAAAGGTTTGGAGTTGACCAGCTCCAGGCCATGGGGCTTGGGGGGGTCAGGCTGGGAGTGCAGTGATGGCCGCTCCATGTGCCTCATTACGTGAAAGGTGGAAAGGGAAAAAGCCTTTGCAAATGTCAAAGGCCAGCAGAGGCTTGGATGAAGCCACAGCATCGCAGCCATATGTGCAGCAGAAGGATGACCCCTGACAGTTGAACCCAAAGGCAGGGGTGAAGCCACCCACATGCCAGGCCTGGAGGGGGTTGTATTCCCTGCTTTTCCACTGTACATAAATCCCTGTTCCTACAAGTGATTTATTGGAAAGTTGCACCTGTTAGATGCTCTCAGGAGGAGCAAAAGGCAGAGCTAAGGATTATGTTAGTGCTGATGAAAGGTGGGCTCAGAGGAGCAATGGTGTTGGAGACATCCAGCTGTGGCTCAGGCAACCCTTGCATTTTTCTTTGAAGTCCTTTTTGGTAATGCATTTGAGAGATTTTGCAGAAATCTATAAATTCCCCAAGGAAAAATATTTAGGGAGACGTTCTTCCACCCATGGATGAATGGTGCCTCACTGCTTTGTAATAATTTCATGATATTATGAAGACTTTGCAAAAGCTCAGCATTTTTCCTAGAAGTCATTTGGTACAAGAGCAGGTAGGTATCAAGTGGCCAGAGAGGCACACAGCACACTGTGCCCCATGAAGGGCTAAGGTGGAATAGCTTTACTAAGGATCACTGTCACCTCCTGGAAAGCAAGGTGGGAGGAAAGGCTGGTTTCTTGGATGCTGCCATTCAGGGTACGCTGGAAAATTCTTTACAGGACTGTCACGAGTTGGTACCAAGAAAGAGTCATGCCTGGACCTTTACCCTTGACTTCCCTGTTGCCTTTCAGAGAGCTTGGCTACCCCTTGGTCTTTTGACTTGCCACTTGTCCCTTCTTTCTCTCTTCAGCCTATCTTTCCAAAACAATATTATCTGACTTCTGAAGTAACACCTTTATTTTCTTTACGTGCATCAAGTCCTATTATCTGCAATGCAAAATGGGTTATATTTTAACTGTTACTTCTGTGCCAGAATCAAGATCTCCTGTTTTGGAAATAACTGAGCAGAAGCTGGAGGCCTTCTGGGGGTATTTGTTAAATTGCTGGCTCTGTGGAGGCAGGAGGATGGATTAATAGATTTCAGGTTTTCCACGAGTGCTTCTGGGTAGCCCTTGAACCTCTCTGCCCTTTGCTTCATAGTTTACAATTGGGATAAGTGACCTTTTTCAGCAATGTTTAGGCAGAAATCCCACCTAACTCTCAAGTATTACATTCAGCACCTGTGGTATTATCAACCTCCATGAAGAGCCAGATGGTTCTTGAAGTATCAGGATGACCATGATAGCAGTTGTGACTATATAATAAAGGCTGACTTTATAACACTAATCTGAAGACACATCCATTTGCTGCATGCATCTTAATCGCTGTACCTGGCATGGTGTGAGTTCTCCTGACAGTGCTGTCTGTGGAGTTTGTGGCTTCAGACACTGGACAGGCTCATGGCGGTGTGGTTTGTAGCTTGGAGCTGGCATCTTTTTAAGGAAGACATTCTGTACTATGAGGGTGCTGAGGCGCTGGCACAGGGTGCCCAGGGAAGCTGCGGCTGCCCCATCCCTGGCAGTGTTCAAGGCCAGGTTGGACACAGGGGCTTGGAGCACCCTGCTCCAGTGGGAGGTGTCCCTGCCCATGGCAGGGGTTGGAGCTGGGTGAGCTTCAAGGTCCCTTCAACCCAGCCCAGTCTGGGATCTTGGAGTTCTGGATGGACAGGGTGGCCTACCAAGTCTGGCTGTGTCTGTTCCTACTCCTAGTCAGATAACAGATCCTCACCCTTCTTATCCTACACAGCCCAAAGTGCTCAGATAGAAACACAGACTCATGTCCCTGACCATGCTGCATCCATCCCTGCACTCACGCTAAAGGGACCTGATTTTGCAATCTCTGCTCACATGAATGGCAGTGACACACCCCATTAATCACCCCATGGACATGCCCTGGCACCAGCAAGTGATTAAAGTAGCAAAAGTGGCTGGTTCCCTTCCTTAGCTAGTAACTAGAGAGCAGGAAAAAGTGGAATAAACAAACTAAAGCTGCAGAGCAGTCACGCAAGCAAAGGGAACGGAGGAGCATCAGCAGAAAGGGCTCCAGGACAACACCATCTGCGAGCACTTGAGGTTCAGGAAATGCTGCTCTTTAAGAAGTTCATGGTGCTGTTGTGTACGGCCGGAAACAGGCTGGGGGTGAGGCTGTGCTATTATGCCTTTTATTTGCTCAGCATATTTTGCCTCTTTTTAAGTAAAACCAGCAAAAGAGGAACTTAAAAGTCACTTCTCCCATAAAAGGTTTTGCCTGCAGAATTGTTCATGGGTTTTCTTCTTTTGGGCTGTTTCTACCTTACATTCTTGCTGTTGTTACACTAAAATATAGGGCAACAGTAGTAAAATGACCTGTGCCCCAAGCTCTTCTGAAATGCCTGTGTTGCTACAGAGGCCCATGAGCTGCAGTCCCAAAAGATGGGATGCTGAGCTGGATCTGCACTGAACTGTGAGCACAGAAGGACTAGTTGAGCTGTGCAGGCTCAGACATAGTCCTGGGCTGTGCCCAAAGAGCTCCTGGTTCAGATTTGGGAGATGCCCTCCAATGGGTGCATGGACAGGGTATGGTATTCCATGCCACAGGGCAGGAATGAAGTTCATTCATAGCTGACTGCCTGGGCTTGGGCAAGGGAACTGTGCCTGCCATGAGGCCCCGGCTGCCCCTGCCTATGTGACTGGTGTCACTGGGGCACAGTGGAGAGGCTCTGAGGCTGCCCTGGCTTTACACAGTGAGAGTGCAGGACATAGCATCAAGGAGGTAAAAAACAGACAGCCTGGGGGAAAGCAACTGAGTGGCACAGGTGTCCTCTCCACCTGCCATTCCTCTGAGTGATCTCTCCCCTGCTAGGTACCTTCACAGTAAAGGGCAGCTCCTGTTCCAGGTTAGTGGTTTCTGAGGCAATACCATTGTCTCCTTGTTTATTGGGTTTCCTGACTCCTCAGGGTTAGCTGGCTCATTGGGAAGCCACGTTCTCCTTCTCTGCCCATCCCTGAGGGCTGAAAGCACATCCACACACAAATGCACAAAAGTCTTGCTGATTCCAGGGAGATGTTTGGAACCTTTTCTTTAAGGAGCAGAGCAATCCAAGACATATCAGAGTCTATTTTAAAAAGATGAGAAGAAATTGCCCCTTGGAAGCCCTGAAACAAGGTGGTGGCTGCCTGGGGAGAAATAACCTGCCTTTGGTTCAGCAGAGGTGAATGCTTCAGAAAGCTATGGGCAAATTTGCCTGGGAAATGAAAAGGGTTGTCTTCATCTAGGCTATTCCTTTTGCTCTTTGTTCTGGATGGCTTAGCTTTAGGGCATATTGACAAGAATTGGGGGAAACTGAGGCTGGTGTACCCAGGGAGAGCATGAAATGCTGGGATGTACAGGGCTGAATGGGCAGGGAGAGATGCTTAGCTTGGAGAAGCACCTTTCTGCACTGCACAGCCTAAGGATGCTCAAGGGCACTGGGGACCGCGATGAGTAATGCTCAGAGTAGGTGGTCCTAGGCCTGCTCACCAAATGTTCCTCCCGAGCTACTATATTTGGACACCACAAGTGAGTGATTTCACTTTCCTGTTGAATCACAGCCCCCTAAAGCTACATTGCTGGCTGCTAACGCTCACCCTGCAGCACATACAGCTCACCAAGCAGCAGCCCCTTGTCTCCCACAGGTCACCTAGGGCAGCACTAGTTCTGCTTGGGTGCAGAGAGCCGCGTTGCTCGATGCTTAATTGCAACCAGATTCCTCTAGAAATGCCTGCTGGAATATTTATAAACATCGGAGCCAGCAGCTGCTAATGCCAAACAGGAAACTTTAAGCTGAACAAACTTTTCCACGTTTCTAAGTGGGAAAAGTAAACTGTAACTAAGAGCAGTATTTAAAAAAGAAGTCTAAATAGCAACAGGCTTCCAGTGTTCCATATCCTGAGAGAAGTTCATGATTTCTTGAAGTCTTGGTCCCTTCCATTTAGCCTATATTATAAGGAGTATGCCTGCACAGTGATGTGACAGCCCTGTGTAATGGTACAGCCTGTGCATTAAGGCAGTCTCACAGCAGGAAAGGGCCACTGGGAAGCTCTCAGTAATGGTACATGTGTTGTACACGCTCTCGTTGTAACTATCAGTCACAGGGGACTGGCATTTTAAGCTGTGGGTTAATGTCATTTCAAGGGAAAACAAGTAATGCAGAACTTGAATGGACAGCAATGAGCCAGGGATGAGGCTGGTGGGGGCAGTGGGCATCCGAGGGAAAGGAGCAGTGTTTTGGCTTACACTTCATGTTTTGGCTCTTTTTGTCCCCACCTCTCGAGCTCTTTTCTAGGAATTCCTTGTTTCTGCTCATTCATTACTTGGTATTGAGGCAATATTTTGGAGCTCTAAACCACGGAAAAAACGTAATACTAAATCTTTGGAATTATCTGTTTTGAACAACTTCTGCCAATTATGAATTCACTGAATTCAGACAAAAGGCATTATTAGGCTTTTAAAACCTGATTCGTGTCATTTTATAGTCAATGATATTGAAATAGAGGTGCAACTTCTGGCTGTTGATAACAAATCCTTATCCACTTTTTGATGCGAGTTAATCTTTTAAACAAGTCAGTGGTGTGTGGTGAGCTTGGCTATAGAGTTCATAGGCTGAATTACAGTTCACCGGGTGGGTTTTGGTGAGCAGCATGCATTTTAAGAGGCAAAGAGGTTGTAGAAGGAAATGAAGCTTTAAGGATTCTTGTAAATTTTAGCCGCTAATAGCTGTAGGATCTCAGGAAAGGTTTATTACAGTATAAAATGTGGAATTCAGCAGCAAATTTATTCATAGCTTTTCTACTTGAATGGACTCTATCTGGTTTAATTCCAAGTGGGAAACAAAGCACCCAGGTGGGCAGCCCTGTGAGCACTTGATTTTATTATGAGGCTGTGAGGAAGGAAGGTCTCAGCCTTGTGTGGGATGAAGAGGCATGTTGCTGGATGGATGGTCAGAGACAGCTGCGGTGATTAGAGGTCTCTGCCACTCTAGGAATGTGGTGTGCTGCATTGCCAGCTCAGTGTCCAGAAATCCACTACGAGAGAACTACAGGAGTTTCACCACTAAAATCATAGAATCATTCTGCTTCCAGCTCAGTGGGGTGCTGCTAAACACTGGTTTTAGGTTTGGTCTTCTTAACTTGTTACTGTATTCCAGGCACCCTGGAAAGATGCAGATGGGGCAGAAGAAAGGGTTCTGTCTCCATCCTTCCCAGGTAGGTGGTATCAGCAGTAATCCTGCCTGCGCTTCCCCCATGCATAAAAGAAAATATCCCTTTGCAATTACTTCTCCTTTTTGTATGCTGTCACTGCTATATGGAAAACCAAGCTGAATTTTTTTAGCAGCTGGAAAGACACCATAGCAGCCAAAAAGAAAGGTGGGGACCCTTGGAGAGCATCCACATAAATGTTCTCTATCAGGATTATTTCACTAGTTGTTTGTCATCACATAATCCTCCAGGTCCCTTTAATGCTGAATCCCTCTCAGCAAACAGGTTTGCTAAGGTACAGTCTGCCGAGCTTGAGTGACTTTTCCCTTGGGAATAGCTCAGAATGGTGTGTTTGTCCTGTTGTAGAAAGCGCACATCCATCCTAGACCAGCATCACTTCTGCTTGCAAGTCCTAGCTGAATACACACATGATGTGCAAACTCCTTGGCAGCTCCCAGTTGCTGCAGCGCTCTCCTGTCGTACCCTTTAAGGCATCACTGGGTTTTCCTTCCCCTGTGTCGTGGTTAAAGCACCAGGTTCCCCTGTCCAGAATAGGCATGACAGAGCATGAGTCACAAGTTCTCCACGTTCTGGTGTCTGGAACAAGTTTCTGAGTCTAATTTAAACCAGATATTGAGTAGGAAAGAAATGTACCTCTGAGGCTCTGCAGATGTATGGGCAGGCAGGAGGGACACATCATAGCAGTGACAAATGCTTTGTCTCACTCCTAGTTAATGCTTAAGAGCCCCATGTGTCACCAAGTGAGGCTTGAAGAGGCAGTTAAGGCATTTCACTGCCACTGAGTATGTCTCTGAGCTCTCTGATGCACTCTTAGATACAGATCTAATTGTGTAAGGCTGGGGTGCTCAACTGGTTGCTCTTCCACACTTACCTTCCCTCCAGAGGTATGGCTTTCCAAAATCCTTAGTGATGGCTCTATCCAGTGGTTGGTCAAAGCCCTGATATCGCATGCATAGACAAGGAGATGAGCTCAGGTCTGTGTTTCCTTTTCTTTGTGCATCAGCACTTTTGGAACAGCCTCAGATCTTCGCTGTTTGTTGTCCTGTGACTCTTGTTTAGGTTTGGATGTCTCCATGGTCAACGTCTTCCTCTGACCACAGCGATTCAGCAGCAACATGCAGATGCAAGAAAAAACAATTGAGCTGCGGTTAGACACTATTGCTATGACAAGGAGGTCTATTTACAAGTCTAGTTCTGAAAGGGCAGCAATTAAAGCCATTTTCTGCATAACTGATGAGAAACTTCTGGCTGTCCACCACTAAGCTCTAAATCAGAACATGGCTTAGAAAGAACTTTACTCTTCCTGACATGTGGCGCTGTATAGTTTTGGGCTGCAGATTACTGTAAAGTCTCTGCCCATCAGCTTGGATGGGCTTTGCCTGACTCCTACCCAATACTTTTAAATTTAATCTTATCCTAAGTAAGTACCAAGGTGCTATTCTGACATTTTTTCCCAGCCTCCATGTAATTCATAGGGAATGATGGGAACAGAGTGATGCTGAGATCCTCTTTTGCAGGATTTGGGGGAGAACACCACACAGAAATAGATAACCACATCCTAAAAGGCAAAGCTGATTCCCTCTAGACCAAGACAAACACTCAATTATGAACACATTGGCCTGCACTACCCACTGCCAGACACAAGATCACAGATAGTTCAGAGCTAGAGATTACCACGTCAGCTTCAACAGCAAAGTACATAAAAAAAGGAGCAAGCTACAGATGTAATTACAGCTGCCCATTGCAGGCTGGGTTGTTTAAGGTAAAGGCAAACTGGAATGTCCATAGAGAATAAGAGGAAAGTAGCTGGCCAAAGCGCGGGGTGCCAGGTCCTGCTGAGGTGGCATCACTCCACCTTGCCTTGGGCACGGGAGCTGCAGCACTTGAGGATCTGGCCTGGAATTTTTATTACATTTAGGAGCAAATTTGATCTGGTTTAGGAATTTTCCAGTGAAACCGTTTTTGCTGGGAAACGATTCACAGAACCCAATACTTGGACAGTATAATGAGAAAGCTTTCTTCTTATATCCTGGGTGGGATTTTTGGTAAGAGAGATGGATCACAGCGTAGTTCACACTTGGGCTTAAGAAACTGAGGCTGGCATTTCAGGCTGTATTTAGGCTAAGAGAGGACCTCACCCATACCTCAGGTGCAGCACCTTGTACGGATTTGAGCAGTAAACTAAATGTTGGGGAGTATCTAAAGTGGCTCCTGGAGACTGGAGGAGGGGATCTCCCCTGACCAGCCATGCAATGCTCTGTGGGCTGGTTGTGAGGCACCCCTTGAGCACACGGAACTTGCTGGGGATTTTGAGCAGGTGAAGGTTAATGGGTTTACGTCTGTTCTTGGCACCACAGTGCAGGGAATTAACTTACCAGGTTTAGGCATTTGACATCCCTTACAGTTCCACAGACTGTTCCTAACTGCTCTAGTGGAAAGGAAATCAAGCTTGATTAAATCTGCCCATGCATTAAAATGTACCATGCCTGCTTACACTATGCTGCTAATACTTCATCCCCAAAGCAAAATCCCCATAACTTACAGTTTTCTTCCCTGACTTCTGGTACTGTACCAGGTGCTCACCAGGGATGGCAGCTGATTAAAGAGGGATGGAAAAGAGGGAGAAACAGTAACTTCTGTTTTTTCAGCTGCTGTGCAAAGGATGGCATTTCTGCTCCGTGCTGTTGAAAGCAGGACAGTCTCTAGAAAGAGTTTACTCTTTTGATTAATCAAGGTTCTCATCAGGCTATTGAAGCAGAGGGAATGAGGCGCTGCTGCAGCTGGAGGCTGCAGCTGAACCTTCTCACATCTATGCAACAACATGCAGCTCAGGGTGTATCAGAGGAGGATAAATATACTAGCCATCAGTGTGAGTCATCAGCCTGAGCACTCATGTCCTGGTGATTCTGGGCTTGTTAATTGTATGGACTGTGGCATATATACCTTGTTGAGCTGATTTAGCCCTCATAGTCACACCTTTTGGTGACTTGTATGCGCACACGTAGATCCAAAAGCAAAGGCATGTATTAGTGCTGCTGTTCCAAGAGATCCACCCACCATGGAGCTATTCATAGATGTACCCCGGAGTTATGTTCCAGCCCACTCCGTTATGGAAACATGTCTTTACCTTCTGTTCCTCAGTAATTTTAACTAGGGTCAGAATTCAAACAAGGCCATACATGAGATGGTGAGAACCACCTCCTCACAGCCCTTTCAGTGATGGCCCTGGCCCTACCTGTCTAAGGTGGGTGTGAGACAGCCTCTGGATTTGTCTATCCCTACTTCATCTCAACCTTGGAGACCACAGCATCACGCTCGGGATGATGCTGAAGCTCAGCTGCAGTGCTTTGGCTTTGTCAGTCATGCAAATCTGCTGCTCCATTTAAGTATATATATTAAGTACATTAATGTACCTAATATACATTACTTAAATACATAACACTGCCGTATTACCTCTGCTGTGCCTATAGCAGCAGCTCCATCCAGGTAGTAAATGCACGTTCACATTACTGTGGCCTTTCAAACCATGGCATGAGGTCTATTTATGAACTATTACCTGTCCTTTGGCAACTGCATGCCGATGGGGTGCAGACATCTGTAAAGTTTGGCTCTCCAGTGGCTGTAATTGCTGCTAGCCTAATACTGGCAAAGGCTCTGGAATTTGTTCTGTGTTCCATCTGTAGGACTTTAATGAGGATTTTTCCTCCATCACTCCCCATTTTGCACATACAGATGCCTTGCATTTTATAAGCCTTACGTAGAAAACATACCACTTATATAAGGTAGTAATACAATTATGTTTATAGTAAACTCCATCCACATTCTTCTGGCTCTAGTAATCTGGTCCTGGTGACTAGATAGCCATGGCTCTGGCATGCAAATAGATCATAACTGTGTCGCACAATTACTATAGGAGCACAATCACTGTCGTTTGCAGCAAGCCTGTGTTTGTACTTGTAAGAGGGTGACTATAATTGGAACCACCAGCAGTCACTGAAGCCAGGAGCCTTTTGGCTTCCACACAGGTCTGCTTAGAACACTAGTGCAATTACTTACGTGAACTAATCCATAAAGGATGTTTTTCTGTTGTCTCTGCATTAATTGTTTCCAGCTTATGGCTTGGAAATCTTATTGGCCCTGGGAGGCCAAGGGGAGAAGGGGAAGAAGGAATGTCAGAAAGCTTGGATGAATGCAGGAGGTATTTGAGGTTTTTCCTCCTACTCCTACATTCATTAAATCATGGGAACAAAGGTAAAACTATTTGATTAAGTCACGCTCAGTAGAGCAGGCCTTGATGTGCCACAGGGCAGCTCTGAAATATTCTATAGTCGCAAAACTTTCTTACCGGGTCATTCTGGTCTCCAGGCATCTCTTGCTGCCTGAGGGAAGGTCCTCAGCCTCCCCTCTGTGCCCACATTCTGTGGGCACAAGCTTTCGACCTGAACACTCAAATCTTGGGAGCCCGTGGAGCCTCTTTGCAGCATTCTTCCTCCTGTGGCTGCTGAGTCCGTGTTGTTTGTCTTTGGCTTCCTCACCTGTGACTTACGAATGTCAGCCCCTCTGCCTACCCTCCATTTGCTCTGTCTTCTCATCTTTGATCTTGCCTGTTTAGGCTATAAGAACATCACACTAAGCTAGCTTGGCAACTGATCTTCAGAAGAGCACCCTCCCTGCTGGCTTGTCAGAGCAGCTTTGCCTTCAGAGAAGCATCTATCAATATATCTCTTCCCTCACTCCACCTTTTTGCAACATCCTGTTCCTTTCTTCTTGTCTTCACCTCAGAAATTCCTACTTTGTAATTTATTTTTTCTCTTGGCACAACTTATTGTCCCACCTTCATTTTTTTCATATTTTCCCTTCTCTTTTCCAATCCCTCCCTTTTCCACTTGTGATCATGCCAATACCCATCTTGCTGCATATCAGTTCTGGAAAACATCCAACGTGCTCCCCCTGTGTGCTCTTCCATCGGTCTCTCTGAGCAGAACACCTCCAGGGAGCAGCTCACTGCCGGCAGACACCCAGACATCCAGAACCATTCAATCATTTGGGCTATGAGCAGAGCCAGCAAACAGTGATCTCACACTGAAGGTGGCTTCCCAGTTTGTAGGAGGTCACCTTCCTCATGGGGTGATGCTGAAGATCTACAGCTGAGGAGTAGCTCCAATGACCATTGCTCGTCCAGCGCTGTCAAGGAGGAGTCTGGAGTGTAGCTGAGCTACCACTGAACACCTCACACCTCTCCTCTGACTGCATACAGATGCCTAAACCCTCAGCTTTACACGATCAAGTACCTAAGATGCAGAATATCCACAGTAATTGTGAATATTCAGCTTCTGTGTGGGAAACATCCGTGGATGTGGGTATTTTTGAGGAGAAAAACATTGTAGGGAAGATTTGGCCATTTCCAGTACTGGTGCCACTTGGCTAAGAAGGATCCGTAGTGGAGCCTGATGCTTGGAGCACTTGAACTCCCTGTTCTTGAAGGGGGCGTTGGAAACAGTGTCTCCTTCTGTCTCTCAAGACTCCAGCCCTGCATGTCGACACTCTGATCTGAAGGCAGCTGTACTGAAGAAATGTTCCCACATCAAAATGACTCATTAGCAGCGGCTGGGCTGAGGCCACACTATTCTGAGTCAAGCTCCACTTGTCCCATCTCCAGCATCCAGTCTGTTCCAGAGAGGCCGCATGGGCTAGACGACCTTTCCTCATTAACTAACACGTGAACATCCCTTCCCAGCAGTAGCTTCCACATGCTGATATTACTCACTTGACACTGAAATATTGATGGAAAATGTCTATTTAATACTGGAGGCTATTCCCTTCTTCTGTTCATTCCAAACTGTAGCCTTTTGGATGAGGTTCTGGCATATTGCTGGTTTCTCCAAAGCAACCATCTCCTGCAAATGGTAATCAGCTAATAGAAAATAATATCCATCTGAAGCACTTGGAAAGAGAGATCATGAAGGTGCTTCATATAAACCTGCAAATTTTAATCCCAGATAAAGAAACTAGAGTTCTTCTTTAGAAATGCCTGTTGCTTTGCACTGGCTGTTCTTTCCAGGCATTAAAGTTCAGATTCCTCTGCTCCTCTAAATGCAGAGCAGGGAAGGTAGGCATTGCACCGCATTGCTCGTTCGGGTATTTTGCATGGTGTGGTTTTCCTGGAATGGTCTCTCCCACTCCCATCTTCCTCTTTTCCGTTCCATTCGGAGAATTAAAATGACTTGCTGCACCCACACTGGAGCACAGTGCCACAACAAGTGGCAGTTGTGCTAAGTGAAATGTAAGCAAGCTTATTTGCCTGTTTGCATGAGGTTTCTTCAGGCACACCAAGTATTTTAGCTGTGGAAAGAGCACAGTTGTTTCAGTACGGTCAGGCTGTATGCAGACAGCCTGGGGAATTCAGAAATCATTTCCTTAAATCCAGTGCTGCTTCAAGCTTTCATTTTGTCTGTAATATTGTGTGGCCTGGGTTTTCCTCTGCAGCCTACTCACCATCTGCAAAGCTGTTTTAAATGTGCTACTGCATCTTGATCACTTTCCTCAATAACTGACGTTTCATGCTGAGCAGAAGTGCCTTCAGGTTGCCCTCAAGCATCAGGACCTGTTTTCACTGAGCCTTGACCCAAGAGGCATCAATCCCAGGTCACCTCATCCTTTCAGAAGGGAAGAGACCAGCCTGGGCCAGGTTGTGACATTCAGAGCATCTCCCTTGACTTTGCAGAGAGGGTGGCCACAGAATTGGCTTGAAAGGCAAGCAATGGCTGGAGGTTCCCTTTCCCAGGCACTTTGGGAAGGTTCTGAATGGAGCCCTGTGCCTTGCAAGCACAGGCCTGTCAGCATCATCTTTCTTCCTGCTCATGCTTCCTTTGCCCGCCATGGATCTCCACACTGGGGTGGCTCTCCCCAGCCTCCTGGAAAGAGTCTAGACTCTGCTATTCTTGTAAAAGCCCCTCTATTTCTTGCTGGCTGTTGGAAGCCAGAGGGATTGAAGTCTAATGCATCTGGATGCTGAACAGAAATGGATGGTGAAACAGTGAGGTCATTGGAGTGATGTCAGATAAAAGCTTTTGAATGTGGTGTTAGCAAAAAAAGCTGCAGTTGATGGTTTGCATGTTAACTTGACATTTCCCTGCTAATTCTCAATTAAAAATAATGACATTGATGGAAAACTACTAATGTTGTGATGAACAGTAAGTCATCATCAAACCCTAAACCCATTGTATGTCATCATTAGGATTCTGGACTATTGCTCTGTGATGTGCCATTCTTTTTCCTTAGTTGTAGTCAATGTGTTAAATTCTAAGCATGACCCTAAGGTCTTGAAGCAAGCATTTGTCTCTGGATTTTACTCAGAAAATATTTTGTTTCTATTGCAACCAAAAATCCCAGGCCTTTGGCTGGGTCCTGTGGCTTTCAACGGACGTGGCTCTCCATGTGGTTCTGTTATTCCACTACCAGTTGTGCAATCTGGAATGCTAATGCAGGCCAAGGGCCTGGCATGGGCCATACACGCACCAGTTGGCTCCTAATTTGATACCTCTAGCAATCGCTGGTAGTGATGTTAAGGCACACTGGAGCCTTTGTCTCTCTGGGACTGAACCTTCTAGAGTCAGCACTGATGGTCTAGGCATGAATTCCTTCACAAATCAACCATCAATCTCAAGTTTCAATTACTTCTTCATGAGCTGTTAAACATCAACACAAATAAGCGTCCAGTTGCCATGTAATTAAGAGGATTTTCATTTCTATAACAGTGGCAGCATTTGGTTGACTTCCTGTTACTCTGTTGAAAAGTGGAAGAACTTATGCGTGGGCTGGTAAATGGAAAACAAAATCTCTTTAGTCCTTCCATTGCCACTGATTCAGCAGCAGCAGTGAACATTAACCATAGGGAACAAATCCAGCTTAAACGTGGATAGATGTAGGCCTCTGGGCATCCCTCTCTGGCTGTTATTGCAGGACAAAAGCCCAAGGGTATGAAGCTTTTAGCTTTAAGGGGGCTGCTTGAATTTGCCTGTCCATGTTAGTGATTGCAGATTGAAATTGCCTCTAGTCTTATGTGAGGGTATTTCTGTGCTCCTCCCTGTGTAATGGGCTTCCCCTATATCCCGTTGGGGGTTTTCCTGCAGTTCCTCCAAGTCATAATGTATTTAAAGGTTAAAGAAGGACTCCTGACATCTGCTGCTCCTTTCATGTAATCTTCCACACTGAGAAACTGCCGGTCAGCATGACCTGCTCTTGTCCCCAAACTGTCATCCAAGAGTTTATGGGAGGAGAAATCAAGGGGAGGAAGACAAAGGAGCCTTCCTTGAAAACTAACTTAGGAAATAAGATGAATGGGGTGCTGAGAGGATTTAAGGAGAAATGCCCCATGCCCCAGAGCTCTTGGATGGATTCCTGGGGGCTGCAAGAGGCGACCAGAGAATTAATGAGGAATTTAAACATTGGCCTCCAGGATGGGTTTCTCTTTTGAAGGTGGTCTAGCTTCTCCCTCAGTTTGGCAAACCTCCTTGCAGACCTCTCTTACGCAGCAATAGTCTGCTGCGGCTAAAAGTGATGCCAAGCCCTCCTATAAGAGATGAAGGGGATGCAAAACAAGCTTTGTTCTGCATACCTGTGCTGGTCCGAATTCTATTGAACTTAAGAGAAAGCTTTTGGTTCAGTATTGTATCTCTAGATTTCTACAGTTTAGCTCTCTGCCTTCTAGGAGGAATTGTAGCATCTAAAATACCAAGGGAGTGAGATTCTCCAACCCTTCCTCCTAGTAAAACAATCCCACCTCTTAAGTGACATTTGAATCATCCAACCTCTTCCTCTGATGTGAAAAACATGCTGACAGTAATAAAATCTGCTTAGTTTCAGCAGGAATTATTGCTTTAGCGTGGTGCCACTGTAAATTCTGGCATGCTTTTACAGGGAAGATGTCTGGCGTTTAGTTTATAGAAGAAAATGAGCAATAAGCAGGGAAGACTGATAAGAAAAGGGCTGCTACTTTTGAGCCAAGCAATTAAAAAGGCAGACAGATTGTAAATGAAATTTCCTTCATTATCTAGATTCTAATTTTGTTGCTATAAATGAGTTTAATTAAATGGAATTTTGAGAAGTTGAAAATTACACTTAACGCAAAAAAAAAAAAGCTGATGCTCAACCCCACTCTAAGAAGTGATATTACGTTAATGTCATATTACGTTTTCATATGTTTTCCTCCTAATTGCAGAGACCATAAAATGTGTTACTCTGTTGAATCCCTCATCTTTAAGTGAGGACAAATTAATTCCTAATGTCAAAAAATAAGATGTAGAGCAAGGCACTGGGATGTGTAGGGAAGATGATGCTGGAAGGTGACAGCGAGCCATTACACACCCACATTCCATAGTGTGAAGCAATGACTTTATGACCATCTCTGATGTTAACACTGAGCTCCTGGCTGTAGCCTATGAAAACGTGGGAGTTAAACGCCTTCTAGGATTACACTTGGCCAATCATGCCAAGTAACGTGGGAGTGTAATGAAGTCAATGAAGTTTGAGCAGGTCCAAATGGACAGTGTGTGTGTTTCAAGCATGGGAGGTGGACAACTAAACCCATCTCTTTTGTCTCCTAAGGGAAAAAGAGCCACTAAGCAGATGAAGACTTTCTTTTTCTTCTTTCATATTTTGAATGTGATTCTGTTACAGTCTCTAGAGGTCCACTGGTCATCACCTGATAGCACCCAGGTTTATGTTGGATCTGTGAGGTCATGGATCCTTTTGGAGCCCTGGAGAGGGGAAGGATGTGACTGGTAAGAGCTTTGGCTTTAACCTGATATCCTCAAGGTAGAGGCGGGCAGTTTACAGGTAGGCAAGTGAGATGATGGCACTTTCAGGGCACTGAGTGACAATAACAAACACGAACTCTCTGCCCAGAAGAATCCCTCAAGGTGGGGACTGGCTGTGTCTCACCAGAAAGCACGGTGTATAGAAGGCCAGTTTAGGGACACGGACTTGCTGCTTGTCCTCAGGTCTGTGCTGTATATATCTGCCTTATTTTAATTGGATAATTGCTGGCTCCTGAAATGTTTCCTTCTAGTAATTACAACTTCTGTTTGTTCCTCTGCCTCAAATACGTGGTGTGAGGGAGGCTTCATCACTTCTAAAGGCTTCTCTCTCATTACTGCGTTTCTTCTCCCTGTCAGTGTCTTCAGCAATTCCCTCCTAAAACACATCAGGCTCTCCGAAATCCCCTTAAATTAACTTGGGTGATAATGTGGTGAAGCAGACAGGGGAGGGTTTGGATCTGGACTTACTTCCCATGTCAGCTTGTTTTTCTGGGTGTCCTTCAAGAGCTGTCCTGGCCTCAATTTGCTTAAACCCCTTTAACAGATAAGGCTGCTTCTTTCTTTTAAACATTTTGAAGCTCTCCAGCTATAGAATTCATTTGTTTAATGACTGTGATGTCTGGATCTATGGAGCTGGTGGTGCAGCTCCTCCTTTCTTGCTGCCTATCCAGATGTTAGGGAAGGGGTGAGTGCTGCGTTACAGCTTGGAAAGCCATTTTCCACCATGGTTTCCAGACATCTTTTTTCCAGAATCCATGCTCTTTTGTTCTTGATTAGACTAAGTTGTTGGTGAGGAAGGACGGCAAGAGCCAGCCAACAGCTATTGCATAGAGCATTGCTGGTATCCCAGGGGAGCAGCTTTCCTCCTGGGTGTGCTCCCTGGGAAGTGAGCCTGGGCAGGTACTTATTTTAATGCCATCTAACAAGACGCCTTTGCAAACCAACATGGCTTTCTGAAGCCCTTCTCCTTTCTCATGGTGATCTGCTATTTCAAAACAGAGGAAACAGGTTTTTATGGTGGAAAGTGATGCTCGTAAGCAAATGCTGACATGAAGGAACAAATGGACTTGTGTTCAAGCAGAGAGCTGGGAGATGATGGTGCCCTGCAGCCTGTGGTCACCATCCTGTGCACAATGCCAGGTGTGTGACCATTTAGGTGTTGAGGTGACAGAAGGACAAAGCTCCTCACAACAACAGCACTGATGAGACAACAGACTGGAGAAAGGAGCTAAATTTGGCTGTATATATAGGTGACTCACATAACCTCATCCATTTATAAGCTGTCTCCTGGAGAGTGACTGGTTCAGGTCCCCTGGGAGCCAGTGGAAATGCTTCCAGGGATTTCAGTGGGAATTTGACTTGGCCATAGGGAATATTTTCCCTTTTGCAATTCTTTGGGGTTTGCTGAATTGTTTCTTCCAAGACCGCAGAGCATTAATCGGGAGCAGTGCGATGAGGCAGGCACGTAATTCTTACAGCATCACTGCTTCTGCTAATGATGAAACACCACTTTGTGCTGAAATCATGTCTGGGGCACTGGGAAAACAGGGCTTGAAGCAGACATTGGTGTGTTGCTGCCTGGAGATCGCTGCAGGGAGATGTTCCTTAACCATCCATCACAACAGCATCTGCACGTGTGCGGCTGAGTGAAAGCTGTGGGGCTAGAGAGGGATCGGGATGGTGCTGGGCAGGAAAGGTAAAAGGCTGGAACAAGTGATGGGTCAGGAACGGATGGGGTGTTTCGAGGACACCAGGCATTGCTGGGGAGGAGCTGCCCTTTGAAAAGAGAGAACGAAGACTAAACAGCACACCTCTTGAGTTTCCTCATGGAAGGGTAGAGAGTTGGGAGAGGCCGTTGTGTTGGTGGGGCAGCAGTTCCCCTGTGATCCCCCTGTGTGAGCAACAAAAGGGAGATCTTGGGGGCCTTCCTCCTCTGCTGGGCAGCAGAACATGGCCAGGGCACCTCACTACTGGTGTTTGCAGAAGGACTCCCCATGCCACCACATTACAAATCCCAAGGGCATGGCAGCTCCTTTGGAGCAGGAGAAACAGGAGCAGCACCACAGCCCTCCCCATGGCCAAGGCGGCGCAGCCCTGCACAATGGCACTGGGGACGGCTCCCTTCCAAGTTCAGCAGTTAAAGGAAATGATCATATCAAGAAAGGAAACCCCCTTAACATCAATACGAGAATTATTCTGCACATAATTCAGAGCACTTATGACTTCTCGCTTGCAGCCATTGTTTCTCACTCGTGCAAAGGCTGCTCGCTTTGGGCCTTGCCACTTAGGCAAGGAAGCACAAGTTGTTTGCAAAGACTGTGGGACAGTTTTGAGGTCGGAATTTCACCATGAAACTATTGTTTCAGTTATCAGCACAAAGTTCATTAATAACCAGGTGGAGTTGTGCAAGTGGGTGACTATCACTTTTTTGAGGCACCATTTAGGATTGCCAGTTATCACTGAACATTGCTCCGCAGCAAAATTATTTATATATATATATAATATATGCATATATTATATATAACACATATATGTGTGTGTATATATATACATAAAATTGATAGCTGATCCCTTCTGCACTCAGAGCATGTTTTGACCTGTGATGCAATCAGGTATGGACAAAAGAAACCCCAACAACTTATCGAATCTAGCATAAACCAAGGGGTTTAGCTCCTTCGATAGGAAAGCATAAACCAGAAAGCCCAAAAAGACTTGAAAAAAGAAATCATTATTTCCACTTTCTTATTATCTATAAATAAATCTATAAACTAGAAATGAATATTGTGCCTAGGTCTTAAGCACTCCCTATACAGTAAGCTCATCTCCCTAGGCCGGGTGCCTAATAGTGCTCACCATGGAGGTGGGAAAGCTCCTCTCTGGAACCATGGCTCTTGGAGGATGACCTGAGAAATGTCCTGATTTATATATATATATATATATATATATATATATATATATATTTTTTTTTTTTTTTTTTTAACTCCCCTGCCAGGAAAAGTAAGTTTTTGGGAAGAGGAAGGGGCAGGAGCAGCCTTTGGCTTACGGCCTGCAGCCAGTCTCGGTGGGAGCAGGAAAAAGGATGTTCCCTGGGATGACAGTATCACATCTGATGCTTCTGTAGAGAATAGTAAACGGGCATAAAAACTGAAGGCCTCTTTTATAAGGGTAGTTACACTGAATTATAGTATTATTACTAAACCAAATGATACTTCATAAGGGTGGTTACCCTGAATCAGTGCAGAGCCAGACAATAGCACCATACATGTTGCAATAGAGCAGTGATCCCAGTGCTTTTCCATGGAAGCCATCTGGAAACCTGGGTTAATCCCAAGCTTCTGCTCACAAATATTTGTGTGTGTGTTTACTTGCCCCTGAACCTCTTATCCAAATAGTGTCAGCTATTAAACTCCATCCCAGCACTCTGCTCTGGCTGACTCAGGCTAACATGCAAAAGCACTGTGGTGTTAATGGGTGCTGGTGGCCACCCACCCCCCCAGCGTTACATGCTGGGTGGGGGTTGTGAGGCTGGTTGGGCTTTGCTGCAGGTGTGTGTTAGCACAAAGTGCCTCTTGGGCAGCTCCATATCTTCTCCTTCATTTTGCTGCTCCCCTGGGGATTGGGGAGGCAACATAACCTCTAATCCAATTGTTGTGGGAGCTTCTTATACCTAGAACCATGCTAGAGAGCAATAAGAATCTCCCAGCAGAGCTGCTGTGGCTCAGAACTGATTCCTCCTGCCCCTGGGCCCCCAGCCAGCTGAGGATCCCATTAGGAGACAGAGGAGGAAATCAGCCTTAAATAGCCACTCTGATAATGGCCACTTGGTTGGGGCAGTCTCAGATCTACCCACAAAAGGGTTAATTGAAAGAGGAAAGGTTCCCTCCCTCCTTGGATTTATGCTGAAAATTCAAGTGTTCGGTCTAAATCAGGTGCAAAAGGAATGTGATTCCCAGTGAATTGTTATTGGATCTCGGGCTGTCTGCTAGTGTGGCATAAAGACTTTCTCTAAGTCCTTAGATGGCTGAGGTTTGATTTGGGGCGGATGGGGAATGGCAGAAGATGCTGACATGCTGAAGTCCCCGCTCTCTGGCAGTGGGTACATGACGGCTCCTTGGCAGCTTTTCCAAGCGCTGAGGCCAAAAGCACCTCATTGTTCCTGCACCTCCTTCCTACCATTCACTGGCTGCTGGAACAAGGAGGATGTGTTGTGCCCTTGAAAATGAGGATGGGGCTTTGCTCTCCTGGGAGCGTGGTGGCTGTATCCTGAGGAACTCATCTGAGCCTGGGTTCAAAGCAAGGGCTGCTCCTGCTCGCCACTGCTGTGCAGGGATTTGCCTTCAGTCATCAGTCTAATCCCACAGTGGCTGTGATGTCCTTGTGCCTGCGGGGGGCTGCCCTCCTTCCTCCCCACTGTGCCTGCAGCAGAGGGGACGCTGCCCCCCTGAGCCTCCCACCCTCTCTCCAGCAAATCCAGGCTTCTTCTCGGAAACAGCTGGATCCAGATGTTGAAGCAGGAAGGAGAAGGCGGGACACGCGGCTGCCGGCCTGCGGAGCAGGAGCCTGCCCGGCGGGGCGCCTGCAGCCCGGCTTCCCAGCTCTGAGCAAGAGGTCCCTCTGGTGGGGATCTCTGCTCAAAAGCGAGCCCAAAGCAGCGCTTGGACCTCCGGCCGCTCTGACCAGCAGCTCCCTGCGCCCCTCGCTCCGCTCCCCCCAGGCAGTGTCGGAACCCAACCGGTTTGTCCATCTGCCCGCATGGCGAGCAGGGGCAGCCCTGGCTCTGGGGCTGATTTCTGACCCTTTCCTCGCTGCGCCTCCTCTCTTGCCCGTTCAGTCCGGGCCCTTCGGCCGCACACCAGCCGCTGGTCTTGGCTTTATCTCACTCTGCTCTGCTTCTGCAAACACACCAGGGCTTGCGCATCGTGCAGTCAAGGAGCTATGCCAGGGCTGCCTGGGCAAGGCCAGCAGATAAGCACCGAGCAAGGGGATCCATCCAGTCTTTGCTGGTGCATGAAGGGGATGGAGCATCCCCCTTCCTTCCAGCACAGCAGGTTCACCCCATCGACCTGCATCAACGCTGCCCAAGGACCGTGCTGGCAGCCGCGCTCTGTAAGGGTCAGTGTGATGCATGCCCCGCTCCTCTCTAACTCCAGTTTCCTTACTGCAGAAAATAACCCAGGAGGAAAACGAGGACATCTGGGTTGTTTTCCATAAAGAAAGTAAGCCAAGGAGAAGAGTTTACATAAATATAAATTGAGTTTGCTGTGCTATCAGCAAGAGCTTCTATCTCATTACAGAGGTCAGCAGGGAAGTTTTCTTCTGCCCTTGCTGGGGGACAGACATCACCTCTCCCCGGCTTTGTATGTGTTATCGGTAAAGCCTTGAGTGTTGCGGCTTGCCTCACTTTGTTTATGATTCCTGTGATGTCCCCACCCTGCTTCCAAGGGCTTGGCAGCCTTGGGGAGGGAAGGCAACCACAGGCAGCGGGGTGGGAATGCTGCGGGACAATGCAGGCACAGGGTATAAAAGTGCTCGCGCTGGGCCAAGGTCAGCTATTGTTCCAGGGATTATAAATAGCCCTGCTGGTAATAATGCAAAACTGAGCCTTGAAAGAAAAGCTTCATTTCTTCCTTAGCTCTGAGGTGAGGAAAGTGGAACAAGTTATAAGGCGGCAGCAGAAAGGAGTGTCTCCACCCTTGATCAGATCTATAAAACATGGTTATAAAGTTGTGCCTGAATTTCCTGCTTGTGCCAATAATGAGGATTTTATTTGGTTTACTTGCAAAGCACGACAGGTAAATGTGCTCCGAGGAGAGATGTAAAACAATAAGTGTGTTTTTCCCTGTTAAACAAATGTGACATTTGTACCTGCGTGGCAAAGTCAAAACAGGCTTTAAATTATAGATCAAAAACCTACTTCTTTATATATTGTTCCTGCAGAATCAGGTTCAGAAGAGTAAATCAAGTTTCTGCTTGATGAATTTTCAGATGCAGTGATTTTCTGTTTGGTTTTCAATAGCATTGGTTGGGCAAACCCCAGATCCTCGTCACATCCATCCCCTGGGTGCAAGCATTGTGTTTGCCCCTTCAGAGCGGGACTGGCTGTGTCAGGGCAGGGAGTGCTCTACAGGAACACCCTCTTCTGCAGTGCAAGTTCAAGGGCACTAAAAGTGAAAACAGTTCTTGTTGGTTGCTCCTGGTGCTGACTTATAGCCTTTTCTCTGTGGTCTGTGGTTGCAATCTAATTCCAACTGATCTTGGCTCAGAGGGTTAATCCCTCTCTAAATCTCTACATGATACTGTCTGACTCTCTTTCCCACATTGCTGCCCAACATGATGGTGGCTATGGGACACTACAGGAGCAGGATATCCCTTTTTATTAGTAGGGTTCTCTTTTCAAAGGAGGAGGTGACAGCAGGCTAAGGCCAAGAGACTTCTAATCTGTGTTATGTCTGCAGCTGAGGACATCAGCCTTTAGAAGTGCTAAAGGGAAGGCACAGTCCAACAGATAAGATGCTGTCTGCACTGTGGAAACCTGGGCTCAATTGCAGGCTTATCATGGGACTTAGGGCAGGATTCTTGGTCTCTCTGGTGCGCACATCCTCAAATTAATTGAAACAAAAGGAAGCTGTAATTCTATCCCATCCCCCCCCCCCCCCCATCCAACTCTCATTTCTCCATCTGTGAATTTAACTTAAAAGTAATTATCACCCTAAATCCCATCCATGCTTTGAAGCAAATAGACACCCCAGATTCATTTTCATTTAGGTCAAGGGCCGAATATATGTGCAGATCCCAAACTGGCTGAGGAAAGGTAGCTTCAGAGATGCATCCTGTGACAGTGTGAAGTAGTTTCAGAGCTTCCCAGAGCTTTCATCCACATCAATTGTGCAGTCCATGTGCTTCTATTAAAGCATTCATTAGTTCTAGAAATTGACTGAAAACCTGGACGTGCATCTCAGGCCCTTTTTGTGCACCAAAAGCTGCCACAGGTATTTAATTGCTTGTGCTTGTTTAACTGGATTGCAGAGAGATGAGATGAGATGGGCTGTGCCGTTTAGTGACGGCACTGCTGCAATCCTGTGAGACCAAATGGAAAGCTCTGCACTTAGGCATTAAAACTCTGATTGCAAGGAAAGTGCTTGGAATTGTGCTCTGAAGTGCTCTGATTGTATTAATTACGGCATTATTGCACATTACAGCTTCAGTGCATGTGTTGGTTTATATCTTGTCTTCCTCTGTCTTGCAAGCCCAGAAAAGATATAATTACAGCACATCTTTCCTTTTTAAGTTTCCTGCTGGGATATTTTCTGCTTGAAATCAATGCCTGCCACTGTGCCTGTGAAATTTCCTGAGGAAGTAGTTTAAATGGTGCTGTAAAAACCAGGACCGATTTAGCAAGCAGGAGCAATCCAATGCTGTTTCCAGAAACCCACAGCACTGAGGGCAACAGAGGGCAGAGGGGCTGCGGAGTTTGTGCCTGCTGGTTGCATTGCTCTGCAGAGACCTGTGCATGGGAATGTTCATCAAGAGGGGAAAAGGGATCGGGGTCCTAAGCAATGGGGATCCAGGACATCAGGAAGGATTGTCCTCTTCAGTGTCAAACAGGAAGGTCTAATGAAACAAGGGAAATAGCTTTATTGCTTCAAACTGCTCTACTTCCAGGAGGTGTCCTGGTCTCTTGTTAGCAGAGTCTAGAGTCACGTTATGGGAAATAGCAGAATAATTCCCTTTTTTAGCTCTTCTAACTGCCTCTATTGATTTATGTTGGGATGCACCCAGCCCAGTAGCAAGGCTCTGGTTGCAGTCCTGACCTTTGCTGGCATCACCAGCAGCAAGTGGGAGAGCAAGCACTGGCCAGCTGGGAGAGCTCAGCAAGGCTCTCTTTCCATAGGCAGCAACAGAGATCTGTTTCTTACTCTCCTTTCATCCTTCCCCTGCTGTTAATGTGCCCAGAAGTAGAGGATGCCCCTTTAGCAAAGCAATGGGGATGGTTCTGTTGTTTGCAGACTCGCCAACAGCACTTTCAGATGGGAGGACAGGATGCCTCTAGGAGCCCTGTCAGGCTTGGGGATAGAGATCACCCTACTTCAAACATCCTGCACAGGTCCTGGGAATACCAAATTGGAGTCAGTGCCCTGAAGACCCCTTTCAGATGTGGCTGTGATAGGGCAGTTTCATACAAACCCCTCCCTAAGCACTTGAGCTGCTGTAGTAAGAACATCTTGGTGGTGGTATTGCTGGGTGTGAGCACTTACGCCTTGGTGTGTTGCTACCATAGGAGCTGCTGCTTGGGGTGGAAGCTGAGAGCAGAGCCAGCTTCTCTGCTATATTCTAGGATTATGAATATGTTTTACAACAATTCACCATCAGGTGGAGCAGTTTTGGAAGAAAAGACCAGAATTGCTCCCCTTCCACCCTGCCCAGGTTCCAGATAGTGTGCTACAGCATCCTGCCCTCGCCATCAGTGAATCTTCCATTACTTGTACATGAACCTTTATTTGCAGGGTAAAATAATGTGTTCACAAATAACTGCCAATAGTTTGGTAGCCCTGGTGCTCCCTTGGGAAGTGCAAGATGCTGTTTTCAGTTTCTTCATGCAGAAAGCAGTAGTTCAGCCTGGATTGGTGATTGGTTTGTGAGTGTGGGGTTGGCTGTGATGGCAGCTTGTGAGGAGCTGGCTCTGCGAAAGGGAAATGGGAGGATGCTGTGCAGCAGTCTGGGGCATGGGCAGAAATCAGGTGCTTGGTAATGTTTCAGGTGAGGTGTTAAAGCATTTCCTCACATGAGCAGCAGGACAGTAAGGGTCTGATGTGTACAAAATGAGAGCAGAGTATGGGTCAGATGGACACAGGGATGCCTCTGGTCTGTTGGGAGACTGAGCCGAGTCTTCAAACATGGACCTGTCCTATCTGTTCAATGGAGCCAGTCTGTGCTGCTTCGCCGTTAGGCCACAACAGCAATAATCAGCTGTTTAGGGCAGATATTTGAGTTGTGCTCCAGGAACTCACTGAGCAGTACTTGCTTTGACACTGCAGGAGTAGTACATGAGTAAGTACCCCTATATTTAGGCACTGGTGCATAGAGGGAAGCTTGCTGGAGTGAGGCATCTGAATCATGGTGGAACACGCAGCAAGTGGGGGGATAAATGCTGGTTGAAGCAGAGGAAAAGAATGGCTCTTTAGAGACTGGAAAAAAGCCCTTTACCTCTGGATGGCTCTGGGGAGAGGGGAAAGAGTATTTTCTTCAGTTCTAGAAAGGCCCAGGCTGAATGAGTGCACGCTGTCTCCATTAGCATCTTGTGCGCTTCAGAGAAATACACCTGCTGATTCCTCTCGATAATAGGAGTTAAATGAGGTACATTAAATACACATTTCCTTGTCATGAATTTCCAGGAGCTCAATAACGCTGTTTTGGCAGGTTAATTTGGCAGTCCTTGTAGTGATGTCTTTAAAGGCTTATTAGACCCTTCAATGAACTCTTGGGTTTTTTTTTTTCTAAGCAAAAGACTAAAACAAAGACATTTTTGTGAATAATAACCTGAGTAGAAAGACTTGATAAAACCTCCATTACACCGTGGGGTACCTCATCACCTTATGACTTCTCCATGTGAGACAGCATCTAATTGTCTAGGGCTTATCATAGAGGGTCATAGCTTCCCCATGAATACACTCTTTTCAGTGGCTCTTCTGCCAAAGACTGTCCCATCCTCCTTGGGGTTTGATATCGTTCCTTGGTGACAGACTGCTATAGGTTTTAGAGGTGAAATCCCGCCCAGCCCTGAGCACCAACCAGGGGAGAGAAGCTCTGCAAAATGAATAGAATTCATCTCCCTCCTCCTTGCATGGGGATGTAGAGGCAGCTACAACAGGGGTGCAGACAGGGCATCATCAAGCAGGGTGGACAACCCAAGGAGATGGCAGCCTCCCTTGCATTGCCCTGCCCCCCCCCTCTCCCCCCCCCATAAACCCACTCTGTTGTTCTTGGCTGGTAAATGAAAGCCAAGCTGAGGCCTCAATCCAACACTTGGTCCCAGGCTGTGTGGGAGAGTTTGTACACGGACCTACAAAAGACAGACTGTTTTGTCTGGGAGGGTTTTGGGTGGCTGGTTGGTTCCCCTCCTCCTCCCAACCAATTCACTGCAGGTTTCACAAACAATATTAAAGCCAATAAGGCCTGTGCCAAGAAATTGCGATTCCAATCCTGCTTCCTGATATTTGCAATCCCGGGTTTTTTGGCTGGGTGAGCCATTTGTGTCAGCTGGTTTCTTCCCTGCCTACCAAATAACTCTTCTTTCCCACTTTTGGGAAGCAATCTGCTTGGCTAAGCTGGGAATGGCTCTCCCAGCTCAGAATTAGCAATTGTCCAACAATGGTACCAATATCTGCCCATGCGGGAACTTCACTACTATCGCTGTGGGATAGGGGCTAAGGAAGTTACTGACACAGATACTGGGATAAGATAGGGGTTTAGGATGAGGGGAAGTGATCAGAAAGCCACTGTACACCACAACTGGTTAATTTTCGAGCGGCCTGAGGCTATTTTAGTTACTCTTTTAGATACTCTTTAGTTACTCTCTTTTAAGGAGATCAACACTGAGGGCAAATTCCTTCCCAGATAAATCATGCTCATTCCACATGCACGAGAAAGTGGGGAATTTTGTTTTTCAAGTGGCTGCTTTGCATGTTTCTCTGGCTGGCAGCTTGCACTGCCACTGCCAGAGCAGTGCTGATTGTGTTTGTTGCTCCTGATGAGGGAGGTTTAGTCTCCCCTGTCGCTTTTGGGATAATTCTCCCTAAGACAACACTGAAAAAGCACAGGAGTTTAAAAACATCCTTCCAGAGAAGGCATCATCCCCATGCTCTTCATGTTTGGGGGTAGATTAGGGGGTTTCTTTAGAAAGGAAGGGGAAAAACAGCCTCAGGGCACAAGCTGCTTTTCCATCACCCTGGCAGGCTGGGTTTATATCCTAAGCATGGGGCAGGGAGGGCAGCCAACAGCAATACCCAGGCTGCAGCCACCTCCCTCTCGAAGCACCCAGCTGTTTCCTATGTCACTTCTGGCCTGAGCTTTGCCATTCACCTGACCCTGTTTGCACGGCACTGCAGTTCCTCCACAGCATCCCATGGGAGATGCATGGAGGCCAGGAGTGATGCAGTAGTGAGGACCACGGATGCAGCATCCCTGCACCTCCTCGCTAGGACTCCAACCATCACCTTTGCATGCTTGGCAATGACAGATGAGGAAACGCTTTAGTCTCTGCTGCCTTCTCAGTGCTTTGAGATTTGATTTGAAATACTTTGGTGTAGAAAGCAAACGAGGACCTGGAATGTGGTGAATAGGCCTTTTCTCTTCATGTAGGCAATTGTAGCTGAGTGTAGAAGCTTCTTTCCCTCCTATCTGTAAGCTGTGTGCATGGAAAACAGTAAATACCCAACTGCTCTCCCACAGGAATCTCCATACCTTCCTCGAGACCATTCTAGAAGAGCATTCCTCTGGAGATATGAGTATCTCCACACGAAAACACCAGTGTTAGTCTATTTTATCTGGATTTATCTGCCACTTTTTCATGGTTGAAGCATAAGTTGAGTCTTGGTTCTAAATCAGCCATAAACACCATGTAAATTTTCTATGTTTATTACTTGAATTAGGAATAACTGAAAGAATTAAGATGTGTTAGTCCTTAGAAACAGCTCTGGTATCTTCCATGCAATCTGCACTGGTTTGTACTGCACAAGGAGGCCAATGTTGCCCTTGGATGTTTTTAAGTCTCTCTGCATGTTGTAATTGGCTTATGAAATTATGGCAAGAGCTGTGAAAGGGACTTCAGTAAGTCATGCAGTCTGTTCCACTGGCCCAAAGCTAATTTGTCTCTCTAGCCAAAACAATGGATTTGGCACCCAGTAAAAGCTGGAGATGGTTTCCTTACATTTGCAGAAACAGCTCTGGATTTGAGGGTTAAACTGAATGCGTCTTTGAAGGAGTCAAACACATGTGGCTTGGGGAGGATTTCCCCCCTCCTGCGCTGTCTCGGGGACTCTCATGCTTTGTGTGAGTTTTTAATTTCCCATGAATGAGCACCAGCTGAAGTTTCCTGCCTCTTGCTGTGGATAATGGTGTCTCTTAAGAGGAAAAGCTGCAGAACTGTTCCTATGTTTCTCAGTAGCTCTTGACCTTAAGCCAGGCCTCATTTCTGTAGCTGGCTCCTGTCTCTACAAGGAGCTGAATACAAGGGCAAACTCAGCAGAGTGAACTTATGGATCCTGGTCTGAATTCTGCCTCTTGAGTCTCTCTGCCATTTGGTTCATCGATTCTAGCTGGCAATAAGCTTGCAATGAGCTCTTCTCTGCTCACATGGAAGCGCTCTGATTTCCTGATGTGTGTTGCGCATGTTAAACTTCTCAAGCGGATTCTGCTTTGGGCAGCATCTGCTTTTCCCAGTTTCAGCCCTGCTGCAGCCCTGGTATTGTTTTACACGGATCTGAAGGCCATGTGTGTTTGTCCCTTCCATGGATAATGTAGCTTCTGTTAAGAACCATCACGTGCTTTTTGTTTTGATCCTTTTCCCATGTGCTTGGGATGTGCTTGGGGTCATCTTTGCTGCAAGCTGCAGATCACGTACAGGGCAGTGAATATTTATGTGCTGGATTTACAAGTAAGGTGTTGACTGCGGTTGCAATGAGTCGTTATTACTCCGTGTCAGTGGATTTGACAATAATCTGTTTTCTTTGCTAACTCTTATCGCTGTGGATTTGCTTTGTCCATAGCAATAGGATGTCCAGAAATAAATACAGGGCTTCTGTTTCATTTAGGCAAGTCTGAAAATTGCATTTCCACATGTTCATAGACTGGCCTTTTGTTGTTGAGCTTTGTTTTGATTTTTTTTTAACTTGAGTTTCGATACCTGAAGGTTTCCCTTTGCTCATGTTTCATTTACCGGCATGGATTTGAGACCCTGCATGGCACTGCCAGTAATACCCCTTTGCCATGCAAATGTGCTCAAAGATAAGATTTTAGTGTATATTCTTGACTGTGCTTAGATGGGGAGGCAAAGACTAAATCTACCTGAAACATTGACATGGGCTGGTTATAGGGGGATGCTTGTGGGGAAATGATGCTTCTCCCTTCCCACCCATGCATGTCATCTCTGTCTGTCAGTGTGTAAAAGTCCTCAGTGACAGGTCACAGATGAGCAGAGATTTAACTGGTGGTGGCTGATCTCTTTCAGCAGAAGCCAGAAATGTTATCAGTCTGTCACAGGCATTGAGATGCTCAACTCAGATGTTATTTATCAGAGTTTCTGATAGGAATTGATACAGTGACTTTGAACAAATTGCTGTGTGGGGCATAGGGGAGGCAACCCCAGGGCGATACTTTCCATATGTGCTCCTGAAAATCCCCCCCCAGCTCCATCTCTTGCTATTGATGCCTTTCAACCCCTTAAAATTAAGCTGTAGAAACCCAGCTCTTGCTGTTGTCTGATCTGTTTTGTCCTTTTGAAAACCTTCCTGTGTATCTTGGAGCCAAATGCTCCAGCAGAGTGTGAATCTGTTCAGGATTTAGTTCAAAGGGGCTGGAAGGAATTCCTGGTATTGCAAAACAGGCAGTGCTGGAAGCCAATCGCTGCCCCGCCGGCCAAGGCAGGCTGCACGGGACTGGCTGGAGCCCAGGGATGGCAAATGGGTGACTCAAAGCATTGGGTTAGTCACTGCTTGATGGGGAATCCAGTAAGATGTCTTGGAGGACTGCACTAGATAGGATGTTCTCCAAACATGGCAAGGAAAGAATAGCTAAAACAACTGAGAATTCAATACATGCCTTAATTTAAGCATGTCTTAATCTCCCTAGCAATGTATTGCCATGACAACTCCATCCATATTTCGAGATCACTTACAGCCATTGAACTATCAACTATGTACTCAGTGTAACAAAATAATTCATAAACCAATGGACTAAGTGCCAGGAAAAGATGTGATCAAGCAGCCTTATGATACTCAAGAGAAATACTGCACTGCTCCAGTGTGCATTTATTTTTTTGTTAAAAATAGATGGAGATGAATGTAAACTGAACACAGAGAATGTCTGAGATACAGTAAACGCTGGGGGTGTTGAAATTGCAGCACCAAAGGAAAAACATTGTAAGCTCTTGCAGGGTTTGATAATAAAATAGTCCTTTATTTGTGGGTTGCTGAGACTTGAAGGTTAAACTTAAGCATTATTCTAGGCTTTAGGAAAATGCAGATTCCCTTTACTCTATGTATTTCAATGACTTGTGGCCAAGTGAGAGCTAACAGGATAAGCTCTCCATCCCCTGCCCTCACAGGAGGACACTGCATGGTCTTGATACTCAATTTCAGAACCCTTGCAATGTTTTTGCCTTACTAGAGGTGAATAAAGCAGCAATGTTGGTGGCCCCTTATGGAAGGATCTAGAAGTGATAATGTGGTTTGCAGCTGGTTTCTTGAGATGCACACTTTGTTATTAATATTTACAAGGACATGTAGTGATAGGACATGGGGGAATGGCTTTAAACTGACAGAGGGTACATTTAGACTAGATATCAGGAAGAAGCTCTTCACAGAGCTGCTACATCTACCCCAGAGAAGCTGTGGATGCCCATCCCTGGCAGTGTTCAAGGCCAGGCTGGATGGGGCTTGGAGCAAGCTGCTCTAGTGGAAGGTGTCCCTGCCCATGGCAGGGGGTTGGAACTGAATGAGCTTTAAGGTCCCTTCAACCCAAACCAGTCTGGGATTCTATGAATATCTGACAGTCTATGCCTAGAAAGTTTGTGACCACCAAGTGAGAGCACGCAGATTTCTCTGATATCTGATGGTTGAGGGGTTCATGATTTATGAGGATGAATGCAATAGGATTCCTGAGGGTTTTCCTCAATATTTCCCTGATAGTCTTTATCCAGCTTAATCTCCACATTTTTTTCAGAGCATGCTTTTCTCCTAGTAGAATCATAGAAAAGGGTTGGAAAGGACCTTAAGATCATCCAGTTCCAAACCCCCTGCCATGGGCAGGGACACCTCCCACTAAACCATGCCACCCAAGCCTCTGTCCAGCCTGGCCTTGAACACCGCCAGCGATGGAGCATTCGCAACCTCCCTGGGCAACCCATTCCAGTGCCTCACCACCCTTACAGGGAAGGACTTCTTCCTCATATCTAGCCTGAACTTCCCTTGTTGAAGTCTGAACCCATTACAATCCTTGTTGTTCCTTCCCTGAGAGTGTCTGTGCAGAATGAGTCTGCTCTGCGCTCCGCACCCCTGAACACAGGAGGTCATACAAACAGGGGGGCACAATGGGGCACCCCAAATCCCATTGGCCACAAAAGCCTTTGCCTCATGGCCAGCAGAGCCCCACCTCCATGGCCGTGCATTCCTGCCTGTAATCCAGGGCGAGACTAAGCACCAGATGTCTGACCTTCTCACCCTCCTGGCAACATGAAATGTCCTTTCCTGTAAAGTTCTGCAGGGTTTTATTTTCCTTTCTTTTCCCAGTCTCCAACTGCTGGTTATTATCGTTATTAAGCATAAATGGCCTCTTTCACACTCGGCAAGGCGAGCACTCCACTGAATCAAACCTAACTACTGTGAAAGGGTTTGCATGATGATGCTGTGAGTGATTCAGAGAGCAACTTGCAACTAAATTAATAAGAGAAAAGGCCATTATGAACCCATGTCACTTTGCAGGCAAGGGGATATTTCCATATGCTTGGATCAAGAATGTATCCCGTAATTTACTCTTGCAAAGGAATAAGAAGACCAAGGAGAAGGTCTTTCCTTAGGGTAAGGAAGCTATCAGAAGCACAGCTAGGAAGGAGATATCAAAAACTGAGCAGTGGGAAAGTATTAACATCATAGTTTGACTCACAGGCCAAATGAGCGCTTGTTTTTCAGCGGTGAATGCAATTGCCTAAAAAGAGCTCTGGCAAAGGGCATCCATCTACAGAACCGAGCAAGGAAAGAAATCATATATATTTGACATGGAACAGATGGGTATTGGCCTTACACTGTGCTTTTAATTTATCATCCAGCACATCTATGCACTAAGGGCAATGTGAATGCAAATGTTCCTTCTCCCTGCATGAAGGGCTGAAAATAGCTGAATGCAGGTTACAGTTACGGGCATGCAGCTATCAAAAAGCCTCTAACCGCATCCTGTTACAATTAATGGCCTGCGTTCAGAGCGCCTCACGCTGCGATGCCCTCAAATATCACAAACTAAGCAGGGTCGGGCAGGATCATTACGAGGTGAGGAGAGCTCGGAAGAATCCCCCTGTGTTGGCAGCTGGGGTTGTTCGAGCTGGCGCTGTGCTCATTCCCAGCACGGCCCGGGACAGGCTACTGTGCAGGGGCAAACTGGAAAGCGGAGACTGAGATACAGGGTTAGGGATTGTTTGCTTTGTTTTCTTCTTTTTTGTCTCAGTGTTTTGTTTTTTTTTGTTTTTTTTTTTTTTTGTGTGTGTTTTTAGGGGGTTTTTGTGTTTTTATTTTTGGGGTTTTTTTTGTTTGTTTCTTTCTTTTTCTTTTTTCTTTTTCCTTTTTTCTTCTGTCTTTTTTCTTTTTTATTTTTTTTCTTTTGTCTTTTTTCCCATTTTTTCCTTTTCCTTTTTATTTTTTACGTTTTTTTTTTTCTTGCTGACTTTTTTCTTTGTTGGTTTGGGGTTTTTTTTTTCCTTCTCCCTTTTCTTCCCTTCCTTTCCATTTTTTCTTCTTCTTCTTTTTTTTTTTTTGGTGGGTTGGTTTTTGGGGGTTTTTCTTTGAGTTTTTTTGAGTGTGGTTTTTTTGATTGATTGGGGCTTTTTGAAGAGAAAGAGAAGGGATTCTTATCTGTTCCCTTTAGCATGATTTGGTGCCCAACTCCTGCATCCTGGTATTTCCCTCAGAAGGCCAGGATGAGACATTCCTACACGAGATCATGGGAGACACTTGTAGGGAAGAGCTGCTTTGCTCCTCTCTAGAGGGGGCTCCTTGTAGACTTAAATACAACCATCTCTTCCCCTTCAACTGATGTGGAAGCTATGACACCCGCAGGTGAAGCACAAGGAACATGCAAATGTGGTATGATGGGCAACCACTTTCCAAGAGGAACTGTGAATATAAGTCCTGGTTTGGAAAATGCATCCCACAGAAATGTCAAACACAGCATTCAGTAATCAGGAGGAGGTTCAATCCAGCTTCACAGATCTTTAACACCCTCAAAATTCCTGCCCAGAAAGACCCTGCCCCAGTATGAACACTTGCGCATTGTGGAATCCAGTGATTTCCTAATGGTTCCCAAAAGTCCCAGTTTCTGAGCATGTTTTATCCTGTTTCAAAACTATTTTGCAGAGGTTTCAGGACAGTGCCTAATATTGAAGTCAATGTGAATATCGTGGTCATTTAGCAGGATTCCCCCTCCTTCCCCTTCCTTTTGTTAGGGCAGAATGAGGCTGGATAGACTCTTGTTTACAGTCCCTTACAGTGGGCTCTTTTACTGCCAGTGCCACAAATTATGTCATTTATTTAGTGGGAGCCTATTAGAAATGCCAAATGTAATTAGGATCTTTACTTTCAACTGCCATTCGCAAGCACCGATGGTGAGAAATGGCTCCTACCTTTTGAACTTTCAGCCTAGCAGTGGGAGCCTCCCCCTGCAAGGTTCCAACCCAGAGTGAGCAGAGATTTCACATGGTATTTGCAATTCTCCCCTGATACTGGAAAGTTCATAAGCTTTCAACCAGGAGGTGACATCACTGCAAATAACTCCTCTCCTGGGTGAAAAATACCATCATTAACCCCTGGAGATTGCAATGGGGAGGCTCTGCCTTGCTTCAGGTCCTCCAAGTCCTGAAGAAATGGGGCTGAGCCTGGCCAGATGCTGCCAGCTGGTTTGGAGCCAGGGTACTAGGATCCTACTCCACCCATGACACTTAGAGAGAAACAAAGGGTGTAAAGGGTGTGTTAGGGACAGGAAGAGGCGTGATGCTTGTGACTGTACTCCAGCTATTCTCCACTGTCAGAAGCCCCCTGAGGGAGGTGGGAGGAGGCAGGGGAGGAAGGCCAGTAGCAGATGGCATTAATTTAGCACAGCCCAAGGCTGCTGCACAATATGCTGAAGCCTGGTTCTTGTTTTAAACCAGCCTTAAAACCTGCAGCCTTGTGCTTGTAGGCTGGTTTTCTACCCCTCCTGCAAGGAGAAGGAACCTGGGCATCAAAGCTAGTCCTGAAATCCACCCAGTGAAGCTCTAGCTAACAGCAGTCAAGATGATGTTAGCATGCAGCGAAGCTCTGGGGGCCCATCCCAGCCTCTGCTGACGTCAATGGAAACCTTTCTGTTGACTTCAATAGACTCTGGATCAGGCCCCTGGGTTGTAATTGCAAGCATACATGGCTCCTCTCCTTCCTCCTCCTGACCAGAGGTGGTTAAAAGTGTGTAGGAGATGTGCTCTTTGACAGCTCTGGCTGTTCAAGCACCTTTCTCACCCTGACGAAGAGACCTTGTAACCAGAGTAACATGTGTGCAGACAGTATTTGACCTGTGGTATCTATTTCATCATGATTTAGTTTCAGCAGGAAGAACTTCACTCTTCATGGCAGCTGGCACTGCTGTGCACTGTAGTGTCCAGTCCTGCCCTCTCCTCTCCCCTTCTTCAGCAAGGGTCTGCTTCTCAACCTGATGTTGAATTATAAGCTGTAAAACTCATGGCTAAGGAAAACCCAAGGTGTAGTTTCTTTATCCTGTATTCACTATAACTGTCACGTATGAAACTCACAGGTCTTATCTGTTCTAAGCAAATCAAAGCAGGTCACCCACCAGAGCGCCCAGCCTGACCTGGCAGCTTACTACTAATGTGAGGAACTTTAACCCAGAACCTTCTTGCTGCCTCTGATCCTCTGGCACCAGCTCCATGTCCTCTGCAGACTTCCCTTCATCCTCCAGAGTCCTCCCACCACCAGCTCTTCCAGGGATTTTCGGGCAGGTTATCTGAGGATATGGTACTTGAGTGAAAATATGATGATGAAGCACCTGTGTTTTGACTCTACGCTGTCTTTTGCTGCTGGTTTTAATGTTCTGTGTATTCCCGTGTGATTACTTTTTCTGCATTGCATCTCTTTCATTGAGCTTGTGAATGCAAATCACCGCTGGGGTGTTATTCATTTTCTTCCAGCTGACAAAATGTCTGTGAGACAGGAGGGAACATGAAATCTGGTCTCTGTCCTTTAAGCACAAGTTGCATGCAGCCAGCAGTTTTACCCTGCGCTTCACAGTTATTCCCATAATAAATGCATCAGTAAGAGCTGCTGATTTTAATTTCATCTTTTTAGAAGAGTAATGGATCAATCTAAATATATTTTTCCCCTCTGCTTTTTACTTTAGGGGCAGAAGACAGGATGTGAAACTTGTCGTTGCTTGCAAGTAACTTGGTATCTACTGTACAGGCCAGACAGGAGCTGATCCAGTGCATCAGCTGGGAAGCAGAGCTTTGGTTTCACCCTGGGGACAGACATAAGACCACTGATTTCTGGAGGTGGCATCATGCAAGGGGTACAGCCTGTGACTTCTGGCAAGCCACAAGGACAGCATAATGTCTCTGGACTTCGACCTGCTTTTTATTGCTGCTGGCATCCTGATGCTGTAGACACCATGTGAAATAAAGGACCTTGCTCAGAGCATTCAAACCTGACCAGGTTTGGATTTGCTAAGCAGACCCCTGGACAAGCTCCATCATGATCCTGATGCTACCATGAGTAGCATCAAAGCGAGCAGCAGGGCAGCTCTGTCCCTTCCCTGTCTGTCAGCAGGAACTGATGGCACTGTGTGCGCAGTGAACTCCTTTCCTCTGCAGGAGGTTAGTCCGAGATGCTGCGGTGGGGCCACCCTTTGTTCCAGGCAGAAAGCTGGTGCAGGACCCACTTCCTGGAGGCAGTGAGGAAGGAAACCCTAAGGAAGGAAGATTAACAACACTCTGAGTCATGACCTAAGTCACAGCCTGCCTCCGGGCAGCACGTGTGGTGCTCACCATGAGTGGGGTTCAGGGCAAAGTGACAACAGATGATCCTGCTTCAACTATTGCGAAGAAATTGCTTAGATTTTCAACTTAATGTTCTAGAATGTAGTGTCCAGGCTGGTTTTAAAGGTGGACGTCTGGGGGAATATATAATGTCGTGGCTTATTTAAGTAATGTTAGTGATGAGCACATGTTAGTGAATCAGGCAGGTAACAAAAGCTGTACTACTGCTAATGCATCATCCTGGTTTGATGTACCATCAGGGTTGGTGGCTTTGGCCAACCTCTGAGATTCCAAAAGCAAATCCAAAAGGGAGCCCAGGCAAATAAGGACACTGTCAGACTGAAAAGACTTTGCAGACTTTTTGTGACTTGATTTCATCTTGCGAGTATACAAAATCCCTCAGTTGCTGACATTACTTGTTTTAAAGAGCTGAGGAAGAGTCAGGAATACGCATTAACTTCTGGCTTGAACTGCACTGAGAGGAGCTTTGAGAGGAGGAAAATGACCTTTCCTCTTCTCCCTTGCTGATGCTTTATCCTTGACTTGTATCACAGTCCCTTCCAGTCATGGCTGCTCGCTGAGGCTACATGACCTTCACATACTTGATATTGTGAAAGGAATTTTGGGTGCTTTCCCAAGACTGAACTAGTCAGCAATGTCTATTAACCACAGGCTTGGTGCAGTTACTTAGCTGAACGGGGTAATGAGTTCTAATAACCTGATAAAATTGGCAAATCTGACATCTTCTGTCTTGGAAACATAGGATTTGTTGACAAGAACTTGAAGATTATCAGTAACAGGGTGCCAATGGGGTTTGACACTGGTCTGCCCTTTGCTCTGCCCACGTAAATTCTGACACGTTCGGTCTTCAAAGAAATCACAGAAGAACCAAATTTGAGGTGAACTCAATACCTAGGTGAAAAGAATGCAAATACTGAAAAACAACATTGAGCTCTGCTAACTTCTGGCTCTCCAACCTCCGCTTCCTTGAAGAAGTTAGATAACTTAATACAGAGATGTCCTTGTTTGTTGCTCCTCTCCAATCTTTCATGGTCATTTGAAAGTTAAAGCAGATCCTCCTCCTCCAGACAGTCTAGCACAGTGAAAGCAGCTTGTTACAAAACACGGTTAAGAATGTTTAAACAAAAATATGTAGACTAAAGAAGGAACTATTCATGATGCATCACTCCCCTGACAGGCTCTGAAGTTATTTCACCCTTCAACACAAGTGCTAAAACATAATGGAATCCCTACTGAGTGTTTTCATGCCTACCAGAACATAAAACAAGGGCATAACAAAATGCCCAGTGTGCCCCTAACTATGAGCTTGGATGAGTAAGGAGGCCAAGAGAAAACAGTGGCACTGTGGGAAATATTTGTGGCTGAGGGAAAGGAACAATAACCGAAAGTGATAAAAATGGATGGCTCTTGTGCAGCCATGCATCAGCCAGGGAAGTGCATTGTGCCCCTTGCAATGGAGGAATAGCTGCAAGCAGAGCATCAGGGTAGACTGTGAGGTTTTCCTCTCTGCTGCCATAAAGAATGTTAAAAGCCAGATTTAAAAAAGCCCAACAGTTGGGAAAGGAGGTTGTTTTGGTTACAAAAAGGGCCATTGAGCTTAGGAGCAAGCCTATGGGCAGAATACTTGGAATGCACCATTTTAATCTATTCCTTTTTTGCTTCTAATTTAACTGAGAATATAGAAAGGGCATAGATGTAGCATAGATGTAGCACTGCAGCTTGCAGAAGTGGGGCACTACATGGTGCATTAACATAAAGCTGAATTCTGCTGTTGTTAATCAGGCCCTATTCAGGAAGAAAGCAGCAAGGCTATTGCCTGCATAAAACCCCCATATGACTTGGCCTTTAATATACAAGAATTCATTTAAATTCTACTTAATTCACTGAACTTTATGAGCTCAGGGTGGCTGTACAGGTACATATTAACGATGAACAAGCTGTAAATGAGAATTTGCTCCAAAGAAGCTATTAACTCTTACTGCCTTTTTTCCCCTCTGATTTGCAGCTCAGATTGAAAGCACTTCTGAAGCCTTGAATGTTTTTTGATGTTTAAATGCAAAGAAGCTCAGAAGAACTGTCCTGAATTATTGTCATTTACAAAAAGGAAGTGAACTTTTATGGAGGTCCAAATGCCTTTCTGTACTCAGAAGCAGGGATGGTTTAACTTTGTTCTCCCTTTGCACTGATGTAGCTTCATAACCACCCAACGGGAAGTGATGGTTATAGCATTGTAAAACTGGTGGAAATAACAGGATTATCTTTGACTAACCACAGGGTTTTCTATGTCAGGAATTCAAACAGCTGGAAATCACTGTGCCCTCAGACTTTGTTTTCCTCTTAGAGGAAAGGACTAAATAATACATTTAGTTCTTGTATGTGGCATTCTACTCAGTGTAAAGCCTGCAAAAATAAGTGGAAAGGACAAATGGCAGGTAGGGGAAGAGCCAGGGAGAGTTCTGCAAACCAAAACTAGTTTCTTCAAGGTAGGAAAAGGTATTTGTCAGTCAGGTGAAGGTAGGACCTGGGAAATCCATCCTACTCAGCATTATGTTGTCCCTAAATTTTGGAGCCACCAGCAGCAAGACCAACATGTAGTAATTTGAGAGAAACCCCGGAGTGCTCACTGCAAGCTTCTCATTGTCTCACTAATTATCATTCATCTTTGTTTCCTGCAGCAATAATGGCCTGCAGGAGGAAAGTCCACTCTCCCTCCACCTCTCCAGGCTGGACCAGCTCCCTGGGGTGAGTGGTGGTGGGAGCAATGGCTCTGCTTTCCGTAGGGGATATCATCAAAGGTGCATGGGGCAGTTCAGGCGTTGGCAGCCACAGTGCCCTGGTTGTACCCACAGTCACCTTCCAGCTCTTGCAGCTATGAGCAGCCGGTGGTAGTTTCTCAGCTCCCCAAAGTGGCTGTGAGTCACTCAGAACTCCTCAAAACTCTTGGTTTTGAAGGAGCCAAGTTTCCTGTCTGAAGTTCTCCCAATATCAGAAATTCCAGTCTCGCTGGGTTTGCTTTTGGTCTGGTTCTACAAACACTAACAGTGGCAGAACATCCTGAAGATCTCTTATTTCAGATCTTTCAGTTGAAGTAGCTGTGACAACATAACACAATTTATTTCCTTTAAAACTGAATGGTGGTAAAACTGGCATTATTTTATGTCAGTTCTCAATTTGCATCAGAAAGATTCTAGCCAATGGTGTAAACTAGGTTCTCTGGTGAACAGATCAACTGTTAATGATGTTTGAAATGTTTTTTTCGAAGCACCTAAGACTTAATAAAACCCTAATTTTACTGCTTCAGTGAGGAAAAAGCTGTTAATGAGGGGTACCATGGTAAAGAAAACTGCTTTTTGGCTCTGCCCACCAATGGGCTTATTCTGCTTCTAAACAATTGGTCCCACTTATGAGTAGACCATAGTGTATTTAGTAAGTACCATCAAGCATTCCCAGACCTCATAGTTTTATGTCTGTGAAACACTTGGATATTATGATCTCACCTCGTGATACAGAATCTCTCTATTCAAGTTTATACATGACGTGGAAAGTCTCAGAGATGTACTCTGAGGTGTAAAATGAATGTAATTCCCTTGGAATGAAAGAGACGTGCCAATGTATATCAAGTGAAGCTATGGCCTACAACGTCTCAAAGAGATTTGCTTTTGTCTAGCAAAAAAGCAAACAAACGTTCTTCATTTCAATGGAAAGCAACATTTATGTCTCTCCTTGCTCATGTACAGAAGGAGATCAAAGATGGCACAATCCCTTCTTACAAGGCAATGTTTCGCTACCAGACAATTAATACGATACTATCAGGGAAATGAAAATCCATTCCATACCAAGGTGTTTCCCCTCATGGACTGGAAAACCACTCGGTTTATCATTTTCTGTCTTTAGGCAAAAAGGTAACTCTTATTTACATGATTGTCAGTTTGTGCTTGAGAGTATGAGATTTACTTAAAAACAAGCTCAGCCAGCTAAATGAAATGCCAATGGCCTTATTATCCTGAGAGAGCAAAGCACTTAAGCCCATGATTAAAATGAACTTAATTGAATTTAAGCCTGTACTTAAAGCATAGCCATAAATACTTCACTGAATAGCCAGGAGATTATTCTCATGCTTAAATGTAGCACTAATCAGTATTTTCCTAAACCCAAAGTTTATAGCCTTCTATGAGCAGTTCCAATTATCCCACTAAGAAAACTGGCACCAAAATCAGGGTGTTTCTAAGAAAATTGACAGAATGAAGTTCAAGGTGCTGCTTATACAGTAAATAGGCTGAGTAGGTTTGAAACAAGAACACAAACGTTAAAATCTGGGTGTGATGAGTTATGTATAAGAAAGGCAGGAAAAAGCCTATTTCAAGTTGAATTGTGTGGTTTTCTCAGAAACACATCCCTGGTAATGTAGAATGGAAACATTTCCCTGTTCTGCCAATTTAGGAGATAGTGGCAGCTATCCTAACACATGTGAAGATAAAAGCAGCTCTCCTAACACATGTGAAGAACATGAGTATGACCTACTAGGTGGGATCAATGTTCTGTCCCGCTCAAGTGTGTTGCCCAACAGGCAGCAACAGAGGATGCCAGGAGGAAGAACATAAGTACAAAGCAAACAGTAATGGCACAGAATACTGGCCAACAATTGGCAGCCAAGGGACTGCTGGAGCCAAAGGTCAGTGTCTTTGTATTTACTGACCTTTAATTGGTTTTTCTTTCATGAACTGCTCTGTCACCGGTTTTGGTTTTTGAACTTATGTAAACTTTTAGTCCCACAATGTTCACTGGCAGAGATATGAACCCCTTACAGCACTTTGTGTGAAGAACTACTTTTTTCTCCTCAAAAGCCCACAGCTATGCTTCCTTTCACCTCCTCCAGAACTGGAAGACAAAGTCTTCTTCCACCTTCTCTGTTCCACCTGGGTTTTTTGCAGATGTCTGCAATATCCTTTCTCAGCTCTTTCCAGGGGGAAGAGACTACTTAGACATTCCCTGCATAGGACAATTTGATGCTTCAGATCACTCTTTTTGGCCTTGTCTGTACCTTTGCCAGATGCAGGATTTGTTTATCAGATGGAAACTGAGCCCACTGCCTGGATCCTGAGATGCAGGTGCACCAGGAATTCACAGTGTCAGAGTGACCCACTTTGCTTTGTTTGCCATTCCTTTTGTGGCTATTCCTGACATTCAGTGAACTGCTTGGTGACCAAAAATACATTCAACACCTGCATCAAACTATTATAAATTATTGTTCCTGAGTAATAATGCTCGAGCACATCATCTTGGAAGTGACTTCACTTCCATGTGTGCTGCTTTACTTTTATAGTTATACCAAATTTCATCTGTCTTTTGTTTCCCACTCAGTACGGTGAATTCCTTCTTCTGTTCTTCACATTGAGTCCTCATCTTCACTTTCCTGGCCAACTTTTTTACCCACAGATCATCTTACTGCCTTTTCCAGCTCATTGAGCAATGCATTGAGCAGCACCAATGTGCAATACGCCTGTGAAAATCCACTTCCCTCTACCATGGGAAGTAACCAGGTATTTCTTTTGAGTAGCAATACCTTCTCAGGAGACCATCACCTCCTTTCTCCTGACAGATGATCTTCCCTGAGAAAGGTGAGAAACATTGCCAAGAGTCTTTTAGAAATTCAGGTAGCATATATCAAGAAGAACATTATCTTCCTTACACTGACTGAATCCTTCAAAGAAAACCAGTAGTGATCTGCAGAGTCTGACTCCTTGGACAAGCCATGTTCATCCTTCCCCACTATATGCTTTACGGGGGTGTCTGAACCTTCCTTTCTATTGTTGGCTTAAATCTTGCCAGATAGTTGGAGCTCTGGCAAGGGACTCTAGCTTGCAGTGTGAGGGAGACACAAAGTTTCTCAGGAACCAGGGTTTGAGAGTGTCGAGCTGATCATTTAGACACAACCCTCGTCACCAACCCCCATCCCTGGCAGTGTTTGAGGCCAGGTTGGACAGGGCTCGGAGCAACCTGCTCTAGTGGAAGGTGTCGCTGCCCATGGCAGGGGGTTGGAATTGGGTGAGCTTTAAGGTCCCTTCCAACCCAAGCCGTTCTATGGCTCTATGATCTTCAAGAAGATCAATGGCTAGATACAATCATAATAGTCTCATTATTTTAGTAAGAACTGCTTTGATTCTTCAAGCATCTAATTGCATGAACTTTATTTTCTGTTTTACATTGTTCTCCTAGGGTGTGCTGCTGTCAGATTGTTCCTGGACTTTGAAACTTCTGTGAGCTCTGTTGTCAACAAGACTAATCGGCTTTTATTGTGTTTAACTCACAGAGCATGAGCATGCAGACTTACAATGTTAGTCTCCATTTTTGCCATCTTTGTATACAACATAGAGGGTGGTGAAATGCAAATGGAGAAGGCCTGATACGAAGATCATTCATGTTTTATAATTGTATTTTTCACATGAAAAATGCCATTATCCTAATTACACTGGCCCATTTTGAGGTTTGTGTGTCTGCATGTGCACATAGACATACCATGTAAATGCCTTAAATGTGTGTATATGTATGTGCATATAGATCTATTTATATGTATTAAACATGTATATACACATTTATATCCATTAAATGCATTCAGATTGTGAGTATTGTTCCTCTGCACAGAGACTTCATGCAAAGTCAATACATTGTGATTGTAATAGCTCCCTTTTTGCAAACTAGATAAATTATTCACTAAAAGGGATCAGGCAGCTCTGGCAAAGCTGGGATTTACACCAGGAAAGGGCTTTTGATCTACAGATTGTAGGAAAGGCACAGCACAAAAGATGGCTGCGTTGCACCGGAGCGAGGAGCGTTATTACAGGATGAAGGAAGGAAGCAAAAATAGACCTGACACACAAGTTTTGCTGAAAGTTTCTAAAGTGGGAATTTGAATTCTCTGCAGCCGGCTCTGGGCGCGCTGCTGGGTGTGTTACCCGATCCGGAGCTGGGGACCCTCGGCTCCTCCCCGCCGCCAGCATGTGAGGAAGAGAGGAATAGGAATCACTTGGAAGGGAGCTAGGGCAAAAATAAAGGCTCGGAAAATGGAACTGCAGTAAGTTGCTGGAAGGTAATGCCCTGTTCATTTGTTACTGCTTCTTGCTTTGTTTTCTTCTTACGAGCGCCTGCCTGCCCCTTGGTTTGTTAAGCTTTGAAGTATGTTTTGCAGCAGGGGGAAGGAGATTCGTGGAGATGGCGTCACTTATAAAAGTTTCCAGATTTTACTGAGCTTCTTGTTTGTTTTCTTCTCTTTTTTTTTTTTTTTTTTTGGGGGGGGGGAGTTGTACTATTCGTAATGCAAGTGGGCGATGTGGCCGAGGTCTAAATATACGCCTGTGGAAACAGACTCCTGCAGATAGCGACACCGATAGCAGAGGCTATTGTTAACTTTTGGGATTCCAATTAAATCCTGCAATGTTAAACATTTATTTAATTACTGGATAGTGAGCAGGAATTCTCCCTGGCTACACTAATGGAGTCGGAATACCACAGTAAGGGAGAGCTGTTTCTCCTACCTTCCCCCCAAATCTAAATAGCCATAGGCAAGCACAGGCTGGAATAGGAACATTCAAGGACAAAAAAGTTGCAGCTTTGTTTTAGGAGTTCTGTTTCAGTGGGGTAAGTGAACTATATTGCATGTATTTTTCCATATCTCTGGTTCAATCCAAACATAACATTCCAAAGGATAAAATCTGTTACAGAATAAAACCAACTTCGTGACAGCTGAACTTCTATGCAAAGTCTAAAAATGATCTAAAAGCGCCTTGAGAATCCCAAATGTCATTCCCAAGATGTGGTGAATTGTAATTAGGGCTGTGAACTATTTTAGTGACACTGCCTTACATGGGGCCCATGGAAGCAGCTGAGGCATTTATGAAGTTGGTGGGTTTTCTTCCTTTACATATGAAGGTTTTTAGACAATAACAATCATCCAAATTTATTTCAGATTTGCAAAAATGGAACCAAAACTGAAAATGTGTTGTTTGCCTTTTGATTTCCCTTCCTGTATTTCCTTTTAAAGCATATGCCATAGGGCAGTGCATAAAGACTGGAAGAAAGCTTAGCAACAGTAAAATAGTGAATGAAAAATAAAACTATTATTATGATGATGATGATGAGAAAACCCCTTATTTTGTGTTTTTCTCATCTTACTGTCTTCTCCAAAAGGCTTAATATTTGTTTTAGACAATGATCCGGTTCCCTTTCTCCTAACAAAAAGCAAAGAAAGGAAAATGCAATTTCAGTGGAAAAGAGAAGCCAACAGCTTGCAACATGCTGCCCAAAGCCTGCACTACACCATGCCCAAGAGCACTTTAATTTTATAATAGACATTATTATGTTTGTATACGCAGATCTTGATACTGTAGAGGAAATTATTAAACCCAACTATTTGGTCATGAGGGTGGAAAAGAAAAAGCAGTGTCCCTAAGTGTGCCACGAAATTTAAATACAGGTTTAAACACAAGGCCCAGCGTCTGTAACTTGGGGACCTGGGCAGGAATACACCCAGAAGGAGAAAGTCAGGTCCTGTCGGTTCCTACATGAGAAAGCTCCAGCACTTGGCATTGCCATCACTAATTGCTTTGTGTTGTGAAATCCTGAGGTGATAAAGCTGCTGTTAGAAAGTTGGCCTGTGAGTAATTAAGCGTAGGTCTGGCTATTAAAACCTGGTTTGTTACTCATAGGCTACACACATCTGCTGTGCCTTCTCTTAAGATACAGATAAACTCAGCGTCCTTTTCCTTGGTCTAAGCCAAAAGTAACTGCATAATGAATGGTTTTCAGCTATAGGGATTGTTCAGACACATATTGTTGGACGAATTACCTTTATCGTAATAGGTACAATTATTGTAATAGACGGCTTCTATTTCAAACTGTTCCTTTTTCCTTTCATTTATTCCCAGAGGACATGCTGGAGAATGCGTACCTTCATTTAATGTTTAAAATGCTGATTTTACTCAGAAGGAAAAGTTTCCTTTTTCTTTTTTTTTCTTAAATTTCTGTTTCAGAGTGTTTCTGTTTATTATATTCAAGCTTGTCCATGGAGTGGGTGTAACCAGGGGCAAAATTTGGCCCATGATGTGAGCTAAATTTTCAGGGCTTCCACTATTTAGAGCTCTGTTGAGCTAAAAATAGTTTTCCTGTGGTTTTGGCCATGAAGCCACACATACAAGTTTTCAGTGCACAGTTATTGTGGATGTTGGTCCCAACTATTGCTACAAGCAATGGAATTCCAGCTCATGAGTCTGTCAGCAGATGATTATGTTGAGTGTGAAGCTACAATGATGTTCTCACTGTCTCAAAGTGAGAATGATTCCCACCCAAACGTCAGGCACTTTCCAAAGGGACCATGCTGAGAAGGCAACACTTGGGCTGGGGAGTGAAGAGCCCCAGGAAAAATTGGGTCTGTGCAGGCAAAAATAGTGGGCATGTTGTGATAGGACAAGGGGAATGGCTTTAACCTGCCAGAGGGGAGACTGAGATGAGCTCTTAGGCAGAAGTTCTTCCCTGTGAAGGTGCTGAGGCGCTGGCACAGGGTGCCCAGAGAAGCTGCGGCTGCCCCATCCCCGGCAGTGTTCAAGGCCAGGCTGGACAGGGCTTGGAGCAACCTGCTCCAGTGGAAGGTGTCCCTGCCCATTTCAGGGGGTTAGAACTGGATGAGCTTAAAGGTCCCTTCCAACCCAACCCATTCTCTGATTCTATAACAACACTGAAGAATACACCCAGAAGGCTATCCAGAGGTCTTGGTCTGGCTCCTGCAGACAGCTTTTAGGAGGCAGGCCCTATCCTCTGAGCTTAGTAATGGGAGTCAGACTCCAGAAAATGTTCATATACTGTGAGATCATCACTGACTAGAAAAGTGAGAGTACTACAGGCTTTGGTACTGCTGGTGCAATGGTGAGGGAAAGCTGGGGGATGGTCCAGAAAAATAGCAACACCACAGGAATATTCAAAGGAATTGTGGCACTTACAATTTTTTATCACTTCCTGTGTGAGAGCAGTGTACTACATTGTGTTAATCAGCTGAGACATTTATTCCATTCCTCTGGGAAGGTTTCCATCCCCTGTTCCAAGAAGCAGATCCAATTCAGCAGTATGACCAAGTGCTATCTGTAGGTGTCAATGGAAGAGGGTTCACAGCCTGATGTGGACTTTGTGACAGTTCAGGCAGAGGCTGCTCTTAGTCATCACTTCTTACACATCTTGCTCTTCCTGCAGTGTCTTTTTTTCCCTTCTTGGAATTTTGCTTTGTTTTTTTATTAGTTTTCCAGACATTTATTTCTTGAATTGCATGTCCGGTTTTGCACCCCTCGCTGACTCCCAGATCTGTCAAACCGGATATGCCATCCCTAAGATACCCATGTTTTTATTCTGTGGAGTGTGGGAACTCACAAAACCTTTACGTAATGTCTTTGCTTCTAACGTCCTCATAGATCTACCAGTATTCAGTAACACGGCTCATCTCATTCTTCCAGTCTGAGAAGAGTTTGCAGCTTTAGACTCACTGGGAAGTATAACTTGAGCTTGCCTTTCTCTCCCCAGCCTACAATTTCATGTTAACATCTCTATGTGTGCCTATAGCTTCAGGAAACAAGACTAATTCTTCTCTCTCTGTCTCTGTACTGCTGTGTGAGTTGACTCATGCAAGGTACCCAGAAGTGTGGCTGTAACAATAACAGGGTACATAATTTATTCTCATAGCATTCAAAGGCTGTGAAGCCTTTGAGCAAGTGTAACTTCACAGGAGCCTGCACCACCAAGGGCCTGGTAGATAAATACCTTTCATATATTTCCTCCAGACATTAATCTCTTTTTGTTTTTTCATTTTTTTACATACCTGATGCAATGTGCACAACCTTTGTATTGCCTTCTTGTTGTGAGGCAGCCACTTAGCATCTATCACCCTTGTTCTCAGTCTGCTGTTACTCGCAGGGTTGTTTCAGAGAACTAAATGGCCAGAGCCAATGCCACCTCCCTTTCCACTTGCTGAACTCTGCTCAAACATAACACTGCTTTTCAGTCTCAGAAATATACGTAAAGGTATGTATAGTATGTTAGCCCCTCCTTAGCCTTTCCCACCCTGAAACTTTTCAAACAGGGATGGCATGTTCCTCTCTTCACTGCCAAAAAAACCCTGAAATTCCTTTCTCAGCCTTTCCCCCTTCCCCCATTTCTTCTCAGCTGACAGCTGTGAGCGTGGAACCTTCTTGAGCTATCCGAACCATCTCCCCCAGTCCTGTTTTGAAACTAGATTTGGATTAAATAGTAAGCCATCTTGCACAATGCAGGAGTTTTTTTAACATAGGTAGAAAGTGGTTTTACAACTCCTTCATGTGGGTAAAAGCATGATAACTGATATACACACACACACATATATATAAAAACAGTTTTCTCCCTTTCCCCCCAGCAATTTAGAAAGTTGACAGAGAATGAAGTGGAACAATGCAGTCATTTTAGAAGTCACAGGAAGGCCAAAGTTTCATAATAAAGCAACTGTCTCCCCCCACCCCAGACTATTTGCTTACAATTCAAACAATCTGATTTTCAAACTATTAATTTCTAGCCAAACAAAAATCTCATGCAGAAATAATGTAATATGTAATTTAAGATGCTTGTTGAACCTCATGGTTGCTTCTCAACCATTCAAGGCTTGATACAAACTGGTGGTAGTCCTTCGGTTGTTTGTTTGCTACTTTAATCAAGTTGTATGGCTAAAGTAGCTCCAGCACACACATCCACAGTAATGTTGGTTTACGAGAAGGCAGTTTTCCATCTTCATTGCTATTAGGTTGTGTGTAAAGGAATGAAAGACAGGTACTTTGGTTGACTTTACAAGGCACGACCAAAAGCATAAACACGTGCAGTTGTCTCTGCAAAATCCGAACATGCAATTAGTAATTAAACATTCAGGTAAGTAGAAGGTTAGCTTGCCATTTTGTCTTGGACCACCACAGCTGCATGGCTCTTTGTTGGAAAATCTTGGTTTGCCAATGCTAAAGAGGATTGATGGTTCCATGAGTTGTAAAATTCCTGAATTCATGAAATCACTTGATTTCTTGAAACCATTTAGGATGCCCTGAGTCTTGTTGTTGCAAGCCTTTCATTGAACTTGGTATGTAAGTAAGGTGGACCCAGTGGAGCGTGGCTGTAGAGGTTAAAGTAATGGAAACCGTGTATGAAGTACACAGTGGTGAAGGTGGTGTTAATTTAATGGTGTGACCTTAAGGGTATACAGACTTGAACAATCAGATGACCAATGTCATTTACTTTGTCTCACTGAGATTACTTGACTTTAGACACTTGGGGTTTGCCCATTAGAGGAAACCTATTTTTTAGTTGGTAGATCATATTTATGTTACCCTAAATAGTCTGTATACTCTGCTTAAGAATCACTGCTTCCTGAGGGGAGTGCTGCAAGCAAACACGTCCAACTTGCCTGTTTAAAATTGAGACCACTTGGGAAACTTAGTTTTGGAAAACTTACTTTTCCTCATCCTCTCCCATACACTCGCATGCACACCTTCAGCATTCCTCATCATTTAAGCTCTAAAACCTCCGCAAGAGGAAGCACATCGGAGCTCTACATTGTATATTCCTCTGACTATACAACCGTTTTGTAACTTCTCAGTAAGAGAACATTTTGTTTTGCAGAGACACGACGGCTGGCACATGAACAACACCTAAAATGCCTGCTGCCAATTTGTTGTTTGTTACTTGGTTTATTAATTAAGTTACACAAAAGATTTGGAAGAAGACCAACAGTTGTTTTTTTTTTGTCCCATATTCTGGACTGCATGGCCAAAGCAGAACAATTGCTGGTGCACAGATACATTGGAGTCCCCAAAGGTTAGCGCTGCTCTGAGACTAAATTACACCAAAGCTTTACTCCTTCACCACTGTCATGAACTTTAGCAGAGATATCCTCTTGGGCTCTTAATTGACCTCTGTATAGATCTGATCAGAGTACACTGGTGCAAAATACTTCTGTTTATCTCAAAAATAACCAAGAGCCACGTAGGTTTGAACCAGAAGAAAAGGTCTTCAAAGCTCAGATACATCTGAAATGGAAACTTTGTTTGGTTCACTGGATATTTTTCCCTCTTTCTACAAACTTTACACTATGAGATTTTATTTTGTTTGGTTTTGAGGGTTTTTTTTTCCCTTTTTTTTTTTTATGTTTTACCCTCAATTCACACAAATAAAACCTGGGGTTTCATGTGGCTTCTTTTTTGCTTACTTATATATGTATTTGTATATCTGCATATACAAATACATATTTCCATCTAAAATAACTTTTCCATTATATTTGTTTCTAACATTTCTCTCCAACAGGGATTTGCTTGATAGCAAGATTCACTTGGCATGCCAGATGCTATTGGTATGCCAGGCTCTTAAGTGCTGCAGGACGGAGAAGTTACGTGTCCTACAACAAAGATACAAGTTTATGTAAGGATGATGATCTAGCCCCATATTCTCTGTTCCACCCACGCTGTAGGAATTTCTGTGGTGGGTGAGACTGGGATTCAGTTTAGGTCAATGCTGTGTCTGACACAGGCTCCAGTCGGCCTTCTCTGGGGAAAGCAGCTTTTGCTTTCTCTACCTTCATGTAGGGAAAGTTTCCCCTTAAAGGCACGTTGTGGGCTGAAGCGTTCAGTACTTTCCCCTAATTCTGGACGTTCCTGATGCCCATTTAAAGCTAAATTACCCAGTGCCATCAGGGTGCAGGCCTCAGCATTGATCCCTGGGCCGGTGGCAGCGCTGGGCAGGCACCACACGGCATTGGGCAAGAGGGACAGCTGCAGCTCAGCCCCTGCAGCACCGGCCATTACGGCATTCAGCCCTCAGCTGCCATTGCGGCCTTCAATAGGCCCCGGCAGAGGTGTTTCATGGGGGGTCACTGCAGAACCGCGCTGATCCTGAGGTAAATTATTTATCCCTCCCTCTTGGGGTGAGTTCTTTCTTCATCCAGAACCCCAACACTTCTGTTTTCCCTGATTTCACTTGGTTTTGTGGGTACAAGCTGGATCCCCAAAGGCCCTTCCCACCGCATCCCCTTGATGTATTCCAGCCCTTCCTGCTGCCACCCACTTATTTATTCTGTCTGGTTTTGCGGATACAATCTGGATCCCCACAGGCCCCCCACTGCGACCCCTCAGCACAGCCCAGCCCTGGGATCAGCCTGTGGATCCCAGCCCTGCAGCGCCGGCCATTGTGGCCTCCACCCCTCGACTGCCATTGAGGCCTTCAATAGGCCCCGGCAGAGGCATCTTCATAAGGGGTCACTGTGGAACCATGTTGATTTTGAGGTAAATTTTTTATCCCCCATCTCATGCAGAGTTATATTTTTCATCTACAACCCCCAATGCGTCTACTTTTTTCCCTATTTCACTTGGTTTTGCAGGTACAGGCTGGATCCCCAGAGGCCCCCCCTCCATGGCTCCTCAGCCTAGCTGAGCCCTTGGATCTCAGCCCCTGCAGCACCAGCCATTGCAGCCTCCAACCCTCGGCTGCCACTGGAGCCTTCAATAGGCTCTGGCAGAGGCATTTCATAAGGGTCCCAGGGGGACTGCGCTCATCTTGAGGCGAATTTTTTATTTCTCCATCTTGAGGTGAGTTATTTTTTCAACAGCAGCCCCTGAATGTTTCACTTTTTTCCCTGTTTCACTTGGTTTTGCAGATACAATGTGTATGCCCACAGGCCCCACCACTGCATCCCCTCAGCCCAGCCCTTGTATCAGCTCAGCTGAGCCTGGATCTCAGCCCCTGCAGCGCCGGCCATTGTGGCCTTCACCGCTAGACTGCTACAGGGGCCTCCAGTAGGCCCCAGCAGAGGCATCCTCATGAAGGGTCACTGTGGAACCGCACTGATCTTTAGGTGTACTTTTCATCCCTTTGTCTCAGGGTGAGTTGTTTTTTCATCAGCAACCCCCAACGCTTCTATTTTTGATATTCCACTTGGTTTTATGGTGTAAGCTGGATTCCTGCTGCCTCCCTCCACCCCACCCCCCCGTCCCCATTCCCTCAGCCCACCCAGCCCTTGGATCCAGGCCCTGCTAGCACCGGCCATTGCAGCCTCCACCCCTTGGCTGCCATAGAGGCCTTCAACAGGCCCCAGTGGAGACGTCCTCATGAGGAGACTCTGTGGAACCTCACTGATCTTGAGGTAAATTTTTTATCCCTTTTTTTATCCCTCCTTCTTGGGGTGAGTTATTTTTCTCATGTAGAACCTCCAACATTGCTATTTTTTCTCTATTTCACTTTCTTCTGGGGATACAATCCTGATCCCCACAGGCCCCCACACTGTGTCCCCTCAGCCCAACCCTTGCATCTCAGCCACTGCAGCACTGGTTGTCTCGGCCTTCACTCCTCTGCTGCCATTAGGGCATTCAATAGGCCTCAGCAGAGGTATCCTCATGAGATGTCACTGCAGAACTGTGCTACTCTTGAGATACATTTCTCATCCCTCCCTCTCAGGGTGAGTTGTTTTTTTCATCAACAACCCCCAACACTTCCATTTTTTCTCTTTCACTTTGTTTTGTGATACAAGCTGGATTCCTGCTGCCCTCCTCCCCCCGCCCCCAGTCCCTGTCCCGGTAGCCTCAGCCTAGCCCAGCCCTTGGATCAGCTCAGCTGAGCCTTTGGATCACAGCCTTCACCCCTCAGCTGCCACTGGGGCCTTCAATCAGCCCCAGCAGAGGCATTTTGTAGGGGTATACTGTGGGACTGAGTTGATCTTGTGCTAAATGTTTTATTCCTCCATCTTGAGGTGAGCTACTTTTCAGCAACAGCCCCCAAATGTTTCACTTTTTTCTCTCTTTTGTGGATACAAGCTGGATCCCCCCAGGCCTACCCCCCACATCCCCTTAGCCCAGCCCAGCCCTTCACACTGTGCCCCATTAGCCAGCCCAGTCCTCCCCACCACTTCTGCTTCTTCCCCTCAGCACTGCACATGCACTACACTTCTCACTGCCAGCAATGTTCAGGCCGCAGCCTTATGCTGAGCATTTCCACTTGTGAGTGAAGAGCAGAGCTGAACATGGTTCAGTCTTCACACACTGCTCTAAGTTGTCTTCTGTAAGGCAAGCAGGACTTTGCCAGTCCTGCCCTGCAATGTGAGCCCTTTGAATGGACAACTGGGTTTACTACTGATTTCAGTGCAAGTGAGCTCCAGCCCTCATCTGCCCCTGGGGCCTTCAAGAGGCCCTAGCGGAGGCATCTTCATGAGGGGTCACTGTGGAACCGCACTGATCTTGAGGTAAATTCCTTATCCCTTTTTTTAACCCTCCTTCTTGGGGTGAGTTACCTTTTTCATGTAGTACCCCCAACAATGCTATTTTTTCTCTATTTCACTTTCTTTTGTGTGCATAAACTTGATCCCCACAGGCCCCCCCCTCCATCCCTCTCCCCAGCCCTTGGATCTCAGCCGCTGCAGCACCAGCCATCGTGGCCTTCACCCCTTGACTGCTACTGGAGCCTTCAATAGGCCCCAGCAGAGGTGTCTCATAATGGGGCACTGGAGGACCGTGCTAATATTGAGGTAAATATTTATCCCTCCATTTTGAGGTGAGCTGTTTTTTCATCAACAAACTCCAATGGTTCTATTTTTAACATTTCACTTTGTTTTGTGGGTACAAGCTGGATCCCCCCAGGCCCCCCTCAGCCCAGCTCTTGGATCTCAGCCCCTGCAGTACTGGTCATCTTGGCCTTCACCCTTTGACTGCCACTGTAACCTTCCATAGGCCACAACAGAGGCATTCTCATGCAGGGTCATTGTGAGATGGCCCTGAGGTTAATTTTTATTCCTCAGTCTCACATTGAGTTATTTTTTTGCCATCAACCCCCAGCTTTTCCAGTTTTTCTCTCATTTCACTTGGTTTTGTGGGTACAAGCTGGATCCCTGCAGGCCCTTCCTGTTGCTTCCTCTCAACCCTGCCCTGGCATCTCGGCCCCTGCAGGTGTTTGCAGCCTTCAACCCTTGGCAGCTATTGGAGCCTCCAATGGCCCCAGCAGAGGCGTGCTCTTGAATGGTCACTGTGGAACTGCACTATCTTGACGTAAAGTTTTCATCCCTCTGCTCAGGCTGAGTTGTTTTTTTCATCAACAGCCCCTGGCACTTCCATATTTTCTCTGTTTCACTTTCTTTTGCTGGTACAAGCTGGAGCCCCGCAGTTCCAAACACTGCATTGCCTCAGCCCTTTTATCAGCTCAGCTGAGCCTTTGGATCTCAGCTCCTGCAGCACCAGCCATCGCGGCCTTTCACCCCTCGGCTGCCACTTGAGCCTTCATAGGCCCCGGCAGAGGCCTTTCATAAGGGGTCAGTGCGAGACCACGCTGATCTTAAGGTCAACTTTTTACCCCGCCGTCTCCGGATGAGGTGTTTTTTTCAACAACAGCCCCCGAACGGTTCTTTTTTTTCTCTATTTCACTTCGTTTTGCAGCTCACACACTCGATCCCCACCCTCCCTTCCCGCCGCGTCTGCGTTCTGCCGCCTCCAGCGCGCATGCGCGGGGAGCGCAGGCTCCCGCCCGGGCGCTGGCCCCGCCCCTCGCGCACATCCGGGTCCCGGCGCTGGCCCCGCCGGCGCCGCCGCGCCACTGTCCCCCTCTTCGGGCTCCCAATAAAGTTTTGTTGCTGAGCGGGCGGGCGGCAGCGGTCCAGCCCCTGCCTCCAGCCTCGCGGACGGACGCTCGCCCCGGGTCGCCGCGGTGGAGCACGGCCGCCTCTGCTCCGTGTCGGGTGGGTCCGGGCGGGGGGGCTGCGGTTAGCGTTCCCGGGGCGGGGGAACGGGCCTTACCGAAATTCACAGGGGGACCGAGGCCTCCCCCGGCGGCGCGGGGCTTTGGGCCGTCCTGGGGCGGGCTGAGGGGGAGCGGGGGGCGGCGTGTGGAGGAAGGAGCAGCCCCGGGAGGGAAAGGGGAGCGCAGGATCGCGTTGCTGGGCTGTTAAAACACGCTCCGTGCTGATAAAAATAAGTCTCTGCACGTAACTGTAGGAGCGAACTGTTGCAACGCTAATGAGTGGCTCGGTGGTTTTTGTTTCTCTTTTTATTTATTTATTATTTATTTAAGACGAGGAGCTCGCTCCCGGCTGGAGCAAGGCCTTGGCCCAAGGAAAGGGGAGAGGAACAATTCCACGTTTCGGATCCCTTGGGAAAAGAGAGGTGCTTTCCCGAGGAGGCGATGGTAGGGAACCCACACTTGTCCACCTCGGCCTTCCCTTGCCTGTGCCCAGCCCTGACAGCTGCCTGACAACAGATGGGCCGCCCGAGTGATTTAGAATGGCAATTTTTGTTTTCTGCGGGTTGTAAACTTAATAGAGGAAATATGGTCTTGCGGTTAAAAGCATAAGACTGGGAATCAAGTGATCTGGGGGTTTGTTCCACTTGTGTAGCTTCTGGTGGGACTTGAAGCTCGTTGAATGGAGGTATTTCTCAGTAAAACAGTGAAGAACTGATTTTACAGCAGTTGTTGAATATATTATTGAATAGGTTCAGTAATAGTTGTTTTGGTGGTATCTGTGGGGATTTAGAGATTTTACTCAGCGAATGAGTTGAGCTTTCACAAAACCTCCAAGAACTAACTGTCAACATTTGCATTAGCCTCTAAGTTTTGCCTTATCGGGGGAAATCAGGTCATCTGTATGCGATGGTTTTAGATGAAATCTCTTGCTGGTTTTTGTGTCTTTGTTAAGTTCAGTTGATTTACCTTTCATGGGTGGCTTTATAATACCGTAATCTGAAATTAACATTGTTTTATATCTCAGTTATGAAAGTTCTGCACAGAATATCTGTCTGATACTTTAAGGAATCACAGAATGAGATTGAAGAGAAAGGGGGGAAAAAAGGGGGGAAACATAGTGTTGCAGTAATGTGCCCGTGCTCATCAAGAGTAATGTAATACTTTATGAAGTTGGCAGCTGGTGGTAGTGGAAGTTAATAGCAGCAGCAAATAACTTAATTGAAGATGCTTCATAATTAGAGTGTTGTAACTTTTGAGAGTGCCCTGTCTGTGTGTAGAGTGCTGTTGGTTTAAATGTCTTAATCCCTACCGTTTGATAGTGGTTTATTCTCACCACTGATATTAAAATTGCACACTTGGCCTTGAAATTGCTGCTCAGTGCTTAATAGCACTTACTTTTGCAAACAAAACCAAACTCCTGCAAACCATGTGCTTACTGGGGTACCTGCTTTTGTGAGAGCTTTCTTTTCTTTTCCATTGTGGAGAAAATACACTTGAAGGAGGAATTTTCTTGGTTTTGTTAGGAAACATTCCTAGTAGTGGAAGCCCAAGATTGACAGTCCTAATGGGGATGAGAAGTGGGAAAGGAGGAAGAGAAGTTTCCTCTGTATTTCTTTCTCTGGATGGCGAAAGATCGCTACAAAAGGGCGTGCTGCTATGATGCTGTATACAGCTGTGGTGGGTGTATTTTGCTTGAGATTTGGAATTTTAACCTCTGATGGAACCTGAAGGAACTGTAACTGTGGACTTTGTACTACTTGTCTGGTTATAAAGTCGAGTTTTTAATCTTGCACCTTCAGTGGGTGATCTCCTGGGCAGAGTTTTCATGATGACAGTGTTATCTGTGCTGGAAGAAACTCTGTCTCAAGATGGAGTGCATGCCTTCTATTAAGCAAATTTTGGGGTTTATCTGAGTGGTTTTAGCAGCTTAGGTTATGATCTTTAATATTCCAGAGGATGCTTTTAATTTTTGTAAAATGTCCTCTATATTTTCTTTATAGTTCTCTAAAGAAAACTCAAAGAACTCCTTTGTTTCTCTTGGCTGAATTACATACCTGCAGAAATACTGCTGTGGCAATTCTGTGCAAGTCCCTGTATCTTCCTTTACCACCAGTTGAGCTGCTTTTTTTGTTAAGTTTGTTTTTTAAATAAAAATACAAGTTTCTACCAATGCCTACGATAGATTTGCCAAAATTAATGTGTTAATATTTCTTCCTCAAAGACCTTTCAATGATTTTTAATAGCAACAGGTAAGGGAGCTCATGCTGAGAATTAAAAGATTCTTGTGTGAGCTGGGAACACTTCAGATAGTTCATGGCTTACATTGATAAACAGCTCATTAAAACCAAGTTGAACAGTAATTTAAGACTTTTGCAGTTATCATTAGACTTGGTGCAAGTTCCTGCCCTGTTTTCTGGAAGCCTTTTTAGCCATGTTCCTGTGACCACTTAGAAAGGTTTGGCTGGCACTAGAGCTTGCTTGACCAGCGTGGGTTGGCAAGGTGCAGCCCGCCGCCTGCCAAGTCTGTGTCCCTGCTGACCTACCACCAAGGTTGAGCCTGCCAGGACTGTCATCCCCGACAGAGGATCTTTGTCAGGATCGCTGCTACTGATACACCAACTATGAAGTAGTGTCTCTGAATTCTGGGTCAGTGCATGTCACAAACTGACAAATTTAGAATACTTTGCCATTCATTCACTCTGTATTTGGGGGAAGGCTGGTTGAATTACTATTGTCAGCGTTCCCTCCAATCCTGTAGCTTTTGTAAACTTGTCACAGTCTTAATGCCATTCAGATGGAGTGGAAGTGTGTATACACACACATACATCTTTATTTTTCTTCCCCTCTTTCAAAGCTTCATGAAATTTTAAAGTCCCTTCTTTCAGGTTACGTTTTTTTTTGTTGCTAATTCACATTTTATTTAGGATCTTATTCTTTAATGAAGGTCTTGCAGTGGAGCATCGATATTTTTGGAAGGCTTTGTTCAACTTTTTTAACATATTTTAGGGGTTGTGAAAAGTACAAGATCCTTTATTTTCCCAGTTTTTTTTCTACAGGTATAGTACCAAGGTAATTTCTAATCCCCTCTTTGCTTGTCTGTGTCCACAGAATAGGCTTTTGTTTTCATGTTTAGTAAAGTTCAGTAATGCTCTTGTATATGACTTTTAACTAAGAAAGGGATGCTAACTTGTAGTTATCTGCTGTGGTTAGAGTAGATCTTAAGTAACTTTAAAAACATGAGGCAGTTTCAGGGCTGACTTTCAGATGGGCTGATTACTGTTGGTAATGGCATTTTTCAGCATAATGCTTCTGTTGGAAAGTGCCAATTAGCAGAAATAGAAGTGTGAGAAAATATACAGATCTGACAAAACACTTAAGGGAGAGAGATTTTGGTTCAGAGATGGAATTTGTACGTTTTGAGAACTTCTACAAAAGCTAATTGCTCAGTAATTAGAGTAGCTGCGGACACCAGGCCATGGGAGCGGTGGATTTTTGTGTTCTAAGCAGATGCCTTAAAAAAATGGATATTAACTTTGTTTAGGCGTGGGAAGTTTTCTGTGTCTCTCCCTTGTATCACAGTTAAGCTCAAGTTTTGCTGTGATGCAGACCAAATTCAAACCTTTCTGTTCTTTGGTTACACTCTTTCTGGGATTTTCTTGGCATCAGTTGGGAGTGAGGGTGCTTTTGAAATGCAGTACAGCTCAATTAATGAACTCCTGACTGGACCTCTTTTGTGATAGAAATCATGATCACTTGTATTATTTCTTAACAGTAATTACTGAGAAGACTTTAATAAAAATGAGAAGCATGGGTTTTACTATCTGGCTTTTATGATTCCACTTCTATGTACAATGTATTACTGCTTGTGCTTGGCTTCAGGTTTTTTATGATGTTTCCTTTAAGAGAGTGCTAGTTAAATACTTCTCAGTTGACAGAGCTCAATGCTTCAGTTTTATTTTCTTTTTAAACTGTTTTAGATGATGTACAGATGTGGAAATGAAAAGAACAAGTATTATGTGAGAAAGCTGCGTCTGAAGTTGTCAGTGCATTTTTGTGTTTAGAGAACAGTTCATGGTTAGTAAAAGTTTTGAAGATACCAGACAATTCCTTTCTGTTCTTGTTTACATGTAGTATTAGTTAGAATATATTGCCTTACAAGGCATGTTTCAAGCAAAGAAAACTAGTGCTGGTAGAAAAACATGTATGGCTTCTGGTGAACTGGATGTGTATTTGGATATGCAGGCTCAGTTCTGATGAAAACACCACAAGTTCCTTTTTGATACCATTTATAAAATCTCCTTTAATCTTCTACTTACCCTTAAGGGGAGGAGAGTTAAAAATTAGTTATATCACTGGTGATCTGCTTCATGGCTAAGATGTTGCACAGGATAATTGGAGAAAACCCCTTTCTGTTGAAGGGTTACGAAGTGATATATGTAGGCCCTTTGGGTTTATTACCCAAGTTCTTAACCATTGTGTAACCTTGGGATTTATCTTATCCTTGATGTATATGGGAAAATTGTGGAGCTAACGTTTTTTCTATATTTGTCCTCAAGAAAAGGCTGTAATGCATACCATTGCATGGGTCTGTGTGCTGGGCTATAAGGTAAGACATAGATTTGGGAAAACTATAATAAAACCCAAGTGCAATTCCTGCCAAGAAGTTTGGAGGGAAAGAAGGACCTTCATAAAACGAGGTGAAAAACTGATGTGTGAGATTGTAGTGTTAGACAATTTTGAAGAAAATATTGGTTGGATATAGCATAATGCTGTACTATACTGTAATTGAGTATGAGTGTTCTGTGTGAATATATAATATATTAATGTGTGTATGGAGTCAAAATACTTGAGCATTTCTGAGTTGGAAGAGGCAGTAAAGTTAAGCACAATTTTAACTGCAGATCTGGAGCAGCTCTAATGAACTACCAATTGTGTAGCTGGTTATAAGTGGTGGTTTGTTTCTATTCTGAAATTGAGTCTCAAAGCAGCTTCTAATCATGAGCACTGAGGTTCCTTAGTTCAGACTGGGTATGGTGCTACAGGAAGCTGTCTTAATTTACAAAAAAGTAAATTAAGCAAGAGGAGCATAGTGCTTGTACATTCGCAATACAGGCTTAGTATTGGCATTAGGGAAAGATGAGGACTGTGTAGTTGTTACCCATTTTGTTCTTACCGTTGTAAAAAGCATCATCTATTGCCATGCTGCTGGGGTGATGGGATGCTTGGTTTAATGATACTTTAGATTTTGCAGGTGGGAAATTAGTTTGGAATCGATGGCAGAACATGTTACATAAGAAGTGCAGCTCATTAAAATAGATAACACTACATTTAATTTTATATTGTTCTATTCTGCTGTGAGTCTTGCTTAGACCCTTTTAGCCAGGAGATTCCTTGATAGTGAAGTCAGATTTATCTGCCAAGTTGTTGTTTTGATATAGTATGCTAAGAAAATCTCTGAAGATTAACCAGAAAGTAGTAGAGTTGCTTAATGTTTGTGTTGGTAGTCTCTTCCTCCCATCTTTGCAACTGAAAAGTAACTTGTAAGTTCTGCTGTTAGCCCAATTTGTTTATATGTAGCTGGCTTGATGAGGTATTAAGAAGGGGGTCAAACAATGGACCCGTTCACGCAACTAGTTTCCTTCCATTTGCTGCAGTCATTAACAAAAAAATTTAAACGTATGAATAATGCATACCTCAACGTCCAATTTTGATACCACATTTGCTTCCTTTAATGCCCACCCATTAAAAGCCCCCTCATGCTACCCCATGCAATGCATTACACTCACTCTGCAGTGAGTGAAAGCTGTTACCAGCTGGATCTAGAGGTGCGATAATACATGTAATTTGTGTAACACTGTGAGTGAAAATGTGACTCTTGAGCATTCGTTTCTGTGCTCAAGTCTTGGTGACGCACTGTTGTACTGCAATCACAGCTCATAAGGTGCACTTTTAAAGCCTCAGAAGAAATTGATTGTAAATATAGATGATGTGGTGATGCTGTTCCTAGCAGATGCATGATTACTGAAAAACCTTTCAAAAATCAGATGATGAAATGATATCAAATACAAGTAAGTGTTCTAAATGCGGTCTGTGCTGCTCATTCAGATATTTTATCATAAAATGTTTGATTTCTACGTAAATACCTGAACCTGCTGCTCTGTGGCCTTAAATAACTCCAAAGAAGGAAACGCTTTAAGTCTACAAGTAATTCATGAAGCTTTTTAATTCTACCTTACTTTCTTAAGAAAAAGCAAAAGCTGTAAACCTTCAGTATTTTTGCCTTCCAAAATGAACTTCTGAAAAGCTTTTCATGAGATTTAATTCAGTGTCGTTTGTACTTCTCAAAATTTACTAGTAGTTTGTTTCAGGGTTTCTTTTTTTGCCCTTGCTTTTCTTGAACAGGTAAAAATACATTTCAGCAGAAGAGTCTTGAAAGCACCGTGGGTGGCCAGAATGGATTTCCAGTAAATGCCATTAACATTTTCAACTTCAACAGTCTCATTTTTCAGCGGTTATAGTGCAAGCATGTATATGGAAAACTAGGTTTGGTTTTGTTGATAGGTATTCAGATGAATGCGAAGGTTTTCGAGTTACGTTATTTACTCCAAGCAGGTTGTTTCTGAAATCATCATTTACAGGACAGTTATTTGTCAAATTCTCTTGACACTTACCCTACAAATCCTCCAAAGCATCAGTTTAGAACTGTTCCAACTTTCATTGCCTTTAGTTAGGGTTGTTTATTTCATGAGCATACTTGCGGATAAATGATGTTGAAATGATATACAAGCAGGAAAATTTAATTCCTACTTGCTGCATGTTACTGTTGTGTTAAATAAAAAAATAAACAATTAGATGTGATCATAGAACAGAATCATAGATCTGCAAACTTGCTTAATATAGATGGGGCAGCTGTAATGGAAAATAGATCAGGGTGGCGACAGTAGAGGCGTTTCTTAGAACCTCATCTGAGCTCAACAACTATAGAAATTTCTGGTGTCTTTTCTGCCTCAGCGATGCTAAAGGTTCTTTGAAAGCATAGCTGAGAACCAAGAATAGAACTTTTGAATTGTCTTCTTTCTGGTCTGAGATTCTAGGTGGGATCATTTCCTTTCTTAGGGGTGTGAGCAATAGCTGATATCTTGCAGCTATTGAATGCGCGCAAGGCTTGGAAGCAACTTAATGTGACTATAAACAGCTTTTACTTTTTAGAACAGTAAACTTTTATCCTCAGTAAAAGAATAAATTTAGTCTGCATTCTTGGCCAAGTTTATCTTCCTTTATGTGTTTCCTGTTACTTTGAAGGGTGCAAAGGTTTTCATGTGTAATAGTTCTGGGGAACTAAATGATACTTAAAGGGCAGACATGTCCTTATTTCTTGGGTTACATAATTGGTTGTGGGTTTGTCTTTTCTTTTTCTTCAGTGGCCTCTTCTGAGGCTTTACTGAAGCAGTAGGAGACTTCTATTCCCTTAATTTCTTTTTGTTCATTTTGCTTTTTATGAGAATTGAGGAAGAAAGATGTTCAAACAGTTTTTGTTTGGTTTGGTTTTCCCAGGTTTTTTTTACATATTATAGAAACAAAGCTGAATAATCAAAGAATTACCAATGGGATTAAGCTATTGTGTGAAAGAAATTGATTTTTTTCCTGTAAGGGATGTTTTATGAGTTTTTAAACTTACACTTTGCATTGTAGCCAAGTGTCCCTGGGTTTGTTACCTGCTTTCCTCACCTTCTACCTCCCTAGCAGAAAATTGAGGATGATTACATGTGCAACATGATAAATGCTTTGTCTTGGGGTGTTTGCTGTATCTTTGGCTGCTGATGCTTAATGCGTGGTTGCATTAGAGGAAAGTACCTGTCCATGTGTCTGAGCAAGCTTGTAAATGTGCCTAGACACTAAGAGAAACCTTATCAGATGACTTTTAGTTAATCAAAGATGGGAGGCAAAAAGATCCTGTTGATCAAAGATAGGAACCTAAGAGAACCAGAACAGAGGAACTTAAATCTTTCTTCCCCCAAACACACACCTTTCTCTCATGTGCAGATTTGGCGTCTCAGGCTATGTTAGGTGTTCTAATTCACCATGGTTTATCAAAAGTCGAGAGACAGTGTTGTTTGGCAGTCTCCGTAGCAAGAAAGGAAGCATCTTTTGTTATTGACATCCTTTCTCTTAGCTCTGCTCTTGCTTTTTGCCAGCTGCTCATTGTCTATACTTGCTTATTTAGTATTCACAAGGGATTTTACAAGTTCTTATCAGTGTGTTGCCACAGCACATCATTTCCTCTTGTCATCGGTACTCCTTAAGTTGGTGGGGGGAGGATTTGCATTAGAGCTGGTGAGTGGTAGAAAACATCACCATTCATGAGTGCTGCTTGAGTTGTACAGTGTTGTTCTGCTCCTCTCTGAGGCGGTTTGTAGTAAAGGTCACAGTATTTACTCCACCATGCCTCCCCCCTTCTTTTTCTGGGGAAAAGAAACCACTTTTTTTTTTTGTGCCAAAGGCTAAATATATCCAGTGCTTCAAATATTCTTCTGAAAAGATACAAGGAAGTGCAGCATAAAAATAGCCACAGCTGAAAAGGTTGATCACCTTTAGAGTGGCTGGGGCAGGGTTGCTTTGGGGGTATTATTGGGTTTTTCTTTCAGTTGTTCTTGTTTTCTGGGTAGTTATCTGCAGCTTCTTCCTTATTTTTTTTCTTAATACTCTTCCAAAAATATGGGATGCTGAATTAGAGCTCAAAAGCAAGCAGATGCTTTCATATTTTCTCCTTTTGGGAAATAAAGATCCATTTGAGAAGCTGAGTGCTTCAGTGGAACTAATGGTTCCACTGTGCCTCTTCCCTGTTTCTTCATCGTGATTTTTAAGTCTTCTGGTGAAGCACCATGACAGGGATATAATACCAGTTTTAAAGCTTATTCCCCAAGCCTGTTTTCTGAAGGAAAATTATGGATTTAAAGAATACTGGTAACAGAAACCATGGTGTCCTTTTGGTCCCTTGACCGTCCTTTCCCCCACTAATCAGTAATGCAGGAACTGGGGACTGATCACATGTAGCTTTGGCGTGAGGTCCTTGTACTGAAAGATTATTCTGAAACAAAATCAGGTGCCATGGCTGGATTGAAACAGGGATTCTTTTTGATATTGGCCTTTTTGTTTTACCACATTCTTTATTTGTTTACCAATTACTTGTTATCCCTTTAATAGGAGGAATCAATCATTATTTTTGATGTGAAGACTTCATCACTGACATCTATATGTTTGTTTGTCGGCCTCCAAGAACAAGCGCAGCTCATCACTGGCAATAGCTGACATTTCTTTGAAAAAAAAAAAAAAAACCAAGCCCAAAAAACCAAAAAATCCCAACAGACAAAACCCCGCAGATCTTTTGAAGACTTGTGTCAAATGACGTCAATGGCCAGTTTGTTCTCCTTTACTAGCCCAGCTGTAAAGCGTCTGTTGGGCTGGAAACAAGGAGATGAAGAAGAAAAATGGGCAGAAAAAGCTGTTGATGCTTTGGTTAAAAAGCTGAAGAAGAAAAAAGGTGCTATGGAAGAGCTGGAGAAAGCCTTGAGCAGTCCAGGACAGCCCAGCAAGTGCGTTACTATCCCCCGCTCTTTAGATGGACGACTTCAAGTTTCTCACAGAAAGGGCCTTCCCCATGTCATTTACTGTCGTGTTTGGCGTTGGCCTGATCTACAAAGTCATCATGAGCTGAAGCCATTGGATATTTGTGAATTTCCTTTCGGATCTAAACAGAAGGAAGTCTGCATCAATCCATACCACTACAAGAGGGTGGAGAGCCCAGGTATGTTTGAACATGGCTGTCTTAAAAAACTGAACAAGATCTCCAGGAAACTCTTACTGTTCACTCTTCCTCCTCCAGTGCCATATAACAAACTACTTTTGGTGTATGAGGGAGTTTGGAAGAGGAATAATGTTCAAAGTATACTTTTCCGGTGGGGTTTGGGGGAGGTAGGTGTGTTGTCCATTCTGTACTGTTTTTTCTTTATGGTAAATCACACTTTTCCGACAGATCTGTTAAGACCATTAACCTGAAACTTAGTGGCAAAGTCCTCAATTGTAACAAAATAGAAAACAGTGATCAAAATACTTTGGTTTCTGTAATAAGCTTGTTTAAAACCCTCAGTCTTTGCAAGAAGATTTGTAACCTTCTTTCGGGAGCTTAGTATTTCATCACTAAGTGACATGAATTGAGATAAAATAATTAATTCATTAATTAATAATTAAGTTGATAAAGTCAAGTGGGACTTGAGTTCCCAACAGCAGTCAGCAGAGCTAAACAGAACCAAGAATGACGATTAGTCAGAGCAAGGTACCAGATTTGTGTCAGGTAGCAAGTCTGCTGTTAAGGCACATTGCCAAGGGAGAAGGTGAGGAGGATTGTGGTTACAAGTGGGAGAGGTGAAGTATGTTGCTCTGGAAAGTACAATGAAAAATTGTTTCCATTGTTACGCAAAATGGTTGTAACTCTACTTGCAACCAGCTGTAGTGCTCAGGTGCTCTACTGTAGCACTTGAATTCCAGACTCCAGCACTCTTGAATTTAAAACTCCAGCTTACCAATAGTTATATTGTAGCATGGAATTTTTTTTGTCTTCAGTAAGAAAGGACTATGTGTAATTATACAGTTAGGCTATAGTAATATAGACTGTATTTCCATTTCTACCCAGTTGGTAATGTACACATACAATGAGGGTAAGAAGAAAATTAACTCTACCCCAGCCAAAACCAGGACAGCTTAGCACCTCTAAATCAGTACTTTGGTATGTGCCACATGTAGACTGTTTTTTTTTTTCTTGAAAAGAAAAAGGTCCAGTTGCACAAAGTAAGCATAGTTTTGCTCTAATTTTGCAAGAGTGAAGTTTGAGTCTTCCATGAAGCATAATGTAAAAAGGTAAAGGGGAGAGGATGGGGTAAAGGCATCACAGATGAATCCCCCCTACTCCTCTTTCCAGCCTTCCTCTTTCCATGATGAGCAGAAGAGCATGTTACTTGTATCTCTCCCATCACTGTTTTTAATCTAAGTTTATCTATTTTTTTGTGTTTTGTTTTCAGTTCTACCTCCAGTGTTAGTGCCTAGACATAGTGAATTCAATCCACAGCACAGTCTACTAGTCCAGTTCAGGAACCTAAGCCACAACGAACCACACATGCCACACAATGCGACATTTCCAGACTCTTTCCAGCAACCCAACAGCACTCCATTTTCCATTTCGCCAAACAGCCCCTATCCACCTTCTCCAGCCAGCAGCACTTACCCGAGCTCCCCAGCTAGCTCTGGACCATCCAGTCCATTTCAGCTACCGGGTAAGTACAGCCTAAATGTCAACTTAATAAAATAATTGAAATGTCACATGGTGCTGTGACTTATTACCTCAGGAATTTGTGATACTTACAGTAAATCGCTTTTCCATTTGCATTTTGAGGGGGGTTTCTTACTAGTTTTATCACTGATCAGAATTAGTTGTTCTAGTTTTACTGTCATGGATGCAATAACAGTCAGTTATTTTGCACAGCTTCCATGTAGAATAACTGATAACGTACTTCAGAAGAATATTTAGCAATGAAAAGGAAGCAGATGTAAGAGGTTGAGCAAGAAGTTTATTGATGTCTGCCTTTGAACAAAGACACGTGGTATTTAACTGGAAAAAAGTAGCAGATTTTTGACAGGAATTTAACCCTACTTGGGTATAAATAATGAAAAACCAACAAATGATAAGGCAAAGAAGCCTTATTGAATCTAGTTACTGGTGTGGTTTATAAAGCCGAGAAGTTGATAGATGAAATAATTTCTTTTCCAGTAGCTCAGTGGCCTCATCTTTGTTCTTTCTGGTTGCCCAGTGCCACAAAATGAGTGTCTGTTCAGTGGGGTATCCCTCTTGGATGAGTACTGGGATCACTGGGATGGGTGCATTAATAGCATCAGGAGAGAATTTCTGGAATAGGGTATAATAATATGTTGGTACACTGACTGCTGTGCTGAATGGAAGAATGCAGAGATCTGCACTTTTGTAATGAACTCAGCCTACAGAAGGAGCAAAACCATAACTGGTTTAGGCATTTGTTATGCTGTGGCAAATAAAGTTATTTCTTCTAGTACTTTCCTTTTGAACGTGGAGAAGAAGGTAGGCAGGAAAGCTAGTGTTTGTGTGACAGGAGGTAGGAGCTGTAGTCATCTTGCTCAGCTGCAGGAGTGCAGTTCTTAAAACAAAAATGCAAGAAGAAAGAAGCCCATCTCTTAATTCTTTGTAGGTAAGAATCCAGCTGTTGAAGGAGTTTACAGTAAAGGCAGCTGGCTGGGTTATCTTCAGGTTACTTTGAAAATGGGTCCAAATGTTTTAATGTATCTTGTTCAAGAGAATTTTTGTGTATTTACAACTGTAGTATGAATAAATAAATAAATTGTTGAAGTTTATTCTGGTTTATTTTATTCATCTTTGCAGCTGATACTCCACCTCCTGCATATATGCCCCCTGATGATCAAATGGGGCAGGATAATTCGCAGTCTATGGACACAAGCAATTCAATGATCCCTCAAATCATGCCAAATATATCTACCAGAGGTAAGTTTATAGAGTGTGGTGTAAAATTAACATGGTTTGGCTTATGACCAAATCGAGTGAGTAACTTCAGATGACACAATGAACCTTGTTGATAAGTGGAAGCAGTCCTCCAAGGCAAGCTGAGGCTGTAACAGAAAAGGTTGAGAAATAAAGCTTGCCTTGCTTATTTGCATCTCTTGCTTTTAAAGCCTCAGGTGCATCATATGGCTTGCAACAAGTTGAACTTTATTCATTTCTCAGAATCAGTTTTTTCTGCTACCTTTGCCTGCTGGTGGAATTGTATATGCACAAAAGCTCTGAAAATAGTCCCAAAATTATAAGCAGTTCTTTTAAAAGTGGACAGAAGAATCATATTTCCAGCCCTAACTTCTATGATTCTGTGTTTCACCTGATACCACAGTCATCTCTGTTATTTTTTTTGTAGGGCTTTTTGTTTAGTAACGGGCTTAAAATAGGAAAGTACTATGAAATCAGTGGACTAGTTAAAATGCTTGAAAGTAAAAATCATCAAGATACAAATCAGGACAGCTCTTGCCCATCATAACTGTTGACTGAGCATTTACTTACCTGTTGATAGACTGGAACTTGTGCTTTACAGTTTAAGATTTACTATTTTAACCCTTATGTAAATCCATTTTGCTTATTTTCAGATGTTCAGCCCGTCGCCTATGAAGAACCCAAACACTGGTGTTCCATCGTGTATTACGAGCTAAATAATCGTGTTGGGGAGGCTTTTCATGCATCTTCTACAAGTGTCTTAGTAGATGGGTTTACAGATCCCTCCAATAACAAAAACAGGTTCTGCTTAGGTTTGCTCTCAAACGTTAATCGCAACTCGACAATTGAGAACACTAGACGACACATTGGAAAAGGTAAAGCTTGGTTGTGTTATGCATGATTATGAAGTGAAGTCTTTGTTTTTATTTAAACTTCTGTATTCTGCAACAATGATTATTCTCAGGTAGGAGTAGTAGAAGTCATCTGTGATATGTTATCTTCCTCTCTGGTATCAGAGCACAATTTACTTAAGCATGGTTTAGGTCTAATTAGAAAATGAACACATTTTTCTTTGGCACTAATTTAAAAGATTAAATACTACCTCTTCCTTACCACACTATATTGTCATAGGGGCTTGCTTGTTATGGCTGGTGTAGTAGTCTGTATGTAGAATTTCATGTTTCAGCAGCAAGAAATATTGCAGGACTTCTGATATTCTATGTTGTATCTTCTTCCTAAATTAAATTCTTCGTACTACTTCACAGTGTATCAAAGATTTCTTTCTTTTCTTGTACATGCAAGATACTACGCTGCTGTCTACAGTGTGTTCAAGTATCTTGCATGAGTTGTCTGCAGGACTTTGAAGTGCTAATGCAAAACTGCAAGGGCTCATTTGTCTGAGTGGATCCGTAGGGTGTGTTTGTGTGTGGGAGGGATTCCTGGAGACAGCAGGTTTTGCAAGATCTTCTAGTTTTCCCATACTGTTTGGCTGATAGCACATACAGATGCTCAGTTTTCATCTTTGATGGAATGTGCTTGGATTATCTTAAAAGGTAGTACTTCTTTTCTGAATATCTCCTTTTTTTGTAACTAAGTCCTGAGAAGAGAACCCTGTTCTATTACACACACATATCGAGAGGCCTTTTTAATGCCTAAGATCATTCAGTGCTGTTGATCTTGAGTACTGTTTGATGAAAGTCACTGTTGCTTGTAATATATCTTCTATTTTCAAGACCCATCCTGTTCCTTAATGGTCTTTGAATTAGAAACAACTATAAATATGTCAAAATGTTGCTTGGCTCTGCAATGCTGTTGTCCAAGAAAATTTAATAATATGAAGGGGAACAACTGATTTCTTGGTTATGGGTGGTTTGTCAGGTTCCTGTGTTTTGGCTTACCCCTTTTGGTGGTGCTGGCAAGGAAATCTAATGCATCTCCCCAAGGTCAGAAGTGTCACAAAGGGTCCAGTATTGTGGTGTAGAATAGTATTGGCTGCAATGAGCTTTAATATGGCTATGTCTCTAATACTAATTATTAAAATAAATTTGCTTTATGGTAAAAGTTCTGAGGTTTAATTTAGATCTCAGGCTGAAGTTCTTCCCTGTGAGGGTGGTGAGGCTCTGGCATGGTGCCCAGAGAAGCTGTGGCTGCCCCATGCCTGGCAGTGTTCAAGGCCAGGTTGGACAGGGCTTGGAACAACCTCATCTAGTGGAAGACCTTTCCCCGTTTGGAACCTTTCCAAGGTCCCTTCCAACCGTAACCATTCTATGTTTTTTGGATTAAAATACTGTTTATGGCTTTTGGAAGGTCTTGGGTTTTTGTCTCCTTACAACTACCTAATCCTACTTGATAAGTTTTTTTCCTGCAGAAGTATTCCATTGCAAGCATGATATCAAGCATAATCCAGTGCGCAATTAGAAGCACCTTTGTTTTTCTCAGGCTGTTGCATTATCCCATTCGCCTCTTCAGAAATCTCTTGTAAGGTCTTTACTCAAAAGATTGTTAGTTGGCAAGTGGTAGTCTCTGTCTTTTTAAATATATAGGGTTGTGTGGTGAAAATTCTTTCTTGCCCACTCCAGATTTTCTGACAGCTGCTTATGATGGCTGAAGCCAATGGTTTCTCTGTGTAACCTTCATTCTACCTTAGTCCCAGGCAGATCTAGCAATGTTCACAACAGTTGCTGCTGTCTGAAAGGTTAACTTGCATCTGCTGACTTGCTGCAGCCTCATCTGGCAAACCACAGGATAGTCTGCAGTGACAATATAGGGTTCAGTGCATAATGAAAGGAAAGCATTTATGTTACATATCTGAATCCAGGTAGATGTGAAAATCTAAGGACTTTTGATTATCAGATCTGTAAAGGCTGATGGTGTTTAAGTTGTGCAGCTAATTGGATTGCCTCTTTTACTTCACAAAAATACGCTGACTGTCAGAGCATGGATATACTTTCTCATTCATGTCTGTCACTGGCCCTTCTCTGGGACACTTCTGTTTCTGTTGGAATTGCCATAGGCAGAAGCCACCAGTTTTATAAAACTGGAGTTTTAAACCCTGCAGAAGTTCTCTAGGAAAATAGCTTGAGATGACTGTGGTGTGGCAGTAGTTTTTCCATTCTGTTCTGTAATTGAGGAGAGAAGGACATCTAGTGGCTGGTGTACAATGAAGCCTACTGTGTTTTGAGTTGAGAAAGTATATTGTAGTGTGGACAAAAGAGCTTACTGAAAAGCTCCTCCAACAGAAAATGTACTTTGTTGTCTCTGATTTTGAGGGAGCTGTATTAAGTACTATATTTTTGGAAGAAAAAGTAATTTGAAACGTTTTTATCTTTTGTTTTCCAGGAGTTCATCTCTACTATGTTGGTGGGGAAGTCTATGCTGAGTGTTTAAGTGATAGCAGCATATTTGTACAGAGCAGGAACTGCAACTACCACCATGGCTTTCATCCAACAACTGTATGCAAGATTCCCAGTGGATGCAGTCTGAAAATCTTCAACAATCAGGAGTTTGCTCAGCTTTTAGCTCAGTCTGTCAACCATGGATTTGAAGCAGTGTATGAGCTCACCAAAATGTGCACCATTCGCATGAGCTTTGTAAAGGTAAACAGGGCATTGATATCTGTTGTGGATTTGGGTATGCAGCAGCAATTTCGTTACCACTGTAACAAGGTAGCAAAGCTATTCTGACCTGATGTGGTTCTTTTCAATGATAACTATGTTAAAAATAGTTAATTTGGGGGGAGGGAAATCGATGCGAGAAAGGGAAAGCACACATTGCTGTATTGGATGTTGGCTATCTAGTTAATTCAGTATTCAGGACAGGCATTTAATCATGGTTGCTGTAATTTTATTAAAGGAGATTTGAGCTCATGCTCTAAATTTGAAAGAACAAAGTGAATTACAGGACCACTAACAGAATGTCCGTAGAGAGAAGCATAAGAGATTGCAGAAAGAAATACAACTCCTTCAAAGAGATGATATTAAGTTTTAAATAATTGATGGGATGATTTGAATTCATGAAGTCAGACTCTGCTGTTACTCTCAGTGGTGTTTTCTCAACATGTTTAATCAAGATGCTGTCCAATTCAGAGTTAGCACAAAGTCTAGACGTGGGCCTTCCAGGGTTTTTTTGCTTCTTGTCCAAAATATATCTTGTTTTTTCAGTTATGATAAATATTGCTCAATTTGAGAGTATAGAGGTTAGGGAGCAGGAGGGAGAAACAGAAAAGATGTGGCCACAGCCAGGAGTCATTCTTGAGTCAGCAGTGAGCTCTCAGAGGAGCTCCTGCAGTCACTTCAAGGCTGTAGCAGGTAGGACTTCATTCAGGCTTCCAGGTGCAGCTTCCCTCCCACTCCTTCTCAGCCTTGGGTTTTTTCCTTTAGATAAGTGTCGCTACATCATGAGTTAGCTTCAGATAAGTATCTTAGAACATGATTTCCTGCTGCTTGTTAGTACAGTTATTTTGAAAGCATGTCCTCAACTTGGTCGATAACATGTTCATTTTTACAGGGCTGGGGAGCCGAATATCACCGACAAGATGTGACGAGCACCCCATGCTGGATAGAAATTCACCTTCATGGGCCCCTCCAGTGGCTGGATAAAGTACTTACACAAATGGGTTCTCCCCTTAATCCCATCTCATCTGTTTCATAGTGCTGAAATTCTGTCTTCAGCCTTATTTTTAGCGAACTTATTCTAATTCTAGCAAAACTTCCAGTGTGGATACTGTGAGCTATATGGAGAATGGATCTTACGGTTTAACTTCTCTTTTTTTTTTTTTTTTTTTTTTTAAAGCCCTTTGTGACCAATTCCATTGTGTATAGCTAATCAGTTTTACATTTCAATTTGTTCTTGTGATGCTTAAGTGACAGTTGAGCCCTAAGGGTAACAAAAAAAGTCTATTGAAAAGATTCAGAACACTTTTCCCCTCCCTCCCCTAGAACTTACAGGCATATGTCTTAACTGGAAAATGGTTTTTGTCCTAGAGGGACAAGAATTATGAAGACTGACTTCAGCAAATAAATGCATATCATAGTTTGGGATTTTTTTACTGTTTGAACATGTGCAGCTCCAGCTTGCAAGCTGTAGTTTTAGCATAGTTGCTTAACATCTTAAGGTTGACATCTGTCATAAACAAAATTAGACTTTATCATGGCTAATTTGCCTCAGATTGAGCAATGTGACTTTTTTTAAGTGTACACATGAAATATACTTTTTACAAATCTTGGAGTGGTGTAAAAAACACTTCTATTGTCTATTGGAAAATGCTGTCATAAACACACTTTATATTAATGCAGAATAGCAGTTCTTAGCCTTTTTCCCACTTCAGTTTTGTAATCTCTCTTTTAACCACCGTTTTCAATAGTAATCGATACAAGGTAAACATCTTGCACGTTTCTGGAGTAATAATCCTTGTTTTGCTTTGATTTACACTCATGCCATTTGGATTTGGTTGCCAAGGCTGTTTCTTTTTAGGTACCCTTCTCTATTTTAACATAAACACTACTATTTGTAAATGTCAGTGCTTACTACTTTTTGGAAGGAATTAAGTTTTTTTTTGTTCTCTTTTTGGTGTTCTAGCTGTTTATTTTACCTGTCTGGAATTGATCTGTGTTAGGCCTTTTTAATCTCTCCGTAGACATTACGCAGTATTAGTGATTACACTGTATTTAATTCACTTTCAGTATGAGTTTGAGTCTCTTTGAAGACTGTGAGTGGCTTAGCAAATTAGTAACTGATTGCAGAAGCTTTTACTTCCGGATCATGTGATTTAATACAGACCTGTTTGTAATGACCAAAAGTAATCACTTCTTTGTAGCCTACATGAAAAAGTGGTCCTGATCCTGTCTCTGATGGCAGGTGTTCCGTCAAAAGACTTGTAACTGTATTTGGCAGCTTTATGTGATGGAAGGACTGCATTAATATGATGATGAAATTTCTCTCTCACATGTAAGGAATCCTCTTGCCTGTGCTGTTGTATTACTCAGTAGCGAATTTAAACACTACTAAACACTAAAAGAAATCAGTTAAACAACATATGCATATTTTTCCCCTTTAATAAAAAAGGAGGCTGAAAGAAATACTCTTAGGAGAATTAAAGTGAATTATATACAAAATTTCTTTGCATGCTGAAAAAGTACTATTGTATTTTTTACCTTCTTGTCCTCCTTTTTCTCTTTCCTGATCACCCCTTCAGAAAAGGGTTCAGTGTTTGGGGGAGAGGCTGAAAACTCTAAAATGCAAATACTTGTTCAAAGATGGGTTGCAGTTGATTACTGCAATCATGAGACATTGATTGCTTACACAAGTTCTAGTGTCTTCTATTGAATGACATGGAAATCATGCGTCATATGGTACCTGAGTAACAAATGATCTTAAAGAAATGAAATTGTATATGTGTCTTTAAAATGTTTCTTATAAAATGCCTTAAAGGAATAAACTGTAACACTTCTGCAGAGCTCTGATGTTCTCTTGTACAAGAATTTCTGTATTACTTTGTTGTATTTTTTAGGGGTTTGGTGCTTTTTAAGCAGTTTCTCAAGTGTGTTCAGAATTGAATTGAACACACTTGAGAAACTCTCCTGGTCAGGGGAAGGGGAAGAACTTGATTTGCTGTTCACCTTTGGGGTTTTTACTTTCATTCTTTGGAGCTGCAACCCAGAGATGGTTCTTTTGATTAAATAAGATGTGAAGTCAGTTGGCCCACAGGATCAGGCTTTTCTTCTGCCCAATTGCTGAATATGTATATTTGACACTACAGGATTTCTTTTTCTTGACTAGCTTTTATAATGTCACGGCACATTGGATTTAAGGAAAGATGTCAGTTGTAGGTACAAGATTTTACTTTATCCAAAATGTTTTTCACTTGGCTTCATCTCTGTTCACGTGTGTTTTAGATGTGGCCAACGAAATGGCTCAAGAATGGCTGCTGAAGTGGATGTTCATGGGCCAGAGCTGGTGCTTACTGCTAGTATTGTGGTTAGATTGGCTACCCATGCACAGGACCGTAATTCCTGCAATAATACCCAGTTAACCCATTTCTGATGCTGTCATTAAGTACTAGAGTACTCTGGCATTTGTCTGCTTGTGTACGTATTCTTTAATATATGCAGTGCTGGGAGTATCCTTGTGACTGCTGCTTTTGCCAGGGTAGGCTTGCAGGAGCAGACCCAGTAAGATTTGTCTCTGTTCTACTTCTTTGTAGGACTTTTTGAGAGCTTTCTAGTTAGCAAATGTGTGCTACTGGCTCCTGGTATTCCTAATCATGTTTAGGTCAACTGTGCTGCTGATATAAAATTCCTCTATTGGTGCATGGATGGATTGGATGGAGAGTTGTTTGACCCTAATGATGGTTTAAGCATAGTGATATCAGAAAGCACTGCTTCTTTTGCAGCATGCTTGTGTGTAAGTCACTTCTTAATCTAGATGGAGGGATGGAGAACCTGAATCAGCCAGTAGTGTGGTGGTAGTGGCGAGTGGAGCCTTTCCAGTGTAGTTCAGCTTAGGCTGAGGTTACTCTTCAGTGAAAACTGTTTTGGCTTTTGTAGTGTAAGTATTTTCTTCTTTTGGGCATCTTTCTACTTTGCACCAACCACAGCATTAACTAACAGCTTTGGCAATACCAGCAAAAGCCTAGAATGGGCTTATACTGAAGGTCTTTCTGGGTTTGCTTTTATAGTCACTAAGGTAGTAGCTTGGATATTCCTCCTTAGAGGACTTCAGTCTTGCTGGCAGTCAGTCCAGTCCTTGCATAAGTGTTACGTTCATTTAATTGCATTAGGCATGAAATAGTTGTACATGAAGAGATGACATTGGGTTAGAGTATCTATAGGACCAAAGTAAAACTTTCTAGTGTGACTGACTGATGAGAGACAAATCTAACAGAACAATCCATTAGTCAAAAGAGTAATGAACCAGCCTGTGTGTTACCATTTGATATAGAATTGGTTTTGCTTGAAGCTGTGATTTTTTTTTTTATTTTTTTTTTCCTCTCCCCATGCTGCCAGTGTGAAAGTTCTCAATTCTTGGGCAGATTCTCTTGCAGTGTAAGTCTAGAGAACACAAAAATGTGTTGGGCTTTCTCCCTACTTTAAAACACAAACTTTTCTTCAGGTTACTGTTTTAGTTGCCCCAAAGTGTTGCTAGTGATGGGTTTTAGGGCAAAAACACCAACCCAAATCTTTTGCTTCAAAAGACAAACGTGACTAAGTTCTTATAGTTGTGTTTTAGGAAGGTGTCCCATTCTGAATTCAAATCAATAGACCAAACCATCAGATCACAACATAATGTTGCTTTATTGTGCTGCTCCATAAATCTGCTTCTGTGTTTGTTGCAAGCATAACCTTTATGCTTTTTGTTTACATTGTAGGAAACACAGTTCTAGCCATGAGTTGTTTTTTCATTTAACTCTAAACATCTTTTTATTTTGTTAATTTTAAATGATTAGGTTTTGCTATGTTATGTTTTTAAAGATATTTTTTGCATACTGCTGCTCATATTTCAATAAACAAAACAAAAAAAAACCCTCGTTTTCCTCATTTCCTTTCTCTGTAACTCAGTATGTTCAAAATACTTGTTTCCAAGGGCTCATATATGACTTCTTGTAATTTGCTGCTGATGCCCTACCATCTCTTCCTTGTACAGATGTGATCCTGTATCTTAAAAATACTTTTCTACAGCATTTTGGTAATGCAAAAGCTGCAGTACAAGAGTGCATCTATAAGACTTCAACAACATATTGTGTACGGGGTGGTTGGGGTTTCGTTTGGGGTGTTTTTTACCCTTGTGGATGACTTTAACGTTTTTAAACAGCCATCATCATTTCTGCATGAGTAGGGCTTTGAACTGATGGCCTCTAACCTGATAGCCTTGTCGTTGAAATGAGCGGCTTTGAATGTCCTCCGACTGTTCCAGTAAAACGGGAATTCAAAGTTTCTTTGCTGCTCCTTTACTCTCTCTTAGCTTTAATTTTTAAGATTGAAAAGTAGAAAACTCTTCTGTTGTTCACCAAGATACTATAGAACTACAGGTTGAAATAGCAGTTGGTGGAGTGCATAAATTAAAAGAAATCTTTCTTTTTTGGGTAGGATGAGTACAGAAATACTGAATCCCAGTCCCACAGGGGTACCCGTTTAGAAGTAGATAATCTTTTACAGTCCCTTCCAATTCCAACCATTCTATGAATGCTACAGAAAAGACAATTTATTTGCTTAGTGTAAAACTGAAACAAAAGTGTTCCTAGTGCTTCATCTTGTGTGTGTTGCCTGCTTTGGGCTTTAACTTGGCCAGCAGGCTGCCGCAGTGCAGTGATTCTCTGAAGTTCTCTCATCTCTACAATAATAGGGGTGTTTTCCTCTGAATGTGCAGCTGCACTATACTAAGGAGGATCCAGTCACTCAGGTAGTAATTTATTTAATATGTGTATATATATACTGATACTGTTTTGATGGTTTTATTTCCAAAACAATGATTGCCATGTAAAGCTCCCAGATTTACTGTGACAGTACCTGTATGATACAGTTTAACTTGTGAGTAACATCCAAATGAAGTGTTGCAGTAACTTTTTGACTTTCCAGAAACTTCATATGGAATTATTAATTCAATTAATATGGAATTATTAATTGTCAAACTATTAATAATATTAATGTTAATAATTAATATTAATTATTCTATATAATTAAAAAAACAAATGAAATCTTTTACAGATTGAAGAGGTTTTGTTAAGCTTACTAGTCTTTCTCTCTGGGGAGCTTGGATGTGTAGTAACAGTTGGTAAATACATCTCTCTGAGTAGCCAGTCAAAGTGACCTGTGAAGTTGTTCATTTATGGTTTTTTTTCAGAGGGAGGAATAAAAGGTTTGGTCAAAACCTCTTCAATCCAACCCTCATTGTGTGTGAAATGTGTCAGAGGCTACTTCTATTCACTGCTAGGTAAAAAGCAAATATCTCACTGGCATTTAAAGTAATGAAATGTTGGGTGTCCTGTACCCTGTGCCAAGAGAAATCGGCCTTTCTTGTCCCAGAGTGCACTGTGCTTTCTCTGACACCATCCCAAGAAATCCTACTCATCTAGATAAACTGTTTCATAGAAAATCCTTAGGAAAACTTGGGAAGTTACTTTTGCTGTAGGTACTATAGTGAGAGGATGCTGGTGATTGGAGTGTAGACCATGCGCTAAATCAGGCTTTCCCAAATAGCTTTCCTGAACTAAGCATTTCATTGTGGAAATGCTGATTCCCGTTTAGCTTGCCAAATTCAGTATTTGGGCTTGTGTGATTCAGAGCTTGTGTTTTTCAGACATTGCTAACATAAAAAATGGACTACACTCGGTGATGATACTGGCTCTAGTTACCATTGGAATCTTAAGCAATGTTAATCTTCTGATTTAGGATGCAGAGCAGGCTGTCATCTGCTGTGTGTGCTGAGGCATGTGTAAAAGGTCCCAAAGTACCTGTGAATTCTCAGCTACTCAGTTAAATGTAAATGAGTTTAGATATTGCATCATCTTACTGCTCAATTAGCCTTGACTTGTGCTGATCAGCCTTAGCACTTTGTGCTGGTAACCTTGAACAGCAGTAATCATTCCCCTTAGTTTTGGCTATCTGTGTAATCCTTGAAGTAAAGAATTGTCATCCTGTGTGTTTGTATCATACAGGCACAGCAGAGATGGTTGTCTTTAGCTCTGTAGTGTGAATTCTCACTCCAACCACCTGCAAATGTAATAGTGAATCGGAAGAAAGGTGCCTACTGGAAAGCAGCTTACTTCGACTGAAAAGTGAAGCCTGCACAAGCTGTAGAGTGGAGGTTTGAGGCTTGTACGAGCTGTTTAGCATCTGTCCCTAGGCTTCCTGTGAGAACAGCAGAAGTCAAGAGTATGTGCCAGCCGTTTGTTGCAGGTAACAACCTCACCGTCTGGCTTTTTCGGTTTGCCCCGTTTCTATATTTAGGGTTATTTTCCTCTAAAACCATCCTGTGGAGTCTTCAAAGTCCAGTGCAGTTAAAGGGCTTGCCCTCTGGACACCAAATAAGCAGCCTCTAACTGATCATAGGATCATAGAATACGAGGAGCATCTGGTCCAACCTTTCTAGGCAAAACCTGACCTACGCTGGGTGTCCCAGCACCTTGTCCAGCTGAATTGTAACAGTATCCAGTGTTGGGGAATCCACCACTTCCCTGGGGAGATTATTCCAATGGCTGGGGAATAATTCCCACAAAGGAAAAAAAATCCCTTTGTGTCCAGTCAGAATCTTGCTATGTGTAACTTGTGCCCATCACCCCTCTTTTCCATGTGACTGCTTGTAAAAAGGGAGTCTCTGTCTTCTTTGCAGCCACCCTTTAAATACTGGGACATGGAGATAAGGTCTCCCCTGAGCCTTTGTCTCTAGGCTGATGGAGTTCTAGTATACATCACTTATACTGCTATAACTTATACTTCTATAAGTATATATAACTTACATGTGTAACTTATATTTCTATTCTTGTGATGGGTGCTTTGGTGCTTTACTGTTTCCAGGCAGTTTGCATCAAATTCTTTTTAAATATACTATTAACTGCCTTACGGGTGCTGGAGTGTGCTCTACAAATGAATCTGTGAGCACCACTTTTGAGCTCTGAATGAGCGCAAACCCAAGGGAAAGTCCAACTTGGGATTCTGTCTTGATCTTCCTGATCTGTGCTTCGGAAGGTAAGTCTGAGGCTACAGTTTCATGAGCTGGTAAATGTGGCTGTGGGGGGTCCAGTTAAAAACCAACGTTGTAGCCAGTGACAATGACAACATTGAAATACATAAGAATATATTTTGTGTCTTAACAGTACCTTTTGTATATAACAAAAGAAATCAGTCTGAAAGTTAATTCTAGAGCTGTGGAGGCAGGAGATCTGTCCCAGCAGAAGAATGTTGCCAGGCAAGATCTGTTTTTTTTGGATTGATATTTAAAAGATGATCTTTATAGAAGGAGTTCTCCTTAAGTTTCCAGTAAGAAATCAGAGGCAAATATGGTATGTTAGACCTGGAACTGTAAGTTTTGGATGCATGATCATGCAGGGCAGCTTTGCTTTCTGCTTTGCCGTGCAGAACCACGGTAATTACTGACATGAGACACCCCAAATAGGCATGAAATATTTAACTTCTGGCATTTATCCTTTTGCCTTGCTGTGTAGTTTGATAGACTTGTGAGTCCTACAAATGAGTCCCTCAGTTGTGATGGCTGTGTAGCATGGGGTGTGGAAAAAGCTCAGCTCCTGGTTATTGCTTGAGGGAAAGGGAAACACAGGAGGACTAACACCCATAGCAAGCCCACCTGTGGGTAGGAAATGCAAGAAGGAAGGTGGGTCCTGCTGGGTCTCCCAAATGTTAACCCAGTGTTTAGGCAGAGCAATGTGATGAGTGGGCTTCAAATTCTGGGGGGCTCTTGCAGAGCAGCGTAGCATTGGCAGTTTCTCCTTGATTCCTCAGTGCCAGTGCTGTGCAAGCTCCCTGTGGGCAGCTGGTTCAAAACGATCCATGGACTAAGAGATTAAAGCCAACACACTGAAATATAACAATAACCCATGGGAAGGGCAGCGTCGGATACGAAAGGTCTCACTGCTTGCGTGTGCAAGTGGGGAGTTGTTTCACTGGCCCAGAAGGAGAAGAGTTAAAACTATTTAACACACAGGTCTTAATGCAGCAGAGCATGTGGCTGTGTATTTAAGCATAAGGATGCTTTCCAAAGCGTTTACAGGAGCTACTCATCTTTTGACAGCAAAGCGTGTGATTAAGAGCTGCACTGAGCTGGGGCCACCCTGCTTCTCACAGCACCGTGGCCCACACTCCTGGTGTTTCACTTGTCCTTCATGTTTTAGTACATCAACCTCCAGTCTGCTTGAAGAGAAGCCATTTGGAGGAGGAGGCTGCTGCAGGTGCTAAGAGGCTTTTTTGGAAGGCATTGCTCTGAAGCCCCAGTGAATGGTGTATTTGTGCCACGGGCAGCAGTGTGACTGGCAGAAGGTGAAGGGAAGGTGGCGTGTGTGTGTTTGGGACCCTGCATGTGTCATGCACCTAATAAGCCAGTTACAGCAAGTGAATAAATGCCCATCAGTGTGCCTGTGGTTGGGAAGTAGATTTTATGGTCACCTTGAATTTTGGTTCTGGTAAAAAAACATATATCAGCTGTTTGCTATACGTAATGTTTCATGCAATTGTTAAAGAAGTTAATAGAGCATTTCCTCTGCAATAGAAATGATTCTGGGTATCAATAAGAGCAACACAGGGCATGCACGAAAGCTTTCCCAAGAAATCAGCTAGCACTGTGTGACAGCTTCTTCTGGGCTATTATCCCAACTATCAGGCTGTGGAGAAAAACCAGATTATTCCTGGGTTGTTCTTGGACCTTTATTTAAATTAAAGGGTGCAATGCAACACGTGCTTGATCAGGTTCTGAGGCTTTTGCCAGCAGGGATTCTTAGAGCAAACTTATTAAAGCTGGTGGCTGAAAACAAGCTGTCGTTACTTCACAATAAATCAGAAATGCCTGATTTGATAAAACCTGATTTATTCAAAGAGGGCTGAGAAACACACTTGAATTTATTCTTGCTTTCTACATTAGAATAATTGCTTGGAATCACACCGCTTAAATTTGGTTCAGAGGAGACCAAAATTGGCCACCTATCAAGGAATAAAATACTTCAGCCTGTTGTTGAGTAGTTGAACTTTCTTGAGCAGAATAAAACACGGTAACCAAGACAATGACATGGAAGTGTTACCAACTGTGCCATTTCGGTGTAAAAAAAGCTTGCAAACAGGCTCCTGTATATGCACATTTTGTCCGTATGTGTGTCATTGCATTGTGAAATCTCAGTTGGGTTAAATCAGTTATGTACATATATACACACAGCACCTTGGCTATGCTCTGCATGTTACGAACACATTTAGGGGTGCAGCGGCTGACACAGTTCGAACCCCATTCCTCTGATGGATGATCCACTAGCAAAAACAGGGTGTTAGACTCTGGATTTCGGGAGAGCTGCAATTTGATTGCATGTTGGGCAACTGGGCTTAAAAGAAAAGCCCTTTGCTCATTGTTTGTGGGGAAAGACAAGTGGAAATTGTGCTGTAACTGCAAGATTGCTAGAAACCAGCATCTGTAGACTAGCATCTCAGCTAACAGGGTTAAGCAGAAGCTTTTAGAACAAAGTGGGATAGCTAGTAATGTAAAACAGTGGGGTTTTCTGGCAATCAGTATTGAATCAAGCTGTTACTGTATTGATAAAGCATGCTTCTAACCATGCTAGGTTTATATAAAGAGCAAGGAGTGGGGGTACTGTGCATTAAAGCAACTATTCCTGTAAAACTGTTTATGGCTTGCGCAAGTTACCCACTTTGTACTGAACTCAGAGCCTTCTGCTCTCCTCTTACATTAGTTTACATACTATTAATGGTATTTATTTTCTCTCTTTCCTTCTCCCCATCCTGATTATTTTTGGTTTCATGCCCTGGCAAATCATTTTCTTTGTAGCTTAAGAAAGTTGAAGGCAAATTCCTTCAGGTATTTAGTGGTTCACATAACTGGTAACTTCAAACCCGATCGATGATGCTGTAAAACACTGAAAAATCCCCAATCTTAACAGAATCACAATCAAAAGTCTAGATAAATGCTTTTCCTTTCCTCCTCCTACCTGGCAGGCCTCCCACTGCATTACAGCAGCAGTGGAGAAAAATGGGTCTAGAAAGTAAACTCGTACCCTCAGCATGGAGCTGCTAGGTGAATATACTGTGGGATTTTTACATTTGATGTTATGGTTTCATAAACATGGGTAGCAAGCTCCACCAGATGCCCAAATCAGAGATGGTTGTTAATGCAAATATCCTTGTATGGACACTGAATGGGTGGATGATGACATTTGCATATATAGAGAGCTTAATCTGGAATCACTGGCTGATTTTGTAGCGCAAAACTGCATAAATTAGCTAAAGCATTCTAGTCGAGTTCATAACAGAGCTTTTTATTTACACCTATTCCCATATGCACGCAGCATATTTCTCAGCAATCTTTTCCTGCGATGCCGCCTATTACTCTAAAGAGGGTCCCATCCATCCAGCAACACATGGAGATAATGCCTTATTGCACAGGGGCTCTGGTGCCTGCTACTGATGTAACCCATCGTTGCTCTCTAGTGTCAGACAGCTTGTGTCCTCCACGGGCTCTTGGCTTCTCTGAGAGATCTGTCGTAAGGAAGAGTAGCAAAGAAAGAGTTTTTCAGCTGGCAGTTAATGAAGAGCACAATGAATGTCACAGTCAAGAACAGAAAGAAAAACAGGATGATGTAAGTCACCAGGTCTGGCTTATTTATTTCCCCTTCTTTTAACACCCGGGCTGTGGACATGTAGAGAGCGGAGGAGCTCACGGGTCTTGGTGTGCTGCTCAGGTAGGGCGTGTTGGTCTGAATGATGAGGTGAGCTTCAGTGGCACTGGTTGAATTTAGCAATTCACTATACATGTTCTTGCTTAAATATCCTCCACAGTACAAGTAAAGCAGGAGAGGAAATACAGTCAGTCTTTGGCATAGGAAAGAAATTATGTTCCTGCTTGTAAGAGGCTGAAAATCTGCTGCATTTTGTCTAAAAGCAAATGAATTCAGTTGCGTGGCTCAGGGACCCTCTTTTAAATCTTCTTGGCTCATATTGACAGCATTCACCCACAAATATAAATCACAAAACAATACAGGTACCTCGTGTCCTGGCCCTTGATTCCCCAGCGCACCTCTCTTAGGGAAACACACTGGATCATCTGCTGGTCAGCCGGGATGGGCTGGGAGCGCCGGGAACCTGCTGGGAGCCCCGTGCATGGGAAAAGGCTCTCCCTATCCCAGCTGTGGCGCTGGCAGCCGGGCAGTGGGGATTCAAGTGGCTAGCAGCACTCACCGTCCACCAAGGGAAGTCACGGTGGGTTTCCAGCTGATTTTCCAAAGTGGGATGCTCACAAATCCGGGGTTAAACGGCATCCGCGGGGAGAGGCAGCGGCTGCTTTGAGATCCCGCTGGATTTGCCGTCGCGGCTCTCTGCCTCGGGAGGCTCCGTGCTGTTGAAATCCCGGCGCTGTGAAGCATTAGTTGACTTTCTTTAATCCCAGTTAACGGCGAGCTGTGGAGCCAATGTTAAAGCAGCCGAGCTTCCTGCTTGAGCTTTCCAGGCATTCCTTTCTATTGCTTGGAGAGAAATAAATGTAAAAGAAGATGAATCAACCAATGTCCTTTTGTTTAGAGAAGAAGCACCAAAAAAAGCCTCCCTGGGGATGGAGGGGAGGGTCAGTGCATTGGAAACCTCCCCGGTGCCCTCGGCTCGAGCTGCGAGGTGGGACTGTGCAGGGCTCTGTCAATCATCACTTTTCTTCCCTGACAGGGTCTCCACCGCAGCATCACTTGCTACTGTGGGAAGGGGGGAACTGTGCACGGTGGTGCCGACCGCTCTGCTGCCCGTGGTGCGTCTGGCAGTGACACGGTGCTAGAAAGGAAGAGATCTCCTGATAAATCCCTGTGAGTGCCTCAGGCTCTGGGTAGAGGTTTTGAGCTGGGGGAGGGCAGCAGAGAATGGGACAAAAAGGAAGAAAATTGCCTCAAAACCTGCCTGTCTCCCTCAGACCTTTATTGTAATCAGAAAACGTCTTTCCTTCATTTCCCTCCCTTCTGGTTGGTCCCCAGCACCCTCTCCAGCCTGACAATTAACATGTTAATTCTCTTTTCCCATCAAATTGCTTTTATGCTGCCATTAGCTCCTGGCCGCTGGCCAGCTCTCACACTCCCCTGCATCAGATAAGCACTGTTCATACTTGTATTTTAACATCGTTACACTTGAAAAAGGGGAGAGGGGACAAAGCCGGGGTGTTAAAAGAGGGGGGAAGAGAGAAGAGCTTGAGAACCGGGCAGGGGAAAAGGTAAAACACCTTCTGCAGTCCCAGGGTGCTGATCCAAGCAACCGCTAAAGCTGCTTATGATGAGCGATTGCAGGCGGCTGAATGTTTCACTTAGCGTAATAAATGTTCCTGCTGGGAGAATGGGAATGAGGAGAGGAGAAATCTCCTGGTCAGTTAGATTTAAATGAGGCGTCTGCTACAGGCCTTGGTCAGCGTGTTCCTCATCTCCTGCCAAGCTCCAGGCGCTCCAGTTAAACCCCTTGTGTGCCCGGTGTGCTGAGGCGGTTGAAGGCTGTCACATCCCTGTTCACATCCTTATGCATCTGTCCTCAGGGAAGCTGCTATCCATGTCTTTACCTCTGAATTCACAAGTTTTGAAGGTTTTCCTGGTTCTTTGTTCCCCTCCATCCTTTTTCAGCCCATGTGAGCTGACCCTTCCACATGCTGCTCTCTCCAATGCCTAGGGAAGCCTTTCCCTGCCTGCACCTTGTAACACTCCTCCTAGAGACACGTCCCCTGCCCACAGAGCCACAGCAGTTGTACCTATTTACTCTATGTGGGTTCAAAGAACAGGACACGGAAGCAGGCAACCAGCAAAGGGCTTGGAAAAGTCAATAGAGTCATAAAGCTAATACAGCTCACAACTGTGTTACCTGCTGTGCTCTTTGAAATAGGGGTTTTGAGCAGCGCACATGGCTGGCTGCAGGGCTGGACCATCCCATCTTCAGCCTCTCCTCCCTGAGCTGTGTTTGAGTTTAACCAAACTTTGCATCTTTAGTTATTTACTTTGTTATTTCTATTAGTCTGTAGGAAAAGCAGGAAGGCATGGGGGGGCTGAGTGCTACACATACTCTGGACAGTCTTAATGCCTTACATATTTCAGCTAAAAGTTTGTTATAAACAGCTTCTCTGGAAATGCTGCCAACTCTGCAAGGGTGGGGGGGGATACTACAGAAGATGCACATGGACGCTGCAGTTGTGGGTGCCTTTTCTTCCTGCACAAAGTGTGGTTTTGTCAGCCCTGTGGTGCTTTACTTGATGGCTCGGAGTCAAACTGGGGAGAGGTGGAGAAGGAAGGGCACTGCCAGGGCTCTTGGTGGCTCTGTGATCATCCTCTGCCTCCCTCCATCCCTCCGAGCCCATAGGAATGTACCCCTGAGCAATTGGAGGTGTCCCTGGAGGCAGATGAGACAGTTGCATCAATGGGACAGACACTGGGATAAATGATCTGGGTGTTTTCCAAGCACACTTTGTGCTCACAGGCTCAGGAATGCAACAGAATTCCTCCTGCTTTTTTGCTGGCTGAAGCTGATATAGAGCGGATGAGAAGCCCAGGGAGGGAATCAGATGTGTTTTCTGCAACACTGTATCCCGGCTTAATCTTTAAAAAGCTAAATTGCCATAAATAATACCTTAATTGCAAGAAGAAGAGCTGATCCTTTCCCTTTGTTCTCTTCAATTTGGGAAAACATTTGAAGTTCCTGGTAATTTTTCCTCATTAACTTATTTAGTAGTTTTGTTCATGTTTCTTGTTTTCTTCTTTTATCCCCCAAGGTTTCCTAGCATTTAATGACTTGTTTTGTAAGGTTTTATTTAATGTGCACTGGCAATGATGCTGCAAGGACAAACACAGTGCCTCTGACACTGACTGGAGCTTAACAATAATGAATCTTTGAGTGTTGCAACTTCCTGGTGTGTTTGGCAGATGGATCAGCACCACTGGCCCTGGTGGCATCACAGGGCTGGAGAGGGTCTCTGCAACCTGTGCCAGTGCCTCATAATGCACACACTAAGTAATTTCTTCCTAATGCTCAATCTCAGTCTCCCCTCTGGCAGGTTAATGCCATTCCCCTGTGCTGTCCCTACAGGTGCTTGTCCAAAGCCCCTCTCCAGGTTTCCTGCAGCCCCTTTAGGCACTGGAGCTGCTCTAAGGTCTCCCCTTCAGGAGCCTTCTCTTCTCCAGGCTGCCCCAGCCCAGCTCTCTCAGCCTGGCTCCAGAGCAGAGCTGCTCCAGCCCTCGCAGCAGCCCCATGGCCTCCTCTGGACTCACTCTGGCAGCTCCACGTCCCTCTTGCGCTGCTGCCCCAGAGCTGGATCAGGACTGCAGGAGGGCGTCTCACAAAGAAGGAGCCTGTGACCCTCAGTCCCTCTCCACTGCTGCTCCCCAGGCTGGCAGGGTGATTGCGCTTGCTTTAATGATCCTTCAGCCAAGCTACCACCAAACACAGTACAAACCTTAGGGGTGAGAACCACTTGGGGTTCAGCCGTGCTGTGAAAGTCTGGAGCTTCCCCCATTTCCCGTCCTGGTAAATAATGCATGATCTCTCACTAGTATGCTTACACAACCCCTACGGTGATAAATATCAATGGAAGGAAATGAAAGTGGAAAGAAACGTTATCTTTCTCAGTAATGCAACCATTTACAGTCTGTGTTACGATCCTCCTGCTCTTAGGAGTGAGCAGCAGTCGGGGGGATGTTTCTATTAGCAGAGCAGAATGCAACAAATCATGGGCTGTAACTTTCCAGTGACGCATAAAAGCAGCCTTAAAACCATATAAACGAAAGAAAATAAAAATAATATACAGAGATCACTTGTTTTTTTAATCACCCCAAAGGAAAGTGCTCATTTCCAGGTGCCTGAGGAGCAGATATTAAGGACCTTTGTTTTTCCAGGGGCATAAAGCTAAGCACTAGACACCTAATCTGGGGATCTTGCCTTTGATGTTTAAGTGTGGGGCTGAATGCCTGAAGAAATTGGCCCAAGTGCTGAAATGTCTTGAAAATACTTTGCTTCAGAGCTTGTCTATATCCAGTGAGTTAAAACTAACTTCTAACGCTGGGTCTCCCAGGGCATGCTTGCACCAGCTGAAGCAGAAGCTTTTAGAACAGTTTCTGAGTAAGTCTGAAAACCGGGAGCTTGTGTCAGGGCTGCATCTGGATCCTTTGCTGTTCTTTGGGTTGTGAGGAGTTTCATCAGAGGATGGGCAAAAGCATCCTGCACCTCCTGCCATTCAGGTAAGCTTTGCCACTGCTCAAGTGGATGTCGGGATATAACTCTGGCTGTTTGGGAAAGGTGGGAGCATCCCAACCTCCTATCACCAGTCCAGCATCCTGCAGCAGCTCAGCTGCACCCGTAGTGAAAGGTTTTGTATCTGTGTGTGGTAGGTGTGTGGATTCCCTGTGTCCTGACAGAAACTCATTTTCTTTCTGCAATAGCTCAGTGTGCACAGAAGGGAAAGCACAACTTGAGTTTCGTGCAGGCGGGAGTGGAGTGTGTGCATGCAGTAGTGCTGCAGGGGATGCAGCATCAGTACATCCACATGTAGAACATCAGCAGGAGGGTGCTTTGGAAGTAAAAACAAAAGGTGTCATTGTAAAGAAAGGTTGTCTTTGGTACCTCCTTTACCCTCAAACTGATTTCTAGCCACAAGCAGTGCTCTGTGAGCTGAGCTGGGTGCCAAAGGGGCTGCAGATGCTGCGCTCGGCAGGAAAAAGTCTTCTCCCAGCTCATCAGGAGTGTGTCAGCTTTTGTCTGCCCAAGGCTGCTGCTCTGGAGCTGCCCAAACGTGTTGCTTGTGACTGTCTCACTCTTGTCTCTGCAGCACAATGATGCTCCCTGGGGCTGGCTCCTGCTGCAGCCTGTCACTGCCCAAGAACAGGTATGTGCATTAAGAGTGTGACAGTGCCTGTATTCCCAGCTTTTAATCCCAGTTATTGGGGGTTGAATTTTAGTTAAGAGAAGAAGTGAGGAAGTGTAAAAACTCACTGTGAGGTTGTAGTTTTGAATGTGTTTTGGTTTTGGTGCTAGCAATCCCTTACCAACCTGCAATATGAATGGAAGGCAATGTCTGTCCCATCCCGAATATACTCTCCGGGGATAAGAAGTGGATCTGGGGAGGCTGTGGGGAGAACAGCGCTTGTCATCTCTCTCCTATTCATGTCTCTTCTCAAAGGGAATAAAATGAGTCTTTCTGTAGGCTGCTGCACAAAACACTTCCCACCTGTATATATAACCCTCCTCCTGCCTGTTCCACTGGCATGCTGTAAAGCTTCATGTTTAATCATAACATTAGCTTCGTTGTAGGGAATTCAGATCAGGAAGGACTGGGGGGTCCCCATCATCATTTGATGAAAGTGTTGAACTCTCAGCTAGAAAATCCCCTGGCATTGCCCTGTTTCTCCCTACCTTAACTTTGCCAACTTTAGGGGTATGGGATGAGACAGAGATTGTTTGGGAAGCTTCCCAGATCATCACAGGGTTCTTTTTACTAGCTGAGCTTGCCTTTGTTCATGGCTTCTTGCTCATACAACTCACCTGTCTGGTGTCAGACATTTCTTGCAGGCAGCGGGGCATGGTCTGTCAGTGATGTGAAGCCGTGGCTGTGTCTATCAGACGGCAGATGACAGGTTGGGTAGACAGGGTTCCTCTTTCTTCTCTGATTATTGATTCTTGCTTTGTTTTCTTAAGGTCAATATCGATTGTAACTTTTGAGGGGAGTCAACACCAAGTAGTGAGGGTGAGTTATTAAACCTAGGTGATCCCCATGGCTTACGTGTGGAGTTTATCTTACCCACCAGGGTGCCCCTGTCTCGCTACGCACATGGGTAACTCTGTGATCAGGTTCTGTGCAACAAGGTGTCTATATTGCAACCCCTTTCCTGGCTTGAAAAACACAATAATAGTTCTTTACCCTGCATAGCTCTGGAGGATTAATTACGGTAGGTGCTAAGTGCTCTGGTGTGGTTAAAAAGAACTAAAGAACCATCAAAAACAGGGTGGAAGAGGGAGCTGAGCCTTGGGTGTGATGGAGCTGAAATCCTTATAGGTAATGACAGTCTCTAGAAGGTTAAACCTTTATCCCATTGCTCCCACACAGCATTCCTGCCCCTGCAGTGCAATCCTCACCTCCGAGCAGCATTAGAGTTTGCTCTGCGTGTGCTTCCCTGCTTCTGTAAGTTAATAAAGCAAATGTATTGCTGAAGGTGGGTTATTTATTACTGGTCTCGGTGTGAGCTCAGCCTGCTTGCAGCGTTAGCTCAGAGAAGCAGTGATGATATTAACAGAGCTGGATCCTTGGTGCCCCTCGGTGATGGCAACAGCAGCTCAGGTTAGAGAGTAAGCAGCATATCACACTTCTCAGGCTGGGCATAGACCTCAGAGGTTTAGATTAACTTTGTTCTGGGAAGTACCAGACTCTTGGTGTGCCTGGCTACAGCTTTAAGGCATGGTTCCACCTATAGCTGCGACAAAAATGAAAGCAATATGGAACACAGTGTTCCTCAGCAGGCCAGGGACCTGGGGAGTTTAATTGTGTGTGCGCTGCTTGATTAAGGACAAACAGCTTTATGATTTCTAATTTGCCATTCAAAACACCCGGACTCAACAAATCACGTTGCTCATTGCTTTTGTCTGAAAGGGTTTGTTTGGTGTCAAGACAGAAACCTGTAAAACACATGGAGGATCTCTGGAAGCGGTGGCCTGCCCATGGCTGGGAATGGTCAATCCTCAGCAGAGCCAAGGTTTCCATCAGCTGAACTCTTGTGTCCCACACAGAAGTAAGTTATCTGTAGGATGGCAGAACAAAAGGATTTGTTTCAGTCTTTTTGGATTAAATCCTTAAGAAAACAATCTTTTCCTTCTTTTTGTGCTCTCCTAAACCACCTACAGATGTCCAAGGAAAAGGTAAAGTTGTAGTTTTGTCTCTATAGTTTTAATTCCTATGGCACGAAAGATTTGCGCTGTTCACTGAACATAATTGCCAGAAAGGGTAGAAAAAGCTCAGAGTCCTGTGCATCAGGTTTCTGTGTCTGTTATTCCTTATTCTGTGATGGAGTCTGGATCTTGGAGAAGGATTTGATATACATTATCAACGCTTTACATTTAGGATGACTTTAATTACATAAGTGACTGTACAATGTCTCAAACCTGGAGCAGAACCAAGTTTGAATCAGATGAAATCAGTCGATTTTTCTCATATTCCAGATTCCTAAGGCTCCCCATAAACCTTCTCCTTACACATATGGGAGGTTGCTGCTCAGGCCTTTATGGAAAGCCAGGTTTCTTTAGGTGATTTTTGTGCTTGTATAAGCCAGAAGGAAGAGGAAAGCCGGGCAGAGATGGGAAAGGAGATCTGCGAGCAGCATGCCCAGCCGACAGCGTCTGCTGGAGGGGAAACCGCTCTTACTCATCTCCTTGATTCTCCTGTTAGCATAGCTTAACCTTGTAAGTCCTCTCCACCCTCTTCATTAAATGATGGCTTGGTGTCTTTGGCTCTCATTGCTTAAGACTCTAATTATTATTAGTCAAAACAAGGTAGCTACCCATGGTTGCCAAATGGGATGGGAATGCACCATGCTGGAACGACCTGTGCTTCAGGAAGCCTTGGAGAGCTGACCTCATAATCGTAGGGCTGTGGTTTGCCTTGGGCATATGGCATCCTGGTGCCCGCTGGCCACCACTGGGGGAAGACATGAAACACCCTCAGCAAAGATGAGCTGAAACTTGTGCTTGCTGAATATACTTGGAGAGGAAATCTATCAGCATGTGACAGGGGTTATTTTAATATGTGAAAATCTTATTGCTTCTGGAACATCACAGAGCAAACAAATTGGTTTAAATTTCATTGCCATAACTTCATGGAAGTAAACTTGAAAAGCTCAAAAGACAGCATCAGGATAACAATATCATCTCCTTCACATCTGTAACAGTGCTCATAAAAGGAAAAATGCATGAAATACAAAGCAAACAGGAATACTTTCAATCTCAGCCCCTTGAAATACCTACAGTGCCCCCCTTAATAAAATAAGACATCACCTGCCTTTTAACTGTGCAGAGAAAAGTGGTGTTATCAAGTACTGTTTCTTTTTGAGGTGATGCAAGAAGATGTTACTTAGTCGTGTTCCTTGCCCAGATAAAGGCAAATACATTCCCATTGCATTTTAATTAGTTCTCAACCCATGCTGGTTGGAGGAATACAGTATATTGTCATTAAAATTCATGCTTTATAATCAGTACAGTTCGTACAGTTTGAAGTGCAAGCAAAAGGACGTTTAACTCTGGTTAATAGTGGAATTATCTAACCCTTGGCATCATTTAACCCACTGTTACATTTTTAAGTAGAGAGAAAGGTTGAAAGGTTGTGATCATCAAGAGAAAGAAAATTACACTGAGATCAGAAAGAGAAAGGTTGTGATCTTCCTCAAAGGCTATATCAGGCCTGCCATTAATTATGAATGCTCATTAATTATAGCAGATCATCTGCCATAAATCTCTCTAACTGAACTTTTGAACTGAGCTTCAGGAGGGCAATTTTGACAAATATAGGAGGGATTGTCCCTTTTAAAATGCTGGGGCTTTATCTTTTGTGCCATCCCTCTTTAAAGTTAAGGAAACTGACTAATGAAGGTAATAAACTCATTCTTTAGGAGATCAAAGTCATCAAATTCTCTGAATTCCCTTTGAGACAAAACTGCGAATTGCAATTGGAGGAAAGAGATTTTTCCCTGTAATTTTTTTGTTGCATTTTAAACTCTCTAATTGTTCCCCGAGACAGTTTCCTTTGTATTGTGCTGTAAACTGATTTGCTGAACTGTCAGGAACCCAAGAAGAAATCTCTAGGACAAAACCTATCATCTATTCTTAACAATCAAAGTAACACCCTGTTTCTCCTTAATAAAAGCCAGCACAGGCTGTTTGGTTTAATAGAGAGCTCTGCTGGCGTTAGAGTACACAAAATCCATGTTCGTAGAAAGAGGATAAATCTTGGTATTTTTGTCTAGCATTTGTACTTCTCCGCCCTGAGGTGCTTCTGCCTCCTCTTTTTTTGTGGTTCAGGACCCTTTGCTGAGTGTTTATAGGGGTAAATTTCAGCTGAATTTCATAAAATCATCTTTCCCAAGGGCATTTTTGTGTCCCCATCCATTCCAGGGGAATCCTGGAGAGTAGGGAGGGCCAGAGACGGTTGGTTGCCTGTTGGACCTCAGGAGGGCCTTGTGTGCACAGGTGGTGATAACTGCATGGTTGCAATACAAAGAGATTTGGTTGGTTTTATCTAGCTTTAACTAGAGTTTTTAACTCTTCCAGTGCCGGGTTATTCCTAGAGCTGCTGTCATTGCTTTGCCCTGCATTTAGCTGCAGTATCACAGATCTATGCATTATCCACTCTGTAGCCTGCAGGTGCACATCTATTCAATTACTGAAAGACTCCCATAGAATTAGTTTTCCCTTTGATATTTTAGAAACATCTCATAAGATGAAAATGTTGCATTGATATTTTTTAACAGTTATTTAAAGAAGAAAGCTTTTGGACATGCCTGAAAATATCATCGGGCACCTATTTGCATGTGTAGGTGCCTAAATAGCTGTGAAAACCGACCATCTGGTGGTGTCTCTGGACTTGGAGTCTTAGGAAATATGTAGGCTACTGAAGAGAATTTAAGCACATACATTGCTTTCGGTGAACTGTTCAACTCTTAATGTCTCCCTGATGTGTGAAGGAAGAATATACAAGAGACTATGAAAAGCTCCAAAACCTCATGTACTGCCTGCATGTGTTTTACAGATAATGTCATGGAAGATTAGCAGGAAAAGAGTATTTTCTACAAGTATTCTGCCCTCCACTTCTAACATCCCTTAGAGCCTTACACAATCAAGAATTGCTTACCTGGTGTCTAAATCTCATTGCCAATTACTGCAAAGTCAATGAATTCCTGAAATACTTCTGAGCTACCTCAAATTCCTTCTCTTCCTTAAAGATTTTTATTCTTCCATCTTTTTCTAATAGAATTTCAGATTTGATCTTTTAATTTATGTGAAACTCCTGGGTTGGCTGTGAGAGAAGACTTTTCCTCGGCGTGCTGGAATACAACCGATTCTGATGATGGAAATCAGTCCTCCTTTATGCATGCCTTTATCTGGTGCAAAAGACAGGAGCATTAATCCCTGGCTGCAGGATATTTTCTGGCCTCTGCATGGTGTCATTGCTGCAAAGAGATATGAAATCAATTAATTCAGTGCAGAAGACTGTATTTTGCCAGATTTAGGAGGAGGATCCCACCGAGATCTGGGTAACTCCAAGTGCTGGCATGTTGGGTTTTTTATGTTGGGTCACTAGATTGAATAAACCCTGAGGAACAGTGACAAAAACTCCTCCTAAAGCGTAGGACCTGTTTCAGCTTATACAGGAGAAAGCTTGGGACAGGGATTTAGTAGAATTATTGTGAATTTCAATGCTGATTCTTTAAATACAGGACAATGTATTGATTCTGAACCTCGTACATGACCCTTTTCCTGCAGTGTTGGCAGTATTTAATGCCAAAATTAATTAGATACTCACTGATGCCAGGCCAATTCCCTGACATGCACATTGTTAGTCAGGTAGAAATTCAAATGTTCACCCACTCTCTAAATCAGTTTATTTCTCTCTGCCACCATCAAAATCCCATGGCACATCTTGTGGGATCATGTGGGAGAATATCAGATAATCTCTTCTTTTCACTCTGATGTAAAAAAACCTCCATGATTCTCAACTGTATAATCATTTCCTATAAAATAAATTACTTTATCTGTCTTAATACTGTCACTTTTCTCTTCTCCAGTGATCTCCTTCTTCCATCTGTGTGCATAGCTGTAATCTTTTCTACACCTACTCTATGTACTCTCAAGTGTCAAAATCTCGCCTCAATCATTTGTGTCATTAGTCTCTTGTTCCTGATGGGATAGCGGGCAAAACAACACAGTTCCTCAGGCCTCTTTGGATCATTTCTGGGCTCATTTTGCTATCAGGAGTAAGGGATGACTGAGTTTTATGTTTTGTCACCTGAAATTTTCTGCTTATTTCTCTTGAAGAGATTGGGTATTTTTATTGCTCTGTGCGTATCTTGTTTCCACCATGACTGCTGCTGCCGCAAAGCGTAACTTCAGGAGATATCCACATTACCCAAATCCTGGGAAAGTTGACTTGCTCTTTCTTATTGAGTAATTCTGTGTGACTCACGCTTTGTTCGCTGGTATAATTTTTTACACTCATTTGCAGAATATTGTTCAGACAATTGAGCTTACTTACTCAAATCGCCATCTTTTGTAGCGAGTCAGAGCAGTCACTTCTCTCTTTCACAAAGCCATTGCAGGAACAATGAGGTGACCCATAAATGAGGACCATCTTGTTTTCCTGAAAATACAGGTTACACTGGGCGAAATGAAATAACTGCAGGATAAAAGAAACCCTCTTGGGAGCTATGCATCTTCATACTTTAATGTGACAACTGTGCCTTTCCTGCTGAGCCGTGACCTACTTTGCTCACCAAACGCTCTCATTACCTTCCCCCAGTTGTGAGACTGTCAGAGCCTCAGGAATTCTTCACCTCGGGATCCGAAGTGTCAATCACTATCCAGCGGTCCTGCAATGGTTTCCTTGTGAATCAGTACATCAGGCACTGCCCTGCTTATCACGTCTCATGTAAATCCGCCCTCTTCTCCTACAGTTGCTGTTTGTTTAATTTCTTGTCTCTGCTCCAGATTCCAGACTGCCCCCAGCATCCTCCCCTCAAGTTCAGAGCTGGGTAAGTTTTGCCGTATAGTGGGAGATTTGGACTACTTTTTTTGGACTGATTTTTGTATCAGCTCAATTAAAATGTTTTGCTCTGGTAGTTCAAAACGCTTCTTTCCCCCTCCTCTTTCCTTTCTTTATTATTGAAAAGCAATCCTTTTTCTCTACCCAATATATTCTGTGCATCTCAAACTGGAGACAAGAGATTAAGTGACAACAGCCGTGGGAATGACCTACAACATATGGGACATTTGGTAATTATCCAGTTTCTGTTATGTAAGACAGAAAATCACACAGCCCTGCTAAAACATGTAAATAGAGGGAATGAAAATGACGGCAAATGACTGCTCCCAAAGAGAAAGATCCTTAACTGTACGTTCCTATTTTTTTGGCTTTTCAACAAATGCCTAAAATCTGCTTATTGAATTCAAAATGTGGCATAACAAAGGGCTGGCTTGGAAAGGTATTTCTTGATAAAAGAAGAGATGTTTGCAGCATGAATACCCACAGCTAAGAATGATTTGCAAACATGGGACTGCAAGGGCTGCCTGTAAAAGGAAGCCTGTGCGGTCTAAATCTGCTACCGTCGGAGCCTGGGGAATGAAGACAGAAGGGTGAGCTGTGGACTTTCCAAAATCCTCCTGCTCTCAATGTGTGGTGGTTTATATCCAAATGAGGCAGGCACTTATACTTCCAGAGGGGTGAAGTCATCAGAGTAGAGAAAATTTACAGCAAGGAGATCTGTAAAGTTCCATACAGAATAGATCTCTTAGTAGAGAAAAATCAGGACATTATGTCCTACCAATAATGAATGGCTGCTCAGTTGGGCACTGCAATACAATGCATGGGATGGAGTGAGTCTGTGGAAGACCCAAGACCTTTCCATTGTCACCATTTTGGTTAGAGTTTCTTTTCAGAAAAGAAGCATGATGGTTGCTGACCTGTCTTGAAGATCTGCTCTGTATGCCATGAGCGAACTCGTCTTAGTTAAACATCACAGCCCTCACTTGTAAATACATTGTCTGTCCATTAGGTTGTGCATTTGCAACTCACAATTGAAGGGACTGTTCACAGCACTCTCATCCACAGGTGAATTGGGCTCCTTGGGAGGACAGCTCAGCAGAGCTGCTGAGGAACCTCTGCCCTGGCTCTATGGGGAGCATTGGTATCTGTCCTGGTGCTAGTAAAACGGCTGAAGTTGATGGAAAGACTTTCCACTCCTGTGATTTCTACATGGAAAATTACTTATGTTGTTGAACCTAGTAATTCATTGGAAAACCAGCTTGCATGCATAGTGATTTAAGTACCCTGAATTAATATGCAAACTCCCTCTGGGGGCTGGTCCAGTGTGTAGTTTCCTCCCTGAAATTGGAACTTTGAGTCTTAGTGCACATTTATCAGCTAGAAATTTGGATATGACTATGTTGTTGGGAAGTAGAACTATTGTATAATAATATATACCACTATTTTTTAAGATTTGGGTCTTTATAATTGAAGATGATGTATGCAGAAGTGGCACAGTGAAAGTCAAGGTATTTATAGACCATTAACAATACAGCCCAAATGATCAGTCCTGGAGTATTCTGTTGCAGTAAGGTAGAGCATCCCATATTTGAAATCATTAGAATCATAGAATCACAGAATAGTTAGAGTTGGAAAGGACCTTAAGATCATCCAGTTCCAACCCCCCTGCCATCAGCAGGGACGCCTCACCCTAAACCATGCCACCCAAGGCTCTGTCCAACCTGGCCTTGAACACCACCAGAGATGGAGCATTCACAACTTCCCTGGGCAACCCATTCCAGTGCCTCACCACCCTTACAGTAAAGAACTTCCTCCTTATATCCAATCTAAACTTTCCCTGTTTAAGTTTGAACCCGTTACCCCTTGTCCTCTCACTACAGTCCCTAATGAAGAATCCCTCCCCAGCATCCCTATAGGCCCCCTTCAGATACTGGAAGGCTGCTCTGAGGTCTCCACGCAGCCTTCTCTTCTCCAGGCTGAACAGCCCCAACTTTCTCAGCCTATCTTTATACGGGAGGTGCTCCCTGACCATCCTCGTGGCCCTCCACTGCACTTGTTCCAACAGTTCCATGTCCTTTTTATGTTGAGGACACCAGAACTGCACACAATACTCCAAGTGATGTCTCAGGAGAGCAGAGTAGAGGGGCAGGATCACCTCCCTCCACCTGCTGGTCATGCTCCTTTTGATGCAGCCCAGGATACGGTTGGCTTTCTGGGCTGCGAGCGCACACTGCCGGCTCATGCTCATTTTCTCATTGTCCAACACCCCTAAGTTCTTCTCTGTGGGGCTGCTCTGAATCTCTTCTCTGCCCAACCTGTAGCTCTCACCCTTTGCAATAATTCTCAAACTCCTTACTTCGTAGTTATGAACTCATTTTGTGGTATTCTTTGCCTGCTTATGCTACTGTTTTATTTGGATTTACAGAACTCACCCTTGCATATAGCAAGAAGCTGCCTGCACTGTATCTTCTAGGAATAAAATCTGTAATCTGCTGTACGCGGGTTAATAAATATTTTATTATTCCCAGTTCCAAACACTCTCTGGGTGAATCTCAGCAGCTCCACTTTCTGAAAATAATGCCTGATTCAAGGATGAAAACTGTGCTCCAGGAAATGAGAAAGAAACACAATCCAGCGCTGCCGTTCCTCACAAGCCCCCAAACAATTGCAGAAGCATTGCTTCATTTTCCTTCACAAGTGTGTACCCATTGCTACACATTGTATTGAGAGAAGTTTCTTTGTAAAAAATACATGACATGTAATAAATAGCTCCTCTCTGAGCTTGCAGGAACCTCAGCATCTTCCATAGCAGCAGAGCCAAATAGCAACGTCCTGTGATGTTTTCACCAAGGAATTACATGCAGCTCCTTGACAGGGATGTGACTCTGTGGCACTGTGTTGGAGGGACAATAACCAGGTCCCTTTTGGTCCCACTGCTCTGGACTTCTTAGGACCAGCCAAAAGGATGAGAGGGTAGACGAAGAGGAGGGTGTGGGATAGACAAGGAACTTCTTCCTGACACCATCCAGGGCCATCTTGATCCTCATGAAAAATAGTTCATCCAGTACCCCATTGGCTGAGTTAAAAAGTAAGTCTGCTGTGATACGCAAACGCAAGTGGAGGGCGCTGGTTTATAGCTCAAGCCACAGTCTACCACTGGAACTCATTTATCAATAATGGGTCACATGCTGCTTGCTTCCTCATTTTGAGCTGTTCCTTGCTCTGCAGTTGCATTAATTGATTTCTTTAGGACTACTCACACTCTTAGGTACAAACTGTTCCAAGTAAGGGTAAGGCAACTGTACCCTAATCACTAAACTGTGTTTCAGTCCTCTTTGTCTATCCCCTAAAATTTTGATGCCATCTAATCAAAGTGGGAAAGTGAATTGTGCAAAAAATCTTGGGCTTAGCTGAAATACTTATATATATATATAATAGTTGTGAAACTATCTCTCAAAATGGTGCAGATTCACTTTTCAATATGCAATTTTCATTCTATTGAATTTTTTGACATATGGTTATATAAAGCGTCTAATAGCAAACTCTATCCATTTCCACCTTCCAGAAGGCAGTAACTTCAGGAGTTAATGTGGGATTATTTTTAGTATGTATTCAAGTTTATTCATGCTGAAAGGTGGTACTTATCTTTTGTAATTTTAGAGTAGTTATTTGAATAAAAACATGAGTGTGGTTCTATTTTAACTGCCATGTGACATTTGGGAGCTGGTTAAAACCTCACCCAGGATGCAAAAATCTCAGCATTTTTACTTCGCAATGTCTCAGTGGTACATAAAATACCTGTATATGTGTTTGGACCGACAAATACATAAAATATGAGTAATCTCCTTTATGCTAAGAGAATATTATACCATAAACAATGAAAGCATCCGTCGGCCAGAAGAAAATGCGATTTTCAGTGTTCTTTGTAGGAAAAGCTTGTTGAAGTTCAATTACCCTTTTGAGTGCAAATTCCATATTAAACTGTCACCAGAGAAATGGGTAGATAAAAATCTGTGCCTGAGTATTTTCCCTAGAGCTGGGTAAATATTTCTCTTAGCCAAGTAACTGAGCCCTTTTTCAGTTCATAAACTGTGCAGAGGTTGCAAGTTTCTCATGTTTGGGGGTCACTGTTTAGATAAGTCTTATGCTGTTGTTTCTACTCTCTGATGGAATAGTGGAAAACAAAGGGTCTGCAAAATCAGTGTGTAACTTTGGTGGAAGGAGTTTAATTGTGCAACGGGTTGTGCGGGGGTTTGGCTGGACAGGCAATGGTCAACAAAATGGGGTTTGCCCAATTTTCTTTGTTCTGAGTTTGATTTACAAGATAGGGAAAATAAACCTCCTCTTCAGTGATAACCGTGGGTCTGACAGTGGGAAAAGCTATGCAGTAAAAATCATAATTGAGTCACGATGATAATGAGGTTACAGTTAGGCAATGCCAAGTTATCCTCTTTCCCTTTGCGGGCAAAGTACGATTGTGCGTCTTGATATTCAAGATAATCTGGGTTGCTCCCACTTTGGGGTCTGCATGCTACCTCTGTGCAGGTACCATCTTGCAGAAGAAAAATGCCGATACTCAGCTTACTGGCACATTTTACAGCCTCTTTCACAAGTGAACATATAAGAGTATTTGTTCTCCTGGGTTCGTTGACAGTAATGTTTAAAGAGGGATTTTATGATGCATTTCTCCCAGTCTATAATTCTATTCAGTGTGTTTTGAAAGCATTTCCCACCTTGTGATTCCTAATGAACCAGCCCTGGATGTGCGTGTTCCTTCAACAATAAACTCTTCTAAGTCCCAAGCAGCATTTGGCAGTTGGGATCATGTCAGTACTGTAGATCACTGGAGAGCAGATTCACAGCAATTCCTCATAGTGCAGCCAACTCACAGGAACAGGAAAGTTTATTCCACTTTCCCCTTGCTGCAGCTGAGAGGTAGCAGACCCATTACTGTGAGCATAGGCTGTGTCCTTAAGCAGAGCTGACTGCCCTGATGGAGGAGGCTGGAGCCAGGTCTGCCCAGGGCTGTACCTGCCTCTCCAGTGGTATCTCAGCCCTAATATGGGCCTTCAGGTGTTCCTTACAGCTGGTTTGGCTCCCAGCAGATGACAGCAGAGTGCGTTGTCTCCAGTTCTCATAATACATGAAACAGGCTTTACTCCATCAGCGATGACCAGGCTGAGCCCACCACTGGCTGCCACCTTTGGTGTCAGGGCAGAGGAAGGGGAGCTCATGAGTTCATTTGAATGAATAAATTAATTTCAATGTGACCCTACTTTCCACACCAAATGTGTGTCTTTTCCTAATCCTTCACCTGAATGGAGTATTTCTGTGTCTTGTTAGTGGAGCTAATTCCAGAACACTGTAAAGAGGTCAGGGACTGAGCGATCTGTCACTGAGCTGAGGGTTGACAGCATACATGGGTGCAAAGAAAATCCCCTCAGGAAATCCTCTTTCACTCAATTGCAGTTATTTTCTCATCCATTTGGAATTTCTTAGTGAGAAGAAGCTGCAAGAAATACTCCCTCCCTCTTAGCATTGCTACTGAGTGTGAAATAACCTTCTGTAAAACTATTCCTTAAATGAAGGAACCATTTCATGCATGCTGCTCCTGGAGGTCATGTGGCAGCTGCTGTGATACCTGTACCTTAATTTCAGTGTTATTTGGATTGTGGTTAATGTATTTAACTCCAAGCAGGTTTCTGGTTTTTGTTTACCTTATATTCTTGCTAAATTCCTTATCTTCAACTTAATATGAAAGCTTCCTTATTGCAAAGCTCTTATCAAAGACTCTCCTGTTTGAGTAACAGAATCTCAATGTTTTGTTTTGATTTGGTGCTTTTACAGCCAAATATTTCCCCCATCTCGCTGCTGGCACAAGAGTCCATATGAGCTCCCACTGACCACTGTCAGATGTAGACTCTCCAGGACCACCCATCACTCCTGTCCCCTTCTGGCTCCTGCTTCAGGTAAGCTATGTGCAGTGTTGAGCAAAGCCTCCGTTTAAGCCTTGTTAGAACCATTTACCATGCAGCTCATGGGATGCTAACCTGGATCCTGACAGCTTGGTTACATTCTCTAACACCTCCTGGACCTGCGGTTCATTTGAAGAGTGGCCACTTGGACAGGTTGGACCTGGAGGTGTCAGGATGCAGCTTTCCAAGCACAGCAGAGAGGCAATTTATCAAGTACACTTGGACAAGCAGAAGAAACACATCCGTGGGCAGCTGTTTCATCCCTGCTGCTAAATCAGGGTATGTAATCCCCTGGCTATGGAGAGAAATCAGGCTGTATTTCTTCAGCTGCTTTGGAAATACCCACTGGTACAATAGGATCCTTGAGCTTGATAATTCTCTGTCTCTCTTGATGTGGAAAACAGTTGCTTTGTATCATGCTTGTCTTCTTCAGGAAGGTGCTATCTCTTCTGCCCCTTCACTATTCAAAGATGCTTTTTAATCTTCACATAGGAAGTTTGTTAAGCATAAAGGTCACTATCACTGGTCCACTGTCACAGTAATGGTTTGTATACACCAAGAGCCAGAAAAACATTCCACTTATATGAATAGCTGCAGTTTTGATCCCTTCTCCCGGGCATCTCTCCTCTTCAGCCCCTGAGCCCTCCTCATCTCGCCAATCTGTTCAGTGAATTAGTAATCAGTTAACTGAAGCCATCTCCTTTCTTTCCTTTCCACCTGCATCCTTCCTTCCCCTCAAGGGACTGTGTCACTGTTCCTGCATCTCTACTCAGAGAAATTACTCCTGCTCCTGCTGCTGGTCTCTACATTGAGTTGTTGTGCATTCCTGAAGCAGAGCTTAGAGAGGGATTACCTAAATCTGGAGAAGCACCACCATGAATAAGACCCATTAGCTCCTTGATGTTTTATTTTTTGTTCAGCTTCTCTTGATGGGAAGTGACACGGTGAGACATCCAAAGAGTCAGGATCCAAACTTCTCCAGCTAAAGCCCTGGTGCAGCATATGAATTACATACACTCTAGGAAACAGGCTCCTGTCCCTCTGCTCCTTGCTGCTGGAAATGTTAAGTTTGCTAGGAGTGAAAGCAAGACAGGAACTTGTCCCTGATCCTATTATAAAAGTCTCAGTACATGTTATTGTCCTGGGTGGCAATGCGGCGATGAGCAGAAACTGCTGGCAACAGGTAGATGGTAGCTCATGGGCTTTGGAGATCTACATAACACATTGCTCTGTTTTTGAGCTTCAAGAAAGCAAGAGAACAGCCCAGGTTCTGCTTTTGCAGGGGAAATGATAAGGAGCTCTTGGCAGCAGTGCCAGGATGTTTCTAAATGGATTCTTCCGCCCTCTGCCTTTAAGTCTTGTGAGAAATAAATTGGTATAATTTGTTTGTGAATTAACATAATGTGGTTATAGAGATATGGAAGGGCTTTGCCAGGCTTAGTCTGTTTATAACTTGTGAGCAAATAATTTAATTAGTGGGAAGCATTTATACTAAGTGCATGTGAAGACTGTTAGCTGGGATCTTATTCCAGGCTCTGTGGCAGCTCAGGAGAGCCCAGCTTGGGCTAATATGGCATGAAGTGAAATGATGGGCAATGGGTCAAAGCCTTCCTTGGACACATTCACTTCTGTTCCCTAATCTAGTGTTTGATATGTCTGACATAGCTCCATATTTCAAAGGTCAAGGTGAGAAGTGGTTTTTATCAGTCCTTGTGGTAGCATCTGTACTTGCAGGAGGCGGCAGGATGCAGAGGTGATGTGGGAAGAAGGACCTGAAAGCAGCTCCTCTGTAATTCGTTTCAGGTAATGATTTTTCTTTCCTCTGTAAAGGCCCCAGACACCTCAGAAATAAAGCTGGTCACAGCATTCACATGCCTCTCTGATAAACTAAGAAAAATGGGGGGGGAATCCCCCAGCTCTTGGGGTTTTTTTCCCTTTAATCCCATATCTGGCTTTATTTATACAATCCATCACGAGGTATCTTCCCAACGACATTATTTAAGCTGAAGCAGCAGACTCACTATTAGTCTTGAAAATTCATTAGATAAACAGATTTTGACATTTAATTTGTTGTAGCCAGTGGAAGACTGAATTACTGAGCAAACACCGTGCAGAAAATATTTAAGCAGAGGAGAAACCTAGTGTTCTTTGCATGGGATCTTACACCAGGGCCATATATTTAGCACGGTCTGTTTATTTTTGTATTGGGTAAGACGAAGTGCACAGTTTGTATTGTTTGCTTAGGGAATAACTTAAACAGAGCTAAGGATGGAGCATCTGTCGAGCAGCTCTTCGGCCAGTAAACAGTATAAGATGTATTTTTATTAAACAGACCCCAACCTTCTCCCTTTGCATCCCTGCTGCTGAGACTGGAAGATGCATGTATTATCTTCAGCAGAAGGCACCAGGCATAGCCGTGCAGGAAGAAATGGCTGTTTTGTTTCAGAGCTAAGCATGCATCTAGATGATTTGAGTTGTGAAGGAAAGGAATGAGGAGTGGAGCTAAAGCAGTTGGGCTCCAGAAAAAGAATGGGTGTCAACTAAGCGAATGCCTGAGGTACCACTTCCAAAAGAGAGTGGGATTGGGCTGGTGGATAAAGCATTTTCCATAAGTGTTGGTACAAAAAGGGATAACTCGTCTTCATGAGAGATGTGCCGTGGACCACTGTGCTGGAATCCATGAATGGTAAATGCACGTACCATGCAGGACAAGGAAACACAGCTGGGTCTGGTATCAAAGAGCAATTTTGGGCTGTTGGGGCTTTGCTCTCTGTATCTCCCAGTACTCAAAGCTGCCTGGCTCCAGCCCTGCCTCAGCATGCCTCTGGCACTGGTTGCTTTGGGCCAGAAAACACCATGGCCTCAGGATCTGTGAGAAATCACACACTGTGGTTAGGATGTTAAAAATATCCTCTTTAAAATCTTCTAATTGTTGAGAAATTCTGTTTCAAACCCAGGTAAGCCTGGTAGGGAACATGCTGCTTCTGAGTTATCTTGATAGCTTTTTAGTTGCAACAACTTCTGTTAGAAAACCACACTCATTGAGCGCTATTCAAGTGAACACAAGGTATAGCCTATGGAGAGCTTTTGCCTGTCTTGCCCTGGTTTGCTCTCCCTTCCCTACATTCTCTTCAGACCTGCAATGATGAGATCCTAGGGTGAGCTGGGGCTCTGAGTTACTACTACCCTGCAAGTAATCAATGTAGTGAGAAGACATAGTCAGAAGATACACATATGGCAGAGCTATTTTGATTCTTTCTAATGATGCATGTGTAACATTTGGGTACCAATTAATTAATTATGCTCTTTATTTGGTCTAATGGGAACTGTGGTACAAGCAAAGGAGATGAAGCTGGGACTGAGCAGCCCTTGCTGGGAACCAGATACAGAACAGCAGATGCCAGAGGTTTTGCTGAGAGATTGGATTCTATTAAATATTCTGCATCAAGAGTGCTATAAATCTGGGAGCTGGGAGGGCCAGACCGAGAAATAGAGGTAGCAGATGGGATGAGGGGGAAGATGGTTAATAGAAATATAAACAAGCATCCTTGTATTAGCTCCTGCTGCATGATTTGAACTGTGTGAAGATGGAAGCAGCAGGATTTGGTGCAGATAGGAAGGGGACTGAGAGTGATGCGAGCTAAAACCTGAGATGACAACTAGGGATGTGAAAGTCCTCAGCTCCTTTGCTCTTGGATCAGGTGCTAATAAGAGTTGAGTTGGCAATGAGGATAAATAGGAACATGGTTCCCACCTACCTGGAGCAGGCTGAGAAAGAGGGATGGAAAAAGAGGAGCTTGTAGCAGAAAGGCATTAAGTAGACACCCAGACAGACATAATGATAGAGACAAACTTTCAGATCAGCAAGGAACAGTGGGAAGAAGCCAGTTCAATAAAAAACTGATGATAGGGAACCACAGGGTTAGCATGCACTAAGTGACATCATTTACCACTCTGCTTGTTATCACTCATTATGCTACATTATGCTGTTGATCCTATTATATGCTGCTTAATGCAAATCTGGCCCCTGCTGTGTGAGGCACAACACACCAAAAAAATCATTCCTTGCCTCAAGGAGTTCCTGATGGAGAGTAAGGAGTGTTTCTATGTGGAACCGCATCCTTTGTGTTGGAGGCTATGGAAGCTAGTGCCAGGTGGACAGCACGTTTGTCAGAGTTCATGGTTTTTTAACAAAAGCAAATTGTATATATAAAGTAGAACTTACTGTTCGCTGAGTAGATTACAAAGAGAACCTTGGAAGTATGGCAGATTCAGTTTGTTGAGGGGGAATGATTTGTTTTGGTGGAATAGAGATGCTGGAGATTTCATTTGATCTGAGATTTCAGTAGGCTACAAACCTTCACCCATTCCAGCTCAGAGACAAACCCTGTGTTTGGTGTATTTGTGGCTTTCATTTGAAAAACAACAAGCCTTGGCAACTGCATTTGCTTTGACATGGTGGTTTCTTCCAATGGAGAACCCCCAAGTTCAGCAGGTGATAAATGCTGGGAAAGAGATGGATTCAGGCAAAGTCTTGTGATCCAAAATGATCTCTTTGTAAACAGCTCTGGGAACTCTGAGATTAAGCAGAAGTCAGCAAGATGCAATGGTCAGGAGGAATCTGGGAGCAGCCCAGCCGCAGGGTGTCCACTGGTGGCTGCTGTGGATTCTTCCAAAGAAGGGACTGAGAAGGACCCATTTAATGTAACAGGATAAATGGCCCTGGTCTAAGCAAAGAATAGAGGATGTGCAAGGAACCAGCTACAGATTTTAACTGAATTTAGGATAAATAAGAGACTTCTGTTTGCAGCCTTTGGTAGGAGGGAGCTTGAAGACATATAGTTGTTTTTAAGCAAAAATTGGGTGTGCTGGCAGGGAGCATCGTTTGTCAGCTTTTAATAGGGCTGTATTTGATGATAGCAGGAAAGTGAATTCTCTGCATGGCTTGTAGCTACAGAAGGATGCATCCCAAGCCTGCGGTGCCCTTAACTACCCCAAACAACTCTGTGAAGCATAAAATTAGACCCAAGAGAGAGGAAGTTTCTTCTAAATTCCTCTCCTGTGGTAATTGGGGTGTGGGTACTCTTTGCAAGAATGGCAGGGGAAGAGACGAAGCTCAGTGAATTTCAGGGTATAAATTAAACTGCACAAAGCCTTGTCACACTTCTCCATGCATCAATGTATGTTTAATTCATACATTTAATTGAGCAAATTCAGGAATGTGTAGCAGTGCAGAACTACGCTGCCCTGGCCCCTGCAGGGACTCCCTGCTACAACCTCCTAGAGCAAAATCCAGGCCTTGAGGCTCTGCTATTTGTATGCTGAAAAATATGTTGAAGTCAGCCACTGAATGAGAGTGAAAACAGTGCAAGTATTTCAGAGAAAAGGGCTTTGATGGGAAATCCATGCCAGCCCCATAGGACCTGGTCTGTAGAAAATACCCACTGAGGAGATAAAGGCTGAGGTCAGAGTAAAACCCAGCGCTTAGTTCAGTCACAAGGAAGTTGCTCTAACTCAGCTTCCTCAACTTAGTTGGGGTAAACTGGCTTTATTTTAAAGAATGGGCTTCATTCTATAGAACTTGCCATATACCATTTATTTCCATAAAGCCTCCATCAGCTGGAGACGTTTCCTCCTTTGTTTCATTGCGCTTCACAATAGCAGAGAATTTTCCCCTCTCAACTGTCAGATTAACCATTATAGTTAGTGATAAATACTGTCCAGCAGGGTTAAGTCATTCCACTTGGATGGCTTTGACTTTGCTTTGCCTGTTATTAATTTTCATGAATTTCAGAGTATGTTTTATGCTGATAAAGCTGCTTAAAACATTTCCTGTAAAGCTGTATTAGGGAAAGTGGCGCCTACATAAGCCCTTTGGAATAGCTAATGTGCCATGGCTTTTGCTATAAATATTTGCCAGTTCGTTGTTTTCACTAAACCTCACAAGTGGGTAGGTATCGATTATTTCACCAAGTCACGAGAGAAAAGTCTTGGATACTTGTGTACATTCTGAATAAGCTTGCAAAGCAGTCTGCTGCTGTCAGTCTGGCCAAGTGGGCGATTAGCTTCCTCGATTCCCTACGTTCTGCTTTCTCTTGAGTTTCCATATTTTTCTGCTTTTATGTTGGAAATCAGTTTGTGGCCCATAAAAGGCACTTTACCATAAGGACTGACCAAGAAAACTCTCTCCCCTCCCCAGGTCCAGAAAAGATTTTCATCCCAGGGAAGAACTTCACAATTGTAAAGTTTGGGGGGTAATTGTGAGGTTTGGGATAGACCAGATTTAATGGCTCCATCTGCATGATGGGGCATCTTCTCATACAATTTAGAATCATAGAATCATGGAATGGTTTGTGTTGGAAAGGACCTCAAGATCATCCAGTTCCAACCCACTGCCATGGGCAGAGACACCTCACATTAGACCATGTCACCCAAGACTCTGTCCAACCTGGCCTTGAACACCACCAGAGATGGAGCATTCACAACTTCTCTGGGCAGCCTGTGCCAGCACCTCACCACCCTCACAGTAAAGAACTTCCTCCTTATATCCAATCTAAACTTCCTCTGTTTAAGTTTGAACCCATAATTTGCCCTAATTATCTTTGTTTTTCATCAACTTGTCACTTAAAAATCCTGCAGCCTCTGAGAGAGAAAACACTGGTCAAGCATCTGCATGGGCTGAGAGCTGCTTGAGGGTATTCGTCCACACAGTCACATACAACTTAGATATTCTGACTGCTGATTGATTCCCTGCTACCATCTCTAACAAGCCCAATCAGGCAACCAAAGAGCTGTCAGTGTTGTGTTTTGGGCACCTTGGAGCAAATGTAGCGCGCTCAGCTGCTAGTGGAAGCGCTGCCAGCTGAAGGACACGGTGCAGGCTGCACTGGTGACATGCTGTCACATCTGGGGCAGTTTAGTTTGCTGCTTTGCTTTTCCCTGTCATTTTTCACACAGACGTTATTTCCAAGGTCCATGTTCAGTTAGGAAAGTGCATAAAAATCATCTTTCTCTGACAGGAAAAGTCTCAACACCACGCATGGGCTCCTCCACGGTTCAGGAGGCACACAGACAGCCTGGATTAATCCTCACTTTTCAGAATGGAAAATTTCCCTTACTTCTGAAGATCAGGAAGGAATTTACTAATTAGGGAATAAAACAAGGTCTATCACCCTGGGGAATGTTTTAAGATATCAGAAAAGTGTCATTCTTCAACGACAATGACACTTAGCGATGACAAAATAATGTTTCCTAGCAGCAGAGGTTATTTGCTGCTGGTGTTGCAGATGTCTGGAACTCTGGAGGACTAGAAAAGCTTTGTATTTGCAGATCTGTAAAGGAAAAACCTGTATTGGCAACTTCCTAAGGGAAAAAGGAAAAAGTAAAACATATGATTCTTTACTTAAAATAAGACAGTGGGTAGGAAGTGAGGGAAGATGACTCTCCTACCTTCAAATGGAAACATGTCCAAAGACCCATCTGGAGTGTCTGGAAGAGCAGGCAGAGATGATACTGCCGAGCTGCAGCTTTTTACACTAATTTCCACCACACCTTCACTGCTCTATGAAATTAGCTTTGTCTGAGCTCAGTTTGGGAACTGGGTTAGGCTGAACTGGGAGAAATTAGTTTTAGGGGGAAGCAGAAGGACTTAATGTGAGTGCTTCTGGCGCTGATAAGTCACATCCTGGATGTCTTGCTCTGATTTCTCAGTGCAGACAAGCCCTGGGGATCTGACTTTGATTATCTGAACCCGGCAGTTCCAGATTGCCTTAACGTTGTGCTGACTCCATCTGGGCTGCTCGTGCAGGAAGGGTGCATTAAGCACGCAGCCGAGCGTGGCCGAAGGCAGCAGAGATCGAATCAGCTCCAGGTGCTTGGTGAAACCCTGGGAAATTGCCTAGTCTGGTATGAAACTGCACCAGGGGAGACTGGAACAGCAGCATTTGATTGTGATGGATGAGCTCTAATTTATTTCCACTGTAAGAGATTTTGCAGATGAGGTTACCCTATAAATAATGTTTTAACTGTAATGTTGTTAAATACCCTTCTCCTGAAGGAAAAAAGAAATTGCTGCCTTCTTTCATTATTTCAGATCATCAGTAATGTATCCTCAGGCCCAATGCTATCATTTATTTTATACGATATATCTGTATTTTTGTATAATGTGTGTGTATATGCATATATATGTTTATATGTAATATATGTATGTTATATGTTTATCAGGAGAAAGATAATTCATGGAGTGATGCTTGATCCAGCTAACAGATCCACTAGAGCCATGGACAGCCATCACAGCTGTATCCACTGCAGAGTGACACATGCACCATCCCTGTGGGACAGCTTGTAGCATCTTCAGGAATGTGCTACCAAGGCATTTGCTTCTAAGAGGATTTCCTCTGGCTCATCAGAAATGAAGAGATGCTTTCTTCCTGACAAGGGATAGACAAAAGGTGACTGAAATCAGACATCACAGACACCAGCATAGAGAGGGAAGGGGACAGGTCTGGGTGCACAACCCTGTGTCATCATGGCTGATGCCAGGCTGTGAGCTCAGTGTTAGATGTGGCACATGAGACAGGTGATTTCGTCCCTGAACCTTTTCCTATAAAGCCTCAGATATGGTTCTGGTCCTATACGGAGCAGAAAAAATGTGGACAGGTGATTTCCCATCCTGACTCCCTGATTCATTCTGATTCTTTTCATTGGGGGAATGGGGCAAACTGAAAGCAAGGGCCATTTCTGGCAGATAGTGTGGCATGTGCAGCGCAGGGACTGCTGTTCCCAGAACTGCCTGTCATTTGTATTCTCTTTGTGCTGGTGATGTATGTGGCTTCATTACGAAGTGCCCGACCTTTACAGAGCAGCTTGTCAGAAGCTGAGGTTTCAGCTTGACAGTTGCTGGCTCCGAAATGTTAGTGGGTGACTCGCTGGGAGAAGGGTGAGCTGCAAACACAGCCCTTGGAATCCTCCTCCTTGTTCTGGGGGCAGGTAGCAGAGGGGCCACAGATTTTCTCTTTCAATGCTTGACAGTGGCAAATGGTGGCTGTTTCTTTCCCACGTGCCATCACTGATGCCGTAGCTGGTGTTAGGTTTCCCCCGCAAATGGATGGAGTAATATTTAGGTTTGTTTTAAAGCTTTAATTTTTAATAGAAATTTGGTGCTTGATGCTATCATATTGATTTTGAGAACAGCCCATTGTGACAAACCTGCATCTATTTTAAAAGAATTATTCTCCCAAAGAGCCCTTCTGTAGCCTCATTCCTCAGGTGCAATTTCTGAACAACAAACTAAACATTTCTGCTATTGTATGGCAGGAGGACTTTAGGAAGTGAGGCTGAGTCCATAGGGATGTGTCAGCTGGCAAACAGGTGACTGATGTCTCAGATTTGGGTTTCTTCTCTTAAACAAGGAGAGACATTAACCTAAACCCAGGAGATAAGGAGTTTGTAATTCAAAAGAAACAAAGAAAAAAGAGGTATTTGTTTAAGTCTGTTTTCAATGAATTAATAGATGTGTTAGAAACTTCACTACCTTTGAGCAGATTTGCTGGAGCACGGTTCGAGTCCTACCAAAAGCAGCATCACCCGTTTTATGAATGGGCATGTTGCAAGCCCTGTCTGGAAAATCTGTTCTGAGGGGATCATTTGGAGGTGTTTTGGCCAGGAGGACTGCCCAGGGTAATGTGGTGCAGGTTTAGTGATGAATCACGAAGCAAACCAGCTCGTTTGCTGGGTTCATCCCAGAGGTGGCTGGAAGGAATAGATGAGCTCCCTGGGTTTCCCAGGGCAGGTTGGTCCTGTTACTGGCACTCACCCCGGCACCCCCAGGTCTGGGCTGTGCCAAGCTTGAAGGTAAGTCCTCGGGGGCCATCTTCCCTGTGGGATTTTGGCAGCTGCAGCACATGGAACCTTGCAGCAAAGCAAGACTGTCTGCTTTCCCAAGCTTAGGCCTGTTTCTTCCCTTGGATCAGATTCAGTCATTGAATGCTGTTTCTCCCACCCCTCTGAGACAGAGGCATTGAAGAGCTGGATGGATATCTCCTTATGAACACTAGGAACTTGCATCAGTAATCCTCAGCATCTCTCCTGAAAGCCTAACCACTGCTTGGACAACACAGAGACGCAGGTACCGTGACATGACAAAGGTCACTGATGGCTACCCTACATGATGGTGGTAAAAGCAAGACACCTCAACTACTGGGAGATGATATTAGTGTATTTGTCCAGGCAGTGGTGAAATGCAGTGTGATGATATTTACAGGTTTTAACTGGATTCTCAGTGCAAAAAGATTACTTCCATCTTTAGACCGCCAAAATCCCCCTCTAAACAATCTAAAAACGTTCATAGAGTAACCAAGAAATTACTGGTACTAAGAGAAGGTGTTTGGAAAAGTTAAACCAGTGAGTTGTCCTGCTCTAGAGAGTCAGAGAAACTTCAGGTTGGGTTGTAGCTGATTCTTGTCTATGGAGGAAGTCCAAGATGAACCCTGCCATAGTCATGACGCCCAGAGACTGAGGAAGGACTTCCTTCAGTCACAGCAAGGTATCTGCACACAGGGCTGGGGGTCAAGCTCCTTGGTTCAGTGCAGTTATCTAATGGGAAGACAAACACAAGGAGTGGGAAGTTACCTTAGTTGCCAATTCATTTGGCTAAAAAACGTATTTGTGCCACTCTGGAGTGCTGCTGCAGATGGGAGACACCCACTGAGGAGCAAAGTGGAGAGGTTTTGGTTCAGCAGGTCCCATTATTGCCAGGTTAGAATCATAGAATAGTTAGGGTTGGAAAGGACCTTAAGATCATCCAGTTCCAACCCCCCTGCCATAGGCAGGGATACCTCACACTAAACCATGTCACCCAGGGCTCTGGCCAACCCAGCCTTGAACACCGCCAGCGATGGAGCATTCACAACTTCCCTGGGCAACCCATTCCAGTGCCTCACCACCCTTACAGGAAAGAATTCTTTCCTCATATCCAATCTAAACTTCCATTATTGAAGTTTGAACCCGTTACCCCTTGTCCTGTCACTACAGTCCCTAAAGAAGAGTCCTCCCCAGCATCCCTATAGGCCCCCTTATATATATATATATATCCCCTATAGGCCCCCCCCCCCCCCCCCCCCCCCATACTGGAAGGCTGCTCTGAGGTCTCCACGCAGCCTTCTCTTCTCCAGGCTGAACAGCCCCAACTTTCTCATCCTATCTTCATATGGGAGGTGCTCCAGTCCCCTGATCATCCTCAAAGCCTGGAAAATCACAGGCTGCAGGAGCAGACTGGCTTCACCTCAACTACAGATGTGCTGCCATGATGATGGGTGCTGTTTATGTGCAGAGCCAAGTCTGTTGGAGGACTCTCTTTTTCTTGTCTGGAAGTAATGAAAGAGCCCAGCAGCTCTGATGACTGAGCAAATCAGCAACCAGTTAAGCGCATCCTGTCAGCAGAAGGTGATTTTAATACTAGGCCAGTGGACTCTCACTAATTAAAATAAATATTTATTATTTGGTTTTGGGATTCTTTCCAAGAAGGAAAACACAGTTTGGAAAGGCTTTCAGAGCCGATTGCCTTCCACAGCCTGGTCTGTGCTTGAGACCAGCAAGAGGAGGATCTGGGAGGGGGAAAGGAATGGAAGGATGCGGAGGAATAAAAGGTGTTGAAAAGCTCAGATGAATCTCAAAGCTGGAGGAGAAACAAATCAATGTCAGGATTAGAGAAAGAACAGGCAGGGAGAGAACAGAAAAAGGAGCAGAATAAAACTGAAGATGACAGACGAAACGTGATTGACTGGGTGGGAGGTGGCAAAAGACAGCTGAGTGACTGGTGGGGGTAATGGTGCAGATCTAAACCCAAAGAAGTGGGTCTGGATGTACTGGCACTGGGATTGCTAAGGGTAGGCTGGAAGCATTTGCCAGGATTGATGTTGTGTGGTTGCTGTTCTTTCAGGTGGAGATGGGGGAGATGCCTCATGGAGGTTTCCTCTAGCTCTGGTTGCGGTCAGGAGTCCCATGGCCCCCGCCATCTGCATGCATCCCCCGGCAGCCTTCATCCCAGAGGGACCCCAGGTAGAGACTTTACAGGTAAGACCTTATACTGCGATCTCTTGCCAGTACATACTGAACACTTGTATCTTGCCAGCAAACTGGCCTGAGTCATGTATATCCTGAGCACATGCAGAGCCCAGGGCCAGTCCCAGCACATGCTGCTCTTGTCCCACTGTGGTTGCTCGGCAGCACAGATCAGGTCAATACGTCTTCCCTCTGGGAACTGGGAGGAACTCCATGGTACCTCCATGGTCAAGGGAGTGCTCTGACCCCAAACCCACATCCTTAAGGGGTTCCTTTGCTGAGCTTTCATGGTGGCTGCTTGTTCTGCAGGGACCTGTGTCTTCCCCCATGGCTGCAGAAGAGGCAAGCCAGCATTTACCCATAGTTTCTGCTCTCTGTTTAGTTCCCAGGAAAATAAAGAGTGGCTGCTCTTTTGTGGGAGGTGTCAGGTGGATCTGAGGGCAGAGTGAGGAAGATGTAATAGCTCTTCACACCATCACTGTAGAGAGAGAAAAAGCAACTCAGTAAAATCACAGTTTTTCTTATCACTTGATGTTATGCCTATAGAAATCAGGGGAGAATCCACCATTCAAACCAGATTAAATGCTGATATAATCATTCAGATTTTATATTGTCCAATAATCTGTCAGGTGTCATCAAGACTAGACCATATCCAGGCAGTGCAAAGTCTGTGTTTAGAAGTGTGACACTGCTTGTGTTCTGCAAACCAGTAACTGTTCTCATATTAGAGCATCTGCTCAAATGTCCTGTTGATGAGGGAATATTTCCTCCCTCCTGTAATTATTTCACATTATAGGGAAATCAGTATCTGCTTCTCAAACAACAGCTAGAGGCACTGCCTATTTTTAATAGGGTGTTTATGGACAGATGCCTCAGCACCTCCTACATGATTCTCTGCTGCCATTGAGCAGCCAGCACTGTGCAGGATGAGGTCCTTCTTGTTGTGTTGGCATCAGTTACTGAGGAAACTGCCTCTTTAGAAATGGAACATCTGTTTCTATTAGCAACAGCAGCTTCTGCTTTTACGTGTGTGTTAGTGCATTAAAGCTTCTCGTTATGGAATCGTGGTTGGTTGTGAGCCTTTGCAGTCTGGGGGCTGCATGGTGAGAAAGGGGTTGCCACACGAGAGCAGGTTACTATCAGTGGGACAGACGGTGGAGGAGGCAGGAGAGGGGAGATCACCATTTCCATGTTCACCTGTGTAAGAGCTGGGCATCCTCTCCAAACCCACACTCATCCCTCCTATAAAAACAGTGGTTTGAAAGTCAGAGATGAGCCTGGGGATCTGCAAGGAGCAGAGTGCTGAGCACTGTGTCCCACTGCTGCCAGGAGAGTCCAGGGCCCTTCTGTGTGTCCAGGGAGCTTCTCCCAGCCAGCAAGGGCAGCCGGACGCTTTGGATAGCAAAGGAGTGAGGTAACATGGGAAAGCTCTTGTGGGGCAGTTCACTTTCAGGAGCAACAGGATGCTGCCAGTATGTTCCTGTAGCTATTCCTGGTAGGTACACAGAGACGGAAATGATTTTTGCTGTGATGACTAAAGCAGCGCATGAAGAGCCTCTGTCTTTACCTGCCACTGTCAGAGCTGTGGTCACAGCCTGCAGGAGAGTTGGAATGGGACTGAAGCCAAGATGTTCATCCACTCCGGTGGACTGGGGATGAAGCACAGCATCTGCTCTGCCTTCCTGAGTATCCGCACGGCAGGGAAATCCTACAGGGATGCTGGATGTGGGAGGGTGAAACGCTGCAAGGCAAGAGCGGTTCCAGTGAAAGCTGCTCTGTGCTTTCGCTTCACAATGCAAACAGGCCAGAGAAAGGAAAGGCGCAGCTTTCACTGGGGAGCGGCCACAAAGCAGTTGTGAAAGTTTTTTCCTGTTTAGCTGGAGGAATGCTGTTGCCTGTCTCAAGGAGACTTTTCCTTTGGAAAACAGGCTGCAATCATCCGGAGTAATGGTGTGTGAAAAAGAATAGGGTGGAAATCGCCACTGAGATGAACGTCCAAAGTGAGCCACAGACTGCGTGAGCTTGTGCAGTTAATTCTGCTGCCATAAAACTTGTATCTGTAAAGTACCAGTGTTTTCCCTTAAAGAAAACTAATCCAGGTGGCAAAAAGGGTGCCTGAGGTGAAAATTCATTGTGCTCCATCTCAGGATCTGACTTTTCCTTGCATACGAGCATTACTCCTGCAAAAAGCAACCATCATTTTCCTCAATAGAAGAACTAAATTCTAATGACTCAAAAAATTGCACTGGAATGACTAAGTCTAATCAGGCCGGGCTGTTGGTAGCTTATAGCAAGTCTTGAAAGCTGAGCCAAGCTTATAGCAATTAAGCCAAGTCGATTTAACATGCATGAATCTTTGACGCTGCCAATCCTTTGCAGAGAATTTATTAGGCACTTTTGGACGCCACTGGTGAGCCCTTCCCAGCTAAGGTTGCTCCATCACCACCAGGCTCACTGGCCATGCAAACTTTTCTTCTTGTGGATCTGTATTTCAGTTCGTTTCCCTGAGAAGGGGGAAAGGAAACGCATTTGCGTATTGCCATGGTTGCAAAATCTGGCATTCCGAAAGCGCATCACCTCCCTTTGCAGTCTTATTGGGTCAGCTGTGATGAAACGAGGGGCAAAGAATGTGTCTGAGCCAGTCAGCTTTTGAATGATCAATGAGAGAAGCATTTCAAGGGCACGGACAGGAGGGTGCAGAAACCCTCTCCATGATGCTTGCTATAACTCCTCCGCTAGCGATAACTGCTGCTATAGCCAAAGTTGGCAAAGCCTGCGTAAGGGCTACTATTTTTGTTATAGTATGTAGTATATATTATACAGAATCGGTGACCTCCATTGGTACAATGAGTGACTGCTACCCCATGAGCTGAGCTGAGGAGGCTTGCTGGCTGTGTCTGCATCTCCAGGTGATAGCAAACAGCCCTGGGGCTGGTGTGGAAGGAAGGGATGCAAATAATGTCTTAAATTCCTCCAGGCAATTATCCTGTGGAGAATTCTGACAAAAACATGGGTGTTTGAGCCATCTTTAAAAGAGGTGCAGCGCTGCAATGCCTGAAGGGAGCAGTACTGCTGCTGTTTGGGAAGCAGACAGCAGCTGACTCCTGAGGGTTTTCTGGTGCTGGTGTGTCCCTCAGTATTGCTCAGCAAGCAGCTTAGGGAATAGTTTCTGGTAGGGTTGCTGGAATATCTAATTTCTACATGATGTTACAAATCAGTTGGGGAAATAGCAAATGCCGCTGAGACTGTTCATTGCACTTACATACTCTCATCTTGCTGTTCAAAACTGGGTATTTGCTGGATTTCTCTTCCAGTTCTTCTAATCTATTCCAATATTATGCCCTGGTGCTGCCAGGTATGTGATTTTTATCAATAGTCCCTCCAATGGATGCCATTGATGCTCTGCCCAATACAGCAGATGGTGGCTTGGAAAACACAACCCTATGGGGCCCTGCTCCAGAAAAACACATCACGGAGCTGTACAAGTACCCCAGAGTCTGCAGTGGAGGGGCTGCCTGCTGCACTGGCTGTCTTCAACCTCCAGTGAGGCTGGAAGCAAAGGGGTTAGGCTGGGAGTGCAGCTGGGCTCCATCTCTAATCACCATCGCCTTCTGCTGGGAGAAGGGAGACGTGTTGAAACCTACCTGCCTGGAAATGAGGTTTTCCTGAGCAGCCTAATGCTCTGCATCCTGGATGAATGATTATAAAAGTGCTTATAATTATTTACCTAATTGCAATATAATCTTGCTAGCACTTAATGGGATTAAACTAACATCTGAAGCTATGGGTCTGAAAATATAATGCAACACGATAGCGGGGTTCAGTTCAGAGGGGCGGTGGGAGGTGCAGGGGTGACGTTAAGCAGGCAGTGAGGACACTTGGCTTCTGGCTGAGAGAGCTCCTGTTTATAAATGCAGCATCCACTTCCCAGGAAAATATTTTTGATGTTGACTTCAGACATCCTCTCGCTGAGAACGGCCCAGCCTCCTGCTTGCCCAGGAGACAATAGAAGGAAAACAAGCACAATAGGTGCATGTGCTAAACACTTTAATGAGCACTTCCACACCATTCTCCTGTATTTCCCCACATCCCCATGAGTCAATAAGCACCTCATGCAGCTTTCTAGATAGTGCGTAATAAACTGATACAGCTGTGGACTAGCCCAAACATTAGCAGCCATTCACTGAATAAGTGGTAGAAATGTGAACTTGTTCTGTTCTGTGAGCATCGTCTCAGTGTAATGTTCCTAGTGATTTCTTCGCCTGTGTGAGCTTTCTACAATGAGATCATACTTAAAATAGTTTAGATACAGTTATACAAGCGTGTGCTGAAGGTACTGTGAGAGATTTTGCATGCGAACAAATACACAGTTGATGTATCAGCACCTGAAAACAGAGAAGTGTGTATCTGTGGTCTCTGGTTGATTTTGAATAGCAAGTTGATGACTGTAAGCAAATTGCCAGCGATTATGCTTCAGCTTCTGTTGTCACCCAACTTCATGTCCTTCTCCACCAGTTCTCTGTGTTGTTGCTCTCTGATGCACGGAGCATTCCGCATGAAGCGCTGTAAGTTCTGTGTCAGAAATGTAGCGTTTATAGTAGTTACTTGGGACAAATTCATCCCCTGCTTTTAAATCATGACTAATACATTGCATTGTATCTAGGTGTCTTTCATCTCCAGCTCTCCCCCAGAAATGTGGTCCGGATAGACTTACATTATTCCCAAACCACCCAGTCTTCCAATTCATGCAGGAGAAATGTTTATGATTTATGTAAATGGAAAATGGTCAGGCTTCAGAAATGTGTTTATATTTTAACCTTGTTTGCACACAGCCAGTAAGAGGATCTAGAGCAAGGGATGTGGATCACAAAGGCTTGCAAAGAGAAAAGGGAGGTGAATAAAGAGAACTTAAGTTCCATTCTTTCAGACATTAATACATAAGAAATGTGCTTGTTTTGGGGTGAAATTCTGCCTCAATGTCCATTCATGCAAATCTGCTGAGGCCAGATATTTCAATAGAGCTGGTCAAGCTCTGAGCTCTGGTTGCGCCAGCTCAGAAACTGATTTGATCATTTCTGCCACTCTGCTGACTCAGATCTCACATAGTTTTTTTCCATCATGCTCAAGGTTGAACTAAATGCTCGTAATTTTTGCGTGTTTTGGGGTGTGTGACTTCAGATATCGTTTAGTGTAAGGATACAGAAATAAGGATTGTTGGGAATTTTTTAGTGAAATAGTGTTACGGGAGAAGAATTTTCTCAGGTTGGGAGCGCACCCCTAAAAGCATCGTTTCTACCGGGAAAGGCGATTGCTCAGAGCGTGGGAGACCAGGATGCATTTTTCATGCTGCCTTTTTCTCCCTCCAGTGAACACCCTAAAGCTGCTTCTACTAATCTGGGGTTAGTTTCTCACTTGGGTGAACCTGTTGGAATAATTACTTATTGAAACGGGGATTTGAGCCTGAATCTCTCGCTCTATATCCATGTTAATAAAATCAGCAATGCTTCCCAGCTCCAGGCATCCCCACCTCAGCGGTGTCCTTTCTCCTCCTCTCTGGGGGTTGGTTTTCTTGCAAAGGCAAACCAAGATGCTGAGGCAAGAGCTGTGACAGTGTTATTCTGATCTCAGTGAGTGCTGTGATGTACCTGGTTCACTTCCAAGCCATGTCCCACCACCTGTTGGCCTAGCCCAGCTCCTCGTGACACAGGGACCTTCTTTTCATTTCTCTTTGGGATAATGGCAAAGCACTTTTAGGAAGTTCTTCACTTCATCCCTCTGCCAAATCAGTGCTTTTGATGGCCAGAAGTCTTTGGCAGAATGAGACTGTTCCTCATTGCCCTTTATAGATTTAATCATCATTTTCCCCAGTGTTTGTGTGATGAACTTCAAACTGGCTTGGGTGGCCACTTGGTATCCCTTTAAATCAGTGCTGGTTTCTCCTATGTCATTAATAGTTTATTTATGTTGTATTACATTTCACCAGTCTCCGTGCCAACAGCTCATGCAGGAGCAATGTCTCATAGAATGATTTAAATCCTCAGAGAGATGAGCACTTTCTTTTGGGTAGTGTCATTAAGTCAGATTTGTTTTGTCTGTTGTTGTGCAGTGTCAGAGCCAAGGCTGGACGTGTCCCTCTTCTGTCCTATTCCATGCAGCAAGAACTGAAGCCAGCATCAAGTGTCATCCATGTATGACACCAGATTCATAGGGAAAGGCAGAGCCTTTTGCTAGACCAGATGATAATTCTAGGAAAACACAAGGTTTTGAGTAGAAAGTCGCTTCCTCAGGACACATACAAACTCTTGCTTGTGGAGTTGCACCATCCTGGCTACACCACTGTTACTGCTCTCATTCCTGTGTAAGTGCAATCCATGTAATGATTTTATTGTTTCCCTGTTTATGTTGTTTACCTGAACTCCAGGTTCCTATCAGCTTCTGCTACTGTCAAGCAAATCCCTCTGATGTTGGACTGGAGAAGAAGTCACTGACAGGGAAGACAGAGGTCAGCTTAGCTCCTTTTTAACCACATACAGGGCAGGCAGAGCTCTGATTTATGCTGCAGATTTGCTGGGATCCATGTAAAGTGCCTTCTAGGAGATTTATCCAATGCCTGCTGCTGAATCCAATTTGTTCTTGGAAGTTGTTTTCCTTCCCTTTTATCCTTCAGTGGTAACCCTTCTCAGCACATAAAATCCTGCCGAGTACAGGTAACAGAATGTATTCTATGGAGGATATTCTAACCCTGTGCTTGTTAAAGTCCTGTGTTTTCGAGAAGAAGGTGTGATAACTTGCTGCTGAGGAGCCCACAGCTGGGACAGGATGAGCTGGTTGCTTCATCTCCCTTGGCTGAGAAGCACTGGTACTTGCTACTTCCTCTGCCAACGTCTACCAGCCTCGGTGCTTCAGCTGCTTTTTTGAATGTGTGTGCTATCTATCAGCATAAATAGGGGTCCCATGTGTTATTTCAGCCTTTAATATATGTCCAGTAAAGACCAAGAAACAATACATGATCCCACAGGGACTTCAAGAATGGAATGACTCTCCTGGAACTGCACAACTTCCACCCTGCCCTCTTTGGGATGCTCACAGCAGCGCCAGAGAAATGCAAAGAACGGTAAAAATCAAGTGAAAAGGTGAGTAGAGACAAAAAGGTAAATTATTCAGGTTTAAGGGAAAGAATAATAAGCAGGAGGGTACAGCCAAAAAGTAATGCAGTGTCAAGGGAAGGAGCAGCAAAAAAGCAGGAGTGTGTTTCTCTGTGTTTAACAAAGAAGGGAAACAAGGATTGTTACTTGAAATGCAAAATCTGGGGAAAATAATGTATCAATGAGGGCAATTTAATGCCACACAGGAAAGACATTGCCCTCAAAATACTCTAGACCCCTGGGGCCTAACAAATGCGAGTTTTCTCCTACCATATTCTTAAAACACTAAGCCTGCAAGACTCAGGGAATGGTATTAATCACAGGTGTAGCCAAAGGCAGAGATCCAGGAATCACAACTGCCTTCATAAGCCACTGCACCAGAAAGAGATTAAAGAAAATGAGTTTACAGGAGGAAATGTGGTGTTAGCACATACCAGCCCAAGAAGCAATTTGTTGGTACACAACACCTCTGTGCAAGAGAAGGGGAAGGAAAAGACAGACCTGGGCAACAACCTCAGCTTATACACATGACTGCATTGATTTTCTATGCCAATTAATGCCAGCTAAGAATACATCCCCAGAGACCGCACAGCAAGAGCTAGAGGCAAAGTTGTCTCGCTTGAGACTACTTTTGCAGGCTCATGATATCGACTCTCCTTGTTTGCTTCTGTTTCTTTCATTAAAGAGCCACAGGAGGAAAAATCTCAGTGTGATTCCTGACACTTGCGATGTCGTTGAGGGAATACCTGTCTGTTTCAGGAAGCCAGGTCAATCCCCAGTCCTGCTATCTTTTTGCTTGGTTTTGTTCTTTGTGAAGTATAATGGGTGGCCTTGCTTATTTTTTGCCAACTGGCAATTCCTGTCTGGATCAAATTGCAAGCAGCCCAGTAACTTTCTGACACGGCAGGATTAGGAAAGACCCGCAGTAACCATGCAGTCTCTATGTGAAATCTGACAATTGAAGAGGTTCCATCCTGGTCCTGACAATGATGATTTTTTTATATCCTTTTAAAATGCACTTCTTTTCCTGCTCTGGCTGGTATTGGGGAAATAAATAAGATCTGCATTCCTTTATGCTGATGGGAGGGTATTTGATGATTCACTGGCTTTGAGGGTGCTAACAGCCACCCTTTACAGGTCTTGTGTTGGTTTAATGGGTAGTTTGCAGCTGTGGGATCACTGCTATATTTCGTAGTTTTGTTCTATTATTAGCTATTGAAGGAATATGAGACTACCAAATAGCATCGGATTAAACTACCAGTTCCTGTATTTATGGGTACCACCTGCGGGTTAAAACAGATGCTGCCACTCTGTAGAGTTCCCTTCAAAGCAGGGGAGCTATAATGAATATGTGATCAAGGCACCCTCACTTAGTCCCATTTTGCAGTAATTACAGATGGAACCATTTCTAAACTGGCAGCATTGGCTGAGGGAAAAGGAGCAGTGCAGAGGGTTTGCCCCACATGACAGGATATGGTGATGGAAAACAAAACCAGACCCAAAGCTTTCAGTAGTTCCAAGATGGGAAACGCTCTGCAGCCATTATGGCCTCTTGCAAGGAGAAAGCCACTGCAGGAAGGCCCAGCAGTACCCTCCAGGGCAAGTAAACACCCTGCAGTTACCCTCTGGGCATGTAAATATGTTGTGGGTAGCAAAGCAGCTGCTTATTACAGTGACCAGAACCATGTGTACAATAAAAACTCTTCCAGTGACCTTTTGTGATAATTTCAGCTCGTTCTGCCATGGCTGCTGAGTATGTTCCTGCCTCTCCAGAGGTTGATTGGGACCTTTGCACCCAAGGGGACCTCTGTATGTGAAGGGAAGCATATTTACCTTGAAAACAGCAAGATAATCTGTCCTTTGGAGGAAAATTGGAAGCAAACATTGGAGCTAGGATGATGTAGAAATCTGTGGCAGAGCCACTAGTTTATGTTCCTTTGCATGTGTGGGCAAAAGGGGCAGAATAAATAATGCATCAAATGCAGAGATAATCATTTAGGTACCCTGAGGCTGGGCTGAAATACATAAGAACCCTTCCTAAATTTCCACTGCTTTCCACTTTTTGCCCTGTAGGAAATGCATCCTGAGCTGGGTACAGCTCCAGCCCCAGCAAGTGCTACACTGAAAGGCAACAGAAAAGGTATGAGTGAGTCATTTGAGCATTAACTGTCATTAACGGTAGTTGTAGTTCTGTTATCTGGCTGCAGCCCAGCGCAGGTTGACATGTGCTGGTAGTGTGTGAGTAGTGGGTTTACGGTGAGTCAGCTCTGGAGCCGGGTGGCCTTTATGCTGTTGCTGCTTAAGGTTTGATGATAAGTGTGCTGCTGTGATTGATGATAAATGTTATCTTCCTCCTTCAAATAATGTGGGAACTGCTAAAGTAAACATGAAGCTGGAGGCTAGTGAGAGAAAGGCAAAACATGTCCCGGAGCTGCATCCCTGCATCCCTCATATTCTTACAGAGCCCTCATAATAATCATGAATAAAGCACTGTTCTTCCAAATCCCTTTCTAAAATAAACCATCCGGATGGCTGTAAGCGCATACCTAGTCATCAAGCTGAGTAATGCTTATTTTGAGTACATCAACCAAGAAATGTGTACAATTGTGCTGAATTATGCACAGTGCAACTCTAACAGATGCACACGCAGAAGCAGGAATATCACAAGTGTCAGACAGCAGTGGTTCACACTCGCGTTCTGGTCATGGTCTGCAAGACTGACCTGAGAGCTATTTAAGGGGGTGTGGCATGTAATGCATAAAGAGGAAGAACATCTTTTCTTTCGTACAGCTTTATAGGTACTGGAATTGCTCGGAAATAGGTACTCAGTGATAAACAAAGTTAAATGTTCTCTTTTCTTTTGGAGAGGACAGAAGGATTTTCTTGCAAGCTGTGAGAACAAGGTTATTTGCCTTTTCAGGCAATACCGGGATTCTCGCCTTTCCTTTCTCCAGGAATGTCCAATTCAAACCTGGGGAAATGAAACCTGAAAGGATTTCATTCCTTTCAGAATGAAAAGGAAAGCGAAACGCAGGTGCTCTGCAAGGGCTGCCCATGTCCATAGTGAAAATAGAGTAAAATATGCATTCACAGAGATGTTTTCCAGCCAGCTCTCCCAAACTAACAAGCTTCTTTAGTACTTGATCTGGAATGCCTGGTAATCACAGAGGTGTGCTTGATTGCTTTTAATGGGCACACTCGGTGGGATGGCTTTCAGCAGCTTAAGTGGCGAAGCATCTTCACAAGGTCAGTCCAGCTGAGGAACAGGAAAGGCCCGTGTTGGCTGGCACCACTGCTCTATGTTTCCTGACTTTATTCCTCAGAGCTCAAGTAAAACACTTTCTGAAGGGAACCCCCACTGTTGCATTATGGAGGCTGCTTCAATGTACCCTCCTGGTGCCAGGAGAGATGGGTGGCTTCAGAAGCTTCAGCTGAGAAACATAGCACCTGAAACTCAGTTTGTCCACTACACACCCCTTTACATAACTAAACTTTGTGCTAAAATGCAGTCTGCATGATAGCAATTGCTTTATTTATTCTTTTTCCTAAATGCAATCTTTATTACCTGTGAAATCAAGCCCCTTCCCTAGCTGAAAATATCTGAGCAACTTCCTTGTACAGGAGGATTATAGTGGTATAGCAGAAAAATAAGACTATTAGAAGCTCTTGAGGCATAAATTCTAAACCCTCATTAATCTCTGTGGGCTGCATCTCAAATCTGAAGTTTTATAGGGTGTGTGTGGTATTTCCAAAGCGAGTTGCTGGAATTGGTTGACTTAGATGATAATAGTATGTTTCTGAGCTATAGCCCTCTGCCTGAGCAAGATGCAGGCTGTGGTTTATGCCGTGAACATCACTGATATGGGGTTGTGCCCATAGCATGCGGCTGGCTTCAGGTCCCTGCAAGTTCTAACACTGGAGGGCAGATGGGCTGTGGGAGCACGTGAAGTAATGGGACCAGCACACAGAGCTGTTGGTAGACTTGTTTTGAGTTTTCTGATGTTCAGCTTTGTCATGCTTTTTATGTGTCTCTGCTTTATTCTCTTTTTCAAGAAACAGTTGAACTTCCTTAGCTGGGGCAACTTGGGGTTTTTACTGTGAAATCCCAATTAAAATTGAGGAGTGTGGTGGATGTGTCATCCCAATAACTCTGTATCACTCCTGTCTGCCACCCAGCCCTCAGAGGAGTCCCTTACTACTGACAGTGCATCCCTTACTACTGACAGTGCATCTTGATATCGCTGAAAACCTAAATGTCAGGAATAAGGTTATGCTGGCTTTGGCACAGGAGAGGGGCACTTCACTGACAGCTTTTCCCTGTCTCAATTGCATCTGGGAGCATCGGGTTCATTGGTTTCAGCTGTCATAACACAGAGATTTCCAACTCACTGCATCAAGAATAGCAAGAAAAAACTTAGAGAATTTTAGGTTATGACTGAAGTGTTATCTTAAGTCAAGGACACACTGTGCCTAGAAAGAGTAAAGTCTAAAGGTCAAATTCCAGCTCCAAGAAGGATGCACGCTGGAGGGATTCCCTGGTAGAATTTGAAGAGTTGTGTGCTCATTTTGCTATCACAAGTGTCCTGGTACCTCAGATCCAGGAATGTTCCACATTTTGTTTGAAATACTACTAAAATTTGAAGGGTGGATGACGAAACCTCTGCTTATTCTGAGAAATGATAACAGCAACAAGAGTTCAAGTTTAAAGTAATTTCGGTTTGGATTAGGTAGGCACGGATTGGAGGAGAACCGGATCTTCACCTCTTTAAAACAAGTGTAAATAGCTGAATCTGCACTTTGGGAAGCAGGAGGTGGAGATTTGGTCACAGCAGGTCCTAAACACAAAGTCCAGCTGAATCTGATGGAGCTTTTTGTCTTTGTTTTGTGCAGGTGTGAATGAGTGTGAGAGCCTGAAAGATGTGATCCCCTGGGGGCAAGGGGGACCTTTGCCAAAGTAAAAAGGAAGACAGTGAAAAGACTAAAACCCACCTGAGTGCATCAGTCAGCTGGAGAAATATCGTCTTTCCCTCTAACAAGAAAGCTGCAGTTCAACATTTCTTTGGCTTAATAATACAATTTCATATGAGCCAGATTCTTGTGGCTTTAAGCATTATTAAAGCCTGTAGGCAGGTTGCTATAATGAGCTGAAGAAAAACCCTGCAGAAAAGAGGTTTCTTTTCTCCTGTAGCTTTGGTTTTACTTTAGAGCTTCAGAGGCAGAGCTGTGAATTACTGGTTCATGAGCACAGCCTGCCGGCTTCAGCCGCATCATGCAGCAGTCAGTGGGTATCTCCTCCCTTCATCCTCAAGTTTGTTGTGGAGTTCGGGAACACTTTGGGTTATGTTTTCCCCTTTGTAATGGACTTGCCCATTGAAATCTCTGTAAGAAATATACCCACAGCTTTTATTCGGAAGCATGGAGAATGTATAGGGAAGCACCTTGTGGCCCTCTGCAGAGACAAGAGGTTTGAACTTTTACAGTTAAAAGACATAAAAAAGCTCCTGAAACAATGGTAAATAAATAGTTTCTGTCCTCTCCGACTGCCAGGCTGCTTGGGGGTCCTTAGGGATTGTGGGGTTATTGCAGGCTGTGGCATCAGTTAACATCACCAGGCACAATGATTCTTATTACCTTATGATGCTCTTTCTGGGCTATACCCAGCACTGAGGTTTGGGACTGGCTTTCAGCAGACTCTATAGGTACATCTGTGCCATATTTAAGCCCCTGTGCTTGCTCTGAGCTAGCCAGGTATCTGCACAGCTTGGGGGAAAGGTTTGCTTTATAGGCTTCAGGTTTGATGGCCCTGAGAGTGTGACATGGATTTTGGCAGGGAAAAAGACCAAAATAGAAGTCACTAAGCTGGAAGCTCACTTGGCTGCTTGTAAATGCAGCGTTGGGAAGATTAGAGTGGTCTGCTGAGTAGCTTCCTGAAGCCACTGTCTGTCCTGGCTGGCTGCAGGAATGTCTGGTATCAGCCGGTGCTGTTCCTAAGTTCATTTGCCCGATGACCTCCTTTATGGGATGAATTCACTTTTGCTATTTGTGTTTGGGAATCATCATGCAGATTTAGCACATTTTATTGTACAGAAAACCCTTTTGAACAAAATCAGCTTTTTAATTCGATGGAAGCTTTCGTCTTCAAATGAGAGTAAGTTATCACAATTGGTCTCACACTGCCTCAACACACAGGCGGGCTGACACCTAAAGCTGTGTCCACCACAGGGGTGGCTGCTGGAGGAGAGCCCAGAGTTGGGGCCAGTGACTGACACGTGGAAATTCATCTCAGCACCAGATCCCCACTCTCCTGCTGTGTAAACCCTAATTAAACCCTTGCAGCAGAATAATTAATCATTAGTAAGGGAATTAAATATTAGTCTGTTATAGTAAACATTAGTTATATATTAACAAGCTCGCTAGCTATTCATTAACCTTTTAAGCCCTTTCAAATCCTCTTTATCACACTACAGATTTGAGTTAAATATCTGTCTCAAATGACCTTAAGTGAGTGCCCTTTTACTTGCTATTTAAAGACGTTAAAAATTTCAGAGCCAGTTTAGTTATTTTGCCACTTTTGGTTATTACCATCCTTCCTATTTGGCTTTATTTAAATTCAGCTGTAGTGAAGACTTATCTCCTAATTGATATGGAGCCATTATAACTTCCCAGAGACGGAGGGAATCACTTCCTAAAATGACGAAGGATAACTGAGGCAATGATTCTTTTTTACCCTTGCTCTTGTGCTGTGTTGCATTGGGCATTGGCAGATCTTACACCTCACACTGGGGTGCGTGCCCTGCATAGATGCAGAACAGAGACCAAGGGAGAGTGAAGTTGATGGGTAGATATAGCTCCAAATAAGATTCAGACCCACAGTCCCATTTTTGACCTCCGACTTCCAGCTTGTTAAGGTAAATCCCTGGATTTCTCTTGCACCTCTATTCTCCCATTGGAAGCTAGGGCTATTTCTCCTCTGCTCTCTATTCCTTTTTACTAAAAATGTAAGTTGCTTAAGGCCATAGTTTGTGCAGGTCAGTGTCCCGTATCAGATCTCCCACCTTCAGGGTTTATAGCCCTGCCACTGGCAAGGTAACATAATGGACATGAGCCAAGTGAGTGAAGAAGGGAGCTGTAGGACCATAGCATCTAAATCTGCAGTGGTGAGAGATCTGTAGCCAATGCAAGGGCAGAGCTGCTTTTAGGGGTCAGGCTGGGTCACAAGGAAAGTATTTATGACGTCTAGATAAGGATAGATGTTTCCTCTCCCATCTGAAAGCCATGTAGCTGAACAGTCTTGGTAGCTTTGGTTATGAAGTCATGCTTTCGCTTCCTTACCTGTTAGCCAGGAAAGCAAGTGCAAGCCAAAGGAGGATTGAAAAGACCTGTTTGCCAGGTTCCTGCTTGCCGTGGGAAAGGCAGCAGAGGGTCTGCCCTTGATGATGCTGCCTCCTCCCTCTGGATCTGCAACCCAGGGCTGCAGCACAGACCCAGCTCTGGTGCAGGCAGAGATCTGCTGTCAGCTGGAGATGTGCTTGAAACCCTGTCCACACTGCTCTGTTCTGCATTTGAGGTGATGTACTGTGTCCTTGCTGAGTGATCTTTAATCTCTTACATTTTCAATTAAGGTATTTTCTTTTGGACTGCTGGAAATGCTTTTTCTCATGTGGATTAATTAAAAATAACACCTAGCTCTGACAACTTAATCTGCTGTGAGCTGCAGTCAGGGTACAGGCAGTCCTCTAAGCCACTCTTCATGACACTGTTCTCGCTTCTTACTTACTTTTAAACCATATTGTCTGGGAGCTGTAGATTCCGGTGGTCAGTAGTTCTCTGCGGAATTACAGGCAGAATTAGTGCAGCTGTGAGAGCAAAGCTAAGTGTGAAACCCCGCCTCATGCTGCTGAAAGCGCTGGCCTGATGCCAATGCCCTCTGGCAGCCCCTTTTGTTTCAGGATTTGCACCTCTGCTCAGCAGGGATTCCTGCCTTAGAACCTGGTAGTTCAGCTATTAGGAGTCATGGCAATGCTTTCTGCCATTTGCTCTCTTTCTGTTAGCAGCAGCTGAATGGTTTGGTCTTTGCAAGGTGTGAAACAACTGTCTGAAGTCAGTAAATCAATATTGGCTAGTTAATGGCTTTGTTCTGATCTTCCTTAGGGTGTCTGTTTTAGTTTGATAAGCCTGTGGGATCTGCAGAATTAGGATGATCTCTTGGAGAGTAGTCACCCTTGTGTGGATGACTTCAGGTTAGTTTCATCTTTGTGTGACCCCTCTCTAACATATTTCCCATTGAAAGTTCTAATTCTGTATCTACAAAGAGTTTGGACAAAGCTCCATTCCTTTGCAATATGAATTTGTCAAGGAATATTAAAGCCTATTTTTTGAAGCCGAAAGTAAGAGCTGTTACAGACTGGACCAAATCTAACCCAGGAGGTGAGTGATGTCTCGTCCCCCACCAGTGATGGGAGATGGGACAAGGGACATGCACATCTCTGGTCTAATCCAGTCTGTGACCCACCTACTCTGATTTTTCCTCTTCAAACCCTCTCTCAGGGATCTTTTAGTAAGGCTTATTCATTTTAACATCTTATAAACAGAGCTTTGAGAACAAACCATGAATTTAACATCATTGCTGCTGATAGCGCATTACTACATAGGGTGCAGCTTCCTTGGGTGTGTTCCTGGGACCAGATGAAAAAAGTGCTCTGATGAAATGGGATTTTGCCTGTCATGAATATTTATATCGGAAGGCTCTGTGCCTTGATAGTTCCTGGAATGTAAATGCAAAAGGGGAGGAAGCAGATTTATTTTGTACAGTGTTTATTATACATCTTTTAGTCTACTTTTGAAGTCCTATAAAATATTTTGCTCTTTCATTGCAAATTGCTGTGGCAGGGCTGCTCTGCTTCACTTACAGATGCTATAAGGGCAGCAGGCAGTAGCTGATGGGTCAGGGCTATACATCCTCCTGGGCCCATGTAATTTACCAAAGCTATTCACAGTACAGTGCTATTTCTGCTGACCAGGACATGCAATATTCAGCAGGAGAACATTCCTGTTGGCATTGCTGGACTTTCAGCAATGACAGAAAGACAGCTCTTTCATTGTTGGCATTGCTGGACTTTCAGCAATGACAGAAAGACAGGTCTTTCATTGAGCTACATTTAAATGTACAAAATGTATGCAAGTAAGTAACTTCATCACACTGTTTCCACTTAACTTTCTCGTGCTAACTGGCACACAATATCATAAGAAATGGAAATAATGATGGTTATTGTATGTTCAACCTAGAATATTTCTGCTTAAATTACTAGGGGATGCTAAAAACCTGAATGGGAAGGCTAAAGCAATGATCAGGAGCCAAGTGTAGAGCTACAATGAAACAGATATTTAAGAGAACCCTGTGGCACCAAACTTGGCTTTCCAAATTGAAAAAGCTTTGATACAGTGTCTGGAAAAGCAAAGGAAGAAGGAGAAAGAAGTATTACTATGAAAGATATTCCTTCTTATGGGGAAAACAGAGTATCTTCAATTAGCAATATTTTCTGGTTTAAGTAGGTTTCTGAACCTTCTGTTCTTAGAAGGCAATTTTACAAACACATTAATAAAGATAGAATAAATTCAAAGTAAGTACCACAACTAAGGAGTTATGTACGCAGAATATAGTTGGTCACAACCTTTAATTTCATAGTTTGATTCCTTTGAAATGTATTCTAGTTTAAGTCTTTCTTCTTGACTTGTTCAGGCTTCAGACTTCCTATGGCAAAATTGCTTTGTACAGTGATTTTGTTGTTCACACATTGCAGAAAAGAAGCTCATGTGTTGGATAGTTGAAAGACCAGGCAAACATTTCACTCGGTGTGCAACAAAATATTATGAGGTAATTTTATTTTTTTTCCCATTTTTAGGTAAAAATATTACAGTATACAAGATAATCTTATTAAAGGTAAAAATACAGTATTTTGCTTTTCTCTAAACAGATCTACGTACAGTACACTTTTTATTTTGGGGTTTTTGTGTGGTTTTTGTACAAATATAACTATTATTCTATTAGGCTATCTGTATTCTCATCTGGCACTTAAAAACTGATCACGGGGCACCTTCTGGCTCTGCTTGTTTTCCTTAGCTGATGCTTAAATGCAATGTTCATCTTATGGGTGTCTTTTGTAAACAAGCAGTACAGTTCAGTGGTTCCCAAGTAGTAACGTGTTCTTTAAGTAGTTGAAATCATGTAGCTAAATGTAAAAACCCAAGCAATCAGAGTTTGCAGTTGTGTTGCACAGACTCCTTGCTTTCCAGTTGTAACAGTGCAATCCAAGTACTTGTATTACTCCAGCCTTTGAAGCAGCTTTAATCCCTTTCTCATCCTCTGTAAAAGCCACACACATAATAATTTCCACAATTATTTTTCCTTTATTTCTTCTTTTTTCTTCTTTTTTCAGAATGTTCACAGTGGAATTGAGGCCTTTTTGTGTTGATTTAAAGGTTTGAAACTACTGGGCTATGTTTTCCATGATGTATCTCACCCTATGGCTTGCTGTTTGACCTCTGGAACCTGGAAGCTGAGCGCTGTTGCATCACTGTCACTGATTAACTGCTGTCCCTTGAACTGAATACATTAGCACAATAAATGTGATTGCTGGGTATTCCTGGGAAGTGAGCTGCACATCATTATGAATATTTCAGAACACTGTTGGGGAAGCTGGGGTCATCTAAGGATAAAAGAGGGGCAAGGTGTGTACAGAGAGACCATATCCATTTGTGGACTAGCTAATATAGCTGGAAAAGGGGAACAGGAGTTTGGGGCTGGGAATCATTGTATCAAGTTCTAGCAGAAGGGTGACAGGATGCTTTACCCAACAAGCTCCATTCCTTTTTTTCCAACACTGTCATCCATCTACATCAAAATTAGATGACCTCTACCTGCCATACATTGCCTTGATCAGTTCAGCAGTTAATTTCTCAGTTGCTTTTCATTAACCACGGTTCAAAGTTATCTTCAGGGATGCCCATGTAAACATAAAAGGGGAGTACACATCCGAGGATAGGAATTTTCAAGGAGTATGCTTAGCACATTTTGTCTTCAGTCTTCACCCAATTCTGATCAGTACAGTCCCAGTTGGTATAAATGAGCACAGTTACGTTGTCTTCACTACAGTCAGATAGGTGAAGATCTGTCTTTTTTGCCTTTAACTAGAGGTGCTTCCCTGTGGTGCATCTATTTCTGATGTCAAAGGGAATACATTTTTACCAGTAAGTCACTTTTGCATCATAAAAGATTTAACTGGCAATAAACTCACCAAGCACAGCAGCAATGCAAAGTGCTCCTACCTATACTTGCTAGCTAGCAAAGGTTGAGTGTGCAGTACCCATCTTTTATATGGTTTTTGCTCTCCTAAGATGCTGGTTGAGATTGAAAAGTGTTTAGAAAACCAGTTGCTGTTCTCTGTTTTCTCCATCAGATGTCCTTATTTAAGGTCTTCCCAAATTTGTCACTCAGCTGCTGTATTAGTCGTGCCAGCTCATCAGTAGCTTGTGACTTTTCCTCTAAGAGCTCATAGCGGAGACTAGAAATATCTTGCTTAATCTCTTTAAGTTCTCCTAAAAGGAGGAAAATGTCTTTGTTAGCAACATTGACCCAAATAAGTAATCCCTATGGTTTTAAGACCCAAGAGAGCATTAATTTCAGCGTGTTCACTCATGAATAGGTATGGAGCTCTGGATTATGTCCCTGCATTTATGCATTTAATAGTTGTGCCTATAAGAAATAACCTGTATTTGCAGTAGTGGTAGTGACAGCAATAGCAAATATGTACGATGTGTGGAAAGTTACTTTTTTTCTGAAGTCTATTATCTCTCCACATATTTATGTCTATCTACAGGGGGACTTGCAGGAAGGTAACAGTTAAGAGGTGATAGAAGGAGGTTCTCTTCCATCTGCTTACAAATCCTGTATGACATAATGACAATATTGGGGCAGGCAGGGGGAGTACAGGCAGAAATTGCTTTGCTTAGACACCAAGATAAGGTTGGGTGTTGGCAATACCCTGGGTGTTACAAAGCAAGGAGAGTAGAGCTATGGGGAAGAGCAGAACTCTGTAAAGATCCTGTGACATATGTATTCTGCTAAGGAAAATTAAGAACCCAGAATTTATGAGCATAAAGGTGGCTCAGAGTCAGCACTGATGACCCATGCAAGAGCAGATGTTATCTAAGCTGATACCTCTTGGTGTTCATATCAGTAGCAATAACATTACATGCTCTAATATGTGTCAATTATAACAATCTACTTGCCTTCATTAACTTCATCATTTTCTCGGTCAACCTGAGCCTTCAGGACGTACCGCTTAATCAGACGCTTCATTATTTTCTAAGAAGAGAACAGAAACACTTATCTTCATGTGAGCTTAGCCCTGTTGCCCTAATTCTAGACATTCTGAGGCCCTAATTCTAGACATTCTGAGATATTCAAACACCTCATTGCACTATGGAGAAAACCTGGCTTTCAGAGAATGCAAAGAGTGTTTATTTATTGACTTCCCATTTATTTTATACTCCATCTTATGGACTGTGTACTACAACAGTTGATTGACAGCCATTCCATAATGAACCCACATACAAGGCACTTTCAGGTATTTCATGGAATGCATATGAATGTAGAGTATGTCTCACAGACAGAAAGAAAACACAGATGATCCAATAGCAAGCTAAGAAATGGGATCCAGAGCCTTTCCTTGGCATGTTGATGCTTAATATAGCTATAAAAAATACTTTACAGGAAGAAATAGGTGGTTAATTAATGATGTTAACAAACTCTCTCATGATGAGGGACTAAATATCTGACCCGAAGTTAACAGAAGGACTCCGTCTTGCAATTGGGGTTTTAAGAGAGAAAATAGATTTAATGAAGGACAGAGAACAAAGAGTTTGAACAGATGTAGAGAATTTGGTTTAAGTGGGAAAAGTTTCTTAGGAAAATGGCAGATTTTAATGGACATGCACAGGATAAAAAATGGAGCCATGTAGACTTGAAAAAGGGGGGATGATTGTTAATAAGGAACAGCATCCATGGAAATAGTAGAAGATGGCTATGGATAGGAGCTTGCAATGTGATATTGTTCCAAAAATGCGTGTTACATCTACCTAGAAGGAAAATAACATTGGCAGTCTTGGGCTACACACAGGGCTACAGCTGAAGGCTGCATCATTGCCAGTTCTTCACTACAGAAGAGACACTCATCAACGGAGAAAAAAAATCTCAGCTACAATAAACATAAAAAGGATTGCTCTATCAGAGACAGCGATCTGGGTGCATCCTCTGTAAACAGAGGAGATCAGTGAGCATCCAAGGACACATACACAAATGCATTTCATTGACGAGATGGTCACTGTTAGGGGAAAAGCCCCTCCCAGCATGGGCTCAGTTACTCACAGAGCAATCACACATCTCTGCTTTGAGCATTACTGAAAAACACTGCAAAGAGTGAGAAATACCAACTAAGAAATCGGAACACCTGCTCTTTTTTCTTAGTATCCAAATACAGGATTATAACAGTGCAAAAGGCATGTGAACATCAAAGAAGGATCCAGTATATGTCATGCAGTCATGGAATATGGGATGTCTAAGACTGTCCTTGCATCAAGGAGGCATCTGGCTAACCAGGTGAAGTCATTAAGGCAACAGAGATGAGGCACAGCGCACGTACAGGTGTGTTGAAGATGGCCAAGGTAGTAGAATCCAGAGGGAGGTAGGGTGGTCACCTGAGAAAACATAAATGAAGTAATGTTTGGGGAAAGTAGGGAAACCCTGGATCCAAAAGTAAGTGATTTTTTTTTCAGAACAGGCTACAGAGGAAATTTAGACTAAAGCAAGGAATCAGCACACAGTGAATGCTCTTATTACCTGGAAAAATAGGATAACATCACATCTATCTACTCCGGTTCCCATACTACTTCTGTATCTGATGGACACTACTCAAATGCTATCCTATATTAACCACTATGCGTGACTGAAGTCACAAGCTTAAGGCTGCTTAGTTTATCAAATATATGTTGTAGTCAGATTTGTCTATAGAAACTAAATGTTAAAAATGTGAGCACTTTGTAACAAGGATCTACTTAGTCATTTAGTAGATATTTCTGCCAATATCTTTAGGAAAGCAATACATTTTTGCCTCGATAGTGACGTGTGGCTTTTAAGCCTCGCTTCTCCCCAGTACTGCTTCTTTCAGTTACAATATGTGAAATAGCCTCCAGGAAACATAACCCTGGTTACTCAGGGAAATGCTGAACCAAACTTATAGACAAGCTCTTGGGAATGAATCCTGGACTGAAAACAACGAAAACAGGTCTGATTTCTATAAGGTTCCCCATTCTTAAAGAGTTAATTGAAATTCTTCAGGTCTCAGAGAGCTTTTATACTATGCAACATTCAACTACCCACTGTTGGACTTAAAATAGTCTTCATAGGCTCTAGGAACAGGTCAGGCATTGGCACAACCTTCACCTTCAAGCTCTGCATTTGCCATCAGGTATTTGAATACATTCTAGCACAGAGGGAAACAAGAAGAAAAGGACAGAGGCACTGCAATTGGACTCATGAGATTTGGGGCTCACCTTCTGGTTCAACCATAGGCTTTTTGGGTCTGGAAAGTCCTGATGGACCTCATTTCTTTGTCTTTAGTGTGGAGGCCATGATATTTTCCCACTTCATGACCCTGGTCAAAATCAGGTGCAAGTCAGCAGTGATCAAAGGGGACAACTACTCACTGGGATGTGAGATCTCAAACCTAGTGATCTATTTTGTCTCTCCAATCAGCAAAGAAATCTACTTCTGACCATTTAAAAGTACAAACTATTCCTTCCATTTTGTTTTCCAGACAAATCCTTTCCTCAGTCTCGTAGGTGAAGACGTTGTTGAGAATTTGGCAGACTGCAGTGCTGCAAATGGGAAAAACTCATTAGTTTAGCAGAGCATTTTAGCACTGCTTCATCTTAAAGGCTCAGCTCAAGAAAGTTTATCAAGGTACCATTTTGCCTGGACTAGTTCATTCCCAGACAATGGCTGCAGTGCGTGTTGACTTGTTCTTCCTACTTTTTCAAATCACTGCATGTTCAGATGCTGTGTATTTTTGTTATCCCTCAGGACCACTGCCTCTATGTAGTGAAAGTACACAGACACATCACTTGATAAACTCCACTAAAGAAAACAGCTCAGCAAGAAGGTACTGCTTCAAAGGTTTTCCCAGCTGTCAAAGAAAGTTTGCTGGCCAGATTATCAAACTGCTCTTCTTTATATTTACCTAATTAAGACTATTACACTCTCCTTATATTATTTGGGCAATTTCTTCCTGCAGCAACTGAAACTTTCTAAGATCATTTGAAGACAAACCTAATAGGAGCATTTTTAAAGCAAAGTAATAGGTAGCTAATCCTTTTCTATCTAATTTTCACAGCTGCTTTTGGCTTTTTCAGCCTTGGAAATAAGGGTCTAATTTACCACAAACATTAGATGGTCTCATTTAGAAATAATAGCTACAGGAAGAGAATGAGTCCTGCAGAGGCTGACACATCTTCCCCTTACCTGTGGGTTTGAATGGATGGGAAAACATCAGAAATGCTGAAATGCCATTTTGAGTGGGATGCAATCATCTCTTCCCTTTGCCTTTGATGATATTAAGCCAACTAAGTCTAGACGCCAAAGTGAAGGTATCCCATTTCAAACTTGGATTCTTACATACTCCTTTTATCCTAGCACAAAGGCCTAAACAACTTTTAATACCAGTAGAAATCTGTTACTGGTGCGCTGTGCAGCATAGGAGCCCATTGTGCTGGCTGCTGTACCAACACAAGACAAACCACTCCTGGAACTGCCATTGCACATCTTGTCCAATTTAGCTTTTACTTTCCTCAGCTCTCTTTAATATGATATAACATAACTCTCTCCAGGCATATCACTTGCTGTCTGGTTCCTTTTCACTTTATGTTCAAAAATAAGGAAAAAATCCTGTGGAGCACATTTTGCTTCTGGCATTACCCTATTATGTGTTTGCTCAAGAAATAATACATTCGCTGGCATGAACACTCCAGCTGAGACAGCCAGTTGTGTTAGTCCCTGCGATGGTCAGGGCACCCTGTGCCACTGTTGCAGCCACAGGTATTTTTGAAGCATACCACATTGCAGGTTTGGCTTGGTAGGACAAGTCACTGCCATAAGAAGCACATGCAAATGTTAGTGCAAAGGCTAGAGAGATGACTTTATGTCATGACAAATGAAATGCTGTCAATGCAAGACTAAATCTTTGATGATATTCCTTGTATTAAACACCACTGAGAGGAAATAATTAGCATGACAAATGCTAACACCGTGTGTATTTCCATGGGTGACAGGCTGCATTTGTCTCTGAAGTGCCTCAGCCCCTTCCCATGCCTGTGCTAAGGCACAACATGGCACATCACAGGGTGGCATCAAAGGGAAGAAGACAAACATGACCCTTGCAGGGAAGAGCTGTTTACTGACAGATTTCTTCCCTCCTCTTGCTTTCATGCTGTGATTACCTGATATCTTGTAGGCTTGTTATAAGCGTTCTTCCCAGAAAAATAGTCTGTATTTTGAGAGCTAGAGTGAAAACGAACTTTCTGAAATTATAAAACATCATAATATAATTAAATCAATGATAGCTTCTCATACCCAGACAGCCCCAAACTAAACAGAGCTTTATAAGAACAGTAGGATATGGTTCAATGTACAAGAAAAATAAAAGCTGGCACATTCAGGTCAAAAAAGTAAACTTCTGTAAGGCAGAAAATGGTCAAAACACACAAAGTACTAGAAGGAAAAAAGGGATTCTAAATTATCTAGACAAAAATGGTATTCTCACGAGTTTTACACAAGAAAGTGTTGAAAGGCACAAAATACATTAACCTTAAATAACCTTCAATTTGGAACAGAATTTAAGGAAGAAAAAGAATGTGTTTAGAGAGAACAAGTCAATGTGGTCCAAAACCAAATCCGGAAGCAGAACTGATTTTCACTGCTCTTTTTAAAACCACAGCACCATTTGCTACCTTTTTAGCTCAACAGGAAATATATACTTTCTTTTAAATAGACCAGGAGTGTTTTCACCAGAGGGCATCACAGCTACCAGTTTTGTGCTCTAGAAGCTTCTGGAGCTGCATACAATATTTGTAAGTCAACTTGGTGACCGTTATCCTCCTCTAAGCTTTTCTGGTCCAAAAGCTGACACAACCCCCCACTTATTTAAAGGAATTCATTAATGTAAATGAATTAGTCCATATCATAATTCACATCACATCACAGAGGTGCCAATAAATATCTCAGACTTCTGTACCTATATGCAAGCGTATCTACAAGGAAAGTCTTCATTAAGGGCTTTTCTTCCCTCTCTGGACCAGAAATCCTGAGAAACAGGTGATTTTTTAAAGATCTTTTTTTTTTGGACCAAAACTCTGCAGCAATCATGTATTTTAGTATTATTATTTCTTACTCATCAGGTGTGCATGATCTTACAGAGACTGTTTTGAAGATGATCTGTGAAGAAAATCGACAGGCAAGCAAGAAATGACTGATACTCTTCATTGTTTATGCTAAAGCCATGGAAACTATGAATTTTGCATGAGTTCCGTGCAAAAGGGCAAGCCAGACACTTTGACTCATACTGCTTGGGGAAGGAGGGGCTTAGAGAAAAATGAATTACTTTGGTTTATACTTTGTGTGGTTAGATTCAAATAGTGTTTAAAAAATATTATCTTTGAAAATCCTTATTTAAGATTATTAAAGGGCAAACACTGCTTTTACTTCCACTCACTGTTCCTAATGGGTCTTTCAGTAATAAATAGTGGTGTTATGCATTTATAGATTAAATTTCCCCCAATTGCTTGTCTATCCTGGCAATGCTCAGTGTGTTGTGTAGCTAAATTATTTGAGAACATGAAGTAGACCCCATGAACTTCTCCCTTCAGTTTAGGCTCTGAGACTGAACGAACATCAGACCTGAGCAGTTCTTTTAAATTCATGGAGCATGATCTCCTCCAAGGCCTTGGGCTTTGCCTGGAACTGGATGACTCACCATGAGCTGTGTTGCTCCTTCAAAGAGCCAAGAGATACAGACAAAGCCCAAAAGCAGGCTGCACCTTGCAAAGGCAAACTCTGCAGAGCCTCCTCAAACCTTTCCTTCCTTATCCTTGGTCTCCTTTTATTGCAAGGTTAAAACTAAGGGTAGGCTGCCAAATGGGTCCCAATGTGACCCATTTCTTCCCTCTCCTGTGCAGTGCCACACAGTTAGGGTATTAAAGCCTGGAAAGATGGTCTGACAACAGGGTGAGGGAATAGCGACATGCTCTAGAGCCTAACGAGGAGCCAAACTGATCTCCCATGTACACTAACTGTAAGAAATAAGAAACAATCCGTTTTAAAGGGCTTTCCCCCAGGAGTGGGTTGCCAGCATTGTTCTCTTGTTTCAAACTCAGCTTGAGCTAAGAAAATTCAGTGAAGGCCAGGACACTTTCATGTAAAGCTGCCTCCTCACACCTTTGAATCCACTGAAATTAATGAGAACACCCCAGCAGCTGTGGCTGAGCTCCTGGGAATGCTTTGGGCATTTGCATCCCTAGTGTAAAGCAAATGGACTTGCCCTGTGAATGGGAAAATGTTTGTTGTAAATGTATGTGCTAGGAACACTTCATCCCAGTGACACTCTGCACAGTGTTGCAGGCACTAATTTCCACCATCTTCTCTAATTTCTCTGGCTTTTCCCCAAGGAGGAAGGGTCTGGATACTAAGCATACTCCTGCATATCTATCTTGCTTTGTCATGCTGACATGCAGGTGGGCTGAGGAAAGCCTGCTGCCATGTAGCCAGGATTCCCAAAGCAAACTTCTATTTTAATGACCAAAGGGGAGGTGGCTGAGGCAGAATCTACTCATTAGTGGCTACACATCACTAGGCAGATGTAAGTAGAGAGGCTGTTAATTATAGCTTTAGGCATTTAGAAGGTGTTATTAAACCCTGCTTAGAAACGTGTTCCCAAACCTGGAATGGCAGTAAATGTTGTAATGACAGCAAAATTAATTTGGAAATCACTTTAAAGGAAGGTGGCACAAAGGCCTCTGGATAGATGGAGAGGCAGACAAGCTGGGAGCCTGTTTGTGTCTCTGCTTCTACATTTCAGCTTTGACCTTGCTTATTAGGCCCTGGGAAACTCCCTTATAAAGGTGCCTGCTTTTACAGAAGTTGCTTTTTCCCTTGTGTCCAGGCAGTGTCCAGTATAACGAGGCCACAGGTCTGGGACAACTCTCTAGCTGCAATATAATACATACAATATACATAAAACACAATGACGAGGTTGAGTATGAGTCTGTACTGCCCCTGATCACTGGTACACCATGCAACCCACTCCAGAAGGTCCCAGGCACTAATCCTTTCTACACAGAAGTTGAAAAGTGAAGATATAACATACCCTTTGTTTGGAATTCAGCATCCCCATCTCCAGGTCATTTTCACAGTTTTTGGCCTTAGATTTGCAGAGTTTTATGAGGCACATTTTTATTCTCAGTATGAGATAATAAAATGATTTAGGGCTCGGCACTAGATTAAAAGGAGCAGGTAAAGTCCTTCCTTCATCAAAGTAGGATAGCCAGAGCTTGGCACGTGCAAACTTCCACTCCACATCTGCATCTTCCTTGGGAAGGGAAAAGGGAAGAAATACCCAAACACCCAATTACATAATTAGTATTATGTAGATAATATAATTAGAGATTTAGCTATGACAAGAACAAATATACAGGTAGGATTTAACTAAAATCAGATTCTGTTTGACAGACCAAGACCCATGCACAAAATGCATCTTTGTGAGCTTCTCTGTGGTAATCTCAAAATAAGGACAATTTGAACAAAGCAATGGATAAACAAAAGCATAAATATTCCTATTTTCTTGGATAAGAAAAAATGGCCTCAAGTTGCACCAGGAAAACCCTTTCACTAAAAGGGTTGTCAAGCATTGGAACAGGCTGTCCAGGGAAGTGGTAGGTTCACCATACCTGGAGGTATTTAAAAGACATGTAGCTGGGGCACTTTTGGACATGGGCTAGTGGTGGGCTCAACAGTGCTGGGTTGATAAATGAACTTGATGATTTTAAAGGTCTTTTTCAACCTAAATGATTCTGTGATTCTATGACTCAATCTTTGATCTCCCCGCTACTGAGGACTGGAATGAATTAGAATGAGATTTACTAATATTCCCCAGTCCTCAGGTAGGAAGATCTGGGCCAAATAGCTCACCCTTGTTTGGCTTGCTGATAGTTAAAAGTAGCCTTTAACAAAGTTTAGAAAGTTTCCACACAATCAGTAAGAATGATAAAGCATTTTTCCAGGAAAATGGTCATCCAGGGTTTAGACTGGGAAGATAATATAGGCCATCTATTCAGTATTTTTAGAGATTTTTCTTCAGAAACCTACTACAATAAACTGGGAAAATGCAGTAAGAGGCTATGACCCCTTCAGAAGTGAATCTTGTTTCAGTAGAAGAGGATTCAGGAAGATGCTGTACCTTAAATGATTAGAAACCTTTGGGGAAATTGCTTTCTGCATGCAGGAAAAGCTTCTGAGGCAGACAACACATGTAGGGTCTCTCTGACATTTTGACTTCATTACAGCACACACAAGATGGGTAGAATTAATTTGCACTACAGTACATGGGTGAATCAGTCAAAATGTTTTCAGCTCTGGGCTTTTGCAGTGTCAAGTTCAAAGGGAGATCAGAGCAAACAATTAATACAAACCCTACCGCAGAAGTGTGACATTTACCAAATCAGAAGAAGTGACTCAGCATTAACATTAGCCAAATAATGTATTTTTTATGCCTCTATTCACATTAGCAGAGAGTTGTTTAAGTCCAAAGCATTTAGCAAATCCAGTCTGCTGATAGTTATACTACTGAACAAGGCTGGGCAAACCCTGCAAACACCTTTCTGCAGAAACTTATTCATATTCCTTGAGGGCTGTGTTCATACCCTTTACAAATTGCTTTCTGTGAATGTCCATGCAGTTATGTTGTATGCCTGGCATTTGGAAATTTGGGAATTTTAAATATGCGTATATGAGCTTTAGACCTATAAGGACTTGAGTGTTTAGGCAGTGAACAGGGTGGAAAGCCAGAAGTATTACTCCATCATAAGCGAACAATACAGCTAACACGTGGATAAATTAGCATAACCGACACAGGGAGTGAAAAATATCAGACAGCACTTTCATTAAATAGATGTAAAGGAAATTGGATTTACTCACAGAAGGTCATTAAAAAAAGGAAGTTAAAATTGTTCTAAAAATGATTTATTGTTAATTATTAATTCCGTTTTAACAGGGGGACAGATGCAGCCTTAAATTTGCACACTGTAAGCACTCTAACCTTGGAATAAGCTACAGCTTCCTTGTTTTTTAACATTTCCATTATCAGTGATAATTAAGTACATTGAGTTTGTAATCTAATTTCTTATCTTACCTCAATTTCCTGATAGGAGTTGTTGATCATGGCTATTAGCATATTAAGCAGCACCACCACCATAGTCACGTTATATACTCCATAGAGTACATATCCAATATTCTCAATGAATTTGTGATCATACTTCAGCACCACAGATATCACTTCAGATAAGCCAAATATTGACCAGAATAAGGTTTTAAAACTTTCTTCTACCCTAAAAATAAAGGAAACAATCATTTTAGAGAGTTGGCCCCAGGTAAGCCTGGCAAAATGCTAATAACAAAAGCAGCAATCCAGCAATATAAATATGATGCCTTGGCACAGTCATTGTAAGCCATTATTCATCACCCAGGGATATGCCAAATATTTCCTGATTTGATAAGGAAATAGGTTTTCCAATTAATACTATACAATTACAGTGTCTCCATTTTGCTCCATCTGTTCTCTCAGGGGCATTATTTGCCACTTGGATTTTGTGACCTTATTAAGGATGACTTCTCCATGGGCAGCTTAGAGTTTGAAACTTTTAGTGAAGTTTTTTACTTCTACTCACTCACCTTTTTCTCATCCACAGAAGACAGGCAGAGACTATCAGGGAAAGGAAAGGAGAAACCTAGTTTGACCTTCCACTTTATATGTAGTTTCCAGGGCGGACGAGAAGCATTACATTTCACCCAGAAGAAATGCATGAAATGTTCTGATTTAATATGAAGAACACAGAGTGCAAATATAGCCATACTATAGTCTATTTTCTTTCCACCCTGCTTCTAGACTGTAAACAAGTCAGATGTCCAAGCATCTGTAGCAAAAATCTGCAATTAAGGAGTGGTAGGAGATGTTGCAGAGAGGCATTTACAATTTGATTATTACCCTAGCTTGAAATTAGAAAGGAACGAGAGGAAAACAAGGTTAAAAGATAGGTAGGTAAAAAAGGGGAATAAGCCAAGTACAAGGAGAAGTGGGGCTGGAAAGGATGCAGTTTGACTGAACCCATGACACAGGTCAATAGAAGAGCCTGATTCAGAGGTGTCAAAGCTGTAACAGGCAGAGAGGAGCAACCACAGCTGAAAAGGAAGAAAGGAGAATTGATGCTGGTACATTTTTAATTTACAAGCCATTTTGCCTTTCCTGAACAATACTGAGCATGTTAAGAGTTAATTGTTTGCTCTCTCTCCCCCTGCCTGCCAGGAGTCGAAAGCCCCTATGAAAACAATGTCATCAACAGATTGTTTTGATGAACCATTTTGTACCGGGGTGGCAGCCTAATCCTGCTAAATCTGTTTATAAAAACAGATTATAGACACAAACTGTGGCATATCCTAAGGGAACAATAAGCTTTACATCATCTGCAGTATCAATTCCGCCATGTATAAAAGAAAGAGAAATTAATTTCAACAGTTTGAAAGGCTGGTGCACAGCACTGGGCAGTCCCTTTCTGCCCAAGCAAACTGGTATTTATCTCCCACCATAATGTATTCTGTATTCTATTTATAAGTAATAGTACAGCTGCAGTAAAAATTTAGGTATCATTCTCAGCTAGTATAAGTGCATTAACTTGTGGGGAGTAACCTTGGGTGGTGTTTCAGATAGATGTTGCACAACTTCATTTAAAATGTGGCTTTGTCTTTAGTCAAAGATACCATCTTCTCCCCTCCTTGCTGTTTTGCACCAGACTGGGGCGCCATGCAAAGATAACACTTGTAGGATGAGCTATGACTGTGCTGCTAACGAGTGCCATCACTTTTCCACTTTCTGGACGTTTCCTCTTCTGTAACACTCTGCTCTTGTCTCCTGCCCTCATCTGCAGCAAAAAGTAGTTGGCATTAATGTGTCAGATACCCTTGTTTTATGGTAGCAATCTGGCCAGTGCTTATTCTGTACATTCCAGTTAAGGAACACATATAACACCAGAAATCAGTGGCTTTGAAACCCACCACCTAAGTCACTTATCAAAGTAATAAAAGCCATAACCCCCAGCCTTGATCCCAGCTGCACCCTGCTATTAACCTTTCCTTTTTAATTTGGAAAGATTCCCTTCGCTTTCCTCCCTGCAGGCAGATTTTAATACAACTTGTCAACTCCACTCCTTTTTGGCAGCTTAAGCATTAACCTTTGTACTGGAGTGATGCCAGATTCTCCTTGAAAAGTTAATTAAGGACTGTGAGTGGCCTTGCCTGCCTTGAGCACTGCAGAGGAAGCAGGCAAGGGCCAGGGGGCCAGGATCCATGCTCATGTCCCTAATCCCTATTTCAGTGTCAGTAAGGGTAAGGGACTGGTGCTGATGGTGATGGGATAGGGAAGGTGGTGTGAAAGGTGAACCTGACCTGTAGCACCACAAAATGGTGCTTAGCAATGCCCCTGTGCAGGTGCAGTCCTCCTCTTCTAGAAGAAACATTTCTAAGGAGAACTTGTACTAATCCATCCCTACCCTCCAAAAAGGCTGGATGGCTCTTTCTTCTCCCTTTTAGATTACTGCCAAATTGTATGAGATTTGGCACAGGTTGCAGGGAACATCAGTTGGGGTTATTTTTTGAGAACATGTCACTAAAACACGAGACAAGGATGTCTGAAGCCAAGTTGTCCAAGACTCCAAGATGCCAATGTGCCTCATCATTGCCAGCTAACCAATATATCCCCTCCCTGCAAGGTCAGTGGGCGTTCTAGGCAGACAAATGAAGTGGCAATGATCCTTACAGAGATGCGTACACTGCAGTCTCTCTCTGCTGCCCTAGAGCTAACTGTTGCAGTGGGAAGAGAGAAGAGAGCCTTTTTTGTTTCAATACACACAGTCCGAGAAAAGTTAAACAAAGATATTGCACCAAGGCAGAAAACAGACCATAAGCAACCGTCTTGTTGCAGATTTTCCTCGCTTCTGCAAACAGTAGCGTGCTGTTCATCAAAAAAGATTACAGCAGGGTTCTGATTTCATGTCAATCTTGTGTCCTTTCTAAGAAAGCTTCAGGCATCCTTTCAAGCTTACTTCCTTAAACTGATTGGTTGAGATTTAACACGGCCAGAAAAGCAATGCAGTCATTATAATCTACAAAAATACTGCATTTTGATAAAGGGAAATGAGAAGAAAAAAGCCTTCAAGCCTCGAAGTAACATTGGCACTGAGCAATGAGTCACATTTCCCTTTGGGGAAAGGGAGACAGAAAACCTCCCCTTGTAGCCTTCAGCCTGATTTGTGATGCGGAAAGCAAGACGAACACAATCAGCCTTGCCTCCATTCTGATTTTGTTTGCATAGCATGTTCTTAATTACAGGCTGTTTCAAGAGCTGTGTTCTGTACACAGCGTGCGATAAACAGATAAACATAGCTGGGGTTGGTTGCAACTGTCGTGGAAACTGGTCGACTTCTCAGCATTGCAGAACTTCCAAACAGTTTGAAAGTATACCCTGGTTAGTTTAACCTCTGTATTTAACTGTGTGAAGTCAAGCCCACTGCCCACTGCATCATTAGTTCCTTTGCATCCAGAACATTGAAATCGAAGAAACGACGAAACCTTTGCATGATAACTGTGTTCAGACTCCACTGGGGTGCCACATGCTTGCTCTGTAGATGGCAACACAAGCAAAACAGAGCACATGATTTCAAAAGTGCAATAGCAAGGAAAGATGAAAGCTAAGTTCACCAAACATTCACTCTCACTATTAGATCTCAGCAAGAAATCCCCTCTGAGTGTTATCTGGACAAACGTACACTCTTTCCTGCCTACATCCTGTCCTGGGAAGCTGTGGTTCTCTTAAATGTGTAATTCAAAGTTATTTCAGTGAGTAGCTGTTTGCCTGAGGTTTCTCCCTGAGGCTACTCAGTGAGCTGTCAATTCAGTGCCCGTTGAAGCTGGCCACAATCAATTAGCACACAGATTCAGTGTGTCTTTCTTTCTCATGACTAGCCAAGTGACCTCTGTGAATCAGGCTCAATAGGTGAACAGCCACATTTCTGAGTGTGAAACCTGCTTTTTGTAAGGTTTCACCCATCCTCACTAGAATTCACAAACATGCCACCAGCAAAGGCATTCAGCGACACCTCTGAAGTCACGGGGTGGTTATGAAGACACCAAAGTAAGCATGATCCTCTTGTCCCACTGAATCTTCAATGAATGAACATTTGAGTTCCCTATTCAGCTCTAATTCTGAAATCTTTCTTCTTTCCATAAACAGGTTAATGACAGAAGGAGCCCAGCTCCTTCTGCAAGGCCCATAGGCAGCTCATGAAAAATAGAGATGGAAACATTGCTAGAGCTGGTAGCTGCCCATCTGCCACTATAACCTTGTAATTAGCTTATTAAAAGTGTTTGAGACTGTACCTCAGGGTTTCTAGCTTGTTGAATGAAATGTCTGAGAAGGATTTTTGGGATGAATGTTAATCTATTCTCTTTGTTTCACATGATGAAAGGGCTCATTTTCACTGATCATCGTCTGACGCTCCCGTGTGTTTAAATAATCAGAAGAAAGTAAGTCTATCCAAAACCTCTTCCAAATTCTTAAAAGGGAAATTTATGCTCATAACAACTTGAAGTCCCTCCAGAACAAGTAGTCACCAGATTGAAGTGAAGGAAGAAAAGCACTGCCTTTTGACAAGACTCTCCCCAGTCTAAACATCCCTTGGGCATTTAAGCAATCTTTACTCGAGTGAACAATTATGATTTTAGTCAATGTTTGCTCATTATTTCCATCAAAAACAGTACCTGTAGGAAGATCCATTTAGGTAATGAGTGCTAATGAGAGAGTTATTGCGCAGTGTTGCATCAGAGACTGGAATTAGTCAGTGACTGTTTTCTAGTAATGTGCCTGGGGATACCATAACTGAGGGTTACTGTGCCACCAGGCAGTCAAGGATGGTATAAGCTCAACCTCTTAAGTCTTGTGCTTTAAGGGCATCTCCCTCTCCTCAAATAAGAAGCAAGTCACATCCCACACACCCAATTTTCTTCTACATTACGACAGAGCACAGATAAATGTCTTTACATCTGGCCTCATAAATCCTTCCATTAAAATGTATCTTGAGGTTACAGGAGAGGTCTAGAGGGCATATTTTGCTCAATTAGAGAAAGTAAACACTACGTTACAGGGTACATATTGCACAGGAGGGTGGTGTGATAAAACCGGCTGCTGTGCATTTGGAAGGAAACAGAAACCCGCAGGGTAGAAACAATGCTGAAAAGGTCAGTTCTCCTAGAGGGACTATGAGCTAAACCCCAGCTCACTGTATGGCATGTTAGAGAAGGGAAAGGGAAAGCATTACGCCAAGACTTCCTCTTCCCTCACTGATGGGTGTGTGGGAAGGCAAGTCCCCACCATGTCCCCAGGGCTTTCATATGGCTTTTGATGAAAGGTTCCTACTCAGGATTTAGCAAACATCCTAGACACCCTGATTTTATTTGCTTTTTAGAGCATCGTAACTAGCAGCTGGCTCTGCAACTAATAATCGCAGCTGCTCTCAGGTGGTATCCTAAAACCAACCTCAGATAAACAAAACCTTCCGTTATTTTGCATACATTTAGGCTTGCATTTTTAAGAACAATAACCTTAAGTCTAAGCTCTTCCCCACTTCTTCTCTTGACTCATTATACTGAATATCTCACAAAGCATTTTCCTGATCTGTTATGTTGATTTATAGAAATATCCATTTCTGGACTGCACATCTCCCTGTGATCGGGCCTTGATGCTGTGGTATAAGGTTCCCAGGTGAAATCTGGATGTGATTTCCCACACAACTCAAGTAGTAACTATCTGACCAGACCTTGCAGCAGCAACGGACCAGAGTAGATAGAGCCCTGCAAAAGCCAGCTGCTTTTCCATAGGTACTCACGTTGTAAACGCGGGGTTGTACTTTGCACCAAGGTAGTAGGAGTAGAGATTGAACATTCCAATCATAAAGGCCAGGAACACCATGATGAAGATGACCATGAACTTGAAGATATCCTTCACAGTTCTCCCCAAAGAGATCTGCAGGGGGCCGAAGCTTTCGTTGGCTGGAAGAATGTAAGCAATGCGGGAGAAGCTGAGTACCACAGCTATTGCATACAGTCCTTCTGAAATGATCTGAGGATCCGAGGGAAGCCACTTGTTCCTGGCTAAAACAATACATGTACACTAGGTATTAGTAACAAAAAGAGTTAGGTGGAAGCTGTTATGATAAATGAGCCCTTTGTCAAGAATAAACCTTGGGTTTGGCCAGGAGTTAAAGGAAAAATAAAGAGTTTTGGAACAAGTCACTGAAGTCAACAAGTCACTGGTCAGTGAAGTCCTCAGCATGCTGTACAAACATAGGTGAGAAGAATTTGTTGAGTTTTTTACATGGCAAAAATGAGAAACGAGCAAGTCACTGGGATTTACCAAAGTCACACAACAAATAAAAAGCTTGGCTTTAAACAAAGTTGATATTTTCTGTTTCCTACTTGCACATCAGCGCCTCTTCCATCTGAAGCTCTTGGGATGGAGAACCAAAACCACCACAGTGGAATTTAGCTATAGAATTGGATATATGGCACCGTGTCAATATTTGGAAAGGAAGCATTAGGAAGACTGAGACTTCTATTCCTACCATTAGATACGAAAGTTCATATTCTTTCAGGTAGAGCAGATATAACTATCAAGTGTATCATTTTCATGTTAACTTTAAATTAAAACCAATTTTTGCAGTCTAATTACTCTAATATTTTTACTTCAAAAAGCTTCTTGTTGATGCCAGACATGCATCATTTATTTAATCTACTGAAAATTTGAACATTTATATTAATATAGCTTGTAAGTTTCCTTGCATCAACTGAGCTTCTTGATGAAAAGATTGTAACTCAGAGCTACAACATGCGACACAGCAGTAAACTTAGGCATTATTTGTAGTAATGTGAACCAAAGGAAAAGCAGCAGATGGAGGCATTTGTTGTGACATTCTGTTCTGGACCCTTTGCACCTTTGTGTCATGAACTTACTTTAAATGGGTCAGCAGCAAACCACAGAGAGGAAAACCACATCACCATCTCAGTGGCCTCTCGCTTGCCTGGGCAGGGAGAGGGAAGCTTACCTTCAGAGGGGACACACCAGGCAGGAAGCTGAGCCCATGGCTGTGCACACTGGTGGGAATCCCCATGGATTTTGCTCAGGGTTACATCTGAAGCTTGCAGAGGCATGCAATGAATCCAGTCCACACACTGAGGTGCAAAGCTCTATTCATTTTTTAATATCAAAGAAAAACCATTTCAGCCATCAAAAAGAAAGTTTAAAGGCTATGCTGCTGCTTGTACTTTCAAATGTTAGCAGATTATATAGGCTCTCCAAAAATAGTTTCTTCTCTTGGAGGAGCAGCACTTCACAGGTGTAACTGGAGTTTGCATTCCCATTGTACAGGTGTTGGATGTAACAGAGGTGCAGAGTACACCAACAGCTAGAAATGCAGCTTCAGATCCTATGTATATTCACATATCTCCCTCCTCTCACATTTGGAAAGCCAAACAGGTTCATTAATCTGTAATTAAAATTGTATTCTACTCACTCTCAGTTCCTGATTATTTGTTGCTCAAGCTATTATATCGGGATGTGATTGACCGGAATGTGGCCTTAACATTAGAGCAGAGACTGAATGAGGCTCACATCTCAGCTCCTTTCTGACTCTGTAGGAAGATGGCTGGAATGGGTAGATCTGAGCAGAATAATTTGGTTTAATCAGAAAAAAAAACCCCATAAATATCACAAAAAGAAAGCTGCTTTCAGCACTGCCACACATTAGCTTTAGAGAACAAGAAACATTATATAGCGAAAAGCATCTTACCATAAGTAAAATAAGCAACTTCAGGGGGAAGGGTGACATTATTGAGGTCATCATCTTGAACGTACTGATCTACGTACTGTTGTGCTTCAGTTGCTTTGAGAAAAGCCATGAACCTGGCAGTGAACGATGCCACGAAGATGGAGAGCATCCCAAAGTCCAGCAGGTTCCAGAGATGCATCACGTACTCGCGTGGACCCTCCTCCCAGATCTCCTTGCACTCTGACCATATCATACCTGCGGAAAGGACAGACCACATTTACTGGGCAAACACAGAAGGTGCTTCTTCTATTTAGGCAGACCTGCTCCCTGGCTAACAGTAGCTTCTAAGACAGAAGCAAATGACTCTTCAATTGAACTGAATTTCTTGAGAATGGTCTGCATAAACTTTAAAAATCATCAAAACCTTAAACTTATGTTTACTTCTGTGCATTATGAGGTAGAAACGTTAAGATTTTACTATATGAGTCAATGGTAAAGTAGATCTCTGGTGATGTTAGAGAAAGCATAGATCAGAAATAGTGAGGACAATAGAAAATCCTACTGCTAATCTATCCAGAAAAAGTAATGAATTTCCATATGTTCAAGTCTGAACTACAACTTCGAAAACACTGAAATTGGGATCTTTCTGACAATAGGCTCAAGATAAACCTGAGCACCAAACCCAGATAATTCTAGCATTTTCACACCCATGTTCTATGAGGGAGTGCTGGAGAGGACAGGTGAATTCAGTGGGCAAACTGGAGCCAAGAGCTGAAGTCAAATTCACCAACTTGCCCAACTTTCAATCACAGCAGGGCTTCAGAGCCAGAATCTTGCCTCTGAATAGCTAAAATAGCAGAATATTTAACCCACTGATAAATATTTCCTGCACTGTATTGAATCCTGTTTCCATAGCAGCAGTAAAATTCACATTTAACCAAGCAGGAGCAATGCCTGCCAATTTCCATGTGGCCTCCTGCAACCTTGTCCTTTCTGTGAACTCTTCTTCATCCCCTTTGCTGGAAGCTCTTGTGGAGTGGCATGTAATTGCATTTGCTTGGCTACTTCAGAGACTCCTGGAAGCACGTGATGTCCCAAGAGATGCAGGTTGAAGACTGAGTAGTATGGAAGGAAACAAGTCAGAGTTAATCTAGCCGCAGGATGGAGGAATGAAGAACTCCTGTTGTCAGTCCTTGCATGGGGAAGGATTTGAGAGAAAAAGAAAGCTAAGCTATTGATACTACCATTGGCCAAGGAACAGTGGGTGCCCTCCATAGACCTGGAATCTCCAAGCAGGTTCCTGGACTTGAACCTTTCTATGGGTTCTGCTCCATGTAGATTTGTCATGGGAGAGAGCCAGAGGTATCCTGACTGTTGGGCAGAGCCAGAAGGAAGGCAGGAGAGGAGACTCCCAGCTCTTCTCCTCGAGTCCTCAAGTGCTTGGCAAACTAAAAGCAGGAACTTCATCCCAAGCTGTCATTCACCATGAGTAAGATTTAATAATAAATAGCTTAGGTGGAAGAATTGATTTCTCAGGAAGTGTCCTGGAGCTAGGATAAAATATTAAAGAAACATTTCTAGCTTAAAAAAGTATCCCAGAAGTGATATGTAGGAGCCATTCATCCTACATACGCATGCATGCTGTACAAAGGTACGAAAGCCCTTCTGGAAATATCACATGGTGGTAACATTGTCCACCAAAGCACTTGTTCACTGGTGCCCAAAATGTCTTTTCTGGTTTAAATATTAACTCTCCCATCCAAATTTATCTCTAATCTTAGTCACTTAATATACCTAAGTCACAGATTAATGAAGAAATGTCTAAAACTAAGTAGACTGAGTAAAATTAGAATCACTCCATGGAAGTATCACACTATTGGACTGTAATTTACATCATTCTTTTTGTCAATGGTGTGGCAATCATTTTTTATCCATACATATGGAAAAATGTCTATTCAGGACAAGTAGAAAAGTTACAGTAATTACTTGGTCAGAACTCCTGGGTAATTTTATATACATTGTGAGAGAGTAATTCAAGGCTTCTCCTTAAGTAAAAATGAGAAGAGAAAAAGCAGTTGAAATTCAGGGGATGGGACTTAAGATGTAAGAAATAAGAGAAGGCAACTAGGCAAAGCAGATTTGCCAGAATGTAATTACATTCCAGTATGGTGTTTCTGAGGTCTTAATGCCTGTGGGAGAGGCCATTTCCCAGAGTTTGACACACAGAGAGGTGGGATATAAGCTGCTTAATGGTCCCAAGGGAGACGTTCTCTTGGACCACAGCTAGCTGTGACCAGGTATCTCCCTCTGAGTGTGACACGGGGACTCTTTACTTGGGCCATTATTTCTGCTCACTGATACTCAACCTTTTGCCCATTGAGGAGTGCTGACAAAGCTGATGTGTTTTCACTGCACCCAAGGGAAATTTTTAACAGGATCCTTTATACTTATATAAATATTTATATGCATACCTACTTGTGTGTGTATATGTATATATGTATGTATATATGTATCTATGTATATATCTACCTGCCTGTCGTGGTTTAGGTATTTAATTGCAAGTGTGTGTATATATTAGCCTTCATAATCAAGTGTTGTTAGAAATCTTGTGATTTACCTTAAAACTGCAAACTGCTGCTAAATGACACTTGCAACCTTTTAAATGAATACCATTGACCAAGTCTGACACTAAGACTAGATCCAGCTGCACCGACGTTCTGTCAGGAGTTTAGAAAACAAGGGGGTCTGTTCTGAACCTCAAGACTCAACAGAAGGATCTTCCTTATTCCTTTATATCCTCAGTTTCTGTACACATCACATTGGTCCAATTCTGTATAAAACACTTAAGTCTGATTCTGTATAAATCATTATCAATTCTGACACCATTTCCTTTTGTATGTAGTAGAATGAAACTTGCCATCGAATTCTGTTGAATCACACTTCTATACATTTCTATTAAAATCACTTTGCTGCCATCTCTGATGGTGATTCTTTGAGTGATCCCAACCACTCTTTTCACAATAGAGTCAAGCTACAGGCACAGCCCATCTGGAAGAAAAATGGAAGTGTACAGGAAGTACTGTTCACCACCTGTGCACAGAAAGGAACAGTTTGTCTGATTTTTATATTCACAGGCCTGGTACATAAATCACGAGCAGATGATGTTGCAGAGCTGATTTTGAGTCTTCCTGAATCCACCAAAAGGCTGTTGGATTAAGAGAGAGAGTTGTGCTCAGGACTGTGTCTACCCAGAGCTTAACTGCTACTTTGGCTGCTTCTGTGGTGGGGATTTTGTCTCTAAATAAACCTCCCTGCTTCCAGTGCTCACTTTTGTCCCTATTGAGTCCAAGGAAAATCACAGCCTTCCTCACTTGAAGGGAAGAGAAAAGAAGAGGTAGCCAAGGCATACAATGAGCCACAGATGTTTTAGCTGAAATTGCTGTGTGCCATGTACAAAGGGGCAAGTTCTCCTCTCAGAGCATCATAGAATGCTTTTTCTCTGCACTAACAGATTTACAATCTGTAGCTCATGGCTGCTTTTTCATAACAAAGAGGAGTGAGACCAAAAAGGCATTCTCCCACCTAAAATGCTATCTGGCTGTTCATGGGGATGTTAAATGGGCTACCAGTGTTACCTGGCTGATCCAACAATGCTCTATAGCCGTTTTGGAGGTGCAGGCTAATGGAAAGTAAAGCCTCTTATATGGATTTCTGGAGCAGGATGAAGTGCTTGCCTGGCTGAAAGTCACTGCCCCTGCTCGATTTACTCCATTACCCACCTCCATTACAAGTAGTTGGGAGCAGGAAATGGCAATGGTATCATTCTGCATAATCCCAGTCTGAAATTCTCCTACTGGTTGTTTTCTCTGAAGGTACGTACACATGGATCAATTTTCAGTACCTCCAGCAAGACTAATTGCAGGAACTGCTATTACGGGTTGCGCTTGCTTGTGGCCACACTATGCTATGCTAATGTAACACTTTCTCCTTGAATAATGCTGTTCTGAACATGCATCATAATTTCATGGTTGACAGCCAGATAACTCAGACAGTCAATTTTCTCCCCAAAAAAGAACCAAGATCAGGGACCTGTAAGCTAATTTCTCAAAAACGGTCTGCTATTGTTGGAATCAGTAATGTGTCATCAGCATTCAACACTGCTGCCACAGTATGACAGAGGAAAGAGAAAGAAGAGAAACAGAAGGAAGGGATTTACAGGCTGAGAATTAGTAAAATTACACTTTTTGATCATACTATGAAACAAAATGTAGGTAGCACACATATGCTGTTGAGTCTGGAGACAGCAACTGCAGGTTTTGTCAAGTAGGCTTAAATACAGCTACGTGTATTTAGTACACAAGAGTTAGATTTATTATACTTTAACATAAACTTTCTATTTCCATTTGCCTCTTTGGAAAATAATTTCTTGGCAGCTTTACCTGTGATATTTCCTTATAAAATTTACTTTTATTGAATGATATTTCTACTTCTATATGCATATTTATAATACTTGTAAGATTTTTGCACCAAAACCACTGGGCAGTCCTCCCCCTTTAGCGCTTTTACAGTGCTTTTAGGCCAGGGTCACATATGGAGCTCAACAAATGGCAAAGCCCCCATGATAGTTACCTGCAAGCCATGTGCATCAAACTTTCACCATAGCATTGCTGAACCATTATATGAAGGCTTTATGTAGGGAGTCAGGTAAAATAGCCAGAGAATATTGCCAGTGCTGATGTAGGCAGTCATTAGAAAATCTCATTATATTCAGCAATCTGTACAATGAATCACCTTTCCTCTCCCAGAAAAGTGAAAACCTTAGCTTTAAATTAAATGTTTTCTCTTTCATCTCTCAGGAACTTCCCAGGCAGACAGATATCCAGCGCCTATAAGAAAAGAATACCTGGTCTGAAGTCTAATCATCTTGGTGCCAACTGTTTTAGTATCATTTTTAAAATACATCTTACAGACTTACTCTATCCAGTCTGGCATCTATTCAGTATTTTCTAACCTAATATCCTGTATGGGGTTCTGATTATTGTGGGGACAGGGAACAAAGAAATGGTGGCTAGGAAGCCATCAGATAGAGCAGCCTTATCCTATTTTTCAAGGGAGTTTAATGCCATCAGTATTTATGGAACTGTGGAATTTGCTCCAAGAAGAGAATCAAGATCATGATGGTGAGTAAAAATAGATACAGAAGAGGTACACAAAGATTCTGCAGAATTGATAGGCTCGATTTCCCAATAAATCCTTCTGAGCTTGTTTAGATGAGTGGTTCAAGATAGCTGACCTGCCAGGAATAAATAATGCCTATAGAAAAAGTAATATACCTGAACTTGCCTAAAAACCCCTGGAAGTTTAACCTGTACATGGGACATACTTTTGCACTTGAAGGGCTCATTCGTATGATATCTTACTTTATAACTGCTGGATAATTGAATTTCTTTTAAAAGATGTGAATGCTGTGCTGTCCCCTCACCAGTAACAATACATACAATGGATTTAATAAAACCAATTCTTACAAACCTAGCAGTTTTCATCACTAGATCTCAGAGTTCATTACAAGGACATAAATAGCTTACAAGAAAATAAATACCCATTTTGCAGATGAAGAACCGGAGGTTCTTCAGTTCACTGAGGATCATTGAGGTTTATTCATCCTTCATATAAACGGATGTCATGGCAGGGTAATAAAAGAGGCTGGTGGTCACCCACGTCCCAGTGGACAGTTCTTTCTGCTCACTTTTGATAGAGGAATGTGTTACAGCAAAGCTATGAGTTTCTATGACTGTATTACCTTCTTTAAGATGCAATGATTAAACCAAGAGGCAAACAAAGAACACCTACAGCATTCAACATGGAAAATCAGGAAAGTGAGAATTTGCTAAGCATCATTCAGTATTTTCAAAAGCAGTGACCAAGATCAAAGTCTTCTTCGATCTTGGAGGACTTGCAGACATTTTGGTTTTGCTTACCCAATACCCACTTCATGATCAGCAGTTCTGTCCATGAGAACTGAGTTGTTTTGACTCTAAATATTTGTTTTGGATGATCCGTGATGGTCTCGTTGGGGAGATTTTTCACTCCTTCAAACCGATCTGATGCATTCACTACTAACAGTCCAAGGAAGATTGTGAAAGAGACTGCATGTGCCACAAACTTCATGAAAGGACTTCGGAGGGTCCGTCCCAGCTGCAATGAAACATACAATACATAAGATCTATTTTCCCTTATTTACCTCCTGAAAGGAGGCTCCTCTAGAAGTTGGAACCCTTTGACCATGGTGAAAGGGATTCAGAAATTATTTCCAGATTATGAACTAAATGGGGTTTCGATTTGTTCAAGTTGTTCTTTGCTATTACTAGACATTATGTACTGGCAGTTTAAATTATGCCCCTTGGATGATTTTCTATGCACGGCAGTATCTTACATTTCTCCTTTATAAACAAATATGGTATCTAATTGTCCTGGCCATATGGTGAGTGGAAAATGAAAAGACAGGACATTTATATAAGAGACATGCTTGTGTGTATACATGTTATATGAATGTATTCGTGTGTGGCAATATAAATCCTAATGATGGGCCTTCTCATCCTTACATCATTGTTACATATTAGAATATTTTATTAATGCTGAGTTCTTGTTTCATTAACAATGTGTAAGAAATAGCCTTCTCTTTAAGTGTTCTTTAATGTTTGTAATACGCTTTGGTGTGACAGCCTCCTCTTGTTATTACTAAAAAGCTCAAGATTCACTCCCCAGAACACAAGGATTTATTTCAAGACATTAAGCCAAGAATCAGAGCAGCAGATCCCTTCACTATAGTTAATATTGATTCCATTCTTCTTGAAAAGCTTTCTTTGTTAATTAATTTAGATGATACTTTTTCATTTTACATTTTCTGTGATCTAAGAAAACATTACTCCAGAAAGCTGTCAGAGTAGAAGCATTTTTAGGAGCACAAGGACTGACGCCTGCAGTGTTGGACACAATAGATTTGAAGAGCCATCCTGTATGTGCCCTTTCCAAAACCACCTCAAAGCAAATGGGATGTTTTTGCACTATATTACTCATTGATTCATTTCCATTGATGACATAATATCCTTAAAATTTTCTTAATATCTACTGACTTGATAATAAAACCCCTTATTAACATGCTCTTTTTTTTCTGAGGCCAGTAAGGATGTGTTTAAGTAGGTAGATATCATGCTCAATCAAACCCAAGTTTCTTTAATTTTCTCTAGGAATATTATGGCAGATAGAGGAATAAATGAAGTGTGTTAAACCAATCCCAACACTTGTGATGCTGGCTCACTCCTCTGCTGTAAAGCTTCGTGTAATGTTAGTTACAGCTGATGTTGGGTAGATTTATGCTTTGTAGCAGAACTTACATTTCCAGTACAGAGCTGATGGGGTGATGGAATGTGTTTGAACAACGTCCTGATTGTTATGTCATAATCTCAGATGTATTCCTCTCTGAGAGAGTTCAGATTGCAGGAGTAAAGTGGAATAAGTATATGGGGCTTTACCAACTGTTTAAGAAAGTGCATTTGCAATCTGTACTGGACTCATTTCTACCCTGAATTCACTAAAAAAGGAGCAGCAATATCTATTGAACTATGAATTATCTCCAAATACTTAATTCTTTGCTGTCTATAGAAACTTTAAAAAGAGACCTGAGATTAAAGTAGTGTAGCTTTGGTTATCAGAGAAATAATCCCATATATTACAGAACCAAATGAATCCTGTGGGTAATTTCACTCAGTTCTCTACTGATTTAACAGAAGTCTGCTTTTAGTCAGTGTTACATCAGCATTTTACTCTCTGTGCTACTGTGGAAAGCTTACAATTTTTTCTTGAGCTGATGCTTTTCAATATCCTCTCAGAAATCTGATTTTTAGCTAAGAGCTACAGGGGGCAAATGTGTTGACTAGAATATTCTGTAACAAATTAATGGAGCACCAACTCCTCCAGTCAGCCTAATGCTTTATGACAAGATGTATTCTTCAAGCAACATGATGCAGCTAAATTCAAGGTGTGTAACTACTTGGATGTATCAATTTCTCAATTACTTTTAAAAACCAAAACATCATCTTCCATGAAATTGGGATTGCAGAGAAATGCCTGCCTGTCACACTTAAGACAGAAACACTGACACTGTGAATACATGGGTTCATTCTTAAAAGAGTAGCCCATTTCATGACTTAGTAACCTATCTGTATTATACGAATATAGTGAAACGTGCAGACATGTCAAAATGAAAATATATAAAATGTGATATTGAAACAAAGTTTTCCAAATGCAAATTAATTTCTATTCCAAGAGACAAGAACAAATAAAGACAGAAACATTATAAAGAAAAAAGACATTAATATTATCAATATTATGCTCACAGCAAAGCATAAAAAATATTGCAGTAATTTTATGTAGCTTAACTGGGGAGAAAAATACCCAGAGTAGAAACATAGAGATACAGCATTAGGTGCAGTGAACTATTCAAGTTTGGTGCTTAAACAATGCTGAGTCTGTCACAGCGAGCTACAGTCCACTGAATCCCCTGCATGGCTACATGAACAACCCAGGCAATGAGAGCTGTGTGTAAGCAATCCACTGCCAGTGTTATAACATTTGAATGTGCCCTTCAGTTGGCCAGAGAGGCAAGAAGTTCTTGAAGTTCTGCGCAGTCCAGTCTCACTTGCTCTTGCTATTATATTTTTGAGCAGCAGACGGTGCAATTTTTCCATTCTATCTCTTATCTATTTTGATCACCAGTGAAACACATTTTGGACACCGACATATCAAGCAACAGTTCATTTCATTGACGTGGTCTCCATGAGATGGATGAGTCAGCAGAGATATTTCAGGATAGGATGGGCTGACACTCTGCAGGTCTTGTCACAGTTTGTGCATCCAGAGGTGAATGAACCCCTGACACTAAAATTGGTTTTAATAAAGACAGCTCTGTGCAGAACAAGACTTACAAGCTCATGTTGCAAACTCAATTCCTCTAACAAAATGTACTTTTCTTGAAGATATTCTGGAGGATACCAAGCCTTAAACATGTTTTATCATCTCAGATGTTCTGCAAGACTGTTTGCAGAAGGGTTTTCTGATTGCACTAACATAAATCTTTTCAAATTACAGCCTTCCTTAATACCCATCCGTGGATCTGTAATTTCTTGGACTTGACAAATTTAGAAAGGATTCCCCACTGGCTCTTAAAGGAAATGGAAGAAGATACTTTCAAGCCTGAATACATTACCAGTGCCAGGGCTCATTTTGATCAAATTTAAGTACCTCTGATAAGCCTCCTGCTGAAGACCTCTACCTGGTAATGGATGATGTTACTGGCTATTGCTGAATGCAAAATGATCTACCCTACCTCCCCATCCTTCTGTAGCAAGAGTAATATCACTCAGACACACACGCATTTATCCTGAAGAACAGGCTATTTCGGGATGGAAACCTCACTATGGATTTCATACCACAGACCATTCAAGCTTTTAACTAAGCTAATAGTTGGCTCTGGTTCTTTGACCTCTAGGTCTTGGCAAAACTCTTCTGCTCCATCTGAAGCTGTGAGCTGTAGTACAGCCCTATTTAGGTATATAGCAGTTTTCCAAGTCTCATCATCTTTTCCCTCAAAACCATAAAGATTGTGTGATTAAGTCTAGTCTTCTCTGCAGAACTAAGCAGTCCCCTGAGGGTTGCCAAAGTTTCAGGTATGTGTGCCATAATAATGCCCCACTAACAAAAAATACAAGATCAGAAAGAAGAAGGAAAAGGAAGAAAGAAGCCTTGAATAAGGGAGGAACCTTAAAAAAAACTGCATAAAAAGGAATGAGGGTTTAAACATCAGAGTTAACTAAAAGGGCAACAAAAATCTTCTTTAGTTATTTCTCATTCTGGTGGTTCTTCCATTCTTTTTTCATCCTGCTCCCATGTTGTTATCTCCTATCCATTTCTTGCTCCTATTCTTTTCCTGTCACCCACCATCTTATCCTCTTCTCCCCTCACGCCACCTATTTTACACATAAATATGAACCTCAAACCATGTCTAATAGCTCCATTTGTGTATATCAAGCAACATCACAAGCTTTCTTTCCTCTGGGGCAATCTTAGAGGATAGTATGAATCACTTCCCAACCATGTTACAGAAAAATGCATTCATACCATAAAAACCATGCACCTTAATGAGTTTGTACCTTGCTGCAGGGAGCGATCCAGTAGGCTATGGCAAGGAAGGGCAAGCCAATGGAGATACCAAAGACGGCCAAGAACTTCACAGCTATAGATTGCTGCCGTAAGCCTGAGAGGTTTTCATACCACATGGTGAGCAATTGCTGCTGGCAGTTGGGATGAGCAACAAACTGTAAGAAAAACAGAAACAGAAGTATCAGTAGCATTGTCTGAAGAGGATGAGATTTCAGTGAATAACCTGCTGAAATTGCCAGTGGAACACGACAAGGCATGTCTGTGCTGCCCAACATTGCTTATGGTTTCACAAGCAGAGAACTGCAAACCAGGCAGATCAAAATCCCCAGAAACTTGGCAGAAGGTGTTTGACTCCTGCTTCTTGCCTTCTCTAGATAACGGTTTTGGAAGACAGCAGATGGCCTAGGCCAAAACCTATCACCCACCAGTGGCCAGCACTGACAAAGTGCATCTGTGGGCAAATTACCTCTTGAGGTAAAACAGTCTACATGGAGATTCAGAAGAGGAACAGAGAAGCACTTTGATGTCAAGCTGAAAGAAACCTCTCATAACTTGCTAAAGAGGCCATTGAAATAGTAGTTCAACACAGCGATAGTATGATATTGTTCTATTCACTGCACTATGGACCCAAAGTGAACCATTCCACCCAGTTCTCCTTCTCCTGTAAATTGTAAGAGGTCTGGCTGGTATTCTCCTACTTGGAATGCTTTATCTCAGAGTTCCTTTCAAAAAATGACAGCTCATTCTTTACTGATCAGACAAAATGACAAATTCAAAAGCAGAAAGAAAAGCTGTGTGCTATGGTACAGAAAGTACATGTTTTGTATCCTGAAACTGAGAATGTTCTTCGGTTCATTGTTCAGGAGGAAAAAGAAAAGGGGAGCAGCAGATAACTGAAAAGGGCAATTTCTTAACAGTAAAATTACAGAATCACTGGATCCCCTGGAAGAGTTTTATAATCAAACATTAAACTTCTTCCTTTCATATTGTTCTTCAGGGTGATTGAATTTAGAATGTGACTGCCCTTAATCATAAGGGAAGATAATTAAAAGGCAAAAAAGCTGAAAGAAAAGGCAAAATATAAATAAGTTGCTAATGCAGCTGCTTGCATTAGCAGAACGCCGGTGTTTCATTTATGAGTTGTGTGGCTGAATAAATGTTCCTAGGAGGGAAATGTACAACCCTCCACTATTCCAAAAAGCATTTCTGGAGGATGAAGGGGAGGATGAAGGGGGAAGAGAAAGGAAGAGATGAAGGAAAAGCAGAGGTTAGTAAGGGCCTTCGTGGCTGCTGTTGCCCCTGCCTGGCAAGGTGGACACAGACCACATCTGGCAGCTGCCCCATTGCCCAGCTTCAGCCCTTTAAAGGGCAACCAGCCAGGGGAATTTCAGCTGTAGCCTGTAGTTTTATTTAGACTGAAAAGTAGGGAATTTTCAAACTGTGCTTTCATCTTCACTATCTATGAACCGATGATCAAATAGCGAATTTAATGGACCCTTTTCTAGATGTTTGCATAATAACAAAACCATTACTGACAGTTTAAATGATCGGTTCATTGCTAGTGCAGAATGAAATACAGTTGCACAGTAATTAGGATTGCCATGGAATAGCACATTTCCTTCTGTAACAGCACATTAGCAGCTATTTAAAATGTGCTTCTTCAGATGAATTACGCTTTGGGGTCCGCATTTCTCAAAATGAACAAAATAGAAAATAAGACTTTACCCCTCCACTGAATATATCTATCAGAGTGAAGATATTTGATAGGTGCTTTTAGCCATCTTTTGTCTTCAGAATCTTTTCCTGGAAATGTTAACATTTTAATTCACTTTCTTATGAGCTGCTTTCAAGAAAAGAAGGAAGCTTTCTAAAATGATATTCTATAAATCATCAGCCCCAGCCCTTCCGAGCATCGAAAGTTTAAGGCTGAGGTGATGGCAGCAGTCTTGCAAGGAAGCATTTCCTAATGCCCAGCGTTTATGTTTGCACTGTTGTTGCTGGGGCTTATTGTCTTTCTGGCAAATGGACAGAAAGATGAAGCAGAAGGAAGCAAAGCACAGAATTGATTCCCTTTGCAAATTTTATTTTCAGATATGATGAATTCAACATGGAAATGAAAATGACACTGGAAGATGTGCAGACTTCTGAGTTGAAGGGTCAAAGCAACAGCCAGGCTTCGCCTGCTCTTGTAATTCTTCATTGCATTATGAGAATTGGTTCAGACGAAAAATATTCAGTTGGCCTTGGCCATCAGACAGTCATAGACTTTTTCTGGTTGGCATTTCAGAGAATTCATCAGACTTTTTAATATGTTCGGTTTTTCACCTCTGTCTGGGAACAGATACAATGAAAATACAAATATGGAAAATTCAGCAGGAATTGCCATAAAACTAAGTTTAGTGGAACAATTTATCTTGTATAAGGCAATAGAGATCAGCAATATGCCATAGAGCCTTTATGGTGTTCATCTTACTCTAATTATTACAAAAATGAGAGAAAAGTAAGAATAAGATAAGAAAGATAAGAGCATAAATGAGTTTTGATCTGTTATTTGCTTACAGCAAGCAGTACAGTGTTTCATTACGTTTGCTCCATCAGATATTCAGAGAATCCTAGAATGGTTTGTGTCGGAAGGGACCTTAAAGCTCATCCAGCCCCAGCCCCTTGCCACGAACAGGGACACCTTCCACTGGAGCAGGGTGCTCCAAGCCCCACCCAACCTGGCCTTGAACACTGCCAGGGATGGGGCAGTCACAGCTTCTCTGGGCACCCTGTGCCAGCGCCTCAGCACCCTCACAGGGAAGAGCTTCTGCCTAAGAGCTCATCTCAAGTCTCCCCTCTGGCAGGTTAAAGCCATTCCCCTTGTCCTGTCCCTACAGGCCCTTGTCCAAAGCCCCTCTCCAGGTCTCTTGTAGCCCCTTTAGGCACTGGAGCTGCTCTGAGGTCTCCCCTTAAGGAGGCTTCTCCAGGCTGAACCAGCCCAGCTCTCTCAGCCTGTCTTCACAGGAGAGCTGCTCCAGCCCTCACAGCATCTTTGTGGCCTCCATGTCCACTTATGCTGGGTGCTCCAGAGCTGGATGCAGTACTCCACGTCAGGCTAACAACAGTGAGCCCTTGGACAACACCAACCTTCTCTCTATTAACATTTCAGAAATTGAGCTTAGATCTCATCAAAGACTTTACAGAGCCATTCAACTTCCCCTCTTCTCTGGGAATGGGCACTGACACCAAGTTAAAGATTACACTAATACTTTGCTTAGTGTCATAGGCACAGAAAAGAATAGAGTTTGGCACAAAAGCTTCGAGGCAGAATGCTTCAATTTGTAATGAAAACTGGTGATATGTTGCATTTCAGATGCCCAAATGCTGCTATGCTTTTCCAAACTTCCCATTAAATGTTATTTTCCTTTCTGCAGTACTGGAAAATCAGGCTAGGAAAGTTTTAGGGGCAAACTGTGGCTCCTCCTGTGCTGCAGCCCATAAGAAGAGAAAGGCAGAACGATTTGCAACAAGACCGCTGCAGCTGGGTCTGTGCAGAGGGGAAAGATATCACTGATTGCAATGGAAGCACTGGCAGTGGAGGGGGTTGTGTGAGTACAAAACCAACCATTTAAAAGCTTTAAGTGCTTTATCTCATGGACAGAGCGAGACCCCTCCAAGCTGATAAAGGTAATGCATCAGGATCTGGGCAGCTCAAACAAAGTGTTTTCCAGGGCTGCTGTATTCAGAAACCACAGGGGGTGCATTTCTAGTCCCATGGCACAGGGCCCCCAGTAGATGGCAGTGGTTTTTCCTTATACCATGCATACATCTCTGATTTAGGAAAAAAAATTGTACTTCCCTTCAGCAAGTTTCATCTTTTTCTTTTTTTTTTTTTAATGTTAAAAAAGGCTAAAAAAAATAAATAAATAAACCCAGACATCAATCTGAACAGCCAGCTCCAATAAGGAAGCTGTCAAAGTGGCATTTTGGAGAGCCACTGAAAGACACAGGGAAGTAATGACACCTCCAAAAGCCACAGTTCTGTGTTACAGGGGATTAAATGAGTTGAATATTTGTCTAGAATAGGGGAAAAAAAATCTCTCAAAGCCTTCAGTGGGAACTGAATGGGCCCGAAGGAACTGTTTTACACACAGAAATACAGAGACCACTGTGGATACCGCATTGAATAACTCTTCCACATTGCTATCTAATTTGATGTATGACAGCTCTTTCTCATAGCTTGTCACGGATATGCATTATGGAAAAGCTTTACAGCTCATGACAGAGCGAGATTTTTTTCTTCCTCAGCATCCTTGCTCAAAAATGAGTTTCGCTACACAGACAATAAAGTACCTTTATATCTCTGCAACTGTAGAGAAATAGAAAGTTACTGCTGATAGAAATCACTGTAACAAAGAGACATTAATTTTTTATTTTCCATTATATTGGACAGAGAAAGAGTCTGTGCCAAGTACCTTGGTCACTGCTGCTGTTCAGTGTTAGGCAACTGCAATTGCCTATGCTGTCAGGGGTGAGGCACTATTTAAACCCCTATCTGAAACATCCCACAGCACCTACCTGAAGGACATCTCTCTTATCCTGTGGCACCTAACAGATAAGCTACAAAGATGACAAAACCCCAGGAAATTCCTGAGAGTCAGACAATGTTCCCACATCCCATAGGAAAGAAAAGAACAGAAGAAGGTAGCTCTCTTGGGCAGGAAAATGCTGCTAGCAGAAACAGGGGAACTTATGGAAAGACAGGTAAAAGGCAGAGGTCAGCCTCAGATGATTGGAATTAATCATGCAGAAAAAAAAACCACTATCTCTTTTATTACTGAAATAATTCCAATTCCCTTATGAGTGCAGAAATCTACCACTGGGGCAAAGGAATTAATCGCTCAGACAGGATCATCTTGCTTTGCTAATGCACCCAACACTAAATAGCCGGGGGCTGAGGCAGGAAGGAAGAACTCATCAGTGACCCACTGAAAACACTTTAAAAGCCTGCACATCAGAACTAACAGAAACCTGTGACTTTAACATCCTGATCTCACAGAAATACTCCTGTCCTGTTCCCTCCAGCTTGTCCCTTCACTGTAAGCCTTATGGCAAACACTGGCAAACCTCAGCAAACAAAAGCTGTAATTCACGTGAGCAGCGGTGTGTTTAATCAGAGCAAGAGAAAAGGAGCTGCATAAATAGATTTTCAGGAGAACACTGGTAATGCCAAGAGACACTGGCAGAGACAGGGACAAGCCATATTCTTTGCCATCATGTAAATGTGCTCATGCCCTTTGAACAGCCGTTCTGGGCTCACGGTTACACATTTGTGTTTTGATGTAGCTCATCACTTCTGCCAGCCTCCATTGATTAACACGTTTCAGGCTGCAGCACCTCCTCACAGGAATCCCTGGTTGGGTGTGGAATCCTTCTGATAGCAGAGATCCTGGTGAACATGACAATGACTCCCTTGAGTCAATCATTACCCCTTGTGCTTCTGAATTACAAGGGAAAATGAGCACAGCACCAAGTGGGCTGCATACATGGCTTTTCCCATTTTGCTGGGGATGTCACCAGGCAATACATGAGCAGAGCTCCTGCAGGGATCCACATGCTGCAAAAGCCAGGCGGGATCTGAGCCACACTTTGTGTGCTCTGAAAAGATGACAGCATTGCTTGTCTTTGCTTTTGTGTGTTCAGCATCATCCTTCTCCCAGCAAAACCTTCTTCAAAGGGTGATATGAAATCATCCTTTTTCAGTGGCTTGCAGAAGATGCTATGGGAGTATCAGCAAACATCGGCAGGGGTGGAACAAACTCAGGGAAAGGTCAAAGCAGGGTATTACTGCTCTTCCTCAAAGGGCAGAAAATACACTGCCATTTCACCAAAGAGGATCAGATGAATGAAAGGATAAACAAATGCCCACATGCACCTGACAGAAACACCCAGTACTGAAAATATTAAAACAAAACGTAATTTCATTGCTTTTAAACCACGCTTCACTTTTAGAGATTCCTTTGATATTTTAAGTGTTTTTAAGATTTGACACCTACATAAAGAGTCTGGATTTATAATGAAGAAAATACCTTTTTTGAACTGAAACAGACTATTTTTGGGGGTGAGAAAAAGAAAAACCCAACCTTGAAAAAAGAATAAAGGAAACTGTGTTGGAACAGTTTTTGATCTGGCAAAAGACCTCCCTACTTGCACAGTCATTTCACGCAATGCAGAGCAGGAAACAGCTCAGTGGAAATCACTGAAACTTCCTAGGAAATAGAGAGTATAGGAAAAGGCCAGCATATGCATCTGCTTTTCCTATTTTCTCCTTGTACTCTGCTCTGTGAAGCTCCAAGTGAACAAAGAGCCTTTTCTTTTGAAGAAGCTGTTCTGAGACTCCTTTACAGAAGCAGGTGGAATATAATATACTTATTCCATGACCTGGAGGGCAGAAAAACCCTGTCTTTTGCAAATGCTTGTGCTATTAAACTATGACAAATGTGGTTGCCAAATGGTAAATACAGCTAGAACTTGGCTCACCATTTGCTGTTGTGCCTCATAAGAGGAGCAAGTAAAACTATATTAAGAAATAGAAAACTACTTACCTTATTATTTATGAATTAAAAATAACAGGTAAAATTCCAATCCAAATACTCGTGCTGTGAGGCTGTGACCTTTTCACAAAAGAGATCTGCTCTAATTACAGTTGAATTCTATCCATGACCACAGGCCCAGCTCTTAAAATGATGCACCAGAGTAACCTTACAAGGGAGAGGAAATCAGCAGGTCCAAATTCCATCATCAATACCTAAAAAGGAGTTTCATGGAACCCTGTTCAACTTAGATAAAAGAAAATTCAACTGATCAAGACTTGTTTCAATGGGATCTGACCACTGCATAGAAATAAATACGTGAGGAAAGGTCCACTGAGATACTGCGGTTGCTGCAGACACACACAGAGAACATGAAGCAAGGAAACATCCCTGCCCTGAGGATTTCTGCAGATTTCCCTCTGTCCCTGGGGTTCATTTGACTGTCTAATGGCATCACACAAATATTCATGATGTTCTTGCTCATCCTGTTGACAAGCTTTATGACAGCCTTGGTGAATATTCAGACCTGATACCTAGAGTCTAACATCAGCATTTATAAACTTGGTAGCCAAGGGAAAAGGTTTATATTTGTAGGCAGAGCCCAGATGAGCTGGAATTACCAGGAAAAAAAAACAACAAGGAGAAATTGTGCAGCCTCATTCTTTGAGTTACTTCTAAGACAGAAACCCAGAAATATTTATTATGGTTTTAACAAAAAAGTATGCCTTTCATAAGACCTTTTACCTGCACCTTTCTGAATGAAAACATCTTTCTTAGTAGAGCCATTTGGCAGTGAGGAAATACCTGCTTGCATCAAATCCCAAGACACTTGCGTATTTTCCAGCTTTATGGAAATCCAATACCTGGATCCACTTGCTGGTTGGCCCTAATTGCCTAATGCTAAACTCTGATTTTGAACATTTAAATGCTTAGCAATTGTTTACAATTGCATCTCTTTCCTGTGACTCAGTCTGCTCTATAAAAGCAAACATGTTTGGGATAGGTCTTTGGCTCTCAGCTAAATCAGTTAGTACGTTAACAGGATTGAGATCTCACTTTGCAAGGGTGACAAGAAGACAGAACCAAAGCAGTGAAGGTCATCCCAGGGTCACAGTGCTTGTGTAATTGCCTCAGAGCACATGTGCGGTGCAGCTCTGAGAAGAACATGGTGTGGTCCTGCAGCGTGGATGGAAACAAGATTCGACCAGGCACCAGACTGTTAAATAGGCACAAAATAAAACCCAATAAAACCAAACTAATCTAATAGAAAGCAAAAATAATGGGGCAAATAAAACTGCCAGCACCACTTCAAATGCAATTTGCCCACTGAAAGAAGTACTCTCCAGTGACGAGGGAAAACACAAAATCAATAATCCTACTAGCAGTTGAAGGAATGGAGGGCGATGGTTTTGTCATTCATGTAATACAAAATCTATTTGTATTACATTTATAGTTGATATATTTGAGATGTACAACTAGAAAATGTAGAGTTTAAACAAATTCTTTAATTGGTTCAGCTTAAACCTTGTTCTGCTTGAAGTTTCTTTAGAATTTAATTTCCCTGAGACAAGGATAGAGGCTCTTTTTTTTTGTGCAAAGCATTCTGGTATAGGGTTGTAAATAAGGTGCTTGGCTCTTGAGTTTCATATTCTAGCGGGTGCATGATTCCTGGAGAGATTTATTGCTAATGCCTGTTTTCTCCTCTTTTTACGTGAATGAATAAATCTCATCACTGAATTATTTACCTGAAAAAAAAACAAATGAACCAATGAACTGGAAGTCGCAGCCTCTAACATTCCAGGGTTTTTGTCTCTGTGCAGAATCAGAACTACTTGAAAATCCTTATTATTTAATTATTCATCTGAAAACATGCCACAATGAAAAGCTACCAAACAAGCAGCTCCCTTTGGTGTCTCAAAAATATACAACCACAGTGGGCACAGAAGGAGAAATTTAACATGCATTAGCCTCTTCCTCCCCAGGAGAGCCAGTAAACTGTTTACCCTGGGCTATGTGGTGAGGAAACTTGGCTGGTGTTCAAACTCAGATGCCTCCAGTGTAAATGGCTTTGCTCCCAGCAGAGTTTCTGGAGAGAAAGACTCACTCACAGGATGAAACTCCCCTCAGCATGAGGTATAGAGTCCCAAAAACATACTCAAATGTAGACATCTCCACGTGTGTGACAAGAATCTCACATAGGAGAGGCACATCCTAGGTCAGCATCTACGTGAATTTGAGCACCACTTGGGAAGATTTCCTCAATAACTTGAAATTATGAATCTTACTCTTTTTCTGAGGGGCTATACTCATTCCCATTTGACTTCCCATCCAAAATGCACATTAACAGGTCTACTGCCTATGGGAAGATAGATGAAGGCAAAATTGGTGGCAACTAAGGTCAGGTTTAGAGAGACCATATTAACTGCTCTTTTCTAAGATAAATTTATTATTAATAAAGGTAATTTTAATTCCTTTCATCTTTGATGGACATCCATGCAATGGATTTGATGTGTTCCTGTGCTCTCTTGACAGTGTCATGAGGGACATCTAAGACCCTGTGGCACTTTGCAAATGAAAACAGTTAAGACTGCATATTACAGTAAATTGGGAATAAAGCAAACACCACTCAGGGTGGAGAAATGATTCATTTAAGCCTTCAGAGGATGGATGTATGGGCAGGAAATAAGAAAATGAGATTCATCTTGGGAAAGAAAAGAAATTAAAACATCTGGGCAAAAGGAAATAATCAGAACCACAGATTTTAGTGGGAGGAAGGAACCTTGCTAATGAAATACTCAGAGGCATAGAAACACTTTCTGTGAGGAAGTAACTCCTTCCTTTTCCAATATCGTATGTCTGCAATATGCTATTAAAACAGTAAGAAGAAAAATTACATGGATAAGGTTAAGAGTCCAAAATGACCACACTGTTTCTACTGCTCACATAGCTATTAGGTTACACTAGTACAGTATTGTCTGGTTCTCCAAGGATGGAAACAAAAAGCACCTTTCACACCACCACAGTCCAAGTCATCAGCGACTCCATACAAACTCTGCTGAATATTCCTCAAGCTAAAGAGTGGAAAAAGATTAACCAGGAATTATAGAAACAAAAGTAAAAAGCCAACTTCCTGAAAGCCTTTTTTCCCCCGAGTTCTCCTCCTTGAAGCTTCACATTCAAATGGGAAAACATAACCATGTCCTGCTTCAAGCTGTACCTGTGAATGTTACAATCACTGGGGTATAGAAATGTCAGTATCTGTCCCATGGGAAATTCCTGATTTTTCTCCAAAAGGAAAAACAGCCACAGGAGAGATTTTCTGTGACCTACAGAGCTCTGAGAGCTGTGGCGCTGAAACACTCCATTTGGGTTACGGAAATGTAGCATGCCATTTGTGCTAAGGCCAATGCACAAGCTGTGTGCGAGGCAGTGGGAGGTGTGCCCTCCCTGCATTCCCCTTCAGTGATCCCTCCCCAGGGCACATCACTGCAGGAATCTGGAGGATAACTGCAAATTGAGAGGACACGGAGCTTGCAGAGGCATAGCCACCCGTCATGGCACAGATCTACTCCTTGCTCTTCCCAAAGGGAGGTGTTTCAGAACTCCTGGTCATTTCTGAGCTTCTCCTGCCCTCTGTTCCCCTCTGTTCTTGTGCTTCTCTTGCAAACACAAAGCTTTTCCAGTTTGCCTTCTAAGGATGTACTAGCTGAGCTCTGCCCCAGCCTTTATGGGCAGTGTCCCTGCACATCTTGAGGAGCAGGGCTGGTTCTTTTGCCCATTGAGGCACTAACCTTTCCTACCTCCCATGAGGGGTGGAAAAGCTGCAAACGGGGCCACCTCCAGTGGTAGAAAGATCCTGGAAGGCATGCAGGGTAAAACCACATCCTCTGAGCAAACCAAAGGACACCACAGGTTATTGCAGCAGTTGGCAAGAACTGGGACTTCTTATGCCCTTAAGAATCTGAGTCGCATGACCAATGCAGTGAAAAACTATAATCTAATGCAGCCGTGGCTATTCTGTTTGAAACATCCTCCATATGTTAATTATTAATAATACAATTATGAGAAAAGTTCCTGTTCCAGCTCTCTATTAAATAGGATTTACTCAGCCATCTGGTGTTCTGTTTAATTCTTATTAATTTTTCTTTTCCAAACCAAATTTGTGTGTCTTAATAGTAAGTAAATTAAAACTCGGGAAAGAGAAAGGTGCTCCAGCTTTGTGATGGCTATGAACTGAGATGCTGAGAAAACAGTGGTGGGCATACAAGGTTTGCAATTAAAAGAATACAGCCCCAATAATGCTGACATTGGGAAAGAAGGAGAATGAATGCCACCTCCTACAGAGAAGCAACAGCTTTAGAGCTGTAGGCATATAAGCCCCCTGACAACATTAAAGGGTAATAAGAAAAGAGCATAGCAGTACAGACAAAAATGAGCATAGAAAATATGAAGGGCTCTGTAAAGCTGGTATACGCCAGTAAAAAGGTGTATTTTTTCAGTCAAAGATAGAGTTGTCCTAGCCTCTGTACCTATGCCTCTCACAGGTACAAATCACATGCTGGCTCAATTAGAAATGAGCTTACACAAAGGAAAAGCCTATATCACCCTTATATTTCCACTATCTGATTGAAAACAAAACTCTTTAACTGTTTCAAGAGAGGAAAAAACATTAGTCTGCAATTTTCACCAAGAGCATGAAGTAAGCTCTCACTTAGATGCTGTAAGCCTGCATGAAAAACAGATGAGAGTATTCACAGCTCAAGAAGCTCAAGATAAGTTGTATTTTCTTTCCTTGGGATCAGAACTCCAGTTTAGAAGCTCAAGCTACCTTTGGCTATAATCCACCAGTAATGCCCAACCTACATAATTCCTACTTCACCTTAATACTGCTTTTAATTTTGCCATTTCCATTATAGCTGCTGGACTCCTCCACAACATTTACTCTCACACTGTGACAGTTCCCCAGCCCTCTCCTACAACACCCAAAGAGACCACCTGAAGAGGCTTGCTACAGCATCAGCAGGGTGCTCTGTGGCTCTTCATGCACCCAACCTCTCTCCTCCCTTTGCCCAAGGCTCTGCACAACTGGAGGATAAAGAAATCAGTTCTCGAGTGAAGAATGGAAGTCACAGCTAAATAACACCAGAGGAGACAAAGGTTAATTTGCAACAGCCCCATGACATGGGCTAAAAGTCCATTTCTTGGGAAGAGTCCAGGGCTCAGTAAATGCTCAAATGTTTGCAAATTATTTCTTTTGCCCTTGACAAACTGTTCCCTTTGTAAAATTTTCAAAGAATTTTGAATCAAGACAGTTAATTTGAAGGAAGAAATTGTTCTGGAAATCTTGAACAGAGCACATTTGAGTGTGGTTTTCCTAGAATCCTGGGTACAGTGATTATTAAGTTCTTTCAGACAGAATTAGAGTAACACAGCGTTTTTTAAAGACCACTTCGTCAACTACTGTAATTGTAGCTTTCTCCTTGCTGCGAAATACATGCAGAGTTTCTTAATTCTTCAATAGCCTTCTAGATAAAGCCCTTCAATTATGTTACGGCCTCAAATATGATTTCTTGCCAGCATCTCATATGTGCTAGTAGCATGCCTTACAGAAAAGAGAGGAAGCCAAGAGACAGACAAGTGAAGTCTGGAACTTTTGATGCTTTCTTGAGTGACTTTCCAAGATTCATCTCAAATGTTAGAAATGAGAAAAAAAGATAGCGATCAATAAACCCATCCTTTCAACAGAGAACTGCCTTTTTTAGAGTGGCAAAGGGGTGAGGTAAGGGGGAACTCCAATGGGAAGCACAAAGTATCATTTACGGCCTGGACAATAACCTGGCGTAGGTACCAGCTGCAAGTTTAGAGGAGGTAAGAAGGCTTCAGTCCCCTTTTTAACCCTGATGTGCATAGAAGGTGTTCCTGCACCAGCAAAGCACACTCAGTGAACAAGTCCGTTAACATCCAGCTCAAGGGCAAGCTGTCCCTGTACTTGAGATTTTCAAGCAGGGATTTGACCTTCAAAACCAGAAGCACAAGCAGCAGTGTTTGGGTCTAAAAGCTATCACAAGGTTGATGGCTGATCTCTGCGGTGCAGACATAACACGCACTGAACATGCAAAGGGTTTGCAGCCTCCACCTCCAAGCAAGTGTGACTTACTGGGGAACACAATTGCTGAATTCATGATCAAGAACATACTGTGCTGGAACCAAAATTAGGACTTAAAATTTAAACTGCATATATAGCAACAAACTGCATCCCTAAAATGTTCAGATGGGCACAAGGAAGAGGACAGCAAAAAAGTCATAGCTGATTTAAACACATAAAAGGCATATTTCCCAGACTCTGGAAATAAGTGTGATAAAATGCAGACTGCATCCACAGCTGCAAAAGTGAAATCATGGATATTAAATAACAGTTTTCAATAGAAATTGTTCTCTGAGAATTTTCATCAAAGACCTACTGTAGGTACTTAGAGTGCCAATATAAAAATATGAATTAAGAAACTGATGGTAGAAACAGACTTTTTTAAACTTCAAATATTTATTACCATTTCAGATGTGAATGCAAATAAACAGTCTGGGTACTAACTTAATGAAAAAACCCATAACAATTAACACTTCTTATTTTCTCAGGCCATTCTGAAATACCTAAAATTGCCTTGTCTAAGATTCTTCTTGCTGTTCATGGGAAAGAACCAATACAAAGTACATCAGGAGCTCTATACTAATCTAAGTAAACACCTTTATTTCTCTGGCTCATTGTGAGCTTGCTGAGCTGGAGAATACAAAAGTGACCATCTGAATGTTGATGCTAATGGTGGAGGCAGGGTGCAGGGACGGCAGGTACAACTGTAGGCCCTTCATTACTCCTACCCTGCCAACTAAACTTTCAGGACAATAAAAATGGCAAACACAATAATTGCGTCATTCAAGTCCCAGAGCGCAGTCAGAAACTTGGAAAGGTCTCTGTATCCCTGGGACTGCTCCTGCACGAATTACAGCCACCCACATCTCTGCTCCAGGGCTTGGCCCGAGCAGGCAGCACTGTCAGGCCAAGTGATGGGGTCTAGGGGTTCAAGTGTTGGGGGTAGGAGGTCACTTGGTGCTCCTGCCTTTCACACTTGGATCTCACACCTCTGAGTCATTGCATTAGCTTTGAAAAAGCAGCTTGAAATTTACTGAATCTGTCTAAGAATTGGTTTGTTAAATATGCATAGTAATTCACCCTCCATCTCACTGCTCTATTATGGGGTTGATATCTATTATTATTAGATACTTATATTACAATGATCTATATTATAATTATGTTATATCTATTTCATTTTTTAAAATGAAAACAGATATCAAAGTTTGGTTGTACACATACGCCTAAATCTCTCTCAGTTAGATAAAAACTTGTACCTGAAATGTATTGCCTCTTAAGGAAACCATTACTATATTACTGTAACACAACCTCTGTTCAGCAAGTGTGATCAGTCTATTATCATGTCACATTTAATAACCAAAGCCATTTATCTGAGTGTGTCTCAGCCTCCCACAACTGGAACAATCTTACTTTTGAATTAGCAGTTAAATGTTCATCTTACATATAGACATATGATGCCTGCTGAAAAGAATAGTCTGAAAAATGCTAATCTGAAAGTCAGCATGATGCTGACAAATGCTTCTGTTCTGTAATTAGTTTAGTAGCTATTATAGGTGAACAACAAGTTGCTGTGATTCAGAAAGGATGCTCAGCTTTCCTGGGTATAGGAAGATATTTATATATAATAAGATCAACTGTATATGACCTACCACAGATGCTTTAGGTCAGTGTTCATGCATATATATGCAATGTTAGAAATGGAGGTAATGTTCCTCTGAAACCAGCTGAGCAAGGATGAATGTGCTCATAGCAGCACAATAACAAACAGCAATTTAGCTCTGGCTTATGGCCTTCGTATCTAAAGTTTGACACAAATAGTTAGAAGAATAAACAAACAAAATAGTGCAGGAGACTTCATACATGGAAAAGGCTTGAGGTTCTGACCAACTTAATTGTAACTCTTAGACCATAGGTCACTGGGGACTATTCCTTGGTACTGGGGGCTTGATTCCTTTCAGGTGCTATCAGTAAGTTTCAGTTGAGCTCATTTTTCTGAAAGCACCAGAGCAACAGTTTCAACAACTAAACTTCACCCAGCTTGTTGAAAGACATCTAAGAGTGAACTGAGCTGTTAGATCCCGTTTGGGTTATAGAATGATGCAGACACACGACGTCCCAGGAGGAAATGTTTGGCTCCATACTATGTGCTCCTGCATGAAAGCAATTCATTTCAAATAAGAGTTTTAAGATTCTCTTTAATTAATGGCTTTCATAGCAGGAAAAGACCTTCTTTAGCCAGCACAGCAGCACAGTCAAGAGGCAGACTGAAGCAGGTGGTGGGTTTGGGAGAGGAAAGAGAGAGCAGATGTTAGCTTGAAAATTTGGAATGCTCTTCAAGTCCCATAGCAGAAGCCCGGTTTCCATCAATGTATATTGTAGGAGCAATTAGTTGGGACCACCCAGGACTATGATTTGCCAGAACCAAATTTTCCATTCATACAATATACTTAAATGAGCATTCAGCTTTCCAGAAAACACTTCTGAAAGTCATTCAGTCTTCACGGCTTTCCTTAAAATACGCATCTTCCTTCTGCTTTGTAGGTCTGGGGAAAACCCAACTCAGAATACGGTTAGGAAGCTTTAGGAGAGTGGAAGCTGGGAATTTATCACTTGTTATCAATGTTTATCTACTTTCACTTTTCCAAGTTACACAGAAACTGATTTTTGAGGTTTTGATCCAATTCTGAATGAAAGCCACAAAACTTCTTATTTTAGAATGCTAGTTTCACCCCTTCGTGTAAATCACAGGGAAGGGAGAAAAAGCCTCAGTTTGGTACAGTAACAACTCTGGTCCCTGCTGAAGTCTTCAGAAGATCAGGGTCATGGCTAGCACAAGGACGTGCTGTGCTCTATGGGCAGTTCCTTTGGGCCATATATACATTCACGCCTATCACTTTAAAACAAATGCCATACCTGCTGTAATGTACCTTTTGCAAATAACCCTCTCCATATTAAAGTATGTGAGAAAATGCAGATCAAGCCATAAATCGCTAAAATTCTAGGAATTGTCCTCATCCCACTGAAATCCATATTTTATTTATTATTTTTTAGAAGACATCAAGGAACCATAATTTAGATGTGAAGATGCATTCACTAAGAACCCAAAGCAGTAGCTTACCTTTTTGACCTCATATTTAATAGCAAGTTTAATCCTGCTCAGACTTGGCCGGTGGTGCTCGGGGTACAAATGTATGTTCACATCTCCATTCAGAATAGCCTCTACTTCTTCGGTGTCTCTGCACAGGTCCAGCACCCCCACAACAAAGTCCTTGCATTGCATAGATAGCTTCCTATAGTCATTCTAAGGGAAAATAGAGAAAAATGAGATATTTAATTATGCACTTGAAAGCACATCTCAAATAAACAGAAAAAGCAAGAGGGAGGAACTGTGATTTTTCTGTAAAAAACCCTAGATGGGATAGTAAGAAAGCGCTTAATTCCACCCAGGATGTAGCTAGCCTTCCACATACAGAAACTCCTTCAGACTCCATTAGCAATGTTTCTACTAGCAGCAATGTAATGTAAACTAGCAGCATAGTTTACATTACAGTAGGACATGCTTTACAGAACAAGTAAATAATTTACAGGGAAATTCTGACATTAAGCAATTGCTTGGTCTCTCCCCTCTGTGTGGTATATCCTCTAGAAATGTGAAAACATGGCCAAACAAAGGCTCTGATAAATTTTAGAACTTATATTCTTTGCTAGTAACTCTTTCCTTAGTAATCTTCAAGGAGCTTCAGACTGGTACAACAAGCTGAAGCATCAGATCCAGATGTGTTCAAAGGAACTATCTAATTGTAACAGAAATCTCAGTTTCAAATGTATTACATAATAATTTGGTTAAAGAGTCCCAAAAGAGCATCCAGAGGATCATTTCTGTCATAACACTTCTCCAGGAAATGGGGCTTCAGAAACTCAGAATGATTTCCTATGAAATCATTTCACCTTGCAAACCCATATTACACTTGTGGGAAAAGAGACAGTATGTAGCTGACTTGATAGGGAGGTAGAAGAGCAATTTCAGTGTCTTAAATTAAATTGTGATTGATATTCACAGGCTGACACTTAAGAAACGAGGAAAATGCCACTGTCTGGGTAAATGCAGCGAATTAGAAAACAATTAAGGCCATCATTAATATCCTAACAAAGTGGTGATATTAAAGACTTGAGGTAACAAATAGAAATAATAAGCATAAGACAAGCTCTCTGACTTGAGAGAGCTTTTCAAATTAGGTTTGATGAGTTAATTAAATTCAGCAGCTTATCTAATTAAGGCAGCAGCCAAAAAAAGAAAGTAGTTAAACCTGGCTTGGATGGAATGATAAAAGTAACCTGGGTTTTACACCTAGATTTTCTAAATTATTAATTCCAACATTAATACATAGCAATGTATTAGCCTTCCTTGCTAGGCAAAGATCTCAGCAATGTGCAGACATTCATTAGTTAGGTAGAACAACAGTGTCTCAGATATGATGTTATTTGAGGTGGTTAAATGTCTTTGGACAGTTTTTCCCCTTCAGAACTGACATGCCCTTGATAATGACTATTTTAAATGAATCCGTTTAATGACTTTGTCATAGGTTTGAGGTTCCTTCTAATAAGTGTGTGTATGTCCCAGCTTTGCTTGCTATGCTATCCTATATACTGAAGGCTATAAATAGCTGTTTCCTAGTCATAGGGAACCAGAAACCCCTTCAGGACCGGGATTAGAGTGTTCTCACAGGAACTGGAAGAGCTAGGGAATAGACTGCATTTTAGTAATGAAACCTTCTACATGTTGGAACTTGTGTGTTTACATCCTCTTGTCTATCAAAAAGTTTGAAATCTGGGTTTCCCTTTTCCTCATTGAGTGCTGTAATCAGACCACAGGCTTATACCTGGGAATCAGCAAGAACGTCACATCTTCGTTAAAAGGATACATCAGAATGAGCAGATGTTAATCTCTGGTAGAGGTGCATGCCCCACTGCAGAAAGTGGGGCACCAAGCCTTCTATAAATGTGCCAATTTAACAAACTAAGATTTAAGATTCCTGAAGGTTCACATAGAAAATGACAGCGCATTTGCATCTAAACCTAGATGGAGATAGGGTTTGCAGAGTGAATGTTATAAACTACAGGGTTAACCAAGGTCTGAAATGTAAACGAAAGACAGATAGCACTTTATGGATTCAAAGTGCTCCTCTCTAATCAATTCCATGCTTTAATCTTCACCATACCAAGATGAATTTCAATAAACAGAAAGCTTATTTGTTCACTGAGAGAATAGATGCCCAAACAAAAATATCAGCCTGGAAGTAAATACAGCAATTGTAAAGGACAGCAAATATAGATACAACTGAAAATAGATGCAGGCTGGGAATGAAATGCCTACCTGCCACAGGTGATGGAGACACTTAATAAACCCAGCTGGTTTATAAACTCAAGGGTGAGAACTCTGCTAAGCTTTAATACCAGTCTCCATGTACTGTTTGCAAAGTTCACAAGCTTCTCTTTCAGCCAGCATATTTTAAGTCCTTTTCATCACCATTTCGACATCATCTGAACAACTTGTATGTATTAGCTCAGATTATTTTTCCTCTTTAAATTCTTAAGGAAAGTTTAGTTAGCAACTAGGAAAGTGCTTCTAAGGCAACTGTAAATGGCAAGCTCCCAGCTGGCAAACTCCATCAAGACCCAACTTTTTTCACACCTCCAAGGCTCATGTTTTCACTGGTTCTGTATATTTGCAGAGACTATAAATGATGTTTTTGTTTAAAAGTGTTTACTCCAACGTTTAAGTAGACAGCAGCAGTAAGAAACTCCACCCAAGATACAGGCTCTCTAAACTAAACTAAAGCCTTCCAGCCAATCTGCAGCCAGGCAGGTCAGCACCTCACTGCTCTCAGACAACTGCTCACGTGTTAAGACAAGCCTCGATGATCACGGAGCCTGCTGTGCCTTCTAACAGTTCCTTTTACAAAGGCGTTTGTCATCTTTGTTCTGGCTTCCTGAATGTCTGTAGTCAGCACAGAGAACCCTGTTCAGTCTGAGGGCAAGAACACAGCCGCTCTATGAGTCTCCTGATGTCAGTGTCTTCCCCTTTGCAAGCACCGGTTATTGGCTGTGCCTTGAAGAAGCTGAGGTTAGCAGGAGGCTGACAGCCAAACTGCTCCTGACCCTGGTGTGCACGGTGCAGCTTTGATGACACAAGCAGAAATGACCTAACAGTGAATTGCAATTCCTGATGCACGGTAAAAAAATCACGGAAGCCAAGAAGATTTCCAAGCATGCAAACTGTGTCAGTGTATGTGCCAGTGCTGTGTAAACTGCCTGTATTTCGCACATCTGGAACCATCTGAGATGCTGCACTCCCTGCACAAAGGAGCGCTCTGGCAGTGGAGAGGCTTGCTTTTGTGGCAGCAGCCCCAGGGCAAGGGGGAGGCATCCAGAGGAAGAGATGAAGGAGAACCAGGACACATTTCAAGTTACTTCTTGTTACACCAAGGTTTTGAAGATCAGAGCCTCGAGGACTCTTGGTGGCTGTCAGCAGACAGAGGGACAAGCAGCCACTGTGTCCTGGGGTGCAAAGGGACAGTCCTCACTCCACAGGGGTTCAAGCCCAGAACCAGGCACTTCACGGCCTTCCTGGTCTCAGTGTTTCTGGGGGGAACCATCCTGGTTGGAAGCCTGGGGTCCTCTCTCCCAGCACCACAAGAAACTCATCCTGGAGACACAAACCCAGCTCAGACCTGTCTGCAGCATTGCAAACCCAGACACAGGCAATGACAACAACCCAAACGTTCCCGAGTACTCCAATTTGCTACAGCGTTGTAGAAGTCTGAGGATTATGTTTCATAGAACAGATGGATCTTTACAGTAATGAAAACCACAAATCATGCATGAGGGATGCTGGGGCCTCATCCTGACAAGCTGAACGCTGCCAAGCCTGAGGGGGAAGATGAAGGACACAACTAAGTACGCAAGAGAGCCAGTCTGTTTCAAATAACACATGGAACAGTATTTTATCTCCTACAGAGACAGTGAGCAAACAAGGATCAGGATAATGCTTGAGAATGTTACAATATCGTTTTTTAAAGACTAGAACATAATAAAAGGATTCCAAATTAGCAATTTCCTGCTTCTTCTAGCACTGTTGTGCCAGTGGAGTTAAAAATGTCTAATTTTGCTGTTTTGAAAAGGCTGATGGTACTTGTCATTCACTGCAATTTCTCTGAGTACCCTATTATTATCTGTTGATTATGTTCTAAATGAACTCTGTCATGTCTCCACATCTGTTCAAAACCACCCAGATTTCTTCAGAAAAGAGCTGTTTCAGGTCAGACGGATGCAGTCGGTGTAAAAATGTTAAGTGAAATGAGAAAAAGTAAGAGCAGCAGCCTGTCTTGGCTAGTTCATTTAAAAGCAATCACGGTCAAGGACTGAAAAGGAACTTCATCCATGGGAGCCTACGTCTCAAATACCAGCATTGCAGGTGTTTTGGATGGCACAAGTCTGGCCTCAATGCTGCAACATACAGTGAGCAGGTCTGAGCTTCGCTGAACCCCTCAGTGCAGATGAGCTTTCACCAGAAACTGGAGTGGGGCCAATGGTTCAGACACTAAAAGGATCAAACAACCTTCTATGCAATTAAAAGCTATCTTCCTAGTCCCAAATACAGGAACACACTTGGGTTTATGTTTAAGCCCTGCTGATGCCAATGAAATGCTTGAGAGCATTTTTCAGTGCACTGAAGCAATCTTTCAGGCTTCAGGAATCATAAAGTGGGATGAGCTTGTCAATCAACCTGCAGGTTTTCTGGTTGTAATCACTGTAGATTATTCACTGCACAGCTGTTACTGGAAATAGGGCCACAGACCGACAGGACAGTACGTGACACACAAATACAGGACGACAAATACAAATGCGCTGTTCATGAAAATCATGCCACGTCACCATTTAAGACATTTTGTCAAATTCACTCTAATAATTGCTTCCCAATAATATGTAAAGAGCAGGGAGGGAACCACAACCCATCAACAGATATTCCAACTAGAGGTAACTCCAAGATTCACAGGCTGTACTGCTATCCTGTATTCAACTAATTGTTCTATGTTCTAGTATTACTGCTATCCTGTATGCAACTAATACACTCCGTCTGTAGCCTATACTAAAGCTTCAGGGTCAGACTTCTGATCAGAAAAACCAGTGTCACAAAGAAGTTTCTCTTTGGATAAATATCCACGTATCTGGCTCAGGATGATTTAACCTGCAAACCTTTTTCTAGAGAAAAAAATCCAAACCAGTCCAAAAAACCGAATTCTGCTCATCAGTACGCAGGAGGGGTTTTGCCAAATGAAAGGAGGAAAAGAGAAGCAGACTCAGGATGATGGCTATATATTAAAGCTACCATTTCCCAATGGCTCTGCCCATGGTACGTTGTCTCATAAATATGCTTCACTGGAATTTGAGGGTTTACCCACAAATCCAGGACTTCTGGAACTAATGGACATGAAGGTCCAGCATCTGTGACTGGGACTGTCATGGCACCAGAAAGCCTCTGTGTGCTCTCAATGCCTTCACAGATTGACTTCATGGCCCAAATCTGCTGGATCCAAGCTCCTGTCTGTGAGCGATGCAGGAGCTGTGTGTTTGGCAGTAAATCTGGCATTTCTGGATAGCATTAAAATTTGCTGTGCAAATGAAAGCTGTGGGCACGTTACACAGAGCCTCCCTTCATGTTTCCTTGAAGTTCTCGGTTCTTTGTATTTAATCTACATCGCACATGCACATATATCACAGAGAGAAATACTGCATTGCGAGGTTAGCATTTTGGGAAGAAGCAGCAGGAAAAAAGAAAAGGAGAATTCCATAAACATGATCAAAAAATGCCCCCAAACAAAGATGCAAACAGGAAGGAGACAAAGGTGAGAGGAAGGAGGGGGGCAGAAAGCCAGTAATATTACATGCTAGATTTGAAATTACATTTTTAAATAAACCACCATATCAAATATTCAAAATACTTATAAATATTTACTAATTAGATCTCATGAAATATGCACAAGGCAGTTTAGAAGCTGTTGGGCAAATTTCCTCCTGGGTATTTACACTGTCTGTGACTGGCCATATGGTTAGGAATGAAAAAAAGCACAAGGCCTGTGGGAGGGAAAGCGCTGAGAGGAGATGCTAAGGAAGGGCCCTGTACTGATCCTGCTCATGTAATCACATTAGCTTCAGAAGAGCACAGAGAAACCCTTCCAAAGAGCTCTGCTAACCGTGCACATAACTGCTGACACATTTGAATGCAGCTGAGTGCCTTGCTATTGTTTCCAGACTCAATGCCTACATGCACTGACTATGCCAATGCTGTACAGTTAATTTTTCAGGAAGCACAACATCAAGTTGGTTTGTGTTCTTTGCTTCTTAAGTGGCAGCGCATCAGTGACTTTTTGGAGCTTTGTGTCATACTGTGTCATACTCAATGGGCATGTGTCTGAAAAACTAAAGCCAAGTGCTCATTTAAAACATTCCACTGCTCAGATGAAGGTTGCTAAGTATGTCTGGAGGTAGCAACAGATTCCACTGGTTCCTTTTTCCAGTGATCCAGACCTTGACTTCTTCACCTCGATATAATAAGCAATCTGTTCAAATAGAAGAGACTGACATTTGAAAATGCACGTCTTTGCTGCTTTCCAAGCTATTTGGACCCTTCTAAAAGGAGCCAAGATAAACATGGCAACTGTTTGCTCCCTGAAGGGTGCCAGGCTGCAGCATGGTGGAGCAAAGGGGCAGTGCCTCCAGGCAAAGAGTGATTTTAAACCCTGTGACGGAGTGTCAGGGGACACCAAGAGATGAGTCCAATAGAAGAACGCAAGGACAAAACAGACAGTGCCGTCTGCATCAACATTATTTTTGGCTGAAGAAGTCCAGGAAACAACAGTATGTTCTGCTGTTTGGGCTGAGCAGTGAAAACTTTGTGGTTTCCAATGAGCCATGAAAATAGCATCCCTTGCATCACTACAAGGGTTTCAATGGCAGCTGCACTGACTGATCTACCATAAGAGATGCTTTGGAGGCCTCTTTTTCCTCTTCAGTAGCTTAGGCTTTTTAGCTGCAATTCATCTTTTCCTATGTGCTGCAGAAGCTGATTTCTGAGAGAGCATATCCCTTCGACAAGGGGATAGAGCAGTAACAAGTCAATTAAACCACTGACTTCAGATTCCACCTTATGCCTATTGACTGGTAGATACATCAGATCCTTAAAGAAGCCAAAATGGTGTTAATTTCTGTGGTGGTTAGAAAATCCCTTGAAATTCATTACTGTGCTTTTACATTATCCTTCACAGGTCCAAGCATACATGTAACCTTTAAAATTCCAGGGAATGGGAGCTGACAAAAGCAACAGAAAGGATATACTTTCACCTCACTATTTTGTTGCTACTCTTTTGTGCTCTACCTGTTCTGTACCTACCAACTCTACAAATCATTGCTTCTGGGAAATAGTCCAATTATGTGATAAACACAGCTTTTGTGAGACCCAAACCAACATTTTGCAAGCCTTTCCGTCCATAAAAGCATTGGAAACTGCACAATACTTCACTTTGAGATCCCCGTGAAACAATTCTTTAAAATATCAATGTTTTGGGTTCTTTTTTAATCTTAACATAGTAGATGGATTATTTGGGGCAGTAAAGCCAAAAAGCCACACACAGAGTCCTAGCAGAAAGTCAAGGACTGAGACTGAACACAATTCCTCACTCTTCAGCCAAAGTTTTAGGTCCCTTTGCATAAGCGATTTTAGATTCAGCCACTCTCAACATTCTTATTACTTACATTGATTTTTTTCTATTTAAAACTTACAATAAGTTTCCTGTTTAAAAGAACTCTCCCTACACTGAAATTCCTTGGTCACTTGACTTGTTCAAAGCTCTCACCCTGAACAGAGTACAATCCTTTTTAAAAGAGAGTACAATACTTTTTAATAACTATCAAGTTGCCATAAGAACACCTCCATCTCCCCTGCTCCTTTCCCACAATGTCACCTTCTTCCTGACAAGTACCATTACCAAATGTCCTGCTAGGACCTGTGTGTGCTACTGACAGGCAGAAACATCAGTGTAGAACTAACGCCCTATTCCAAGTCCCTGAAGATATTTAAATCTAGCTAGAAAAGAAAGTGTGTTGGTTGACAGTAATTTCTTCAGATCTCTGGTGTTTAAAATCTCCAGGTTTCATAGTAGCTTTTCAGCATAAGATGGCATTTGATGCTTGATGTGCTTCTCTTTCAGATCACCTCAGCTGGGTTTCAAACCCACGTTACAAATAAGCCACATACTTTTAATTCCTTAACCAGTTAAAGTGTGGGGGTTTTTACCTTCTTGAAGATTTTCCCAAGCTCATTTAAATGTTTATACTGAAACACCTGTTTCCAGAAGATAAAACACCAGGTCCCAGGATGTCACATAAACAGGACAGGCTGTACAAAGGTATTAACTAAATGCTTTGGCATGCAAACCACAGGGAATGCACACACTCAGTGAAGGAGAGGGTCTGTCTCCATGTGCCCTGTCAACAGATTCTCTTTATTAAATACAAACTACACATTATACTCTGCTAATTCTCTTGGTGAAGAGGTTAGGATCTGTTACTGTCAGCAGTGAAATCAAGCTCATGATGATACAGTGCCAGATTCCAGATCCCTCTCCATGATTTTCAAACCTTTGCTTGTTCCTTGTGTAGGAACATGACACTGAGAAACAGCTTTTCTGATTTCTAAGGATACAAATGCTCTTTGCACTGGAGGAACCTTTACCTAAACCTTACTTTGTCATGCAGAAAGAACTCCTCTTTTCTCCCTAGAGATGCATTTCACAAGGACAGGAGTCCAATGCAGGGCTGGGGTTAACATCCTTCTCTTGCCTTTTATTCTGTTTTCAGCAGAGCACTGAACCACAGGACAATGGGCTGCAAATCTGCAGCTCTGATGTGATAGATGTATTAAAACACAAAAGTTGTAGCTCCTCATTTCACATGCTATCCATATTTTTTCTCTCTGGGATTTTCCCATGTTTATTACATTCCTGTTCTGTCTGTTACAAGCTTTACTAGGGAAGATCCACATTTTCTATACAATTTGAGACTGAACAGACAGTTTCCTTGCACTGAATGCATTAGCTGCTCTCCTTCAATTGTGTGGCTCTCACAACCTCAAGCCACTTGATACCCATTTTCCAAAAGCCAGATGGGAATAACAAGGAGAAAATAATGGCTGTAAACTTAAAGCAATTATTTTCTTAACACAACTACGTTTATCCTCTAAGCTGAGCTAAATTTGGCACTTTCAGCTTGCTTAAGAAACATGCTTATACGTTCAAAGGTGCTGAGTCCCATCTCTCATGGGAGTTTTGGCTACAAATTGCACCTGTGTATCAGGAGAAAGACTTCTGCATCCAGCCTGCAAGTGAATGCTGGCTTAACTGAGAGCCATGGGACAACTCACATGAATAACTAAAATAACCATATGTCTTCCCTATCTCAAACAGGCAACTACCACAGTACTTAATGTCCAGCAACAACAGCTCCTTGGAAAAGTAGTCACAAGCATCAGAGTGGATGAATTTCTGGTCTCCACAGCACCTAAGCAGCAACTGAACACTTCAGACAAGTGTGATCCCACCTGTAGAGTCCTGGCATAGACCACTCTTGACCGTGTGGACATCATCCTCTCTCTATGAAGAGCAGGCTTAGAAGTGATGTTGCAGCACTTTCTTAAGCAGAAATATGAATATAAAGAGTGCATGACTACATTTCTCTGTTCTGAAATGAGGCCAGATCCTGGGGGCTTGGATAGTGACAATGAAATGACACACTTGGCAATAAGTAATTTCCATGCTGCACTGGTGTAAAGTTGCCTACAACAAATTGTATTCCAGGAAATTGCCATTTTTGATCATGTAAATGCCCCAAAAACATAGTCACTTAAGTACCTATCACCATTTTGTGGCAATGTGAGCTTGTTTGTATACCATCCCTGTTTATCCACAGTTCAGTGGATAGTCTGCCTAGACACAGTGAGGATGAGTTCATTATAATTATCTACAATAACAACAATTAACAACAATGCGGGATAAACTAAATCACTTCCAATCTGTATCCCCTTTAATGTTAGACTTGAGATCCTCAGAATGTTACTTCATTTATATTCATTAACATGATATTAATTCCCTATGATGCCTTGGATAAACGTACCTGACTCCATTCTCCCATCTGCTGATCTAGTAGCATTATTCTATTCAGAGCAATAGTCTTAATTATGCTCATTTGTAGTTCCAGTAGATATCCTTACCCATCATGAATAATGAGCAGCAGCCTTTGGAAACCAGTCATCCTGCTCATAATAAAACTACCCTGCTCCTAACTGTTCCCTAAAAGCCAATACTCAATGCTTGGGCATTTGGTATTACTAATTAAAACACAAAGCTTACCTATTGTATTGGACTGATATTATAGTACTGATAGCATCATTTTCCATCTGTTTACCTCACCAATAATTTGACTTTGCCTTTCTGAAAAAAGTCTTCATCTTTGGTACTCTAGAGTATACCCCCTCTTGGCACCACTCATTGCTGAGCAGAGGAGGAAGGGAAATTGCATTACCGTGTAATTTTACATCAGAAAGTGCTCTGGGAAAACTCGAAGATGCACGGTGAGTATGCTAGTAAGGGCGAGCTCAAAGTCAAACAAGCTCTTACTCATTTCAAACAATCCAATGACTAGGACGGAAAAAGTATGAGAGAAGCAACCCTGGAAATAAATGAATCTTCCAGAGAGAACAGCTGGCACACTAGGAAGGAAAGGGCCAACATGTCTTTCCTTTCAAAGCAGCCAGCTGCAGGTGGCAGGAGCCCTCTCTGCACTACCATCGAGTAGGTGCAACAGCCTGAATACCGGGACTCATTCTGTCTTGCACTCTCAGTGGACAAGAAAGGAGAACACTGTCACTGTTAACTAAACACAGGCAACAGGCCAAATCATTCCCCTTATTTATCACAGTGCTAGGAGCAGCTGGCAGAAAACCTGGCAGAGAAACATAAGCTGCTCCTCTCTGGTGGGCTGTGACTGAGCATAGTCACATTGGCTCGTCTTTCCTGAAGCATCCTCCACCTGCCTGCATGAACAAAAAGCCCTCCAGCATCTAGGCTGGGGAGTTGGCAGAGCAGCAAGAGGTAGCACGGCAGAGTTTGTCTCCCCTTTCTTGCCTAAAGACTGGAGAGACAAAGGGAACTTCTGTGGGATAGCCCAGAAAGGCTGCAATGGAGCACAAATCCTACCTACCGATGCAACTACTGATTGGTTAGTTGGCTGTGAGGGAGCTCTTAATCCAAGATGCAACCCGTTATGCTTAGTGTGAGATGTCCCTGCCCATGGCAGGGGGTTGGAATTTGATGATCTTAAGGTCCTTTCCAATCCTAACTATTCTATGATTCTATTCTATGATTCTATGATTCCTCATTTGTAAAGAGAAGAATCCATGAGCAGTGGATTGGAATCTTGGAGCAGACCCACTAGTTAGTCCACCAGCTTCACTGACCATGTACCTATCAAAGGGTAAGGATGAAATCATGGCTTCAACAAATCCAAAGATGATATCATGGTCAAAAGTCGAGATTTTGCTAACTACTGGGGATGTTCTCCCATGTTAAAGCTGTTATAAAATACAAAATGTGACAGGAATAACAATGTGGCAGGATGATGATTTTATGTTGAATTAAATTTTGACAGTATTTCAAAACTGTTTGTTGCCTGAGCTGGGTTTGTGACAGTCATTGTGTCTGTTAGATTCATCCTTCTGAGCATCTGTACTCAAAAAGCTGTTGTAGAGTTGTGCTTGCACACAAAAGATTAACACAAGGCAAGCAAATCATCTTCATGCCTAAAACCAGTCATTTCTAAACCCAAACAACTTCCTTAACTCCTTGTCTCTGATAAGCTGAAAAAGGGTAACATTTCAGTCTCTCTAAAATTGCGCCCAAAAGCCAGTTAAATGCCACTTAAATCTTCACACCTGTTACCTGCTGCCTTTTGCTCAGCTATATGTGGTGTATATGACTTCACAACACACATGGGCACCATATTAATTTCATTTAACCTTGTTTTACTTGTTTTTATATAACAGTAACTCTAGGTTAAAATAACCCTGTATTTAACCTACAAATCTCCTCCACACACAAGAGATTATCTCAGAATGCCAGTTATATTCTTCCTTGTATTTAGTCAAGGCTTTTTACATTCCTGATTAACATGTCACAAGCTTTATTATGCTTCATCCTGTCCACAAAATATTCAGAGATTACCTATATCAATGGTAAATTACTCCTCTTGTATTGAATATCAAATGTTCAGGTTGAAAAGGAATGAAAAGGAGATATCTCAACTCTAAACCTCTATCTTCTAAATATATTCAACATGCTCCAAGGGACTGTATGAAAGATGTCACACACACAAATGTATTTCCTGAAAATAAAGGCTCACTAAACTTAGTTGCCAGGAGGCCTGGGGAATTCAGAATGCTTTATAGAGTCACCTTATATAACAGAAAGTAATGTATAAATTCCTCATCATGCCCAGGGTTTAATAACTACATGGAAAATCTGGACTTAATATAATCACTAAAGTAGGCAACAAAAGGATGCAAAATGAAATTCACCAGCCATTTATACTGGGAGAAAGCACTGAAAGCCACAGTGCAACCCATTTACTGCAGCATTGAACCTTCTGGTTCAGAAATTTAATACCAGATGTTTCTAGCAGCGAAGAAACAGACACGTTAATATTGCTGGATTTCCCCTCCTTTGCTACAGATTCCTCCCAGGACTATTTATCTGTAAGGGAGTTGACACTGCTCTTACCAACTTCTGCCCTTCAGGTCCCTTAAAAATATGTCCATTAATAGGGATTTTTCAGCTTGACAGAAATGCACTCTTGATGGAGGATGGGCTGCTTATTTCTAAGGAAACATTGAAATCCCAGAAGCAAGATGACCTTAAAGCAACTGAAATATGCTCATTTCCAACTGGTTCCAGGTTTTGCACTTACCTCTCTAACTGTCTAAAATGTCTCATTGTTTGGCTTAAAACTTATTTACCTGAAAATGCTTCTGAAATGCTTGACAGGGGTGAGGCAGCTGCTGTGCTGCTTTGGTATGTGAACCATTTGCATAGCTCTCCCCCTCAGCTTGTGAATCCTCCTGTTGTCTCCCACTAATTATTATAAGGGGTTTCCATGTTATTTTGTATTTTCATGATCATGTCTGTTGCTCACCTAAAATGGAATCCTTCTGTAGTATTAAGGATGCCAAGTGTAATTAGACTGGAAAGAATAAGCTATAAGGGCTGCAGTTGCAATGCTGTTCATCCTCAACTAAGGACTAGAAATTACTTCCCAAGGTAATAAACATCACACTCCTAGTGTGCAAACTGGCATTGCCAGAAGTCTCACTTGCTGAAGCATCATGGGGGGAAAAAAAGAATGTATGCCAGCAGTTTTCTCTGGAAGATTCAAATATTTCCAGGTTTGCTTCTGTCTTACATCTCCAGATGCCAAAGGTTTCCTCCAAACAAGTTTTTGAGGCATTGATTAAAACATTAAATTTTCTTACACTGATGCACTGTCACTGATTTGATCAAAGACAATGTGTTGTGGCAGAGTGTTGGAAGAATCTTTTTTCCCCTCCAATCTTTCAAAAGAGAAGACATGGGCTGGTTCCTATGGGAAAGTAAAGAGAGCACTTTCCTGCAGAGAGTATTTTGCCAGCTTTTAAAGAGGTTTTCCTTGTCTGTTTCGACCAAGGTTAGCTAGAAGATTTTAACAACAATGTCACTCAATCATCCATAAAGTAGGTTAAATGACCTTGGAGGCAATGGCCAACTTTATGTGCCTGTTCAGTGGCTAGTGCTGGCACCAGAGTTACAACTTTCATGAATAATAGGTCTTACTTTTTCCTGGTAGATGGTAGAGTTATGCCTTCACTATGAATCACAGCATCTACTACTCGGCTTCACTGTGAACAGACATAGAGAGATGCTAACATACCTTTACAGCTACTAATATATTTTTTCAAGACAGCTCCAGGCACCACAGCTTTGGCATTGGTTCTAAACCACTCTGAAAAGCTTTGGAGATTTTCTTCTCCTGCAGTATTTGAAACCCATTTTGCTTGGGCAATGTGCCAGGCAGAAAATGATTTAATCACAGAACATAGGAAGAGCACTTACAATAACAGCCCTCAAAATACAGAAGATATTTCTTGACATATAAATATTTAAGGAGAACAATACAAGAGTCACAAATTTGGTGGTTTTTTTTTTTAAGGTCAGAAGGGTTCTCCACATCCATTTTCACACTCTCTGCTACATATCCATGCAAAACATAGCTACAATTAATTAATTTAGCTCTCAAGACAAACTCAATGTAGCATCTATTAGTAGTCAATTCATCTCTGAAAAAGAACAGCACAGAGAACGAGTTCTTCATGCACAGAGCAAGTCCCATTCAGCGAGCCAAACACTGGGTTCACTACAAGGCTTAAATACATTCGCCTTCTCCCAGGCTACTTCCATGATAATTTTTAATTTCCTCTCTTATTTTCATACCTAATTTGTTCCAACAATAAGTTCAAATTTTAATAACGGGAAATTTGTTTTCCTGCTGTAGTGGTACTTGATTCTTTCCTGTATCACGAGGTGGGTAATTGGTTGTACCTGCTTATACATTTGCTTTGCACAAGCGAAAATTGAAAACAAGAATCATAGCTTCTAAATGCACATTTGCAAGGCAGAAAATTGGATTTTAGGTGAGAGGAGGTAAAAAAAAAGGAACAAAATGTTCTTGTATAAGGCTAAAACCCACCAAACCACATCCCTGACTCCATGCCTAAGAAAATCATTAAAGAGTGACCTGGAAAAGCTCATTTCCAGAACTTGATAGAAAGATTTTAGATTACCAGCATCTCTTTTGAAATAGCAGGTTTCATCATTTCTACAGAAGTTACAGCAGTGTAAATGCATTTGGCAATGTATACATTTTGTCCTTTCTCAGGTATCATGTATATTCAAGCAAAAAAAAAAAAACAAAAAGGTGAGTCACCCTTTTGACTTTGCCTATGAAGATCTCTTCAAAGGCAGCAGGGATCTATCTGCCTTAGAGAAGCTGAGGGTACTGAAGGAGCATGGAGCCAACAGCAGAAGCAGAGAAAAAGCTAATTAGAACATAAACTTTCATACAGAAAGGGCTTGAAAGGGATGTTCTGGCCCAGCCACACCAAAGTCCAGTGCCCTCAGGTATTAATCTGAGATAAAGCCAAATAACGCAGTGGCCTGCTCTCTCAATTTGAGATTTGAGATTTGAGAGTCAGAAGAGGTAGCAGGGTAGAAGGATGCAATTGGAAGAGATGGTTTTAACTCCCAAGCAGCTGCTTTTTGGAGTGGTTGTCAGAAAACTCACAGGAGGAGGAAAGGTAGCTGCTTCATAGCTGTGCAGAGGACCTGATGTGAGAGACAATCACTTGGAAGCAGTGAATATTCATAGACACAAAAGTATTTATAGTAGTGATGCTTAATTTTCGAAACAGGAACTGTGCAAGATTGATGATGTTTGGGCAAAAGATAATAAAAACAGTAGTAAAAGGGAGTGGATATATTCTGCCTATGAGCTGGCTTCTCTTCCTAAAACCCAGCAAGGTGAAAGAGCAGTAGAAGAAAGGAAGATGCAAAAGTAAAAAGACATCTCTTAAAAAATGCATGTCTTCTCTGGAAAAAAAAAAGACAAAAAGAAAAAAAAACCCCAGAAATTTTGGAAAATTAGATAAAAACCTAAAGAAATGTCAGATAAAGCCATGAAAGATTCAAAGAGTGTCTTGATGAAATAATAAATAGAAATCATAAAAGCTGTTCCCAAACATATCAGAAGCAAGATTTCTGTCAGAGCATGTTGAGGGAGATATTAGGAAGGGATAAAAAGAACACTCAAGGAGGTACGGATCAGAGAGGAAAAATTAAGTGATAGATTTCTAAGAGTGTTCAGGTGCCTAATTAGGGAGGTTCCCAGAACAATCTCTTTTCTTTAATGAGAGGTGAGTTTCAGGGGCTGTTTCCAATCAGTCAGTTCTGAGAGCAAACAAGTCTCAGAGCGCGTTGAGTGTGGGTGGGAAGCAGAGTTCCTAAGAGCAACCTCACTGGTTTACAGTCTGATAGTGTTCAAGACTCTCTTATCTAAGTCCACTGCTAGTCTCTATTTTCACAAAATACTTCCCCTTCTATTTTGCTTCCCAATATTTCCTGCCCTTTCCTATTTTTATTACTCATTTCAAAATGCAGTAATCTAATAATGGCTTTTTTAACTCCATGCAACATATATTCTTCATGCTAAAATAGTTCCAAGTCGGGACCACAGAGTTCTATTTTTACAGTTAGCTCTTTACAAGATTTCTTAAGCCTTCACATTAGCAATATCTGATTTTCTCTAGATTTATTACCATTACCTCCTATTTTTTTACAAATTTAAAAAGAAACTCCCCTAATTATGTTGTATTTAAAGAGTCGGACTTTCATGAAGTCAAATTTCACCAAGTTCAGCAACCAATGTGGGGAAAGGAAGCAGTTTACAACCTCTGATGAGTTTGCCCTCAGCAACGCCCACAATATGCGGAATGCCTGACAAAGGAAGAGGTTAGGAAGTTTTCTTCAATGCTGCAGAGCCACAAACCCTAAAAAGCTGCAGCTTCATAGCAAGATGTAACCAGATATTTCAGTGCTTATTGCTTTGCAATGACAGTGCAGTGCCAACCTCAAAGAACCTGGTCCCAGTTTACCATTTGCAGAAATAAAGCCAGAAATACTGAGAAAATCTACAAGGTCATTTCTCTTTAGAAGTTCAGGCACATCCTGTGAAGTTCACAATTTGCATTTAGGTAGGAAAAAGAAGCTGACTTACTGGAGCAAGAGCTCTGCTGCAGGATGCCAGATCCTCCCTAGCAGATACAAGTCACTGACTCTCCAGGGCTGTTTTGCCACACTTTAACCATCATAAGAATTTAAGGATTCGAGCCTCAGCTGTTTTACATTACCTCAATGAAACAGCAACCAGTTCCTAGCAGGCACATCTCCGTAAGCACCTACATGCTTGACTTGCTGCCATACAGCCATTGCTTCCCCACTGGCAGCAAAGCAGCCAGTTGTGGTCCATCAGCCAGCTGAGCCTGAACATGATGCTCACCTGCACACCAGAGCAGGCTCACAGCTAGGATCTGCTTTTGGATCCAAACATTTTTCAGAGAAAGGACAACAGTTAAAAGAAAAATGACAGCAAGAGGCATATAATTTAGAAATGTGTTATGCTGTAGTTACCTCTGAAAGGTTTCCTACCCACCCCATTTCTAGGCTAATTGCCAGGATATTTAATGCACTTGAATCGTTAGCATTTTCAGTAGTACCAACCAGTTCAATACTTTTTATCTTATTTAGGGAAAGGGGGTTATTTATTTCTAGACTCATGGACTTCGTCTTTAAAAGTGATTTGTTTTCTCTCATTAATAAGAAAACCTTTTTGCATCATTTTGACACTAGAAAATTTAGGAGAAACAATGAAATTACTTCTATGTGAATGTAACATTATTTCAATCCCCACCCCCCTCCTCCTCAGTAAGCATTGCAAAAGCTGACATTTGCTTGAAATAATGACACAGCAACATTGATCCAAACTATAAATTTGTTCTAAATACTGGGATAGATTTGCATCTTCTATGACCTCCTCTAAGCTTCAGTGAAAGAGCACTGATTTACCCCAATAGAGTGTCTGCCTCAGTAAAACCATTGGCATTGATCATCTCTGACAGCTTCCCTCTTTCTTCCAGCTCCAAGTCTCCACTGTTATTCTTTTCAGCATGTGGGAAGCCACATAGCAGCTGACTGTCTTGACCTTCTTTTTGAGCCAAAATCAACAGATTAGAAGAGGAGTTCAGTAGGGCAGTATATCCACTCTGGACTGACAGCCAGAACATCTACTCTTGCTGTTAAAGACCTACTGATTTGTCAAGAAAGTCTGCTGAGGGCCAGTGTGATCTAGGATATGTCCAGATTCCCATTTTCACCTTTGTAACACTCCCATACTACTTTGTGGTGTGCAATGCTTATGCAAAGACATTGCTAAGAACTGCAATGAAAGACTTAATCTTAGCAATTTGGGATGAGAACAATCTATTCAGCTTTTGCCACCTTAAAAAAGAATGGGCAAAATGATTTCTACCTAGTAATCTTCACCGGAGTCTCGCTCAAACTGTGGCCAGCCACACCTAATGCAATTTTTCTCCTTTAAACTCATTCACATGGCTGTTTTGTTTCACCACTCAAGTCTACGAAGAGGCAACTCACCCAAAAAATTTCATGCTCTCTAAAAACATAGCGCACATATTAGCTCCCCATTCTGCTGTGCTGAATGGTGCTATTGCATAAGAGACTTAAGGCAGCAAGCAGCAGGTGAGAGGCACTGCATTTATATTTTAATGAGCTCATGCTAGGATTTTCTTCAGAGGTTACTTAATTACTATTTGTCCACCTACAGTATTAAAATCTTACTCATGTCCTTCGTTTCAAGGACTTTTTGTACCTCCTGAAAACTGTATTGCCTAAGACTGTATATAAATAACCATTCTGGAATAATCCCAAGTGATAACTTTATGAATCTGTTGAGTGCCAAATGTAATGACAGAATTTTAGTGCTAAAAAATGAAAAATTCTAGGAAATTATTATTTTAGGCACAAAAAGAGTCCTCTGGAGCTTGTCTGCTTCCATAAATCTTCACAACTTGTGGCCTTCTTAAATACATTTTCAGCGTTTTCTGGATATGAATTCTCAGAATGTTATGTTCTGTGCAAAAACCCTACTGTTTTATTAATACCCTATTTCACATCACATTTATGTTAATAAGAATAAATATTTTTGCATAAATACATGATTTTTTTTTCCTGCAGTGAGAATACATTATAACCTTGAGAAGCTTCTTATTTCTGGAAGCATTAATATACTAAAGGAATGTGACAACTCTGAAGTAAACTAATGGTAGGGGTACTTTTGAGGTATTTCACTTCCATACGCAGATGTGTATTGCTCAGAACCTCCCAAAGAGGCAATGAAATTGGAAAACCTTCCTGAAAATACAGTAATTTAGCAAAGTATTTCTAATTTGCTTTCCAGTATTGGTTTACTCACACCCATTTCCCAATGCTGGGGAGATACAACCACCATGAGGCTATTTAACATTTGATTGCTTGTTTGCTCCTCGAGGATTCATGTACCTGCCAGTGCCAGTCTAGACCATTTTGGCAGCTCTATGAAAAAAAGGCAGGTCTCTGATAGAAATTAATTTACTTTTGTGCAGCAAGACACTTATCAGAACTGACAAGCGTGCAGTACAAGACTGCTCATGTTCCACACTATATATATTTTCGTACTCAAAAGTGGATGGAGCATTAATGGGATATTGAAGTTGTTAACTATGGGTGTGAGCCCACAGTGCTTTCACACAGGAGTAGCCTACACTCGAGCAGCCAGATTTGGTGAACTAAAGTTGCTTCACTAGGACTGAATGCCACACAAGTAAAAACTCCCTTTAAATTATTGTGTCCTTGAGATTGTGATTCACATGGGTAAAAAGAGCTTGCAAGATTTTGCCTTAATTTTATTGCCAAAAATGCTCAGTGGTTTAGATATTTTTTTCCTGTTAAAGACTTACTACAGAGTCTCAAAGGGAACAGCCTAAGAATGTGCTTTCTTCTCATTTTTAAATTGGAGAGCAGACAATCATAAGAAAGATCTTTAAGATCGAGTCCAACTGTGACATGCCACATCTACATATCTTTCAAATATCACCAGGGATGGTGACTCCACCACTTCCCTGGGCAGCCTGTTCCAATGCCTGACAACCCTTCAGTTGAAGACATTTTTCCCAATAACTAATCTAAATATTCCAACTTGAGGTGATTTCGTCTTGTCCTGTAGCTTGTTACTTGGGAGAACCAACTGACCCTCACCTCACTACAACTTCCTTTCAGGTAGTTATATAGAGCGATGAGGTCCCTCCTGAGCCTTCTCTAGATAAACACTCTCAGTTCTGCATCACACTTGTGCTCCAGGCCCTGCACCAGCTCCACTGCCCTTCTCTGGCCCCGCTCCAGCACCTCTATGTCTCTCTTGTAGTGAGGGGCCCAGAACTGAACACAGGATTTGAGGTGCAGCCTCACCAGTGCCAAGTGCAGAGTGATGATTACTGCCCTAATGCTTTATAGCATATAGCTACAAATCCTAAAATGGATGCTTTAACACCTGAATAGTTTTCTAAATTAAAAATAATGAATTCCTGGCTGGCATCCTACGCTAGCTTACTCACAACATAGATTTTATTACCCCAGTGTCATGGATTGTGATTGTAGCTGCATAGTAGTCATAAGTTAGAAAACATCCTTATGTTCATGACGGAGCCACTGAAAATGAGTTTTTCATAACTAATTTATTTTAGAAAGGGACACAATGTTATTTATGTCATGCAAATGACTTAAAGAATGAAAATGACATAGGACATTTACAAACTCATTATGGTAATGCAAATCTTAAATAACCTGTAAGACAGTTCTGCAAGTTCCACTGTTTGCAAGATAATAAACTTCATAACAATTTCTTAATCATTTCTCTCCTCCTTTTTCATGAAATTCCTCATATATAGATGCAGTAATAAACCATTAAGATGCAGTGCAATTTATATTATTTTACAGAGAACCAAATTTGCTTAATTTAAACCTTTTATCTTTGTAACAGAATCTGAAATTTATATGTTTTATCACTGCAACAGAACTAGATGTACTGGATTCTTAAGCCATTAAACCAACCTCTAGAGCTCTTCCTCTAAAATAGATTGGTCATTAAAAAGACCTACCTTTCTTACAAAAAATAAGTTCCATTTTTGTAATAATCTGATTTTTATTCCTGCCACAAACTAGACATTCTAATCAATCACAGCCTGCAACATAAAAACTCTGAGAAAGGATGTCTCTGCTATCATATGCAATATTCAGTTCCAAACATTTATTATCTGGAGATTGCAGAGTGATCTGAATGTGTGTAGTTAACACATCTGGCAATTTCTATAGCTTCTGGTTCCTCCCCCATCCCCTCAAATGGCAAACCAGGACATGATGAAACATGTAAAACATACATTACCCTGAACACATTCAGCCCAAGGAAAAAGGCACAGTGGGAAATTACCTTAAATTCAGTTTCAATGTTGGCTAGTCTGGCCAATTCATTGCTTAGCTCTAAAGCAGTAAGGACAGGGTCTTCACTGGAAAGAGACAAATAAGCAGCACTGGCTAATCCTTTGTAGGCATTCATTCTTGATCGAGAGTGACTAAAGGAATCTTTCCTCTGCTTCTCAATACATTCATTGCACTTGCAAAAATAGTCATGTGGCCTTTCAATCCGTGCTCCTTTTAGAAGTAAGATGTGAACTATTTCATACTCCTGGCAGTGGGCAGCAAGTATGATAGGGGTGATGTCATGGGAGAACCGAGTTCCATCTTCATCGTAAGCATAAAAATCATCATCTCTCAGTTCCTGCTCAAGGGGGCTGAGTGTGAGACGCTGTCCTTGGGCAAAGGCTGGATGGTTCAATATTGCTTCTACAATGCGCACATATCCTTTACTGATGGCTAGCAAAAGCGCATCTCCAACCCGAGCAAGATTCTCCTTTTTGAGGAGGAGCTCTGTCACTTCCAGATGCTCATTCCCTACAGCTAACTGAAGGGCGTTTTGTCCCATATAATCGACGCAATTGAAGTTCAAGGTTTTGGATTCCTCCAGCATTTTTCGCACAACTGGAATGTTGCCATATTCTGCAGAATCTAGAAAGCGCTCCTCTTCTGCAGTCAGGCTGGTGCCTTTCTCATTGAACATGTAGGCTGGGCCCCGGATGGCCTGCCTCCGGCCCTTCTCCCGAAGGGTTGTGTGCCTGCGATGCATGCTTTTGTAATTGCTGTTTCTCAACCTGCAGAAAACCAGAAAGGAAGGCTGGTTATATTCCTGGAGAGTCATAATCTCACATAACCTGAAATAAGGTTAGAAATGGTTCATTATTATCAGCTCTTGCTGGCTTTTTATGAGCTGGGCCTGTAGTTTAAAATCATATAGGATACATATATCCTATGAATCCATACCAATAGGAATAAAGATTAGTTTTCTGAACAACAGAAAAGTTCTGACTTGTACACCCTTCTGGATTTCAACAAGGATACACAGTACATTCTTCACTTTAGAAACAGCCCTCCCCAAAAGCATGAACACATTGGTTTCCATTTTTATTGTTTAGAACTTTGTTATACGGCAATTAGGAATGATATCCACAATATGATATTTCTCCCATTTACTCTTCTTGAATTCCATCCTTGAGGGCATGAGCCCTAAAGAAAATTAGCAGGACTCCCCGTGTCAACAGACCTTGGATCAGGCCAATAAATGATGTTCCATAAACTTAAAAAGTGTGCTTCTAATTTTAAACACACAGCAACAAGGATAAATATATCACATATTCTGCTGAGATTCTGCTGGTACAAGCAAACCACCTATTCATTCACTGCTTTTTTCATACTGCATAATACCATTTTTCTGTTTCCTGATCTAGAGCAGTTTAATGAATGACTAATTTTCTCACTGAAATACAGTTGGCAGTTACTCTAAATACAAGTATCCAAATCCAGGAGCCACACTTGAAAAGCACAGGAATAACTCTTGATTTAGTGTCACATCATTTGCCAGGATGCATCTTTCAGAAAGCAAGTGCAGAAAGACAAGAACCCAGGTTTATGGTCTCAAACAGAGGGCAGTTTTCCCACTGATGAAGTGACTGAAATGCATTCGCTTGGAGTTGGTGACAAACTGATCTTATTCTGCCTTCTCTGGAATCTCCAGAGAAAACTAAGCTATATACAACCAGGCTTGAGAAGGAGTTTATGTAATTAACTGAAATCCTAAATCTGTGTTTTTAAAACATTCACACTCTGCATTCAGCGCCATCTTGATGTTGCTCTTTTTAAAATCTTATTGCAGTAACCTCAACAAAATCCTAGTCCTTCTTTTAGAGCCTAAGCACATGGAGTTAATCACCATCCTAAGCTCACAGAACGGGCAGTCTGAATAAAGAGGTAAAAACAACACCTCTTTCACAAAACCCATCTGCACTCAGTTCAACAGCAAGTCCTAAAGCACTTGGGTAACATTTTCAGGAGCCTGTAAGTTGCAATGGGCAGATGTAACAAGCAGGTGTTAATGCTCAGTGGGGTGGCAAAGGTTCATCTTTCCATGCTCCATCTGTTCTCCAAGTCAGTTTTGACCTTCAGTCAATGAAAAGTTCATGTTGCTCTGAAAAAATACTACTGGAGTTTGAAAGTGCTGTTGTGAATGACGAGAGGGAAAGGTGCCAGTGGAGTAGGCGCATTGCCTTCAATAGTATGTAAGAAAACAGTAATGATATCAAGCAAAACCCCAGGAAAGGAAACGGTATCAGAAACCCAGAATACCTAAAAAGTGCCAGGACACACAAAATCTCGAGGTAGTTCCATCAGAACAGCTAACATGTATTTGCACACTTATTATTTTAATTCAACACTTTTTTTACAGATCTAGAACAGAAAGCAAGTTCTGAAAAGTTTCAAACAAATGTTACATCGTTTTTTTAGCAGCTACATTAAAATGTAAAGAAATCCTAAGAGAGAAATTCTGTGACCATGCAAGGTTGAAAGAAAGGTTCATTATTATGAACCTCTCCCCCAAAGCTTTGATGCATCAGTACAACAACTTAATAAAAGCTGGAAGAAACTGAACATATCATTCCATGCTCCACTGAGAGATAAAGTGTTCTGTGGATCTTAAACCCCCTAAAACCCTTCTGGTTTGTTTGGAAGTTGAAGAAATTCAGAGATGAGGGACACAAGAATAATGATGGAGAAATGGTTAAATCAGTTAATTCCCAAGACTGCATGAAGTGTTCTATAAGGTAAAACAATAACAGCTAAAAAGTCATAGCATTAATGTATCTAGCGCTGACCAGGAGACAGCAGGAAAGCAGCAAAATTCCAGCGATAAAATTGGGGCTCCTTAGAAGTCAATAGTACAAGTTTCATTGATTTTAGTATAGTCCAGATTCTGCAAGCACGTATTCATGTATATGCACCTCCACACCCCCTTTCATGTCCTCAGCAAGTAGTTTTCATCTCAGAAGCAGTCCCAGTGAAGCCAAGGGGCCTAAGATGTGCTTAAAATGAAGTATTTAACCATAAGATAAAGTCCTTATATATCATTTAAGTTTTAAACCGCTTCTGAAGTCTGAGTTCAAGTAAGGACCCTACATACAAATAAACACTTCTAAACTGTGACTTTGTTAAATGGGGATTAATAGCACCAAAAAGCACTTCACACATTTGCAGTTTTGGGATTACCTCGATGCTAAATTAAACCTCTTAAAATGTTCAGCAACTCCAAAGGATGAGCTGGTGATGGCTTAAGTAACTGCTGTTACAAGTGGAAACCAATCCAGCTTCTGTAGCTGCTCATGATGTCCCATGAGTATGGCAGGATTGCACACATCTAAATATCTTAGGGCAGTTAATTACAATAGCTGTGTCAAGCTGGAGGAATTCCACTGGGCTTTTCTGATGTTCAGAAGCCATGAACAGGAAGATATTTGGCAACCTTGTATTTGTTGTTATATTTAATGGTCATTACTGGAAGCACCTCAGAAAGATGGAGAATTTCCAGCAGTGAGTAACCTATTATATATTTTGCCTGATGTCCAAGTATAATTCTTGATACTTTGTTATTTTAGAAAAACCTTTATCTCGTTTACCTCTAAAAGAACCCAAGTAGGTGGGACAAATAACCTTATAGTCATGCCCAAAGTAAACATAAACCTACATAAAATATTACCATTGTCCCTAATATAAAGTTTTTGCTTGAGAAAGGAGGTTACATTTTGGCCTAGAGCTAATTCACACCTGCTTGTTGTATATGTAATAACATGCCAAAAAATAAAGACCTTTGTTTCATTTTCTTCAGTTCAGAGAGAACACTGCTTTCACACACAGCTTCTAACAACAGAAACTGCATTGGAAAAAGAGGAAACAGTAAAGCACACCTGCCCTCAAAAAGGATATTATTATACGACATTTATCTTGCAATAAATGTTCCACAGGGATGTCCCTACAGCACAGAGTTTTCTCCACTGCCTGCAGGTAAGAACATAAGCACCATAACTCAGAGGGTTTCACCTCAGATGAATTATGACCCCGAATCTTGCTCATGGGCAGAGAAGATCAATATCTCAACCATCAAACTTCATTATCTTTATAGAGAACAAAAGATGAATAAAAAATTATACTTTTAACTTTGAATAATTTCACAAGAAATGATCAGCTATCAACTCCTGTGCTAAAATGAAAGTTGCAATTATGTTTGACCTGAGCACTGAATCAGGATAGAGAAGTGGTAGTGCAAAGAGTAATATAAGCAGCAGCTGAAGATCCTGGCAACTGAACACTACTGTAATGCCATGACTGTACTCAGCACTGCTTTCTATTCTGCTCTTCAGTTATGTGCAGGCAGGTTTAGAATTAATCATATTTACTGAGTGTGTGCAATGTGCCCTCTTAAAAAAAGGTAATTGTAACTTGATTGTGTATAACTTACCATTTTTGTTTAAAGGTGCTCAGCATTGAAATGACTCTGAATTTGCATATTTCCTTGAGGCAGCTACTGATCAAACTCATCACGCACTGCAATTAAATACTGTGTTTTTCTAGGAAGCAATGCCAATGTATGCAGTGTTGTTGCAGAGAAAATGGTCTGGGAAAAGAAAGCCAAGAATTTCAGGGCCCAAGTACTGCTTTCAGCAATGTGCCTCCCACTTTACACAGCTGAGGGAGCCATAAGATGTCTGGAGCATTTTGCTGTGGGGAGTGGAGAGGAATAGCAGTTTCTGAAAGGTGGTTTAGCTCCTAATAAATGTTCCTCTGGGAGTATCTTAGTTTCTAATTAAAGCGGCTAAGAGTAGGTCCTTGCAACCTGTGCTGACAGTACCAGGGGCCAAGACATTCACCGTCTGAAAAGGGAACATGGCATCACATGAGATTTCTTCTTAATGTGGAAGCTGAAACTCTCCTGCCTTGTAACCACACTCACTTAACTGTTCTGAGTGCCAGATGTGCAGGACAAGGCCGGGCTGCTTCATATGGAACTCACCCCAGCAAATGCTCATTCTCCTTGATCCTTCTTTCCACAGGGCTCCAGATTATGCCACACAGGACCTTCTGCTGCCTCTATAGTCCTACACAAGAACCTATGCAAGAGCAGGGCTACCACCTAGAGTTAAGCCTTTAAGAAAATGTTCAAAGGCCTAAGTGCCTTAACAGGCTAAATTGGAGTTTTTACGCATGGCTTTGAATCAGAACTTTAAAAGCATGTAGGACAGACTAAATAGCATCTGCTTGAGTGTTTTAGCATCTGAAGTCTGAATTAGTGTTGAAATCAATGGGTATTAGGTACTTCAGCAACCTTTACTTGTCTTAAAGCCAAAAAATTGAGCATGGCATTTACAAAGGCAGCTTTGGGAACTTATGGTCTCTGACTACACTCTGGGTCTGCTTTCAGCCAGTGGAGAGAGGTTGGCAAGAGTTTCCCTGCGCTCTTTCAATGGCCCCTTTGTCCCGAAACTACAGAAGCAGCTTTGGATATTGTAACCATTACTATGCCCCTCATTAGGTAAAGTAACCATCAGAGTAGGCTTTGATGAGACAATGACTCTGTCTTGCTGAAAAGGAAATCTGAGTTTCTGAAAGCCGTTTTGAAAGCATTACCCTTGGTTCCTGCAGCACCTCAGAAGCTGCCAGATTGACACTTCACTTATTATTTTTCTTTCTACTTGCATCAATATTTCTAAAAAGAATCAGGGCACAGAAAGGCTGCAGACTCCCTGAGGCCTCTTCGGAGTTGACACAGCTCTTATACATCAAATGGACCATTTTCCTCTATTCACCCTTGCTATCCTACATTCAATAGGCTACTCTTGGTGTTCCAAATGCTGAATAGACGTATATTACCAGAGGTCTCTAAGACTCTTTTTCTCTAATGCCTTAAATAACCTAAACATCACATGAAGTCAAGATGCTATCCTTAAAGACAAAAGTTTTAAGCACTCTCTTTCACATATTGCTTACTGTGCATACAGATGCAGTATCTCTTGCTGCTTAACAGCAGCTTTTATTTTGTTATGCATCTAAATACTTAAGTGCCATTTTATTTAATCTTGGGATGTCTAAATTCACTAACTCAGTTCTGTTAGCAACATTGGCATTCTCCTACATGAAAAGCTGTATACATAACTAGGGACAGTTAATAGATTTCTTTTAGCTCTGCTCAAGCAGATGCTCATTCACTTACAGAGAAGTCCTACAAAGCAGTTTCAGGAAGTAATATCCCCTCCCCACCATTCCCACTGCTCACATAGGTAAAGGAAAATGATATTTCAAGGTCAAACTTTGAAAAGATGCTTCCCTCTTTGTGGAAGTACAGGTACAGGCAGCAAAAGAGCAACTTTCCAAAGCCCTTTAAGAAATGGCAGCACAAGGTACATTCAGGAAGACAAGCCAGGCCTCTCATGTGATTAAAGGATGCTGATGAATGACACACACTACCACTCCCATCGTCTTCTTGTCACAAAGCATAAGCTGTGAGGCCAATAACCAAGGAACACTGAGGACAGACCACCAAATCTTTACCAGCATCTAAATTTTCACGTCCTCCCTGATCTCAGTTAGAAAGCAGGCAGCTCTGCCTTGTGGTCTGAAAAAAGGAAATGGAATTTGGCTTTCCACCAGCTCTTTTTTTCAGACAAACCTATCCACAGCTTCTCAGTGGTCTTGCCCTCCCCCTTCCTATAAACTAAGCATCGGTATTTTATTTCCCATTGCAAAGCAATGCCATGCACCAATACAAGACTTATACAGCAAGAGAGACTGAAAAATAATCACCTTGGTTGTGTATTCAATTTCTTCTTGTGTTATACGTAATGGGCTTTTTAATTCCTTCCTTCCTTGCTTCCCCTTACTATATCATTGTGGAGATGACTGATTATTACAACAGTATAATAAACTACATGTGAGATAGATATACCAGGAACTATTTTTACATTCTCTCCCATCGTCCATTCATTAACATGTCTGACCACCAAATGAATTGCCACAACAAGAATGAGTCCTACTTCTTTCGGTTTTAATCTGGCTTTGGGAGCTAGGAATAATTCACCTTCACTGATGAAGCATTTCAGAACTCAGGCTCAGATTATACCGAGAACACAACAGAGGAATACCTGTTCATTCATAAAATTTTACTACAGATGAAAGCAATGAAAAATATTTCTAATTGTGCAAGCAGGGGGCACTGTGACGCTGATTTTCAGCAAACAGTTCTATTAAAAAGAGAATAAAAAGCTCTGAAAAGAGCTGGTAATCTCGGTTCGGGCTGGATTTCATTTTTCGCTGCACCCTTTTCATTGCTCACTTCATAGTTATTTCAAGACAAGAAAAAACGTGGAGAGAAGGACTCCTGACAACTGTTAGACCCAGCAAGCTGCAACAGGCATTATATAGTGCCCTGTATTTATACCCCTCGTTTTATCTCATTTCACCTTGGCCACAATGTTTTCAGGACAAAAAAAAAAACCACAACCCTGAACCTTTGAACATTCACCCAGATACAAGGGAAGACAACAATGTGACTCCGAACCATGTGGATGCTAACGAACAACAAGCCCTTCAAGGTACAGAGACAGAGCATGCTTGCACAAATTCCAAGGGTAGAAAGCCAAACCAATTTCACACGCAGCCACCCACTGCACTCCCACCAGCCCATACTGAAGCCTGTAGGAGACCGACTCACACCGAGACACCTCTAACCCCAACGAAACTTCCCAGTGCGTAACTAGGGAGTGGCATTAGAGCCAGGGCGCTTGCAGGAGAACCTGATAGAAGAGCCGGCTCTGGAACAGGCAGAGCCCCGCGGCTGCCCGGCGGTCTTACATGCGCGCATCGGGGCCGGGTCTGCTTCACTCCCAGGGCGCGGACGCTCCGCGGGCGCGGATCCCTGTACCGCTGTCGCTGTCCCCGGTGCTGAACCGCCGCTCTGAGCGGGCGAGGCGGCGTCTCATCCTTATCCCCTCGGCGCCGCTGGGGCAGAGCTCCGCGGGAGCGCCCGGGATTCGCGTCCTGGATTAAGAGCCTGATGCCGGTTTGGCATGTGAGTTGCGTTGTCCTCCCTCCCCTCTTCGCACGCCGCTGTCCTCCTGTAGGTGCGGATTTGAAGGGGTTCTTTACGGCGCGCCCCCTTCTCGGCCGGAGGTGGGCGAGTGCCCCGCGCCCTCCCAAGGGCTGCCCCAGAGTAGGCGCGGCGACAGAGAGCCTTCCTAGAGAGGGCAGGGCTGCCCGCAAGCTGCTCAGTGGGGAGGGGGGCTCCGTCGGGGGCTCTCCCCCTCACACGCCTCACGCCTGCCTCATCCGGCTGTGCCGCCCCTCCGCTGGGAGTGGTTATCGCCGCTTCTCCCCCTCTGCCGTGCCAGGTGGAGATCTGCCTTCCCTCGGAGAGCTTCTCCGTTGGGGGGTGGCCCAAGAGGGGTCTGTATGTGTGTGTGGTGGGAGTGGAGGGAGGGGGAATGAAACCAACGCGCGAAATAATCAGTCCGTGCAATCAGTCCCACTCCCTTGCTTGGCAGAGGAAAGCAGCCGGAACAACTTCAGACTGCACCCGGGAGCGCCGGTGCACCCTTCTGCACTCTATCCCGTGGGGTAAGGACAGGTATTCTTCCTAGGACCTCTCCCCGGAGCCCCCGAGGTGCTCCCACCGCCTCCCACACAGCTCCAGCCACACAGGGCTCCCCAAGCCCGTGATCTTCCCTGTCCTTCCCTATCCGTACACCCGCATCGCCCCCGCTCCTCTTTACCTGGACGCGGGGATCCTCACCTCACCACGCACCCCACTGCAGTTACAAACACAGCCACCCCGCCTCACCTGGCGTGTCTCCGGGAGTTTAAGCCTGGAGGAAACCTTGCGCTTGGAGAGGTGATGGTGGGAGGCAGTACAGGGCTCTATGAGCAGCACACGCGAGAGGACGGCAGGATGTTGATTTGCCCCGAAGTTCTCCCTCTCCCACTCTGTCACAGCACTGGGTGAAGCGAGGGCATGGATCAAGAGGCGATTTTTCATCAATTTGTAGTCTCGAATCTGTTATCAACTGAGCTGAAGATGTTATTTGAAGGAAACACCTGAGGGAAAGGATGGGCACAGGCACTGACCATTTTAGCAGGGACCACTAAGAGCTTGGTGGGGATTCTGTAGCAGCACTACAAGAGCATTCCAGACCACACCTTTCAGAAAAACCTAAAGACAGCTGAGGTAGGGCTTTTTTAACCCCACAACTCCAGGCAGATAAATTGTCTTCACTAGCCTGAACTGTATTCACAGTTGTGAGCTCTTGCATTCGAAATACTCATTTACATTTCCTTTCTAAGGGAATACATTTTAATTGGGTAGTTGGGAAGTGGAGAGTCCGACAAAACCAGTATTTTTTTTCATTTATTTTATTCATACTACTGCCAGGTTACCTGAAAAATATTCCTTTTGGGGTTGAATATGTGACTGAGTTGACTAAACATAGGTAATCTTTTGCCCCTCTCTATCCTGAAAAATGTTCAGGTATGGAATCCATGCACTCCATTACTACTCCATGTGTCTGTGCAGCTGCAGTGACAACACCTGATCCTTCTTAGTTCTAACTCCACTGGAAAACATGCATCGCTTATACTTCCATACACATCTTTTATTCTAAAGAAAAATACTGAAGTCCCAGCAATATCTAGCACTCAGAGCTATCAGATCCTGCTTAATAATCTTAACAATCAACAGCCTACCCACTTCATAAATCTGCAGCTAATAAAATACTGACAGCACTCATAACTGCAATTGAGTATGCCAGATTAACCCATGTGAAAAGCAAAAGGGAGGGGGAAAAGGGACTGAAGAAGTCCACAGCCAGTTATTATCAAAGCACATTAAAAATATTCAACCTACTGTTGTAAGTTTCTGGTAAGGCACCTCTCAGAATTAGTGGAAACAGCTACAGAACCAAGAAGTCTTACACCTGGCTCACTTAAAAGGCATTTATCACAAGGTTCTGAACTTGTACAAGTTGCCTTTCATCTTGATTAGCTTTGCATTTTGCTACTGCAAGAGTTCCACATGAAAAGACTCTGCTGAGGAATCTATTTCTAATATTATACAACCCCCTTCTGACTGAAGTCTTATTGACTAAAAGATTACAGAAAACTTAGTGTTTTTTTCCTGCACATCATCAACTATCTGCATTATTGCACCTTGTACCAAAAAAGTTCTTTAACTGGGGCAAGAACAGCTCTGGTATGAAAGAATCAAGTTATTTACTCCATCTCATCTGTATCTTTAAAACTAGACAAAACACATAGTAAATGTTGCATCTGACCAAAACCAAGCAGGCACTCATTTCTCTGCAGGAACAAAAATGTGGAAACAATTAAGCAGTTTTAGAAGTCGTGGAATTGTAGAGTCATAGAATCATAGAATAGTTAGGGTTGGAAAGGACCTTAAGATCATCCAGTTCCAACCCCCCTGCCATCAGCAGGGACACTTCCCACTAAACCATGCCACCCAAGGCTATATCCAACCCAGCCTTGAACACTGCCAGCGATGGAGCATTTGCAGCTTCCCTGGGCAACCCATTCCAGTGCCTCACCACCCTTCCAGTAAAGAATTTCTTCCTTATATCCAGTATAAACTCCCCCTGTTTAAGTTTGAAATCATTCCCCCTTGTCCTCTCACTACAGTCCCTAATGAAGTCATGGAGTCATGTCATGACACTGAACGAATGAAGCATGAAGACTTCAAATTCAAGTCAAGGTTTGAAGTTTTGAAAGCTTCTGAGTTCTTCTGAGCTCAATATTCTTTATACGCAAATATTATTGTATCCACAGAGATACAGCAGAAAGAGAACTGGATGAGAAGGCCTTAAAATGAATGTAAAGTTCTACTTTTGTTAGCTCAGGTCTGATGCTTCAGAGAGTTACCCATATGCCACCAAAAATATCAAAGATAGATGTTATCACATAGGCCTGTCTTGCATAGTCTTTAAAAATTCAAGAAGATAATTAAAACACATACAGCATGTATTTCTAGTTCTTTCTGGAATGGTCCCCACCTGAACCAACTTTGACCCAGGGACCAAAGGCAAAGTATTGCTTTGCATCTTTATGTTACTTTAACCATCCCATGAATTTCCCATTCTCCATATTGGTTGCAATGACTGGCAGCTTACAGGAGTATCTATGAATAGCAACTCCATTTACTGTACAATCTCATCTAATATCCTTCCATATGAAAAAAAAAAAGGTAAAATAATTACTAAAGTGTCCTCCTATTAGATAGCATACTAAGCAGAATACATTCTTGATCGCTCACTCTCTGTCTCACTGTGAACCATTAGCTTTAAGATGGTTTTATTCACTTGAGTGACTTTTTTTTGCTCTTTTAACTACTTCTTTTACTGGCCTAACTACTTCAGGATAACTTTACTAAGACTGGCAGCAGTCTACCCCAAACAAAAATAGATTTGATCATAAATAAGTGATATCCCTCAGGTAAGAGAAGCAGCAGGGGTACAGAAGTGATGGGTTGATTTTAAGATACCATCAGCAATAGGATTGGTCTGACAAGTGCCTATTTCTTTTAACCCATTTTATTTCAAGAACAATTTATATGATAATCAGATCTGGTGAAATATTTTCCCATTAAAAGTAAATGATCCTTACATGTCAAAAAAGAAATCTTCTATTAATAATTTGGACAGTTAACATTTGAATCAGAAGAAACTCTGGAATACAAATAAATGTGTTTAATTTCTTATAGACCTTCATTCCCATTATAAAGTTATAAATATGGAAAAAACCATTTTGCAAGTTAAAAAGTTGGGGAAATTTTAACTGGAAAGGTAGAAATGCTGTTTCTTTCATTTAATAAACATAATCTATGCCCGACCTTATATTACAGACTCATTGCCTTCTAAAAAGCTGTAAGTAGGTCATGTCAAGGTCATATCACAGTGGTATTCCTATACATACCTTGGTAGATATGGCTGCAGAGAGGACTGTACTTACACCTTTTGATGTTCATTTTAACAGCAGTGAGTGTCCTTTATTCTCTGTTAACCATTACCAGGTGACTATTCTTTGCTGCTTATAAAAGTGCATGTGCATGTACTTGGGGTTTTGCTGCTGTTTTCCATCCAACAGTAGATGCCGAACCTCTTTAGACCTCAGACATTACAATACCTTTTCCTTCATTTCCTTTTCATACAACAGCAGTTGGAGAGACGGCCTTGCACCTTTGTTAAAGATTTCTGAACAGAAGTCTGTGCAAGGCTACATGCTTACCAATACCTTGGCAACCTTTACCCTTTCTCTTCTCCTCCAGTTATATTATTTCTTCCCGAACTTTACCAAAGCTATCTAGAGCCTTCCCAATTTTTCTTTATCCCATTTCCATTTCTTTACGTGTTTGATATTTTTCCCTATCTTTTCTGCATATACACCATTGCTTCCTTCCCCCTGAGGGTGCAGGTTAGGGAGGAGTTGCCAGATGGCCACTCTTACACTTGGGCATGTACTAATTTAGCTTTGAACTCTTCTCATTTCCCTACTGAATGCCTTCCCTCTGCTGTCTTTTCTAATCAGATTTTATGCAACACTTCCTGCTTTCTTCCCAAATACATTTGCTTACAAACCCCATGGCCATTTTTCCCTATGATACTTCCTCTCTCCTGATCCCACTCTAATTGCATTTAAAGTCAGAGCAGATATCTTACTCTCACAACACTGTTCAAGCTTAACATTTCTACTGATGTGTCCTGAATTACTTATATCTCAAATAGTACTCCCTCCAGAAGTATCATATAACAGGACAAATCTGGAAGGATTTAGTCAAGTGAAGTTTTTCCTGAGGAAGGAAGATAAAGAAACTGAGGAGCTATAGGGTAGTATCTGTCTCCAATATAAAAAATGAGGCTTTATTTTGTGTCCAGACACAGTTAATTCTGTGTTTCATTAGTTTATTTACCTCTCTGATCTCGTTAGTTCTTTTTAATAGTGTTCAGTTCATTTTGTTGTTCCTCTGTTCACAGTATTGGAAATTGTCAAAATTTCAAGGAAAAAGGATTTTATTCTAATTTCTAAGAACTTTTACGTCTGTTAAGGCCAAATCTTCCTTTACTCTGTGAAATGAAGTAGACACTTATGGGAAGAGAAATTTACAAGGTACAAAATTGCATACAATTGTGTGATTACCACAGAGAGAACTCAGAGTAATCACATGATTTTCCCATAGTTTAATTTCCTTACAAGTATTCCCATGGACAAGATTATTGACAAGACTCTTCCCTAAAATGTTATACACACAGGAAAATCAACAAAGACTTATTACTACTTGATTTTCATGAGAATCAATGCACTTGATGAACAGCTGAAAGCAAAGCCCTGAAAAAGAAGGTTTTTTTGTTGTTTGGTGTGAAAAACTTATCTATATTTTGCATTTTTGAGAGGGGGAAATGTCATAAAATAAAACTAGATATTCCATGTAAGAATCACAACATAATGGAAAAGTCTCTTTTCCGAGACTGTTTTCTTGCAAAATGAGAATAGCGAATTACAAACAGATATTTTCATGCCATTAATAATAGGTCAAAAGAGATATTTTTGCTCCTATGATAGTAGGATACTTTATACCTACTTTCACTATCTGCCTCTCGAGTGTAATCTGTAAATATGACACCATTTAAAAGTGGAAAAATGCAAAATATCAGTGTTATGTTTTTAAAATAAGTATTAAAGAAATGGCCACTCACTGGAAAATGTCATGTCAACACTGTTTTCAGTTCCAATTCATATTATGAGCACAAAAACATCCTTTGACTTTTTTTTATCCCCAAGAAATATGCACTGGCCCTAGATCTTTCAAAACACAGTGGTTTTGATGCCTCTTAGGGGATGACTACAGTCCAGTCCCTTTGAGTAGCTCTGAACTCCCACAGGGATCATCAGCGAAGCCAAAAAGCAAGAGGACACAAGTCTTCCTATGGTCAGTGTGGTCCTGATGAGCCTTTTCTGCAGAGAGAAGATCCCAAGAGCCCAGGCGCAGCTACACTTCCCAATTTCTCTCTTTCACAGGGGAAATTAGGTAACACTTTTGGATAGCTTTTAAATCTCTTCAAGTGTTTCAAGAAGACAAGAAACAAAGGCAAGATTAACTGTGTTTGTCTAAAAGATGGTTTTCCACCCAAATGTTTGTGCACTGGAAACCATGCAGAGTGTGGGACAGATGATGATATGCTTCATTCGATCTTACCCTAGTGCTGAAGAACATTAGATAGTATCCCAGGGTACAAAATGAAAGAGCTTTGCTCTTGAAATCAGGGTTTCCATTCTATTTTACTTCAGTACTTGCAAACACAGAGGGTTCAGACTGTGGTGGTGACAGCTAAGCCAGTCCACTTTAGCACCAACGTTATGAATTTTTGTAGTTAGCAGCCTGCCTGTCCTTAAGTATCCTGCTATATGTCCTGGGCATGAAAGACATCTGGAAATATTGCTCTGAATCTGACTTGGCTTTGCCCTTTCTTCCTCTCTGGAGAATTATCGTAAACAGTGTTATCACTGGACCAAGCCTGTCTAAAGCACATCCTCTTACGGATGCTGATGTGATGCCAGTGCTCTCCGAGTTATCAGCTAAAGCAAGCTAGCTGAAGGTGAACTTTCCACCAGTACCTAAACTTTTAATCTCAAAAAACCTCCCATAAAATAAATCAGAAATATCCATTTAAGGTATTTCAGAAACAAGAAAGTTGTTAGAAACTTTTCAGGACTGTCACTAACCAATTAAAAGCAGTTACTCTTGTAAACAGCGCAGTGTAAGCAGCAGTATTTGAGAGCAAGGCCATTTGAGAGCAAAGCCTTTTTTGACTTCAAGAAAATGACAATGATGAAGGATCAGCTCATATACACATCAATCTCTCTATCTGAAGAAAACAAGTCCCAAAATAACTAACAATTTCATACAGGAGAGTACAGTCCTCCTCAGCAGCCTCTAGAGTGAACAGAAGGAGATAAAAAGATTTAGATCTTGGGTAGGCAGACCCAGCACTGAAAGCTGATGACAGAAAGATTTATTAAGTGCACCAGATTTAGCCTGGAGAAATCCCATGCATTTCCAAAGTGTTCGACATAATATATCTACTCACTGATAGAACAAAAGGGAAAATTAGCGAAGATGCCAGCTCAGTTCACAAAACCACTGGTAAATTTCTTGTCCACAGTATGTTGAAGGAAGTCAACAGGCTCCAGGCACTGTATTTATTTGATTTGTTCCTTCTCTCTTTGATCTTCCATCCCAAACACTTTCATCTTTATTTTTCTTTCCTTAAAATAAAATCTACAAAAGAAGGGATATTCCATATGACACTGAGGAACAGGTTGCCCAAAGAAACAGTTAATGCTCCATCTCTGGCAGTGCTCAAGGCCAGGTTGGACAGAGTCTTAGGTGACATGGTTTAGTGTGGGGCATCCCTGCCCATGGCAAGGGGTTTGGAACTAAATGATCTTGAGGTCCTTTCCAACTGTAACTCTTCTATGATTCTACGTTCAGCGTGCAGCTTGGACCTGTGGATCTCTCATCTTACTCTTCATTTTCAGCAAAGGAAAGATTTAGGAAGAAAATATAAAACAACACAGCCCTTCTGGTGAGACTCAGCCAATGTCCTTCTACACTGGCATTGTCAAGTTCACATGTGAATGCTGTGAGAACAGGAGGCAAGAAAAGCATCACTTTGCCTCCATTAGCATCATCAGCTTCCCCCAGAAGTTATAACAGTTTCTCATGGCATCCTTCTCAGCTTTTGCAGCTCAAAGGCAAAAATACCCATCTTTTCATATGTGTGTCTTAGCTCCTTTTAACAAAATCTGTGCTAATGTCATCGTTGTTGTGCTAGGAAATGTGACTGCTGTACTAGAATCTCAAAAAGCCCTGGTCTCAACAGTATTTTAAAGTGTTCCCCAATTTGACACTTGCAAAAAAGGAACATAACAGTAGTAAACTCACATGCCAACGTGGAACCTGCCTGTGCTTGAATCCCAACAGAGTTGGGGAATTTCCTGCTCCTGGGAAGTACAAAAAGGATGTTTCTGAGGGGACTCTGAGTATCCTCCTTAAAAAGAGATCAGTTCTCTTTGTCCCCAGCAGTACCAACTTGCCCACAGCAGTACCAACTTGCTCACACATTAGTGCTAAAAAGGAATTAATATTCTATACAAACCCTAGGACAAACTGAGCAAATATTCTCCAGAATTTGAGAAAATTAAGATCAATCCATGGTATTATAGAGTGAACAGAACATTTCCTTCTGGAAACCTTCATCATGAGTGCATCAAAGTGGTGATGAGAGGGGGGCTGAGGATCTCACTCTTTGGTTGAAAAAATGGTTTCAAAACATCTTAATACTTAAGTATATTGTATAATAAATATAATAAATAAATTTATATATTATATATAAATTTATATATTATAATAAAATAATAAATACTTAAGTAAAATGTAACAGTGTAAGGAAAGGATCAGATATATTGTGATATATTTGGGATTGCTCAAAGGCTGAGGATTCATTTCATACAGTGGTTACCCTCTAAAGAGTAAGCATTTGTGCATCTAAAGAGTAAGCATTTGTGCATCTTCTTTTGTCTGTGATCAGTAATTGTCTTCAGAAGACAGACAAATGCTAGGCTTTCTGAAACACTTTATTAAAGAATATCCATGTCATGACAGTTAGAGCGTGAGCTTCAGATATACCTAACAAATTCCTTACTTCCAGTGATAAAAACATCACCCTGAGACAGTTTACAGTGATAAACATCTTTCTGGGTGTATTCCTTATTCAGCAAAGTCTATTTTTCTTCCAAGGACAAGTTTATTCGTCCAGTAAGACAACCTCATATCTGTCTGAAAAACATCCACAGTATGAAGGTATTCCATAAACATTAATCTGGAGACTAATTTAAATAGTTATCAGTGTTAGATACAAGATATCTGGCTTCCAACATTAAATTCTATTATATGCTGTAAATGAAATACTAAAGATAATAAATTCTCATCAGATCTCTTTTTGAAGGCTAAGAACCAATTACTTGCCTTTCTCAAGCACCTATTTCTAGTTTGGCTACTGCCTTTGTTTTCTCTGTCTTGGATATGAAAAATGCAAGAAAGGAATAGAGCTCTTCTCCTTCCTTTTGTACTGTATATAAGGTCTCTTTTATCACCCTGAATGCAGTCCCTGCTAAATGAAGTGAGCTCAGAGACAGGAGTTATATGCTCATAATGAGTAGGACATTTGGATTAAGAAGTCGCAACCTTATTCACAGCATCTTTCCCCTACCTGTTGCAAACCAGGACTGCACCCAGCAGTGCCATGCCCTGAAGTACCATCTCTATTTCTTTCTCATCATTCATGGTTTCATGATGGATTTAGTACAGGCAATGTGGAGAATGAGCCTGAAGCACATATTCCAATATGCCACAGGGTACTGTCAGAAATGTGAAGTGTCAGATTCAGCACAGGGAGTTATTTAACTTTACCATAGAATCATAGAATAGTTAGGGTTGGAAAGGACCTTAAGATCATCTAGTTTCAACCCCCCTGCCATGGGCAGGGACACCTCACATGAAACTATGCCATCCAAGGCTATGTCCAACCCGGCCTTGAACACCGCCAGCAATGGAACATTCACAACTTCCCTGGGCAGCCCATTCCAGTGCCTCACCACCCTTACAGTAAAGAAATTCCTCATATCCAATCTAAACTTCCCCTGTTTAAGTTTGAACCCGTTACCCCTTGTCCTGTCACTACAGTCCCTTATGAAGAGTCCCTCCCCAGCATCCCTATAGCCCCCTTCAGATACTGGAAGGCTGCTCTGAGGTCTCCACGCAGCCTTCTCTTCTCCAGCCTGAACAGCCCCAACTTTCTCAGCCTGTCTTCATGCAGGAGGTGCTCCAGTCCCCTGATCATCCTCGTGGCCCTCCTTTGGACTTGTTCCAACAGTTCCATGTCCTTTTTATGTTGAGGACACCAGAACTGCACGTAATACTCCAAGTGAGGTCTCATAACAGTTCAAAAATTGCTTTGCACACCTTTACATGGGTGGCAAATTTTGCAGTTCTAAAAAGTCATGATCACCTACACACTGATATTATCACTGGGGTTCTTGCTGGATACCCAATCAAATCAAAGGCAAAACAGCTTCAGCATCTATTTAGCAACCTGGGGATTAAGGGGTTAAAGACTGTTCAAATTCCTTCAACATCAGTTCAACAGGGGACCTATGTAATCCAAGTAATATTGCTAGGCCAAGACATGCATTGCAGTAAATCAGTGTGTATGCCAATTGACTTCAAATAAGTTTCTATTCAAATGCATTAAACTACCCGTGATGTACTGTGTTTTCTTCATGTGCCTAGAGCACATATTGCTTGCTGTTTACTATTCTGGAAAATGAGCTTTTTGAATGACTCCCTCAGAGCATTCAAAATGCACTTTATTTTAAAGGCAGCAGCATTTGAGCATCCTTGAAACTGCATGCTTTGTTTCAAGAGAAAAACAAAATGTCAATACTGTCACCTTTGAGAGTCAGGGAAAATAGGTCTTTCATTCCACCATGTCAAGTACAGCTGTAATTCACTTAAAGTTACACTTGGCATGCTCCTATTTTGCAAGGAAGGGTACAAAAATTCAGATTTATGAACAACAGAGACAGACCATTCATGCCACATTATCACAAGAAAATGGTGAAAACATTACATACCTTTCAAAAAGTGCTGAAAGATGTGGAAATCTCCCTGGCCTTTCACATTCTGGATTTCACATCATATCTTTTGTGAACCTAACCGGTATGATAAACACTTCATGCCTCTAACTCTGATTTTAATCTGTGTAATAATCAGCAGTGACATTTAATTCTTCATGAGGTGACTGAGCTGTAACTTTCCCTCCATTGTGGTTAGGTAAAAATGAAGCAAATATTTTGAGCAAAAGAGGATTGACTATGACACTAAAAGAATTTTCAAGCATCATTGCTACAGTGAATTGCTTGCTGAGTATAAGGCAATATAAAATGTTGCACACCCATCCCCGAATGGTAATACTTCCCAGAACACATCTGTGGTTGTTTAACCTCTCTACTATATGTAACTTTCCTTGCACTTCAGAAAGAAATGGTACCAGCTAAAGGATATAGAATCATAGATAGGAGAATATTTTCTTCTTTTTTAACTACATATTTATTTGGGGAAAAGATGTGATCATTAAAACAGTGGTGAAAAGCAGGCTCTCTGTGTCCCTACTTTTCCTTTCTTATACCGTTTGGCCTGGACTCAGAGATCAGGTAACTATTTCTTCAAACAGCGTCAGGACAAAACAAGTAGGTTAGTGGATGGATGCAGATGTGGTAGGAGCAGCAAAAAATGAAAGAGGATTCCTTTGACTCAACCACAGGTCAGGCAGATAACAGCCTGACTCTGTGCATTGGTTTTCCTGTGCAGACTTTTGAAATGGAAATACTTACAATCTCTGTCAGTGCTTTTAGCCTATTTTGGCTCTTTCCTTTGTGCTTACAAACAAATGCACTCCTGAGCATCCCATTCCCATTCCTTGCAAAGAACAACCATTGTAGGAAACCTCCTTTCCTCCCCAGCCTGACATCACTGCTGATGGTACTACTGCAAAGTTCACACTCATTATGTGAATAGACCACTTACCTATTAGAGTTTTTATTGTTTTGCCTCCCTCCTCCACTTACTGTTCAAGACAAACAAGCCAGGCAAGCTATGAATGCTGAGGTTTAATTAAGCTGCAACTTCATTAACTGAGATCCTCCAGGAATTATCCAGCGATTGCTCACCCACAGCAGCTCATCCTTCCTTCTGTCTTTTCCACCTACTGAAAGGAGCTTCCATTGATCCCTCACAATTCAGCTTGAGCTTTGCCTTTCCACCATTTCTTTCTGCATGAGAAGCTGTCTGCCAGAGAATAAATCTCTGCTTTCTTTCCGTTCTTTCTAGGGGTGAGATTCATCTTACCTAACTTCAGGGGTTTACAGAGCAGAGATGCAATGACAATCTTAGCTGGAAATACAGTCTATCTTTGCCGTCAAAGGAAAGAAATAAGCACTCCTGGGGTGAGATGTTTTGTTTAGACGACTCAAATCTATTCTCAACATACCCAGTCTCCTCCTGGTAAGGAATTAATACAGTTATATTTCAGATATAATTACAGACATTTGAGTCTGAAAGGACAAATCCCACTTTGAGAGATACAAACTACTACTCATAAATTATCTAAACCCCTAATAGGCAATACCCAGCCGGAAGATGTGCCACAAGATGGTTGTTCTGTATGCATCCATGCAGCAAAATGTTCCTACATTTGGAGAGTTAACAATTGCTTAATATTAGAAAGAAATTTATTCACCAGATGTAGACGAACCTCTAATCTTCTGTAACTCCAGAGCACAGTATTTAGGGGGTTTGGCACAAGGGAATTCACTCTACTCTCCTATTGCCTACTTGACCCAAATCAAGCCTGACAGCTCCTTTGTGCCTTGGTTTTTGTTCCAAAACTTTAGATCAGTTTATAAACTTTTCCCTGAAATATAATAATATCACCTCTGTCTATAATAATCTTCCTCTGTCCTGATACTGAACTTTAAATCTCAAACTGCTTTCAGTCCTTCTTGTTAAAGACAATAGTTAATGACTCATCGTTTTTAAGTTCCTCTTTCAAGCTGTGCCAGAAACAATGCTGACTCAGATCTAGAAAAGTGAGACCCAACTAACCGTATGAGCAGGAAAACTCGTTATTCTATTCTCCTTTTATCCCAACCAGCAACAAATAAGTGCTCTGCTTTATGAATAACATCGATAAGGTTGATGATGATTTATCTATTGTTACGGTTTCATAGTGGTGACTGGAATAAAGATTATTAAATGGAAATCCTCTTTCCAATGATCACTTAAACAGGCAGGTCAGATTTCCCCAGTCTTTGCAAGGCTTGTTTGCTCTTTGTCTGGAATCATTACAAGGTTTGTGACAAAGTCCCTGAGAATCAGTAAAGTTTCAAATGAAGCCAGATTAATTTATATTGGTATCTTCTAATAAATGAGAACAATTGAGCATTTTGGGAGTGGCACAGATTAACCTGATGTTATAAACAGCTTTCAGTATAGCACTTCCTAACATGGCTGGTGGGCAACCAGGAGCCAATGCTTCTCTGGCTCTTTGAGTCATCCTCACAGACGTGGATGGAACCACCATTTAGAAAACAATGTCAACCATGTCAGCAACATCACTGTAAAAAGGACCATTTCATCAGTGGTGTAATTTGAATGAGGCAACTGGCACTCATCCCAGTATTTAGAAGAGGCTTCATGGTGTTAAGACCAAGTCTGTGGCCAAGATTCAAACTATAGCATTAATTAAGTCAGCTTTCTATGATTAGGGTTTTGGTTTTGTATATGTGCATCTTAAAGCAGTAGAAGATTATTCTGCGAAATTTTGCTACATGTATTCCATCTGCAACCAGTTTTGAAAGTTGGACAAACAGACCTTATCTCCCAGAAACACAAATAGACAGTCCTGTCAATAAGAGATGATTCATGAAAGCCATTTGTCTCATACTGTTCTTCTGAGAAACTTGGAAGGGCAAGAAGGTGCATCTTACAGGGATTTATCAAGGTGATAATGGGAGAGGAGAAAAATCTTTCTTTTCCAAAGTTCTGACAGAAATCTATCATTATTTCTTCCACCAGTTCAGGATTTTAAGCAAATTCTCATGGGATAGATAACGTGTGGGTTTGTCCATCTGTTGCAGTACATAGGAAGCCATGGGGACTATTTAGCAGTATCTCTCAGTGGCATCAGGACATCACCAAAGGTCTAAAATAAACCTAAACCTAATAGGAAGAAAGACAATTGAGTTTACAGGGCTTCCCATGAGGGTGATTACTCTCAGCGCCTAATGACAGTGTGAATGACGCTCCTCCTGAGGCTTTCCTGTCCATCTCATACATAAAGATGCCGAGTTGATAACTACAGACAAATTCATGTATTTTGATTCACGTTTCTGACCAGTGCATATTCTGTAAATGTTATTTTCATGCTTATTCTGGAAGAGGCAAACCATAGTCAAAGGGTCTAGTGCTTCCTTTGCTAACTGGCTGGCATGGAAAGCTTTAGAACGTGGAGCTGAGGATCAAGCTCAGGCTCCCACTGATGAAATACACCAGCTTTTCACAACCATGGGGTTTTCTTCAGGAAGAAGGAGTGGGTTTATGTAAACCAAACCTGAGTAATTTGTAGAGACAGAAGCCACTGTGGTCACTTCAGACTTCCACATTTCTTTCAGTATTCAGAAAGTATGTGATCTGCTTCTCCAGTCTGCTGCTTTAACTGTGAGAAAGGTGGAAATCTTTTATCCCTGTTCGCTTTCAATAATGAATTAAACAAGAAGGGATTCATGGTGTTCTTCAAAGTAAGTCTTTTCTGTTTAGGCTACAGAAAGAAATAACAAAAGAAATTTTTTTCCTTATAAAAATGCAGGGATTGAGATTGTTTCCGTACGCCAAAGCCAAAAATAAACAGCATTCCAATGGAGATGTTTTTGCAACACTGGCAAAATCCTTCTTGCATCAAATTTGGGTCTCCTAGGGTAAAGGTAGCGGCAAAGCCAGTTCCTGTCTTTAAGCAGAAATCTTCAGTAAACATGCAGCCTCCCTAGTAGCTTTTATGTGTACTTCATCTTCTTACTCAGCAAGGGGAATCCCAAACTCCACTACTACAACTTCATTACCTTCCTGAGACCAAAATCAATGAATGTACTTCAGAACCTGCTGTGTTAGGTATAGAACCAGCTCTTCAACTACAGTAAGCAGAATGGATAGTCTATGGCAATAGAGGAGCCATCCCTGTGTAGGTGGATAAACATAGGGAGGTAGTTTCCAGATATGGCAACATGGTGATTTTTTGCTTTAAATCATTTTGCTAGAATGACCAGATAGCAAATCCAGCACTGGAGGATTTTGGGGAGATTGAAGGGAAAGCTACAGCTGCAGCCCCTTGTAAGCCTAATAGGAAAACAAATTTGCTATGAAACGAGGAGTGGATAATTATGTGTTGCCTAAGAAAAAGAAAACTGTTCCCTTCTAGAGCTTATTTTGTTTAGAGCTTAAGTGCTGCTGGTGGATTTGTGTCTATGCAAAATGATTGGAACAGAGGAAAGAGGGCAGGAGAAGCTACACGAGACTCTGTACAGGAACAAGCAAATGCTCCAAATGTATTAGGATTTTTCCTATTGGCACATTGGTATTTTGGAGAAGGTGAAGTAGTTATCTAATAACAGAGAAAGCAGCATGCCTGCTAAAAGAGGGTAGATACAAAGATACAGTGTTACATGTGAGCCAATGGATTTCTTAAGGGAAAAAAATTAAGTGTTTTAAAGGGAAAAAAAAGCCTGCAGTTTCCTAATCATGTTTCAAAAGGTAAATAAATTGGTCATAGGACACAATGGTTCCTATAAACCAACAGCAGTATTTACACAGGCAAAACTGCAGGAGGCTTCTTAATGGTGCTTCAAACTAAAGAGAAAAAAGTAACAGCAAAACAATATGTCCCTTTTAAAATATCCCTTTGAAAACACGCAGAGATTGCCAAGAACATGAAATTCAGATTCCTCTTAAACTGTGATTACAGTGACAAGAGGATTTTTTCTAGGAGGTACTATCCCACAGCCTGTGCTGGAGGCAGTCAGGAGTGTACAAGTCAGGCAGTTACAGCGAGGACAGAAACGAGCTGCCTCCAGAGGTAGCTCAGGGCAAAAGACTCACATAAATAGTTCAGCAACAGCCTCAATTAAAAGCAAAGAAACTTCTTAGGTGACCAAAAAAGAGACATAAACCCAAGGCAGACAAGTCACAGCTATGCAATTAATGAAAGATGTTTTTATAAAGATAGCTACACTCATTTCCAGTAATACATTTTGAACTCACAGAATAAAAGGCTGTTTGAGGCTGGATGTGACCTCTAGAGATTAACCCTGCTGCTCAAGCAGGGCCACCTAAGAGCTGATTGCCCAGGACCATGTCCAGATACCTACTCAATATCTCCAAGGATGGAGACATCACAACCTCTCTCTGACAGTGCTCAGTCACTCCCACAGTCAATATATATTTCCTCATGCATTTCCAGCCACTTGTTGCTGAAGGTTTGTCATTAGACATGTCTTTAAGTTCTAATTAACTATTTCTTCTCATTTGAATGGTGGAAGGCCACAGCCATGTCACTGTGATGCAGCACTAACAACAGCCACCAGCGCTGGTGATGTCACAACTGTGTCATGCCAGGCAGAACGTTGGCAGTGGCTGTGTCGTGGTGGGGCTGGTAACAGGTGGTCCAGGATAGATACAGAAAGGGCTACTAGGACTGCTAATGTCACAAGAGCAGCTGGACCACTGCTCCAGCAAAATGAGCTTTCTTACGAGACAAACAAATGCAACACACTGTGAAGTTGCGTGTGAAGACTTGTGCCTCTATGGATAAGAACATACATTCATGGCAACCTGCTGACCTACATTTACAGCTGAAAAGCTACAGCTGACCCACAGGGAGTTGCATCTAACTGCCAACACAGAAGGAGTGCCAGTAAATGGACTGTGCCTTTTAAAATGATAATCTGAGCAGGAGCAGCTGCATGGGGACAGGTTTTTTTCCTGCTTCTATACACAAGAAGACTGATACTTAATTACCAAGATTGATACTTAATTACCAAGGATTACCTATAATTGACAATACCCATTATATAAGATGAACTTAAGACAAGTCCATGCCAGTTTCCAGTGCAATACATGCTCCTCAGCGACTAATAATATTTGTTTTTTCCCTTCTTGTTTAAGCAGTACCTGTCCCTCTGTTCTCCAGGTTCCCAGCAAAGGTATCAGAAGTTCCAAAACACACTTACTGTTCAGAACTAAAAGAGTTTTGCTCTATTTACAATTTTAGGGCAAGTTTGTTTTCAGAAATACTAGACTTGTCTGTTTAGAGGTTTGACATTTTATTGAGAGCCAGACAAGGGAGGTTATGCAGCTGGAACAGATGCTGCTGGTTTTAGGTATAATTAACATTTCGCTTCCTTTCAATTCCCCATCATGTTGAGCACCACCAGGGCAATTGGAACATTTAAAGAATGCTCCATTGCAGTTCCATGTTTTATGTTTAACAAAAAATAAGAGAGTTTCTAAAACTGAGGGGGCTTTTTTTTTGTGCAGTGATGTTTTACTGAGTTAATACCAGGTAGCATCTCTAAAGCTATAAGGCAGCTTGAATTCTGTATCTTTCTTAGTGTGATTTAATTTCGTATTAAAAAGTTACCTTATCAAAACTTCTCCTGAAGAAAGGAAGTTTTTAGTGAATAATGTGATAGAAAGGAGACCAGGATTATCCCTGGCTTTCACACAAATGACTGGGGATGCCTTCCTGTCATCCCCAGCTCCTTGCTTCTCACATACAGCAGCCCCAAACACAGTCCTGAGGAGCATCTGGGGAGATGAATCTCCTTTTCGATCCATGCCAAGCTGTATTGGTATTTAGGTGGGCTGCTGAGGAAATGGATGAGGGCCAGCATTCCAGCAGGTCACAGATCCAACCCCAACTGTCTGAATCTCTCACTCCTGAAGTACACAATATTTAGCCACATCGCCTTGCTTTAATAAACATTCCAAGGGAAGTCATATCAGAATTGATGCGTCTCCATAAGAAGTTTAGGGGTTAATGACACCGTTTTCTCACGGTTTCCCCCTTGATTTCTTTCCTGTGAGCTGAGACCCTCCGAGCTCTGGCTGGGTAGCAGATAGATGATGACACCTTCATGTCATAAGGTGCAAGACCATTATGGTGCTTTCTTGATTACTGGGGTGCTCTCTGCGTCTATCAAAAATCAAACAGCCCGATTCCTGCTGAATCCTAGCCCAAAATTTATGCTCCATGTGACTTCTCCGCATGACAAGAGAGACCAACATCTGACATGGTAATTTACAAAGCTTCTCCCTGACAGGATTTAACTGCAGTTTGCCACCAACGTCAGCCCCTGCTTTAATAAACCTGATCTGTCATTTATTCTATTCTTGCCTCCCACATGTTTTGTACAAAAAATGAGGAATATTCATTTTGCTGTTCAGTGACAGCAGGAGAATGCCCCAACCAGAGTGTCTGGCATGTCTCAGTCTAGTCATAGAGATAAATATACCAAGAAAAGCAGTCTGTAGATGTAGAGCCTGAAATAGTGGCATTTAATGCTTGCCGGAGGTACGCTGACATGCAGTGGAACTACAGGATCCTCGTGCTGTCACATTAACCATGTTACAGTGGAAAACCCAGCTGTATCGCAGGCTCTAAAACAAAGTTTCTACAAGTCCTGGTAAAACCTTGGCTATCCTTTACAGAGCAACTACGCAATGAAAAGAGCAAATGCTTATGGCCTCGAAGCATAGTATTTTTGTCCTTTTACGTGCATTAACCACTTTGCAGTTTAGATTTTTCTGGCCATGCTTCCATTAGAATAGTTCTGAGTGGCAGGTGTCCCCTTGCAACTGGAAATATCCATATCTGATACAACAGGTCAGTTTTTAATACCCTGAATGCAGCAGGTGAGATTCTGCAAGATGTGCTCTGTAATTACGGTCACTTAGCAGGAAGTTTAAAAGGTTTGTTTGCACTTACTTCCTACTTTAATTGTATTATATAGTGATCATTTGCTATTATTTATGTGTGCTTTAACCTGGCCATCAGGGAAAGAAGTTTTAAAGGGATGATTTAATATCACTTAAGGAGCAAGAGTTCATTCACCCCAAGTGTATTATTTGAAGCTGAAAAATGAAATGTGAAAGCTTCTAGCGGCAGGGGTTTGATTTTCATAGTAATTGGATGTACACAATAGGATTTGACTTGTGTAAGAAATCAGCTGTACGACTGTGGGTTCTGTGCTAGGTACACGCCTGATACTCATGTAGTCACCTTAAGCAAAAGGGTGAAAGAAGCGAAGGGCTTTCATCTTACTTGCCACCTTGAATGAAATTCAGCCAATGTCAAAGGGAGCCTGACTGAGCCCAAGGAAGGCAGAAATAAAATGGGAACTATTGGGCAACCATTCACATTTATTGAAAGTGTAAAAACCCATTAATTTTCTGTATAATCAAATCCACACATAAGCACCCATTTCTACTATTGTAGTCTAATAAAAGCAAATTAAACGGTGTCAGAATTGGTGGCTTTTCCTTGTGAGACAGATAACAGCCACAAATGGAGCTATAGAAATTAATTGAACTAACTATGACTGCAATTCACATTGTTTACAGGGAGCAGGGAAAATCAGCAGCCGCATAGTAACAGACTATGCGATGGTAATTGAAAGAACAGTAAACTTTGCTTCATTCCTCCTGTACTAAAAAAAAGCTCTAATTTTCTTCTTTAGTGGTTATTTTTTGGATTCCTGAAAGATTAGGATTGATGATGTAAACCAGTGGCTGCCAAAGAAAAGAGGAAAAATAAATCTCTCATGATGGGATGGTTTCAAACATCAGCAGTTCTTTCAGCTCCATATACAAAAGCATTTTTACTGCAGGCTGTTTCTTTGTGCTGCACTGCCAGATGAGTCACTGATAGATGGAGGAGTTTGTAGTGCAGTAGACATAAAAACTGTTCCTTATTATAAACCAATATAGGAAATTGCATACAGAGAAACTATGAGGACAAACACACAAAAGAGTTTAATGAAGCTGTTCCTGTAACCTCACTTCAGCCTCCCCAGGCACAGACGTGTCCCCCCTCCTCCCAGCATCACTCATCAGGAAGACTGACAGAGCCAGCAGCAGAAACACCCTTTTGGGGCTCCACTTCGAGTCACTGAACCCTGAGAGAAGACTTTGGGTTTATTTTTTATCTATTTCTGCCTTAATTACTATTCAATCTGTGTATGAAAGGAGACAGTGACCTTGTTCAAAGGTCCCTGTCCAATTCCAGGCTAGTTTATAGGGCTTGCATGGAATATGGCATTGCCTAAAGGCATTTACTAGTGCCTAAAACATTTACTAAGTATGTTGCTTGACTTTGCAACCCAGTGCTCCCAAATTGGAAGTCAACTCTTCCAATACCTCTAATGCAGAAGAAATTCTGATAAGACTGTTCTAGTTGCCATAAAACAGCACCAGCAAGAGCTGAAGCTAAAATGAGGAGCTAAGTAAAACCATAATATATTTATATAGTGGTTTAATATATTTATATATTTTTATATTAATATATTTATTATATATATAATTAAATATATATTTATTTATAATTTCAGCAATGCCAAAATACATGTTCCTCTTTACATTGTTAATTCGCTCCCTTGCCATATTGGTAGCTGACTCTAGATCCAATAAAGCAAAACAATCCACAGTAAATTACTTGCAAGTGAAAGAATCTGATCCAAAGTTGTTTTTTTTTCTCCCCAACAAAAGTTAGATACACTTAGCTGCACTAAGTAATAGAGAGAAAAATATTTCTAATGGATGCAATGTTACAAAAGCTATATCCATCAAGTTACTCTGGAGAAATGGACGGTAGTAAGGGTCTCTTTTTAAATATAGCCAAGAAGGAAATTAATACTGGCTTTAAATAGAAATAGAAACACTCACTGTAAAAATATACTGCTGAATGACAGTGTCCAGCTCCAAAAAAATCCAAGTCCCTGTGAGATAAATGTAAGACTGACTCATACAAACTATTTCATAAAAGTATGTTAGAAGAACAGCTCTACATAACAAATACAAGAATGCCACAGCATTATATAGCCCCCACCTTTTGAAATATTAAAATTGAAATAGGTCATACTTGAAGTAGTTTTGATGCTTGACTGTGGCAAAACCCAGCTCTGGCAAAGGTAGAAATAAAAGTTAAACTTGACGCATAACTTTGATATTAACAGAGTTTTCTATGGCTAACTGAGGTGGTCCTTCTCAAGGACACCAAAGCTTTCAGCTACTGACCATTTAGAAATGCATGGCTTGTCCTCAGCATGAACTTCCGTTTTAGACCTCACTGCATGCTAAAGCAGGCACAGAAACTCTTCCTAAACTAGAGCCAAAGAGTTTGTTATGCAAAGAAAAGAAAAAGCTACTATCCATTTCTCATCTCTTCTGTCACAGCAGGAGATCCTTCCTGCAAAGCTTGGTAAGGGTGTTTTTTGGATGGACACACAGAAACATTGACTTACATTAAAAGAGAGAAACATTGGTATGGCTCCTAGGCCATAGAGTTATATGTCCTAGGTAGTTGGAATAGTTTTGCAAAATCTTCTGCATAAGTAAAAATGGGTAGCAAAGAAACCATGGAATAAAGGTTTCAAACTGGAAATAGATGTTTTACAGGAAATAAAGCTTTTCCTAGCTTTCCTAAGGCAGAAAGTTCTTTTTCAAGATTTCATCTCTGGTACAAAAGAGATGAAATATATATAAAAATTATTTTTTTTGTCCATTCTGAATTGTGCACACAGATCTTTTTCCTTGCATGGCCTGGTGGCTGTGACATCTCTATTTTCACATGTTATACTGCCTTCCTCACTTCAAGCTCTACTTGCATGAACTGATTACTGACCACGGGCCAGCTCACCCATCCAAAACTTAGCAGTTAACACAGCTATAAACCATCCACAAGCCTTCCTTCCATCATCTGTGTGCCAAATTTTAAAAGGCACATCACCAGCTTTCTCACCATCCTTCTTCCTTACTTAAAGCCCCCCAAATTTGCTAGACCACCTCGTTGTTTATTCTCAAACCCCCCTTTTTTCCCTCTCAAGGCTTTTAAGAAGTCTTGATCAGAGTCTGCCTATTGGGATGTGAAGATCAACCCCTATCATGCTGACAAATATCTCCCAATTACCTTATTCACTCACAACTGTCTGTCAACATCCATCTATTCAGCATTCACGTGCTTAGACTATAACATTTTTCGGCAGGTGTTGTCTTTTTCTGTTCAAGAGACCAGTATGGCTGTGAATTTTAGTTCTTCCCCTCACCAAGAGAATCAGGCAAGTTCATGTTATGCCAAGTAAATTGACTTCAGTAGTTCTCATTAGGAAAGGGACCAAACGGCTTTAATATAAGATTTTCTTAACTGAGGACTACAGAAACAGGTAAAGAAAAATGCAAAGGAAATTGCAAATACATAAATATAGCCGGATTTTATCATCAGAAAGCAAAATGCATTTGCCTGGGTTGAAAACAGAAGAGATGGAGGTTGGGAGAATGTTGTCTAGTTTAGAGTTGCGTACAAGGAGCTCTCATCTGAAACCTGTGAGCTGCTTTGTCAGCCCAGTGCCACACACAGCTGGGAAATGCAGGTCATGTGTCATATGCCAAGCCACACTTCCATGCCCATACAGCTTCCCTTGATCCTTTACCTATGGTACACAACCAACATTTCAAATCAGACAAAGCATTATCATTTTGATAAAAGGGTAGATAAAATGGATAAAGCATATTTTAATTGTAGGGTTTGTTATGCTTTTATTCATGACTTATTTTTTAATGACTTCTGATTACTGTATCAATAAAATGTCACACATCAATCCCTAGTTTCCCAGTTGGAAATCTGTGGGTGTACCTTTAAAGGCAAAGAACTGAAATCTTCATTTGCTGCACACTGTGCTATGTTTAAGATTCTCAGTGAGCAAGAACAGTGAAACCAGAACCCTGATTGAAAAAAGACAGGCAAATATAACAACAACAACAACAACAACAACCACAAGCTAAACTTCCTTTAGAAACAATATCCTAGGAGTCCCTCACAGGACTCATCGGATGTTCCTGTCCCCATCGGGTACAGGCTGCAGAGATAGGCCAGTGCATTGTGGCACATTAAGATGCCAATTCTTTCCAAATTCGATACCTCAGCACAGGCAGCTGTGAGAGTGAGAAGCCCAGCACCTTAAAAAATTTAGAGCGCTCTTCATATGCAGGTCCAGCAGAGAAAGGCTCTTTCAGAACTAAATTACTGAGAGTGCTGAAAATACGGCTTTTGCAGCAAAGGAGAATTGAGCACGACAATCCAGGCAGCCTCTAATGCCTATAATTAATCTGTTGGATTCAGGCATACAACTATAAATTTCTCATTAGAGTCCAGCATAAGCCTTGTAGTTACAGCCCAAAGTACACACAAAGTACTAACCATGGAAATCACTTTAATTTTCCAAATAGTTATTATTTCCATACTTTGTTATGAGCTGTTTTAAGTGATAAATAAGATTTTTGCTTCAGTTCCCCAGGCCTAGTTAGTAGATCTGCATCTCTTTACAAGGGAAATAATTTATTTCATAAGAAGTAACATTGCAAATAATAGAACTACCAGGGAGAAAAAAGGAACATTATAATTACTCTCAACAATATAAATGTTCTTCAAAAACTGAAGTCCTCCCAACTTCTCTACATAGAGAGCTATTTTTCAGACTTTGCTTTTGAGAAAATACTGGAATGATTGCATAAATGGTCAGGTTTTCCATATGTTTGGATTTTGAAGATGGAAAGAAGAGAAAAGCAGCCACGCTGGAGAAAAATACAGTTTGAAGCCTGAATTTTCTAATACATCATCAAAAGTAATGAGAAGTGAGGGGAAAGAGGAGAGTGACTAACAGCAAACGCGTTCCACAAATCCTGACTTGCTCAAAACTTGCCTGGAATTTTAAGATATGTTTGCTAAAAGCAGAAGCTTTAAGCTTTTCACATGACTTCTCCAACCCTCTTACTACTAGATAGTTTCACTGAATACTAAAGATTTGCTGTATACTTATCAGGTGAATCACTTTGCAACATTGCATTTGGTTACTCCTACCAGTGGTCTTCTGTCTCCCGCTTCTACATCACACCTGCCACACAGACATCCCCAAAATAAGCTAATAAAGTGTAACCAAAAAGATCACATAACGCCTCTGTATTTGTGTATTATTTTGATTACACACAGTAGAATTTTTAGCTCCAAAGCTTGGGGACTTTTATAATCACCATAATATGTTATATTGGATGCAGACAGAACTTCTCACTCAATACCAGGCAGGTCCTGAACGCTGTTATAAAACTGAGACCCTGCAACGTGTGTGGAGGAAAAAGCATTCAAACACGTTTTTTCTTGCAACTGCTCTCTCTCACGTCTTTGCCTGCACCCTCTAGAGAAGACAGATCCACTGCAGGACTGCCTTGACAGCTAGCAGTATGCTCCTGCCAGAGGAGTGAAAATTGTTAAAGGAACCAGTTCATATTCCAGCAGCTTCTACAGATTGCATCTGGAATTACACCATCCAGGCCAAACAACTGGATTGTTCATTAAAATCATCTGATTGCCATGCACTTACCTTTGTGCTCGCAACAAAAGAGAAAAAGAACAAGAGCTGCTTTTTTTCTCAGTCCTTTGTACTATCATCTCTTTCTATTAGACTCTGCCTGTTGAACTGAGATTTTACCATGATTGGTTTCTTTGACATGCATTTATATTGCTCTTCATCAGAAAGAAGGTGGCTAAAAATTAAGTGAATTGTTCGTTAAACAGCCACCCTGGCTTTAGAGAAAAGGTTATTCTTTCTCTGGATTCTTTGATGCTGTGTTAACGATGCCTTTCGTTCCAAAGGCTTTATGCATGAAAGACAAGCTTTTGGAGAAAAAAAATTGGAAAATAAGCTTTCTGCCCCCCCCCCCCCCCCCCCATCCTTTCCATTATGGTAATTTAAAAGATAACTGTTTTGAAGATAAAGATTTCTCATAACTAAAGACCCACTGTTTAAAATGGGAGTCTTCTGCTGTTAGCAGATGATTGACATGAAAAACGGTCCAGCAGAAGGAGTAGTCACACTGGTTGATGGGGACTTGCAACAATGACAAATGGAATGGCAATCGTAAGTCAAAGTGACCCCACTAAACTATTTCTGGGCTAGTACTATATTTTCACTGTATTTTTGTTTATACTATTGTACATTTAGACACAAGAAGAATGTGGGTCATCTCACGTTAAAATCACATCCTAGCAAGAAAAAACCCAAACTCCCAGCTGCTTTCTGCAGTGCTGACATTCTGAATTGGAGGAGTGTGAGCTTTGTGGATTGTGTGTTGCTTTTTCCTTCTCTTATCTTTCTTCTGTTACTTCTATGGCAAGTAAACAATCAAGTTTACTGTTATGAAAAAAGGAGATGTTGGAGAAACAGCAAAAAAAGGACAATAAAATAAAGATATGCTTGAGATTATCATTTATTATTTCTTGCACACTTATTCATTCAGGAATACATATATAGGAATTTGCTCATCTAAGACAAAGAACAATTTCTAGGCACATGAGGAATTGTCTGCTCCTCATCCCTGATGCAAAGGTCAGAACATGCATAAACACCAGTTAAGCTCTCAAAATGAGGTGTGGGTGAAATTTAAGCAATGTATTAGCTACATATTGGGTTTTTTTTTGCCAAGGGATACTTTCATACTTAGCTAATTACTGAAGTTTACATGAAGCACAATATCTAAGAGCTCAAAAGTGTCAGCACCTACGATCTCATGGCAGATGTAGAAAAATGATGCACAATTAAGTTCCTTGCCTTGAGAAAAAGAACATATGCTACTAGCTCTTTTAATTATTCTGCATCATTGTTCACCAACTATGAGTATGTTGTCCAAGAAAGCAGCAATGTTACCCCAAAATCTTGACATCTTTTGAAGCACATTAAACCTGCAGCCAGCAACACTCAGTTCTACAACTGAGCAACTTAGGTTTTACAGCTACACACTACAGACCTCCAGCAGCACTAAAATGCACTGCAAAACCATATTACAGATGATCTTTCAATCCTTACTCATATCAATAGTCATATCAATCACAACAATAATAGAGATATTAAAAAAGGCAGCCAGATAAAGCTTTGAATTATACAAAGGTAAGGCATTTGTAAGGCAACCAGTGTAATACAACTTTGTAAGCCCAGTGTTTTAGGGTATGTTTAGGCTCCTATAGATACTGTGAATCAAAGTCTCTCTTTTTCAGAACCTTCCAGTCTGTTTCAATGACAGCAGAAGAACAATGAGTTGAAGCCAACACCAAGGCAAGCTCTTGGAACAACATCCTCTTCTGCTGGAGCTCGGTCTAGCTGGCTGCCACTCCACATATACTTCCATTTAAATCCCAGGGACATCTGGAGAGCACATCTGTTGCAGAAGATATGTACAGCTGTGCATCTGCAGCATATTGGTGCAAGGAGACCCCCAGAGGTCTCAAATATGTGTTGAAAAGCAGACCAGAAAGTTCAGTACTCATGATGGTCCATATGGCAGGGCCACAAGGGACAGGAGCAGCAGATGTTTCTCATTCACCTCTGGGGTCCACCCAGTCCTTCTTTCCCTCCCTCCCTCCTTCCTTCCTTCCAAAATACTGACACTGCTGGAGTGACAAGGGATCTACAGCTGCATTGTCCTGAGGTTTTGTGGATTATGGATAGTCAACAGCATCTTTTTTTCTTCAAAGTCATTTGGTCATCTTGTTCTGGTCATCCTTTCTTCCAGCTGCTTGCTGCCAAGGGTGCTACCAGAGCTGGTGCTATGAGGATTGACTAGAAGACCGCAGTCATTCCTGAGCCAGTTGGTAATCCTCAAAGCTTTCAGATGATCAGAACATGCTTGCAATGGCTGTCCTGAGCTGCCAGCCCAGACACCACACATGAACATCTGTCTGCATATTGATGAATTCTAGAAAGGTCTGAAAAACTACAGCTTCAAAGTGAACTGAAATAGCTTCAAAGTAATACTGAAGTATAATTCTGAGAGGAATCTACAGAAATAATCAGAGATGAGAATTTTTTAATTGATTACACCTTTTTACTTCCAAAAATAAAACCATGGGAGCAAAATCCAGTAGAAGGAAGAGACAGATAAATCAGTACAGCAGGTGGAACAGTCACAGGGAAATTATAATCACATCTGCTACTCTTTTGTGCTGAACAGCGATTTTACAAACCAGAGAGAAGCTTAAATGTAGAAACTCAACTCGGATTTCAGTCACCCTGAAATTTGTTCTTCATTCCAGAAGTTATTTAAATTACTTCTGCTGGAGTTTTTATTTTGTTGTAACTGAAAGCTTTAGAACCCATCTTCACTATGATTTTAACTTCATAGCTATCTCCCCATTCTGGTATCACTGGTCTTCCTCCTTACTGAGTCACAGTGTATGACAGAGACTGAAAAGTTCAGCTTCCTCCCAGCTTCACCACTGTTCAACCTCAGTGCACAGCGTGATGAGCTTAGTTGCAGATGTCACTGTACAGCTGTATCCCCTGGGAGAGACATGGAAAAGATGAGCTATTGCAGCTCACAGGCCAGGTTGTTTATGGTTAGAGAGCCTAGAGGCAGCTTTGATCATGAAGAGCTGCATCCAATTGAGTGCATTTTCTTGCAATTACACTCAAAAAGAGAGGCTTCTTGTATCTTCATAAAAAGCTTTCCTTACGCTGTCATAGTCTAAGCAGTACAACTAAAATAAGGATGTTAATAAAATACACATAAAAAGAAAAGAGCAAAAATAAGAGGATTTGAAGTCTTGCAAAAATAAGCAAACTGAGGTATGTTGGATTGAGATCATAGTCTTTGAAGAGTTTCAGCACATGAACTCCAGGAACAGAGAAGTACAGGAAAGGATACCCATCTTGTGAAATATTTGTAGTAACTGAGAAGGTAGGAATTTGGCTCATATCATACATATGCCAGTGGAGAAAAAGAATAATACTATATTCACATGTGTAAACTGAAATGTTCCTTGGCAGATACAAGAAGTAACCATTCCATTTTAGCCAGCTTTAACTAGGTGCTAAGGTTAAGGCAGCTGAGGCTCTGTTGGTTTCAACTTACTGCTTCACATCTCTCAATTCTTTAAAATTAAAATGAAAAGGGTGGATGTCTGTAGATGTGGAAAACATGACCTACAGGGAGCATTTGAAGTAACTGCAATCAGCTTGCCTGCAATAGAGCTGACTTGAAGGGAAACAATAACTCTCAAATAAAGAATGGAAATTGTACATCATTAGCAAATATACTATGGTTGTTGAGCATCTGTTTTGACAAACTTTTTTTTGTATGATTACAGTGATTTTTGTTAAAATAAGGAAACTAAAATTTAGGAGGGAAGGAAGGAGAACATTGGTTTGCTGTATCCCATTTTTCTCCCAAATTTCTGGATTTAAGAATCAGAAGCTGAATTCTATACACTATGATGACTGATTTGTTCAGGAATGATTCTGTAATGGCTCATCTCACCTTAGGTGGACAAGGAATAGACTTTGTCGCTTAATTGTATGTATGAAACATGACTCAAAAAGGCTGAGAAGATGCAATGGAAGCAAGAATATGTCAAGAAATGAAGGGAGAAAGCTGCAGATGCACAGAACCGATTACAAACCCTGTTCTGCCAGCAGCACCCAAGAGGGAGCTCTTCTGAAGTCAGTAAAACCTCAGTAGCTTAAGTAGGGTGTTGCATGTGAGTCAGTCCTATCATTCCATTTTGTTTTCTACTAAATTATCTCAGTTTTTAGACTCCATAGGATTTGGATCAGGAAAGCAAAAAAGGAGACTAAGGTTCAATATATTCACTGTTAATATGTATCTCATATCTCAGGCATTTATTTTCACCTCCATATTAAGGTCCATTTTTAGTACAGTTTTTACCATTCTAAAGAATCATAGAAAAATACATGAACATTAATCAGCTGAAGATACGGCTTCTATCTGAGACAGAGAGGCATACAGCAAGCTTTCTTTGAGCCAATAAATCATATTTTATCAGAGTGAAGTGCTTCATTATTCCTAAAGACTTTTAAAACCATATATTTCTTTTCACAGTACTTTTTCCAAGTGTTTTTCAAAGAATGAATCTATCCTACACAAAACTTAAAGACAGCTTACTGCCAGGAAGTTTGTGGGTTTGGTTTTTGTCCTGGGTTCAGCAGCAGCAGTCATTTTTCTCCTTAGTAGCTGGTGCAGTGCTGTGATTTTGACTTTCAGCCTGGGAACAGCGCTGATAACACCGATGGTTTTAGCTGCTGCTCAGTAATGTTTATTCTGACCAAGGACATCCTGAGCCTCATGCTCTGCCAGGAAGGAGGGGAAGCCGGGAGGAAGCAGAGACAGGACACCTGACCCAAACTGACCAAAGAGGTATTCCATACCACATCACATCATGCCCACTATAAACTGGGGGCGGTTACCCGGAGGGGTTAAATCACTGCTCAGTCAGGCTGAGTATCTGTCCGGGGAGGGGGGGGAAGGGTCAGGTGTGGGGGGGAGTGGTGAATGGTTTTATTCTCTTCCCTTATCATTATCATTATTGGTGGCAGCAGCAGTGGTTTGTGTTATACCTTAGTTACTGGACTGTTCTTATCTCAACCCGTGGGAGTCACATTCTTTCTATTCTCCTCCCCATCCCTCCAGGAGCAGGGGAGAAGAAGGAAGGTAAGCGAGTGAGCGAGCTGCGTGGTTCTGAGTTACCAACTGGGCTTAAAACACAACAGTTTTGTACAAGTCTTCATAAATTCTGAAGCGGGTTTGGAAAACAAGAGAAATCATTTTATCATCACCACCACAAGTACTTAAATAGTAGCTTTACACTTTAACATGTAATAAACCGAATCAGGAAAGGAACTCCAAGTGAGCCAGGCTTTTTAACCTCAAAAATGAAAAAGTTAGGAAGCTACCGTGAACAAAGCTGCATCCTTGAACATGTCAGTCAAGCTTTGAAACTTTGGAAGAAAAACCCACTGCAATATTTTAAGAACACTTCCAAAGGAAAGTAAAAATACTATTTCATTGCTGTCAGTCCTGTCATTCCATGCGTCACAATCTAAAGAATATTAAATCCATTTAATACTAAATCAGCAGCATTTTGGTCATTAGCAGGGGCAAGGACAGATAAACAACTGCTGAGCAGAACATGAGAAATAGCTGGGATCTACCCACCACTTTTGTTACCCAAGATAGGATTCAGCTGCACCAGGGAAGGTTAATTTCCCTTGAGGCAGTAACCTGTGGGAGGAGTAATCAGGCTCCTCCTTGGCTGCCATCAATCCTGGCAGTACAGGAAAGCATGCATATTTTGGGAAGGTGCAGGGAAATACGCAGCAACAGAAACCTTTCAGCTTGAAAAACGTCACACCAAAAAAACCCAAATAAACAAAACTTCCAAAGCTGAACATCCCTAAATATAACAAGGTGATGGCACCCACCGTATTACAGCCAGGAACTAAAGCGTAAGGGTCTGAAAACCAGCTGGTATTTATGTGATTGCCCTGATGCTTGTCCTGTCTGCAGCTGCAGAATGATGCCTGCATGAGGTTTCTCTCTTTAGCTGAGAGCTGTCAGTGTGTGACAAAGACAGCTCACAGAACACTTTCTGATGTCTTGTGTCTAGTGAGGAACAGAGAATACACGGAAAGTTCTATTTCCGATTTTCAGTAATCCTACAGCCTTTGCCAAAAGCCACTGCCTCGGTCATTTGCACGTGAGCACAAATCCACTCAAGTGCTCCCCAAAATGCACCAGCACTTCACTTCTGTGGCTTGCTCTGGGTGACTAATGCAGCACAATCTTTGCTTCCCTCCAGTGTTGCAAACAGGAATGTGGGGGTTATTCGCAAGGTAGATCTTATTTTTATAATAGATTAGTATTGCGATGCCATTGCATTTCTCATTAAAATCCCTTTCTTGAAGCTAAGTACAATTTGCACCATGTTTTCCACTTGTTTAGGCTTCAAGCTGTCGCTCATAAAATTAATTTTAGCTGGGTTCATCTTTCCATCACAATCTTTTTGTCACAGCAGCTGATTAATTCCATGCCATTGTTTGCTCTTTTGCAAGATTAATTGCAGGATGAGAGAATATATGACATTTTGGTGAGGGAATATATCAAGTTATTGTGATTCCTCAATGCTGGAAAGCAACTTTTTTCCCCCCATCTAAATTCAGGAAACAAGCAAATTATGTAGAGAAAATTATTTGGTCTGTTACTGGATAAGTAGCTTTGAACAAAGGGAAGACTTCGATTGCTCGGCTGAAGTTCGCCATCTTAGCACTCATTCCTTTCAGTTCCATTCTAGCCAAGCCCTTAAAGCCTGAAATGTATCTCCTGAGTTCTTGAAGGAAACAAATGATTTTCACAGCCTACATAGACTGGACAACAACAGACAGCTGTATATCCCATGTAGGCTCAGAAAAGACTACCAAATGCTCAGTGCAATGCACAGATCCCAGACTCTTTACTCAAGCCTTGCATATCCCATGTTTCCATCCCTTTAATTTGATTTGCTTTTTAGGATTTTACTCAAAGATGGGAACCACTGATATATAACTGCATAGTCACTAATAGGCTTTACATTTCCTCGTAGGAGACACTGACAGAAGTTTTCCCCAAGTGGTGCTTGTCCTGTTCCAGTCCAGGTGAGCTGACACCTCTAGTTCTAATGCACTTAAGACACAATCACTTACATGAAGGAAGGACACGGAGGGGGATTTGGGACTCTCTTTAGTCTGTAATGGCATAAGACAATCAGTACTTTGTATTCAGTCAGCCTTTTATTGGATTACTTGGGTATACATTTATTTCCCCACACAGCTGCTTTGCAAAGCATATCCTTGGTACTGCATGTCCTTTTCTATGCAAACTTTACCAATTCAGCTTTTATCCCACTTACTCTGCTTACTGTTTGGAAGGAATGCTATCCACTACTTCAGACAACTGAATCAATATTTCTCTACTAGTTTTTCATTTAAGCTTGAATATTGCCTTTCTTTTCTTCATTTACTCAAGCACACAAAAAAATTAGAGGTTTTATGGAAATGTTTATGATTCCCAGATGCATAACACTGCAAAGGCTTGTTCCCTTCCGTATTGAAGCAAGGAGAATATTCTTTCCCATTTCTATGGGAGCAGGTTTGGGCACTGTTGTATAAATTGCTTTCATTAAAAAAAAAACCCAGCATTAATTGCTTTGTATCATAATACATTAAAGCATCCAACCCCAAAAGCCATAGCAGTACAGAAATGCCCATAATCTGTGAGAGTTTTACTATTTGAATGAAATCACTAGATATAGATACTGACTTTTCATAGTGTGTAGCAAAACTATGTAAAAAGAAAAATGCTTTCTATTTTACCTTTTAATTGTTCTTACCCATTCAGCTCTACGTTTTGTATGAACAAAGTTGGGGGTTTAATATCACGGTGTTTAATCGTCAGTGCTTATTTGACATCAAAACTCTGGATTTTGGGTGTTTCTCATTCCGTTTTGCATGTTTTCTACTTGCACTTCTCTTCCCCTCCTATAGAAGTATTTAATTCATGGAAATTCCTCTTCGAATTTTACTTCTGCTTTAGCTGTATAGCATCAATAAACAAAGATTAATACAACAGAAATTAACCTGAGTGTTGTCTGTGTATGTGTCAGAGATGTATCAAAGTCCTGTTGACCTTTATAGGGATGAGGCTGGATATATAATACCAGGAATACTTGATTATTTGTCCCATAACACTTACAAGCAATCCCAATGAGGCCAATGGGGACTGTTCATGTAAAGAAAGATAATAAGCCACGTAACTTAGCATGTCTTAAACTCTAACAGGAATAACAAGCAATCTGGAAACACCATCTACTCCAAACTGTCTTGATCTGCCTGAATACAGGAATAAAACCTGAATGTTAATTGGAATGTTGTAACTGCCAGTGAAATAGATCACAGGCAAAATACCTTCACCGGTACAAGGATTATAAATACAGCTTTAATTATATTAATTCTACTTTTGTTTACTATTCTAATTATGGCTGATTATAATCTAAAAAATAACTTGAAACGTATAGGATAAAATTCTATAAAGAGACACTGTTGCCATGTTGTCATCTTAGCAGCATGCAATTGCTTCTTGCTTTGTGCACCCATATTGCTTTAGGAATACAGGATGCATGCCTAACAGCAAAGCCCAGCAGCCAGTCATAGAATCATAGAATAGTTACAGCTAGAAAGGACCTTAAGATCATCCAGTTCCAACCCCCCTGCCGTGGGCACGGACACCTCCCACTAAACCATGCCACCCAAGGCTCTGTCCAGCCTGGCCTTGAACACTGCCAGCGATGGAGCATTCACAACTTCCCTGGGCAACCCATTCCAGTGCCTCACCACCCTTACAGGAAAGAATTTCCTCCTTATATCCAATCTAAACTTCCCCTGTTTAAGTTTGAACCCATTACCCCTTGTCCTATCACTACAGTCCCTCCCCAACACCCCTAGAGGTCCCCTTCAGATACTGGAAGGCTGCTATGAGGTCTCCACGCAGCATTCTCTTCTCCAGGCTGAACAGCCCCAACTCTCTCATCCTAAGTCCCGTTTGTTCTATTTACTGCTTTCATTATGCAAGCTTTTCCAAGGCACCATGTCATATCTTGTGAAGGAAATCTGCCTTCTAGAATTCTGCCCACAGAGGAAAGCAAACCTGATATACCTTTTTTAGGTAAGAAAAATATATGCTGTGTGGGGTGCTGATGTACCCAAACTGAGTGAAATCATTACTTATTTTAGAGCATCAAGCCTGTGATTTGGAAAGTCATTCAATGACTCAGGGGACTTACTTTGCAATTTAAGAGGAACTACATGGCTAAATTCCATCAGGAAAATCCCATGAGTAACTTGGAAAACTTCAGTATAAAAACTGAAATTCAATGACTTAGAGGGGGAAAAAGCCCTCTCTGTTCCTTATATCCAGGTAGCAATGGTGAAAAAATATCTTGTGTGGAAGAGATAGAAGAAATATGTGAGATGCTGTAAGTTATGAAGCAGCAGCCCATTCTAAGCCTGTTTCCCCACAGGAATTTTCAGCATATCCCTTCATCATGATCACTCCTATGCTCACTGCAATGTTCAAGGTGGTTGAATTATCTCTATCATTCCTGTTCAACCTCGGCTTTTTCAGCCTTTCTGCACTACAGAGTAACACATCTGGGGGAGGATGCAATTTCCTGTCACAAGGCAGCGTCTGATAATCAATGTCATCTGTGTTATAGTCTGCAAGTACAGATTGGAGTTAATGAGACACAATATATACATCAAGAAAAATGCATACTTAATCTTAAGTTCGCATCTTTCTCTCTCCTTCACTGAAAACCTTTTGTTATTTACCAGGGCATCAGGATTACTCATGCTTGAAGCTTGCTATTTGTTTAAATACAGCATGAGGAAACCAAAGTTAGTGCACAAATTGCTCTCATGTTCACAATGTGCAATTTTTCCTACTCTTGGGAATCTTGGGTATTAGATTGAATAATGTTAGAGAGTATTAATAATTAGGTAGAATTGCACCAGAAAGCATATATATATGAAACACAGTGTAGGATTTTACAGGCTTCCCCCCCAAGCCGTAATGCTCATTTAGCACAAATGTACAAAACTGAAATATACATCAGTAAATGCGATTTGCAAACTAGAGAAGTCTCAAAACTATTTACATTTCTTATATATCTCTGAGGAAGTAGGACACTTTTATTAGCTACTGTCAGGTAGCACTTAAATCGGAGCAGATCCACTGCCTGAGTTTCTGGAACTTGTCAAAGAGCTTAATGGAAAGACTTATGAGAATTTCAAGCTTTAGATTTCAAATCCTTGGTGTCTGCCAAGCTACGGTCTTAATACAAAACTTCTCATCCCCAAACTGTAAATTTAAAGTGAAGCTCTAAAAAGTTGTTAAAGGCTTTTATTTTGCATCTTAAATCCTATATTCATGTTCTGTTCAATGTGCTTTATTACTAGGAAGTCCTTTGTGCTTTGAGGTGACCTGACAGCTCATATCAGACCAGCTTGCCTTATTTTACCTGAATATGTTTTAAATGATTTTTCTTTTCCCAGCAGAAAGATGCCGACATTTCATTGTATTATTTAATGTCAATAATTGGGATGACTACATTATTTTCCTTCTGAAAAAGGGCTGTTAGGAGATTTGGATTCCTGTTTCAGTTCACTTGACAGGGAAGGCATCACCTGCTTTGGAGTGTGGTCCCATGTCTGCAGACAGTGGGCATCTGGAAACATTGATGGGAGACAACAAATTCTTGTCCTTGCAGCTAGCACTGGGATTACGTAAACAACAGGGATATATTAGTCTCCTTTGAAGAAGCCTGTGTATACATATATATACACACACATATACATATTTATACATATGTATACTATATACACTTGCTCTTACAATGAGCATCTTGCTTACATGTAATTGAATTTAGGAAAAGAAAATGTCTAAATAAGATATTGCAGACCTGCAGTGAGTGAACTCTTGTTCTGCATCACCACAAGTTCCAAAACACATGTAGCATGCATATTCAGATGTCCTGTAATTCAGGATTCTGCTCTGTGACTTACAGGTGCCTTGGAAAAAGGCACCATTATTTACTTACTAGAAAGGAAAAGATTCCTGAGCTGAGCTATTGCTCAGGTAACTTACTTTCTGAGGAAGTCCACGAGGGAAAAACCTAAGCGGAAACCAAAAAGGGTTTAAAGCTTTTCTGGGTAGTTTTTTGGATTTTAAGGTTTTGGTTGGTTTGCTCTGTGCACAAGTTGCATTCTTTCTTAGTTTTGCCACCAAACCCAACATAATGCTACACAACATTTGTGTTACCCAATTATGCTAACAATAATTTAATACTAATTTTCATCCTTTGAAGTTGCTATCAGTTTTATTTATGGATAATAAAATTATCAAAAAGAAATACAGTAAAGACTGCTGTCTGAGCTGCTTCAGAAGGTGCATCTTAATAAGGAAACTGTCTTTCGTTCATAAAGTTCTATTTCAAGGAAATTTATTAGAACAAAAAAGATTCCAAGTTTTCATGGAAATACATCAAAACCTCAGCATCCAACATTGAAGAACAAAGCAAGAGCTAATGTTGCTGACCAACTCCCAGCAATCACTCTACATTCTTCAATTTGGTAAATTGTGCAATCTCTGGAACCATTTCAAACCCTTTTAAAGAGCTTTTCTCTTAAAAGGAAAGTATTTCATTATAAAACTACATAAAATGGCATTTGCTATAAATTTATGGAATACTGGAGGAAGAGCCTACAAAAGAATAAACACAAGTAAATCAGGAAATTGGCTATTGCTTCTGTGGTCAAATCCTCCCAGAGGACTGCAGAGCTTCCTCTGGTGAACCAAGAGTGGGCATGGGAGCACAAACCAACCATGCCTTCATAGCTCACCAGACCAGCGCTGGCAATGCTACTTCTGGTTTCCTCCTTTGAAGGAAATTTTACACCATAAATTGTGGAAGAAACAAGAGCACTTGACTTCTCTGTCCCTCCCTTGGTATCCAGGAGTCATTCTTCTCCTGCAAACACCTGCAGGGAGCACTAATTTCTAGTCCTGATTTGGTTTTCTTGGAAACATAATCCAAACAGCTCTTTATCAAGCCTTTAAAGAACAGGGTGGCTTCCCACCACCCAACCTTTTGCTTTTTCCTACATGCATGCAATTATCCACATACATCAATTTATTACCCTATGCATAAGCACATTCTCATTCTTCTTTCCCTCAGGACCTTTACATTAAGATGACGACTCAGACCACTTAAATCACCCTATTGCAAATGCACTTTGATCAAACGATGACTGAAGGAAACCTAAAGATTACTTCTGCAGGGAAAAATAAGGCAAATTGATCAGTGCTGTCACTGGTGAGGAACAGCTCCTGCAGGAATAGTTCTAAAATGTGTTATCTTTAATGTAATCAAAGGAACGTTTCATTTAATTTGAAAATGCCTTGCAACATTTGTTAACGCTATCATTTCAGGAGTTACAGGGACAAGAGTTAATCACACTGACTAGACAAATACTAAATTGCTCAATTAAGGCTATTCTGCTTTCTTGGTATACTATTTTTCTAGCTTGATGAACTATTATGTATATGATGTATTATTTTAAAGCAGTAAGAACACAGGTTTAAATACTATTTCAATATGGAAGTGCTGAGATTAAAGCTGTAAGAGGCAGTGGTCTAGAAATCTAAGAAAGGTATTTTTTTTACCACCTCAAGACGCATTTTAGATTGAAATGAGAAGAGACTAGAGATGCCCATGGCATGGTTTTTCCAAAAGGCATGAGGTAGATCATAATCTACCTTTGAATTACCCAGGCAGCAAGAGTGAAAATTTGGTATATTGCCTAGACACTGCTCCCAGAGGCAGGGATTAGGAGGAGTTTGCAGCCTTCTGCCTATTTTGCTGTTTCAGCTTTGCCCTTCAATAGGAAGGAGAGGTAGCTGCAGCAGTGGAGGGGGAGAGGGTCTCCAGAGGCTAAGCCCTTTCCACACCAAGTAGCAATAGGTACCACTAAACAAAGGGAGATGGAGGCCCTTAAATTCCAGGCAATTCACATCTGGACCTCACCCAGGCAGGATGGCAGATGTGTGTGACATTGTTGATGCACTGCACACACCAGAGACTGTTATTCACTAGCATAACAATATCAAACCATCAGGTAGACCCAGAATTTAGGTGACCGATATAAATGTTTTCTAGTGTTCATATCTTTGCTTTCCTACAATAATATTGCGTTTGAAAGTTTTCTGTTCGGTTACATGGCAAATAAATAGTTATTTTTCCAAGATGTGAACCCTTGCTCCACCACTGCTCACCTGCACATCAGTCATCTTCTCACTCAACCAGAAAAGTGAAAACGTAAGTAGCACTTCAAGTCAAGAAAACAGAAACAAGCTCTGAACATTGCAACTTGAATAAAGGCATTTCTGTGCATCCTCAGTCTTTGTTGCAGAAACAAGAAACTGGGCATATTTGGTCTGCTTTTCATTTGCAGCTACACCTGTGGGTGCTACTGCAAGCACCTGAAGTACAGGATGAAGAGCAGAAAAGGTACCATTTTAAGATAAATCACCAAATAAAAGTGAAACAGACTAAAATTCACATGAAAACATGTCAGGCGAAAATACAGTTTCCAAGGGCAAGCAAATAACACTTCCTCTTTGCTAATATTTTCCACTCAAAACATATTACATGGCATATTTTCAGGGTAAGGTAGGTCAAGGTTATGGAGCCTACTTGTTAAAACAGCACTTCATTTGTGAAAACACCATTTCATTTGTTGTAACTCTATTGCTGAAAACACAGATTTAAGACTCTGGCAAATGTGCAGTAATAGTGCCCCAGCTACCGCTGCTATTGAGAAAGATTTAGTCCCCTCCCAGAATCTGTTGGGGAAAAACATTTAAGTGTAGCTCTAAGATTTTCTTGGGAAGCTGAGCTTTAATGGATCTCTTCTGTCAAACAGCACTAACCTGAACTGATTCTTGGGGTCACCAAGGTGGAAAATGCATAGAACTGCTTTAATATTCCAGAATGTGATTATAAGTTTGTAACTAGTCATGGCACTTTCTTGCCTTGCAATGCAATTCCCTTCCGCCACACACACAGTCTGGGTAATGAAAAAGGGATTAAATCCTCTTATTTCTAATAGCTGCGCAGTGCTATGAGAAAAATCTGGTTTGCAGAAAAAGTAAATAAATAAGGTCATGATTACACTGATTCCCCTTCAACACTTCGTCATATTCAACAGCAGCAGCTGCATTTGCAAACAGTCTGACACTTCTCCACACCAGTCACTCCAGACCAGACTATACACTTGCAAGTATATAGTCATGATCATTTGACGTGTAAACTGATTTTAAGGGTCCTCTTCCTGAGCGGGAAAGCAAAAAAGAACATAAAAACAACCTTCTCTGCTCTTTTGGATGCATCAAAGCATCTTAACTCTTGCCAAGATCTTTTCTTAATATCTTGTAGCTGACGTTACAGAAAAAAGTGACAGGAATTTCATACACTCTATACTTGACGCAGCCAGGAGCAGGCAATAAACAGACAGGTTCCAGGTTTTATTTGCAATAATCCTGGTTTCATGCCACTAACCACCAAAAAAAGGGAGCAAAAAGCTATCTGAAGTATATATTTCATGTATTTCATCCTCAAAACAAGCACGTTGCTCTTTGCTCAAAGCAGTTCGTGATAAATAGGCTGAAAAGAGAACTGGAGAAGATAATTTCTGGAGGGTGGTGATTTACAGGTAAGCAGCAGCCAGCTGGTTATAGGGACGGAAATGTGTGGAACACTTCAAGAAAGTAAGGGAGAGGGAATCAAAATATGTCCTCATAGGGAATAGGCAGAATTTCAGAAGCATTCTCATATGTGCTACTAAAGAAAAGATTTTGTCAGAGCAAAGCAAAAAGACCACAAGGCATATAAATTTCTGGCCACAATCTGACCACTAGCTCCCTCCACAGCCTGGAGCAAGTCAGGCACAGGCTCCCACTGGGTTATTTCCCCTGCTTCTCAGAGTAAGTTTGCAGTCCATACCACAGCCAGATTTAATGCTCAAGTTAGCTGGTTAAGGGTTATTGCATCAGTCACAGATCTGCTCCCTGCCACCAAGTCACCCAGGGCTGTCAGTGCCACAAGGGACTCTTGAAAAACAGGTTGCATGGCAGCAGTGAGCTCTGAGTTGGGAATAAAAGCAGAGGTAATTTAAGTCTCTCTTGCACTGTGCTGCAAAGGCTCAGGAGAGAAGACACAATGCTCAAAAGTGAAGATGAGCTAGACCTGTAGAGCAACCTAAAGGAGGCTCTTCCCAAACAAAACCGTAGAAGATAACACGAGACAGGGAACAGGGGAGAAAGCCCCAGGCAAGTAAATGATTTCTTCAGTACTGAAACATACACTTAGTTTGTACTATAGTATATTTGACTGCTACTAAGCACCCTGGCTGAACTAAGTAGAAGATGCTCTGAAAGTTCAGGAAGTTGGCTTCTGTTTGTATGCAACATACAGAATTGAAAGTAAAACACAAAACAGACCCTGGGGAAGCCTTCCTTCATATAGACAAGTACTTCCCCTTAATGTAACTGATAATCTTCCAAATAGCACCCATGGAAGAACACTTCCATCAGATACAAATCATCGAAACTAGGGACTGTTTCTGCAGCACAGCCTGGTCCCCTGTACACGTCATCAGTTACAGTTTAGGGTTAAAAGTAAAACAGCTGCTGGGATTTGTTTTCCACTTGCTTTGCAAACATTTTCTACCACAACAGCATCAATTTAGAATGTTTAAAGTTCATTCCAGCCTTAATTTTCTTCACACATTCTTCATCCAGGTAACAAATTAAAGGAGCAGATGTGCCCCTGGGAAGGTTTCCAGACTGATTCTGAAGAAAGTGGAACATCCAATACTTCCTGAGCTGAGCGACGGATTTTGATCAATAGTACCACACACAGGATTGAAGAAGAGCTTTGACTGAGTAGCTGATGTGTAGAGTTGTATAAAATGATTTAGGATGCAGATGGTTTCTGTACTTCACCATGGATTCCTGGCGAAAATGTAAACTGCTTATCTCCATCCTTCGCTATCACGTAGGTCATCTATATTGCTTTATCCCTTGATGCAGCCAGTTGCTCTTCCTTCTTCTATGTGTAACTTATGCTTATATTGTCAAAGATTAAGGGAAGCCTTTCAAAACAAATATCCATGCAAATGTTCTACGACTAATATTGTTAAACTAGTATGTTATCACCCAAAGTATTTTCTACAAAGACCTGGTTTTCATCTTTTTATCTCTGTTTTATGGCATCCAAATAGTGAATCCTGATACTACATCTCTGCTTCCCTGAGCACTGCAACAAAGGAAAATATTAGCTTTTGTGCTCTCAGTGCAGGTCCAAACTAACTGTTGCAGAGCATTTCAAACACTGTGTTATTAATCTATTGAGCTTATTGTGATGTTAACTCCCACTAATCTTCATGGGGTAATGAGCAGGAAAAAATGCATCTGAGGGAATTCAATTACAAAATTAAGCTGACCATAGCGCATCTGACTATGTAAAGTAAGTTTAATACTTTATACATAGGCAAACAATTTCAGGCAGGGATGTGCCTTCATCTCAGAGGGGATATGAAAGCTGATGGAGATGTCACAGTTTTCCTAATGTATCTCTGCATAATTACAGTTCTTAGAACAAAGCTTAGTATTAGGTATATCAGGTAGAATACTATAAATGCTTTAAATGTACTGACTGTTTAACTGACAAACAAGTACAAGCTTCGAGTGAGAAGCCAAACTAACTAATTTCTAACACATACAGTAATATATCACTTCAGTGGCCAATTGCCCTTTTCACAATATGAACCCTTGCCATTTATTGGAAAAAAACCCTCTATTTCTTGGAAGATTGTTTTGATTTTAATCATGTGGGTAAAGCTTGTGAGGAAATTGTAATAGAAGATGTAATTCACTCATTTTCTTTCAGCTCTGGAATTTATTCTGGCTGAGAGATTGGCCAAGACAGCTTTCATTTCATGCTTATGACTTTATATTTCCCCTAGAATGGAGTAAAGCAACATTTTTTGTTGCTGTTGTTGAAGTTGTTATTACTGTGTTAAGACCAAAATTACAAATACAAAGAGAATGGCTGCATTTACAATAAAAGAAATATTAAAAAAAACCATTTTTCTCTGAATTATGTTTGAAATGTACGTTCATTCCCATAAAAGTACAGTTCATTATGCGGTATAAAGCAATCCTACTGAACTACTACTACTAGCTGGAGCATTCCACAGAGCCCTAAAGGCCAGATCTGGCAGCTCTACCACATCGCTGCTGAACAAAAAGAATGCAGGTGGGAGGGGAAGGAAATGCTGCAGTTTCATTAGGAAAAAGGAGAAGGGTTTGCCAGGCACTTGTGTGCTAAATCTGTACCCAGAAAGCCCAAGCTCATACCCAGTGAAACACTTTCAGTACTGTTTTTTGGAAGCATCTGTCAACTAAGGAAGTCAATGCGCAGAAGTGAGAGCTCTAACGCCTGCTTCCTCCTAGCTGTGTTTTCCCAAAGGTTTTTCATTTTGTTGGGATTTGTTGAGCTTTCAGCTTCAAGATCCCAAGTGTTCTCCCACATAAGCTCTCACCCACCAGATACCAGCCTGTGGGAAGTACCTATGGTTCATATAAAGCAGTGTCAGTCCCACAAAGGCTTCCCCTGCCCTGAGGGCCAGCATACCTCCTGCACTGTCACCCACAAATCAACATCATGCTCTTGTTCGGTGGGGGAAAGTAAAACTGTTTCTGGAAAGCAGTCCATCTGCTTTGGAAACCATGGCTGGACACTCACAGTGCATTTTAACCCTTCAATAGACTTGCAGCATTTCCGAGAATAGGCCAGTAACATTCTGTAATGAACTAAGACAAAGTCGAGCATCAGCAGGTCAGTTTGCTGTTTGTATTCTGAGCAACAATATAATGACTCAGAAAATAGAGATTCTCTTCTCTGATAATCTCCTTGGTTCTCTTTGCAGATGCTCTCCTCAGCAGAGGTTATTTTCATTCAGAGTGGCAATCTCACAGGAAAAAGCTGTATTTTCCTTTTTTATTCTCTTCTACGCATTTGCCAAAGACTAAATAAGATCTAATTATTCTTCAGGCAGAGTCGTAGCTAGACAGAGGGTCAGAGTTAATGTGGACTAAGTGCTTTCTATCAGCTACCTGAAGACAGCATGGAAAAAGCCTTGCAGAGGTACCACCACTGTAAGCATTTGATGATATCTTTTGAATCATAATGTGTATTCAGAGCTCCAGTCAGAGGTCAAAGCTCACCACCTGCAGTATCCAAATTTCTCTTTCACCTATTATTGCATTTGTAGTGTACACACAGTAAACTTTGAGCTCTGTTTTGTCCTAGTTGTTCAGTAGCACAAATCTAGACAGCGAGAAAAAGTTAAACCTTCAAAAAGGTGTTAAATTTGTTTGATTTGGGGTTTATTTTTATTATTATTATTATTGTGTACAGACCTCACTGCACTGCAGATCTTCAGGTTCAAAATGGTAGAAAAATAGAAGCTGCTTTTTCAGGGCAGCTGCGAGTAACTTCAAGTTAAAATAAGGGAGATTCAGTGCTCCTTTTTGTATCAAAGACATAACTTTATGAAAGGAATAGGGGGCTTTAGTCTCCAGTGGGTTGAAAAGGTTGCATTTCACAAGCCTCAAACTGAAAACACTTCAAAATTTGAACAAGAAAAAGAAAGAAAGAAGGTCAGAAGACTTCAATCCACAAAAGTAAGAACAGAACAAATGATTTTGCTTGTCTCCAAATAAAACTTTTGGGAGATCAGGAAGAAGCATTTTAGCAAAATGCAAAGAAAATAGCAACAACAACAAAAAAAATAACCTCAAAAAGTTATTTTTGGCTATCAAAATGAAAGAGTTTTCCAATTTTTACTTTCCTCTTGGACCCACTTTTTTCATTTGGCATCTGAAGTGACAACATCTGTTTAGCCCTGAAGGGAAGGGAGTATCAAGTGGGGATGGACAAGAAGCGGCAGGACACAGCACAGCCAAAAAACCCATCACTTACTGCAGGGACACAAACTGATGCCAAGGGATACAAAATCTATCTGCCAATAAATCCCTGCCTATCTTGCCACCTCTAATGCACTTCCTAAAACATTATCATCACACTAAACTGCAGGACTTGGGATAGTCAAGGGAATGTGAGTGTTCAATTAGAGCAAATTACGGTACCCTCAAGTAGCTCATTTTATGCATCATTTGGAAGAAAACTTAATGAAGAGCTTTCCATCCACACAAGACCAGGAGTTGCTTTCAGAAGGGCACTTCAGATCTGAGATTGTGCACTGAGCCCCAACTAAAATTTCATCTCAGGTCCACTATTTTTTTCTCTTCTCCTTTTCCAGGATCAGAGATTTTACAAGATTAGCACTAAGCACCTATACTTATCTTCATCTTGATGGCATTACTGATGCCCTTCCAACGCAGCTCAAACTATTTGTCAGGGATTAGTGAATCAGAATTTGAGCACGCCTCACCCTCCCCTCCCCAAAGCGGTCCTGGCTCTGAGGATGGTGCCATACACTGCCCTCTCCATGCCACCTTTCCCAGCCTTCAGCCAACTGCTCTCCCAGTGCTCGTAGCAGTGGCAAATTCCTTGTCTGTAAGGTGAATTGCATGCTAACCCTGGATGACAGAATCAGGAAACATCTTAAAACAAATTAGAAAGGCAACAAAGCAGAGCAAAGAAGTTACCAATCACATCAGTAATTCTAAGCATCCCTCTGGCCTGGACTTCTCCTTTTGTTTCTAATCTTACAAAAAAAAAATAGTTACACTATTAGTTTCCTAATGCCTTTCCTGCTGCCTTTAGGAGAAGTGGATTTTAAGCAGTGGTGTCTCCAACCAGAGTTGATGGTATGACCCATTCAAAACTCCAGTAGGAGTCACAGCATTGAAACTACTTACAGACATAAATCCAGGTACAGTTACCAGCCCTGTGTAGCAATTAGAAGAGAGAAACGCACTCAGTGTCCAGGAGAGAGATATCATAGAATCATAGAATAGTTAGGGTTGGAAAGGACCTTATGATCATCCAGTTCCAACCCCCCTGCCGTATCAGGTCCTTTGCAAACCCAGAAAAACAAAAAACAGGAGCAGACTGATCATATGTAACTCTTTTAAACATGGTTTGATTTTGCTTCTCTTTGCACTGTCTCCTCCTTTCCTGCCTTCCTCTATAGTTTTTCCTTAGCTAGCAGCACACAAACATCCTTCCCATTATTTGTAACTGCGGAAAAACCCACTATAGAGTCAATGATGTACCTAATACAATGTGATGACATGAAGACAAGAACTTCATTTACAATCACTGCTCAACACCAGATCATGAGCCCGAGGCAGACAATGCAACACCTAATGAAATCTTTCATGAAAAGTGATTTTTTAAGGTATAAACTTTGTCACATGAATTGGAAGCTGATAATTTGATCTTTTACTGCCACCTGAACATGAGATATGAGATGAAGTTCTGATATTCTTCTGTCCTGAGACTGCAGGACTCATGTGATCTGCTCCTCCCCAACTCCAGCATTACCGCAACAAGTACAGTGTTGAAAAGATTAAAAGAGACTTCCTGTCACTTGAGCTTAACTTGTACTTTGTCAGCAGCTATATAAAGGTATCAAGGACAATTTGTTCCTGGAAACAGTAATCCCAAGCTGCATCTATCAGTGTATTTGAAATTATTTACTGTTTTTCAGCCTAAAATCCTGTTTTTGACTAAACTTTCAAAGGATTTGACTCTCCCTGATATTCTGTCCCTGATTTTCTCCCAGACATAAAGTCTGAAATCTTAACAACTCTAAGGTCTTGGAAAATCGAAGAACACAAAAGTGGTGCTACATGGGGATACATTTAATTTGCTTCTCAAAGAGGTTTCCATTTGCTGTGCAAGCAGAAGCAAAAACTAAAACTATTGTTCTGCACCTTTAATTTGCAGGAAGATGTGGTTCAATACAGCATAAATCTGCTGTTTCAGTGTTAAATCTCATACAAGACTTCAAGAAATTGATTCTCAATGGCCCCCACAGGCACATGCACCATCCAAACATCTTAAGCAATTATATCATCGCACCTCTAAAACAACAGGATGGATTTCAGAGCTGTAAGGATTCTAGGAATGGCCATTACAAGAACAATGAAACAATTGTGTACTCAGAAATTATCTGCTTCCCGACCCAGATAACATGGAAATACTGAAATTCCATATGAAGGATTCCAGTATTGTCCTGTGGGATTGACTGTCAGAACTGCCTAATACTAGGAGTGAAACAGGGAAATATCTTTTAGCCCACAAGAAGAACCTCATGTTAGATTTAAGCAGCCCATAAGTTTAAAATCCCACATATTTCCATGCTCCTGTTGCTTCAGTTGTGCTTGCATAAACAGGGCATTGAAATAAACATGAAAAGTTTACCCTTGATTTTCACTATAGATCTATTTAATGAAACATAATGAAGCATGACTAATAGTACAAACACTCTCTTGTCAGGAGTTTCTTTCTGTCACTATGCCTTTCACAGGCTGCAGATATTCCCAGTTGCAGCAGAGTACTGCACTTGCACCTTACGTCTCTACCTCTCGTTCTTTTAAGTAAGGGCTTCTTCTACTCAGTTTTGCAGTGCTAAATATTGTATCCACCTAAGTATGGGTAAACAACATTCAAATCATGCATGCAATAGCACCATAGGACAAAATGAACTTGGGCTAAAAGCTGTTATCACTGAATCTGTGTCAGACATTAGTGGTCCATGGTTTTGTTTAGGTATGTCCGATTCCACCCCTGTGCGCCCTGTTCTTGCTTGAGTGACATTTCAGATGCAGGGTTTCACACAGACTAAAAATATTTCAGTCCGGTCTGGCAAAGATTGAGAAAATGATTAAAAATTCATGCCTCAGACACCTTTGCTTTGCACCAGAAAGCAGAAGACCTCAAATTCTTACCTGCCTTCATAGCTGCAAATGCTGAAGGAGTAAGTTTGTAAGCCCAGATGGTGGAAGGTGGAATAAAATGCATAAATAGCAAATGGCAGAATAATGAATGAGTAGCTGAAACAGCCAGAGATTTCAGCATGCATGCAGCAGAACAGAGTAAACAGAGACATTCCTTAAACTTCTATGTGAAATTGATGTTGGAAAACATCTACTTCCTGATCTGCTTTGGAGATGCACTGAAGACCTCTACTGCTCTTGGACTTCAAGATAGCGTCCAGAATACCCAGAGCTGGTGTTTGAGACAGGCAACCTGACCTTGGAGTGAGTTAGAACATGTGCAGCCTTGTCACGGATGGAGTTACTGGTGTGGATGAGAGGAAGGAGGTAGAAAGGCAGAGCAGGCCGCTAAAACAGGCTTCATGGGCTGTGTCCACTAAGACTTTGCCTTTCTCATCTCCTAAACATGCGTTATAACACTGCTCAGCATTGTCCATAAGAAGCACATTTGTTGTTAGTTCAGCTTCCTATACCCACAAAAGTTAATTCAGCTGAGGCAGTGAGTTAGCATATGGCGTATTTGCTTTCCTCCTGTGAAAACTGCTTTGGAATTTCGTATTTAAAACAGACTTCTCTTTTCAGAAACACACCCTCCCATACAGCACACACTGAGTTTGCCAACAATTAACCAGTCAATCTGTTCGTAAAATAATGAAATATGGTTGAAAGAAAAAAAATCTATTTAAATGAATACATTGCAGACTAAACAGTGCAATGTTTTCCCATGTACCATACACATTTTTTGAAGACAGCATGACCCATGCCCTGTGAGGATCAATTATGTGAAAGTTGTGGTTAAGAACGGCAAGGTTTGCTCTCACAGTCACTGTTATATATCTCAGAAAGTATCATTCTTCTCAGAGGTGCTTAGCAAGGGTGAACAACGTCAAGTTTTCTTGATAAACAGCACTTCTGATAGCAACCTGAAGCAAAGGAGCTTTCAAATAAAATGGACTAGTGGCTTTTTGATCTCTCCACTCACTTTCGTGTAAATCTCCCAAATATATAACTGTAAGAACTTAAATTAGATTCCATCCCAGTCATCAACCATCACGTAAACTGGGCAGAGACATTTCCCTAAATACATTCTGCATTATAGGTTTTATCTGCAAAACAGAGAGAAAGCAGCTTATGGATCCATATCAAATTCCATAAGGTATCACCACCCAGGATGGTGTTTGCAGAATACATCGCGCTGCAAACTTGTTACCATGGCTGCTCTCTTTTGGACTATTCTTACATTTACTTTTTTCAACTTCTTTTTTTGACATTTGCACTTCTTGACTCCATGCCTGAATAAATCTCCATGCCCTTTCCAGTTGCTGTAACTAATCACCTCCCTGCAAAACTGCAGGAAAGGGCCTGGAGGTATTGAAAAAGCTTCAAAAGTAGACGTTTTGAGAATACCAATGGTGGCCTTAAAAAACCAGAACAAACCAACAAAATCACAGTTGCAGCACTTGCAGTTCTGGACTGTAATACCCTTGGGGTGAAGGACTAGATCTCTCAAGGTACTAAGCACTCTGGCTGTAATATAGCATTTCACAGCCTCAGGATTCAGCAGATAAGCAGTCACAGAGAGTCAGCCTCACTTATCCTCTGCACTACACACAAGCTCAGGAGTTAGGTGGACTGGAATGAGATTACAAGAGCATTATGTGATTCAGCAGTATCAGCTCAAACTACTGTTAAAAAACCCTAACCCTAAAGCAATGATTACATGTTTTAGCAGTTCTCATATTTCAGATGACAAAAAGTCACCCTGATATTTCTATCATAAATGAATGTATCGTTATACAGCTTGGACACCTCAGAATTGCATCGATTGGAACTAATTTCTATGTTTATTGCAATTCCTGAATTATTGACAACTGTTTGATTCAAAGAATTTGTTAGTTCTCCAACAGCATATGGGCACCAATCTGCAAGACAGATCACGCCTGCAACAGTGCCAAGCAGGATTTTGCCTGCTACTGCACTTTTATTCTTGAAGACTGAAATGAACTGCTCTAAGAGAACAAACCCGGTTCCAAAATGCAGGATAACATCACACAATTATAATTAATGATCTGTAATATCATACCATGAATGCTTCATTCCTCCTCTTTCTCCGTCCAAGTGATATTTGTGGTTAAAAAGAAACATGAAAGAATAATAAATGTAAGCTGAGTGCAGAGCTGTATATTTTGACGAATTCTCCTGACCTTTCCCACTGAAATTTACATACAAATGTTTCCAAGACTTTTTATTTAATTGAGAAAATGAATTAGCATTTTGAAAGTAAATATAACCTTTCTGGAAAATATGACCCCAAGAAAGGAAAAAAAGCCCTTGTATAATCAAAATTTCATTTGGAATGCAATTTTCATTCATGCAGTTCACCTTAAGCTGAAAGTCAGGTCTTATATGTCATGAATACTGGCAACATAAGCAGCAAAACAAAGATGTAAATCTAGTGTACAACAAAGGTCTCCATTAAGGTACCCTGGATCCTGAATGCTATGAGCAAGCAAATATTACACAAACCTGTCCTTAGAAATGGTGGGAAAGAAGTGAGGCAAAGGTTGTTCAACCCTCTTTATTTGTTATTCCGAGAACTTTAGGTAACTCAGGTAAAGTTTATTACCTAACTTTTTCTGCCCCAAATCCTTAGTTTCCGCGCAATTTCACATAGTCTAGTGTAAGGTGTCTCTGCCATGACAGTGGGGTTGGAATTAGATGATCTTTAAGGTCACTTCCAATCCAAACTATTCTATGATTCTATCATTTAGGCTATTTAAATCATTTCAACATCAATCAGTTGTAAAAGCTTTTCTGTCATTGCTACAAATTGTTTCTTTTAACGTGACACCCTGAACAGAGGCAGATGTTCAGGTTGGAATAGCAAGTGTTACGCCAAGTAAGTATGAAAGGAGAATTACATCTTGGGTCACGATGTACCATGTGAATGGCTAAAGGCCTCAGCAAAGCAAGTGGTATGGAGCTGCACAGCACTATAGGGTCTAATCCAGAATTCCTGCTCAAAGAGTCAGTCAAAACAAGTTATCCTGGGTCAGCAGGATATAGCGCGTGCATGTGCAGCTTCTACCAAACCCACACAGGGTTCTCACTCACAGCATCCTAACTCCTTCCCAAACACCACTGGAACCATTCATACCACAAAGCATTTGATTTACATGAGTGCCAGCTTCCCAGGATCCCCACAAAAAAAATACCCTCCAGTTATAAAGCACTTTCTGAGAGGTCACAGTGCCTGAAAGCATGATATTTTCATTCTCCATGGAACATAACGGTATTTTTGGCCTAACAGGCTCACAGCTGTGGCAAACCAGAGTAATCCCACATAAATCAGCGAAGATGCATGGGCTCATGCTGCCTCTGCTTGTGCCAATGTACTAGGAAGATCCTACCCTTAGCACTGCCCTGATTCTACTTAAGTGTTGCCCCACATCTGAAGTATTCTCTGTTGGTTTCTGAAAAGACATTCCCATTTAAATCCCATCTTCCTCATGCCAGCAGAGATTACAATTTTCTCAACTAGGTGCTAGATACACTGCTCTGCTTAAAGTTGATGCCAGCTCCGTGCTAGCAAGATCAGTGCAAGGTGTGTGGGAAGCAGAAAGCTCTAGTGGAGAAAGCAACTTTCACATGGATCTTGAAGACCCTCACAGTACTTATGAAATAGATTGCTCTTCACTTTGCTTTTCCTACAAAACCCATTTAAACTTCCATAATCCAGGTTTGTGTCCTGATGTTTTTCTCAAGTTTTAAGAAACCTGCAGTTTGGTGAAGTACAGCTCAGCTTGCAGGTTCTCATGAGCTTTGACAAGTTCTCAATGCCTTGATTTCCTCTTTTTGATGCCAATAGGAGGCAAAATCCTTGACAGGTTTAAGCAACCAGAACTGCTTGAATTCTGTGTACTCCACTAACGAGCCCATGCAGCAGGCAGTGAAGTGAAACTTGATTATCACCCATGCACACTGCTTTAGGAGCACTAAACCACAGGGTGGAAGTGCCTTTGATCAACAATGTTGTCAGAGCAAGAGTTTCAAAACATGCGACTCCCACTGAAATCCAAACTCTACCCACTACCTTTAAAGAAAACAGATTTAGGCCAGCACTGAACACTACTGAATTTCCAAATCTGAATACCTCTGTGTGGGCACCACTTCCTAAATGAAAAAGGCACAGGGAAACGTAGAATTCACCAAACCCACACCTGAACCTTTGCTGAGCTGTGAAAAGTTTGGTTTTGATTAATCTGCCTTTTTTCTCTTACCTCTCAAATGCTGAGTGCTGGGAGCAGCTGGGAGCAGGACTGCCACAAGTGTTGTTTCCATGGCATTTCCAGTCTGTCTGGAAGCCAGAAACTTCAGAAAGCTCATGAGACAGCCTGCTTTCAAGAGTTCTGAAGTAAATCTTGGCTGATGCAGGATGTTTGGATGGCTTCAGAAAAGCATCCAAACTGGGGCATATCTCATAGCCAAGCTGAGCCCAAAGCTTAGAGAACTTTCCCTGCAACAAGATGTGACTTGAGGAAGGCAGGGGTGGGCTAATATTTCCTGTAGCTTCTCAGAAGCATTTAAAGGCAAACAAAGCCAATAATAGAGATCCAGAAATACATGACAAACTCTTTGTTTTCCAATTCAAGTTTCAAACTGGACTAAAATGCAGCTCTCCTGCCACACAGAAGCAACCGTTTGGGTGAAATGAATTTTGTAGGGTCTGAAGATGGGGAACTGTGTGCTAGGATCTCTGCCCTGGACAGGAGATGCTTCTGTATGGGAGAGAAGAGCAACTTCTGCTTTCCCCATTTTATCTAAAGTAAGCCTGGGTTCTAAGTTCCTGACAAGATGCCGGTATAATTTGAAGTGGCACAGGCTTTTCCACCCATATACGAGCAAGAGCAAAGCTGAAAGTCTACAGTTAGGTTTTGCATCTGTAATTCACATTTTCATTCCTGTGACTGAGCCTTTCCTTCAGCAAGTTGGCTATTAGCTTGTTATCAAGTTTTCCTTGAGTGCCAAATTGAAACTATATAAAAAGTAACAGCTCATTCCTCCTGAACACCGGCAGCTGAGGTGCCAGGTTCAGAAGAATTTGTTATGGTGATAGCTTGCAGCTTGGGCAGTCAGGTAAGTAATGGATTTTCCTGGAGTTCAAATGGTGTTGAAGAAGCCCCATAACCTGACCTGAAAAATGAGTTTATACAGAACTTCAAGTTCACCCGAAGTTTGGACTGTGAAGCCATGCACACACACTGCTCTGGGCAATTTAGAGCCCCAGCTGCTTCTATCAACCAGAGGCGAATACAGAAATGGGGTTGTTTTGTACCCACCCCTCTTGCTACATGCACAAACTACTGCATGGCACAGGCAGGGAGCCTGTCTGGAGAGCCCAAAAACCTCCTTCAGCGCTTCCCCTCATTCACGGCCAAGCAAGAGCCGTGAGACATCAGAGACCAGCACACACTGCTGACATAGACACTCTGTTCACCTCATGATATGGTTAGGCACACACAATCCTCTTTTCAGCAGCACCTTCTGATAACTAAGGTCCATCAGAAAGATGAGAGGGCCACAGCTGGAGAGTAGCTACCAACAGTTGTATCACTGCTCACCCTGTCACCTTGCTCGTGGGCATGTAGAGAGATGGTAGGAACATGTAGACTGCAGCTCTTCCTCAAATCCCTGAAGCACCTCATGTCTCAATAGGATATGAGCCCTACTTTTCTGACCCTCTAGACTGCTTCGTTTTCCTCAGGGAAGATGTCTTCTTTCTGAACAGAAAGCAAAAAACTTCCAATACAGATTTTTCTGCATGTTCTTGGTGGAAGCAGAGCTGCCTGCTATAGCTAGTACCTCAATACACAGAGGTGAAAAAGCCCCAAACAAATAAACAAGTGAATGCATCCATTTATGCTTCCTTCCGTGAAGCACTGAGTTCATAGTTCTCTATAAATCAAAGAGAAGATGAACGCAAAGTGTGATTCCAACTTCTCAGTGCAGAAACAAACTATTTCCTGGCTCCAAATCTCAATCAACCACCATGCAAGAAAATGCATATGCATGTTTGTATCTCTTATTTGATCAATGTCAAGATTGCTTCCATTTTTAATTTCAAAAGAAACTAAGAAAACACATTTTGAAGTTTCAGTGCAAAGAGCAAATTCAGCTAGAAGATCAAACCCCCAATTGATTGCATTATTCAGGGTCACTGCAGCAAATTCAGCACATCAACAGTTTTAGCTACCTTTTTAGAAACCAGACACAGTACATTAGCCAATCTTTGGTTTTATTAGCTGCACCACCAATCCCAAAGAGACCTCAGCTCAATTTGTTTTTCTTTCTGCTGCATATGATGCCCCTGGCTTCTGCTGTGTGTGCTACTTCATTTCTGCATTGGAATTTCTTGTTCTGAGTTCAGAAACATAGCCCTCTTTCCTGAATGGACTTCAGAGCTCACAAAACAGGCCAATCGCTTCATAAAAATATATTGATTTTAAAAGCACGTTTGTAGTTAGGAAGAACAATTTGGCTTCAGATAAATACTCTCTGCTAATGCCTTATGATCTGAGCAGTAAGATCATTGTGAAGAATCTAACATGGGGCTACTCATCCCAAGGTACAGCTGCAAATTCACACAGTGGGACTCCTTTGTCAAAACAATCCTCTGCTGCAAAAGCCTCTTCTGTTGGAGCTCCACAGGGCTCCGAGTACCTTGACATTTCAATCAACATCTCTCAGTTCACAACTCATTTTCAGCTCTCCGTACTAAGCAGGTTAGCTCTGGAATTACCCAAGTAAAGCGTTTGTTACTGCTCCACCAGCTCACAGGGACTGCTGCAGCTTTCAATTCCCCAGCAATACGCTCCATGGGAAGCATTAAGAAGATCAGTGCAGAACCAGAGACAGCTTGGGAGAGATTTTAAGGGAACAATTCAGCATTTTACCTGAGCCTATTTGCTTTTCTTCAAATCTGAAACATATACATATAATGCATATAGTAATCTGTGTGCAAGAATTACTGGAAGTATTTTCAGCATGAAACCTGGATAAATCCTGTTTCATACAAAGAAAAAGTCATAGTCACTCTTTTTCCCCTTTTTTTCCTCCTGTTTTTAAGTCCTAAGCTAGATGGATCTAAGTAGATGCTTCTTAATTTTAGTTAAATATACAGTTAATGCTGTGTAAAACCACAGGGTCTGGCTGCCATCGTTTCCCAGACCAAGAAAATCCTCTCCGAGACACATGTAATTGAGTTTCCATTTTCTCATCCCTGCGGATCAAAGGTGTTTCCAGTACACCTTTTTGACTTTGAAATCTGCAATTTGGTTGAATCAGGGTGAGAAATGAGTTTGTAATTGCCAGGGACAGCAGTTCTGTGACTTGGTCTGGAGCTATGCTGCTAGAAATAAGGTATTCTAAAAAAAAAAAAAAAAAAAGAGGCTAGCAATGATTAAATATAGTATTGAAAACTTAAATTTTGCTTTCCATTTTTAACTACAGAAGGAACGATAACGGTTATTTTTTCAAGGAAGAGCTAAAGCTCGCAGGTACCTGCAATCTTGTGGCAGAAATAATGCAAGGAATATAAATCAATACCTGGAAAATATATTTTAACAAGTTTCTTTTGGAGAGGAGAGATTATTAAACTAACAGGGATATGTTGCAATAGCGTTTTTTCTAACAGAAAACATGGAGAACTTGCCATGTAGAGTAACTTTACCTATTAAGACAAGCTGTACAGTTGTGCTGTGTGAATTTTAACACAAAGAACTATTGAGCCAAGTATTACAAAGCCAAATCCTGTGCTCTCAGGCCAAAGAAAATCAGCTTTCACTTTCTGAGGCATGCTCACTTTTTGATGCTTTAAAGAAAATATATTGTCACAGAAAGGCTGAAGGTTATATCAGATCCTGAGATTTTATTGTAATCTCTGGAGAAGCTTTTCTGCCAGAGGACAATATAGCAACAGTCGTGTGAGTTTAGGTGGAGAAAACCCAAATGAAAATTGGCCAGGAACAAGGAAATAGAGATGAAAATATCCAAGCATTTTATGAGAAGTAAACACGTATAACTCATCACATATGTAACTTGAGAAAATTCATTGACTTTATCAAAACAAATTGCTCCAAGGATAGCAATAGATATTTCCTTATTCAAGAGTGTTAAGAATTTGTGAGGCTTCATATTTAAACAATGAACATCTCAAGTTAATCAACGACAGATAACAAATGAGGAACAACACTCATTGTTTATGAGTGGTAATAACACTGCAGAATTCAGGGGTTTCAAATATATAAAATATTCTGCTTCATGTGAATTTACAGTTTATAGACAAAGGCTGTAAATCCTATAGCATTAAGTCCTTCAGAGTCTTCTAGCAGTGTCTGTCTTTACTTGTTATTACTTCAGTCAAGCAAGATTCTTAATGAACTGTTCTACAATAACTAAGCAAAGACAGGTAATAAAGCAGATTAATTTGGCCATAAGCTTTTTTCAATCTTCAGCATTGATTACTCAGCACTAATATTAGCAAACACTTTTTTTCCCCCTCATTATAAAGGTCATGTAACAAATAGCGTTAAACATAATTTTTCTCCACTTAGCCAATTAATACCTGTACATATGCGAAGAACTTCAGCCTAATCCACTTTATGGTAAGATTTTCCTCTTTTCACCCACCACTTCAGTAAAATAAGAATCTTCACAAATCCCACCTCTTCTAAGTAAAACAAATGCATTTGAAACAGGCAATTTAACTCAGTTACTAAAACTCAGCCTTCATTCACATTTAATGATAAGCAACACAAGACCAAACAACACTGTTCTTGAAATCTTATGTATCACCTGTCCTTCAGTAGTCAATACCTTATCATTCTTCAGACACTAGCCAAATCCTTCTATCACAAAAGCAAAGATTTTCAGGTCAGATCGTTACCTGAGAAAGCACAATCTTCTGTATCTGTATGTATTTCCTTAGTGTTGAAGGAGCAACACAACAGCTCCTCACTTGGTGGCTTTGAAGAGAAAGAGAAACAGGGAACAGACGCAACCTTGAACCCCAATCCCCCCCAGCTGAAGAGTTTGGAAGAGCAAAGCCCCTCATCAAGACTTGGTTCGCCAAGGCTACCAATCACTGCACACCTTTCAGAGGCAGGTGATTCAGATTTGGATTTTGAGAGAATTTACTAAGAACAGGGTTTACAGTTCAAAGATAGGTCCACACCAAACCTCAAAATGCAAGAGCTTGCTCCAAAACCTCAGGGTCTTCTGCTAGGTCCTTGATGAGAAGCAGTGCTAAACTTAGGGGTAACCCCATTGTTAAAAGGAGCTTAAGTAAACCCATATAACAGCAATTGACACTGAAAGCTTTAACCTTGAAGTCACACACAGGCCTTTCTGACTGCAAAAGTCCATTTCTGAGTAACTCTTTCCCAGTTACTTTTATAAGTACTCAAGTATCAACAGTTCTGGAGTGTATCATTTGTGCAATGAGGTATATAAAGTTTGTCTGTATAAGTTATACACTTAGTTGCAGGAGTGGAGATGTAGTAAAGTGAGACTGAGAAAACAAATGCAAGATGGAGAAAACAAGCTACTGCTGCAAAGCCTCCCAGCAGTCATAATTTCCTTTTAATTTTCTGTGGGTACAATAGTTGCCTTTGGTTTTCCTCTGCTTTTCACTATATCACATTCTGCACAATAATGTGACTTATTTTATCTTATCTGTGCTTCAAGAGTGCTGAAGGCATGGAAAATAATGACCAAAACTAAATGTTGAAAATAGGAATATGACATTGTTTCAAAAGAAAGAAATAGGATATTTTTTCTCTTATCCTCTGAACACTGCATGGTTTTGACAGGTGACATTAGAATGAGGCTTCTGAATAGGAAATTCTTAGTTCGTATGATGATCCATTTTTCCTCTCTTTCCCTTGTTTTTCAAAGCCCTGAGTGTGTTGCACTGTTATCTTTCAAGATCTAGGACGGTCTTAAGTAAGATAGATAGTCTGTTCTCAGTGCTATGGCATGCATCTGTTTATGAATAATGAGTATCACAGACTGATTAATAGTGGTTTTTTATATTGTGGGAAGAGAGTAGTAAGGAGGACATTGTGTAGAATATTTATTAATGAAGTACAGTCAGCACCACAAAATGAGTAAGGACTGCGGGGGAATGAACAGGAGCGAGATAAAGAGAAAACAGTGCCCAGAAGCTCCAGAAAGGATGGGAATTAGGTGGACAAGCAGAACAGTGCAAAAGAAGGAAGAATATAAATGAAAGGCAGTGAAAAGCAAGCAAAAAAAGTCATAATAACTTAATTCATGAGCATGAAGGGCCTCTGTTTAATTGTCTAATGCAGGTAAAGAATAGAGAAAATCAGAGTAGTACCTCACTGGCAAAACAGTAATATATATTTAGAGGAGCAATCATTATCCTGAGCTGAATCGATGCTCACACAGCATATCTTTATCAGTAGAGCCATAGTCTGAGTCTCATTCAGTCCCCTAAATCTGCCATTCAAACACTAAATCACAGTTCTCAGATTCAAGATCTGCTGAAGTGAACACCCACTGGGATTTTCTCGCTATTGGTACCAGTCTCACAATGCCTTCCAAAAAGTCCCAGGCTGAATTACCTGAAGTCTCAGACCATACAGGAAATCCAATGTCTATAGCTGGGGTGTATATGTTTGCAGCTTACCAGCATATTTTGAGAGGCATTCTCACACAGAGAGCAAGAAAAGAAACAAAACATACCTATCTATCCACACAGAAGACGATCTGCTGCCTTTACAGGTTGTATGGTGGTGCTTCAGCAAAGCAAACAAACAGGTATATAATGAAACCAAATAAAAGCTATTTTTATTATTCCTGCTAGTTTTTATTTCCCCACTCGTGTTTTTCATGACCATCAGAAATAACCTTGGTCTCTTTTTCTTTGGAAACTGGAAAGTTACTGTGTAAGTGCACATTCATGGCCAACCAAAACGCATATTGCTCATCACTGTTCTCTCTTACCAGCTAGTATTTTCACCCTCTAAAATGCCGATAAATTAATCTGAAATAATGTTATGTAATGTGTTGTTTTTAACAGCTTTCTGTTTTCTCTCCTGAAAATAACAACCTTGCTGTGGAACAGCAGAATCCCCTGTGATACCCCATTATGTCAAACAGAAACTCAGAACCAGTATGAGACCTTCAGTTCCTATTCCCAATCATATGCTCATCCACTGACTAAGCTTGAGTTTTGTAGTCCCTTTTCTATCCTTATCTCTTGTTAAGAAAATAGCAGTAGTTTTTTCCTGTTACTCCATTTAGTCATAGAAATGAGTATAATTGCTGTCCTGTTTTATTGTGTTTCTTTCCAAACCCCCCACTTCTGCATTTAAGGTACAATAGAGAAGAATTATTATTGTTGCTACTTGTTGTTGTTGTGTTGGCTTGTATATCAATTATTACTCTAAGGAAGATATACAGAGCTCAGCTGGAAAAAAAGCATAATGGATTTTACCAATCTATTCTCAAGGTTATTTGTCTTTCTGCCTATGCTTTTCAAAGATTTTTATTTTCTATTTCTTCTCTGTCTTGATACCCATACAATGCGATTTATTATCTTTTTAATTCAGTGAAAAACTGCCTTAGTGATATGTAAAGCCAAGGAAAAACCTCATTTGCAGTATATAATTTGTTTCCAGTAACTTGTCCTGTCAATCAACTGTTCCCAGGCTCCTGCAAAAGTATGTCAGAAGCTGCATTTTTCTTGCTATTACCTATAATCAGTGTGAAAGCAGAAAGCACATTATTTCATCTGCACTTGTGTCATATTAAAATTAACAAAAAAAGGCTGTTACATCTCACCAGGATTTTGCAGCTGCAGATGAGACAAAGCCTTAATTAATTTCACAGCATCGAATCTTTCTGCATCAGGTTATTTTTGACCCTACCAGTTTGAAACTACCAAGGTGTATGATCAAAAAGGCCATATGCAACAACTGTCTCTTGCAAGCAGATGAAATAGGGTGAGAGGAAAGAATATTTTCTCTCCTTCTCCTTTGTTGCTGTTCAGCCTTTTGTGCAGAGCAGGATGTTTCTCAAGAAGAAATGTCTCGCATTCAGCACCGTCTTCCTGTGAGACTTTTTGTGCCATAGGTAAGGACCTTCTCCCCTGAAATTCAGAACATTATTAACATGATTTTTGAAAGATGCTCTGTTATAGCATTTAAGAATCAAGCTCTCTTTGTCAGATGTATTAAATCTAAGTTGTCCACTTTAAGATAGCCAAAGGAAGGCCTATCTCAGCCCGCAGTATTTCCTGGGGGACAACACTGAAGACAGGTGAGGAAAGAAATGACATCTACAAAGATCCATAACATGAGTACTCTTGTAGCTGCTCTCCAGTACATGCACGTTCTATTCCAGCCCATGAGAATTAACACCCTCCCATAGGCATGGATTCAGACACAGATCCAGAGAAGGGTCATTCCTGGACGGCTCTCCATAACCACCACAGACATTACCCATATGCAGGACAGACTGAGCTCTCATTTTTCCTTATTTTCCTTCTTGTTTGCAGCTTAAATGCTCGCTGTTCCCAAAGGGAAGTCTGGCTGGATCTTCAACCCCATGGGGTGAAATGGGAGCTCACAGAAACTACATTTCTAATGATGTTCAGCCCAGTGTCAAAGGAAACAGGAGTGGGCACAGCTCCCAGCAGGTCCATCCCGCCTTGAGCACTTGCATGGCAGGTATGAAGGTACCTGCTCCTGATGTTCCTGTCTACTTTGTTCTGTTCCTTTCCTCCTCTGGGCTTTTTTGCCATTTGTTTCCCATGTGTGTAAAGTGGAACTTGATTAACTAAAAATTAACTTGAACTTAAAAACTCAGTTTTTAAACAGCAAAAAGCTGGAAACTATTGATTTGGTGTCATTTATTTTAGTCACATACTGTGAGAGCAAATTCCTGTCTGTGAGAGAGGAGTGTGTGGATTAATAGGATGGCATGCCCTTTTGCAGAACACTGCCTTCACAGAACTGGGGGATATTTATTGTTTGTATTCCATGTGTATTGCATAATCATAAAAGAACTCCTTTCATTTTTACCATTTCTTACACTTCTGCCTGCTTCAAAATTATATCTTTGTTCCATAAAATGTAAAAGCTCCTGAAAATTGCTTGGAAGGAGACCATGCTAGGAATAAAACCATCACAAACCAAGATGAGCTATATTTCTTTTTAACAGTTCATCATCTGTTTTCTCAAGAGAATACTTGTTTCTTTGGGAAGAAAACCACTTCAGCTGAGGTGACTCCTCAGATGTTTCATTAGTACATTCCTCTGCAGGATTCATCGTTTAACAGCTGATTTCTTCACCTGCCCATCTTTCTTAATTCTTGAAAACAATCCTCTCAGCAGTTCCAGCAGTGATGTGTTCTGCATGATGACATGTAAAGATGTATCATAAAAGAAATGATAACACTGACCAGCTCAGAGATTAATTTTAGAGGGAATATAGAGTAAGTCCCAGCTATTTGCTAATGTGATTTCATTAAATTTAATGCAAACAGAATAGAATAGATGCAGTATTTCCCTGCAATGTGGCCTCACAGCCTGAGAAGCAGTAAAAGGCACCAGGTACCCCAAGCAGTCTGTTGCTTTTGAGGAGCAGCTTCCACCACTGATTCATGGGCTTTTCAGGCCACTGTTTTGTACCACTAATTGCTCTCTCTCCTCCAAGGGCTGCAGACAAGCATCTCTGCCTCTCCTCACCATGCCCCATGAGAAAACCTTGCTGTCTCCTTGCAAATAGCTCGTGACTGTTCCAGGAGCACAGAAGTGCCTGTATGCTCGCTAGAGCTTGGTGCACTTTTGCAGGTGCAAACCTGTCATTTTAAGTTATCATCTCAGAAACCTGAGAAAATGAAGTTAGAACAACATTAATATTTTATCTCATACAATTCTTCCAATTCGAGACTGGAGATCTCATGACCACTTTTCGCAGCGTACCATGAAGTCTGCAAGCAGAACAGTCCAAAGCTCCTACCGCTTCTTATCCGCAAACATGGACGTGGTGTTCAAGCACACTCACCCTTCTTTGGAAATATAGGAACTGTAGGTAGAAGAAGAAATAAATTACTTAGAGCAAGATGCATACTCCTCTTTTAAACTGTTATATCAGTTATTTTATTGAAGAGTTAAAATTGGAAATCACTGCTATGTTATTTCTGCACAATCTGCTTCCTGGTCTGCTGCTGCTCAGGAGCTATTTTTATGTGAACTTCAAGAGTCTCTGCTCTATTTAAAAATACATGTTTTATTTTCTCCTCAATGCACAAGTCTGGTCTTTCAGCAGTAATTCCATTTGTCTCACTGACAGTATAACTGAACCCAAACAAGGCTGTTTAATGATCCTCTGCAATTTGGAGGCGCAGGAAGAATAAACCCAGAGACCAAAGTGGCCATGCAAAAGGGAAGCTTATCAATGTAATCTCTAATATCACTCAGCAAACTGACACAGGTTGTAAGGTAAAAATTAAACACCCCCCAAATTTGTATTGCAGAGCCACAGGTGTGTGCAAATTCATCTCCATCCCTCTCTGGTGTTCTCTTGCCTGTAATACACAACATGGACTTTTGTTGTTATTGTAGTTCCTAATTTCTGATGTTTATTCTTTACAATTTATTTTCCTCTGCAGCGTGAGTACAGTAGAAGAAAACTTGTTATACCCTAGATGCTGGAAGAGTACAGTGTCAAGCACCTTGATTTCAACTCCAGCTTATGTCCCCTTCACTTATACTGTAGCCCTGGGATAACTTTATTGACTTCACCTATTTTCAGCTGAAGCACAGAACCATATATCAGAAAATCTGGATCATCAGCCTGATTTAATGGTATAGAAGGACTTTCGAGCGTTGTAAGACAGGGTGATTCATCACAGGGACTGATTCCCAGCGCTCTGCCTTGTGAAAGGCTTGGCTGGGTAAGCGCCAGGCAAAAGCAGGAAGGAAAAAAATAGTGGAAATATTCAGCAAGCATCCTTTGCTTTTTGAAACAATCATTAAACACCAGAAATGTTTATGTAAAACTAATGCTCAAACAGCCTCTGAAAAATGAGAAAAAGCACAGTGTTGGGTAACAGCCGAATGGTTCAAACCCAGAGCAGCTGGTTAAGCAGTATTGACGATACTAAGGAAAACTGCGAAGAATGGTCTCAAAGTCACACAAAAAAGGAAAAAAGACCCAAAACTCAAAGGTCTATGGAGGATAATGTTCTATTTCTGGAAACTACGCTCTGCTTTTGAGAGGGTATTAAGAAAAAAGACTACTTAAAATGTCCCATCCCTGACAGTGCTCAAGGCCAGGTTGGATAGGGCTCGGTGCAACTTGCACTAGCGGGAGGTGTCCCTGCGTGTGGCAGGGGGTTGGAACTGGATGAGCTTTATGGTCCCTTCCAACGCAAACCAGTCTGGCATTCTGTGGTTCTAAGAAAACATCTCTTTCTTGCAAGACGTGATACCAAATCAAGGGCCTGGGTTGCTGAAAAATTTGCTATAGCTGTTAGGGATGGAAGAAAGGTCCGGAGTCCAGGGCTGTCCATCTCTGGAAGCAAATGCTGGAATTTGATCTGTCATGGGATCCTTTGGTGGCTCAGGTTTGCCAGAACTGTCACTAGCAACAGATCGGGTGAGAACAGGAATTAACAGAAGGTGCAGTGGGTGAGTCAGAAGTTGGGTGGATGGAGGTGAGAAGGGGACCATCAAGCTTGAGACCCGCACAGACCTTCAGGGCTGGCAGTAAAAGTATGACACCCTCCTCACTTCTTGAAACCACTGCGTTCTTCACTTCAGGTTGTGTGCTCCCAAGGAGACAACAATTTTTGTAACTCCCAACACATCGCCATATACTGAGCAGCAGTAGAGAACTGTCCCGTGAGGATCAACAGCACCCCGTGTAGAACACAAACCTGCCTTTGAATTCGTGCAGACTAGATGAGGAAGATTTTTAACCAGCAAAAAACATGTTATATAAGAGGAAAAGCGGCAAAATATGGAGAGGGGGAAAACACTTGGTTAATTTCAGTTAAAAATAAAAATGAAGTCAGGCATGAATTCTGAACTGATCGAAATACTCCGAGTGCTATGAGTTCATTTTTAATTTTGTGGAGAAATCATATTATTTATTTGGATGAGCTTTTCTGGATATTTAATTTTAATAATAATTAGAGCTGAAGTCTTTTAACATGGGGTTTTTTTACCTAAAATTGGTTACATAAACAGATTATTGCAGAATTTTCATACAATAAAATGAAGAAATAAACCCTGCATACTGAAAGTTATTTTCTTGAAGACTGCCTTCTAGCTTGTTTCTGCTGCTTGAAATGGAACCAAATACCTTAGTTTTTTAATAAAATAGTTCCATAACTGATTAATGGTGAAAGATCTAAAAAAAGAGAATATTGGTATGGATTTTTAGTATCCCTTGTTTTGCAAGTAAAGCTTTTACATTAATTAATGTCTCCACGTGTTTATAGATTTGGAGATGCCCCAGAACAGTTTCTAGGGATTGGAAGCCTCTGCAAAATAGAGAATCATTCAGGTTGGAAAAGACCTTTAACATCATCAAATCCAATCGTTAATCCAGCACTGCCAAGTCCACCACTAAACCATGTCCTTAAGTACCTCATCTTCATGTCTTTCTTTTAATAAATCCAGGGATGGTGACTCTACCACGTCCCTGAACAGCCTGTTCAAGTCAAACATTACACTACTTTCTGATTCTATGCCTCTATAAAGAGCACAGAAAGGAGGAGATTGGACATCTTTGACTTACAGGCACGCTACTAGGCTTTCAGACCTCCAAGGTTGCATTTTCCAGACAGGGCCCCTTGCCTTGCAGTGAGATGCATTATAATGAGTGTGCAAAAACCTATGAAGTTTTAATTCCCTGGGAGTTGCAGGCTTGCACCTGACTGCTGCATTCTGCCCACACCACTGCCGTAGGAATGGGTCCTTCAGAAAAAGCGTTCTTTTTAGTTCAGCTTTCAGAGAAAAAGGTGACTGATGTAACTGCATCCACTGTCAGTCTCAGCTCTTTACCTTCTCATCCACCAAACAAGCAAAGCTGGACAGAAGGTAGGAGGATCAGGCCACAGACAGTTAACTCTACCACTATTTTCCTAGTATTTCCTTCCAAATGGTTAGACAACCATTCTGCGATAAGGGAGGCTTTGAAGAGATTAATGTATGTTATTTATAGTGGAAATTACATATGTTTTTATAGCTAAAACTCAACTGGTTATATGTTAAAACACTATTATTTGATACTTTAACACTTTAATTTCTAAACTGTAGCAACTATCACATTGGTTTCCTCTTATCTTGAATATATAAAAAATAATGGCAAAAAAGCTGCTTGTCTAAAAGGCATTTGGGAACTTTTGCATCAGTTGCAGTGGATTTTCCTAAACGTTTGTACTACTAAGACCAAAAATACTGGCACGTTACCATCCACAGTACCTCATGTGGAAATTGAAATCATAAAATAATCAAGGATAGGGAGACTAATCATCAGAAAAGAAGGAAAAAAAGGAACTAAAGAAAACCAATGTGCTCTGGGGCAGCACAAGATAAATAGTTGCTCATAGGAAGATGACAAGCTTTACTTTCCTTGGCAGCTGGGAAAGAGACCAATACACACCAGAGGAAAGAGCCCAATTAAGGCAATTAAAGAAGCAGCAATCAGAAGTTGACCAAGTTGAAAGCTTTTCAGAATGCAGTCATGTTTATGCTAGATGACATTCCTGTATGCAGGGTATTTCACACCTTTTCTTTCTTGTAGCTCCTGTCTGATCAGTCAGAGAACAGTATTTAAGCTTGTATGTTAGTGTAATTTATGTTACACTACATTACAAGTTAGACAAATGTATTGTCATGGTGAATTTGGGTCAAGAGAACACATTAGAATCACATTTCTCCACCTTCTACCTTTCTTGGTAATAATTTGACAGTTTTGTTACTAAAACCATAAATCTGGTTGAGTTCATCATAAAGGCAATGTGAGAAAAGGAAAGCTAACTGCACTTTCAGCTTTGAATAGTTTCTAATTTAGGAGCAAGGATTTCTACCCTGCCCAGAAACAGGTCTGGCTTTACTACTTGTAGTTGCCTCTGGGTAAATACTGCATTTTTCCCTCTCTCAAGATCTGCAGAGGACAATAGCCTGGGTGCAATTGCAATGGAGAAAATACTTGGAAACACTGTAAAAGAGCCTGATTCAGGCTCTGTTCCAGTTTTTCCTTTTGCTTTTGAACACAGAAGCAAAACATAGATTGGATGGAAATTGTTTACATCTTATTCTAGTAGTTCCACCAGGGCATAACCATCTGTTTCCAGCCTGCTGGCTCTAATTGTACATCAGGAAAATGCCAACCCCACAGGTTCCCTGTGCCTGTCAGTCAGCCAGAGACAGAGTGGGCTCGGGCTTTGGGTACTCCATGTGCCATTGAGCTTTACTGCATTAGCAATACTGGAAGAACACAGTGCGAAAAGCCTAGAACTGAATATCTTGGTTTGCTTCAGTAGGTAAGGAATAGGAAAGCAGTATTGTAGACTCTAAACATACAGTAAACTCGGTGACAAAACTTCTCTGATAATTTCCTGTGAGGCACAGAAAGCTTAATTCAATTATTCATTTATATACTTTTATTGCAGTTTATCGTCCTCCCAATCTCTCCACCAAATTTCCCTCTGCTACAGAAAAAAACCAAACATCAAACCTGTAACAAAATCCTTCTTATCCCAGCCCCTTTTTAGAGGTGCTATTTAATTACGAGATAGAGTCAGATAGCCCAAATTAGAAAACACAATTCTCAATCACATACTTAATTAAAAGATTAAGTATTGGAAGTTAAAAATATCTTTAAATGCTTTGTTGAATTGGGCCATAAAGATTTATGTCACTTTCCAGCCTAATTTTCAGCTTTCATTTCCTTTTCTGCAGCCACATGAGCAGGCTCCAAAGGAGCTGCTGCACTGGTTACTGAAAGCACATCAGGACTTGATTACCTGCCAGCTGCAGCTACTGAGCAGGCTGTTGCAGCCTAGAAAATGCCTTCAATTCACATGCCAGCCTCCAAATAGCTTTTCCTGCCCCAGGGCCCTCTTCCCTCTAATAAATGTAAAATCACAGGGGCTTGCCATTAGACTTATTTATTTACTTTTTAATCAACTTGAAGGATCTGTAGGAATAACATCTTACCTTTATGTTTTGGAGTAGTTGTTTGTAATACTGTAACGTGCTGCTCTGTTGAATGTTGCGCCATGGAGTTTTCAAAGGGAAATAGTCTATGTTTTGTTATAAACTTACATGCTCTAATATTTTTTGTATTCCTTCAAAGTAGCAGCACTTCTGCAGATTAGTGGGTTTCTAAATAAGCTCTCAAAGCTGTACCATGGATGCTCTTGTGTTCCTTAACCACATGGTACAGCTTCAGTTCTGAGACACAGGAGGACTAAACTGTCCAATGCTCAATTTCTACTGAAAGAGCACATTTCTTCTTCAAAATAACCACATTGCCCTATTCTTCTACTTGATATACTTCTGAAGCCTCAGCATGATCACTCTAAAAAGCATGGGTATATCCATTACATACAGTTCCCAAAACACTTTCCAACGCTTCTTTGAGCACATTACACACAGAACACAGCTTTTAATGATTTCCATTAACCTCAACTATCAAGAAACAATATACAAACCCCAGCTCATCCACAGGAGAAAATAAAGACACCTGTGGTTAATAATGGCAACTCATGTGTCCTGGGAAGGGCCTCTGGGTACTTTTTCATTGGTGTCAGTAGCTGTGCGATGTTCCTTCTAAAGCAGTTGAAGTAGGCTTTATTGAAGAGCTTGGGTTTAAGTGATGCAGGATGTTCAGCATGATACTGAGTCAGAAGACAATGTTCTGCTTGCATGGATCAGGTAAGCAAGCTCCTGTTTGGGAGCACTTTCTCTTCTGATTTAGACAGTCTTCAATTTCTTCCACTTAAAAAGTGAATTATCCTGATTTGTATTCTAATAAAGCCTCAGTTTAGTATGAAGGATTTTTGGTCTTTCTAGGGACCTTACTGTAGAGTAAAGCATCCCTCTTCCAAAGTGCTGACTTGGGGTCTTCTCCTGTTAGGGAACAATGGTTTAAAGTGCTGCTTTGAAGCAAAACCCTCACCAGGCTCGATTTGAAAGTGCTGTGGGAGGACAGTAAGTAATGTGGCCTGTAATTTGGCAAATCATCAAACTAGATGCCAAATTTTCTTAGCTCTGCAGGCCCTCATGGGTGTTAACGTACCATACATTGTAGACCTTGAATGTTTCTGAATTACTGCAAGTGTCATCAGAAGCCCAAATGTACTTTTCACTTAAGGAAAAGATGGTTTACTCTTTTGCTTGGTGCTTGGACATGTATTCAGTATTGCTGGAAACTGTGTACGATCTCTTGTGTATTTCCAAAGTGAGAGCATGTGTTTAAGGTTAACAAGGAATGTTGATTAGTGATGAAAATGGAGATTTATCAGGTGCTTTCTTGTTAGATTTAGTCTGTAATGCTTGGGTTTCTCAAGGGAGTGAATGAAGAAATTGGAAGCTGACTTAATTTGAGACTTTCATTGTGTTTTCTTTACCAAAAATGGGACTTTAAAGAAGCAAAGAGTTGTGTTAGGAAAGAAAATGGCAGTAAAGGCATTTGTGCACCTGCTACTTCTGTGCTTAAGCAATGGGAAGCTGCTGCTGAACAAGCTAAGGTTTGATGTCTAAAACACAAAACTATCTTTGATTGAAGACAAGGGTTGCTGTGGGGAGAAGGATGCTGCCTTGTTTCTATGGGTGATCACAGGAGTCTTCCATGGAGCTGTTAAAGCCACCCATCTTGTTAATCACTTACATTTAACGGGTTTTGGCGAGGCACTGGAATGGGTTGCCCAGGGAAGTTGTGAATGCTCCATCCCTGGCGGTGTCCAAGGCCAGGTTGGACAGAGCCTTGGGTGGCATGGTTTAGTGGGAGGTGTCCTTGCCCATGGCAGGGGGGTTGGAATAAGATGGTCTTAAGATCCTTTCCAACCCAAACTATCCTATGATTTTAAGGAAAAAAAAAAGTTTTGAGAAATTCGGTTTCCCAACAGGATTTTTAATGTAAGCTTAATTTATAAAAGTTCTGACCCAAGTTGCCTGCTGAGATGTGGACTCCAGGGCCTGGGAGGCACCTCTCAGTCTTGTGTTCTCATCTTGCTATTCTCTGGTGCAGGGAGATATATGAGAGCTGCTGGAGCCAACATAAATTTGGGGTAAAATTAAATAGAATAATATTCCTATATTGGGCCACCTTAAAAGTTTCCTGTAAAAGGAACATTGCAGAAGGTGTTTCTTGCTTTCTTTTTCACTAGGTTTATAGGTTTAGTGGGGGAATTATTCATAATCATAGATAGACATTGAATCCTTAAAACAACATGCTCCAGCATTCATTGACGATGCTCAGATCAGTAAATAAATCACAGGGTTAACAGCCTGAGAAGCATTACAACATTTGTAATGCATAGCCAGCTCTAAAAGCTACTTCAGAAAGCAGCCGTGGTGATGATACAATGATGCTGCACAAGAAAAAGATTGTTATCCAGCTGTCAACCATCTAATGTGTTATCATCCATCAAGTGTGTTAGAGGGGCACCTTCCTATGCTGGTATAGCACAGGCCTCATAGCTCTGACATCCCAGGTCTCTTTTATGCAAACATATATTATCTGTATGCCAAAAATGTCTTGATCCCCCATGTGATCTTGAAAACAGGAAAATTCAATAGATCTTTCTAATCAAAATACACAGATGTGTATAAAAGAACATTTCCTGGCTTAAAAGTTCCCCTCTGTAGATGATATCTACCATTCTTTCTTTGCTTTTTGTTCCTCCCTTTTGTATTTATGGTTTTTATCACAGTTCTTGCAATATATCATGTTGGCAAGTACCGCAATTGCTCTGCAGATAAACTGGTTGTTCCCTCCTTTCCAGCTATTCCAATAGCCGCTGGTAGATTATCCACAGTTAAGAGTAAGAACATGGTCATATGAAGCATGCATTTTCTTCTAGTGTTGCTGTCACTGAAAAGTTTTCATGTTTTCTCAAAGCTCACCTCTGGAGGGCATACTTTTAAGTGTAAATATATATTTCCATTAAAATAATATTCCTTATGGTTAAACATAAATCTAGAAACCTGAACAGATATCACTCTAGAGACTCAAAAAGCTTGTTTTATCTCTTATAGCTTGTGTATTTTAGGCATTCTGCAAATGCTTCAATAGGAATCAGTGAATACAGTCTCAGCTGTTTTTTTCAATTACCCTTGCAAGTGTTTTTAGCTGTGTTTAAGTATTTGGATGTTTTAACATGTGAAATGTAACAGCCATAATATCTGAGTAGAACCTGCAGATATTCATAGTGCTTACTGGAATCCTTGATAGTAAATAGTCATGAAGCGGTGGTAGCTTGCATTTGTGTTTTAAGGTGAAAATTGGCATCAAAAGTAAGATGTTGCCTTATGCATGAAGTTGTGGTAAGTTGCCTCTACCCCTTTCCAAGCAGAGTGATGGAACAGAGCTGAGGCAGCAGGAGCAGGACTGAGCTCTGGTCTGGCATTTTGAATCTGTGATCAGGAGCTGGAGTGGCATTTTCAAACATGAATTAGCTGCAGGGGCCTGAGTCACGCAGAAAATAAATGTGTGATGCAAGCTAGCATTAAAAGCTATTGCTGCTGCACTCCTACCCTTCCTACTGCTGCTTTTCTGGGATGTGCTGGTCTCTGCCACTGTAGGGTTTGTTAGAACTGTTGGCTGCAGAGGAAGAGAGCAGGAGGCTGGTCCCAGCTTCATACCTGGCTCATGGAGAGGATGTCCATGCCAGTAAGCTCCGAGGCTCTACCCCGTCATTTAGCCTTAATATGGCTCTGCCTTATGTCTGCAGGAACGGGCATACTGAGTTAAGCATTGAACTTTGGCTTGTGGTCAGGTCTTCAACATGACTTCAGTCTGAAGGACTACAGTAAATATTACTGAGTGTAATAGTATTGACTTGGCTGCATGTTCAGGATATGTGTTTTCCTTGGGAATGGTATTTGAGTAAATTTGTGTGGCCCTGCTTGTATTTTATAACACGGTGTTTAATAAGCTGCTCGTTCTGCTCATTGCAACAGTGTAAACCAGATAAAGTATAGCGTATCTGTTCCCAGAGTAGATAAACCCTGGTGCTTTTTCTCCATTTAGTTGATACTACATAATGCTTACAATCTCTGTAGAATTCTGCCATGACTATCATGATGTGTGTATGAGTCCTTCAGTCTAATTTAACATTATGTAATGTACTCGGTCTTTTCAATGTTTTCTTTCAGTGTTGCATTTAATTTCTTGTAGACCGTGCCCATGCTCACACAGCCTGGTGCAAGAAGCACCAATTTACCTCTGTTTTGCTGTTCATTATTTTGTGCATCTCTACTGCAATTCATAAATCCATGCCAATGTCATTTTTCCACGAAGTCAGTGCTTCTTTGGTTCTCTTGACAATTAATTGGAAGTACTCTTGACAGAAATGACAGATATGCCTGAAGGAAGAGGTAGTACCTAGGGGAGAGTGTTAAAATAAGTTATGAAGCTGAAATTAATAAGTAGATGGGTTTCTGATGATGCTCTTGAATAAAGTGGATGATCAATAAAACACACTTTGAACAAAAACAGTCATTATAACTGCAAGTGCTTGTCTGTATCTAGAAAAGAGAAGATATGAGCAAAACTTGCTTTTAGGATCTTAATAGCACCCTTAAAGGTAAGTATAGGGCTTGCTTACAGAAGTATTTTGTAGCCAGGACAAGAAAAACAGGGATAGTTATAGGATGGGTTGGTTGAAGAATGTGTCGTTTTCCATTGCCGGTGCAGGGTATTTTCATGCCTTGTTTATTTTGTTCTTTGCGGCACAGCTTTAAGGGCCACAGCTGCCACTTATTCACTACTTGGACAGGCTGGTGTTAGTCTACACTGGTGCAATAATTTTTCTTCTGTTTCACGTATTTTTCTGCTTCTACATTCAACACCATTTTTAGAACCCCCTACACAGTCTTTCTCCATTTGAGTAATATATGTTTCCTCACAGCTGTCCTATCAAATGAAGAATTGGACTACTTAAGTGTCCATCAAGCCTAATAGACAAAAGTCCATGCTTTCTCTACCCTAACTCTTAAGTGTCATCTTGTAGTCTTTTCCTTACTCAGTATTTATATTCTGTTCTATTCCTTGCAGCCAAGTGAGGTTACTCGTTATTCAAAAGCTATCAACAAACTAATCCCTTCTGTGCGTCTATCCTTCATTCTGTCTGTCCTGTCTTTTTGCAGGAAAACAGATTCTGCCTTCCTTTCAGGCTGTTGGCTTTGTTATTGGCTCTGGGATTCAAAACCACGCTCTACAGACCTGCTGATAGTCATTTTAGAATCATATCCTTAAGTATCTGTAAGCAAAGTGCGTTTCACTGCTTGCCTGTGGGACATGCCACTCTTCCCATGAAACTTTCCTGACAGTGACGAAAAGTTCCCACACCTAAATTATGGAAGTTTCTGTAACAGTTGTTGAACCCCCAATTCTCATTAAGCTACAATTGCGAAGAATCACTTGCATAATTGTTTAGTCAGGTTAACTCCCATTGGGGAGTGGGTCCTCCAGGGTTCTTCTCCCCCTATGTACTTCCCAAAATGGGCTCTTTATCAAGGATGGATGTTCTGTATAAATAGTTTCAAAATGGGTGTTTATGGTATGGGGGACAGACCTGTAAAACTACGTTTCGTTATGTACTTTTAGCAGTGTGACCATGGCAAGGAGCATGTCTGGCATTTGGGGAAGTAGTGCTATGTGTTCGCATGGGCCTTTCATTTCTTATCTTCCTGCAGAATAAATGTTAAGCTCTGCAAGTCTGAACTCTGCATTCCTGGGCAGGAATTTTCACTGAGCCATCTGGTGGATTTTAGCTGCAAATGTCAGACCGCCGAACTTCATAAAGTGTCTGCCTTGTTAGCCCTGCTCCTCTGCCTTCATGGTAAGTTTTCTAGGTACATGATGTCTTTCTAGCTTGGTTTAAGTTCTATGACATGGACAGGCTTCAAAACAAGATTAAAATGGCAGTACATTTTGGACTCTACCCTAAAAATACTTGTGCTTCACTGGTCCTTAAGGACACTGACTCTGCTTTCATGTTCTTCTTTGGGTTTTAGATCCAACCTGGGCATAAGAATTCCTCATGAAGACACAATCCAGCAGTGGGAGATCCATTTAGGCTGAGATTATGTGGCCTCAGAGGAACATGAGTCAATGTAGAACTGAAGGTGGGATGCAGTATCTTTTATCCTAATACAACGTGTTTTCTACTGTACCTTTTGTTTCTACTTTACAGAATAAGCCTCATTACAATAACAGTCATATGGGGAAAACAGTGGAGTGCTTTTTGTAGTCATTTTCCACCACCCCCTTCCCAATTGCTAATGAAAATTCTCTAAGGACCTTTTATTCCTGTGGGCACTGTGTAATTACTCAAGCAAGACTTGGAGACAAAGTGAGAAAAGGGAAGAAAGAGGAAAAACTTCCTGACTGCCTTCCCAAACTGCATAGCTGTTCATCTGTGCCTCAGTGGAACAATGTACATATCTAAGGAACAGCAAGGTAACTTGCCGTGTTAAGGGAGTGGATCCTCACAGTAGCATGTTATCCTGCAAACCTTTCCATTAAAATCAGCTTGGTTTAATCCTAGTAAATGTTGAAGCAAGGAAAACAAGTGACTGCAATAAGGTCAGATGGCAGAACTGCCACTGTTTTCAATTAGATCAATATTTCAAGAACTGCTCCTGCTTCTTCATAGGCTGAGAAGGGAAGGAGAATACTCCTGCGTGAGAGGAGCAGGGTGCTCATTCAAGGATATATATACATGCAGTATAGGTGGTGCTTGTCAGACTTAAAATGTCTTGTGAGAATCATCTTGTATCCAGAAGCACATGGTTTTGAAGGAATTTTCTGATTTTATTGCATGTTTTAATTTGGCATTATCAAAAGAGGTTATTTCTAACAGTTTTTTCAGGGTGTGTGGGAGCACAAGCAAAGCAAACCTGAAGCTGTATGATTTTAATGTTTTATAGTATTTTAATAAGTTTTATGTTGTTGGAAATTGGAGATTTGGATTTCTCACTGCTATTTGGGTATTTGGATGTGCTTCAAAAATAATCTGAGACTCGCATGTAGGGGTTGTTTGAACTAGTTCTGCTCCTGGGACTGAGGGGGAGACCTGTGGGTTTGGTGCAGTCAAGCCTCTCCATGTTCTTACATCCTGAGCCCCTGCTGGAGAAGGGAACATACTTTTTTCCTTTGATGCAGTGGCTAAAATGGCTTTTCTCAGACTGCTGTAAAGGGAATAGGCTTTTATCACATCTCCTCCTGACCCTGCATGTTCCCACAGGGGTGCAGTTTCTTCTCATAGATGTCTCTGTTACACAGAGCTGTAAAATCACATACAGTCAAACTCTGCCACCAGAGCAGTGTGTTTTTCCATCATGGGATGCACTTACATGAATCTGGTAGAGACTTATTTCTTTTAACTCATACTCTTCATTTAAACCAGGTGCATTTCCAATTTCAGTAGTTAATGTGTGTTCACTGAGCTGAAAAGTACATGAGTCTGTATGACTATAATGTGTTTGCAGCAGGTTAAAGTGAATATACGTAGGAAATGTTCCCCTACACCTGCCGCATAGGAATGAGCTGGTCTGCCCACTAAAGCAGGCAGACTGCAATCATCCCTGTGATTGCTAGGAACAAATTATGGCTGGTTTCTGTCTCAGTTTTTTCAATTGCAAAAACAAGATGGAGTTTTGTGGTTGTTGGTCTTGCTATTTGTTTCACTGGCTATTTAAATGAGTGTGGAAGGGAGTTCTCTCAGCACTTCCTTGCCAGGTAATCATTTCCATAAAGTAATTACGGTCTGTGTCTTTCCTGAGCACCCTGACTGTATTTTTCTACATGGGAGTTCAGGGTAGTGAGGGGTTCAGACTCGGTGTGCGCATTAACCTTCTGGCTTTCAAGTCTATTATTTTCTGAACACTGTTTTATATGATACTTGATGTAATTAATGCAAATCCTGTTACAGTGGCAGCTCTCCTTGCAACCAGATAATCTGAGCCTGGAGGAAGGAGCTGGCTTTTTGTTTTCCCAAGACACTATCCCCAGGAGGAAGAAACTGCTGGGTTCAGATTCAACTGAAGCTGATAGTATCTGGCAGTTGGCTAACAGCTCTTGGGGTACATCCCCAAGGGCTGCACTTCTCTTCCTTTTCTCCCATGATCAGAGCTATTTTACTTTATCACCTGAGGAGGGTTTGAAACACTCAACTAGAGCTGGCTTGTCTGCAGCTTGTGTCAAGAGGCAGGTCTGCCACTGTAAAAAGCATGAATTTGCAGGATGTGTGCTTAGGTCAAATCTTTCTCACTAGTGAGATGTCTGTACCTCCCTGGTGATGTGCGGCAGAGAATACTGGAATAATACAGATGAAACTTCAAAGAATAAACCTGCTGAGCCAGAAAGCTATTGAGAACATTGGCAGAAATCTACTCTCCCTCCCAGCGGGTCACAGCGCACTCCTGCAGCCTGTAGCCTGCAGAGAGAGAGAGGCTTTTTTGTTCAAGGAGTTAGTTGGGTGATGTATACACATGTGGACATGTGTATGCAAATACCTTGTGTATATATATGCTCATAGATACTTTTTACCTGCAAAGTGTCCCTTGAATACAGCTCCTGGTATTTTAAATGGTCTGCAATAAACCTACCAGCCTATTGAAACAAGTGAGGTGGTCTCTTTGGACTGTTCCTATGCTGAAGGTGGAATGGGTGTTCTGTCCCATACACGAGTTACTTTACCTCATAGTTTCGCTGTTTATTTTGCTTTGGATGGTTATTGCAGTCTGGAGGCTGAGCATGAGCTAGTGGAGGGCCACTGTGCAGGAGGTGAGGTTCAGTCCTCGCTTCTCAAGTACTCCAGTGTCAGCAACCAAAGGCTGAACATAAATCTTTACACACACATGCACCCCACTTCATGGCTTTCCTCCTCAAACAAGCTTCATACAACTCACGAAGAAATTGTAGGTTTTTTCACCTAGGTAGTAGAATACTCAATTATTTTCAGTAAATAAGGGTTTTCTGCATGTTTGTCTGTAGACTAAAAGGTTATCACCCTTGGCTCAGGTTGGTATGGTAACAGCAAAAAGGCATGTATTTATTCATTAAAGCTGCTGGCAGGGATTTAAAGTCCAATGATGCTGTCCCCTGTGCCCCCTTCTTTCAAAAAGCACTAAATCTTCTAGGCGTTTCTCAAAAATAAGTCATAATTTCTGGACTAGTTTTCAGGCCTCTTAAGATCAGGGGGCTGCAAAGAGGTACCTAAAATATTTATCTTCCTGCTACTTGGGAAACTGCCACAAGGCCACATTGGTAGGTGCGCTATTCGAGTACATCAGGTGTTGTTTGTGAACAAGTATTCATTGACTTTTTTTAGCTACATGTTGAAGAACATCAAAATTACTATCCTAGACCGCTTTGCTGTATTTTTCTGGCTTATCTTTATACAGACAGAGTGAAATAAAACCTTTTCCTACCTCTACGTCTTTTCCCTTGTAAACTATTTTAGGAGTTAGTGTTGATGGTTTTCCTACATTCCGAAAGGAAAAGCAAACAGGACATAATCTTGCCTTTATTCTGCGAATGAATGCTGGAAACAAGTGCAATCTTGTGTTTCTTCAATCACACAAAAAAAAGTCTGAATAAGCAGCGGTGTAAGTAGCATAAGCTTTGTTATTGAAGTCCCATCCACCTCATGGGACCAACTTATCTATTCATCCAGGTTTTTTGACTGAGGATGGAAGATCAGAAGAAAAGAAACATTAGCAGGAGCTGGCCTCCTTTGATCACACGTTTTCGTATATGCTGCAGCATTTTAATGCCATAAGTCTCCTAAAAGCTCAATAAATGGTCTCTTTTTATAAGTGAAAAAGCAAAGCAGGCAACCTGTGAAAGAGACCAATAAACTGATAGCATGGTAGTGATCGTCAATGTAACATGCACTAAAAATGACTACTTGGCTATGCAGGCTTGCCATGAATTGGAGCTAGTGTCCAAAGGCTTCTTGTAGTCGCGTCAGGATCTCTTGTCTGGGATTCTAATGTTAAAAGTGAAATTACTGTGATCTCCAGGGGGAAAAGAAACAGCAAGTAAGTGACTGGCAGTCACCTCTAGATTGTTAGATTAGCTTGTGCGTAATGGCCTTACAGCCTAACTCAAACTTGGCAAGTGACAGCAGCTTCTCCTTCTGTTTAAAAGGGCTTTGATCTGAACCTTTGGAAATTGTACAAGAAATGCTTGGAATGAAGCCAGTTATGGTTCTTTATGGACAGCTGAAACCACTGAACTAAAAAGCAGAAGTAGACAGGAAAGCACTAAACTAAACCTCGGGTGAGAGGTAAAGTGCTGGGTCTGTCAGGAAACAAATTCCTTTAGGTAGGATGCCCAATGGCATATATACTGAACTGTTTTTTTACCTGGAAGAGAAATCTATATTTCAGTGTTCAGCTACTGCTTTAACAAGTAGCGTAAAAGCATGCCTTCTGTGCAGCATTAAAATTACTCTTCATTGTAGCTTTTCTGAAGGCTAAATTCCTCAGTGTACTGTGCTGTAATTGGCAAATACATCTGCAGTAGATGCAAACCTTTTGCACAAACTCTGAACTGACAAAGCAACTTCTTGAGTGTCTTTATTTTTCCCTTCACAAGAAGGAATCTGATAGCAGAGTGCTGTATTCTCTTACAGTGACCCACATGCTCCATGGCTGAATTCTTTTTGCAAGCAAGTTGGTTTTGCTGCATTAGAGCAGGAGATGCCGGAGAAGAATTCCAGTAGTCTTTTGCTACTGTAGGACTTCCTCTGCTGCCTCCGGCAATATCGCTGTTTCCCTTTCAGTGAGAAGCAAGGGAGAGCAGAGGACCTCAGTAAAATGGGCGCAGCCAAACAGTGAGAGCTTAGTAAAATCATTTGGAGGAAATTCCTGATAGGCATTTGGATTGGGCCCTTTCTTTGAAGGCTTTTGAGGGAGCTTTGGAGGGTAGGACATGATTACATTGAAGTATTCAGTGAGCCTTAACTTGTTCTGATTTGGTGGCATTTAACTGAACCGCTGCTGTGGTGCTCTAACAGGCCAGTTTTCAGGCACATCTTTGGCAGGTGGCTATGGAGCTCCTTGGCATGGCATGTGCTGTGTGCCTATGGTGTGGTGGGTCCATCATCATTTCCTCTCCCTGGGTATCACACCAGAATGTCAGCAGCACCTTGACAAGAGGGGCAGACAGCAGAGCACTCTGCAATCCATGTGGGGAGCAAAGGAAAAATGAACTACCTGGATGGTGAAAAATCATGGCACCCCCCTCTCAACTCCTCAAGCTCCCACTGAAGGTCTGGGGATTTGTCTGTATGTATATTTATAAAGAGGAAGGGAAGCGAAAATACAGCATGAGCATCTTCTCGCATGCTGGTGCTGTCTGCTCCTGCATTAGCATATCCCTGAGGGATTGGTGAGCTGCCTGGAAGAAGCAGGCAGAAGCTGTCTATGGATCATTCTGCAGACTCCATGCTGGGCAGGGATCATGCCTGGAGTGAAACCTCAGCTGCCACAGCAAGCAGGGCCTCACTTTGGCATTTCAATGCAGCAGATGAAGCAGAACTCATGTTTAGAAAGCATTTTACTGTTGAGTTACAAGTCATTTAAGTAAGAGAGTCTAGCTGATCTCTTCTTGTTCCTGCTAGTCCTGGAAAGGGAGACCATGTGCCTTTTCTTTAGTGCTGCTCTGCATAGCAGTGCTCTGCTCTGGTTAAAGACTGTGAAATCTGTCTCTTTTCCTGAAGTCTGGAATATCTTATTCTTCGTTGTGCCTGTATCAGTTTGAGAGATTTACTGTCCGGTCAATGTAAGTTTGCTGTACAAAGGGAAAAACGTGTACCTATTCTAGCACTACTGCCCAAGAGACATTTTTGGTTAGAGAAAACAGTGTTTTAAACATAAAGCATCATTTGTGGTCTATTTCCCATTATTTATACAATTTACTAAACATAAATGCATCATGGTAGTGCGTTCTGCAGTCAAAGCTCACTGGAATAAGTGTTTGCCGCACAGTCAAGCGGAGCAATATTTATGCAAAGAAGAAAATACGGATACAAGTTCTTCTGTCTTAAATGGTAACCCTGGGTTAGACTTTAGGGGGGGGAGGGGAGTTGGTTTGTGTTTTTTCCTAGCAGGAATGAGGTAAGAGTTGTGATTAAGGAGCATAAACCAAATCCAAACAGGCTTTGTGTTTCTGTTCAATAACAACACTGATTGCATGTTTTGAGGTTGGGAAAAGTGCTTAAAAGGCTTGTCTTACAAAATCAGCCTGAATAAATGTTGCATACAAAGTTGTAATAACACCTGAAATAATACTTGATGTTAGTTCACCAGACTGGCTTAGAGGGTACGTGCTTCATCGATTTTCAGAGCTTATGGCTTGTAATATCTCTGCCAGCACACTCATTATGACTCCTTGCTGTTATCAGGCTCAGGGCAGGCAGCTGGGAGCTAACAGTAACATCTGACATGTCACACACCTCAGGCTGATGGAGGCTTACACTTTTCAAAGTGGTTCTGTAGATCAAAACAGCACATTTTACTGCTTTGAATTCCCTTGCAGTGCTCTTCAATGCTGTTTATACAGCATCTTATTGCCAAGCTGAAAGGCTGCTTGTTCCATTCATAAAGACTTGCATCTGCGCTGTCTTTGTAAGGAAAGAACTATGGGAATGCTGGCAGTGTAATTAGTGCAGTCAAGAATGTTTTTCCACTAGTCTGCAACCTAGAATGGTTACCTGGATGTCTGTCTGTTCTGTACCCAGGTAAATACTGGTAGTTTGGGGCTTTTCAATGGTTTGGTCTTTTTCAGTCTGTACAATATACTCGTAACTGACTTATTTCTCTACAGCAGCAGGATCTGGGCTGTGATCTGCTTGGCATTTATGAACTGAACGTCCTCTTTTCTATAAGAAAATAGTTTCCCTGAAAATACAGCTGCTACCTCAGTTCACTGCTCCAGTTTGCTGATTTAGCTGAATTCCCTTAACTTAATTAAAATTTAGGTTAAGCTAAGGATGATCCCATAAAACAAACTAGGGTTTGGGCCTTAGAAATCAGTGCTGGCTTAGTGCTGAAGGTTGTCAAGCCTTTGAAAGAAAATGGGCATACATAATAGCTGCACTCTATCGTTTCTGACGCAGGGCTGCAACTCCTGTTTGTACTGATGAAGGCTCAGTTGCTGTGGTTTAGCTTAAACTATTAAACCAGGTTGATTCCTGAATCAAAATAATGGGTTTATGTAGTCCAGGAGTGAAAAGTAAAATGAATCCAGAAGTTTTCTGATGCTCTTTTCCTACTCTTGCAGGTACAATATTTCCCCATGAAATAAAAACTGACAGTAACAAATTGCTTCTTAGATTTAGGATGCCAGAGAGCGTATCTGACACAAATACTAAGAATGTAAATGGTGTCCACAAGGAAAACTATAATGAAGTGGAAATCCTCTTCTGAAGGGCTGTCATGAGCAGGCTCTATCCTGAACACGCAAATTTAAACATCACCAGAATTATTCCTTAGAAGACAGGTAAAGCACATTGCATCTTTAGGCTGGGAAGCTTATGCTAGATAAGATCCCAAGGCTGCTAGTCTCTGACTATGTTATCTGCATGGAAGAAAAGGGATATTTAGGCCTGGACAGAAATTGCTGATATTTTCTCCCACGAAATTGTCGTCTTGTTAACCATACCCTGAAGTGATTAGTGGAGTGAGAGGCGGCAGTAATGCATCATGGTGAGGCAGCTGCCTGCGGGACACAACATCAAGCTGTTATTGTTGTTCCTGGCTCTTAATAACATGTTTTTAAAAACAACAAGTGGTGAAGATTGATGCAAGTTGCCACATGAAGGTGATGTAAGAGCAGGTATTTTGCCTAATTCCCTCATGTTGTTCAGTTACTAAATTTCAGTCTTGACCTCTTGCTTTCCCAGTCTTTAATTCCCCTTATTGCTGTCATGGAGTTCTTTCATGCTGCTACCTTGTACCTGTGCTGGAGTGATGTCTGCTTTACATGCCCTACTAACACAATCACGCTTTTTCACCTCTCTTTTTGGCAATGATTGTGAAGTGGTGCTTACAAATATCTGGGAGCGTGATGGGGGTGGGTGAAAGCCACAAGATATTGAGTTAGTACTTTTAATAACATAGCTGAGGTTACTGTGAGAGCTGGTATGACCACATCAGCAGGAAGATGTGCTTCATTTATGTCCTGCCTTTGGCTGGGAGAGTTAATTTTGTTCCTAGCAGCTGGTCAGTGCTGTGGTTTTGGATTTAGTACGAGAATAATGCTGGCAACACACTGATGTTATAATGGCTGTTCAGTAGCCTTTACCCTGATCAAGAACTTCTCAGTGTCTCGTGTCCTGCTGGTGAGGAGGGACACAGGAAGCTCAGAGGGACCAGCGGCAGAACACCTAACCTGAACAAGCCAAAGAGATCAAAATGCCATTCCATGCCACAGACTGTCATGCTTGACATAGTGTCCTGGGTTCAGCAGTAGCAGTCATTTTTAATCCTTCTTAGTCGCTGGTGCAGTGCTGTGGTTTTGACTTTCAGCCTGGGAACAGCGCTGATAACACCGATGGTTTCAGTTGCTGCTCAGTAATGTTTACTCTGACCAAGGACTTTCTGAGCCTCATGCTCTGCCAGGGAGGAGGGGAAGCTGGGAGGAAGCAGAGACAGGACACCTGACCCAAACTGACCAAAGAGGCATTCCATACCACAGCACGTCATGCCCACTATATCAACTGGGGGCAGTTACACAGAAAGATTAGACCACTGCTGGATTGGGCTGGGTATCGATCAGCGGGTGGTGAGTGGTTGTATTCACTTCCCTTGTTGTTTCCCTTCTCATTATCATTGGTGCTAGCAGCAGCAGTTTGTGTTGTACCTTAGTTACTGAACTGTTCTTATCTCAACCCGTGGGAGTCACATTCTTTCGATTCTCCTCCCCATCCTTCCAGGAGTGGGGGGGGAGAAAGTGGGGAGTGAGCAAACAGCTGCGTGGTACTGAGTTACCAGCTGGGCTTAAACCACAACACATAGAAACTCTGGGAAGTTGGCCAGGCTGAGTATTGGTCAGTGGGTGGTGAGCAGTTGTATTGCACTTCACTTGTCTGTCTTGGGTTTTATTTATTTTTGTTGTCTCCCTTTTCATTACAGTTATTATATTTTAGTTATTAAACTGTCCTTATATTAACCATGACAATCTGCCAGAAAGGGCCTGCAAGCAGATGCACCAACAGAAAGAGACCCTTATCTGTACTGTGAATGTGCCCATGCTTGTTCCCTCTAACCAGGCTGCAGCAATGCTGCTCCTTATCTGCTGTCACCTCTGCCTTGTGTTGCCTTATTTTCTGAAGTAATGCATGGATTCCTTACTGCTGTGAAGGAATATCACACTTCCAGAACAAGACTTGTGATCTTCAAGTGAATACAAAAAAAGAGACTGACTTCAGTTGCCTAAGGAGGGAAGGCTTTGTGCTATGAGAAGTTTTACACGTACCTATGCTTATTTCACTTGCATATTGGGGCTATCCCCATACAAAAGATAAAGGGTTTGTTTGCATCCTCATAAATGCACACTTGTTTGTGTTTATACATGTGTAAATCTATAACATGCATGTTTCAAAACTGCAGTGTTCAAATCATACCCATTTTAACTGGAAGCCTTTTCCTGTTAGTTTTCACTTGATTTCTTTATGGGAGGAAGGAATCAAAATGTGAACAACATGGATACTAAACATAACTACCCCTCAGAATGCACAGCTGTGTCTCTAGTTTGTAACAGCACAGAGAAGTTCAGATTTCAGAGTTGCAAACTATTGCAATATTTTGAATAAATTGGGGTTATCATTATAGAAAGTTTCCTTGGTGAGCTATGCGTACTGATGTATTTGTTTGTGAATACAAATGTCTGCTACTGATGGAAACAGTCAGCTGTCACTACAGTACAAATGCAAATTGTAAACTAATGGTTGACCAATTAAGATCTAGTGCACGGAGCTTATTGCCACTGGAGGACTGTAATTGAATTCCTATTGCTGTCAGACAGGTTAAAAATTGCTGTAACGAAGAGCATCAGTTTTCTACTCTACATCTCATTGTTTCCCAGCCAAGGAGCATAACTGTTCAAGAGTTTCCTACAAATAGGTCAAACAGCATTGGAAAAAGGAAGCAACAAATGGCTGAGGAATGCTACCTGTCACTAAAGGGGAAAGTAATTTAACTCTACATGATTTAAAGAATCAGTCTTTGATTACTACATGCCCATGAGATCCAGGAATCTAAAATCATGGCCCTTTCCCCAGAGATCCTGGCTATGTCACCGTGTATGCGGAGTGAAATTGTGATCCCAAACACTGGGGAATGCAATCAATAATCTGACAATTTGATACAATCCCTAATACCCCAAAGCTATTCACAATATAATAGACAGCTCTACTGTCTCCTCCAATATATTTTTGTGATCTTTGGCTATACATGTAAAAGTAGATATTTCTTTTACTAGTATCTTCCTTGAGATGCACAAGGTGTCTATATAAATGTGTATATATACATGTTCTTAATTACAAGAACCCTGTTTGAATGATCTCTAGAATGAGCAACTTTATAGGAGATGTATATTGAGGGATACAAACAAGGAAAGGTAAATCATTACTTACAGAATATATTAGTTGGTGTCAACTGCTTATATAGGTATTTATTCCTGCTTATGATATTGCAGGAAGAGGCATGGAATACCAATTTGTCTAAAAGTGGTCTCATTGAGTTTCTGATTTGGGGAAGTGTGAGAAATCAGTTTTGTAGTCACTGAAGATGACTGGGATGTGCCGGCACCCTTCCCTGGATAGTGTCTGTGAGCGAGATGTCTGCATTAGCAGATCCAGCAGTATAGAAATGAAAGCACCTGCTTCATCTGAGCAACTACCAAATGTTTTATTAGACTAGGTCATAAATGCCATATGTTATGGAACTCATTTGAATGTAAAATATTGATGTTGTCAGTAATTCTGTCTCATTTCCAGTTACTCTGCTCAGCATGATTGTGCCTATGTTTCACTATATTAAATGTGAAAAGGGAGCGAACATTCTGGAGTGTGAACCATGCTTGTGCTGTAATGGTCTGAATAGGCATTTTATGACTTAAAATAGAAAAATAAAATTGAGGGTTCTGTGCAGATTAGTATCTAGTCTCTAATGCTCAGAGGTCCTGCACGTGTTCAGTACATGCCTGTATATACCCCACCATAAAGATAAGGACTTACTTTATAAAACAGATAACGCCTAAGGAAAAAGAAACCTTTCTTCAGTGTGCTTTCTCAGTATTAGTTATCTTCAGTCCCATGTAGTATGAACTTCCTGCTCCTGTGATCTTGACTGAGTACTCAAGGCTCATTAGTAGCCTGATTTGTAGCTGAATCCATTTACTTTGGATCAGCAGTGGACTCTCAACAGAAAATTACCTGGCTGTTAACTTTGGCTTGCTTGTTGGAGCTGTAAATCCATCTGAATGCTGCTCTTGATTTTCTGTTCTTATTCCATTTAATATTCTTTATTAGAATTCAAATAAGTATTTGAATTTTTTTGGCTACTAATGGTTGATGGGCCTACCCAGTTCTTATTGTTTCAGGAACCATTAGAACAAAGAAGTGAAGCAGTTCAAAACAGATGTAGGTCTCTTTAAAACACGCTGGTACAATGAACTTTGTGCTAATGCAGAGGTGGTGATGACAAACAGCTTCCTTTTGGCAAAAGCAAACCAATTACAATCTAATATATGTGTTGCACCCCAGCAGCTAAATAATTCATGGTGTTGTCAGAAGGTTTCTGTTCTATAAGTCTTTTCAGTCCAACAGAGTGAGATGTTAATGTATTGGAGGAGAGAGATCCATCTTCCCTGTTATTTAAGAGGTTATTGTATGTTAATGGAAAAATGCTTCCAGATACAGGGTTTTCCAGTGCAGTGTATGACATGCTTGAAAAGCAAAAGCCACATAATCAAGTGCTTCAAATTAAAATGCTCTTACTTTTATAGGATGGCTTCATCCTTGGTGAATACTGAAAGTCTAAGCTTTGTTTCAAGTAACAAAGGCTGTTTCTGTATGATGACAAATGATGCACTCAAAGTGGGTCATTTAACAACAAGCTACACAAAGACAGGATGCTTTTCCAGACTAAGAGTTTTATAACCAGTAATCGCCTGATGTTGGCACCTGACATCTCTCGTTAAAAATATCTTTTTGCTCATGCTGAAAGAATACCGGGATATCTGGGAAGCTCATCTTTTTCTGGGATCCTGCAGGTTGTGCAATAAATTCCAGGCTGATGACACCCGCCTTGGTGGGAATGGTTGGGTAATATAAGGCATGTACCCCTCCTGGGAGGACTCAGCCCGTTTGGTGACCTTGTTATCCTTAACTTGAAAAAGTAGTATCCGATACATAAATAGTAGGGAAGAGCTGCCCTGTGAGAAGTTCACCTACCTCACAAATGCTCATTCTTGGTTACAGTTGTGATTTTTTTCAAGTAAAAATCTAAGTAGGCAAATTGTGGTTGCTTTCTCACTGCACATACCTGTAACCTTCTGCTTTCCTCAATGCTTTCGTGTGTTCTCATCTTTTCCTAGTTCCTGAGGTCTAGAATTGTGCTCCTAGCTCCACCACAGTGGACATGCGGGAGAAATTATCTGATGACAACAGAGGACAGGTTTGGTATGTCAAGTGTTTAAAACAGCTGATTATCATTATCTTGGTTTTACTTCCAGCATTAAAAGCTATTCTAGTGCCTGCCAGACCCTCATGCTTTATGCTGCTGCATTTTCTTATTTGCTAGGGAACACCAGAAAACCGATGTGGTAACAACTGGAGTAACATCACGACTGTCCAGTTCCCACCGTGTGGCCCAATCTCCATGAATAAGAATAGGAAATAATCCCTCCTATGAAAGAATTTCTTATCACTTCCAGCTGATTGGATTAGTTCCACATTGAAACAACATTTCATGTGGCCAATTTACATTAGCACTAAGCCAAGCCTGACTGAACATTGCTTTACCAGAAAACATCATCTGTGTGATATGAGGTGTATTTATCGGATGCAAAGCTGGCTGCTATCTGAGGAAAAAACTGGCACCAGGAGAAATAAAGGGCTCATTCCTCAATGTGATGTCTCAAATGCCAAAATCTTATGGTTTAATTCACTTTGTTTTTTTCTTTCTTTATAGGCCTGATGACAGATGATCAACCACTTCTATTTTCTCATAATAATGCATAAAAAGGCTTCAGCTTTGGCAATGTGTTTCCCTTCTCTTGAAGGTTTTTATACCTCTAAAAAGAGGGGAGGAAAAGGAATCTCTATTCAGAGCATCCATTTGCGAAGAGGAAAGCAATCTTGTGGATTATCTTCAGCAGGAAAAAAATACTGTTAACACTTCTCAGATGCTCATTTCTTCCCTTTACAGAAAAAAAAGATCTAATGAACTCCATCCTTGTTTAAAACAAACAATGGTAACTTTCAACTGCTGTTGGTACACTTATTCTATAAACTTGAATTGCATTACTGAGGTGGTCAGTCCATAGCAAGAGCCACATGTACAAGACAAAAATGCCAAATCAAACCAACAGATTCAGCCATCAGTTCTGGGTAAACTCAGATGCTTATTGACCCCAAGAGAATGATTAATTAAATGCTTTCAACAGTGAGTGTTGAAAAACATAATCTGCAATGGGTTCATCCTTGTGTTTTGTCTAATCTGGCACAAAAACAGCAAAGTAAATATTGTGAACTTCACCACTTTGTCTCAGTTGGAAAATGTGTGAAAAGCTCTGCTCGGGTTTTCTCCATCGCTGATTTTCCTTGGAAGATATTAAGATTCATATCTACAGCCAAATCCACTTCTGTCATATGTGAAAAACCACTTACATCACCGCTAGCACCAATGTGAAGGAACAAGTAAGAGAGTTTCTGCTTTTAGTGGATTTGTCCATTGGTTTTGTGGACAGGAAAGCAAGCACTCAGCTTGTCTAACCCTTATCTTGTGATCTGATCCTGCAAATAATTTCACGCTAATAATATGTAAGAGTGCATGTGCTGCCTGCTTACATGGTATAAAATTATGCTCATTCTCAAGTCAGTGCAAAGCTGGGATTGTAACAAAAAACCCCAAACATATCAGTACTAAACCACTTTCTCCTGCAATAAACCCCTTGCAGAGTCAGGTAATGCTTTCCATAAGCATGAGGAATGTTTAGAAGATGATGCCTGTAAGTTTTAGGTTTCCTTGCCTGCTCATAGAGGATATTTAACCATTTTAAGTCTCTAATATGTTCCTTAGGAAAAAAAAAAGAAGTGATGATAAATGCTGGGGGGGGGGGGGGGGGGGGGATGGACACACACTTCTTATTTCTCATAGACCAGAAGTAGTTGCTTCCTAGTGGTAGCCATGTAATAATGTCACTGTTTCTGCAGCTTACTAGTATTTTGTTAATTATATCACTTGCAAATGAAAGAGAATTCACTGAAGGCACTTTCAAGATTACATTTAATTTTCTTGCCCATAATATTAGTTATTTGGATTTTCAAAGCACTTTTTTGACCCTCTGAACACCACCATTGTTGTGTATGAATTTTCTTAAGGCATTGCATTTTATTATTCATAATGCTTTTTGAACTATGGGGGTTTTCATTTGGTTTTGGTTGGGTTTTTTTATTCCTTTTGGGGCTTTTTAAAGTGAAAAGGAATTTGACACCTTTCCAGGAGAGTCTGTTGCAGTTTTAGCTAAGAAGCAAGAGCAAAGAGGTCTCTGTTTGCAAGGTCTCTGCTTCTGGGATATAGGGGCAGCAGCTGAGTGTAACTTTCATATTGACAAAGCCCATTACAGGTTGGATTTATGTTGCACAGTTCCTTAAAATTGATAGTATGTCATTGTTATCTAGTTCTCTGCCAATATATGCCTCACTATGGTAGTAATGTATCCAGAGACAGTCATAATCTCTTTCTAGGTAGAGAAAATGATAGTGGCTGATGTAGAAGTTCAACATTATGATCGGAAATATCTAGCACAGATTTATAGTGGTCAGAGATTAAAAACATGTCAAGACCTGAATTTCAAGCAGTGACTCCAATACCATCATGCTCAGTGTTAAAATGCTGAGAGTGATGGAATTGAAGGCATTCTCAGAAATGCAATAAATTCAATGATAAATGCAAGAGATGGTTCATTTCACTTTCATGTCAAAGGCTTCCAATTTAGTAAGAAATAGTTCAGGATTTTTGAAAGCATACCAACCAAAGATGTTTCAGTTGTTATGTATCATAAATCTAGATTTCTCTCTCCTTTAATACCTGCCAATTCTATATCTTCCTCTTTCCCAGCCTAACCTTAGCTAATCTAAAACCAGCTTACTGCCACTATGAATTCATTCCACACTAATCCTCAAGTTCTCCCAAAAACTCAGTGTCCAGTTTTGCCAGTCTGACTGGCGTAGTCTCAGCTGCCCTCACAATTGCTAAAAGAAACTCTTGTCTGCAGGTAATGCTTATTATCAGGATGAAAAGTGGCATAATTACATCCCTATTACACCTCCACAGGTGCCTGTGCTGCACCTGCCAGGGGTTGTAGGAACATTTCTATTCCCTGCTCTTTCTAGAAATGGAGGGATGCCTCAGACAGAAGGTGTGCTAGAAGCTCAGCCAGTCAGTGGAGCTGTTTTGCGTGATGGAGAGAGCAAGGATGCCGTGTTGAGTCCTGCCTGTGAATACTAACAGAGATGGCAGTGCTTCTTTCTCCAACAATTAGGTCAGTAAAGCAGAGGCTGTTGTTAAAGGCGGTTACTTGGCCTGGCAATGAGCTGTCCAAGTGTTTGAGGCAACAACTTGTGTACAGAAATCCTTGCAACAATCCTCTGTCCTCCTCCTTCCCTGGAGGGGAGCAGGGTTGGAATATGGGCATGATGCAGGCTCTGACATACTGGGGGTGACAGTAACAAGTAGCATGCCAAAAGCATTGCTGCCCTTCGAAGGGGGAAACAGTGGTCTGGGATGTGTTTTTCAGCCACTAATATCTTTCTGTCCTGCCTGTCTCTGTTAGTCACTGCATGTGCCAGTGGGCAGTCCTCTTTCTCTGCCCAGCAATAACTGTAAAATTAACTACCAGATATGCAAAACAGCTTGCAGCGATTTAGCCATGTAATTTCTTCTGACATTAGTGGGAGATACATGATTAAAACTTAGCTCAGTGGCCTGAAATTGTCCCTCCTGGTGCTGTGTTTTCACCTTATGCTGGCATCAGTGATGCCTCAGTGCAGCTATGGCTCTCAGAGGCAGATGGGCTTGAAGGTGGGGAGGTGACCTGCTACTGCTGCCTGCCACAGATGTCTCATCCTGACTGCTCTGGCCATGCTGAGCAGAAGAATCTCCTTTGCAAAACAATGATTAATGAAGCAGGAGAGAAGATGGATGGGGAAAGCTGAGGAGAAAGCACTGGCAGGGCATAAGTTGCTCCTTGATTTTTATTCTGTCCAGCTTAGTCCTGCCTTCTCTAGTGCAAATTTCCAATGGACTGCAACACATGTGTAAGCCATTCCCAAATGGCTGTAGTTAGCCAGAGGAAAGCTGGGTGATTTCTAAGGCTTTAACCTCTCACTTATATTCCGCATAAGTAGAAATAGATTGAGTAGTCAAAAGGTAACTTAGAAGCACCAGGAGAAGTTCTTATGGGGGGAGGGGGAAAGGTGCCCTACAATGTCTTGGCTCCTGTTCCCCACTCAGGAAAAGTGTGTTCATACTTCTTTGTGGAAATAATGAACCTATTTCAGCTTCCACCTACTCCTGAGAACTATGCGCTGCTGCTGCTGCCCAAAGGGTTGTGAACAGCAGTTTCCAATCATTACAAATAACAGCCAACACATCTCTGAGGACAACTCAGGGTGTATAATCTTTGCTCTCTGACAAAAAGAATACAGGGCCTCAAAATACCTCATTCCTAAGAAGCATTTCAATTTCAAATTTGCTCTTTTGGTGCATTTAAAATTTCAGCAAGCCAAAGGAATATTGGATAAAACCCTCCAAGTAATTTCTTCCTCTTCACTCGGTGATAAAAATTAATGCTGTCGTTGTTCTTCATTTTGAAGAATTATAAACCTATAGTTACATGAATGTTGCAAGCACTGTATACATTATTAACGGTCTGTAATAGATACAGTCTATTTTATATTCTTATAATACAGTCCCTCTTTTTCCATCACATCACCATAGTAAAAGTAATTCCAGAGTTAATATTTGCAGTTCTAGGAGAGTGAGAAACTGGAGCTCTCCCCTTGTGGTTTTTAACCCTGCAATGCATCTTCCTGAAGAAAAAGCACTTTGGTGCTTGGAACAGCTCAGGATGGGTTTGCTGAGATGACTTGAAGAATTACTCCTGGTTTTCCCCTATCCTGAGGGGTATCCAGCTGTCTTGAAGGGTTTCTGTGTTAGCAGCCTGGAGACATATGACAGCTCTCCATATGTCCTCAGGACATATAAATGTCATGCCTGTGCTTGTCCTTCTCAACTCTACTGCAGTGGAAGCTGTCACCTCCAGCACCTGCCAGCATTCAGGGTTATCAAATTCTTCTGTGTTCTAGCTGGTGCCTTTGACATCTTATCTAAAACTGAAGGAAGAGGGGGGTGCAGTTTATGATGCAAAGTGGGGCATTCACTTCTAGGATGAGGCTTCTGAATATTTCCAGTGGATTAGTTCTATTCTTCCTGTACAGAATCATTCATAATCATGTTGGTTTATCAGGGAGCCAATGAAAAGCTGTTAAAAGGCTTGTTTCTCTTTTAGAAAGGAGAAAATTGAATTAACTGAATAATAAGAATAATCTAAGGACACAATAGTTTTCATCAGTTAGAGGCAACCCTTTTGTCAGAATATCTTGCTGGCCTTATTCCCTTAATATAATAGAATATCCATGTTTAATTTTCTGTGGTAATAAGCCAGATCCGTTAGAAGTATTATAAAGACATTATTAAGTTTTGCATCTACCTGGTGAAGAGATAATGATACCGATTATATATGTGAGTACCAGTCTTGTAAATGTTTCTCACTAAAGCAGTAGTCTAACAGGGCTTCAAGCATCTTCCCTTAGCTTTATGCCATCCCTTGTAACATGCTAATAGAGCCATCATTTACAGTGATAACAAATTACACAACACAAACCACTGTAGCAGAGCAAAGCACTTGCAGTAATGTTCTAGCTGGTTAAACAAAGGACAGGTTAAGATTTTGGAGTGGAAGAAGACTATTTAAAATGTATTCAAAGCATTACAGCTCATGGAGTTTTAACTGTTCATGATGGCTTCCTTTCCTAAAAGCGAGCAGTGCCAGTAAGCCGCTACTTGCTTCCCTCTGACAGCACGCAACTTGACTTTTCATTTGCATGGCTAGTTGGTTCCTTCACTTGAAAGTATGGGGGTGGGGGGAGCCCCATCAATTATTCTCTGGGTCTGCATAGGGTAGAATATAAGTTTTAAAGATCTTGGCATCCCTAATCAGGGTGTGCAAGGGGAAGTGTGCAGTGCACCGAGTGCCTGGCAACTGTCAAAGGTTGCGGTCATAACTGCTCAAACATGGAACTGAGCTTTGTCCTCACACTGGGCTATTTCACCAGTTAAAATACACCCACTTCTGCCATAGCTACTCCATGGAATAAAATAGAATCTAATTTTCTAAGCTGTGAAGTAAGCTGTCACAGTTTGCGTTCCTCTTACCCTTACAAACACAACACGTGTTGTATTAGTTCAGGCTTGTTTCACAGGCTGAATATTTCTGAGCTCCATGTGAGTGCACCTTACTGAAACAAGCTTTGACAGTTGCTGAAGATTTTCAGCAGTAAAAATACATTCCCAGTGAGTCAGACTGTGCCTGGGCATATTGGAACAGGAGAGCAAAACTTGCGTCTCCTGATAACCTGGGCAAGAGGTGCTTTCCCCTGAAGAAACAAGTCCATCTGCCAAAACCTATTACAGAGAAATACTGCCGCAGCTAATATAATGTTTATTACTGTAATTGCCACAGGAGAGAACACCAAGGGCTTTTATTTGACTGAGTCACTGGTAACTTCCACCTGGAAATGATAAACTAAAGCAAAACTCTGACCCAAACCCAAAGGTTGGGGTTAAACACCTCTGAACCTCAGGAGCTCAGAACAGGGTTTTAATACAGATAATTTCCCAAGCCAGGTAACAATCTGGCCAGAAGGCTTATAGCCTGCTACAATGGCTTATTTTCATGTGCCCACCTCTTTTTCCTCTTCTATCAGGAACTTCTGTATTTGCTCCTGCTGTATTGTGTCTGGCCACAGGAGAAGCAACCCCGGCCATCTTGACAGCAACTTTGGTTTGACATTTCATTTTAATAGCAAAATATAAAGGCATTGTAATTTAATTCTTGTACTTAAGCTTTGTTTATGCATATCAGTATCTATAAAATGTATAGCAGTACATAAACCACCTTTTTCTGTTGCCTATGGTCCAAACACCCTTGTTTTTTAGAGAGCTTGCGTCTTTCTTCCTGTTTCCTTATTTTAAACTGGGGCAGTGATTTTTCTTATTGTGACATTGTGTGTTCCCAAGTATAATACAGGAGACGACGTTCTATTTTAATGTTTTATATAGAAGGTAATGATGATAACAGCATTGGAAGGATTGTACAGTTACTGCCACTGTGTTGTGACCCTGTTATAGCCACCTATTGCTTTGATGCTATTGAGAGGTTTTGCTGACGAAAGGCTGTGTTTTGACTTTAGATCACTGCTACACCCAAGCCAACCACTTTGACATTGCAAATTTCCCCCAGAGTGGGACAAGTCACCTGCAGAGAATCACTCAGGCCTGGATTTGAAGGAAAGGCACACGAATGTATACTAAGGTGAGATGTTTGTGAAACATTCCAGTAGTCTGATTCTCAGCACTGTGGAGTTTTTTACATGCTAATTGGCATCAAATGAGATGATCTCCTATCTCAGATGGGTGAATTCAAGGTTGAAACTTAGCGGTGCCCTCTCAGCACCTTGCAGAATACCTGACACATTATGGATAAGGAACTTGCTTAGCATAAATTGGGAAGTTAATCACCTGGATTTCTGGGTTTGTGATGTGCGTTTTCCCCTGTCTGGTAATGGACTTTGCAGTTTGTTAAGGAGAGAGAGGTTGGTCTAGCAATCAGTCTAGCTCCCATGGACACCGTTGGGAGTTTTGCTCTGTGAAGACTACAAGAAATACATTAATACCCCATTAATCCGGTGCCAAGGTATCCCTTCAAGACAAGATTGGAATGCTAGATAGCTTGTTCTGATCCAAATTAATTGGTTGCTGTTTTGCTTGATCTTAATCAAAGGTCTGCACTGAGCTGCATGCATTAATTACATCTATATGTGCATGAAAAGTGCATTTTGTAACTTCTGGTCTACCAGAAGGGTAAGGTTTGATATGTGAGGAGGCTTCATTTCAGTGTTGTGATTTCATGGTCAGTGTCTGTTAAAACTGGTGCAAGCAGCTGTGCGCCCCTTGGATTCCCTTGGTGCTGTTTCCATAGATGTTGTATGGTTGCATGAACTGCTTACGAGTTTGCCACCCAAAACCTGCCCAGGGGCAATGTCAGCTCAGTGGGAAGGGCAGTTATGCCTCATGAGGATTTAAACATACATGTTGGGTACAGACAGGCAGCACAGTTACCATTGCTGTGGCATCTGTGTGAACCAGGGTTAAGAGGCACCAAGATCTTCAAAGGAATGAGAAGCAAAAAGCCTCCTATACCTGTTTGATGTGATGGGCAGCAGGAGGGGTATGTACAGATATGGAGCATGAGCCTCTGAGCACTGATTGAGGAGTGTAAGAGGAGAGTGGGTCACCTCTGACACGATGATTCCTGCTGACCACTGTCTAGGTACAGGAAAGCACATCTCAGCACAAGGAAGAAAAACGGAAATGGGCAAGCTCATTAATTAAAGGGCATATCATGGGTTAGGGTTGTGGTTATGGGGTCAAAGGTCATGGACCAAGCAGCTGAGGACATAGGTGTGGGCAGGGTACCTGCAGTGTGCTATGTTGTGTCATTGAATGACCACGTGTTTAGCAGAGTCAGGTGTTCCCATCTAACCTGCAATTACTCGCACTCCAGCTTTGATTGTCATTAGTTATAGGCACATCATGCCCAATATTTTTAGCTTTTACACAGTCCATTTTATATATGTAATCCTAGAATAAATTACCAACTGTAGAGCTCTGCAGAAGGGGCAAATGCAGAACACCGCTGCAGTTTTCTGTTGCTGCTCTGTCTCTGTCCTCACTCTTCTTCCAGGGCTATACCAGATAAGCACATCTTGAAGGGTCTTTCTTTTTATTCCTATCCATAATTGTTATAACTTGAGATGAATGTGGTCAGTACTTTCAGGTAATTATCCCACAATAGTTTTTTAGTCCTCTTTCCTACCTTTTTCCTTACTTGCCTTCTGAATTAAAGCCACCTTCAATACCTGTATTCAGCTAGTGGTGATTTAGCAGCAAGATTCACTCTAGCTTTCACAACTCTTTTTACTTCTTCGAAGCACTTATTTCTAGACAGGCACAGCAGCAATCTTTCACACAGCACATAGCTCCTGTCCCTGAAACAAATGCCTGCTTTTCACTCAAAGAATCCATCTAGGGAGATAGAAAATGGATTTGGCAGGTTTTGGCAAGAGGTCTCAAGAGCATCCAGCGAAGTACCCCTGCGCTATTGCAGAGCGTGAAGACAGGTTCATCTGACAGGACTGTGGGCAGCCGGGGGGTGAGTTCGCAGTCACTGGCTGCTGCTCCGGCTGCTCAGACATGAAGGTGTCTGAGCTGTAGCTAATCAGGCACAGCCACATTCACAGCTCTGATTAAGAGGAAGAAAAGGATGTTTCAGAAATCAATCCTGTCTGCCACCTATGTTTGCTCTCTCCAAATTCCAGGAAATATGATAGTTCAAACTCTGCTAATAGGTAGCGACAGCAGAGTCTGTGTTATGGCACCATACCATGGCATAGGGGGTAGAAGAAATCATCCCCCCTTCATACACAGCAGGGGGAAGACTAAAAGCAGCATCACCACAAATTAACAGATGTGGAAGAAAGGTCACATCACATGCGAGCTCCTCTGATCCTGTGCCAGACCAAGAGCCATGGGTATTGAGGTTTGTCTTCTGCTGAGGATTCCGACAACCGAAGGACAAGGTGGGGAACACAGAGGAATCTGCATAGTTGCCTGTAGGTGACATTCCCAGAGGTATGAAGAGCTCGTGCCAAATGTGACAGTACCAGAGCACTCTAATTGCAAGTTGTATCCACACTGTGCAAGGAGTAACAATTCAGGGTCAAGTGAGTTTTCCTTCTTGTTATGCGAGGAAAAACGAGTTCCAAAGGTATGTGTAGTCACGAATACTCCGGTTTTTTCAGTCCCTCTTCCTGCAGCAGTATGCTGGCCATGAGGCTATGGAAAACTGAGTCAACACTGGCTAACAAATGAACTGACTGTTGCTGCTTGTTGTCGTCCCTTGTGCTGACACTTCAGCTCTCTGTGCACCCCAACTATCATTCATAAGCCTGGCTTCTGATTTCTTCGCCATCATCGTACTAATTATTCCATATCTTTCCTGCGTATATACACAGTTCCCAAGTCCCTAAATAAGACACATCAATGACATGCATAGGAGGCATATAGGTAAGTCCTATTCTATATCATGCTCATGAATATTCTCCCCCCTACTGCTGAGTTCTAGCTTCAGACTTTTCAGATGGAAAAATAAAACAAGTGAAGTTTTGCAGCCGTTTCTCTCCCCTGGGGACCGTAGTTCAGAGCAGTCTTATCAGTGTGAGCTATTGATGAGGTTTTCTCTTCAACTTCCTGCTTTCTCCTTTCCTGGAGAGACATTGTTCTCTCATCCTGAGCCTTATGAATGGGGAAAAGTACAGTTATAAATAAAACATAAAAATCACAGTGTTAATAACCTGGGAACTGCCTCGGTCATGCGGGAAAACTCCTGCTGGCACGTGCAGCATGACTTCAGTGACCTCTTGGGCAATACTGGGGTCGGAGACATGTGGGAGGTTGCTCCTTTGTACAGAGCAGATCAGAAAGAGGATGTGAAAATCTTCCCAGGAGCAGTTGTCTGCTCAAAGAATAGGGAATGGAATAAGAGCTGCTGGCCTGTATCTTCCCTTTTAGAGGTCTTAATTGTGTTGAATTCAGTGTTCTGGAAAACCTCTAGGCACCTTTCACTCTGCATTAAGTTTCTTGTCACTGAGTTATATGACTTCCTTGATCTGCAGCCCCGTTATGATTTCATGATATAACCCTGGGACTCTGCTAGCTGCCCATTAATTCCATCCTGCCATGGAGTAGCTGACGGAACACACCTCAAGGCAGAAACTTGTCACCCTCTCTGACCTTGGCATCATCATGGGGCCTCACAAGGGACTGGCTGGATTGGAAAGGTCAAGGCACTCTTGACCATCTACCCAACTCTGTCATTGTTTGTGCCAATTAGCTATTTTCAAGGGGTGGTGTGTGTAGGGGGGTGATTTGTTAAAGAGGCAAGGATATAACCAAACACAGGAAGAATTTCCCAGTGGTCGGCACATCCTGGAATAATCTGGAATATTCCATAATGGGTGGAAGCGTTTCCATAAGAGAAGCCTGTGTGGAGACCTCAGAGCAGCCTTCCAGTATCTGAAGGGGGCCTATAGGGATTCTGGGGAAGGACTCTTCTTTAGAGACTGTGGTGATAGGACAAGGGGTAATGGGTTCAAATGTAAACAGGGGAAGTTTAGATTGGATATGAGGAAGAAATTTTTTCCTGTAAGGGTGGTGAGGCGCTGGAATGGGTTGCCCAGGGAAGTTGTGAATGTTCCATTGCTGGCGGTGTTCAAGGCCAGGTTGGAGAGAGCCTTGGGTGGCATGGTTTAGTGTGAGGTGTCCCTGCCCATGGCAGGGGGGTGAGAACTGGATGATCTTTAGGTCCTTTCCAACCCTAACTATTCTATGATTCTGTGTTTTGCCTATTTCTAGGCAGAGCAGATGCTGTAGCTAAGAGCCAACTTGACCTCTGCCGTGGCAGAGGACCACTGCATGGGCTCAACACCAGCTCACTTGATGCTGCAGTCTGCCAGTCCCTGCTGACTTGGCCGCATCCTTCCTCTGCTGAGACAGCACCATCCTTCATGGGTAGAGGTTCCTCTGACTTGTACATCTGCACAGGTACCATGGCAAAATAAATCATTCCTCTCTTACAAGGGGCTTTCTGGTGTTAAATTAGTCACGAGAAGAAGCGCTCACATTAGGCTTCTGCCACGGGAGGGTGGCAATCTTTTGCTTCTGCAAACTAAACCAAACATAATATACAGAGCTAAGTTGCTCTAACAGCACCGTGGTTTTGGTCTTGCCTATGACTCAGCCTATCCCTCGCTCCTAGGTACAAACTGTTCTTCATGGCTCTTTCTTTTCCCTGCAATAGAGAAGTGGACCACCTCCCTAGGAAAATAAATAAATCTCTTGCACACTCTACCTGTGTAGCAGCAGCACCAGCACTGTGGGAGATGTTATTTACATGAACTTCATTAATATTTATAGTAACATTTATAGCTTTGTTCAGCAGGAGGCTTGATCAAGTCAGTAGTATGGCTGAGGTTCAGTCTTTAGTATACTACTTTTAACGAGAAGAATTTGCATTTAATAAAGGGCCTGAGGTAGCAAAGCTCAATCTAGATTTTAATTTTCTTGATATTTGGGGAAATATTTGGATTAGCGGTTTTCTTCCGCATCCATTTTCACTGGCAGCTGTGGAATAAAAACAGAGATTTCAATACAAAGGGCTAGGTTGACAGGAATAGCACAAGAACATGCCAGAAAATAAAGGGGAATTTTTTCCTTTGCAGTCCCTATGGTATGGGTGCTGCATAATTAGAGTTGGACCCTGATTGCTTTTGCTGACTACCTTTCTCTCTGCTGTAATCATTGGAGATAGGATGGGCAGCTGGAGAAGCCAGCACAGCCAGAACTTGGTGCACAAGAGGTCATCTGCTGCCTACTAAACCTGTGCCAATATAAGTACCAGGTTCCACCTCTCTGTTACACCAATTATAATGGGATGTGTCTTCAACTGACAGGCTCACTATTCAGTGTTGGCTAGAGAGAGATAAAATCAGTCTTCCTCTAAACAGAGGTGGCTGGGAAGGAATCGATGCTCTAATTTCACCTGCCCCTGGCTGTGTGCCTTAATAGACTTGTGGAATGGTTTGGGTTGAAGGGGCCTTAAAGCTCATCCAGTTCCAACCCCCGCCACAGGCAGGGATGCCTTCCACTAGAGGAAGTTGCTCCAAGATCCGTCCAAACTGGCAACAAGGAGCTTGAACTAATTTAGATGCTCTTTGCAACAAGGCAGCTTTTAGGTCCAGCCCTTCAAAGGGATCCTTCTGCCATGGCCTAAAGCACAATACTAGCTTGGATGTAACTATTTATAGGCCCAAGCCTCTCAACATAAAGTTGAAAGGCTAAGAAGTTGAGATGCACAGTCACTTCAGCTGAGGGTAGTGAACAGAAATAGCTCCAGGATAAAGCGCACAAGAAACCTCTCTCAACTCATCCTGACCTCCAGGTAATTTAAAGGAAGAGATTTATAATCTTTCTGGTTCTCTTCTATCAGCAAAGACATAGAAATGAGCTGTATCTTGTTATACACACCACTATTTTTTTTCTTGATTTTGTAACTTTGTGATGTTTTTAAGCTGGGAAAAAAGATATTTTAAGGGAATTGGTGTTCTACTGGCAGCAATATTCCACCTGGGCAGCTGGCATGGACATGCTGTGTCTACAGTGGGATCTCCCTGATGTTGCTTATAATTGCTTGGGAGCATCAAACTGTGACTGCTGTAAGTGGTATTATAGAGGAATTAGCAAGCCATGTGTTATAAGCAATACCAAATCACTGTGTGCCGTGAATAATTAGTGGTGAATGTGGTTCCTATGCAATTTGAATTTTGTATAGCATCTTTCACTGGTGAGGCAGAAAATAGTCAGGATCCCATCTTTTGCTTTGGTTTTGGCTGCATCATTCTATTTTTGAGATTTGTTGTTAAAGGCAGTTGCTTTGCCAGAAAGTATGATGTGACAAAGGCTTCCATGTATTGTTATTGAACATAGTGTGAGCCATAAATATATGGGTCTGCAGCTCCTTTTAGCCATATACAGGTATGAGTATGCTATCTCCTAGCATAATAGCTTAACCAAAAACCACAGCTAAACCCAGTGTATATGCTTGTAGATTTAATATTCTTAGCCAGAAAAACACAAATATAAGGATTATATGGTGGAGACTAGACTTGAGTTTTAAACAAGGAGTTGCAACTATTTCTTCAGGATGGGCATTTGCTGTTGAGCTTGTCTGTATACTTTGCAATCATGTTGAGAATGGTTCAGCAAACATTAAATGAAGGGCTCACTGAGGTCTGACCTTGCTGATAGGAAAGGAGGAGGAATAAGCAGAAGGTCTGCATCTGTAGGTGCTTCCAAACTACTAAAACCTTGACCCAGGGTGAGTTAGAGCCTGAGCAGGGTTTATGCAAATGCTGCCATTCTTTTTCATTCATACTCCAATGCTTCTTCACTTCCTCAGCAAGATGATATTGCGTCCCAGGTCATTAATCTCACCACACAGTGTACCATTGGGCTCCAGATTCATTAATACTCTTGGCAGTGTTGCCCGTTGTTCTAAGCGTATGTTGAATATTCACACAGCAGCTCTTCGTACCATTCCTGTAACGTGCCAGGACAGCTTCCAGTTAGTGCCAAGAATAAATTTTCTACCTCTCTGGAAGGACTCTTTGAAAAGAAGGAAAGATGTTAAAGATCTTACCAAAACAGCATGAACAATTTCTTGCTCTCTTGCATGCACATTTACCCTCTAGCTATTATGTGCACCTACGAATGTACTTATTAATAATGTATCTTCATCATTTGGATAGTTTGTTTCGAAGTTTGGGCTCTGACCATTAAATATATTGGGGTGAAAGCCAGAGAATGATTTTAATTGCACTCTGAAGAATAATTTTAAGGTCCCTCTGATCTTCTGCAGAATTTGGCCTATTACATCTGTTGTAGGTAACAGGGCTGCTCCCTGCTGTGTGTTTGTACTCCTGGAGCTGTTAGGAAAATCCAGTGCAGAACCAGGCTGACTCCAGCAATTACTTGCCTGTGTTTGCTCCTCTTCTTTCCCTGCTTTTGATACTGAAAGGCTGTTGGCTTTGCACGCAGCAGCTATGGAGAATGCAAACTAAAATCTTATAACCAGTGTGAGTTTACTGTAGCAGGTATCTCAACCTCACTGAGAAATAAAACTGCCATGTTTCTTAGCCTAACTCTTCACTAATTAACCCACACACACTGCTGATAGTCTCCGTAAGAAGCTTCTAAATGTTAATTTTCATTGCATATTCTCTAAAGGGTCTATTATTGCTTCTTCTCAGTTTACACCTTATGAAACAATTGGATGTTCTCTGCTGCTCTGCATTTCCAGCCACGCTGCAGACAGTCCCTGCATAACAGCCAGGGAAGAATATTCTGGGTTCTGTATTTCCAGTGTGGAAACATACTGACTGTGAGCACTTTTGGTTCTTATGTGATATAGTGGGAATCATCTGTATTCACTAGTAAAATATGATTTATGGCATCGCTATTCTAAATGCAAAAGCTGAATATTTTCTAATGTGGTAAAGAAACAGCAGAAGGGGAATTTGGACTTCCTGTTATGATAAGCAAAGATGAATTGTCCACAGGAAAGGAAATTGGTGGTAATGATGATAGCATAAAAATGTAGACTTATAATGAAGAGGAAAAATTTACGATAGGTATTAACAGTTGTATTCACTTTCAAGATTTTACAAGTATTGATTTTTAAGGCCCTGTAGAAAATCACGGATGCATTGAATTAGGACAAAACATTTGGATATAAGTGAAAATTCAGGTTTGCTGTGAGAAAACTGTATTAATAAACACAGATTTTGACTGCTGCATATTGTGTTATTGTTGCCTGTGTTGCAAACAAGATGTTCAAAACCTGAAGTGGTTATAGGGAAGAGCAGCAAAATCAGTTTGATATCGGACAAAAACTTCTATGATGGCTCTTTCTATTTAATACAGCATGACGAGTAGGGATATGATTCCCAAAGTTATTTCTTCCCTGGTACTCTTTAATCTAGGAGAAAGGGATGAGAAGAGTCAGTGACTGGAACCTGAAACCAAACAAACCCAATTTAGAAATGTGATGGATATTTTTATCGGTGTGCATGATTAGCTGCTGGAACAACTTGCTGAGGATAGTGATGCTTCATTCCCTCTTTTAAATCAGGGTCTTGTCATGAAGATTAGGAATCTCTCCAAAATCTGTGCTTTAATGAACATTCAAGTTACTTGGACAAGCACCAGTTGGTAAAATACACTGTTCTATGATAGAAATGTGCTTAAATGAGGACATTCAATAGCATTTAGTAATATGAATTGGTCAGAAGACTCTACTAGAACCTGAGCTGAGGTTAGGTGTTGGTGAGCAGAGTAGGCAGCCAGTGCACCTCCTCATCCACTGAGCTCTTCCTGCTGGAGTTGCACCAAAAGAATTACTACCAATTCTTACATGGGGATCCTAAGATACTGCTTTGAATAGGGTACTGGGCGTGTTTAAGGATAAATTGTTTAAACCAGTTATTTTAACAAGTGACCTCTGAGGATGTCACTCTAAAAAGTCACATGTACACAGTTATTTCCACTTAAGGGAATTAGCTAAATAAAATAATTTCATGCTTAATACGTACTCCATTTATTCAGCATCCAGTTACCAATTTAGAAAAAGCCATTTTCTAATACAAGGAATTAATTATTACTTAAAGCTATTGGGATGCTCAAATGAATGTAGAAATGAAGTAGCCTGCAGCCTACACTGTTTCCTTCCTACCATAAGGGTCACTTTTCTTCTTTTATATTCTTTAGCCTCTTGCATAGGTCACACTGCCATAATTTTCTTCTACATAAAGAACTGAGATTTCTGTCTATTACATATTTTAGTTTCTTTGAGAACATAGTTTTCGTATAAATGCTGTATTAGGAGGTATCAAAGCTGAGGGAAAAAACCCAACACATTAGAACTAAAGAGCTTTATTAGTATGTTTTATGTTTTCAGTTTAATACTGTACCTGGAGCTATTTCATGTAGAAAAAAACTGTGTTCAGATGGAAACTATAAACTGTGTTCAGATGGATGGAACGCAGTTTGTAATGCAGAACAGCTCACAATTGGAGTTTGTTAGAGATGTTTCACTGTAAAACATGATTTTGATTAAAAAAGCATAGAACCGTACTAATGCAGGAGAGTTCTCAGGAGAAATATTTCAGGAAGATTTCAATTCTTTGGAAGAACATGAGCATGATCCAGGTTTGTGTTATACTACAATAAACTGGTATTGGATAGTTAGACATCTATTATGCCATCTACTGGGGCCAAAGTGAAAGGAAACGAGAGCCTTTTGTTTTATTGCAGGGTGCTAAGTACGCTGTGAAGGGGACATATAGTGTAGGATACACTTGGGAGAAATAACTAGGGAGATGCCAATGAATTATTAATCTCACTATTTTGCACGTATTGTCAACAGCAGTTTGGCAGACTGTTGGGTTTTCTGTTCCTTTAAAAGTTAGCCCATAAATCTACAAATGAGTATTGCAAAGATCAGAATCACAAACAATATCAGAGCAACCTGGAAGAAGTTCCAGTGGAGCCAGTACTGTTAACCAAGCTTGCATAAATCCTAAGGAAATCTGGCCCCTGGGGAAAGAATGAGAAGAGTTTAGGGTTCTTACTAATAGAGCAGGTGTCCTGTGCCTGTCTTGCATCAGGAGGTCATGGAAGAAAGGCATAGTGATCATAGAGTCATAGAATAGTTTGTGTTGGAAGGGACCCTCAAAGGTCACCTAGTCCAACCTCCCAGCAATGAGCAGGGACATCTTGGAACTAGATCAAGATGGATGCTGTTCAGAGTCACATCCAGCCTGGCCTTGAATGCTTCCAGGGATGGATCCCATATGTAAATGAACTTAAAAAAGTATCTGAAAATGAAAGATGCAAAGCTGCAGAGAGATTTGGGTGAATGTTTCCTTGGATTCTCATGATGTTGGACTAGATAATGCAGATGGATGTTTTTATAATCAAGGTACAAACGTGACAAAAAGGATGCAAACTGCAATCAAAATAGAATCGTTTCACCAGTGGCACATGCACATGAAACCTTGAAATGCTGCTTGACTTTTACAGAAAACTGTAAATCAAGCCTGGATTACTTGAAAAGTTCAAGAGCCTTAGAAATGTTGTAGCTAAATGCAGTTGAGTTTTCTGATTTGTACTTTTATGCATTGAGCTCTGGGAATGAGCAATGCAATGAAGATATTTCAGCATCTCCCTGAAGCAGAATATTGTACCTGCCAAAAAGAAAAGTGAAAACCTATGATGTTCTTTGTCATCTTTGTAGATGTAGATGTAAGGTTCACCAAGGTAAATGCATGCTAAAAGAAGCAGTATTGTAAGGGCTTCAATGGTAGGCATTCCTTATAAGAGTCAAAAAAATCATGGAAAGGATATTTGTCATGATTTTAATAGCAGTTGTAGAGCTTTTAATTGCACTTTATACTATACTGGAAAGCAGCAAAGATACAAAACTCCTAAACTAATGAAGTTATTAGATATTTGCAATTGAGGAATGTAATACTAGCCATTCTGGTGTCATAAGGCAGGGGGTCTAGGACCTTACCCTGTAATATAAACATGCGCTAATGCTTTCTGGCTGCTTTTTCTACTTTCTATGACACAAGGAAAAAAGAACCATTATTTTATTTAATGTATTGATATGTCTTATCTACCTTAATAAAATGCAGGTTACGTTCTGCAGAGCAACAGACATTACTACTACCACAAATTAAATCCCTATGGTGATGCCCTGATTAACCTTTAATACACACTGTTTCATGTAAATCATCCTGGTTTGATGCAAAGGACAATTTCCTTCATTGCCATCCTATTTAGACTACTCCAAAGTCTTGCAAACCAACTGGCAGCCAGAGCTGGGAATCTGTAGAGTGTCCATTACGACTTGGCAATGTACTTTCTTGGGTTTTAAGGAACCTTGAATAGAAATCAATTTTAAGTGCTGAAACACTTTGTGAATTGATACACAGCAGTGGTGTGCTGCTGGTAAAGAATGCAGAGAAAGAGAGAAGAGATTTCCATGCCAGCAAATGTGTCTTCAACTGTACCAGGAACAAAGTGTACAGACCTTGGGTATGATTTATATTTGCCACAAGACCTGGAGATGTCAGCAGACTGAAGTTAGTTAGGGCAATTCAAATGGAAGGGTTCCTACTGTGCTTCTTTAGGCAGAATGGCTCAACTGGGAAAAAATACATTGAACACTTCAAAAAGGAATAAAATTGGGTTTTATTTTACTGATGGGCAGCTGTACATATCATGCGCAGGAAAATCACCAGCAAAGCCTTTGTTAACTTTACTTATCTTTTGAAAACCACAATTCCTTTGAAAACCCCTCATTTTTTTTTCTAGATCATCTATGCCAACAAGATTCCCACCTGGCTTGAGCCCAAACAGGGGTGAACACTACATGGATGCAGCTTTGCATTCAGGGCCTGACTGGGTGGTAATCCTCATGGAGATAGCAAAGAAAGCCAGGCTGAGGGCATAAAGATGCTGCTAAAGCACCTCAGCTCCCTCCCTGGTACAGGCCCTTTCCAAAGGGTGTGTTCATCACCTGCAACATGGTGATGAGGATCTGTTTTCCAGTAGGAATGTGCAGAGTTTACCAGTTACAGTAGCTTGTAAATCAGCTAGGACTAGCCCTAAAGAGAGCTGTAATGACCTGCTGGCCTGATGCAGTGAGGCACAGAGCCCAGGCTGGAGCTGAGCCCCAGCAATGGGTAGGAAGGCAGCTGAAAGCTGCACATGAAGCCAAGCTTTGCTTTAAGAAATCATAGTTGAAGGGAATGACAATGCCTTTATAGGGAGCTAATCAAATAATCAGCACATGCATTTTATGACAATAACTGATTTGATTTACAGATGGTTCAGGGAACCGAACCAAAAGGTCGAAATGATGATGACAGTCATTATTGGCTTGGGCATTAACTTGCTGGGATGCAAAAATCATTTGTTAGGAAGTAAATTAAAATCCATGAATTAATGTAATTTGTGCTACTTGACCAGTAGGCTTTACAGTCCATCAAAATATCATACACCCCACTGTGTACTTAGGTCATTGTTGTCAGAGTATTTTGAAGAAGGGGGTGAGCAAGAAGAGACTGAAGAGTGAAGATGCAGGAATTAATCTGAACCCAAACCCAGCATGGTTCTTCAGCAGACATGAGATCAAATGGGCTGTTTCTCTTGGCATATATTCTGCCGGCGTCTCTGCTAATGCAGACAGTAATTTCTTCTCGTGGAAATCCAATAGGATTAGCTTGGTGCTAATTCCCTTTTCCTCCTCACTCTTTGCATGTCTCCCAGATTCCTTTCAATCCTCTGCCAGTTTCACCAGGCTACAAATTGGGTGAAAGAGCAGGGGTGTGATATGAGCATTGGCAGAGTTTCTCATCTTTGCTTCCTTGTTCTTTGCTTGCTTACCGTCACATGAGCCACGTAAAACTGTGTTTCTATTTTGGGTGGTGAGTACATGGTATCCTGTCAGAAAAAGCAGATGCTATTCAAAGCTTCAGGGTGTCAGGGTAGCTAATGAACAAAGAGCAGTAAGCATGTCTGAGGCACCTCTGAGCCTGCCACAGGGGAAAAGTCCTGGATATTATTATGACTTTATTGTACTGAGGAAAACTGAGCTGTTTGAGATGTCGTCTCCTCTTCGTGAGAGGTGATGTGCTTTTGTTTCTCTGGGATTAAAACAACCCTTGGAATCTGAAATCAGATGTGAAACTTGATTGCTTAATGCTGTGAAGCCTAATAAAAACCAAGCTCTTTGTGCACTAAGGTTTATGTGAAGTAGAAATGAACAAGTCAGATGCACTTGATCCCCAGGGCGAGTGTGTCAAATTGTTTCACTTTTTGGCCTCTTATCTTCTGATATCTTGCCCCGGACACCCCTCCCTGCCAGACGTGAGTTTGAGGAGTAACTCAGGATGTCTGGAGAAGCAGAAATGTGCTGATCACTGCTCCCTTCAAGGAAGTGATTTCCAAGGGCTGCTCCTTCCAGGTAGTGAAACGCAGAAATGCACAGCTCTGCAGTACTTCCCACTACCGTAGGAGGGATAAAGCTCAGTAGGCCTTCACATCCCTCTGCAAATCAGTTGGGCTGTACTCCTCCAGAACCAGCCCTCTGCCTCTGCAGGCACAGACCCCTTACACTACCTATAGGATTTAAAGCTGAGGTAAGTGGAACAACTTCCCATGACTGCTAGCAGTGAAACACCTCATGAAGGGGAACATCTTTAATTGCAGCTCAATGGTGTCTGTCCAGGTACAGTCAAAACGTGTCAGCTGGACTCTTGGTTGTGCAGATGGGCAGTATTGCTCTACTTTGGACACTAATTTCTTCTCTGAAGTTCAGAAGTGGACACTCCCTTTCTCTAATGATGGATATTACAGTAGTGCCAAGACAGCCCTGGGCAGTAGTTCTGAGAGGAAAGCCACTGTTAAAGAGCTTTCCATCAAGGGTACTCTTGATTGCTGCGCAGAGAAAGCTCCAGCGCTCTGCTAGGCTGACCCAGGCAGAGCAAGTCTTTTCTTCTTAGCAGAATTTAACCAAAGCTTCAACATAATATCATCCCCTTTTTAGACATCAGAGACTTTATCTGGCAAATAAAGAAAACCACCCATGCCTGAGGAGTGAGCTCTCTAATATGAACTCAACAGTGATTCTTGGCATTTGGATGTTTGAGAGTCTCTCATTTGGCTTTCTGATTGCAAGAAGGATGGTTTCCGCTGTGCTCTTTCCCTAGCGGAGGCGTTAACAAGTCTCTTCTTGGCTGTGTCCATTCTCACAGAACTCGCAGAGACTTGTTATCTCTGGGGATAGCAACATCTTTGTCACAAATGACTCATTTGAGGGAGAAGAAAGCAGAGCATAAAGGCTACAAGGCATAAAGAAAGTGAACTGTGGCATGGTTTCGTTGTGTGGTGAGAGAGGTGTTTGTTTTTTTTTTTTAGGGGTCTTTTTAAACAAATGCTCATACATACCCCTGGCTAATTCATGTCAACAACAACAGCAATTCATCCAAGCATCAGGATGACAGGCATTCTAGATTAGTTTACTAAGAATATAGACTTTCTCTTTTATTAATAGAAGACAAGATACTCTTATCAATAAAGGATGGGCAGATAAATCAAGATAGACTTAAAGATTGCAGTCTTTAGGTATCATTCTTCTTAAAGGAGAATAAGAATAAATAAGTGACTCCATTCTTCATCTTTTTGTGATCCTCCTCTCCCTTAAATGTCTCGTTCCTCCAAACCTGGGCAGCTTTAACCTTCCTATTTCACGACATGCAGCCAGCCTTGTCCTCAAAACTTACCAAGAAACATGAAACATCACATGAGGTTTCTGGAAAGGTTTTGGTATTCAAAGCTTGCCCGAGCCTCTGGAATCCTGGAGAAGAAGCAAAAGCTCATCAAGAAGTAAACAACAAATGTAAAAATAGAAAGATTTCTGATTTAATATTCACACTGTAAAGTAATGGTATTATAGCAGGTCTGGTAATGTCTGTCCAGAAGCTTGTGTGGAGCATTCTGAAACTCAGGCAAAGGCTGGCTGAAGATTATACATTTAAAACCTTAATTTCATTCTATGCAAGGTTCCCTATATTGTCACTTTAATAGAAAGTACCCCTTTGGAAGAATTGCTCATCTCTCTGTTTTGCAGTGCAAGGTGATACAGGTAATACGAAGTTGTAAGGTTAATGCTTTGTTCTGCTACTGCTATTAAACCTAAAATGCACCTTGATATCACATCCCCACTGTGTGGCTTATGAACAATTTGCTTGTGTCTTTTTAGCACAGCTAATATACAGGAGACAGCCACTAAAAATATAGGAAAGGTGATAATTACAGCTGAGAAAGAGCAAATATCCATGACAATCCAGTAAATCTAAGAAATACCATGAGGACGGAAAAATGGAAATAAAGGGTAGCTCAAAGCTGGAACAAAATATGAAAGATTCTGGAAATGTGCAGGCTTAGAGCTGGGATATAAATAACTTTGCTGTCTGCCTTTTAAGAAATCCAAGGAAAGGTGCAGCTATAACTTTCCCTTATTGTCAACTCCAGTGCATCTGCAAGGATGGCAATATTTCTATGAAACGCTTCCAGCTAAAATAGTGCAGAAATAAGGTAGGACTGCAGGCCTGCGGGCTGGTGCGCCCATGCTAGACCCTGAGTACATGCGAGTAAGTGCAGTACTGAGACTTGCAGGATGCCATTCCCATGTCTCTCAAGGCACTTTCAGCACATAGGGAGTTGCTTTTTCCCACAGCTCACAATCTCTCAAGCAGCTCTGCACCAGGAAGCTTTGGAGGGCACTGGCAGGTGATTATCCTTTACGGCTGGTCCCTGACCCTATCTTGGGAACCTCCAGCAAAAGGAGCTCCAGAATTCATCTGTGCTGCACAAATCACTGTCCCCAAACTGTTGCAGTTTAACCCAGAAGCCTTCTAGCCCTGAGCTCCCTGCTAATCGTGTTATGCTGCTCTAACAGCGCAGCCTCTGATCTGAATAAAACAGTCCTGAATCACTTCTGGCTTCATACAGCTCAGTTCAAGAGTGTGTGTACTATTTATCTGCTCTGGTTATAAAACCATGTGTTATTTCCTGAATAGGAGGTCGCGCATGGGAAAGGACCAAGGGCATTTTGTTACTGTGTAATTTAGAAAAGGCAAAAAAAATAGAAAAGGCAAAAAAAATAGCACTATGGTCAGGTCTCTTCCAGAAAGTAGGGCAAGGGAGGGACAAAAACGACCAAGGAGGCAAGTGGTGTCTTGGCTTGATCATCTCCTTTGATAACAATTGTGGAACCACCATTTCTATATTCACTGGCAAGAGGAAACAATCAGCTAAAGCATCTCACCATTTTGTCACTGCCCCTTCCAGGCCTGAGACAGGAATGACAATCATGTCCAAGAAATGAAAGATTGACTTGTTAGCAGTATTATGTGTGTCAAAAATGCTGAGTTACGGCAGAACTGATTCAATGACATTCTGCCAGGAACCCACTTATCCCAGGTTGATAACCAGTTTATGCTTTAGTCTTAAGCATGGTAGTAGAAAATAAAATCATTATCACTGCTTTCTATACATCAAAAGATTTTCTTAACTGCAGTGCCATCATAGGCTCTTGAAAAGGTATTTTGTTATTTAACAACCTTTATATTGCTCAAAAAGAGGTTTCTATGTATGAAGTTGAGGTCAGATGAGAGTAACAGCACAACTCAAGGGCATTTGGTGCATACGCACAATCGCACCACCCAGTCACCTACCACGTCTAGTTCCTGTATAAAAGCTAGGAGGGAGCAGATCCAGCAACCTGACCCCAACTGGGATATTCAGAGATTCTGAAATATCCCTGAAATTTCAGGGATAGCAAAGGGATATTTCACACCGCAGCACATCGTGCCCTGCATAAAAAATGGGGCGAGTTGGTTGGGAACCACATATTGTTGCTTGGAGATGGTCTAGGTATCAGTCGGCGGGTGGTGAGCAGTTGTATCGCGCATCACTTGTCTTTCATGGGGTTTATATCTTTTTTTTTTTTAATTCACTATTATTATTTTATATTATTATTATTATATTTTAATTAATTTCATCTATTAAACTGTTCTTATCTCAACCCATGAGTTTTACCTTTTTCCAGTTCCACAAGGGCAGGAGAGGATGAGCGAGTGGCTGCATGGTACTTACTTGCTGGCTGGGGTTAAACCATGACAGTCAGTCAGTGCTCGGGTAATCAGCGTGCTGCTTTGTGTAAATGAGCATTGAAGAAAATCATTGTACATGCCATGAGTTTTCAGTGAGCCCCAAGGAATAATTTGATGCATTATTAAAAATCCTCTAATTCAGGAGAATATTAATTGTGTTTAGTGCCAAAGTTGAATATTGAATGGAGGGAAGCAGAACACTTCTGATTATAATGGAATTTCTTATCCTTTACTTTCAAATAGTTCAAAGTAATTAAAATAATTGGGTAAAGGTCACTGACTCTGCTCTTCCAGGTGGCAACAGCATCTAGTTTCAGCAGGTTCTATGTAAACTGCTCACAAGTTATTGATTGAAACACATTTCAATATTTCTTTAGTTTAATGGGAATGCAACAATTCATTTGATTCCTAATCAAAGAACAAATTAATGTGTGACCTATTTGCCTGTGTGCATTTTCAGCTCTGTATAACTAATATACCTCTATTTTTTTCCCGGAAGATAACATATTCATGCTAACTGTAATGTGACCAGTGCCTCTGTATTGTCCTCACTTTGAGGGGTGGATGCTTGGTCTCACTGGCAGAAAAGAAGGGTGTAGGAAGGTCTTGCCTATAGAGAGAGAATAGAAAAGATGTATGATTTAGCATCTTAACCTGAGGCAATAACTGCACTTTAGGTACAATTGCTTATTGAGTGCATTGGATATTTGGAAAGCAGCAAATGCCATCCCAGTATCCTGCTCTGAAATCTCTACATTAACGGCTTGGACTGTCTCTGGGCCCTGGGCTTTGAAGGATGTGAGTTCTGGAGAGGATCCCACAGGGACTGACGCTGCTGACCAGCTCGTATGATCCTCCTGGGCACAGTGGGGCCTTGTGAAAGAAGAAAAAGGCACAGACCGACTGCTTTGCATCTCTGGATTTGGAGATGCAAAGCACTGCTCCACAAAGGTCACTGGTTAATAAGGTCACCACTACCATGACACTGTTAATAGCTGGGTGCATGACTTAGCTCTTGTAGGTCTTGTCTAGTTTTCTCCTGCCTGTCACTTGATTCAGTGCAAAAGAGCCATTTTGATCTCTCTGGTACTTACCAGTGCACCTTGAAAACCTCCCCAGTTGCTCCATGTCTAGCACATCTAGGGAACAGTCATTTCATCAAGAGCTGTATGGCTTGGGGCAGAGAGTTGATGGGTCCAAGCAAAGGACAAGGAAGCTCAGAGCACACAATGGCAGCCTGGTTGTGCTTTTTAATTCATCTCTGCTGCAGGAAACAGACCTGGTGAAGGACTATTCTTAAAGTACAGGCAGTTTAGGATACGGCAAAACTGGGAGTTTAAGTGATTAATGAAGTGTCACCTTGAAAGAGGTGCTTGGAAGCACAGCATTTCCCAATGCTTGTTATGTGAAGTAACAAATAGAAGCAAGCAGGAACAAATTCACAGCAGTTTCATGCTTGAGGTGCTAAAAACCTAGTTTGATTAGATATACATTGCTGTACCAGCTCCTGCTGTAACTGTTCTTTTCTGTAATGTGTTTGTTATGAAGGCTTTTCAGAACTGGGGAAATTGTCCTGCTCTAAACACTGAAACTCCTAAGAAGGATAAGTGGACAGCATCACTTAAATACCCTGTTTGTGTTTTGAGGACTTATGAATCTTCTATCTTCATTCACTCTGGTACAACGTGCACCCCCAGCGCCCTGGTCACCGGCTGTGGGTTACACATGTGTGTATCAAGAGTTTCTCGTGTCAGATAAATGGAGTTTGATTTTTTCTATTACTCTTTCCTTTGCAATGTTTTGCCCCTGCCCACTGAAAAACACGAGGGGTTCCTGCTGCTCATCTTTTCTGTCTGAGCGGGATGCTGGTGCCCTCTACTGCCGAGCCTGAATATAGAGAGATCTGATCGAAGCAGCTCTCCCTTGTTCAATCCCGCGGGACAGATAACACACTACCCTGGCGAAGAATGTCCTTAGTAGTTAAGAAAAACTGAGCAAAACTTCGCACCTCTGAATTTCTCCATTGAGGGATTTCTTAATTCCTTGGGGGAAAAAAAAATCCCTAATAAATTAAAACAGCACTGTCTCAGTGGCTGATACACGTAAATGCATGGATATATGATCACTAATGTACTTGTAAAGACCTTGTGTTGAGTTACGTCTGCCTCAGTAGCTGTGCTTGCTCAAAGGATCAGTGTATGAGTGCAAGCAATATTTGTGTGAGTCTTGATTTGATTGCGTCAAGCTCATACCTGTAGAATGTAAGCAAGTTAAAACCAGCTGGTTCCTAGGGTATGTTCTGAAGCTGTAATGCCATCTTGCAGCCCTACCACCTCCGTTAAAAAGTCCCCTCTGCAGCGCATTAATGTAATCTTTAGAGTAATCATAGAACTCTATTGAAGGAAATGATTTTTTGTTGTCAGATTAAGTTAATTCCATGCTACTGTAGAAATACGACAGTGTCTTAGCATTTATTTTTTTCCTGTTTCATTAGCTCTGTAATTTTTGCACAGTATATTTTTATCCCATTGCTGTTCATTTTTAACCACTCTTCCATTTGCAAGTGACACGCAGTATGATAGCTGTCATTACAAGAACACCCGTGTCTGTCTTTTAGCTAACCACGTTCTGTCCCTTCGAACATCAGCATTTAATGTCCCTGTATAATACCTGGAGCTAAAAATAATCCCCTCCTCCTACTTGCAATGTGAAAGCTGCTTAGAGCAGAACCATCACCATGTTTTAGCTTTCACAGTCATTAGATATGATGTTATATGTCATGTCTGGTACCGACATTTCATCCCACAGGCTGCTCCCCAGTGATGATCAGGAGACTGAATACATTGGCCACTATGCACACTGCTGACTTTGATGGATTTTCAGTCTTTTATTTCTTTACAAGGTTCAAAACATATGAAAACACATATATAACTACATTAAAAATTACTTTGTTACCTTCTGTTTATAGGATGGAGCTTATGGGGGGAAAACTGTTTATGCGTAGTGCAATTCTTTTGGGAGTAACGTCTGTATTAAAAACAGTAAGAAAAAAGATGTGCTATCGAAAGAAGTGCGAGTGAAGTGGGGGAAATTCTTTTGGTCAGGCCTAAGCTAAACCGCTTTTTTCCTTCCGTCTAGTCAGCGCTAAGAGCACCTTGGATGCATTTGCAGTTGCATAAATTTCTAACTAATAGAGAAGACTGAGAAGGGTTCTCACAGTACTGAAAATTCCAAAGGCATATGTGGTTATAAAACTTCCTTATTACTGAACTCAGTTTCCTACCTTAAACTGTCATAAAATCTAAGTGTTGCTTGAAGCAAAGGCTGGGCGACAGGGGAGTTGAAAGCACACCCTGGCACTGCCTGATCTATCTTCCTTTGCAGAACAGGGGTTGGATTTGGCCTCCTAAAGCAAAGTGAACTGCAAGGAATCTCAATAATCTGTGGCTTAGTCCAGCCAGACCACTTGCTTTTATCATGAGTTTACAAACAGATCATAGGGTTTTGCTAGATACACTTTATTTGCTCCTGACAATGAACAGCGGTCCTGTGAGAACAGCAGTTTGTGCTCTTTCATAGAAGTTGAGGAAACAAGAATTTGAACAGATCACCAGCACATATCACTGCCTCTGCAGCACATGGACCTTCAGCTAATTGCTTCTCAGGAGCAATGAGTCCTCGGGAGCCTCAGCCATTCCCTCCCAGCTCCCAGGCACAGAATTAAGACAGAATTAAGTCTCCTGTCTGAAGGAGGACATTCAGGGAGCAGTGCATAATGCCAAAGGAAAGACAAATCAGAATGTAACCAGAGATATCACTGCAGGGCAAGTCTCCAGGAGGTATATATTATGCCTCCTCTGGCTCCCCCAGCGCATAGACAGTGACTTCATGTCTGTGAGCACTGGAGCTGCTACAGCCAACTTGTGCTAGTGCAGTTGTATCCAGACCATTTGAGCTACAGCACCACAGCCTCCAAAATAACAATGTCTTCATTCTGGTTCTTCATAGAATAAATGCTCCAGCTGTGTTTCACAGTGTTTCCATGTATTTCAGAACAGCCAAGCATCCATCACTAGACTGCCATATTACAGATCAACTGGTAATCTTGATGCTGTTATTCTGTGTTGGTTTTTATTTCTCTCCACACAAGGCAGAGCTCATTTCCAGTAGGAATTTTTCTCCGTCTTAATATGTGCTACAAATAAGTCTAAACAAGCTGGACTGTGATCTAGAGATCCGGGTAGTCTGTCTGACGTCCAGTACCTAATATTGACAGTAACAGTTTGAACACTATTATAGAATGGTTTTGTCTCCCAGATGCTGCTCAGTTTTGCACGTGATCCTTTCTAAGCATAAAAAGAGTGACGCAGTAAAGGCAAGAAGTTAACAGCCGGCACGTTTTAAATGCGTTTTACTGGAGGAAATTCAGAAAAACCCCAGAAGAGGGCACTGTTGACCGCCTTAAAACTTCAAGTTGCAAGCGCCTTTTTCTATTAACGCCTCTGCCCCTATCCGCCACCTACAAGCAGACCCTCGTTTCATTTGGCCAAGTAACGAATGGGAGTACTGGGAGCCGTTGCTCAGTAGCGTTTACGCGTTATTGTAATGATTAATACAAGCGTTCATTGTTCTTGGTTATGACAGGTCCAGCCAGCGACAAATAAATCTGTGTCCTAAAATCTGAATCAATCTGTTCACAGACAGTGCTGAGCAAGCAGGGCTCTAGCTAGTACTCTGTTTCAAATGAATAAAGCAGGGGCTCCCCATCTCTAAGCACTCAGTCCCAGTTCCTCTTGCCTTTCCATGACACATTTAGCACTACACAGCTCAGCCAGGGACGGATGTCAGTGGTCTCTTGTTTACAGAGGAGCACTCTCCTCCTGGTGAGGAAAGCTCTCACTCAGGATCCTTCTCCTCCTTTATCAAGGAGTCCTACCCCCATTTGCCCCAGCTCAGGCCAGTGGACACTGTCAAACAGTGGTAAGAGCTGCACAATATAGTTTCCATAGTTCTAATTACAAATCTCTTTGTATCTAAAGGAATAAGCAATCAGATACCAAAAACAAACCTGAACTTGTCTTCCCAAGGAAGGTAATAAGCAAAGCTGAATTTTGTTCTCAGGACTGTTCATTCGGAAGGAGGTTGAACTCACAAGAAAAGCCAAGAATACGAACTGAATTCAAAGCCTCTGCTGGATCTGTGTCCCAGGAGATGCCCATGTGTGGGAGAAAAGGCCAGGAGAAGCCTTTGCAAAGTGACCCAGATCAAAGAGCTCTTCCTTGCTGACAAATCTGGTTGCATAAAAGGACAGCCCCTCTCTCCAAAGTTCAGGCTTCTGAAGTTGTCTTTAGATCTGTGAAATGAAAGTCAGTTCATTGATCAAATGCCTTTAGATCCCAGCGATTTCCAAGTCATCACCATAACTTTGAACACAGAAAGTTGCAAAGGGGAGCATTTCCTTAGGTTTATAGGGGGGAGAGAAATGCATCCATCCTGGTAGGGCAGTAAGTGTCATAACCACAGCCCTGCACTCATTCTTGAACTGTACCTTTTACGAGGTGGCCGAGCCTCAGACCTTCCTTACCCAAACTACATTTAAAGGGTGATTTCCCAGAGGCTGTGCCTTTATTTAGAGACAAAAACTCCAGCCCCTGTTCTGGAGGATGAGGAGCGTTGAGCCATGTCAGGTTTCCCATACAAACCTCACTTGCTCTGAAATCACTGATGTTCCTGGGGTTAGTGTTTCTTTTGCCCTGTCAGCCCTCAGTGTGACTGACACAAGCATCCTCACCTGACCAGGTAACATCTGTGTGCAGACTGTCCTGTATCCCTGGGCTCTTGGGGGGGGGAAGTCTCACAGCAGTGCCCTCTCCTGAAGCACCTCCTGCCTTCCCCATGCAGCTGCAGGCTCCTTCACAAGGCCATCAACAAGTCTTGGAATGGCTACTTCTATATGGCAGCATCTTCCTAAGCAGGCTCAATGTCCTTACTCCTGGATAGTGTGTTTCCAGTTTAACTTAGGGAAAAATCAGCGCAGTGTGTGAAGAAGGCATGTGTGAGAGAAAGGTGGATGCAAGAAGCTTTTGAAAGCTAGAGAGCAGCAGCGTTCCAGCAAAAACAAGCTGGGAAAAAATATTAAAGAGGGCCGGGTTAAATGGAAACCTAGTGGGATCACAGAACAAGTGAGCATCTAAGATTAACAACACGGCTAAGAATTAATGAGTCAACAGTGCTCTCCTCAGTCTGCAGCAATAACGCATAATGCCTATGTGGATTGCCTCTTGTGCTTGCCCGCTCACGACACCTCATCTCCTGCTGATGCTGAATAATTTAGCAAATCTGTATTAAAACCATAAAAGACAACACTTCATGGACAATGGCTTAGGTCATTCCTACAGCAAAGCTCCAGGAGCCAAATTTCACAGTCCTGAAGTTTGATGCTTCCCAGGTGAGATCTTGAGTTGAGTCAACCCAAGCAAAAATCTAGAGAAATGGGCAGTATCAAGCGAGATGGGTATTTGGCACATTTGCATCCTCTTATCCTGTGGTTCTTTGATTGCTATTATTGTCTGCAGGGGAAAAAGAAAGACTTGAAGCCATTTCAATCTGCTGTGATATTTTATATTCTGTAGGGGATGAGGTCTAGAAACTGCTGAGCTACTGGACTGAAAGAAAGAGTTGCTGTATCCCCTGGGTGGTTCAGACTTGAACTTTTTTGCAGCACCAAAAAGTTAAATAAATTTTTAAAACAAATAATTATTTCTAAATAATTAAATGTTTCATGAATAATTCATTGAATTAATGGCATATGATAATTCTAAACTCTTAAACATAGTCATCTTCGAGAGAAGAGACATCTAAAACAACCTAAAATTGCTTCTCTACTAGCAGTGTCTGTACGCTTGCTTACATGGCTATAACTGATACACAGGTTGCTATGATGCCTTGTTTAGTAGTGAAATGTGTACAGACTGATTATAGTGTCGTGTGTGAGTTTCAAGGAGAAGATACATCTACGCTGATATAACACTGTCCATCACTTGCATTTTTCCTCCATGCATCAAAGTGTTTCCTTCTGTACTAGCTTCCCTTTGCTTTAGAATTTTCTTTTTGAAGCTGTTAAAATCATTTTTTGGGATCTTCCTCCTGTCTTCTTCATTCTTAAAAATTCTGACAATTCTGGGTTGTAAAGATGCTCATTCAAAGATACAGCAATTCTCCAACCCAGATATAAACAGGGAGGATCAAAATGAGATGCAAAGTTTAAAGATATATCTGAAACAGAGACAAAAACATTTATCCCAGGAGCTATCTCAGGAGGTAAAAAAGGTGACAGGTGTGTGTATCTATAATTAAGGGCTCCCTTCTGTTGTTTTCTAAATCAGTCATAAATTTCTAGTGACTTGAATAGCCTAATTGTGTTACGTAAAAGAGAAGAAACAAACCACAACATACAAAGCAAAACGTTGACTACAGTCAGCAACACACCAGAAAATAGCTCATAGTGCTAAAAATGGCACCCCTGATTCTATTCGTGAGACTTTGTGGTTTAAGAGTGATGTGAGCTTTCTGTAACTCAGTACCTGCCTCTGAGACTCAGGCTCAGAAAGAAGAAACACTGCACCAAACCATTCCTCTGCTCCACACTGGATTTTCCCCAGCCCTCTTCCTCCTCTCTTCCTTCCCAGCTCACATTCATTATAGGTGTTCTGTAACGCATACACTGAAGTGATGGAAACTTTACAGCCAAGCGAAGGCAATTTCAGGTTACTGCCAAGATCAGAACTATTTACTAAGAAAAGGAATAATTGAAGTTATCACCAAAGTCTGTCGGATCAAAGCTTCTACTGAGAAGTGCCCTTTGGTGGGAATGAAAACACGTATCAGAGCAAGGTTTCAAAGTGGCTATTTACATATTATTTGTTCTGCTGCTATAGGAGTTCAATAGTGCTTGTACTCGAACTCTCCAGGGACTCTTGTATGAGTAGATCCTCCTGTTCATGGGTTACATCTAAAACCAGAACCATGGGGATAATCTACTCTGATCTGTTGCAGAACTTGTGACTGGAACCTTTCCCTGTTTCTCTTAAGCTCTTAACTCCTTTTCAATATGCATTCTACAACTACTGATTTCTTTCTGTGTGTGGGGACAGGTTATTTGTTGATACTGTAATTCCAGGCTGCTTATTGTAGGAAGTGTAATGATAGCTGGAATGCAATCCTGGCTGTGCAATCTCAGTAGAAGCTGAAACTGCAGACTTCAAGGGAGCTTGGATTTCATCTCCAACCTCAGAAAGCCTCACAAATTAATCACCCTTCACAGTCACTCTTGTTAAAGGTTAGAATAATTCATTCCTTTCCAGCGCTGAAACCTAGAATAGTGTTATCGCTCCTAAAAGCTATTAGATTTCAAAATGTGATTAAGTGGATTCTGGAGGGAAGCTGAGAAGCTGGGACAGCAGAAACCAGGGTGGCTTTTTCTCCTGAAAGGTTAAGATTTTCATTTGACTGTCAAGCACACAGCCTACAGGAATTCTTCTATTTTCGGCTGTTATATGATACCCGGAGGCATTATATGTTAAGAAAAAGCATTGATCTCTAGATTTTAATAAATACTAAACTACTGAGCTTGTTGAAAGACTGTTTCCTAATCATAAATGGTGCCAACATGGGGAGAGAAGTATCATGGGTTTTCAACCTGCCTTTTCCAGAAGTGCTGCCATCAAGCATAATGACTTGTTGAAGCAGCTGCAAGGAGCTGTGAAGAGGACAGCAGTTCTGTCTCATTAGAGACTGCAATCATCTGAAATGGGATTTTACTCTGAATCTGAAGCAAAGCAAAGGTCAAAATTTCTGAAGGATTACTCCTGTATTTTTACATTTTGCTGCAACAAAAAAGAGGTGTTTTCCTTCATGACTTTGTTTTGTACTTGTGGATTATCGTATGGAAAGAAGTACAAACTGAATGACCCTGTTGAGAGTTATGAGTGAGATGGGTAGGAGATGGTGTTGTCATCTGGCGATGCATGATGTGGAAACACACACCTCCCTTCACCAGCTGATGCTGACAGCACAGAGCTGCTCCAATACACCTGGTTCTTACTGACCTTCAGCTTTTTGCCCATATTTTGTATTAACGTGGTGCTTAGGTCATTTGGGTACTCTGAGAATGTGCTATTTGCGTAGCCTTAAGCTAAATCTTTTACTTGAGGTTGATGTTATTGAGTGGCTTTTCAAACTGCTTTAAAAATAGGAATGAAGTAAATTGAGCTGGTGGAAAGAGGGGAAGCTGTTTAACCAGCATTTCTAATACATTCACAAACTGCAAGATAGCTTCCAGAAAGAGATCCTTTTGTATTTTGGGATACTAGATGAAAGGACAAGATCAGGAGCATTGCTGTGGATATCCAATGCAGTCCTTAATAGCCAGTTGGCCTCCTTCCAAGGAAACTCAGACTCTCTTTCATCTCCAGGCCAATTTAATGCTCAGAACAAACTTGGGTTTGAAGCACCCTCAGAACAAGAGGATTGAGTGCGTTACCAGCATCGTTGCCAAACTCAGACCAATCCACACACCACTCAGCAGGAACGTTTGGAGGCAGAGTGGAAAGTTTGTATTGCTCCTAAGGACTCCCTTATGTGACAAGATATTTCACTGAGCAGAAGGACACTACACTGTAATACAAGGGAAACAAAAGGGATAAGAAAGAAAGCAGTTTATAATATCTCTGCTGTTTGAGTCCTCCTGCGGTGCTCTAGCTAAGTTTCTTGTTTGGAAAACAGTTGATTTGGAGGTAACTTATAGGGTAAAATTACAAGTAAATATTATCTATGTAATTTCTGGTTCCTGTACACTGTATCTATTCTCACTGCTAAGTATGTCCCTTTGCTGCCTTTCTACCAAGCCATAAATTTAATTTCTTTTAAGTATTCAGAGTTTGGGGGTATTCTGTTGCTTACTCAGTCATTTATTTTGATGTAAGTTATGCATCATCATCAGTATATCTCATCACTGCTTTAGGATTTGATACTGTTTTTCTGGCATATGTGTCTCCTAAATAAGACATCTGTAACATAGACTGCTATAAATCATGGGCAGAAAAACAGCATCAGGGACAGTCTCTTTAAGGTTGATAACACTGAAACCTTCTATGTGCAGGTGCTAGATGAAGGCATGTTTTTAAATGAAGGTAAAATTGTGTTACTTCTAAGATACAATGAGATCAATTGACGGGAATTCAGTCTACATTTATTCCATGGTTCTAGCCCTTTACATTAACATTATCCCCAAGCATTTTATAAGTACCTAATGTTTTAGGACACGCATGTGGTCATGAACCTAAAGCTATACTGAATTATGGATCAAAAAAACCTAACTGTTTTATCATTATCAATCTCTTATTCTCCCTCTGTGCTGTTAAAGAACCCTGTGTTCAGGTATAGCATTTGACAAGCTAAAGAAAAATGCATGTCAGCAGTGGTAATGAGAGGTAGAATGAAGACTGGAAAGATCTTGCACATGTAAGAAGCATGCAAAAATGTTTTAGCAGAATAAATGTGCGTGAAAACTCTTAATGTACTAGCAGTGGAGGTAAAAATCTCTGCATTTCAATGTTATGAAATTATTTGGATGCACAAAAAATGGCATTTAATATCCACTTTGTGCATGTGTTACAAGGTTCAAAGAAATGGGGAGTATTGGCATAATATTTTATAGTGCAGTACTTTGCGCAGTAAACTATGCTCTAAGAATGTCAAAATTGATTATTTTGCACCAAAATGTTACTGTCCACCAACCTCAAAAACAATCTCAAAGGGCATGATTGGAGCTGTATCCAAAAAGCAAAAATCTAAACTGTTTGAGTCTATGCCTGTCAAGTAAATAGGTTTTGGTAAGTGGGACTCTGTTGTTTAACCCACCCTTCAAAGTGTCCATAGTGTTGCTATAACAGAAAATACATTGAAGGAAGCTCCCTAGAGCTCCTCTTCCTGTTTGCAACAGCTCTGCAAGTTGCTGAAGGATGAGAGTTGTACTGCTACCTGCTGTAACCCATATAGAGGAGAACGAGCATTAAGGTGAAGTTGAATTTGGGAAAACAAGAACAAATAAACATCAAAACTCGCGCAGCTCTGGAAAGGAGCCTTCAAGAGAAGCCACACATGCAGATATTCTTGCACTCCACCTATGTCTGCCATTTCACTTGAGTGATTGTGCTGGCAGTTTGGTGATGAACCAAGCACAATCCAGCTGCAGGCAGGACCCACCTCATACAATTCTACTTTAGGAAGTGCTGAGGATCTCACCTTGGAGCCAACCTTGGAGCCCCTCTCGGTTACCAATGTGACAGTCACACTAATAGCAAACATTCCCATGAGTTCTTTCTTGCTCAGCTCTGGGCTGCCTTTCCATTGTTTTCCTCTCTGTAATTAAGCTCAGGTTTAGCTGCTGTAGCTCAAACAGCAATTGTCCTTTACAAGATTACACTGAAAAATGACTTAACATTGTATTACACTGAGCAGACAAAGGGTGATAATAAAACCAGGCAAGTATGCAAATATTTCAGTAGGTAGGTAATCACTGTAGCCAGAAGAGTATATTTGCTAGAAGTTCTGCAAATATTTAGTGATTTAAAGGTTGCTGCTGTTACTGTACAGACTTATAATGTCTTAGCAAATTACACTCTCCTAGCCTGAACACTAATTATATCCTTAGCAGAAGTCACGGATGTCAAAAATTAGCTTGTTTATGTTGGTCTTGTGCAGTTATGTGTGGCCCTTTCTGTAAGCAAACATCTCAAAGCTCTTTATGAATGATGCAAGATATTTTAGTCCAAATCAAAAAGGGACTTCAAAAATTGCAGGATACTCTGCCAGTGCCAGCCCTCCTTCTGGTAGGATTTACATCATGGCTTTTCTAAGGAACCTAATACTAACCTTTGAAACACCACCTCTTATAATTCTGTGAAGCAGGAAAAGAATACTTCACTCATAGTATCTGTTTCTGACTGCTTATAATGACCAATTCCTATTCACATCTATAGTAAAATCAATGTGCCTTCTCATACGGATCAGACATGCGGTGTTCTTCTGATTCAGCATGCTAGTAATAAAACTAATTGTTTATTTCAGGTTTATAAGTAAGCCTGAGGATTTCTAACCCTAGATCACCAAATCCTTTTTCAAAACAAGTTATCTTAAGGTAGAATCACTAAGTGGAAATCTGTCCTGCAGCCAGATCTTCCCTGAAAAATGAGCAATTTCAAATGCATTTGTTGAAAATAAAATCCAGATCTCATAGAAAGTCACAGAAACACTTAAAATGAAAATACATCCATTGCCTCTCCTACTACTTGGTTTAAAAGCCTGGGTTTTTTTACTGTTGATTATTGACAGTGCAGACTCCTCAGCTACCTTCAATAAAAGAACTTCTGAAGAGTGATCAGCTGGAGGCATCACTGCGCTCTATCAGGTTTAATCTCATGATGTTTTAATGACCAAAGGCTCTACAGCCAAGATCCCAAAAGATGGTATTAGAGGTCTCAGAAAGATGCTCCATTAGTGTTAATATACTTGCATCAATTGGGAACAGATGGAAGAAGAAAACAAATGTCTGAGTTATCTCTCTACCACTGCTCTTTCTTTTGTAACGATAGAATCATCATGAAGCTCTTTTAATCACTTCTTTTCCACTGAAGATTAATACTGAGTAAGAGAGTTCAGGATATGAGGTTTTTATACTGTAAGGCCTTGAGTGCTATTGGACTAGTTTTCTGTGCTGTGTACTCCAGAGGAAGCATCATGGATGATTGGAAATTGCACCACCAGAATTAGGAACCCTGTTAATGAGGTTCACGTTGGGCTCTTGTATAATAGAAAGGTAGTCTCAGTTCACTGCTCCTGCTTCTTCATCCAGACTGTCTGATACGGGAATGCTCCTTACCTCCTTTTGGTCCAGCATCTGCTTCTCTTATTCTGAATCTCTCTCTTCTTGTCCATTTTATGGTTGAAGCCATACAAAGGATAACTTCTAAAATAATTTGAGAATCGACCTGCCCAAAACTGCAAGACATTTGGGGATTAAAAAAAACCCAAACAATTTAAATTAGATCCAGTTGGATTGCCTTTCAGTTTTCTGAGCTATCAGAAGTTACTGGTATGGGATAACTGGGCAATGTAGAAGAGAGAAATCTGCTTTTAAAAAATAATGCCAGCTAAGACTTCTGGCCTCAAGATATTTCACTGGGGGTTTGTGAACCCCAACTTTAAAGGGAAGTATGAAATATCTTGAAGCCAAAGAAATGCTGCAAGCACAGACAGTTCAAAACCTACACTGTGCTTTTCTGAGAGACCGCACAGGCTTTCCGTTTCTAAAGTAATTTGTGTGTCCTCCTCATGCTCTTGGCCTCACAGACCGAAAGTATGCCTTAGATTAACACCTGAGTCCTCCTAAATATTTAGTTACACATGGGAAGTCCTCTTTCACCTCCATCGTGTTTCCCATAAACCACCTCTTCTTGTGAGGCTGCAGGTGAGCCATTTAGCTTGAGGCCACCCTGTGCAGCAGATAGACACTAAATCAGCCTAAGGCCAAATGCAGCCTTAGCAACTAGTGCCTGCTTGCACTGATAATTCCAATAAAGGTTTCTCATACTCCCCAAACTTTCTTCCCACTGAGCAGTCTGCTGGGCTTTTATTCTGCTTTGTTTTCCAGGTGGCATTTATAGAACTCTGAAGTCTTTAGCTGAAAGTTTTTGAAGAGCCTTCCTCTCATAGAAATCAGCTGCAGATCAGCAGTGAGTCTTATTGTCTCATCCCTCTCTGTGACATCCCTTTCATAGGCACATATGTGACTGTGATGCCCAGCGTCAGCTGCAGTCTATTTTCAAGGCATGAAAACATGAAATTCCTTGAAAAGGGACCAACCTGTGATTGTTTGGATGTGATCTCTTCTTTTCAATAACTGTAAGGAACTGAAAAAAATCAGTGCTGAATAGATGGCTGCAGAAGCCATTGCATGCTGAGACAAAATAAGCTCACATACTGTTCTGCTTGAAATGAGTTGGATTTCATCTGCAAGTAACAACAAGTAAGTTGTAACTATTCATTTGTACAGGGAAAGAGGGAGAAGAGAGGAGTATCAAGCGGAAGACTGGACCAGCACCAGCTAAGTGCTAAAATACAGCTTTGCATCTTGAGTCATTCTGTAGGTAAATAGTAAATACAGAAAAGTTTATGCAGTCTCACATCCATCAGTGGCAGATGCCATCAAGGTTTTGATGGGGCATCAAAGATCCGGCTGTTGCCAAAGGGTGGTTAATGATAGATTTAAAGTTGTTTCCTTTTCTGGGAGCTGGGGAAATTCAGAAGCTGAAAAAACACATTGCTCCTTAGGATGTAAGAAACCAAGACTGGCAGAACACCAGTTGCAGATATTCATTTGGGCTTGTGCAGCTCTTGCAAATTCAAGGAGATTCCTCAGTCTCCCCACTCAGTGCAGAGGGGTCTATGTACGTGTGTGTGTATAATCCCTCAACTTAATGGGATGGGCTTCTGGCAAAATAGTGTGGTGAACTGCAGAGAGAAAACCTCCTGGGAAGTAGCAGAGTGCTGAGAAGCCTGTTTGCTGTTCGGCCATCACACAGGAAGCTCTCAGCCCTTTCCATTTGATTCTGCATTTTGAGTTCCTTCAGGTTTCATCAGTGCACACACAGAAAAGTTCCACTGCTTGTCATGCTCGGTTTTTGCATGACAGTATCTAAGGGATAGAGTATGTCTGCAAAGACAAAGCAGAACTCCTCCTTTGTCCAAAAAATGGTCCAGAAAGTTAATACCTTTATCTCCCCACACAGAGAACTCAATATCTCTAAAAGCCTTATTTAATTTATTGTTAAATGGAGCCATACACTGTCAAAGACGCTCTTTTTTGTGCATGTGTAAGGCTCTTTCTCTGTTGGTTGAATTTACTGTGCACAAGCTTTCTTTCACATAATAAACTCCCCAAGGACAACAGGTCTCTGCATTTGCAGCTTTCAGTGCCAACAGCCAACTGAAGTGAAACCCTGATCTTAAGGGAGGGACTTCGTGTTCTGTATCTGTAGTTATTCTGGATGTGACAAAAGACAGGGCTGAGCAGGCAAGTTCAACGGGTTGTATCATAATATCAGAGAACAGATCACATTGTCCACAGGAAAACATCAGCAGCCTAAATTGTGCAGATTAAAATAAAATAGGTCTTGCTCTAAATTACTTGGAGTTAACTGAAGACTGCAGTGATTTCCTGTGGTCAGCTGTGCTGTATCTGTGACTTGGTTGGGATTAGAGGTCTGCACCAATGCCAGTGATGACCATACCCAAGTACTGCATCCAAATGCAAATTTGAATTTTACAGAATGTTTCTGGGTTTTGAATAGAGCACTAAAACCTTACATTAAAACACTGTGATATGTGATGGTCTTGCAATTAGTTAGAGGTAGAAGACCAAAGGGTCAAGTTATTCTCCACATGTTGCAGCCTACAGAGATGTCTCTCTGGGTTTTCAGCAGTGGAAGGCTCACTTCTGAGCCTGCTTATAAGAGGGTGGCTCAGTGACAAGGACTTAGGGAGCATCTACCTGAAGGGTTCAGGCAGACCCAAATACATGCTAGCTTTGAAGCTGAGACTGAATAGATATATCGTGGCTCTTAGTGGGGGCAGAGTGCTGTGCTTAGAGCAGCAAGCCTGGCTTCTGACCTTCAGCAGCCTCTCATCTTGCTGGCCTGAGGGAAGAAATTGCTTAGATGAGTCCCTGCAGAGATGTCCCCAGAGAAATGGATTTAAGTCCACTAGGAATTAAAGAAGTTTCTTAAATATTCATGAAAATCCCTGTTAGGCTCCTCTCTTTGCAAGTGTAAAAACCTTCGTAATCTGACTCCTAGCGTCTCACTCTCTTTCTCAGTCTCATTTTGCCTTTAAAGTGGGGAAGTCCTATCCTTCTCAAGCATATTAATAAGTAAGGAGCTCAGCCAATAAACCAGTTCATAAGGGAGAGCATACAGATACCAGTATTATAGTCCGATTAAGAGTCCAATTTTATAGATATTTCTATTTTATATGTATTTATATTTTATAGATATTTCTATTACATATCAATATATATTGATATTTGATAGATATTTATACCAATATTATAGACCAATTAAGGTTTGTGTCAAATAGAGTTTTGAATTGCAGTAGTTCAGGAGCAGTATATGCAAACATAATTTTCACATACAGTAAATATAGTGTTGCGCAAGTCTCCAATACCTTTATTGTCAACCTAGAAAGAAAACCTGCAGTATGTAGTACTTGGTATTTGCTCACACAAGCAGTGAGATTCAAGTGCATAGAGTTGTTTCTAGGAAGACAGCTCAAAAGAACTGAGCCAACTGAAGGCAAATCACCTCTGCCATTCTTGACCACCACAGTAAGAAGGATGAAATAGAAGTACAGATCTCAGCAAGGATGGTCTCTGTTTTTCTGCCATCAAGATTTACCCTGGTTGATCAGAAATGCTGAAGACATTGCAGAAAATTGAGAGTAATATTTCAACTCTTATATCAAGTTAGTTTATAAATTATCTGCTAAAGATGGCTGGCTGACTGGAGATTGGTTTTATTTGCAAATGAAGCATATGTTATACCTCCCTTTGCCAGCACTGTAGTACCTATGTCTCTCTGCTTTGAGGCTGTTCTTACAGAGAAGAATCAGTGGAAGGAAGCTTTCCAGGTCACTTGTCATTTTTTCATCAACCTGAAAAATGTGCTCTCTCAGGTGGTTGGTGTACAGCTGGGGTCTGAACCTGGTTTTCCAGTTGTCTAATGAGGAGAGTGCCTAAGCAGTATGTAACACCTGTCAGAATTATCTCCTGCAGAAAATACTAGGTCATGGTGATTTGGGTCTCATTCTACCCAAAGGACATCCCAGCTGAGATTTGGGAAGTTAGAAAGTATATTCATTTGTTTCTATGTCTTAAAAGTTCTTTATGGCAAATTCAAACCTCTAGAAATGCAATTGCTATGTTGTAGTTGCATGTTTGTGTGCTAAATTTAAGAAAATGTATTTTATACAACTGGGCTTTTCCTTCTTCCCAGTGCAGTATGAGATTGGTTTTTTCTGTGCACAACTGCTTTAGGGAATTAATTAATGTAGATGTTTGGATCAGATTCTCTATGCACTACATAACCTCTCTAGTTATCAGGAGACAGCAAGGAGTTATACTTTGACTGATAACTAATACTTTGACTAATGTCCAGGGAAGACCATTCCTGCCAGGATATATGCTGGAAACCACACAGCCTGTGTGGCTACAGCTCAGGGATGAACATCTAATTACACCTTTCACTTATGTTGAAGGAGACAATTAGAAACAGCACCTAACGTAGCTTCCCAGGAAGAAGTGGGAGAGCTGGTAGTAAGGCCATGCAGTTATTTGTTAAGTGAATTTAAAGGTTTTAGTGCTGGAAAGCAGTGAAGGGTGGCTTTTGCATCCCCAGGCTGGATCCCATTTGAAATAGTCACTCTTTCCTATCACTAGCAGAGAGTGAAATTAAGGCCCTGGAAACAAAGGGACCAAGCACTAGAGGGGGTCAGATTTGGGACTACCAAGCTCTACAAATAAGGACAAGGCTTTAAGTGCACAAAATGAGTATTTGTGAATGACTAAAAGTTGGCTTTGTCACAAAGGCATTCCTACAGGCAGTTCAATACCATCCATCAGCAGAAGGTGGCTTTGAGCCTCTTCGGCATCCTTGTAGGGCTGGTTTGCATGGGCACACAACCAGAGTGGGAAAGGACCTAATGTGTTTTCCACTGCAGACTGTGTGGTGTTGGAAGTCCTGGAATTAGGTCTGTCTGATGACCTTTCTGTAACTGGATCATTTTTTGGTGGTATTTTCCACAGATTGAAAAAGGTAACAAATAGTTCTAGTTAAAGCTTCCAAATACTGTAATTTGATGTTCCAGATGGCGTGTGTGATGTTATTTTGACTTTACCAGTATACTGCTTTATGCACTTTTTGAGAAGTAAGTATATAAAGTGAAAAAAAAATCCCATTAAATTATTCAAATATTTTCTTATGAGGATATAACAGAGGCAAAATGTGGAACAAAAAGTATTGCATGAGATGTTCCTTTTTACTTGAGAACTGTGATTTTCTAATAAACATAATATTCCTTGCTGAAGAAGGCATAGATTAATGAAGAAGAACCATTGTTTGCTTTTCAATGTAATTTTTTGGACTTCTGTTTGCTTCTTAAGAGTGAATAATGTGTATTTACACTCACTGTATATAAAGCTGTATTATCTTTCATTACTCCTGCAGCTTTTCCAGGGTGTTAGGTTAGGAAATACATTATAATTAAAAATGAGGAGCTAGCTTTAAAAAATAGTTATCTGTTGCTGTGCCTGGGAAAAGAAACGTTATTTCCTTTGTGACAAAAGTATAATAACCCCAGCAGATGGGTTGCTGCAGAACTGGAAGAAAACCTCTGTTAGAGTGGAACTGACAAAGCCGTCTGTACAGAACAGGAAGTCCTGGTGTGGAGGTAATAATAAAGACACTATTTCAGCTCAGCTATTTCCAAATAATCCCTACTTTAAGCTTGCCTTCTGACTTGGTAGGTAAATATCATGGTGCTAAGGTATTAATGACTCTTCTGGTTTATTGAAATGACATCGTTGTCATTACCTGTAAAGTCGTGTTGAACATAAAACTCTCGTGTCTCCTGTTTTGACTGGTACTAAAGTATTCAGACATAATCTGTTTACTTTCCCTGACTTTTTCTTTATCGCATTGCCATTGTTAGAAGGACATTAATTAATATGTCATTGAGCTTGGACTTTCCCAGGTATTTTCATCTTTGGAGAAGGGTGCTACCTCTCACCTGTGAAAAAATATCCAGATTTGGCTTTGATATCCCATCAAGTTCAGCTTCATAAATGATCCCACCTGAAGGCAACACAGAGAACTCCACTAATTCCCGTGCACTTTGAGGAGGGTAAATAGGTTATCAAGGAAAACATTCTTTAAAAACATTTAACCCTGTAAAACTTAGCTTCACTTTCCCTCATTACAATCAGTAACAAGCCTTCCTATTTCTCAGTAAGAACTGGATCACAGCTGAAATAACTGGCACAAGGGAGACTAACAGATAACCACAACTGTGCAAGCCACACAGATGTGGTGTCCCCACACAGGCAGATATCCTAAGCAGGACTGTATTCCTAGACGTGTCCCTTCTCCCATATAGATCTACCTAAAATAGGAAGTCGGTGCTGCAGTATGGTCAGACTTGTGTTAACTGTAGCTGTAATACCAGAAGTGGGCTTGCTGCAGTACTGTGGGAGTCTGTACTAGCTGTAACATCATTAAGAATTTAGTATCCAGCTCTATTCTCCCAACTGGATTGTTACCAGCACCTGAGCTACTTGGCGTTAACCCAGTGCAGGTCTGGGTAAGTTCTATTGCAGTCATGGCCTTGACAGCTATAGATGCATCCTTGTGATACATGAAGAGGTGAAGCTTTCTTGTATTTACAGAGTAAAATGGATCTTTGAGGAGTATTATCTGGAGGAAACTTTTCAATAGAACTTTCAGGGAGCTGTTTCAATTTGACTTTTGCCTTGTTGACTATTCAATGTTACCCTAGCTCTTCCTTTCTTAAAATAGATTAATGGATTTCCCACCGATCATTCCTTCTTTTGCAGTGGTTTTCAGCCACTTTTGCAGGGGAGAAAGGGCGGCAGTTTTGATTATTACTGTCTCCTCTGGTCTTCTATACAAATGAGACAGATTGCTGACAAATAGGAGCCAGATTGGATCCCAAATATTTGCTCTTTTTAATTTTACATTCTTCTTCTCTTTTTCTAGAAAGTCCATTTAAAAGAGGTGAAGCAGAAAAGCTTCTTTCAAAAATAATTAGCTAGAGTGTTTCCAGCCATGTGAAGAGGAATAAAATCTAAAATCCTAAATCTTCAACAAAGAAACACAAACCCAGGAGTAATAAAGCCTACGTTGAGTAGACAGAAGGGTGCAAAACAAAACATTTGCATCTAAATCCCATGGTATTCTCTCAAAGAGGAAGAGGCCATCAAATTCCAGAGCTAATCAGGACTCTGCTTTTTCAGGATTGGTAAAGTCAGACCCAGGCAAACTGGACCTTGCTTTCTGATTTGGTCTGAGCAGCAGCTGATGACCAGTCTTTCTCCTACTGTTTGGTTGATAGGCAAAATATCAGAAGGGGTATCGATGTTCTGATCAGTGCTGCATTTGAGAATAGTGCGAGTCTTACCATGAACAGCAGGGTCTGTTTTCCCATTTTGGATGGACTGAATTACTGTAACAACTTGCAGATATTTGCACTATGAAACCTGACCTTTTCTGGCATTCCAGTTTCAGACCTGCTGAAGATATAAAGCTAAGCATCTTCCTGAGCATGTACCTGAAGATGCTCTTCGGGAAGCTGGTTCAAAGCATGTGGACTTGAGCATTTGCATTTACTTTGTCTGAGTCAGCCGTAATGACCATACTTGTTTGATTCCTACTTGATAGATTCTGGTAAATAACACAAACTTCTTATTGCATTTTGAAATTCGAATATTCTATATGAAATTTAACAGGCTTTCAGATTAAGCAGTGATGGTGTATTAAAACATGCTATAGGCACCATTTGTCATTTATGTATTTTTCACTTGTCCTTGGCTGACTGACTGATACCTGCAGTGCTTTCTTGGGTTGCTGTTACTTGGAATAAATTTGCTGAGACAGCACATCTATTTGCCAAGTAGCACATATTACTATTTACAAAATAACTTCTAGGGGAGTAATTATTCCTAAAGATGATAATGGGTTCTGTATACAAAGACAGATACTTGATTAATTCTGCTTTTTTGCTGGTATGAAGGTGCTGGATAGGGAAGGAATAGTAATATTTCACAACTTAGTGCTTGTATATGCTGCTGAGAACAAAAACGTTCAGCAATTATATCTGAGTCTCACTAAGTTAGGCTCAAACTTTTTACCTATATAAAGGGAACAAATGCTTCAAGTCCTAAAGCAGATTCCTAATCTTTTTTCCGAGTCCAAATTCATGTTTCTTTGCTTTATTGACCCCCAAATAAACACTGGTCCAATATAAACTACCTGGCTAAGATTAATTTCTTTGAGTCATAGAATCATTGTATAGTTTGGGTTGTGAAGAACCTTCAAAGATCATCTAGACCAACCCCCCTCCAATGAGCAGGGATATCTTCATCTAGATCAGATCCTCCCATAAAACATCTCTGGGGAGTCATTGCATGATTCATTTGTAGTCAAATAAGTAAAAAATAGCCTTGATGCCATGGATGAACAGAAACTATAGCTATTTAATGGTACTAAACAAAGTTAACAAATTGAGATGATTACTTCAGTGAGATGCTTCAAGTAAACTTGAGAATTTTAGTTTAACCTCTGGATATGTATCCATTAGTGAGCTATTACATTTCTATAGTAATAGGAAAGAGAAAGTAGAGCTGACATTTCTGCCAAGAATATGCTTGACTCAGCCACAGGCGTCACAGTTGCAAGCTTTTGAGGTTTTAAGATGTGCTATCCATGCTATAGCATTCAGAATCACTCTGCTTACAGAGTTCAGATTTACAATGTGCATGAAAAGGAATTTTTAGAAAATTAGATCTATATCCTTCTGTTTCCATTTTTAATATATACGCAGGTTGGAATGTAAAAACGTAATTCAAATGAATTCAAGTGACTCCTCAAATAGGCAACTGGAGAGTTCCAGCTGCCTGATCCAGCTGACTGTCTGCTGCAAGAAACCTACTGCAAGTCAACAAAGCTTACCATAAGCCCACCTTACATTGTAAATGCAGATACACTGTCTGGGGCTCAGATGAGATATGGCAGATTGCACTTATACCAAGGAACAGGTAGTTCTACTTAAAACATCAAAAGAGGCTGAACTCTAGCAAGAATCGTTCCCCAGGTTTTTTACTCTTCTCTTTCAACGAGATGCTTGCTGAAGAAGATAGGATCCTCTTCACACTGAAGTTAACTATGGTACTCCCACTGATAATAGAGATTATGTGTTGAAGCAGATACCTTCTGCAGTAACCCTATATTTTTCTGAGAATGGCAATCAGAATGTTGGAGTCTTAAGACTTTCAAGACTAAAATGGATTCTTTAAATTCAAATGTCTTTCTATTTTAGCACAGTCCATTTAATTCTTTTCTTCTTCTTGAAGGGCAGCTTAGTAACAAGTAGCTTTTATTCCTCAAAGATAAACCAACTTATGAAATGCTGTTCCAGGGAGTCTCAAACATGAGTTTGAGGTGAATCATACCGTTGAAGGAATAAAAACCAGTCTTTATGCTCAGTCTTAATAGTCTCTTTGCCTGTTTGAGACCTTCCATAGCAAAATCCATTAAACGGATGATAACAGTTTTTCAGAACAGGTTGAATTAAATGTTAAAATTCCAAACTGTGTTGAGCTTCTGTTTCAGACAGAAGAAAATTAAATGTAAGATGAATAGAAATGTTAAGGAGCTACTTCCTATACCTGTGAAAGGGCTAGGATGTGAAAATTACTTTCCCTTGTTAGTAACCAGCCAGTAGTTCAGCTACCTAGAAAGGGACCATTTCATTCACTGTGAAAGGAGTGAGCAGAAATATCTCAGCATTGGAAGTCCTACTATTCAGGAAAGGTTTTCAATTGTCTTTTGGATCAGGGAAATCATTTTCTTGGTGCCTTCACCTTTGCTGACAGAGAATATAACACCCTCCTGTTCTACTAAGCACTTGCCATGATTGCAATGTGAATGAAACTTGTAACATTCTGAGCACCATAACATTAGCCAGGCTGCATCCAAAGCACTTGCCAGTATTCTCTCCAAAATAAGACAATTTTAAATAAATGCAATCCCAAATGTTCCCTTTAGTTATCACCACAAAACAATGCATGCAAATATTTCTTCCTGCAGCTGACATGTTGACTGATGGTGGCCCATTGAAAAGGCCACTCACTTTCTTAAAATGCAAATACCTGCAGACAAAACCTGGAAACAGCTACTGAGCAATCGCCCCTGGAAACATATCAGACAGAAGACATTCCATCCTGTTCCTTTATATATTCAAAAACACGACTTCCAGGTAATTCGTCAGAGCCATCACTCACTATATGATTCATTAGATATTAAAAAACTGTTTGCAGTTGTCATATATAAGATGACAAATGTGCAAACTAGATCTACACCCGTATGACTCTGCAGGCGAGGAACAAAGCAGACTTTCATTCAGTTCAGAAAGTTCAAAAATGCTTTAAAAACTCCCAAACCACAACACTCCAACATAGGGATGTCCCAGTTTAACAAAAGCTTTCATATACTGTTTGTCACAACAAATGTATCTGTTTAATTCTCAAGTAAATGTTCTATAGTAAATTGTCGGATCTTGTGACAAAAGATTAAAACGAAAGCAAAACTTCTGAGTAATCACGTTATGCATCTTAGCTATCCTGCCTAAAATGATTTGTTTTGACCAAGTGTGAAAGGGTTTTCTGACAGCTTCCAAGATTCAGAAAAACCTCAATGTATTATTACTCTACATTGAAAAAGAAGATTAATCATCTCTAGTTCTGAGTAGCCATACAGTAAACTTTCAGACACTGAACAACAGTGGGAGATACTCTAAGATACAGACTGTGCCACCTGAGAATTCACAAATGTTCCTTCATGAATACTTAATCTCTACATCTGCATGCAGGCTCTATGTAAAGCCATCATAAGCTGTGCCTTGAAAAAGGGTTTATTCTGAGCTTCCAGTACTCCAGCCAAAGAGATTTCATTTCAGAAGGTCAGGTGTTTGGATGGTCAAATTCCTTCTTTTAGTTTATGGTTTGGATTTCCTCACATTCAGTCTGCCTGTGAGCTGTGCAGTACTGTGAACATTGCAGAATAAGAGACCTTACAGTGGTGTAGAAGGAGGAGGAAGATACTGTAAAATATAAATCGAGACGACCCAAAGTCCTGCAGATTTGGGTCGCATCCTAGGAGCAAACTAAGAACTGCCAGATTGCTTCTCAGAACCCCTCTCTGATTTCAGATCACATAAGTTAGTTGAAAACCGAATGCTTTAGGTTGATATTTTTTAATGTTTGCCGCATTTCTCTGAGTACTTGGACTGATGTCAAAAGATGATCAAAATTCTGCTGTTCTAATGGCAACCAGCAGCCTTCAGCTGTACATCTAGTCTGTGCTATACTTTTGGGAAGTATGTCAAGGAACACTAGATAAAAAACTAACTTTGTTAGTTCAACTAACACAGATTCAAGTTATATTTCTGCACTGCGTTACACCACTCTTTAGAAATGGAGACAAAATGGTTGCAAAACAAAGGAAATGGTCAAAGAGTCTATATCAGTATATCTTTCTTCTTCTAATATGCACATAATCACAGATAGATATTTTTTTCTAGGCAATGTTTCTTCAGAACTAAAAAGCTTGTAGTTTCATCTGATGTCCCCATCATGCTATGAGATTAAAGGAGATGGGGTATAAAGATAAAATACAGGAATGACTTACACTCTGTGAAAGCATTTTGCTTCATAACGTTGTAAAGAGTCTTTTGATTATAGAGTGAGGATCTAATTTCACAAGCCTTTCATGTAAATAATTCAGCTCTAAGAAACCATGCCAGGCCACTCTCTTTTTGATGCCTTTGCAATATGTGCACAACAGCAACCCTAACAAAGCAAAACTTCTTGTGTTTTTGAAAGAAGCTGCTGACTGCCCAGGAATATTTATAGCTTGCCAAATAGCCGGAGCCTGTTAACTGTGGGTGCATTGTTTGAACCCTTTCTTTCCCTAATCAAGATTTGCACATTCTTGAGGAAACAACCGGCTTGTTTGCACTACTGAGACTCTGCAATTCCTTCTTTTGCTTCAAAGTGGAGGCAAAGAATACTTAAAGCTTTCCAGCAGGTAACAGGTCAGTTCACACCATGACCCTGCAGGTGTGGCTCCTTTTTCAAAGCACCTGTGCTGCCTCATGGATAGGAATATACTGCCTGCTGTGCCACACTGCAGAGACATATATATAATGGATTAGTAAATTCACTGGCTCTCATGGCTGTGCACACGGGTGCTGAGTAACCTGTCCCAGAGTGGCAGGCCAAGTTCTGTTAAAAGAATCCACATAGAAAACAACATCTATACGTGACAGAAACACTGCATAGTACAGAATTGAGGGAGAGCTGTGCTATGGGAAGGGAAAATAGCTCTAAGGGAAACCTGGTCACCCTGAGATGACAGGAAAAAGATCTGGGTTCCTCTTCCAACAGATTATTGTGTACTATAGGAGAAAAGAAAAAAACCCAACCTATACAGTGGTTAAAGAAGCCACGAATTTAATAGTCTCTTACCAAAAAGACAAGCCCTACAGGAAAATTGTATTTATATACTGTCCACAGATGAAATGTTCAGGTTTTGATCAGCAACTGAATGCTTTGACACTGCTTTTTTCATCATAGCTTTTACAGGGCTTTGGTTCTGTGCCTGCTTACTGTGAAATAAAACTGTTTAATCTTGAAAGCTGCTATGGAACAGAATGTGCATCCTCCCAGCAGCTTTGCCTGTCATTGACATGGTTATTTCCATGCTACACACAGGCAAAACAAAGCTGAGAGATTAAAGGATACACCTTCCTTGTACATTTTAGTTCAGACTTGCGCCCTCTTTTATCCTCCACCTTTATCCCTTTCCACCCTTTGGTTATCATATCCTATATCATATCATTTCAGTTTGTTGCTTCTAGAGTCAGAGTGGGCCAGAGCCTTTGAGTAATTTGTAGGCTTGGTGTCTGTGTAGCATGAATGAGTCCTGCAGGCTGTCTCATTCTACTACATCTCAATCAAAACTGCTCAGGTGGCTCCCAGTAACCATAAGTCAGAAAGGGATGCTTAAATGATGGATGAATAAAGATTCTTGTGTTGACTTTGAGCTCAAAGAGAAGAAGAATAACAGTTCTACAGTGTGACACCAATCTTAGTTGGGAGGGAAGCCCCAAGTCTACAGCTGGCATGGCCGGCTGTCTCTGGATTGTTGGGCTCAGGAAAGGTGTGTCAGGAGAGCCATGAAAGCCAGATCAGAGGCTCAGGTCACAGGTACAGATAGTACCAGGCCTCTTCGCTGATGCTCATACCTACTAACCACACAACCCTTCCCTTTAAGCCACCTTGTGTACTCATACATTATGTCAAAAGCAAATTGTGCTTTCAGTCAGTGATCTCCCTGCATGACATTTGGAAGGTTTATTTCCTTTCTTTTATGTTGTCTCTCTTGTTGGGAGGGTTCAAGCCAGGCTTCCCTAACTCCTCTCGCTCTGCTGTTGCACTTACTTTTGCTACAATTGATTGCTGTCTTCTGCCTGCTTCTTAGAGGTTCAACTTGCTGACCTTCACTTCATTATCTCATGCCCTTGTGTTTCTTAGCATGGACATTTCTGAGTTGGTTCCTAAGTTGTGCTTTAATATATGCACAGTGAACTGTTCCGATCCAGGTGAAAGTCTGCTTCTGGGTGACTGACATCTTACAAAATGCTCCTTTTCTTTTGCGCCACTTGTTTTCTCAGCCAGGAGCTTCTTTGTTCTGTCCTCACAACCGAATTTTTCCAGCAGAATCCTAATACAGGGATCTTCTTTTGATTTTAAATTCTCAGAATTTGACTTTTTTTCCCCCAGTGTTGTGTGGGTTTGATTTCCATAAGTTAACTTTAGCGAGTGCAGTGCTTAAAATTCCAGTGAATGTGTTTGTTCTCCTTGTTATATGTATACGAGAGAAACTCAGTACGATTTCATGCATAAAAAGACACAAGTGCAAATTTAAGAGCCTTTTTACTGGTCTAAACACTGAGATGTACCTGCCTTACAGACAGTATCTTCAGGTATGTTAACTCTGAGATGGGTGTATGCTCAAAAGTATAACAGATTATGACAACATAATGTGGCTATTACACAGAATGCTGTTTTAATGATCATGAATGTGACTACCTTGAATAGCTAACAAAAATACTTCTGAGCTGATGGGAGACTTATGAATGCAATTTGACTTAGGCTACGCAGTGAATCAGGACTTGGCACAGAAGAGATTAAAAGATGAAGCTAGAAAGCCCACAAGGAAAAGAATCTCTACACTGTTGTGAGGAGAAAGGAAAAGAGAAGGGAATAGTGCATGCAGGATATACAGGTCTCTGCTTGTATAGTGCTTTAATGTTGACCCTTGTTGATTCCAGATAGTGTGTTATGTTGTGCTCTTTAGGGCTTATTCCATATGGGACATCTCATAAATACTTTGTGTAATCATAGAATCATAGAATAGTTAGGGTTGGAAAGGACCTTAAGATCATCCTGTTCCAACCCCCCTGCCATGGGCACAGACACCTCACACTAAACCATGTCACTCAAGGCTATGTCCAACACGGCCTTGAACACCGTCAGCAATGGAGCATTCACAACTTCCCTGGGCAACCCATTCCAGTGCCTCACCACCCTTACAGGAAAAAATTTCTTCCTCATATCCAAACTAAACTTCCCTGTTTAAGTTTGAACCCGTTACCTCTTGTCTTATCACTACAGTCCCTAATGAAGAGTCCCTCCCCAGCATCCCTAATTGGGCAGGCAAATTTCACTTGCTCAAGGTAAAGGCTAGAGAAAATTACCTGATAGCCCAGGGTGAGAGCCAGGTTCAAAAGTGGCACTGGGGCTGATGAAGCAAGCTAAGCAAGCTCTGCTGTACTCTTAGTTTCCTACCTGGACTCTTTTGCCCAATACAGTAATTCTGAATTTATGAAGCTTAATCAGGAAACAATGCACCAGCTCTGTAACAACCTAGCTGCCAAAATAATCTTCCTGTGAGTGCTGATGCAGAAGATCTGCTTATATAGAAACTGATCTAAAACCAATGAATTTTGGGAGGAACTGCCTCTAGCCACTTACTTGACCATAACAAGAGTTGATTAGACAGTGGGCCTGAGGTCAACAAGAGACTGTAATGCCAGTAAGCACCAGACCCTACTGACTAAGTAAATAATAACCAGAATGGTGAGAAAAAAGCCTCAGACAGTCTTTTGTTGTCTTATTGGGTGAACTAGGTGCATTTTCTGGCAAAGGAAAGACGTGATGTATGTACTGGGAGTTTGTGTATGAGGGGAAAGGAGCAAACAGTGATGAAAATACCTGGAAGTCTTAATATTAAATATGAATGATGGACAAAAATATTTAAACAACTCAATTTTTACTTTAATTCTTTTGACAGATGGTTCTAGACAATATCAAAGCTGGTGTTTGCTTTGCTAATGACAGACTGCATAAAGAGCATCTTTTAAAAACCAGGGTGCCTGCCTGTATTTTGTGCAGTGGACCCATATAAAAGATCCTGCCCTGTTTTGACTGAAATAGTGCCATTTATAATAGGTCTCAGAACTTCTCTACTGGGGAGAGATTTGAACTGGAGCTAGAATATTATTAGCTGCTGTTAGACGGTGTTGACCATGAGGCATTTCAGTAAACATGCTCTTTAAACCTCTGGTTTTTAATCATAGAATGGTTAGGGGTGGAATATCTGCAATAATAATAATATGCAATCTGCATATAAGGCAATAGAACAGTTTTATCTCCTGTCAAAGGAGCACACAGAAAATACTGGAAGACATAAATTCTCGGAGCAAACAGATGACAGGCCTTTTGCGAACTGTCTTATTCATGATCCTGTGTTGTGCCACTTATCCAGATAATGATGGGATCTGTTTTGGGATTTTTTTTCCTTTTTAGAGAAATGATATCTCTTTCTGAGTATCTTAACAATGAAATTTGCATTACAATCCATGGCCTTTCTAACCTTCTGCCTGCAGCCCTCAAACTTTTCTTGATCATACTAATGATTAAAAATTTCTTAAGCACACAGTATTTTCTGCTGTTAAATATTTTGATAAGAGAAAACCCTTTAAGTTAAAATCTTAGGTTAAATAGCATATAAAGATAACAAAATATAGAGGGTCTCACTCCCTTACATCTTCTTCTTGGGTGTATTGCTGCAGGTTTCATTGCTTGTGATCAGAAGATGAATACAAAGTTCAGCTAGACGCAAATAGGTCATCCTCTGTTGCCTGGCTCTATCAGTATTGTGCAGCTGTAGTCGACATTTGCAAGATCTTTTACAAAAGTTCATTTCCCATTCAGAACACAGCCAGATTTGTGTTGCTGAATCCTTTTCACATCCACTCGCCACCCAAAAAGCTTGTGCTAAATGGAGTTCAGCCCATAGCAACAGTTCTGATAACCTTGGAAGGCAGGCTGCATGGACAGAGGACACTTTGAGTCTTTAGGTGGAATATTCATTAAATAAGCCCCAGCTTTTTATAATAAAAGTTTGATGTTAACAAATCACTCTCAGGCATTCTGTTTCAAGTAACTGTTGCATTTATATAGCCCAGCGCTCATCTGGCTTTTATCTCACCACTTCTAGCCCAATCTCAGTTTATGTTTTTAAGGGTTTTTTCCTTCTAACTTTTGCCCGTCTCTATAATTGGTCTTTTCCCTTTAACTCCATGCTTGCCAGCATGAAAATGCAGTTGCCACAGCTGTTCAGACTGTGCTGCTTCAATTGTTTAATTACAATGCTTCTGTGGCTTTGCATCCTATTCTTTATCACTCTAATCCAGGTTTAATTCGGAGGAGAAGTAGCAGCAGGGAGCCATGGGCTTGAGGTGAGATTGAACCCTTTGTCTCTCTCTTTTCTGGCTGGGAAAGGAAGTTTCCTTCTGTTGGAAAGAAGTTTCTGGCACTGTTGGAAGTACATAAGCAAATGTTTGGTCTTTTCCTTCCCTTTCCTCAGCACTTCCACCATTCACCAAAATTCAGACTGTTGTATTTTCTGCTCAAGCTTTCTAACAAATACAATCCAACATTTTAGATGTCTGCTGAAAGAATCCTGTTAGTGGGTTTACACCCCTCCATTTAGTACAAGATAGTCTGCCCTTCTCACCTTCTAATTATTCATCTTTGTTTAACTATGGCGATGAAGCAGCTATACAAAGAAAGATTAATGGGCACTAGGCAATACTTGTCTCTGTGTCCTCTCTAGGGCCACATAGTTAAACCACACAGTTGGCCTGTAAAAGAATCCAAGAAAAAACAGATCAATGCCCTTTCAACAGATTGTCATCTATTCTTACTGCTTAGGGTAATATAATGTAAGTAAAATACTGTATCACATTAAATGTGATATGAACTCCCATATGATAAAAGGAAAGCAAAAAAATCCCATTAAACTTGAGTGTAGATGGAATATTTTCAGAGGCTCGTCTGCATTTCGTTTCATGGTATTGTAGCTGCATATCTTTACCATTATCCTTAGCAAGACTACTCCATGTTCACTTACTGTAGCCACTGAATATATTTACTCTTATTCCTTTTAATTTTACCCTTCTGAATTTTGCCTATCACTAAGTTTCATCATTTTTCCTCCTCTTGATTCACTTACTTTCTAAGGAAACAAATTCTTATAAGCAATAAAGCATTCCTATCATCCCATACCTTGTGAGCCATCCTTTAGGAAAGCTCTGCCTATCTTTCCCCAGAAATCAGTTATGTCAGCTTTTAGTATAGTTGGTATTTCTTATCTAAATTACCTCCTAGTTCTACTTAGGATTTGGATGCTTGAAGTAGAAAACTAGATTCTTAGCAGAAGTAAATCAACATACCACTATTGATTTTAATTATGCATGGTGTCTTCTTACACCAGCTGATGATCCAGCCTGGAATAATAGAATAATAGATGGCTTGTGCACTTCAGGAAAGAAGGCACTTTTTTCTCCCTGTAAGCAGCCAGCCTAGTTGCTTGCACGTTTTCCTTCAGCAGCAACATTGCACAGGGGTAATAAGAGTCTCCTAAGCCTTATTCTTTAACAGAAAAAGCATTCTTGTGGTACAGGAGATTTTTTTCCTAAATTAGCCCTCATTAGTTCAAGGTTCAGTTGCAAGTTACCAGACCTGTATCCACACAGTGGTGGATCTGATATCATAAAAGCATTTCCACTAAACAGTGTTGCTGGGATTTAGCTTGGTCCCTTCTCTAGGAACTTTGATAAAGACACGATGACTTGATGAAGAATTACTTAATACTTCCTCCTTGCTGTTAAAGAACCACTGTAGATTTGGACATGATTGAAGAAAAGGTTGGTTCTGTATCTCTGCTCCGACATAAGGCAGGTGCGCCAATATATCTCTTGTGATTTTGGGGCTAATTAGACACCTTTTCTCATTAGCCAGTCTGACACTGGATCTGCCTCCTCCAGAGGAGTCAAAAGCTTCCTCAATTTCTGTGCAGAATGCACCTGTTTCAGTTGCTAGATCTGATATATACACATAGAAACTGACACTCCAAGCATGTAAACTATGGGAAATTTAAAAGCAATTGACTAACAAAATACATGTGTGATTCTCCATCCGATAAGACAAAAAGGGAAAAATCAGCCAAAAACTATTAAATATGGCCCTTACATGTTAGTGGAAGGACATTTGATGCAGCAACATAGGTGACGTCCGAATTCATCAGCTAAAATAGAACATTGGTTTGGGGGTTAGAAATGGCAGTGACAACCAACTAACAGCCCTGATAAAGAAAACAAAGGAAAATATACACAAATATACACAAATGTAAATAAGACTCTATTCTTCAAGCATAGTTCATAGAAAGAATGCATGAAAGGAAAGAGAATTTTGTTTGCCCTCTATGCAAATAAAGCAGAGTTGAATTGTTAATGCCTTAAGCCAATTCCTCGAGTTGTTTATAAACACAGTTACAGCAATGACTGTGAAGCGATCAAAGCACAGACTGGGATGAGGGAATCATGGCATCTCTCTGTAATGAAGCGAAAGCCATGTTCCTGTCCTCTCTGGTCAATGCATGCCATGAAATATATGTATCCAATATACTGGGATCAAATCCTAAACGTAATTGTTATAGACTATAGACTGAATAATGGGCTAGATTTTGCAATCTAGTCTGATTATGTGCAAATTCAATGTGACACAGTCTTAATTTGGCACATAATTAAAGGTCATTGCAGCATTTCCTCACTTCAGGGATTGATTTTTTCACCCTATCTCAGCTACCTAGATGCATTTCCAGGAAAATTTTATCGAGGAGCATAATCAAATCATTTTTGAACCTGCTTTTCATATTCATGTTTAGTGAGCAATATTTATGATAAAGACTTTAGTGACTTCAGGCAGGCTGGTTTCATGAATAAGATTGTACACTGTACACATGAATTCTAGAATCAGGCCTGACTGGTTTTCTTTGTAAAAGCACAGCCCTGCCCGTACTGATATTCCGCAGTCGCTTTGACCCATTTTCATTAAGTTTCTCATCCATAGCTACATCACAGCAATTATTGTTGGGGATGAAGACAAGAGATGGTGAATGCTAAACTGTGTAGCACAGCTGAATTTTGAAGGTAGGAACAGTGGTTCAGGGAGATGCTCATTTCACAGAAAAGCTTTGTCATTCAGCAGGTTAATGTATATGTGGGTATGGGAGATGCCTGGTAAGTGCTGGATGAATCCATAGTTGTGTGCTGTGAGTGTGTAGTGAATGCAGTGATGCTATGGTGAATAAAGTCACAAGATGCTTTGAGTTCCTTACACATGGCAGAGAGGACTCAAAATCATGAAACCTGGTCTCCTATTGGCTATTGCAGACAACAGCTGTTATGTGGACCATGTTGCCTGCACCAAAATAGCCTTTCATGAAAGAATTATTCAAGTACCTACCTTTGTAAGCCTTGGACACAGCTGAACACATCTAACTCATTCATTAGAGGGTCCTGAACACACCCACTGTAGCCAGTTCCTTAGCAAAATTCTCACTCTCGTATTATAGACAGACAGAGCGTTCCACTTTCTTCCTGTGATATCAGACAAAAGGAAGTCATAACCTAAGCAAGGACTTCAATTTAAGATAAATGTCTAAAGGAACTATGAATGAAAGCAGCTTTCTTAAAAACAAAAGAAAAGCCCCATATGTAAGCTCATGAGAATGGAAGAGAAAATAAATGCTATCTAGGGGTTACCAATCAAGAAAACTGCATGAATAAGCAGGCTGGCAGGTTTTCTGCTGCTTATCTGAGACCTGAGTAGTCAGAGCATCCTGATCTTGAGGAATAAGGTTTCTCTGAAGCTGTCTCTGAAGGCTTTTATTGTATTTCTGAGTGAGAATTACTTAACATTTAAGCTGTCGGCTGAACTTGGAAGAAAGAAGTCACTAATGGTTGGGTTAAGATACTGTATCATGCTTCTCTGATATTCAACCTTAGTCAAATGTTTCTGAAATAAAAAGGCAACTAATTCTGCCTCCTGCTAAGGAACAAAGTTACTACAAAGATGGCAAGAGCTTTAAAGGAAAATAAAAAATACCCGACAGAAAGAAAACAGAAGTTGCCTCTAAGTTTACTTACAAGGTCATGCTTATTGCTGTACTAGCTTCTGCTATTAGGGCTTTGGCAAGGACTGTCTCATATTTTATGTATGAACTCTGAAATCCCTGGTTGATGTTATAATATAAACACCAGTAATTATTTTTAATGTTATGGCTGAAGATAGCAGTCAGCTACTGGATCCTGTTGCTGTAACAGATGTAGACTGTAAAGCTGCCCTTGCCCTGAAAAGTTTACGGTCTAATTATTAGTTGAAAGCGGTCTGAGGATCAACAATCACACATCTACATACACATACATTTTTCTCCTCAGTTCCCCAAAGAGATACACAAAACCAATCTGTACTTCATTTAAAGCCACATTTAAAGAAAATGAGATGTAGTAAATAAAGTGGAGTCTGAGGGGAGAAAAATAGGCAAGTACTATTTCCCAAGTTGCATGGAAAGTAGAGTCAAATAAGTACTTTCTCATAAATTTACATCTTTAGCAGAGATAGACATAGAAAAAATAACATCAAAGTCCCCAAAAAGTCATGTAGACAGATGCTAGGAAATTTGATAACTTCCAGCACAAGAATCTTAGTAAGCTTCATCCTATATGATTGAGTCAGTGAAGTGACAGAAAAATTGTATTCAACAAAATCAGGGTTTAGAATGAGCATGCAGGAGTTTTTAATGATGGTATAACATAAAAAATGTTTGTTTCAATTCCATTAAAAAAATCAAGAAATTGAAGTAAAGCAACAGAATATATCCTGCTTTAAAGGGCAAAATGACATCGTGCCATCTTTAGGGTTTGCCAAAGCTGCTGTTAAAAGTTGCAATCTACATTAAACACTGTTCTTCAACCTTACATATAGAGGGGTATATATTTAGAATAAAACAGCATTGTTAGTGCTTTGTTAAAATGTTTTCAGAGTAGACTGTCTTTAGATGTATGAGGCAGTTTGTGCAAGGAATCTCAATCTAAGCAAACCCACCTTAAAAATTCTATTTCAGGTGCAAATCTTTCTTGGCTCCATCGCTCTTGCTCCTCTCTTGCTTTCCAATAGTCCATCATTCTCGCAGCATAGCCTGTTGCACTTGTTATCTCTTCTACAGACCGTATGGAAATAAAATACAGGGTAAAATAAGATGCAGGATTTTTCTGCATAAGGTGATGGGTACTTTCTTTTATAGCAACAACAAAACCAGCTAAATGCCAAGCAGTAAGGTCTTTGTTCTGATTATAAGGGTGAACTAGCCACAACTGTCTATGAGAAGATGAAGGTCTCAGATATATGACAGATATAAACAACTCAATGTTGCAGATTGTAAATCCACAATATCACAAGAAAATTTCACATCCTCTGGAAACCTATTACCCAAACCTGATCTTGTTGCTTTGAGTTAATACTATGCTATCATAAAGTTTTGCTGCTGCCTCAGGTTTTCGGTTTTGGCTGAGCAGACACTCAACATTTTGGGTACATACCTGGAAAACAACAAAGATGATCTAAAAGTTCCTGCTATATGGCTTGGTAACCAATAAATGATGCAAGAGGAGAAGAAGTGAGCTCTCTGTTTATGGAACTCTGCAGGTATGTATTTGTCTGTGGTTCACCAGGAAAATCCTTTCCTTCTTAAAGTGTACTTTCACAGGAATTGCTGCCATACCCATCCTGCATTAATATTCAGCATCTGCACTCACAATCCATTGCTAAGCAACACTTAACAAAATTGATCTTGCATTAAGCAAGCTCTGGAGCTTGAATAATACATTATTTCCTCTTTCTACTTATAATCAGTGAAAACCTTTACTTGTCTTTTGAATGTCAAAATATTAAAACTTTTTATTTTAAACACACATTTCAGTTGCTGAGAAAGTCCATTTAGATTAAGGTTCAGATGTAAATTCACCCTTGGTACTGTTTAATGGTAGGAGGAAATAAATTGCAAAAATAGTTCAACCCTTAAAGAATATAGAAAAAAAATAAAAAATTAAAAAGAATGTAATACAGAGCAGCCATCTCCCATTTTGCATTCAGAACTGTTGAAGGCAATACCTTGCCAGCAACTGTGTGTATAACTTAAGCATCTCTGTCACTGTTTATTTATAGTCTGTATTAAGATCACACAACTGTGTGCATTTATATGCTGAATACAGGAATTTCTGATTCCCATGCATGAATTTTATGTACATAGGAAATAACCTTGCCTCTCTGGACTTTTCTGAAAGGCTGCTGGGAATGGAATTCCATGCCTTGAAGTTGTTAGAATTTGCCTGTTTTGTCTTCTAGACCATTCCTCTGCCACTGCAGGATAGCTCCCCTAGGTATATTACCCAATGCCTTAATCATCCTGTTCTTAAGTCTCAAGCAATGTATCCTTTGGGAGTTCACTGCACAGTACATTAGATCTTAGTGCTCGACAGTACTTATTTATATTCTCCTATATTTATTAAACCAGAGTCTCTCCTGTCTCTATCCTTCCCCAGGCCCTGCTACACCAGTGCAAGACAGAATGAGGAAGTGATTTTTCTGTGATTACTGCAGGGTTAGGTCTTGGGATAATTGTGTTGGGTACCACCACCAGGCCCTTCTTCGCTTCCATGGAATAATGACATGTCTCAAAACTCTGAAAACTGAGCCCAAGAGAATATGAACTGATTCATTTCCATTATCTCACACTTCTGCAAGATGGTTTTCTAAACTAAATCTGTAATATGACTTTAATTCGAAATTTCTAACAGGATCCAGAGAAGGTGTTAATTTGTTGACATCTCCTCTGAATTATTTTTGCTTATGCTCTGTTAGTCTCCATCAAAGAATCTAGTATCCATGTTGTAACACACAGCTGATGTGAGGAACTTTAATCAAAGGCTCTTCCAAGAATCTGTACTTTGTGTTTAAGAAGTGCACAAGTTGTTTAAATGAGTAGAGAATATAAATTATGTATCATTTTCCCAAGGGACTTTTTTTTTTGTAAAATTAAAAAACCCAGCTCCATCTTCTTGAGGTTTTCAGGGCTTTTTTTCTATTTGCCTTCATCAGTGTAAAACTTCGTATTGTGACTTCTTTGTATTTCATTTCATCCTGATCCCTCCATGTTTACTATCTTATGTAGACTTCAGTACGAGGCTGCGCACTCCTTTTACAAGGTAATTGAAGAAAGGGTTAAATAAGACACTTATAATATTCAGGCTTGCTTCTTTTTACTTGTCTGCTCACCAGGCACTTCTCACTATCTCAAATGCTTGACTAACCTCTGACCTTCGTCTAGTTGCCCTTCTAGACATCCTGTGTTAAAATGAAATTCTTAGTGTTTTTGAATAATCATGCAAATATCTGAGTTTCAGTAACTTTATCTCACCAGAAATTTTGCTTATTCCTTATATTTTATCCCATTTTATTCCTTCTCTTTATTTATAAAGGCTGAAAGTTACCGTTTGTCCATGATAACACATGGTCTTATGCTGTGATGACAGTGTATCTCTGTTACAGATGTCCCACTGGTTGAAAGCGTGGCTTGTCTTTTATTTAAAGAGGGAAGGAATTGTATTTTTATCATCCAGTTGAGGAAAATTCATTACTTGGTGCTTTCCCATATGACCTTAAATAACATTTTTCTCTTGCTGAATCGTACTTCACATGCTTCCCTGTCACTGTGTATTTATTAGGCATAAACCAGTATGTAAACATCTGGTCTTAATTATGTACTCTTTGTATTTCACAGGGAACACAACAATTTGCATTCATCCCTAGTAAGGAAAACAGAATTATCACAGTAAGCCAGAAAAGAGTCAGGTTTTGCTGCCCTTATATTCTTTCAGAGACTTGGAGACAGAGAAATCTTGAGCATGAGCTGTGACAAAAATGTGGAACCCAAGCCACACTGCTTGGTTTATACCTTCTCATGACTTTTTAGCTATGTGTCTCTGATGAGTGCAGCTTCAGTTTTGAACATCCAGGCAACATGTTTTCAGTTTTTTGTTGGAAAAAAACAGCAGCAAGTGATGGTCTATCTTTTGCTAAAACTATTTGTTAATTTGAATGTGAAGTCTGGAAACAACTTCAGTCTGTCTGACCAGGTTCTTTGTTCTTTTGACACTTTCTTCCAGCAGCCCTTTGGACTATAAATGATGAGAAATACTGGTCAGGAGTCCATTTCAAATTAATGGCTTAAAATCACACGTACTAAGCAGCCTATTGAGCTTATCAGTATTTACATATCTAGAAGAATAAAATGAGACACAGGATTGTCTATTCACTTGCATATCCTTCAGGAAAGCGGCTGAGAGAGACAGAGAGCAATGTAACTATGATATAGTTGTTTCTAGTCATTGTTGTTAAATCCTTTTATTGGAGAGGATAGCAGAGGACAGGCAATTCTTTTTATGTGACATCAGTGCAATGGTGATTGTCTCTTAATGTGCTCTTTCACTCAGTGTGGTCTCTATTGCTGGCCTAGGTGGCAATATTTAATAGCTCATGCTTCATTTGAAGCCAGGCTTCAGACCTTTTCTTAGACTTCTCAATGTCTAAAGTCACCTTTGTGTATATCTTCACACACTTTCTATGAAGCCTTGGGGGATCACTAGCTTTGCCCCTTTAACAATTTAATAATCTCATTTTTAAAAGTGTCTGGTCCAGGAACATGCAGACCTGACTTATGCTAATAGCATTAATTTCTTTCTTCAGGGGGATCTCAACTGTAGCTTTGGAACTTGCAGTTTGTACTTCACCTGAGGTCAGGCAGGCTGGTTTTGCGATGTGGATTTAGCAAAACTCACATATAATCAAGCTCAGCGCTTTTCTCAGTTTCACTTCTGTCAAATGCTCCAGCGTGGGTGCATGCAACCCAGAATCCTGCGCTTGTAGACGAGGGAAAATAAGCTTCTCAGCAGGTTATTTGCCAGGTCCTCTGGCAATGGTAATAAGTTGTCTACCCTCCCTTTGAGCTGACTTTAGGATCCTAAAGTACTTAAGAAAAATGTTGAACCTTTGACTGAGGTGAAAAATTCCTTTCTTATGTGAATATATTGCTATTAGGTTTTCGCAGCCATAATGGTCTCCAGAGTAAGAGAACTGACTAGCCTCTCTGAAAATATATCTATGGCAAACTTGGTTTACCCTCCGTTATTTTGAGTCCCTGACTCAAAATCAGTTTAAGTTTGAATGGTTGACAAGTCAAAATAGATTTGCAAGATCAAAACTGAGCCCAGACAGAGTAGGACTGTTCTTAAAGATGCTGGTGTGAGGAGCCTGTATTCTGTAAAGCAGACTATCTGGTTTTCAGCTGGGCTAACTTGTACTTGCATGTGCAATACAGCTCTCTTACCTGAAACCAGAAATGTCTGGATCAAACTGTGATCCAGAGTTAAATTCCATCTCCATCGTAACCTTTCAGAAGTGATATTAAACACCTTTTTGAAGTTGATTAATTCAAGAAATCCTTATTCTGTCTTTTCGTGTGTTGGAGGAATATATTCATGGTGTCAGTAGATGATCTTCCTGACTTTATTAGCTTCTGTCATTGTTTCATTTATTGTTTCTACTGCATGAAATCTATTTAATTTTATTTGCAGTTATACCAAATTAAACAAGAGCTTATTTTCTAAGATTTCAGTAACAGCTGAACCCATGACATGGGGTCTTTAAGTTTGGTAGCTCTCGTTATGCCCAAAGCTGCCTGGAGAATTTATGTCAGTACTGTGGGTTTGCCTTCCATGTCTCTTTTCCATCAAAAGAAAGTTATTTTTTCTACCAAAAAACCCACCTCAGGAAGGATGGAAAAAGACTTACCCTTCCTGGAAGGGATGTTGAACATACAAGAATGAAGAATCAAAAGCATAGGGTTGGGAAGACTTCAAGAAGCGATCTAACAATCTGCAAAGTCTCAGAAGTCATCTTGTCTGCTTATATTTTGTTTCCCTCTCTACAGACCTGCAGAAGCTGATGATGCACAAGGAAGAAAGGTGTATAGTTTCAAGGACTTCTGCCCCTTGGTGAAAAGTTTATGCAGTTAGTTTGAGTCTAATCATAAGGAAAAAGCTCTACATTTTCCCCATCTCAAGGGAATACTTCCCTTGGGATAAAGCAATAAGCACATCTGTTGATTTTTCAGCTTGTCCTTTTTTTAAATCTCTGCCTTAAAGGAAAAGCAACTTTCATAGGTTTTTCTGTCTTCTGCAATACCTCCTCTATCCCCCTGGAAGACACTTGCATCTCCTTCTTACCTAGTTTGGTTTCATTGCTTTTCCAGTGACTTAGCATCGTCAAGAGCAGGAATCAAACAATAGGCTTATTTTCCCTTGAGGCAAATGTAATCTGTAGCTTTTCTGAAATTCGTGTCCCTGCAGATTTGATTCACCCTCTTAAGAGAATGTGTGAGCTCCTCACTAGAACACCCCAAGCTGCAGGCACTTTATTCTGTTTGGTTTATTTTCTTTCTGCTTTTTTTAATCCTAAGAATACTATTTTGGGCATTCCATTGGCTTGTACACCCAAATCCAACCTAAATTACTACATCTCAGCTCCTCTCAGGCAAATAGTCCATCTGCTGCCACAGTGTTATGCGCTGCTTCTATGAAGAATCTTTCTGAGCTGCTAATGACAGTCATGGTTTTTGATGCAGCACATGCTCTTCTAGGGCATATAGAATTATGTAAGCCTTTGCCATTACTGCATTGCTTTCTAGGTATTGGCAAAATTTTGGCTCAAATATATAGCACAGTGTGCTACCCCATGTACTGTTTTCTGCATGGACTTTGACATTTAGTTCTGTACAAATCCCTGGCCACAGGCGTACTTTCTTGAAATTATCTCTATTCCCTGTGGAATCAAAGCACTGCCCACCTTCCATAAACTTCACTGTAGCAGAATTTTATTTAGCAGGTTCTGGTTGTTTTGTCTGGGGTGACTTCTGCGTCTTCTGCAGTTTCTCCTCCAGAGCTTTGTTGCCACTTCTGAGCTAGTTTCCTCCTCCCTTGGTGGATTCATTTCCTCCCACACACCTTGGAATTGCAAGACCTTGAGCTGCATTAGAACATGGACAAATTCTTCTATTCTTTTTGTGTGCTGAATTTAAAACTCAACACTCATCTTGGATTTCTATGCAGAGTGAAGTAATACTTACGTTCATTTAAAACAGTTTCAAATTTGGGCAGTTAACTGAAAACACATCGAGGACTTCAGAATCACTTAGTGTGAGAAATAAAGCTACTGTCTGTCTGCCTTCCTTTCTGCCAGTCTCCATGCCTGCTGACACAAGGGCAAGTTTTGCATTCTCCATGTTTCTAGAGACTGTCACTGTGGGTAAAGCATTTTCCTCCTTCATAATTACTGCCCCTAAGAGGATTATGAGGTTTTGGGGGTCATTTTTCTTTGATTTTATGATCTTGTTATCGTGGACCATTCATCAATTGCTTAAAGCAGAGGAAGATGTTTGGAATTCTTTTTCTGCCTATTTTCTGACCATCACATGATCCTTCCTAGATTGTTGTCTCTGGTGTGAGGACCCACTTGAATCACATGTGACCGAGTTGACTGTTTACAGCAGGAGGACTGTGTAGCTGGATCAAGGTCTGCCTCTGCCATACTTGAGCAGTTACTGTGCGGGACAGGTACAGTGATGCAGTCTTATAGCAGATCTGAGCCAAGGGTCATATTTTTGTCAGTCCCTTTGGTATCCCAAGGCCTGAAGCTGGCTCTGAGAATCAGGTGATCCAATCTCACACCTTTTACCTCTCTTTCAGTTATTGCCATAGCTAATGCCTCTCCTCTCTCCCTACCCAAACACTTCATCTGAAGCACACTGGCTTCAAGGGACTCAGTGATTGTGTGAGATAGCATTTGGTTTTCCATAAGGATTCAAGTTATTGGCAAAGAGAATTGTCAGCTTCCCTAGAGAGCTTAAGCTTCATGCCTAAAATGTAGCAGCAGGGAGAAATAAAATAGTTTCTCTACATTACCTGAAAGTATTGCATTCCAGCACATTCCCAACATCATCTCCCACAGGAAAACATTGAAGCACAAAGACTGAGAAAGGCTTATGAGTATGCAAGCCATTACAGCTCCTCTGTGGCTCATCTTTATTGTCCTCATCTACAGACATCAATATTTCTGTTTTATTTGCTTTAATGAAAAGAGGGTTTAGTGAGAGCCAGTAAATCCCCAGATCTTGTTGATTTCACGCTACTCTGCAAATTCAGATCTGATGTTAACCATATGAAACTCGGCTGGTGCCGAGCCTGGCCTCTGGAGCTGCAAGATGTTCTGGAACTCTTTGTCCATCAGGCAGCACTGCTTCCAGACTGGTTCCATAATCTCCAGGAAAGCTGCTGCTTTTGTAAGGATCTGTGTGCTCATGAGCAAGAGAAAAGGGGGATGTGAAGAGTGAAATAAAGTAAGTAAATGATGGGAAATGGAAGAAAGAATCATAGAATAGAATCATAGAATAGTTAGGGTTGGAAAGGATCTCAAGATCATCCAGTTCCAACCCCCCTGCCATGGGCAGGGACATCTCCCACTAAACCATGCCACCCAAGGCTCTGTCCAATCTGGCCTTGAACACTGCCAGCAATGGAGCATTCACAACTTCCCTGGGCAACCCATTCCAGTGCCTCACCACCCTCACAGTAAAGAACTTCTTCCTCATATCCAATCTAAACTTCCCCTGTTCGAGTTTGAACCCGTTACCCCTTGTCCTCTCACTGTAGTCCCTCATGAAGAGTCCCTCCCCAGAATCCCTATAGACCCCCTTCAGATATTGGAAGGCTGCTCTGAGGTCTCCACGCAGCCTTCTCTTCTCCAGGCTGAACAGCCCCAACTTTCTCATCCTATCTTCATATGGGAGGTGCTCCAGTCCCCTGATCATCCTCGTGGCCCTCCTCCGGACTTGTTCCAACAGTTCCATGTCCTTTTTATGCTGCGGACACCAGAACTGCACGCAATACTCCAAGTGAGGTCTCACAAGAGCAGAGTAGATGGGCAGGATCACCTCCCTCCACCTGCTGGTCATGCTCCTTTTGATGCAGCCCAGGATACGGTTGGCTTTGTGGGCTGAAAGCGCACACTGCTGACTCATGTTAATTTTCTCATTAACTAACACCCCCAAGTCTTTCTCCGCATGGCTGCTCTGAATCTCTTCTCTGCCCAACCTGTAGCTGTGCCTGGGATTGCTCCGAGCCAGGTGTAGGACTTTGCCTTTGGCATGGTTAAATTTCATCAGGTTGGCATCAGCCCACCTCACAAGCATGTCAAGGTCCCTCTGGATGGCATTCCTTCCTTCCAGCATATCAACTGAACCACACAGCTTGGTGTCATCGGCAAACTTGCCGAGGGTGCACTCAATCCCACTGTCCATGTCCATGTCCATCCAAAGATGTTGAACAAGACCGGTCCCAACACGGATCCCTGAGGGACACCACTCGCTACTGGTCTCCAGCTGGACATTGAGCCATTGAGCACAACTCTTTGTGTGCAGCCGTCCAGCCAGTTCTTTATCCACCGAGTGGTCCACCTATCAAATTGATGTCTCTCCAACTTAGAGACAAGGATCATCTACTTCCAACCCCCCTGACATGGGCAGGGACACCTCATACTAAACCATGCCACCCAAGGCTCTGTCCAATTTGGCCTTGAACATCGCCAGGGACAGAGCATTCACAACTTCCTTGGAAGAATGGAAGAAATTATCATGAAGATCCATAAATACCTCAAAATGCAATGACTGCATAAGATAGTATTTGAGAGAACTGAAAAAAATAGCAAAAATGGGGAAAATTGATAAAGTTTAAAAAGAAGAAAAGGGAAACATAGGGAAAGAACAAACACACTTGGAACTTCTTTCACATTTATATGAATGCAAATTTCGTTTTTGTAGTTCAGCCACTGATGATGCTCCCTCTTCCATGCAAATTTAATTTCTGAACTCTGACTGTTGATGTAAATGGTGTTATTTATTATTGGTTGGTGTTGTGTTACCTCAGTTGTTCAAAGCAGGATCTTGCTCTGGTAAATATTGGAGAAAACTGTTTAATATTCCACATGTTAATCTCCAAATCTTTGTTTCTGTTCATATATTACAGAGAAGGTTTAAGGTAACTCTCTAAGGATGCTTGTCAGTGGCAAATGTTGGGATAGTATTTTCCAGGCTGAACAGAGCTACAAAACTTCATCCCAGTGTTTCATCCCAGCTAAGCATGAAGTCTAAGGACAAATCTAATTCTAATGACCTTTTCCATCTGAAAATGAAGGCTGCATTGGCAGAGTTAACTCTGGCATAAAATGTTGAGAGCTCTTTACTGCAATATTTATGTTAACTGATTTTTGTGATGCAATTCCTAGTAAAAGTTCCAGTAGTAATAAAAGCCACTGTAAAATAAGGTTGCCATTTTACAAGATACTTTGTGAAATGCCATAAAATTACTTTCATTGTGATCACCATATCCACTGGAATAATAAAAAAATGAAACCATTTGTCAAATATGCAGGGATTATCTTCCCATTAAACATTTAGTCTTCAAACTGATGTATGTTCTGGTCTGAATAGACTGATTCATATGAGTAAAGTTATTTCTTTATGTTAGCCTTCAGGTCCTGGGGACAGGATTCACAAGGTAGGTAAGTATTCAAAAGGCCTAGCTTTTACGTAATAGGTCTCTGGTTTATAGGTTCTTCCTAGAGTCAACAGCACCCTTCAGAAAACAATCCACAGTAGCTAGGATAGGCATCTGCTCTGAGACATCATTCAGAAGGACTTGTTCCTTTTTCCTTATGACAGAGGAAATTGAGGCTTAGCCTCAGAAGGCAAAAGTTAAGCATCACGAATACCTGCCTCAATCTCATCTCTCAGTTTCAGTGTAAACTTGTATTTGATTATAAGTTGTATGTGAACACAAGTCTTTTTGATGCATTTTTCTCTTTTCTCTTCTAGACACCTGTGGGCAAGATAGCTTTGCAAGGTGAGAAAAGCTCAGTCCTGAAATACACCTCTGATTTCTGTAAGTGCTAAGTCACTTTATTTATTGTTTTTACTGTTCTTTGCTTGAGTTTTGTTTCTTATACCTCTCTACCCTAAACTGTGTTCAGCTTTTACTTTGACCAGGACTTGCTAGTATTTGGATTCACTTTAATCTGGGATATTACAACTAATACACACTAGCAGAACATGTTGTAGGATCTTTCCAGGTCAGTGGATCTTTTCTCTTACACTGAAACCGCTGACATCAGTGTTAAGTGCTTCAGAAGGATAAGAACACAGGGGATTGCACCAACTGCAATGTCTCCACAGCAGCCAGTGCCACTTTGCCCACTAGAAATTCAAAGTTTTCCTGCCATGTAACATACTTAAAGTCCTTCTGGTTGCAAGCATCTAGTAAATTCTTGCAAAATTCCAGGCACTGCTGTCATAAAATGTGGATGTTGTATAGAGGAGAGGCCAGGAGCGGAGGTGAATAAAGGCGTCAAATCAGAACCTGTATTTGCAGTATTTTTAAAGAAGAGGAATTACGGTCTGTTGTAAAATGAACAATTATCTGGGGAACTTTGTATGAGCCAACAACCACTTATTGCACAGGTTAAACTAGCTTTTTTTTCTGCACAATTGCCCAGCAGAGCTAACAAAGCTGAATCTGCCATTCTGAGAATCGCAGGAGGAAATAAATCCGCTGTCTATTAAAAGGATACAACAGTATATGGAAGATACAAAGGGATCTTAAATAAAGGTCTGTCCCACTGCATGTACCCTTTTAGTAATATATTTTTAAATCCAGTTAAATTGCAAGATTGAATTTTCCTAATCCAGTAGTGAAAGACTCTGATACACAGTAAAGTACAGAAATGTACTTTAAACATTTGTTACTGTAAAGATTTTCTTTCCTGAGTGAATGTATTAAAAAATGAAGTCGGTGGAATTGTGCCTCACAAGAGGAGGGGAAAAAACATCAATAACAGTCCGCAGAAGATTTTCAAGGCTCTACTACAAAGGCTGCAACCACTGCCTTGAGAACTGTGGAAGCAATCATGAAGTGATTCTCACTTCCAAGTATAACTGGGGGAAGCAAAATCCTTCACATAACAATGCTTATGTGCTATTACTACTGACCTTACACTGCTGGGTACACAGCTGCTGGCTACTGGCTATCATGGGAACAAGCTCAGTGTAGCTTTGGGGGGAACATGGGAGGCTGACTTGATGCTCCAGGCATCTTTGTTTTGGTCAGGGGGAAAGATAAACGTGATTCAGTTTTGTTGCCTGCAAGACTGGTGCTGAAGGCTTTTCCTGTTAACTGAAAGTCCCAGAGTGACCTATTATGACAACTGTAACATTTCTCTGCATGGGAAATTTAGCTGGAAATCTGGCCCTTCATTCTTGTGTGTGTGAAATGCTTTCTGCACCAGAAGGTTCTGCTTCCAGAATGAACGGAGACAGGCTACAACATGGAGAAGCTGGCTGGGTTGTAATTGCAGCTTCTGACCAAATGATTTATACAGTTAAAGTGAATTATCAAGTAATATCCAAAATCAATACTGTGGCACCTTTTGCAGCTGCAGGCACACACAAAAAAAAATGGGTTTTAGCTCTTCAGTCATTGTTCTAACTTGGAACAAAGGAGGTTTTTATACCCAAAATATCAAATAGTTGAGTCATCCACTAGAGAGAGATCTCTAATATTATATGCTTAGATCAGAATTAGAGACAATTTAGCACTGTCCAGAGATAAAAAAATACAGCCGACAAGGGTGTTTCAATTCTAGTCATGGGTGATAAACATTGCGGAGGTGAAACATTGCAGCTGCTAAGTGACGGAGATTGCTATCAGGATTAAACAGGAAGCCTGTGTTTTACTGGATCAAGAAAGATTAGCCATGTGTTGAATATGGGATTATGAAGTAATTAAATAAACGAAGACACATTTCTGACACAAATGTGCTATGAGTAAGAATGTAATTAGTCACTTTACATACCATGTTTCTGTAATTTATCATTCAGGTCTTTGGCTGGCAAGAATATCAGCCTACTTCACATTGAACAAAGTCTACTGAAGTCACTGAAGGACTGAACCTGGTTTATTGTGCTAATAAGTGTGTCTCACAGGGATGAACTAACTGCTGCTATACATATACAATGGGTAGAACTCCTATGGGGTTTGGGGGGAAATAATGTTCTGCTGGGTTTTGCCAGCCTGGCCTGGCAATTAATGAGTTGAATGGTCAAGGGGGGATTAAATTGGTCTGACCTCCAGTAGGATCAAGAAAGTACCAATGCCTCTATACAAAACTGGCAGCACTGATGTAGTTCCTTGTGCATAAAAATCCTCCCATATTTAGCAGGTAATGTGGTTTGTGCGCGGCAGTGCTGAAATGCAGCAATGTCTGGGGTGAAACACATGAGTCAAATGGAGCTGCATACAGCTGAATGGCAATAGATTTCTGTGAGCTCACAAGGGAAATCTCTTAACTGTGAGATTGAAGATGGTGCAAGATCTTTAATGCCTGTGCAGAGAAGACAAATTCTGCGTTGTTAAAAGCCTTACAGAAAAGGCCCATACGGAATAGACTGCACAGTACTCTGTTAATCTAAGTAAGGAAGGAGGAAGTTTGTGTTCACTCACCCTGACAGGTTGAAGTTATAGAAACCTTCTTTGTCACTGAAGCTAACAGTTTCATAGGGATATCTGTGCACAGCTGAGAGGTATTTGAGAGGAATATCTACCCTGGACCACCACCAGAAGAATGGAATAGCCCACTATAGAAGGGAAGATGGACCAAGGCATTTGGATCTGGATTTACATCCAAATCTGCAGGGTTTTGGCTTGGATTTCTTCTGTTTGTTGCTTTTATTGGGTTATAGTTCGCCCTTCTGCTGGCATGTAGCTTTCATTCGATTCTATGCACACCAAGTAGAGAAAACAATGGGGGGTGCTTATGCGCAAAAGTGCTTGTTCTCTGCTATCAAAATTAATAGAACCTCATTGTTTTCTCCAGTCCCAGAGGCTTTTATGCGGTTATGCAGTATTTAGGAACTGTATTTAAAATCAGCTCTAGGAGCAGAACTATATATTGAGTTCAGTGCTCAGATACAGCAGTAAAAACTGAATAAACGTGACCCTTTTCTGTGTTACTGAAGGAATACCTAATGTGTCTGTCTGGAAAACATGGTGTGTGAAACAGCCCAGCCCTCTTTCCTGCCTCTTCAGTTGGCAATGGAGATCTTCCCCTTTCTCACGGGAGAACACCTCCTCTTTCCCCCCTCATTTCCAGACCAGTCTGTAGCTCCCCTCATCTGCCTCCTTCCTATCTAAAATGGAAGGTGTCTTTCCCTTTCGCTCTACAGATGGCCTGGGCAGTGCCTTGCTTCATGGTGCAGAAACCCCTTCATGGCATGGGATGGGTTGGCCAAGGGAGGGGACCTCCTTCTCAAAAGGAATGATGAAACCTGGGATGGCTTCTGCACCTTTGGAATGTCGTTACTTTTGTAAATTGTAAAACCATGGACTCAAGACAGTCATATTATTGGGTAGCTTCCAGTGCCTAAAGGGGCCAACAAGAAATCTGGAGAGGAGCTTCTTATAAGGGCAGGCAGTGATAGAACAATGGGAAATGGTTTTTAACTGAAAAAAAGCAGATTTAGATTAGATATTAGGAACAAAAATCTTTATTGTGAGGGTGCTGAGGCGCTGGCACAGAGTGCCCAGAGAAGCTGTGGCTGCCCCATCCCTGGCAGTGTTCAAGGCCAGGTTGGACACAGGGGCTTCGAGCACCCTGCTCTAGTGGAAGGTGTCCCTGTCCATGGCAGGCGTTGGAGCTGGATGAGCTTTGAGGTCCCTTCCAACCCAAACTGTGCTGTGATCCTACGATTCTACATCCTCCCAGGGCTTACAAAAGCTGACGTGTGTTGGTGTTTTACAGCTCCGTAACTCCTCAGGCTGCAGCAGCAGCGAAGCCCTCATTGCCGGTCTCTCCGAAGGCGCGATCCCACCGCTCCTCACAGACACACGACGCGCCCCGGCCCCGCAGCCCCTTCAGCTCACACAGGGACCGTTAGAGTGACCGTTAAGAGTGACCGTGACAGCCGCCGCTCCCTCAGGCCGGCGCTCGAGCGCGCTCCACCCCTGCGCTGCCTCCGCACCGCAGGTAGATGGCGCCAGACCTCGGCCGCTGCCTCCCGCCTCGCCTCGCACACGCACACACACGGTGCAGCCGGAGCCGCCGAAGGAGCCTCCGCGGGGCTCGGCGCTGCTCCGACCCGCACAAAGGACGGGAAGGAGGAGGAAGAGGAGAGCACGGCGCTCGCAGCCCCGGCCGGTGGCACTGCCTGGAGGTAAGGGCTTCTTCTCGGCCCTCGCAGCCAAACTTCGCGCAGGCAGCGCTGGCCGGGAGGCTGCGCTGGGCTTCCACAGCGCTGTTTCTCCCTGCCTGGTTCCTGCCTGGCCGCAGGTGACCGGTTTTACCTTTATTGTAGTACCGGTGTTGCTGCTCCCGCCCCTCCAGGCTGGGCGGGTCTGGGCAGCTCCGCAGGCAGAAGTTAGCGAGGGGAGACGAGCCTGAGCTTAGGTCCGCTCCGAACTTGCCTGCTCGCCCCGTTCCTCTCCTTGCAGATGTCGGGGGTGCTGGTGATCGCTGCCTGGTGCTTCCTGCAAGTGGAGAGCCGGCATCCTGAAATCATCACAAGTAGCAGCAATCATGGCAATTTCCTGGACAACGACAAATGGCTGAGCACAGTTTCGCAGTATGATAGAGACAAGTACTGGAACAAATTCAGGGATGTAAGTACTTCGTTTACAGCATGCTTCTTGTTCGTTTCGTTTGAGCGCAGCATCGTTTCAGTGGGTGGCTGCTGGCTTTTAGAAGCGGTGGGTAAAGGATTGCGGCTTGGGCTACCGGTTGCTGCTTGTATGGGGAATGTTCAGAGCTGTTTGGAAGCCAAACGTTCTCGATTACCCCATGGATTGGGGCAGTTTGGGCTCGTGTCAGTCTCACTGGGAGCATATGGCCTCCTTTGAGGAGGAACTTTGAGCGAAGTTTCTGTGCTTGCTGCTAAAGAAGGTACTTAAATGTAGAATGATGAAGCGGTGTGTGTGTAAGGAAGGAATAGCTACCGCTTCAGGCCACAAGGTGGTAAACAGTGAAGCTCGTTTTGCTCGCAGATCTGGCGGAAAACATTTTATTGTTAATTCTGCTCATGGAGACCTTTGGTATAGGATTGGAGGAAGTAATGCTTTGACTCGGGTTTTTTTCCAGCCTGGAAAATAGGGGCATCTTCAAGATATATTATGATTTGTATCTGTACAAAGCACACCACCTAAGCTTAAACTTAAGTCTTGAATTCTCCTAGTTTAAATACATATGTGTACATTAAGACAGTGACTGGAGGAGAGGAAACGCAATGCTCGTGGTAAATGTAACGTTTACAGCGCTCTTGGTGAGGCATGTGTTGTCTGCATGTCGAAAAGCTGTCTTAGAGCCCAGACAGAACACCCTGCTTCTGTCTGCCGAAGACCGAGAAAGGAATCATTACTGTTAACATTAATCATGAGCACAGGGAGGTTAAGTGTTCTTTATTGCATGGGATTTGTGCACTGTGTCTGCGGTGTGACAGTGGGAAAGTGGAGTGTGGAGCTGGTCAGCTGTCCTGCTAGTGCTACTATGTAGGAATTCATTTGTTTAGGAAGCTCTGGTGTTATGTGATTGTTTCTGTGGTGTAAACAGTGTATCTTGCTTTGCAAAGAAGTCAGAGTATTACAGTTAAATGTGACCTATCTCTGCCTAGCTTATTCCCTCTCTATTTTTCTGTAGTTGTAGTCGTCTCTGTGTCTGAGAAGTCATGCTGCTCTCAATCTCAGCATAACAAAGTAGGGCCTTAAGAATGGTATCAACAGATACATCAGAATGTATATTTGTGTGCAGTTGCTGAGATGACATCTACCTACTGGGATGATTGAAGTTCTCATATAATAGGTATCTGGAAAAGCTTGTGCTTGTACAGTAACTACTGTTTTATTTAAGGGGATTTTACAGTTAATATGGTTTCATAGATTTTTATGAGACTACAATGGAATCTTTGTCAATATCTGATTTAGATTCCTGAGGAATGCAGGTTAAGGATTTAACTTGTTAATTTCTATATACAACTTGAATTCAGCAGCACTTGAAAATGGTACATTGAATGAAGGTCTGACAAATTAACCCGAAAACACTTTTAACTAGGGGCAGATTTATGGCAAGGGACAAATGTATAGCAAGGGACATCTTTCAATAGTCTTCTTTCAAACTGAGGCCTTGTATTAATCGCACTTATTGAGCTGAAAGTTCTTCTTTTTTGAAACCTGGAGCCCTTGCAATTTTTCATCCTCTTCCCCCAGTCTCCCGAGTGTAATTGCCAAAGAAATTGTTCCTCTTCCTGTGGAAGATGTTTGTGAAGATTGCCTCTGTCATGTTTTAAGGTTTCAGAACTGAAAATGCTTTTTTAGACTTTCTGAGGTTGCTAACCAAAACTGTAAAGCGTCAAAACTTTTTCCTCATAAAATGATTGTTTCTGTAGGAAGAAAACCCCAAACCCCTTAACCAGTCCTCTGCCAAGCGAAATCAAATGATGTAAAGTTCATGTTAAGTTTAGGTATCTTTCTACCCGGCCATCTTAATGGTTCTATTTAATTACTTCAAAGCTAGCATGTTACCAATGCATATGATTATCCATTAAATATTTTATGGGGCAAAATAACAGAGACTACCAATAACCTCCTGCTAAGCTTTTTCCAAAATGAAAATATAAAAAGCTTGCACATGTAATTAAGCTCGTAATAACTTGCCTTCAACCAAAATAATTTATTGTATCATAATCTTCTGAGAGATTCTGTGTCCACAGATGATGACATGCATGGGTAGAGCTGCTGCCAAGGTAATAGGTATAACAGAGACAGCGCACTTCTTGCATGCCATTAGAAGAAAATTGGTCCTTGCTTCATGGCTATGTTGTTGGAGGTAGATTATTGAAACATTTGTTAAAAGACTGCCTGATGAAATGCAGCATAACAGCATTAACTTGTGTGTTTGGGGTAGATAGATTAGCGTTTCATTCATAATTGTTGAATTGCAGGGAAACTGTCTTCCCATCTTCCCTTAGCTCCCAAACTGTAGCTATACATACCGTACATTGTTACTAGATGAGGTTCTTGATACAGGCTTTGCACAAGAGCCTGGAGTATAGAAGTAGTGTTTCAGTTAAATCCTTCTGGGGTCTGACACTACAGCTACTGCAGAGCAGGTGGCTTAGTTCATGCCCTGTAAATCAGCAAAAGCAAGGTTGCAGTCATTATCATGATTACTTTCAGTAGCTTTCTGAATTGTATTATACAAATAAAATTGCACAAATATTTACATAACTCTGTCTTTATGTACAGTAGGAGAAACACCTGTGCGTATAGAGCTAAGATTTGACTGGTTTGGATGTGGCGACTTTAAACTCTGTACATGCGTGCAGCATAAATATCCACGCACACATGTGCCTATAAATCTGTCATAATGTTGCAGTACTTGATAAGTTTTTTACAGATTAAATGTAATTGAATATAACATTTTAAATTGGTCTTCTTTGAGCTTTTTCAGTTCTTCTTTTCAAAATTAATGGGTTGGCCAGCCTTATTGAGCTTTGGTCCAATATGGCCTCGTTTGAGAAGACAGCTATTGATCTTTTTTTTTTTTTACAATGACCCATATTTCTTTTGGGTGAAGACAGCATGGTAGACATTGCACTTAATGGCCCAGCAGTCATTACTCTTCTGGGAAAAGAGAGCACAGAAGTGCACCTCATTTGGTGTCTGCATTGCATTCACATAATCAGGCTAATTTTTTAAGTCTGCCTGAATTTAATAGCGTGAAATGATGACTTGTCAACACTTTCAAAAGGCCTCGAGATCTGTTTAAAACAATACTTTACAATGCAATCTTTTCACACAATTTGAATACAATTTGTAGAATGTTCAAGTGCTCCATTTTTAAAACCAGCACAGCCTGTAAATGTATGTTGAGACCAGCATGACTGATCTGTTGTGAAGCACATGCTGTTGAAAATCGTGTTGTTGTTTAGTATCGGTGACGGTCTAAATGTCTAATGTATTAATAGGCTTTCAGTACGATCTGAACTGGATATTCCTGTCTGTCTTCTACCCCATTTTCCTTGTCTGCCATGGACTTTCTATGTGACCATTGACAAAATCCTAGCTCTGTCTGAATTTCTGTTTTATAGCTGGGGAGAATAGTATTCCTCTGAACTGCATTGTTCACCTAATCCAATATTATTGTGGAATGTGGCTGGCTATTTACTTGAGTAACTGACTAGATCTAGTTTAGTATGTATCTAATTCAGTATAGTTCTTGCTAGAAAAGGAGGAAAAATAAGCAAGGTTGGAAGGACCTGCTGCTATTTCCTTAGCACAGATTTCAGGCTTAGGAAAGCAGATATCAGGGATATGAGGATCAAATTAGACTTTTCGATATCTTGAGCACAAATATTAAGGCCGTGATTTTTCAGTCAAAACTACTGAGAAAGATCCTTTGGCTTAAGAGGGTCTTCAGCGCAAATTCGACACCTGAATGTGAAGTGAATTCTTATAAATCTCAGAAAACATTTATTATGTGAGTAGCCATACAGGTAATTGTAATAGGTCACAGAGCAGCTTATCATTGTGTTCACAGTGGTTTGACGCAGAAGACATGGAATAAGTGTCCTCTTAGTGCTAGACCCATCTTTAATCAAAATTATATGAACAGACTAATTCTATTACTTCCACTTGGACTTATAACTCTTATATTATTAATGCTTATCTATAAAAAGGTAATAAGTTCAACTAGCTTTGAATTAAACTGCAGAAAGGAAGAAAAAAAGTTAAATGAACTTGGACGATAGCTTGTATAAACTATAGAAGGAATTTCTGTGAAGTTGAAAGCTAAGAATCTTGGCATGAACTCTGGTTTCAGTGCATGCTCATGCATGGCAGGCTGCCAGACCACATTCTGAGCATTAACTAAGCTGTTTCTCTAAAATTTATTGCTTAAAGAGTTTCAGTCCAGGCTATCATGTTAAAACCACCATGCATTATATGCCTGGAGATGCTTTGAGACTGTGCATGTCTAAGAAGCAAGGCATGAAATGTGATCATCTGTGTGTATGTGTTTCTCAGAATTTCTTGTGGATAAATAGATATATATAACTATTCACAATGCTGATAGTTATATATAAAGTAGATTACATTAGATACCAGATTTCTCAGAGAGGTCATAGATTACCATCCACTGAAGAGACAGTTTTGTCAGTTATTCATGTACATCACCTTTCTGAGCCTATGGGTTTCTCCTCACGCCTGCTCAGAAGTGCAGAATTAGGTGGTAAAGCAAATGCAAGCCTGGAACAATAGAAGTCCCCCAGCTCTTAGCCCTGACACTGCTAGATAGTTGGATTTGGGGCTGGCTCTTCACACTTCTTCACTGCTTTCCCTGTTGCGCTTACATTTGTCTGATTTGTTTAGCCCTAAATTGGAAATGTGGTAGTGAAATTTGATAACAGAATGTTGGAAAACATGACCAGTACTGAGAAGGGTTGGAATACCAAGCAGGCAAAATTGGAAGACCTTGGGCACGCAAGTAATAGAAATGAAATGAAATTTAGAAGTACAAAGTAGAAGGTCATGGAATTGAGAGCTAGCATGAATTTATTCTGGGTCCTGACAGCTCAGCTTGAAGCAGATGAGAAGGAAAACCTGTGTACTTTCATTGATTTGCAGAGTTATTCTAAGTAATGAAAGTAATGCTACTCTGAGGAGAGCAAATTTATTGTAGGAGTGTACAAAATGAAAGATTTCTGGTTCTGTTGAAGAAATAAATTTGTACCATTTATAGGAGAGAATACTTAATTACAAATGTTATGAACACTTTGGATCACTGAAATTCAAGAAAGAAATTTTCTGGAGTTGGTGAAACAAAGGCCTTCCAGCATCATAGGGGAAAGAGCTTGTTTTAAAATAATATGCTATATTAGGTTACTTGTCAAAGCTAATTGCATAAGAGTAGATTTGCTTCAGAAGAGAGGTACAGCAAAATCTGCTTAGTGTGAAGCTGAGATAAATAAGTAGATAAATTTTGGTGAAAATATTAGTCCACCCGTAGTTATGTTTTAAAAACTTATCTTAATGAGCACTTCAGTTTCAGTATGTAGCCTGTATATTAACAGAAAGGGTCATGATATTGTAAACTGTAATGAAAGAACCTGGATTTGTTGTTTCTAGAGGCCTTGCAGGCTTGTATCACTTGTGTCTGTTCATTAAGTTTAAAGCCCCTTGCAGACGGTTGTCTTGCTGCCTACCCATACAGCTTCTAGAGTGGTGGAACCTGACCTGTGATACCCAAAGATCCTCTGATCCTTTGGGATTTTTGAGCTAACAGTTCGTTTATATAGGCTATGTTTCTTCTGCTATCTCTTTCCTATTAGATACCTGCCTTCAATGTGATCTTGCTGATAAAGACTCAACCATTTTCCAGATACCACCCGATATGCTAGATCATAGTTTGGGATTGCATTTTATTTTTCTATGCTGTATTTAAGCTCTACAGGTGGAATGAAGTATTTTTCTGCTTACAGTTTATTACCAGAACATCACATTTTCTACTTTCTTCACTTCGAACCTAAGCACAGGGTTTTCTGTGATTCAGTAATCAGCACATTCAATAGGTACGTTCCTTGAGAAACCATTCAGGCCCTGCTAATTATGTAGCAGTGAAGATAATCATACAGAAGATTACAGTGCACTTCAACACCTGCTTACTGGGTAGTGGATACACTCAGTCAGTAAAGTGGTGAGGTTATGTGATGGGACACAGACACCTCAGGCTTATTTCTCATGGGATTTATCATTCCAAGCCCACCTTGAGGTTTAATTGAAGGTGAAGATAGTGTGTATGGATTCCAGTGGACAGAAGTACAACAGAGTTGAAATGTGATTCATAACTACCCAGACACTGTTAGCGTAAGTTGTCTCTTACACCAGTTCTTACTCAACAGAGGGACAAGGCTGGCGTATAAATGTGATTGAAAAGTAGAGCTGAGATGTACTTGAATGAAGTTTAACAGAATAGCAGAACATGAGACTGCAAATGTAACTCATTATCATTTTCTTCCAAACAGATATGCTTATTAAAAATGCCCTTCTCAAACTTCACACTTTCCTTCTGCAGTGGACAAGGGGAAAAGTAATGGCATTTATGTCAGAATAATGAACTTGGAAGCTACAGAGAGCCAGCTTTTTGTAATTAGCTGACACTTATCCAGGTTCCCTAGGAATACCCAAGACTCCAAAGCTAAATAGGTCACCAGAAAAAGTGTGTAGTTTCTGTATTTCATGTTTCAAATTACAACTTGAATAGTTTCCTCACTTTCTGTAGACTGCAGTCGCAAATAATATCCATGATAAAGTTTTCACTAAGATGTTTCATAGGGTTTTTTAAATAACTATTCTTGTAATTTACTGTTTCCCTACCCCACCGTTTTATGGAATTTCTTGTCTGTAGGGGCTCACTTTATTACAAATTTAATCTGTAATTTTGTCAGATTCCTGGGAAGTGAGTCTTCTGTTACTTTTCTGGATGGGGAATGTATGTTTTAAGGGTTGCAATGGGAGCTATAGGGAATACAGTGATGTGAAGAGCATGCTGCGCCTTTGCGAGGACAAAAGAGAAATATTTTGTTTTTCAAATAGTGGTTAAAAGAATAAAAATAGTGGAAGAGCAAGTTTTGATGTATTGCAGTGTCAGCAGCTGGGGGGAGAGGGGGAGCAGAAAAAGTCCTGCAAATCAAAACCTGGCACACAGTAGTGGGATATATTTTGCTTATATATTTATCAAAACTCACTCTTTTAAAAGGAAAAAAAGGGGAAAAAAGCCCCTCACAAATGAGCCATGTGTCATGTCAAACCATGTTGGTGTGATAGAAAATGGGTGGATTAAAAATAGTCTCAGAAGGCTGAGTTCTGATGTGTTCGTATCAACTGCTATCAGGCTCAAGTTTCCATGGGTAAATAATATCAGATTTATTTCAAGTAAATTGTCTAGGCTTAGGGTTGAGAAAAATCAGGCTTGCTATTCTCCAGTGCCAAAAGGGAAAGCTTAGTTATGATACTGTGTTTTGAACATCAGGGAGATTATTGCCCTCTTTTTTTTTGTTTCAGATATTTAGCTGTTTGCTTTACACTGATGGTTTTAACCAGGAGGTTAGGAATCTGTAGTTTCAGTCTTCAACAATGTGTGCATTTTTTGGGGATAAAATATGAGACTGAAATTGGGGTCAGGCCACTGAGCTGGTTCTTCAGCAGCTAGGACTTCATAAGGGAAATAGAGGTCAAATATTACATCTAGGATGTGAAAATTCTTTTATTTTAGATAGCAGCCCTTGAATAAACAGATAGTTGATTATGTCTTTCCCTGTGTAACCAAAAATGAGATTAATCTAAAAGAGCTATAGTGAAGTCTTGGTTATGTTGAAGCTCATGACCAAATTTTCAAAGCTTTTAGTGATGCCTGAGTTTGATTCTCATATTCCTCATCTTCCTGTTCTCTTAGACAAAGAACGATTGTACATGAAAGAGCAGTTAAATGGTTCGCTTTGGCTTTTGGAGGACACTGTGTAATTGGAAAATGCTGAAGGGTCAGGTGTCTGGCCTTCTCCATCAAAGTCCCTGAAAGAATCAAACTATCTGAAAATCAAACATCTACAGTCTACAAAGTACACGTTACAGATTTCAAGCAAAGCAACAAAGTGGAGTTGAAACAGAGCAAAGTTCAGGTAATGCTGCTGCCTCCAGTGTGGATTTCTGTACTTCTGACATTTAACTCTGTGCCAGCTTTGCATAGGGGCTTATTCCTGCCAGGTTACCAAGTCTTAACTCTGTGTTAGTCTGTCATCAGGCAGGTAACTCCAGCGGTTATCATTGGTGTATTTTCCACTGTGGGGTGGCAGCTAAATGCATTTGGACCGAACGTCTAACTTCTAATGCATTTCAAGGCCAAGATAGGATTCAAAATTCACTTTACAGATAAATTACTAAGCTACTGAATGGAGGTTTTGGCAGAGAGTTGATTGGTCTTTATGTGTCACTTCTATAGTTTGGTTTGTAATCCAGGCTAACAGAAAATCATTCTCATTATATGGGTGTAAGGGGCATCAATTAATTCTGTGATCGTAGCTGTCCTCTTAATGAACTTGATATCATAAATCCACTTCACTGATTGCTTTCTCCTGGGCAGATAGAAAAATATTTTATCAAAAATTATGGTTACAGTAACTATATTCAGATTGGGCTTTGAAAAAGGCTTTCAATAGATCATGGCTTAGACTTGGATTCTGACTGATGCTGGGATTGATAGAGGCAGTGGTACTTGTCTGTCTCTGCAGGGTGGTTTTAAACTGCCTAGTCAGGAAATCCAGCTGTGTATACAAATTCCCTATGAAACTGCACAGCATATCCTGTGAATAGTTTGTATGTGCTTTTTTAGCTTGGAGACCTGTCTTTGTCTTTCCTTCCCTGAGTTTGCTTGGCTGTTCAGAAGTTTATTTCAGCACTGTCTTCTAGAATTTGTTTATCGTCCTCCCTGCCTTTCTCTTCAAGTCGTAGCAGTCAGAGAGCTTGGACCCAAACAGGAGGTTGAGGTAGAGGCAGTTGCAGTCACTGGAAGTGGGCAGGGGGAGGCTTAGATTTTTTAGAGAATGAAATGGGAGAGAGGCTGAGAATTATAATTCCAGTGAGTGGAAAACATTTTTAGGGCAGTGTTTCTGAGTGTGCTAGGGATGTTGAGGATCTTGGTCGAATTTGATTGCAATCGATAAATGTTAATAAAGATCACTTTTAGAGAATTGGAAATTTCTGTCATATCTTGTTTGATGATAAGAGTCTGAATACTGACTTCCAGGACGACTCTGTTCGTGCTCCACTGTCTGAGCACGCGCCGGCAGTGACCGTGCTGCGGGCGGCGGGGCCTTGCAGGGCTCGGGCTGCTGAGTGGGGCTCAGAGCTGTCCAGTGCTGAACCCGTACACGGCGCCTGGTCTGGGAGCAGCCGGCTGCTGGGGCGTTCCTTGCTGCGCTGAGGGCGCTGCTCCGATGAGGTTAGGCGTAAAGAGATGTGTATCTAGATTAGACAGATGTAGAAGCAGAGGATAAATCTAGCTTGGAGTTATCAATCAAGCTAATGCCAGATCCAACAACAAATTTTATGTCGTGTAAGTCCCAGGGCAGTGCTTCTCTACTGAGCTATGCACTGGGTTGGAATACAGAAAGACAAAGCTAAGCAGATCTCTGTTCTTCCTTTGGGTATGTGTGCCAGTATCTGACAGCGCTGTTTATAGAGTCAAATTCACTTCTTGTTTACTAGCATAAGCTTCACTCAAGGTATAGAAGAGATAAATTTATTTATTTCTAAGTGAAGCCAAGCTAACTAATCTTTTTGATGCTAACCAGGCATTATTTATCTATTTATCTACTTACTTATTTAGTGTGAGGTAGGTACACCTCTAGTTTGACATCATGTTGAAGGGAGACTAGTTATTTCCTGTTAAAGCAAGGATATTAGGCAAAGCAGATTTCTGGTATCTTATGTTAAACTACAGCTGGTGAAACTGGTAACTGGATTTATAGATCAACTGAGCTTTTTAAAACTTATTTCATGAGGCTAAAAAAGAAATTCTTTCACACAACAGAACACTGGAGTGCTGCATTCAGTAAGGATATCTATAGACACAGGATAATTAGTGCTTTAAATACAGAATTGTTTGCCATGTTCCGTAAACACAACCATGAATCTCGACATTATTGTTCACTCAGAACAACAGCATCCAAAAAGAAATTATGTTGCATTTAATTAGAGTAAAAATAAAATAAACTGAAAAAATACTGCACAACTTTCAGTCATGCATGTAACTGCAGTTCTACAACATGAAGGAAACTGGTAAACCAGCTGTATTTGCTCATAGGGAAGTATATAGTAATTCAGATCAGTGGCCACAGATTTATTAGTCTCTTCATGCTTATGTAACAATGTTGGATATAACAATACGCTTAACAGTATATTTTCACTGGATTATGAGGCAAGATAGACTGAAATGGGGGTTCTTATGTGACAGAAATGTCTATTTTTCTATCTGGTCTCCTTTTCTTTCTATGCAGCCTGAAGCATGAAGAGATGCTTTGTGTCTTACGCGTGTCTTATCTTAAATGCTAAAATGATCGGCAGAGCAAAGATTTTGTGGCTTGTAATGAACTTCTTATAAGCTGAGATGAAAGGGAATCTTTCTTCCCCAGAGACGGTGCTTTTAGAGATTGTGAGTAGTCATTTCCTGTTGAGGTGGAATGCCTTGTAAAAGAGAAGACTGAACACCAGTACAAGAAACTTTTATGGGTATAAATAGACAATTTGTGAGTGTTCATAAAAATATAAACTATTTCAGAACCATTTTAAAATATATTGAAACTTCCACTTCTAAAGCAGCATCTGCCATCATGAATAGTCCCACCTCTGTATGTGAAGGAAAAATATCCAAACAACTTCTTATGGGCTATATTCTGCTATCAGGATTTTTTTTAAGTAACTGCAGAACTTCCTCATTAGTTTCTGTTGAGATGCTCCATCTGTGGTTTAGTGGCAGAATATGGCCCTGTGTAATCAAGAAGTAATATTCTGTTATAGCAGGGCAGTGTACAGAGATAGACATGGCATGTGCTTAGTATGGCTGCAGCTTTCATCAGCAATGAAGGAAGCTGCAAACAGGAAGCAATTTCGAAACCTGCCTCCATTATTGTGAAACCATCACTAATATATCGGGGTTGGTGCAGTTGATGTGTTCCATCCAGAGTGATGCAAGATGTCTATAACATTTGAACTCAATTGAGAGATACATAGATATAAAATAAGATACTAAGCTGAAGCCTTAGTGCATGGCTGATTTTAAAGCTGAAGCTTCCTGAAATTAGGAGTTACTGAACTTGCAGTGATAGAATAAGTGTTTTTCTCAAGCTTTCCTTAAAAGGAGAAACTACAGGTGCAAGCAAATGAGGGGGGGGAAAAAACAACAACCCAAAACAAAATGAAAAAACGAAACACAGAGAAACAGACTAAAACCTGACAACAACAAAACCCCCCAACCATACAGTCTGTGTCAGAGGCAAATGAATGCTGGATAATTTGGTGGATCCAGCCAGAGGAATCCTGGCTGAGATGGAGACATGCTCTGTCAGGTGAGAAATAGTGTCTCTAATCATCTTTTCTACAGCCCAGGGATCTCCCCTCATGAAAAACACTTGGCAGACAGAGGTGAATAACATGGCATGGGTTTGTGTGTGTATCTAGGTAATCCATTTAGAAAGACAGAATGGGAAGGAAGTAGATAAGGAATCACAGAATCATAGCATGGCTTGGGTTGGAAGGGACATTAAAGATTATCTAGTTCCAACACCCTGCCATTGCCAAGGACACCTTCCATTAGAAGAAAAAGCATGTTCTGCTTCATTAGAAAGGATCTCAGACTGGTGGGTTGATGATCGAGGGAGAGGAGAGCAGAAGGGGATTTAGGGGGTACACGACAGAAGGTTAGTTAGCTGCTGATCAGTATTCTGCATGATCCTGACCTGGGCAGCAAGTGTTTTTGTCAGCAAACCTACTGGTAAGCTCTACCAAAGAAATGTGTGTGATTCTGGGCAGAGTTGTAAAGATTCTCTTGCTGAGTTTATGCAATACATTCTGGACTCCAAGCAATCACTGGTGGCTTGTGGCCAGATGAGAAGCTATAAACATCTGCCCTTATATGATCTTCCTACTGTGTGACTTGTGTGTTGTGTGGTGGGTGGCATTGCTTTTGAGATAAACAACAAAGATGTGTTGTGGAAAGAATATATATGCTTTAAGCGCTTTTTTACTTGCAGTGATGTTGTGGATATCTGTAGCATTCATAATTAGCAAGGGAACAGATGGCAAAAGCCTGGTTTAAAACAGTGCATCCACTGAGTGCTCAAGTGCTGCTGTGAGCTTATTTGGGAAGCAGTTTGCTCTGTTCCCTTGGATGGTGCTTCAATACAGTGGTGCAGGAGTAAAGTAAGGATAGAATTTGTAACAGTTAGTGTAATTCAGTGTGTAGGACATATATAAAGCATGGAAAATGTGGAGAATTTCAAACCATTTCCTGGATGCTGGTCTCATGCTGCACAAGGATGAATTTAACCTCTATTGTCCTGCATAGCTGAAACCTGTTATTTATACATTCATATATAGGGTAAATATAACAAAATGCCCATAAGGTTACTTCTTTCCCCTGTCCTTATTTCTGCACAGAGGGAACTATTCTGTTACCTGCTTATAGTTTGGAAGTAACGTACTGTAGCTTATTAAAAAATAAACCCAAACAACAAAACAAATACCCTCCCCCCCATATATTTTGCTGTGTGGTTCCAACATTAGCATTGTGCTGCAATTCTTCAAAGCTAGAAAACATGAGAGGATTTTGTCGGCATTTCACCATGACACTTGTTTCACACAGAAAGCCAGAGGGCAAAACAAAGTGGTTTCTTTTGGTCCATGTAATCTTTTTAGAAAGCAGTGGTAGCCCTGCAGGCACAATCACTGCGATTTGTATGAGGTTCTGTTCAGAATGATGAGATCTTGGATGTAAAGCCTGATTGATTAGTTGCATGATTCCATTCTCTAAATTCAAATCCTTAAAATATTTGGTTATGAGGAGAGGCAGGAGCAAGGAGAACAGAGGGTTGCTAAAGAGAAAAATACTCTAAATATGGTTTCCATCAATAAAAATATGGCATTCTGCATCCCAAAGGAGCTGGATGGATTATTGTGAGCATCCAAGCTAGTCAGGATCACATTTTCTTTCTTCTTTCCTTTTTTTCTGTTAAAGATAAATGAATCCATGTTGATATGTTTATCTCTGTGAGATGACCTGTATTTACCTTCAAGTCCCAGTGAATTAACTATTCTCCTAGTCTGTGAAACTATTTTATATCACTCTTTCTCCCTGCAGACTCTATGGATATAGACATAAAATATTTCTGTGAAAACCAGTGCCGTTGCCTTTATGTACAAAATGTTTCATGCAGCATCTTTAATAGCCAATGAAACAATCTTTGATAGCTTCTATTTTTCTCCATATGCTGAACTATAAATTTAAATTTGTTGTGAAATGTTTTCTTTTCCCATCAAAGCCTCCCCGTGTCTCCTCACAATGAGTAATTCGCAGGATAAACATCTAGGTTTATGTTTGCCTCGACATCGTTCTAATAGCCAATTTTCATGTAAAACTGACTCAGAATTTTTCCAGTATGAGAATGAAAGTTTCCTACTGCGCCAGTTTCTCCATCAACAAGATTGAATGAATTGTTTGTGCTTATTATTTTGAATTCTTGAATGTATTTACATCATAAACTTCTCGGGGTGGAAACATTTCTATGTGTGTGTTCATGCAGAAGCCAGCTCACTGGGGACTGTCATCTTTGCAAGGGCTGCTGACCAGTACAAACTTGATAATAGAACTAATTAGTCTTTATCACCACTTGATGTGGTCAGCAGTAGAACTAAATTAAGACATCTGTGTCAGTGTGGGGTCCTTTTTAATTGACCATCTCTGTGCCTTCTCAGTATGCTGGTCTTGATAAGTGTTTTGCTTGTACTAGAAACAAACGTCAGCTATGTTTATTGGAAGAACAGCACTTGCACAAAGTTTGACTTCTCCTGGGCCCTGTGTACTTTCCCTTTCATCTTACAGACCTCATAAAACCAGTTTGGGTTCAGGAATAGCCTTTATTATGTTACCTGAAGTATTTTAAATTTAGAGATTATCAAAACAGTCAAGACCATCATATTCTTTGGTAACAACATTTTAGTCATCTTGGCATTCAGCTACAAAAGCTACAAACACAATATAACTTCACTTGCCCTGTGAAAGAACTGAGCCTGAGCTGCTTCAAACTGTAGTCAAAACCAATTATTTGATCAAGAGTTTTCAGAAATTATTTAGCTTTTTACAACCACTTGAGCCAACAGGTACATGAATCATAGAAACTTTGCCCAGAAGAGTTCTACTCCTTCCCTTGTCTTTGACGCTAAGTCAATGAGTTTTTAAGACTCCTTTTCTCATCGTGATTCCTGAGCACCACATTAGTGGCTCTTAGTTGCATGTTTGTGGCTTCAGAAGATGTTTCTTAATTGCTGAAAGTATGGAACAGCAAGACAAAATGACTTGTCGCCCAGGATCTGAAGTTTTTGCAGCTGTGCTACTTGCAATTTAACTGCCTTAAAAGGCTGAGGAACTCTGTAGCATTCCCTATAATGACAGAGCTTACCACTCCCTGCTGAGTTATAGAATTGTTCCTTTCAGGTAGACTATAACTTGCACTAATGTGATGGGAAAGCAATGAAGACTACCTAACCCACTATCCCAGTACCACTGACAGAGTAGTACTTAAGACTCTTCATTGACTTGCTGCATATTCTCTGAGAAAGAATGGGGGACATAACCACAAGAAGGTAGTGAGAGTTGGAGACCTGACTGGTCCTTTGTAGAAGGATCATTAAGTTACTCTGCTCAGCGCTACAACATGAAAAATATGCCTGGTATGGTGCTATAGAAAACCACATGAAATTCAACGACAGGAAGTAAACAGCTTATTGTTAACAGTTTGGAGGAATGACAGGAGGGCACATAAAAACGAATTTTGTAAAGCAGATTTTCATTTGCTGCCTGGGGAGTGTTTCTTTCTGGGGGAAGGGAAAATGCAAGTTGTTGCTTACTGTTGTTCCAAAACACTGTTTATAGAGTGCATTCCTGAACTTTCTGGTAAGGCAAATGCAGCGTTAAATCAAGCCATGTCACATTCACACCCTGCTGTAATCATACAACTCTTTCTCCTCCCACCTCCTTTACATATGTCAGCAGCAGTGCTAGGCCTTTGCCTGCTTACCATTTCTGAGCAATACAAATCCTGGGCCTGTACACAGAGACCATGTAGGTAGGTGATGTATAGTGATTTCCTTTATATTCCTGAATAGAACACAGCAACCACCTGGCCTTTCATCCATCTACCAGTTCATCACTTCATGTAAATCTGACACTGATTTCAATTCTGTGTTTAGTCAAGGGCCCTTCTATTCTCTTTTGCTTTCACACGCACGCAATACGCAAACGGCAAGAGCTAGAGCACTACAGGAATAGCTCCTCCTTCACTTCAGCCTTATCATTTGTGTTACATAAATGGTTTTATTTTTATTTTAGCTTTCATTTTCTGAAAAGCAAAGTAAAATTTCAGAGATTAAAAATCAATGTGTCTGGTTTATACCCTAGTGAATATAAGAAACAGAAGGCTGTTTTCCAGAGATAGACCTTAGATCATGCTTCAAAGATTCATGGTAAATTCTCAAAGGGAAGCTGTGGGAGCTATTGCTGTAATTTGGATAACAAAAACAATAAGAAAATGTCAGACTAAGTTATGGCTGGCCGCATTCAACAAATGAAATGGCAAACTTCCAGCCAGTGTTAAAGAGAATATCCAACTGATGCTGCTTTCATCCCTGTACAACTGGCAAGGCTCCTAGATTGGGGTGCCCAGGAGAGGGTTGATGCCTGGCCTGGATATGACAACACATAAGTGGACTGCGCCATGAAATCATTTTTCACTCCTGACAATTCTGTTCTGAGAGAGCCCTGGGATTTCTCTGCTTGTCTCCATTGAGTAGGGTGGCTGCTCTGGGAAAGGAGTCCAAATGTGCTTGGGACCTGAATGGAAAGGATCCACTGGCATTTTCACGTATTTCAGAAGTTCTGACAGTATGAAGCACTTGTGTCTCTATTAAATGAGATTCTGAGGGTAACACCCCCCCCCCCCCGAGGTTAAAACAAACAGATGAAACAAGCCCAGATAAAAACTGTCTCTGGCAGATAGCTTGCGTGAAAACTCTTCTCACTTCAAGGTGATTAATTCAAACCATTGTCTAAGATGCAGAGTTTTAAGCCTAAATATAAGGCTGCTTGCGTAAATTTTATGTTTATTCTCACTGAAAAATCTGTAGTATTTTTCATCAAAAATGTTTCAGGAATCTTCATGCGCATTTTATAAAGATGTCATCTGTAGAATTAATTTACTTTGTTCTCTGAAGGGTTTCTTTGTCATCAAAGATATATTTAGGAGCAAAACAAGCTGCTTTTGGTACTGTTGTCCTTGCTATCAACTAAAGTAGATGTATTGTATGATTCTGATAGTGGTTTTAGTTTCCTATCAGAAATCACTGGTATTAAGTCTGTTCCTTTGCTGTACTCAGCAGTAAGTCAGACTGTGAGGGAATCCCTTATCACATGTTGAACTCTCTTATGCAAGTAATAGACTGTGATACCAGAGGCCAAACTTTCATCATTTCTGGAGATATGAATTCTAATGTGATACTAAAGCAGAAAAGTGTCTTTGAGAATGAAAAATGGATGTTTTCTACCTCTATTTCGAAGTGTAGTCTAGAGAAAATAAAAACAATTAGCTGCCCTTTATTTTTCTTTCTGGTGACCAGTTCTTTCACTTTTGCCCATTTGGTAAACACTTCATACCCAAGTGTCTCTGAAAAGCATATAGGATATCTTCCTGCTCAATTCAAGGTTAAGTTGATATTTCTGAAAAGGCTTGTTACTAATATAGACTATCCTTCAGGCAGTACTCTCTTCCTTGGGAATCTCTTTATTGATATTTAAAATCTTGTATTTGAAATACTCATCAACAATATAGGGATAGGTGATGTGCTTCCTGAAAGAGATTTAGTTCATGAAATGTTTTGGTTCATGCTCTAGATAAGGAGATCTTGGTAGACTTAAAGCATCTTGGATTACAGCATCTAACTCTGGATTCATTTTGAACTATAAGAGAATAGACAAAATATCTCTGAAAGCTCTTGATATGAGGAAACATCTGCTTGGAATTCTTCACTTTTCAGCTTGTCTCTTGACTAATTTTAACAGCCTTTAAAGCTGTAATGGCTATGGGGGAGAAAGAACAGAGTCTGGTGAGGGTCTGGATTCTCCAATAATTAATAAGCCACTAGATTATGCTGTTTCAGAACTGTCAAAACTGCAGGTCTCTGCAGCCCTTTTCAAACAGGGATTTGACTTTTGGCTTTTGCTTACAACTTGACTGTGTGCCTATAGTGTCATCACCCTCTTTTCAAAGTATGTTCTTGAAAGCTTCCTGCTTTGTCTCCAGATTCCCTGAAAGTCATCTATCTACTCTTATTTATCTCTGAAGCTGACTTTAAGCAAGACCTCCGCTCTCAAGGAAAGAAAGCATTTTAAAGGATTTCTCATCACAATGTTAGCAAGGCATACTTAAAAATAAACTGCTTCTCTCCTTCCCTTCTTTCTTAGTGAGCTGAGAGGACAACACCAGCTGAATCATGCATCTGAGTCATGCAAACAGCTGTCATTGTTAAATGTAAAGATGAACTAAAAAGCTGTCATTTGCTGGGAGTATTTTTATACTTGACTCACTTGTCCAGTGAAGGGGAGAGTGGTTTGTTGGTTTGTTTTCTTTTCGCCTCCTTTCACATGGAAAATTACAATGAAGCAATCTGCTGTGGTAATGGCTATAAACTCTACTACTGAAAAAGCTTTACAGAAATCTTCCACTTCAGACCATCCATCATCCCAAAATCTTTTTTTGCACTTGTACCCAACTCTGCGAGGCCCCGTGCAGGCATCCCTGTTGTTCGTCCCTAAATAAATGTTTTAGCTAACATTTGTCCGTAAGACTTCCTGAGGAAGTGGTCTACGGTTATCAGATTAGGAAGAGTTTGCATTCCTGAGAAAGTGGTGCATAGCTCCCAGATCAGTACAATTTTTCTAGCAAGTTTAAAGCTTTAGTTAAGAACATGAATTTTTCTCTTAGACAGGAGATCATTAACAAGTGTAATTTTGTCTGCCCTGAAAATAAATTGCACAGAGCCTCTTGGAAGACTGCACAAAGGACAGACACTAGCATAAAGCTGCTTTGCTCATTTAATGTGGGAAATAAAGGTATAAAGCAAGTTGCATTACGTGAGACCTGTTTGAAACCCCAGGATAACACTTCATACAGAGTGTTCAGCATTTTATAGGTGCTACAGAAATTAATATAACTTATAAGTGTCACTATTTCAGGAAAATGGTAGCCATACCATTATTATGTGAACTGCCACAGAATTAAAATGCATTCTTTTCATTAAGTCAGTATTAATGTTAACTAACTTCTATAGCCAGAAGCACTAAGCAGATAGCATGGGTATGTTATGTTTTCAATACTATGCCTAAAGCTTCAAATTGTTGTTTATAATGAAGTTGTGAAGTGCTCACCCTGATAAAGCTTTATCATGTTCAGATTGAAGATATCATTTCAGCATATTTCAGAAATTCATAATAACCCCCCCCAGGTTCTCTTATCTTCTGCATGGAAAATCAGAGTTTCAACTTGTCTGGTCACTTACCTGTCAAAACAGTTTCCCTGAAAGCTTGGGAAAATGAAGTGTGAGGGATATCACTTCCTCTTTAATTCCCACTCCATTTTCCTGGAAGAAAAATCTGCACAAGTTGTTGGTATCCTCTCACTTCAGCTGTATGCACATCATGTACGCCCAGGGATAAATGTCTGTCATGTTTCTATTCTCCCCAAGGGAGTTCTGGTTGTCCAACAGTTTTAACATGTACTTATTTTTACATTTGTGTTTAGACCCAAAACAACCAGGGGACTTTTTATAGACCCCAATAGCTGTTGAAGCAATTGGACTTCTTCCATTTCAAAGTAATAAAAATATATAATGTCTTTCTTTTGTACTCAGTTGGCTGATAATACTAGTAGAAGTTATCTTCCCATTCAGTTGCCTTCTGATAATTTTTCTTATGATTCTTGCCTTGTGTATGATGTAATAAGGTATAACAATAGGTAACATCAACTGAAGTTTTATAATCAGCTTACTTGCAGCAAATCCATCTATTCCATTCTTGCTTCTGTACAGTCCTGCTTCAGGAGGGGAAATTGGGGAAAGGAAAGCCAGCTTTGGCTTTATAAGTTTTTATGAGTTTTGGTAACATATTTGTCAACAATTAATTATGTTAAATATGTAGACAAAATGCACAAGAGTTTCCAAATCTGCAAATATTTGTGTTCATCTTTGGAAGAGTAATGGTGAAGAACTCAGGGGATGAGTGTGCATACTCCAAATTGGGGTCTTCCATAGCTGTTTGCAGGATTTATATTTAGGGATTCATACGGTTAGCTAGTGGTTTGAACCCCAGTATGTAGTTGCATGGTTGCAAGTTTCAACATCTGTTTGCTTTCACTGGAAAGCTCCTTGTTTCTGTAATTTAGTCACTCAGTCCTTATAAGATGGCTTTGGTTATAATAAATCAGAAGTTTTGTGTTGTGGTGACCATATGTTGATGTCATAAAATCATAAATACATTATTAAAAGAATAGATGTATTTGAATCCTACAAATGGTATTTGGGAAAAATCTTCTAGTGACTGACTTATTCCTAAGATTTTGTGAAACTGAAACGCTTTACCTGCCTTTAAAACACAGCTATCTGCAGGGTAAAATGTAGCAGCTGATCTTACATACGAGTTAACCCAACCTGACCCTGCAGGGGTTGGTATCTGACAAAATCACTGTGTGAGGCTGGAAGGCTGCAGGCAGACCTGCAAATAATCACTATAAACTACTGACAATTCCAAATAAATGACCAGGCCTTGTAGAAGATACAGAATGTGCCTTTTTGTCTTTTACTTAGTGGGATCACAAAATGTATAAAATTTATTTTATGAGATCAGGCATATCTTGAAACCTAGCAATTTTTAAAGTTGAGCTTGCCTTCTTATTTGGTGGGGTTGATGCTTCCCTATGAACCCACTTCAGTGGTTTTGATTATAGGTCCATTTCAGAATGCCAAAGTGAAGGTATTTTCTTTCCCGATTTCAGTGTTGTTCAATTCTGAGTGCTGGCAGGGCTGAAATATTAGCCACTGGGAGAGATTTGCCATTATTTTTGAGAAGTCTGGTGACATATTGGTGCTCTGAAGCTTTTACTTTAAACAAAACTAAACTGACCTTAATGGTTGTCTTAGCTCTTGTTTTGTGGTTGTATGCTCCTACATCTGATGGGCAGCGCTCTTCTCTCTGTTGCTGATCGAAATCAAATGCTTATTCCTGAACTTGAACTTCTCACAATGTTTTCCAATTTTTAGCCACTTAAAAATGTTACTTATTCGTATATTTTAAGTGCCTGGTGTTCAAGGTTGAAACTGTGGACCCACTGAAGTCAGTCACATTTTTACCTTTGGTGGGGTCATGTTTTCCCCATGAAAATGTTAAACCTCATAGATGAATTTAAAGCATCTTCCCTTCCAAAGAGAAGAAAATAATCCCGTTAAAAAGCCTATTTTTGTTACATGTTTGTGTATTTCACTATGAAAGTCAGTAACCTTAATTAAAAAATTAGAGATAGGCATAAAAATACCTTTCAAGGCAGAACACAGGCAAACTATTGGAAGTGGGCTTTAGAAATTGTTCAGTAGCAGAACTCCTGTTTAGCACGTGCCTTGCTGCTGTGATTGCTCACTTCTCATTGAGCTGTTACTGGTAGTTCTTAGTTGCCTGCCTTGGTCAAATCACTATCGAGAGAGATGTTTCCCAGTTCCAGATGTTGGTAATTGTGATGTTTTTCTTTTTCTTCTAGAACAAAAGTTTTCAAATCGGATTTTAGCTTAAGGTCAATTTGAAGCTGTCAACTGATAGAGTAAGCTGCTTTATTTTTGTAGTTTTGTTGGCTTTAATGTCATGGCTCTAAAGAGGTACAAAGGTCAATAGTCCTCTTCTCTCCAATTATCACATCAGATGATAAACTCATTATCTTTTCATCCAGAGCTGCTGCTTCTCATCCATTAATGGCAACCATCCCTCTTGAGCTCAAGCATTCCTCAGAAGTTATGTACCAGCCAGAACTGAGAGGGGGACCTTCACAGGCAGGACTGTAGGAGCACAGATTTCTGTGCTTCAGTATAACACGAATGGAGAGGGGGACACACACTAAAAGTGATAACAATACCTTTCAGAGAAGTCAAGCAATTTAGTAACATACTTCATCCTTTCTTTTAGCTATTAGTGTGTGTTTCTCTGTATTCCTTTGCCCTCTGTTCTGCTTCCAATACCTTTTTTCTCTCTTAATTTCCTGTTCAGTTCTTCTCTATTCTTTCATCTCCTCCATTAGGTCCTTTGCCAGCTGGAATTATTCAAGATATTGCTATGTATTATGGTTAATTTTGACACGATTCAATTGAAAGTGCCTTTCTGGAACATTTTCAGCATACAGTAGTCCAGAACATGTAGTTTTACTTAGGAGTTATATCAGGTCAGAATGAAACACCAACTGAAATCTAAATTATTTTCTTGGTAGTCAGCCTCCAAGAGGTCATTGAAGCTGATTTACACCAATTGAAAGGCCAATCTTTGTTTCTTTAATTTTTCAATTCAGTTTTCATTGTTATTTTTCAATTTGGACTGCTGAGCAGCATGTTTGTTCCTCTGTGTTTTATACTCTGCATATGAAATATCTCTGTTAGAATGCAGAATATGCACAAAAGATGGAATAAGAGTTGTATGTGCTTCCCGACTACTCACTTTGTTACTGCTGTGCTTGTCAGAGTGCCTCAGTGAAAGAGCTGTTGGTTGGCTTACTGCAAGGTGTGATTGAAATGATTAGAATCATAGAATAGTTAGGGTTGGAAAGGACCTTAAGATCATCCAGTTCCAACCCCCCTGCCATGGGCAGGGACATCTCCCACTAAACCATGCCACCCAAGGCTCTGTCCAACCCAGCCTTGAACACCGCCAGCAATGGAGCATTCACAACTTCCCTGGGCAATCCATTCCAGTGCCTCACCACCCTTACAGGAAAGAATTTCTTTCTTATATCCAATCTAAACTTTCCCTGTTTAAGTTTGAACCCATTACCCCTTGTCCTCTCACTACAGTCCCTCATGAAGAGTCCCTCCCCAGCATCCCTATAGGCCCCCTTCAGATACTGGAAGGCTGCTCTGAGGTCTCCATGCATCCTTCTCTTCTCCAGGCTGAACAGCCCCAACATTCTCATCCTATCTTCATACGGGAGGTACTCCAGTCCCCTGATCATCCTCATGGCCCTCCTCTGGACTTGTTCCAACAGTTCCATGTCCTTTTTATGTTGAGGACCCCAGAATTGCACACAATATTCCAAGTGAGGTCCCACGAGAGCAGAGTTAGAGGAGCAGGATCACCTCCCTTGAGCTGCTGTTCATGCTCGTTTTGATGCAGCCCAGGATACGGTTGGCTTTGTGGGCTGCAAGCGCACACTGCTGACTCATGTTCATTTTCTCATTAACTAACACCCCCAAGTCTTTCTCCGCAGGGCTTCTCTGAATCTCTTCTCTGCCCAACCTGTAGCTGTGCCTGGGATTGCTCCGAGCCAGGTATAGGACCTTGCCTTTGGCATGGTTATACTTCTTCAGGTTGGCATCAGCCCACTTCACAAGCGTGTCAAGGTCCCTCTGCATGGCATTCCTTCCTTCCAGCATATCAACCGAACCACGCAGCTTGGTGTCATCAGCAAACTTGCCGAGGGTGCACTCAATCCCACTGTCCATGTCACCGAGAAAGATGTTGAACAAGACCGGTCCCAACATGGATCCCTGAGGGACACCACTCGCTACTGGTCTCCAGCTGGACATTGAGCCATTGAGCACAACTCTTTGTGTGCAGCCATCCAGCCATTTCTTTATCCACCTATTCGTCCGCCTATCAAATTGATGTCTTCCCAATTTAGAGACAAGGGTGTCTTGTGGGACAGTGTCGAATGTTTTGCGCAAGTCCAGGTAGATGACATCAACTGCTCTAGTTCACTAGCATGGAACTTGTTTTCTCCTCCTTTGAGAACTCAAATCCTGAACTACCCCCTTGAGGTCTTGCTTTCTCTAGAATGTGGCTGACTTTATAAGGGAATGAGGAGGATTATGATTTAGCAGCTTTAATCTGTTTAAATGTGCAGCCATAATATAAGGGAGTTCTGGTATTTCTACTCAGTTTGTGTCTTTTCTGATACTGTAGTTGAGAGTAATTTCAGATACAGGCAGTCTTCTCTATTGATTTTATTCCCTGTAATATTGCATTTGATATGGCAGTTTCTACTGCTAGCATTTCGTCTGACAACCCATCCAAAGTGCTCTAAATATAGTACTTTGTACTGCTTCAGTTTGCATACCAACTGGATGAGAATGTTAAAGCCAGAGTTTGAGTGATCTGTTGGTATTCTCATAGTGACCTCCCAAGTTTTCCTTGTAAGAGGTTCTATGGCAAATGTGAAGCTTTGCTTCCAGGTTTCCTAAAGTTGGTTTGTACTCAGATATATACAGTAAAAGCATATCCTACTCCTCCTCTTACAAATAAAGCTATATACGTTCAGGTGTGTAGGGTATATTCCTTGAAAGCAATTTTGTGATGGCAGTGATTCATATAAACAGTAATTCTCATGAACTTTTGCTGAGGGAAATGTGCAGATGTGCTGTTATGTGCTTATTTTGTTGAAGATATGACTGAAAAAATAACATTTAAAAGACCTACAAGACAAAAAGCTGAGTAAAACTTCCTTGTTTTCATTCTTGTGTGTCCTGGAAAATAGTGTGTGAGGGCTTAAAACAAAATCCCTTGCTTAGGTTTTCTTTTTATTCTCTGTGTGTGCTCTTATCCACAGTAACAAGGTGTTGGCAGTGAGAGGAGCTTGCCAATGTGACTGAAATGGCTACATTTGGACAATGGTGCTGTATTTGATTTCAGCTTTTGAGAAAAATAATGTAGCAGTGAGAAACTTGTAATCAGAAAGCATTCATTCACTTGCATGTTACTGGACATGAGCAGCAAGGAAGGATGATAAAAGAAGAAATAAATATAGTGTTTTGGGACAGAATAAAATGTGCCACTATCCGCTGTTGATTGAATGGAATCCAAGTATTATGCTGTGTAACACAGTCTGGTAGATGTCTCCAAAGCAACAACACATTGGTTTTATTAAGAGGCTGGCAGCCTTAGGGAAGGAGAAGGATCATGTTAAGAGAATGAACAGAAGTGGCTGTTCCTCATTTATTGTTCCTAACTGGATCCACCTCCATGGGTTACATTACACTTGCTCTAATTTGGATTCCTATTTCAAAGTAGTCTTGCTACTTAGTAATTTATGAAGTCGTAGCATCATTCATTAATGTAAATGCTGTGGTATTTGGAAACACCTCACTGTTTTGGTTTCTTCTTTTTTTCCTTCCCTTTCATGTAATTACTCTTTCATTTAAGGTTGGTATTGATTTGTTATAATACACTTGTCCTTGGTCACTGTGCTTTGTGGGGTTTTGCTGCAAATAGATAAGTGTTAAACATCAGATTAGATGGTGAGTGACATTCCCATTATACAGTGCCCTGCTGCTGGTTACCGCGAAATATATCCTGCATGTGAAAGGATCCGCCTATGGATTTTCTTTTGCCATGAAGGCGCTTTTGTGGTATCTGTTATGTATTATTCTGGATGATAATGGAAATAACTTTTTATCGAATATAATTAATTATGTGGCAACAATCACTTTTCTATCAAACATGGCTACTTACCTGTAATTATTTAGAGTAGGTTAAAACCAGGTTGTTAACGGCGAAAGGTTTTTTAACTAGCTTTCTGTTTGCCTGTGGCGCCTTTAAATGATGCTGAAGAACTTCTGTGCCTTTGGAAAAGGTAGCAAGAAAGTAACAGCTATTGTCATCTGCAGTTATTTTACTCTAGCACATGTTGTTTGTGCTGACTTGCACCATTTCTTTCCACAGTGTGATGCAGGATTGCTGTGACAGCCAGTTTAGGTACTGCAAGCTTAAAGAATCTCCTGAGCCAATAACTGCATTGGTCCAGAATTTGGCAGCTAAATCCAGCAGTAGGGGAGTGGGCTGTGAGCGTGTTCTCTCACTCTACCTAGAAACATGTGAATTAATGTCTTGGGTGTTGCACAGTTTACTCCTAGAAGGGTGAATCATCGCTTCAGATGAAAATGCTTTTGATGTGAATTGGCAGGTAAAACAGGACATTCCAGAATAGTACAACACAAAGGCTAGTCTCTGATCTGGACTGCTTTTCATGAGGTCTGTGGAAAAATGCCTGTATTTTTCAGAGATATCCTGTATTTCTTCCAGTCTTTTGGAGAACAGTTACAGGCAGGCAGGAAATACTGGTCATCTCTTGAGAATCCAGAAGAATTGAAGCTGAACCACTGTCTCCTGCTGAATGAATGCTAAAGTCAGCAAGCTGTGATGAAATTAAACCGCAGACCTCATAAAAACTGAGTAGTGATTAAGTCTTTAGTATGTCTTTTGTTGGCCTGTTCCTATATATGCATGAATGTGTGCTGTCTCTTGCTCTCTAATTGAGAAATTAAATGCAATTACATATAATAGAGCAGTTGTAAACATCCTTGATTATTAATGAACATTGACTTCTCCAGGTGAAAGCACTAAGAGGAAGTAACATCACCTGATGTGATGATGCATGTTTTCCCAATGGCCCTGGGGAGGGGTAGATGAGTTTAGATGTAGGAGCTGTAATTCACACCTCACAGAGAGCTCCAGTTTCATACAGTTCCTTCTGCTTCTTTTGCAAGTTACCAAAAAGTCTTTTGTTACTTTCTTCAAAGATGATTATCATCCTGGCAAATCTCTCCCTGAATTTAGTATAGCCCTAAAAAAGCAGAATCCTTTTTCTGGTAGTATCAATTGAGCTAAGTAATGTAAAGCCATTCAAGAGTTGTTCTGTCATTAGCGTGGCTCTCCGTATCAGTGAATGATACAGCCTGTCTTCAGGGCAGCTGACCTGTTTGTGATTGCAAAAGATGATGGTGTGGAGTGAATCCTGGCAGGAGTCTAGGCAGTGCTGCTCTAGAAACAGGTGATGGAAGAGAAATGCCTCATTATTGCAGAGCAAAATTGGATTCTTGCAATGTGAATTACTTCCCTAAAACCAAGATTCAGCTCATATTTTACAGCCACAAAGGTTTGCAAGGAGAAATCACCTGTAGCCTAAGACAGAAGGAACTGGTTTACTTTCCTGTAGGACATGCTTGTCAAAAGTCATCACTGTTGACTTCCAGGGTCCAAGAACCAGTTCCCTTATTGTAGCTATTGCTGCTGCTGGAGGTAGGATTTTGTTGTATGTGTCTGGGAAGCCAGAATGGAGGTCTCTGACTCATATTTACTGCAAGACCAGTTACCTGAGACACTAAATGCTGCTGGACTTGGCATGAAAAGGCTTCTCAGTAAAACAGGAGATGGGATGCTTCACAGGCTGTTTCCAGTGAGAGTTCATTGGAAAGTTTGTCGCTGATAGTGTGACGTACAGAGTACTTGTTGACCTTGAGAGGAAATGGCATTCTTTGTGACAGACTCTTCATGAAAAGCTTTTCTTTGGGAGGGATTTTTCATCTTCATTTTGCTTCTGCTTTGAGGCCTGATCCAAATGTTACATGATGCATCGATGTCTGTCGATGGCTCTGTCGTTGACTGTGTCATTGTCAAGGCTTTGTAGCAGTTGGAAGAGATACCTTTCATGTCTGGCCTTGTGCTAGTCACTGAGTATCCTGCAACAGGAAATGGGGCATACACAGTAAAACAGCTCCTGCTGTCTACAGCCTAATGAGTTTTACTTTGATTCGACAGTAAATGCTAGAGATATTCAGTGTCAAAGCATTCAGACTCATCTACCTGACTGTTTTCTAGGGCTCAGGAGTCTTAACATCATGCCGATTAATATGCTACATATTTTTCAGTTCTGCAGCAGGGAGTAGCATGTCACAATTAATTGATCTATTTTGCCTTTATTGCCATGCAGCTAGAAAGATATACCAGCCACTTAACTAGAGCCAGCTTTTAATGAAGATAATGAAAAGAACAGCAATAAACAGAGCAGAAGCAAGACCCAAGTATTGCTTAGTGCAAGTTACAGGATAAAGACTCAAAATGTCCTCGATATGCCCTTGATGCTGAGGCTATTCTGTGCCAGGTCAGCAAGAATACAGTTCTGTGCCTGTAATGCCTTGTTCTAGTCCAGCATCAGTCTGGAGATGTGTGGTATGTAAGGAGAGTCTGATTATCTCTCTTCTTTTGAGTATGTCTCTGGCTGAAGCATTTGGGGTGGCAAAAGAATTTATCCAAGAGATTTGGTCCTGAGCCATAAACTTCCGTCTAGATAAAATCTTGCCATACTCAAGGCATATAGTGTTTTCATATTAGAGGCACCAAATGGAGAAATTAAGGAATCAGTTAATATAAATATAGCATAAATGTAGTTAGTTAATCTGAATAAAAATACTGTCTAAAAATCACTGGAGAGATGCAAACTGCTACCAAAAGACTGTTTGTGGTACTGCACATTACGACAGAAAAGCAAATGCATCAGCAATACAAATTCATAGCATAATAAGAAGCAATGTTCCAAGTAATTTGCAACAACCTGTAGCTGAAGAGAAATATAACTACTGCAGCAAGAGTTTCACAAGCTTATAGAACTGCCGGAGAGAAGAAAGCTGTAATAATTTTTGTTAATCAGGCGCAGATTGGCAAGGCACAGCTCTGAGCACAAGGGTTCCGTAAATGGAACTACATTTCAAAAGACCAACAAAGTTACTTTCATTTTGAAATGATTTTGGGTAAGTGGTAGCATTTATACAGGCTTGAGAGTGAGAGAATGAATATTCAGTTTTCATTCAACCCTGAGTGCTCTGCTGGTCTTGTTCAGGCAATGACCCATGGTATTCAAGGGCTAAAATTTGCAAGCCATGGCTAGCAGCCACTTCTTTCTTGTTTTTGGTGTTGCTCTTGTTCTGGTTTGTTTGGGGTTGTTTTGTTTTTTTTGTTTTTGTGGTGGTTCTGTTAGTTTGCTTGGGGTTTGTTTGGTTGGTTTGGTCTTGGGAGTTCTTATTTTGGGTGTGGGTGCGTGTTTTTGAGTCCTCCGTTTTGAATCGTGGCAGAACATGGAACTAGAAGTATATGTTATTCTATATGTTATTCTTAGTAAGTGACATCTACTAGCATTGGATGTACCTAATGGAAGATGGAAAGTTCATTGGCACCTGCTAGAGAGTATAGTATTTGGAAAATGATAGGAGCTCTAGTTTGAAGAGTTAATACAGAGCACTATTTGTACCTCTATCCATGCACACATATAAGAACCCTTCAGAAAATTCTGATGGATGGTGAATTCTGTACAAAGTGATTCTAGAAAATCTAGTAAGTTTTTTATTTTCTCCCCTCTTCCATGCTTTTCAGGGTACCCATGACAAATGGAAACCTACCAGGAATGCAGCCACTATACCTTGTTTCTTCTGTGGAAAAACCTGTTTTGTCACTGTGTGATGACTTTGCAAAGTTGCTGTGAATTTCTGTTAATTCATTACGGTTGTGTATAGTGGCAAAAATTATTTATTTGGGAAGCTCAAAAGACAGAGGATGACACAGAGGAATCTTTAGACTTCACTAAAACCTGTGCTCTCCTTTTGTACTGGATCATTTGAGAATCTTAAGAGTGAGGAAAGAGGGCGGGAGAAGGAAGGGGAAGACACAGCCTGTTGTAGAGAACCTTCTTTTTCTTATTGCTGGGCAAAATCTCAGTGTAAGAGACATGCCTTTGTAGTGTGTAAAAAAGGCAACACAGAATTGATAGAGTTCCTGCAGAAATATTGTCGTGGTTTAAGTCTCTAAAACTCACGAAAGTCGTTCACTCACTCACTCCCCTTCTTTCTTCCCCCAGTCCCGAGGGAAGGGGATGAGAATCAAAAGAATTCAACTCGCACAGGTTGAGATAAGAACAGTTTAGTAACTGAGGTATAACACAAATCACTACTGCTACCATCAATAATAATACAAGAGAAATACAAGGAAAGAGAATACAACTGCTCCCCAAACCCGACCCAGCCAGTGCACGCCCCAGCAGCGAACCCCCCAGTACCAAAAACCTGAACATGCCGTGCACCCCCAGTCCACCACCACACCCTTCCAGGTCTCTGCTCTCTGATCTCACATCCTGGGCATGACGTGCTATGGTATGGAATAACCTCTTTGGTCAGTTTGGGTCAGGTGTCCTGTCTCTGCTTCCTCCCCGCTCCCCCTTCTCCCTGGCATAGCATGAGACTCAGAAAGTCCTTGGCCAGACCAAAACATTCTCAGGCAGTAACTGAACACACTGGTGTTATCAGCGCTGTTCCAAGGCCCAAAATCAAAAAAACACAGCGCTGCACCAGCTACCAAGAAGGGGAAAAATGACTGCTGCTGCTGAACCCATGACAAATATTCTGAGACCAAGGAAAATATCCCCCTCTTCATCATGATAGATTTAAGGACATTAAATCAAGGTGAAAATATGTTCCTAATTTGCAATATATTTTCACGGTGTAACATGTTAAAATAAAGATTGATTCTAATTTTATTTAGAGGTCATTATTAATTCCTTTTAGAACAATGCATGGATCAGCAAATTCCCTATTTGTAGTCTACCATCTGTAAGTCTTACTGGATCTATTCAATTAGATTTCAGTGCAGCATCTGTAGCACTGGTAAATTCAAATAATTAAGCGTCATGATTTCTTGTGTATTATAAATGTCAGCAAACTACTTGCTGCACAGCAGATAATTTCTTTTTGTAATTGGAATTTGTCATGAATTGTTTCCTCATTTATAGCTATTAGAACTTGGAAAATAATTTTATGTAATTAGGTACAGTCTGAATTACTTTTTTGCCACAGATTCACGTTTTTTATATCTTTTTCTGATGTATCATAGTCTCTTTTTCTCTTCAGTTAAATTTTAGATGTTTTCCCTAAAACCTCTTATTACTTCTTTATCAAAGCAGCTGGAATAACTGTGGTCTGGGAGAGGAAGAAATGGAGAAGCAGAGCTATTGTGACCCATATGTAAGCTGAGTTGGATTCAGCCCAAAGCATTACAGGCTTGTGCCAAGACTTGAGTTTCTAAGTGCCGGTCACTAGATGACAATCTCTGATTCATTAAAAGCAGTTAAAAATAAAGGAAATCCAAACCACAACATAGGTAATACCTGGAAGGGTAATACCTGTGTTTCAGCCTCTGGTTCAAGGGTTGTTTCTGTAGTTTTCAAGGTTTTTCAGTAGTTATCTTTGAAGTCCTGTGAATAGAGATACAAATGCGATCTGGGGGTTTCACTGTACGGTGGTTGCTGTCTAAGACATCTGAGCTCTAGTGCATGGCAGATGGTAGGTTTACACAGTGTGTTCTGGACAGATACAGAGTCCCTCTGGCTGTGTTTGAGATCAAAGCAAAGCCACAAGGTGTAAGCTAACCCTGCTGCAAGAGGTTGAATAGAGTTGCCTGACTTCTGTCAGCTGCTGGCTCCATGATCTCCTGTCTGCTCGGGGCAGGCTGTATTCAATCAAGGCCAAGTGTGCTTGTACTTCTGTCTCTGGGAACTGGCTGGTCTACATCACAGAGCAAGGGAGCTTTAGATACCAAGTTAGCACTCTTAGTTTGTAGGCTGTTCATGATACTTTCAACATTCTGTGTGATACGGTTAATTGTTGTTGCTATGCAAGGAGAGAAGAAGATGGGAGCATTCTGCAAACTTGGTACCTTGCAGGACTCTTGTGGTCATTTTGTTACATGGCAAGTCCTGCTACACAGCCTGTTGAGTCAGAATTTGGATACTGAATGAAGCGCACCTTAACTGGCCTTTGGCATCTGAATGTGAGAGAAATTTATCTTAAAGTCATTCTTGCATGTTTTAGCAGTATCTGAAGATCTTTGATCTTGGATATAAGCAGCTCTTGGGGGCAGATCAGCTCATCTAGATGTTGTTTTTGTTTCAATCTTCTGAGGTTTGGGAAATAGTTGAAAACGTAAGTAAGATGTACTATAAATGTTTTAAAAGGCAAACAAACCCCTTCCGCATATAATCTACTTATCTTTTTGAAACCTCTTGGCTGATAATTTGATCTCCAGATTTTTATGACTTCCTGTCTTATGTTTAAGTTCATATCATTGAAAACAATAAGATTAAACCACAGAAGTCTGTGGAAGATGTCAGTTGATGATGTAATTTAATTGGTCAGGCACTGATATTTGAGACTGAATATTTTAATTCAACACTGATCTTTCCAGTGAAGCTGCTCCATGAAATACAAAAACTGGGACCAGATTTTCTTTTACGAACTTGAGGTGATGCCCCCTTCCCCTTAACTACATGAGTCAGTAGAAAATCAGGCTCTTGATGCCATTCTTGGATAAGGACCACAAGGCTTTCTCACTGTTCCTGTGGTGTAAAGGTGTCTTAGTATGTCCACAGCAGTAAAAATGTACTCAACACCCTCTGACGGTGGAAACCATTACTCATAGACCTCATGCTTTCTCTGCTGTCACAAAGTGCATTTCCCCTTCAGGAATCTGAAGCAGAGGGATGATGTAACTTTGGGGTTTGACATTTTGCTGGGTGAAGGGCAAAGCCAAGAATAGAATTTGGGTCTCTGCAGTGTGCTCCTGCTCTAGCTGCCCTGCCTAGTTCTTTCAGCCTGCTGCTCCTTGAGGCTTTGCTGACCCAGCTACAGGCAGATTTGGGACAGCCAAATTTCACTTTTTTTGCATAAGTTCTTCATGCAACTGCAATTAATGATTTTGGTTTTCACTTACTGAAAACCACTGCACTTGTGTGTTACTGTTCACGTGGTAATTCTGTCAAGTGAGGAAAGATTTTCAGTGATCCCTATGGGAAATGTAGTTATCAGCTGTTTGTTACAAATCCCTTGCTGTAATGGAAACTTAAGTATGGGGAGCATGTCAAATAAGTATTAAAGAAGGAATTGGAACAAGTTAAGAAACACTGCAGGTACAGAAACAGTTAACAACCAGCTCTTGAAAATTGCCACTAAAACAGTCAGAATGCTCTTCCAGTGTCTGTTGGGGTAGACTGCGTCTGACTGATCAAAGCTAATATTATACTGGTACCTTGGCAAGGTACTGCTTAAAACATAGAAAGTTAGCATTGTGTCTCTAGTTTTGTGACTTGTGAGCAAACCAAAGATGCTGTGGGATCAGAAAAACCACCGTGCTCTATAGCTTTGATATCTAGGCCAGGCTGCTGAATAAAAAGACTAAGACAGAAAGAAGGTTCCTTTTTATAAATGGCAGTATCACTGGCCAGGTTCTTATTGGGTAGGCCACACATTAATCTCATACCATGGCAAACATTGATGCAACAGTCCTAATAAATCTCTTCTATAACACTACTGTCTTTTCCAGTGATTAATGAATTAAGCATTAATCTGTTATTACCACTGGGAATTGGGTATGATTCCTAAGTTTCCCTATATATGTTGTCAGTTTCCACAACATTTCTAAACTTGTGAGTATTTGTCTTTCAGGGGGTCATTTAATTCTTTGTATACTTTAAATGTGTTGCATGTGCTCTGTTGTGATTTATGGAGCTGACAAGCACTGGGTCATTGTACAGTGAGTGAGTTTTCATACCCCTTGAGTAGTAACTTTTGCTGAAAATCAGCTGTTACAATTTGGGGTAGTTCTTAAGTGTCTAAGTTCTTAAGTGTCCTCCTTTCCTCTTGTTGCATTTACTTAATGATTTACAGGTTATTTTTTTAGTATTCTATTTTATTCTTCATATGAATAACTCAAATTCTAGCCTTCTTTCTTTGTATCCCACAGAGTTATATACAAGCCAGTCTACAGAATAAAATCATGTGCTCTCAGCCTTATTCACTATCATTGTTTTTAAGCCAGTGTAACTTCATGGAAATCATGCAATTAATGGAATCACAAAGCGTAATACTGCAATACTGTTATGATGAATCAGGCCTGGCTATTAGCCAAAAGTCTGCTGATAAAAGTCCAATAATTCTATATGTGCAGAATTAAATAAATCAGATATTTTTTCAGGGGCTCAGAAAACCCGAAGACTCTGTGTTCCTGAAATTGTAATGTGCTTTATTGTTGCATATTTGTGACTTTTCTGGAATCACATAGATAAGTTTTTCTGATTTACTATGCTGAGAATCCATATTAAAGGGCATCATCAAACTTCATATGTATGTCACCTGGCAAGTAGCATCACATGTGATAATATAAAAGCCTTTTGAAAGCGTAGAAAAAGCTGATGGTCACTGGCCTTGAAAGAGCATCCATTATAATCCACTCTGTATCTCTTAATGCTAATGACTTGTTACAGAAGTTTCTGAAAGGTAACTGGATGTATGTCCACCACTGGATGAAAGGAAATTATTGATCATCGTGGTTGATTTAATGTAGTATATTAAGACTTTTGGCATGTTCTAAGTATTAGGCTGGTTTGCTTATGCCATGGTTTTAACAGCATTCAGGCAAATAACAAAAATGAAGAGCAATAAAAGCATTAGAAATAAATGTTACTCTCTTGGGTCAAGAAATGCATTGTGTTACAGCTGAACAAGCCATAGGTTGACAGTACTGTTCATGATAAAGCATGATGAGCCAATTGGAAGAGGAGTGGTCCCACATATCCTCAATATTAGAAAATTCTGTTATTGCCTTTAGTGAAACAGGTAAAAGTCAATTCTGTGGACTGGCTTATGCAGAAATGGAGCTTGTGATATGGAAATGCCCCAGAGCACCGCATAAACTTTGCCCTCTCTTCTGACCAACCTGTACCATTTTACTATGTATTTCAGAACATATTAACTTCACATGTAGCTCATAAAGAGTACCTTTTCAGCTAGAAAGACCAGAGAGATCCTGTTCATTGGAACTGGGGTAAACATCTCTAAGAAGTAAGTGGCAGTTTCTGACTCCTGTTAGGAACAGGTACGAAGATGATTGAGCCCACATGGCCAGAACCAGGTTTAGAACAAATGACTGCAAGGCATATTCTTGAAAGTAATGGAAAATTAGGGCAGTCCCAAAACTTTGTTGCGTATCACAGACTCATCTAAAAAATGATCTGCATATTGGGCATTAAGTAACACCCACATGAAAATGGTTGTGTATTTGTGCTTTAGCTTGGAGGCTGGACTAGAGACCTCCTGTGGTCCCTTCTCACCTGAAGGATATGGTGAGTCTATGATTTGTGTCCAGATACAGATACGTTCAACCAGATGGATTTGGGGTGATTTTTCTCCTCTTGCTGTTTTATACCTGCCAAATCAAAACCAGGTGGCATTGACTACTTCGGTGTTATAAGTATGGATAGATGTGACTGATGGAAACATAATTTTCTGTTACAGAAAGTGGCACTGGAAAACAGATCTAGAGGACCCATGAGCAGTATTTCTTACTTTTTCGAGGGGCGGGGGGGGGGGAAGAGGCAGAGGCTTCATAAACTATTAATGGTCTCTTATAGCTGAAATTTGTTGTCCTTGCTGAGTGGTTGCATGAGCAGTTGTGATGCATGTGACTCCTGCTGAGCTGTGCTCTGTGGGAGTTGAGATGCGGAGATCTTTCTCGGTGGATGCGGCTATCATTTTCTAAGCTTGATGCTTATGTAAAATATGGCTTTTAAGTATTAGGGTGTTGTGTTTCTTACTCTTTATGCAGTAGTAGTGCAGTTCTTTCAGATTTCTCTGAAAGATAGAGATCTGCATCATCTTTTTGTAACCATTTCAAGCTGGTTCAGCAAATGAAGCAAGGAAGAAAAGATTCTGTTTAACCCCTAAACCTTGAGGTTTTGTTTCTGATTACTCCTTGAGTGGGAATACCCACATGGAGTATAAGTAGGCTTTAAAAATAATACCCCTACTCCATATACTTGGAGCTGATCCTCAAAAATGGTGTGCAAATATACAAATAGCATGGAGTGTTTTGGAGTTCTCAGTCTTCGTCAGTTGTTTTTGTTTCTTCATTCTTCTGATATTAATAGCTAGAGAGGGCCAAAATACATGTATCCTGCTTATTGGTCTTATTCTTTCAATTCATGCATAATTCTCTATGTTTTAATGATGCTAATATTTCTACCTGGATGTTGGGACAATTCTTGCAATCCTATTCTAAAGGGAAAACTCATCAGTTGTGTTTCAAATTTGGATCACTTTCTCCATGGTTCTGTTTTCGTAGTTGGCATGTTGAGCAAAGCAAACATTGTAAGAAAAAGAAGTCTACATGTAAATGAGTCTGGAATTCACTGTATTTTCCCATTGGCCTTCTTTTCCACTTGTTGCTTTGAACTGCTAGGAGAAGATTTTATTTCAAGGACAGCTGGCATTTGAAATCCTTTGAAAACTTGCTTTGACATCCCAGCTTAACCTTTTTAAATGACATGTCATCAGAAAGGAAGTTAAGCAAAGGATAGATGTAGAAGAGTGCTGAAAATATCAGAGGAAACGGTTGTTGCGCTCTATGTGATCTGAGAAGCGCATAACAGCTGATCGGTGGTTTATTCTAACACATAAAGTCATTCTAACTGTCTGGGACAACAAGATACTTAGAGCACAGTAATAAGGGGATAAGGAGTTAAAGACCCACATAGAAAATCAGGTTTGCAGAATGTAGATCTGCAGAGAACTGAAGTAAAACAAGGAAATAAAATTACATGGCTGTGGTGCTGATCTGTCACTTACTCTGAGGCCTCTTTTGGCTGCTGTGGCAATGCAAAGCTACATTAAAGTGCAAGCAGTGTAAATAAGAATTTCGCTACAGTGAAGGGAGAAAGGAAACCTGCCACAATCATTAATATAGAATAACTAATGAATTCTCAAGCAGATTTTAAAGGCTGTACGTACTTGCTTTATTTTATCAGGATCCATCGTATTTCTGGGTATGTTCTCCCCATTCAGCTACCCAGCCACTTTAAGCAGGAGGCAGCTCCCTTCTCTCTTCAACACCTATAACATGCTTTTCCCTAGAGATTTAAAGTCTCTTTATTATTTTTAAATCAGCTTAATGTAAATTATTTCTTTAGCAATTGAAAACTTGCCTGAATACAGAAACGTTGGTGGGTGGCACAATAGGCTTCTCCCCACACAGTTGTTTGCATAGATTGCTCTGTCATGAATAGAACTGTTCAGAGCACTTTTGTCAAAATCAGCATTTGTTTTGAACCACCAAATGTTTCATGGGCACCTTTGAAATGCCCCGTTTTCAAGTGTGGCTGTTTTCCAAGCTCCGGAGCTCTCTTGGCACAAGTTGTAAGAGAGGAGCACTGAAAATGTTTCAGTTCTGTTTATTTTTCCAGCTGGAAAACAGACATCATAGTAAACTTGTACTTTTACAGAAGTTTTCAAATATTTAGGAATTTTGTTCCACTGGGAAATGAACGATTTTGAACCTTCTCAAGTGTTGATGAAATGGCGTTGTCAGTAGTCAGCTCTGGTAGCACTCAGATGGCAGGTGGAGGGCAGACACATGCAGATGTGTCGGGATGCAGGCAGGAGGGTAACTGTGCTCTAGCAGCCTTGTCTGTGCCTTTACAGAGTTTAGCTGCCAAATGATGGCATTTTCGTGGAAGAGAGCTCACATGTGGCTCTTTGGGTGACTGATGGGACTGAAAGCGAGTAAGGCAAAACGAGTGCTTTCCAGCACGGTTTGTTGGGCAAAGGTAATGGTGTGAACCCTGACAGGCTTAGTGAGAGATTCGCTTCCTGAGAGAAGTCGTAGTCACAGGAGCACTCAATGTCCTAAAAGACTATAAATTAAACCTGTTCCTATAGCTTTGCTGGGTAGCAGAGAGGCATACGTTTAAATGAACAGAGCTGTTATATTCTGAAATAATGTTCTATAATGTTTTGTTCTATTTAGTAGTAAATAGAACTGTTGAAGAAGATACCAGTCACTTTAAACCCTGGTCACAGGCTGCTAAAGGAGCGCATGTTCTGTTGTGTGCGGTTGCAGCTAAGTAAATTGCGCAGCTGAGGGTGTCTTTCTCAAATGCCAGTGTTAGGAGTGTGAGAATTGCTAAATGTTATTGAAAACCAAGAAAAATAAATGGCTCTTAAAAGGGATCAGAGGAATAAGTTGCCACATTACTGTGATGCTGCTTGTCTGTTGTGTACAGAGACATGCAGATGCATCTGCTTTCATATCTGAGTCAGTGCAGAACTTGAATCTGCACACTAACTCATCAGGTATGCTCTATACTATTTCTGAATCACTTTCAATACATCTGATGATGGAAAATAGCTTAAAAATAAACGATAAATATTTTAATTTGCATGAGGAAAAACTTGAATTCATTCAAATTCTGGGTTTTCTTGTTTGTTTCTCATTGCAATGTACTGCCTTTAGTTCACAATACCTTATTATAGCACTTTAAATAACAAATAAATATAAATACCTTATTATAATATTAGTCATATCATCCAGTGACTTGATTTGGTTTCTATAGTGCAAGCTAAAGGGTGTTATTTTAGCTCTTATGTACCCACAGATACATGCCTAGTCATGCTGGTTTATGTGCAACACAGCTGCTACTGTGTTACTGAGTTTTCTATCTAAGTGAAATGGGTTTCTCCCACCTACAGCCTGATTAATCAGCCTGTACACCAAATTGAAACCAGGCTGTAGGTAAGATCTACCTACCTTACCCATAACTGGAGTGAAGAATATCAGTGCAGGTCAGAGTAGCACAGTTTTAATCTAAGGGCTGGAGTAGCAGCTACAGGTGTCACTTGTACTGTGTTAAAGCCATCCATCACATCTGCATAGAGAAGTCTATCCCACCGTCTTGGAGCCTTTAGGGTGGATCTTTTCACAGAGAAGATGAATATGCAGGCATTTCAGTTGTGACATTCTGTGACCACATTGCAGAGGATCAAGAAGGTGCAAGTTGCGATTTAGAAAACCAGCTTTTATTTCATGTCCCTTCAGGTTTCCTGTGCAGCTTGACATCACTCAGTTACCGCATACCCCAGCTTACTGCCCAAACCCCTTGGGAGTGGGACAGTGTTACTTGCTGTTCTTGTGGGGTCTGTACAGAGAATACACCAGTGTTTGAGAGGCTTGCAAAGATCACTGTGCTGTCACCCCATAAGTTCCTTAGATGGACTGTAGGAAATGGCTTCCTCATGGTGTGAATGACTAACTCTGCAGAATTTGGTTTTTTTTTCTGTAAGCTAAAATCTCAGGTGCTGAAAGTGCTGGGAGTTTTCCTGACCTTTCCTTTCCATACTTGCTTCTCATTATTCTTCTGTTCCCCGTTCATCATTCCACAGTGAGCTGAAATAATCAGGGTTCCAGCAGGAACACCTGCATGATTAAACTGAAGTACCATATGTTGGCTCAGCAAGGCAAAGTCACCTATAAACTATCACAATTTTTTTGGAAGGGGAGGACAGGTCTTACTTTAAGGGAGCCAGTCATGAAGGGGTAGTGAAAATCCTGCTCCATGTGAACTGGCATCAGCGTCTGTACTGCTAAGTAAGCAGTGCAGTGGTATTTCAGTCTTGATTTTTCATTATAGAATTCTGCCAGGCTGGTGATCTTTCATGTTTTAACTGAGCAATAGATGCACTTAAATGTGATACATCTCATCTAACTTGAGCTAGCTGCACTACAGTTGTATTTCAACAAACTGGGTAGACTCATTTTGCAGCCACTGAAGTGAATCCTGGGATGTGGTTCATCTAACCTAATTTGGTTCTCTCTGTTAGAATGAGATGAATGGTGCCTGCTCCTGCCTATTGACTAAAGGAAACATAGACAGCTAACAAGGATGAATCCTACCTTTCATGTCAATATTCAGATATCTTCCGATACATGATCTTTCGGTACTGTAAGCTAAAGTAACATGCAGTTCTGAATGGAGCAAGACTTTTCTTATTAATATGGCATGAAATCTTACCAAGTTGATGTCTTTTGGTTGCAAAGTTGTAACTTTTCTATGACCAACTGCATGTGCAATTCTTCAGATACTGCAGTATTAAGTATTTTAGTTTATAATCTATAGATGGCCAAAAATTTTCAGCATTGGTAATTAAGGGTGGTTCAAGACATGAAAGACACCACAACGTCCAGCTCCTGGGTAAAGTCTCAGAGCAGGAGCTATGCACTTTGGTTTGGGGAATCATAGAATCATAGAATCATAGAAGATCCACTAAGTGTAAGACTAGTACAGTACACATGAAAAAGTTAAAACTCATGGATATTCCAAAGGTATTAAACTCTGTCCCCGTTTACTGTGGCTGCAGAAGATATCACTTGGGTTCATTCAAGCTGTGTGCCCTTTTATTCTTGCTTTTTCTGCTAAGCATTCTTCACAGACCTTCTGAATTGTTTCATAGAGTCTTTTGCTATAACTGATCGGTCTTTTCCCCCTCTCTTCCTTTCTTGGGCATTGGGATTACAGCACACACGTGTTCTTAACATTTCCATAACATCTAAATTCTTTATGAATAAGCAGGAGTATTTAATGAGCATTTAACATCCTGCACCAGGTGGGAGCTCTGTTCTATATGTCCTCAAAGGATAATGGTTGTGTTAATCTGCCTTGTTTTGGGATTTTCTTTCTATTTGAGAAACAGTTGTAGATAGATAGACATGAAGCTTCGTAGGATCATCTGACATAATTGTCACTTAGTAGTGGCTAAAGTGATTTGTACATTTTACAGAATATAAATGAATGCAGCTGGTGTACTTGAGAGGCAATTGGCATCATGGAAGAGGTTGGTGCCAAGTTAGGATTCTAATAAATCTTGATATATAATATGCAGTAGTGATCTTCTATTTGAAAGATAAATAATCTAGCTGTTTTTGCAAAAGAGGACAAAGAAATTTAAATCTCCAGTGGGAAATGTGAGAGAATATGTCTCCAGTAGTAAAGATACCTTAAACAAGCAGGCCACAGAAGGAAATATCGGGAAGAGTGTAGAAGTAGAGAATTCTCTTCTCTGTCATACCCTAGTGACCCTTAGGGCTCCTGATTGGAAATCTACACAGGAACTTGGCATATAAAAATATACTTAATTTTCTGCACTGCATCACAGAGGGAAATGGCATTATATGAGGTATGGGGTTCAGATATCAAGAGCTAAAGTGCAAATTGCCATCTGACAACCTTATCTTTAGCTCTGAGATGCCAAATTCATGATTTCCATGTGTAGACTGGAGGAAGCAGCAAGTACCTGAATATGCCCAGAAATACTGAACTAAAACCACTGCATATGTGGAGAAGCCAGAGGCAACAGTAAGTTGTTGGTAGGACTCTCTGCATATCAAAGTATAGACCAGAGAAGGCAGGTCAAAGGGACAATGCTGTTCTAAGAAGAACACAGATTTGGAGGGCAAAGCACAGCCTTACCATGGAGGGTAAATATTATTCACTTGGGATCTGAAAATGAAACATCTGGTCTACACCATTTTTCACTGTCACTTCTCATCCTTTGTAGTATTGTTATTGAGCTGTTAATTTGAAGGCGTTGTCTATGATCAAGCTACTTACTGGACACATTAGGTAACAACTTTATTCAGGTAATACTTCATTTCATCCTAAAATAATAGATTATGCCTGCTGGCTTTTCCTCATTTATATGGTAATGCCATCTGGGGGGGAAAAAGTATAATCTTTGGCATTTTATGGATTTCTGAAGAATTAAAAGAATGAATCAGAAATTAGAAGCTGGGTTGGATAAAATGCATTATTAAGAAAAGGATAGTGAAAAGTAGAATTCATTAATGTTATAATCTTTTGGTTCATGTGCTTTGTAAATATGCATCTTTATGGTTATGTTCCATCTTCCTACACCATCTGGAGAGGAAGACTTTCAAAATATTTTATTTTCCTTATTTTCATCAATGTGACAGGAATTTTGCTTTAAATGCTTCATGAAGAACAATTTTCTGGTATTATGAACTTGAAAGAAAATTTGACAGATTGAGTCCCCCTTTTGTCTAATAAGTAGAATTCCACAATCCAGTATTATGCAGTTGCTGCTGAGAATTTCGGAGATTTGGTTTCCTAATGTGCAGAATGACATTTACAAAGTAGTTTGCTGCTTATTAGGACATTCCATGTTCTTTAACAAATTATTTTAATCTGTCAAATTCCCCCTGCAAAGAAGCCCACGTTTTAGCAGTAACACCTTAGAAAACTTCTCTTGAAAGTCCTTCTTCTAGTGCATTCCGAAATCAGTTTATTTGAATGTCTGGGGATATGTTTGTATTCATAAAGTAAATATTAAATGCAAAAATAATCTGATAGTGGTCTAATATAAATTAAGTTGAACAGTCAGAAACACCCATTCTGATTCTTCTAGAGAAGGCTGGAAAGGAATTAGCATGGAGCAGTGTGCTCAAATGAAAAAGCACATTTGAACATGATTCATTGCACAACCAAGGACATTTCAGAGATTCCAAAGTTAAATCAAACCAAACCAATGGGTGCACAGGTCAGGTGGTTTGACTTTGAGGTTTATGCCCTGCCTTAGAGGAGTGTATCTAAAACTATTTTCTGTGCTTTTGGAGATGAATTATTTGCATGGAACCAGTATGAGAGCCCGAAGGCACAATATGGTATGTAAGAACACTAGACACTTGCAGAAGGTAATCTCTTCTTAGTGTCCTATCCCTTTATTTTTAGTGTCCTATATTTAGAGTTATTTGGTTATATCTGAATCTCATCTTTTATGTTTTTCAAGACTGCATAGAAGAAGTTAAGAACCTACCAGTCAGAAGTCACAAGGTTCACACATTTAGCTATCTTAATGCTATAATCTTTTTTTGTTTTGAATAAATATTCTTTCAATTTTTTAGTAGTTTCTTTCTTACTCTTTGAATGTTTGGACTTAGCAGACAGTACTTTCAGCATTACTAATACATACAGTATTTTTTATGTGATGGTGGGGTTGCTATATCTGGAAGCAAACAATTTGCAGATGTTTTGGAAGTCTTAGTAAATGGTTCTTGTGCTGATAATCAGGGGACTTTGGGGAAGACTATTTCGGAAGAGTTTGCTATTTTCTCCTTCTCTAGTATCAAATGTATAAGAAAATCACAGAATGGTTTGGGTTGGAAAGGACCTCAAGATCATCTAGTTCCAGCCCCCTGCCACGGGCAGGGATTCCTCACACTAGACCATGTCAGACCTAGGTGTGAAACAGTGTCATAACAGTTAAAATCACCCAACACCAAACCCACAACCTTTGAGGAAGAGTTGAGTTGCATAATCTAACAGAAACGTGTCAACATGACCCTTAAGAGTCTGAGACTGCTATACCACGGGGAAGGGAATTCCCTGAAGGCGAAAGACGCTTAGTTGTGTTTCTCCAGAAGTTTTGCATTGATTTCACAATACATATTTCCAAACTCTGCTATTTCGACAGGGAAACCTCATTCTAAACGGACAGAATAACTTGGAGGAAAATTTGAGGGGGAGGCTTCTCAGGGAGCCATCTGGTTCACAGTTTGAAGCTTCCTGCTCTATCTTCTCTCTAAGTTGTCTTTGGTTGCAGTGACTGTTCTGTACGTGTCCCAGTACTTGAATCCTAGTACCTGTGATAGTTACTGTAAACCAAACAGAAGATACATGTGTGAAACTTGGTCTCAGAATTTAGGTATTTTTTTTCAATAGGAATAGATTTATTTTTAAAGCAAAATATTTGAAGCATACTAGAAAATATTAATCAAAATATTCTGCATTTTGGATTAATTTCCATGTGTCATAACACACTGAAGTATCCCCTTGGGTTATTTCCTCTTCCACGTTCAAGAGATGTGCATCAGTAGACTCTTTAAGTCATAGAAGTAGCATCTCTACCCCTGTGAACAGTCTTGGAAAAGCTGACAGTTATTTAATGCTGAATGTAATGGATGAAAAAGACAGAAAGCACTTGTTGAAGAGTTGCATTTTGAATGATTTTTACATCTTGAATAGCCTTTGAATGGCTCTAAAAGCTCTGTGCACTTTCCTATTTTTTTGCCTGCTGCAATTATGCAAATCTGAATCTTTTTAAAAGTGCTATGTATGATGACAAGTGAATTATTAAAATGAATGAGGGTTGCCCACCAGAGCCCAGCCTTTTTTTTTTTTTTTTTTTTTCCAGCGTAACAGATGCAAACCTTTCCATGGTCAATAGAGTTATTTGGTTCTCTTAAATTTTCAGTTTAAATAAAATTGGATTGTGGGAACGAGAATCAATAGTCTAAATAGTTTACTTAAAAGCAATGTGGAGATCAAAGAAAGCCTTTCTAACTGATCAGATGTTGAGAGTACTGTGCTCTGTACTCGGGCAGCTCTTAGCAGCACTACTGCTAGCCATGGTACGATTGATATAGGTACAGCAGGACAAGAATGTCATCTTTGAAAGGGCAGTTTTTACAACAAACTTTTGAACCCTTACAGTTCTGAAGATATTACAGCATCAAACTAATTTGTCCAAGGGAGAAATTCTCCGAATTTACTGGGGAGATGAATAGAATTAATAGGTTAGTCATCAGATTTAGATGTAATGGCAATATGAAGGGAATGATCTGTTCCCTGGCAGTTGAGGGCACTGGTTTGAAGACATTAGAAGATTTCTTTTTTGTGTTCTTTTTCATTGTATCATCTGAATGACTGTAAGTAATGGATTTCATTGCTATAAGATTTTTTTCGAGTTACAGAATCATTTATCCTAGTTAGCAGCTGGTGGTGTAGACAATAGAGAGCCTGTAGATTTATTCAGGTATTGTTCAGAAGAGCAGGCTGAACCAGTAACTGAGTCCACTCTCTTCATGAGCAGTTTATTGTCCTTACATTTTCCATAATGACTTCTCCATGGATCATTTGTCGCTGTTGCAATGAATTTCAATAAACTTAATCTAGGAAAGCAGAATAATTGTAAATCTCGTTATATTTTGTAATTAAGGATGCTCAGTACTTCTCAGGGTCAGCTTAAGTGGCAGAGGTGAATCTTCTAGTTCAGTTTCTGAGTAGAAAAATTTGAAGAGAGGGGAAAAAAAGAAATCGGTTTCAGGGATTTTCTTTTTTTTTCAGTTCTTTCTAAAAATAATTGATTTCAGTGAAACCATAACCGGGGTAGGAAGCACTGCTTTATTGCTGAGAAGTTTGTGCATACCGTAGATAAAAAAACCCCATGCGGATAGAACACTGCTTCATTTGTTCTGTGGAAAGATGTTTTGTATGTTCTGTATGTGTCCCGCTTTGGCATTTTAGCTAAACTTTCCCACTTCTTGCCGTAATGAGGATTTTGTGGAGATAGTAGAGTTGTTCTAAGAACACAAGGATATCTTAGTGTGTGTCCAGCATGCATCGTAATCCACTTGGTGAAATAGTGCTTGTGTCTGTCGTGGGTTATGTTCTGCTAAGTTTTACAGCATGTCAGAAGGAGGGAGACAGTTAAATGCCAGGGAAGCAAATTTTCACCTATATTCCATCAATGTGCTGATTGTGATGACTCTGATCTTGTGCAGTTTCAGATCAACACCCCAGAAATGTCTTCTCTAGTGACCCTTAGAATGGAGATTTGATGTTTTCTCGTGGCTGAATTTTAGCAGAGCGGTAACCAGTTACTGTGGCAATTGAGACATTTACAACCATGCTTTAGGTTGGAAAAGGCCTTTAAGATTGAGTCCAACCATTAACACAGCACAGCCAAGCCCACCATTAAACCATGTCCTTAAGCACCACATCTGCACATCTTTTAAATACCTCCAGGAATCGTGACTCCACCACTTCCCAGTGATCTGCTTAGAAGACTTGCTGCCTCAGAAATTGAGAAATACAAACCTCGGTCTATTCTGGTTAATCTTTTTTCTACATGCACTGCTTCTGGCCTTCATTTGGCTGCTAGGATACAAGAGAAGACAACAACTTGATTTTATTGTCCTTTATTGTATGCTGATCATACTACATCACAGTAAGTGCAGGAGAATTTTTTGGGTTATGCTTTTCTTAAAAAATAATTTAATCTGAACAGAAATTCCACCTGAAACAACTGGAATATTTCTCACTAACAGCTTAAAGCGTGGGTGAATATTTCTGTGCATTTGTGGTTTGGTTAAAATGGAATGAAACAGGGTTGGCTTGTTGATGTTAAAGCTGTGTGAGGCAAAGTGGTTTTAAAGTAAATTACAAAAATAATATTAGGGTAACACACGAGGTATATAGCACATTCAGTGCTTGACATTCCTGATAACCTGACTGCTGACTGAAGATGAATGGAGCTGTACTGACAGCTCCAACTGTTTGTTAGAATGGTTCCTGGGAAAACAATGTTAGATCACTTATGTCCAAATAAACATCACTGATAACAGATGAAGAATATTAACCTAGAATTATAGAGTAATATAATTAACTGTGGTTTTGCTGTGTTTCTAAGTGGTCTGTAGCCATTTAGAAGTGAAATCTGGTTTGGGTTTTTTCTGCAATGAATATGTTGAGCACAGAATTCAGCTGATGCAGTAAAATGGACAAGCTGTTCAGTCTCATTTTGTGTATTTCTATGGGACTATAGGCAATTTGGAGATCTGTTCTCAATTAATTTCCAGATTTCAGTGGCAGCTCTTGAGAAGCGACTTACCAGCTCAGTCTCACTCCTGTGGATCATCATTATGGTCCCTCTTAAATCTTCCTCTGGAGCTGAGAAAAGAAGGTGCAGCTGAATGATTAAGAAGTCCTTGTAAAATTACCTAAGAGGGGTGTGTGTATATATGTAAAGTAGGCTCTTAAAAGTAGGATCTTGTTAGAGCCCAGCAAGAAAGCTGAAGTAATTTGCATGTTTTTCCAGTAGAATGGCATGGAAACTTCTGTGCAGTATGTCTGAAAGTGTATTTATCTTCCTTGTAATTAAACTTGAAATGTTGATGTAATTGCTACATGCAAAGTATAAAACAACCTTGTGGTGAGTTGTTCAATGGGCAATTTAGAAAACTGCTAGTCGAGTAAAAGCATATTGCTGCAAGCTCCACAGGGTGTAGAGTATTCCCATAACAGGGCAGAAGAGTAAATCTGAGGATGCTGCCTAAATACAGAGCAGGCTACAGCCTCTGGTCATTGGAAGTTACAATATCCAGCATCACTGTTCCTACTCTAGGACTCCTAAGGGCCTTTGCAATTTCCCTCTCTCCTACAGTAGTTAAAGATTTTCTTTGCTATATGCCAGTTCACTCAGGAAACTGCCACATGGCCAATAAAATTGATTTCTCCTTTGTGTGCAAGTGTCCAAACTGATCAACAAAGGAAAACAGGTTCCATGTCTTCCATATGCAATTTCAAGGTACTTTGGTTTTAAGGTTACTACACCAAAGTGTAGTAGATGAAGTTAAGAAGCTTTCCTACCTGAATTTGCTACTTACATTGTGGAGGCATACCTTTAATCTGTGGTTTCATTGAGTTTCAAGAAGGAAAGGATGTCCCTGAGTCAGCAGTAGTAATTTTTTCCTACTGAACAAAGCATGGCATTTAGCCTTTTCTGCTTGGATAAAGGACCTTGTTTCTTTGAACCATAACCTCATGCAGGCTTTCCCCATAGTAGCTGGGCACCTAAACCTGCTTACTATACATGTTGGCATAAACAAAAGTAAAGTCAGCATGTGCATAGTTGCTAGGCCTTGATCATTGCAAAGTCTTCCTGACTTCAACAGGAGTTTTGGACCACAAGTGACACTACTGTATGGTGGATAATGTGCCTTTTTAGCAGGAAAAGGTCATGACTGTTAAAAGTGATGTAACATGACTTGAAACCTGGTATCAGTATCAAAGGTGTATACAATTCATGCAAGAATTAACTAAGAGGGTACACTATACTAAGTGGTAAGGTGATAGTGTATGGTTTGGCTCATTTTACCAAAAGGAATTGTCATTTTTAGTCACATTATTTCTGCTTATTAAGTGCAGTTAATAAGAACAAAATCATGTTTAAAAAATGCTCATTTGCTGAATCCTCTGGGGGGGCAAAACTTGAAAAGAACAAACCCACTTGAAACGTGTCAAGCACAAATGACTGACATGTCTGTCTGCCAAAATTATTTGGCTTCATTTGGCTGTCTAAATGAGGGTTTTTCAGTCGTGTCATACATAAGAGGTGATTAATAGAATGAGGGAAATGAGGAGCTGAAAAAAGAATTAAGCACAAAATAATTTCCTTCCTTTGTGTTATTAAAGGGTTGAAAAATTCTGAGACAACCTCAGCTGTTAGGAACCATTGCAAAGAAAGTTTTTTACCCTGCAACAGCTTCAGAAAAAGTAAGCATAAAAAGACATTGCCATTTTAGCAGCACCTTTTGAACATTAAGTCTCTCTTCTCGTACATTAAAGCCTCAGAAACACTTTCTCGTATACTCTGGGTATTCTCTGTCTTTGAGGTAAGGATGAATCTGTTTGTTTGATATATGTTATGTTTAAGGAGATTAACATATATTCAGGGTAATGAAAACCATTTCAAATGCACAGTACATCTTTGTTGTGATGAAAGGCTGATATTAGCTTCCTGCTGAGGTCTGCAAAACCAGAGCTCTTGAATTTAACAGAGCTCAGAGACATGCTTCTGGACTAACGTGTTAAGTTTCTTCCTTGCCATGTTGGGTTGCAGTGCTTTTTGCTACTTTTGGTTTGTTTTGTGGGGGATGAGGGGTGTTGGGTTTGGGTTTGTTTGGTTTTTTTACTTAGACGTAACTCCTATTTAGTTTCTTTTGCCACACAGGGGCTCAGAATTCTCTGATAGGAATTGTTAAGCTGTGAGGTAGAGGTCCTGTGCCCTCCTCTTATTTATTTACTTCATTTCAGACGCGCACTTCCAGTGCATGTATTAAAGCACTGGAAGAGCTGCTGGAGTTCTTGTTTTTCTTTTCCCCTCTCCTGAGCAGTTACCTAGAATTTTGTGTTTAGATCTCTGATTATAACTTAAGTCACAGATGTTGCAGTTCTAAGTCTTGCTTCAAACACCTGCCTTCAGGTTAGAGAAAGTGGAACAGGGAGAAACTGCCTTTTTTACACTGCTTTACAAAATTCTTTGTTTCTGTAGAGTGTCTGTGTCTCTAAATTAAGAACTGTTAGATACTTTCTTAGATGTTCATAAGTCTTTCTCTAGATGAACCTTCTTTTTGTGGGAACAACTTCTAGTAAGGGAAAGCTTCATGAGGTGCTTGCAAGTTTTGTTCTTGGGTGAGGGTTTATAGCTTAGCCTTAGGAGTGATCAGAAGAACGCTAAAGGTGGAGGCATGAATGTAAAGGTCGTTAATGTTAAACCTATTAACATTTTCTCAGTTTCACAGAAAAATAACTTAAGCCGCTTGGGAAGTTCCTGAGAATCTGTGAAAGTGTAGGGGGAAGCATGCTGTGTAGTAGACAGCAGTGGCTTGGTTTGAGTGTACCCGCTGCCCTGGCACTCCTCAGCGAAGACTTTTAAGTACCATCCTTTCCTCACTCTGTACCATGATGGGAACAAGCTGCACCAGGGCAGTTTTGGACATGGACAGGCCCTGTCCATTCACAGCAGCTGTGAACTGAGCTGGCCGCTAGTGAGAAATGTATAGGAATAGCAAGGTGTGTTTTGAGAAAGAGCATCAAGCCCACCAATTGATCGAAAGCCAGAGTCGGTGCCATAAACTGCATTGAAGAAACAATTGAGTTCTTGGAATTCTTTCCTACCTTCTTCTTTTCTTGATTATTGGTTAGGGGTGAGGATTAGAGGTCACTTGACAACCTCCTCTGTGCCTTACTCTGCTCAGCTCTTCACTGAAAGCCTTGTAATCAGCAAAGGCCGTCTCCTGTGAAATGGTGAAGGTTTTTAATTAAAAATGCAAAAAATGTTTTGTCATAGACATATTGTGAATTGTTAAAATACAGCCATTGTATTGGCATGTTGCCCATAGGAGCTGTGCCTGCCCCATCCTTGGCAGTGTTCAAGGCCAGGCGGGAAGGGGCTTGGAGCAACTTGCTCTAGTGAGAGGTGTCCATGCCTATGGCAGGGGTTTGGAACTGGATGAGCTTTAAGGTCCCTTCCAACCCAAATTGTTCTATGATGATTATCTGCAATTTATAAGTAAAATTATGAAAGTTATGGACACATCAGGGCCTATAGACTTTCATAACTAAAACCTACTGTCCAGAGCATTCCTTGTATCTCAGATACTTTGACAGTAAGATTTTATGCAAATCTGGAAAATGCAGACTCATGAAATACTTTGGTTTTTTGAATAGTCATGGCATTATTTAATAGAGCAGAAAATAAGATCTATGAAACTTCTGGTAATTATATAAACCAATATGTTTCATTACTGTATGTGTGAAACATTTTCTGACTGGCACTTACAGAACTTAAAGGCATCGGTGGAGGAGGAAGAAATAGGACTTTTCCCTTATTAAAATTCTGAACTCTGATACTTTGGAGAAAGCAACACTACCTTGTTGTGCCAGACTCATCAGGCTGCATTTCAATTTGGGCTGTGATTATTATAGTTGGCTTCATTCATTCTTAGTTCATCCCTTTCATCAAAAGCATTTGTGTATATGCCTGGTCCTGAACTAAATTTTAGCCTGTCAGCTTCAGCAAGCCAACTTCTATTGTGATAAAATCAAAGTAAATGGGCAGCTGTTTTGTGTCCATTTTCAGTGCCTTGCCACATGGTTCTGAGATGATGCCATAGATATAAATCAACCCTTTCCCTTAATTTGAAATGCGTTTTTAGTATTTAAGGCATTCTGATGCTTTTTGTAGCTAATTTTATACAAAATTTTCAAGTAACTTGGGCAGAAGAATGAGCAAAGCTTTTTGCTCTGCAGAATCCATTGTGGGACCCAACACAGTCCAGAAGACAGCTTATACAGCCACTAAAAATAAATGTTCTATAAAAGCCTCTTAGGCAGTGAACACTTAAAATTCATACAAAAACACCCTTTAAAACCACCTGGAATTCTTTTACTTCCTATGCATTGTCTGTCTGTTACAGGAAGTGTTGGAGCTAATGGGAGTAAGTCCACGCTGTGTAGAAACTTCATAACTACGGAGTAATGAAGCAGTTTTGCTCAAAAGAGCTTGGTCTAAGTATGCCGAGTCTTTATAGTGTCATTGCCCTTAAAAATATTTGTCAGTGAATCATTCTTCTGTCCTTACCCTTAAGAATTGAAGCAAAATATGTCAGAGAAAGAGTTCTTAATATATTCTCTTAGAGATTACTGAAAAAAATGCCTCATTATACCATGGCTTTGAAATCTCATTTTCTTTGAACTGTGGCAAGAAATATATTTGGCAATGTTTTCCTTAGGTGATAAGGTCCTTTCAGTAAATTCTCAGTCGAGTTTCCTCCTCCTCATCTTTCCAACCATTGAATCTTGTTTTCATTAATGTTTAGAACCAAGTGAAATATATTCCTCTTCTTTTTCTTTCTGTAAAATCTAAAACTCTTTTCTTAATGAAATCTTCTCTAAGAGTGAATAGAAAGTTTTCTTCCAAGCAATCTGGCAAACCAGAACATTCCCATTTTTTAAGTACAGCAGATCTGGTCCTTAAGAGGCAGCGTATTGTCGAAAATGTTCCTTTTAAGCAAAGGGATTTTTTTGTTTGCTTGTGTGCTTTTATGAAGAATTTCCAACCAGTCTAACTGTGCATCACTTTAAGCGTATTGCAGTTCGAGGGGAAAAAAGCATCCCCAAACTTTGAAGAAGCTTATTATACTCTCTCCATATTTCCTGAGGACAGAATACATAACTGTTTATGGTTATTAACTTAATCTAAAATGAACTTTGCTAGGAAAATATTACTGAGGTAAATGCTTTGTCATTGCCAAAGGTGATGAAGGCAAAACTCTGCTTTGGCTTTGTTTCTTCAGGGACACGTTTCATAGACTGAAACTCAGGAGTGAGGAAGAATAATTATAAGAGGAATTTCATTATTGCTGAAAAGAATATAATAGGTTTATGTGTGATGGAGGAAGATGGTATCACTCATTTGAAGCCTCTCTTAATGCACCGGTGACTTCACCATTTCAGCAAAATGCCAAAAAAGATGCATTTTATGAACCCTGGTGTCTTTATTTTACTGCAGCATATTATCTTGGCATATTCTTTATTGAGTAAGCGCCACCAAGCACAGCCAACATTTCAAAGGAGAATTCTCTCCTCTCTCTTAAGTTTTTTAACGTCTCTTGCCATTTGGTTTATTCCTCTTCAGCTCCCTCTTGCTTTGAATTTGTTGTTCCCATTCCTCACCTTTTGCTTTTCTGTTCCTTTTATAGCCCTGTTAGCATTAGTTACATCATGTTCATTGCCATTTAAACATGCATCTGATTTATCAAATTGTCTTAGAAGTGAGAATTCAGTACCATTCAGGCCTGGTTTTATTACTCTTGGGTAGTTTGCAGTGCTGTTGGAGCTAAAGATAAAATGATTTATAAAGATAAACCAGACGTGCATCATTCTCCTACTTTGCAAGAAGGGCTACATAACATGTCACATTATGTAAGTCACAGTAGTGTGGGAATATTAATAACTCTGTCAATCAACTTAATGTTTCTTCATTTTAAGCCAAGTTTTACTTCTAATCTTAAAGCAGAATAGTAATCCCCAGTTTTAAAGTCTTGCTCCTCACCAGTCCATTCCAAAGTGCCTTTCCACTTTCCCATTTTATAAATCAGGAAGAACTGAAGCAAAAGGGGGAAAGCGAAAGTAAAATTAGCTTTCTGAGCCCCATTCAACTTCCCCCTCACTGCCATTGTACTTCACTTGTGATTATAGCTCTCTATTTAGAAATATCTTTATTAAAATAGTCATCTCTTGGACTCACACCACAGACTCATCTCATTCTGTCCTTTTTTTGACAGCAGAAAATAGGGATAAGTTGGTTGGTTTTTTTTCTTCACTATCACAAGTAAATATGCTTGTTCCTGAATTGTGCAAGTTTCTGGGAAGAAAGCTGGTGTCTTTAAGGAGATGAGGAAACCTCTGGAATCAAGGAAGACACATCTTAACAGGAGTCTGCAGTGATGCTGGTGGCAGCTGTGATATGTACTGTGATATGCTGGTTTGGCAGCAAAGAAAAGAAGGGAGAGTATTTTTAGACGAAAGTAAATGATACCTCTTTTAGTAATAGCTGAGGCTCCTGTGGATACTTATAGGGAGTTAATAGCTCGGCTAAGTATTCCAGACTTAGTATCACCACCTTACAGTTTCAGCCGCAGAACAGATGGAACTTTCAGACAGCAGTGAAGCATGAAGAGAAAATAAGCTGCTCAGAAGGAGGAAGGTACTTCACCCTTCCTCTAATACTGTCTTCATGCATCTGTAGCAATGCTCAGTCTGGCCCAAGTATAGGCGACTGGTACAGGGGACACACTTGAAACACATTGCATAAGCACGCTCAGTTTTTCTCTACCTCTATTCTTTGTGCACTGTAAAATCCAGAAAGATTTCCATGGAGAAATGTGTCAGTATTCAGCCCATCGTGATAGTCATTTGAGGTGTAGCTTTTTATTTTCTATCCTAGCCCGTTGTCAAAAGGAAGGGTGGCACCTTGTACAAACCATCTCTGTATTCTCCAAGCACTGTTCTCACCGAAGTCTTTCACCTTTGTCCAGACTTAATAGGCTGTCTTCATGATTGCCTTGCTTGGTAAGGAAAGGGAAAAGAATAGTTGCTCTGTGGGAATGTGATTAATAGAAGTTCTTAGACTCCTGTGTGCCATTTAATGAGAAAATGTATGGCTGGTGCTCCATCTCTCAAATCAAGGTCTTTGTACATCACCCTGACATCCATGTATTTGGGTCCTCAGACCTGGGGACAGCCTTCAGGCAGTAACAGCATGTTTTTACTGTCCAAAAGGTTATTTCTAGGATGGTTGTTATTTATTTGTTTTCTTTCCAGCCACTAACACTGTGGTCTTTATGCACACCTTGATTTCCAAAGGCCAATTGTTGATTAGGTGCTCAAGTAAATGTCCCCAGCTGTAGTTCTCAAGCATTCACTTCATAAATGGCATTCAAGTACTATATGAATACTGATATATTTAAAAAACAAATGAACACCACCCCAACTGTGGACCACATTGTTTTCTGATGTAAACTGATGTCACTTGGAAAACATATAATTCAGAATGTTTCTGCTGGGAGTCAGCATGGGGTGACCTTAATAGCAAGCAGTTGGGAGACACAATTACATGGAACCACTTCACACTTTAGTAAAAGCAGTTTTAAAACACTCTGCAATTGAATTTGAAAGATGTTTGTGGCAAGTGTTTTGAAAGGGTCATTGACTGTACAAGGATGAAAGTTGTGGGCAATCAAGTTCTATAATTTATTTCTGCCTACTGAAGAAAAAGGGCATCTGTTTCTAAAGGATTTGTTGACTTTTCCTCCTTTTGATTTTTATTGAACGTATGAACATTAAAAGAATCGCTTTATCTCGGAATAAACACTCATAAAATCATGACATTAGACTATTTGGCATGCAATAAATTACTAAGAATACTTGCAGACTCAGGATTTCTGCATTATAAAGTCCATGGCACTGTTTAGAACCTGAACTTCAGGTTCCGGATGGTGAAGTCATAACTTTATTTTCCTGTATTTTGATGGAGTATATTTGAATTCTGAGTAGATGTACAGGTAATGATGAGAAAAAAAAGGTTGGGGGTGGGTGGGGAGCAAATAAGTTGCCCACTAAGTTGTTTCCAAGCTGTGACCTGCACAGCTGTTTGTTTGAGAACTCTTGCCCATAGTGTAATTTCAGAGATGATGAATGTGAATGTGAAGTAATTAGCACTGATTCATGGTTCTAAGTGCTACTTGAAGGTTCAGTTGAAGAACAGTGCTTTTGTGTGATTTTTGTGTAAGTGGTGCTTCAGCATATTTAATAAGGTCAGTTATAATACATGTTTGAAAACTGTATAAATGCAATCAGGAAAACATTTCTGATTGCATGAATAATAGTTGATCATGTTTAAAATGCTGTAAATTATGATGTGATATAAATTGAGCTCGAGAGAGATTTTTACATTAATAAACTTAAAATCTCATAGAATTTGACTAAGTGTTCTGATTAAGCAAACATTCGAAGAGAGCAAGGAGGGAATACCCAGTTGCTGAAGAAAAGGCAGTTACAGATGTCACAGGACCAAATCCTGTGGTATTTGCATGAGCCCATATGTTCTAGGCAGTCACAGCATAGCAGTGCAGGACCAGGCTTGAGTCCTCATGACAAATCTGCCAATGATGGAAGGCTACATCCAGAATTGTGTGTGAAGTCAAAATGTGATGGGGAGAAAAAAAAACCTGTGGCCAACTAAAATCATCATTTGCAAGAACAGGCAGTGATATTACCTGCAGTCTGTCTCAGATGTCAAAGTGATGTTAGGGGGTTCGTGCTTGCTTGGAGTAGCTGAAACATCAGTATGCCCGATTGCCCTAGCAAAGGCCTAAAGCTTTTAGTATGTACATTAATTGCCCTGGAGTTTGTTTGAGCTTAATCAGCAAAGTCTTCCATGGAAATTCTAATTTAAGCTGGATGGATGGGTTCTGTGCAACTGAAGTGTAGGTGGTGCTTCAATAAAGCATATTATGAAGAGGTCTCTTTAGCAGCAGGATGATGATGAGCAATGTGCTTGTCCCTTTTTCTCTGCTTCTTGCAGTGTCAGTGAAGCTAAGAGCACATCTGGAGAATCCTGTGTTTTAAGGGTTCAGCTCTTGTCTTATTTACATGAATATGAAGATACTTCTATGCATCACTCTTGTGAAGACTTTCTTATCTCACCTGCAGGCTGCACGTGTTATGGGGTTTCTTGAGAGGGCACAGTATCTGTTTTTTCCATTCCCAAAGTCAACATGAGTTTCCTTCAGTGCTGTTCATTTACTGGCTGTTTCATGATCCTGTTAATTCCTCAGCTTCCACTCCTGGATTAATTCCAAAGGCCCATTGAAGAATTCAGAGTCCATGAACAACTTAATATGGCTTCTGGTTCACTTAAATTTCCTTCTACTGCTTAATTACCTGTTAATTGTATTCTCCACGTCCTTTTGTTATGTACAGTAAATATGACATTTAAGTGCATAAAAGCTGTTTCTGTATGTTTTACTGCACTTTACAAAAGACATTACTGAGGTTTCTTGAGTCTCATTAAGTTTTGGGGAAAAAAAAAGCATAGGCTGTAGGACTTGAAGGAGCCATGTGTTAGGTGAGAAGAATGTAGGGATGAAGATGATGAATATGGTTTCATGGGTGGATGAGATTTTAAGGAACTCTGGAGAGCAATTGGATTTGTGCTTGGCCTCTAAAGAGAGGAAAATTGCATTGACTGAGACTGAAACTCCCTTGGGTTTCTTATTCAATTCCAACCTTGTACTCCCTGGGCCAATAAACAGATAAAGAACAACTAATAAAGAAAAAAAAAAGAAGAAGAATCAGGTTAAAGAGAGAATCTGTAGCTGCCAGCACAGCTGCATTTAAATCCTCTCCTAGCATCAGAGATTGCTCTCAAGCAAAATCATTCACTAAGGCTATTGAAAAGAAAAAAGCTTCTCCTTTTAATCGTTGTCTGCTGAAGAGATTGACCTTTGGCTGGGCTGAGGCAGGAGAGCTGCAAAGAAAAATGCAGACTGTAAATTCATTTGCCTCCATTTTTAGGCCTGTTTCTTTTTTCACTGCAGACCATAGCTGCCAGTGGGTTTCTCAGAGCCACTGAGAAGGCTTTTGGGCCCTTCATGATCAAATTTGGTTCAGACGGTGTCAGCACTGCTTCAGGTGCTGGATTTTCTTGCTACAGGCCTCCTATAGCCCCTCTTAGCAAAACTGTATCTTTCTTGGATGCTCTGTGAAGAATGAGGAGATCTGAATTAATTTCTGGCCGTGAACAATTATCCAGTTATGACTCTGACCCACCTTCTGTCCTTTAAGCTCAAAATACCCGTTGACTTAATCCCCCACCACAACAGAAAAAGCCACCGGAGCTGAATGCGTATACGTAAGGGCAGTATGTAGCGCTCTATATTTTATCTATTCTTACATTAAATTGCATGGCTAGAGATCTCTGTTTGCTTATCCTGCTGTTCTTTCCCATGCTGTGCTGTGATGGCAAAGCAAAATGCTGCTGTGTAAACAGAAACAAGTTCATTAAAATGGAAACCTTTAAGTTGGGATGAGTTTCAAGTCAGGCTTCTAAATGTTGCAGCGCATGTTTAGTACCCCAATTCCCCGTGGTGTGTGCAGCACATTTCATTCAGGTGGATAGCTTAAATTTTAATAGGTCTGGCAGTTCTTAATTTCACTTCTGATTAGATGACCTATGAGCACTGCAGCATGTCACCCTGGTGTTGGAGAAGAATTGGAGCTACCTGTGGAGTTGGATTCAATTGTTGGGATGTATGAATGCCTGGTTCCAAATGCTTAAGAGATTAATAAAGTGCAGAGTTTCTTAAAGAGAATCAATGACAAAATGGCAGATGCTATTTTCTTGATCTTTCTTTCTTGGGGGAGTAGGCAGGGAATGCTGCATTTTTAAAGTAATAAGCATTATAAAGCATTGTAGGCAGCTAACACTCGGTTGTGAAGATCGGGTGCATCTTCAGCTACCCTGTGTGCTGGATTATTGCTTACTGTTACATATACTTTACATTTACTAGAGTAGGTGGGTGTTTGTTGTTGATCTTTGGTTTTTCTTTCCCCTTAATGTTTCAATGCACGTTTGGGTGTGATGGTGCTCATGGGAAACCTGTTCTTGTGGAAATGTGTCCTCAGATTGAAAACTATGAGGAGGGAATGGGAGGCCCAGCATTTTCAACAGAATAGTTCCCCTTGGCCCCCGTGAAAACCTGACTTGCTTTTCAGCTCCTGTTCCAGCTGTTTTAAACTCTTACACCTACAAGCCAGTCATGCTATTCTGGGCTTTTATAGAATAAAAAATACAACCACCATCAAAAAAAAATAGAACCTTTTGGTATGTCAGAAAGTGTTCATGTAATCCACCTACATGTACTTAATTTGGTCTGTTTAATTCTTGCCACTTTTCTCCTATTCCCCCAACACTGTTGGAGACTTTCAGGGTATGTGGCCTCGTATATTCTCCTTTGCATCTCAAGTCCTGATGCAGCTGAGAAAGAGTATGGAAAGTGCATCTTTCTGAAGTGTGGATCTAGTGTGCTATTTTCCTATAGAGTTATATGCTCCCCTGATAATAAAGCTGATGGTTTTAAACAGAATTTCCCCAACAAGTATTTCTCATTTATAACTCACATGAAAGACTCCCTAGTGAGCTCACTTTCAGAACCCTTCCTTTGAGACCAACTGGCTTGTGAGAGAATTTCTGCAGGCTTCAGTTCCAGAAACCATACCTGAAAAAGCATCCTGTATTTTCCTATACTGTGGGATTTATGGTCATTTAATGGTATCACTGAGTGTGTATTAAATTGGACCTGAGGGTAGCTAGATATGTGGCAGGAGATGCAGGAAAAAATCTGTTTTAAGTGCCTAATCTTCCCTAGCAGTTTCTTGAAAAAGATCTGCAAAAGCGTATCACCACGTTCTGATTGGTGGCTGTATATAGAAAGCAAATGGAAGGAAACCCTTTTCATCACTTGCAGGTAAATTTAGCTGCGACATAAAAATATACTGTAGGGAAGAAAAAATGAATGTATGTTGAAGTTGAAAAACCTTCAGGGGAAAGAGTCATTCTAATCTGAAGAACACAGTTTGTACAAGGAAAAGATAGTTTTGTGAGAGTTTGACCCATTAGGTTATATATTTCTTTTATTTGTATGGCAGGTAAAAGTGTATTAAATGAAACATATTTTATTATGGATTTTAACTATTTTAAGTTGGGGTTGCTTTTCATTTGGGTCAGCATACAGTATTATTTCTGACTTTTGCTAACAGCTCAAATCTACTGTAAGATTTTTGCCATCAAAATTTGATGCATATGTAAATAGAAAAGGCTTACATGGAAGAATGAATCCGAGTGATTAAATGACAAATTGTGTTACCTTTTTCTAATGATGGAATAACCTGAGGGCTTCAGAAAATTAGGGGGAAAAAATATCAGGATTTACATCCTTTTATGAAGAGCTGCCTTTCCAAACTTTATCTAAGTAGTTAGAGGGTTTTTAACATTTCCTGTTTGAAAAGTGCAAGTTCATTCAAAGCAAAATCTGTTTTGCAGAAAGATATCTGTTTCCACAGAGCTCTTATCAGTTAACAGGATGGATTTCATATCCAAACTGTATTGAGACAGACAGATGAGAGCTGGCCAGTCATTAAAGTATCAGCTTGGATATAGCATGTCTGCCTGGAGTCCTTGATCTGACTTGTTGGGGTGAAGGCTTTGTGCAGTTCCATAAGTATCTTTTTCAGTGGAAGTACTACTCTAAGACAAATCCATGTAAACCTGCCTCTGCAGCCCCCTGGGTTGTGTTGCTCCATTCAAGATGGTTTCGTTTGCCATGTAGACAGCTGCTTTTGGTTTGGGTGAAAGAACAGGCTTTTAGGGGAAATGAAACCAGTTTAGTTACTTAGAAATGTAAAAGGAAGAAAATCACAAAGTGATGGAAAAAAACAGTATCGGCTTTGGACTTCTAAGAATAAAAGCAGATTTGAAGGTTCTCAAGTGCTGTCGTGAGGTTTTGCAGTGTAAAACTGGTTTTGCCTTTCACAAAAGTCTGAGGTCCCTCCTTTTATGAATTGCTACAGATTTCCGCATCCGTTATGAAGCTCATGGAGGCCAAGCGATGAGTGATCTCATGAGAAGGTCATCCATCAACTTATTCTTCCCTCATTGTAATTAAGCTAAGTGCACAGTGGGAGTCTCTTCTTCATACACTGACCTTCCTGCAAGGAGGGAGGTTATAAAATAGCCAGGCAAAGGCTCCTTCCTTGTATAAACAAATCTGAGACTAGGTTTTTGTACATGTGGCTTGTAAACAGGACAGGACAGAGGCCTAAACTGGCAACAAAGTTGTTTTTTCTCATCCTCCTAGATATTACGTGATAAGTATGTTAGGAATTCATCATTTGGAAGACAGATAAATTTCACTGACGTATTTTATTTGGGATTTTGCCATCTCTCATTAGGAAAATCTATTAAATTAGGCTGGTCAGGACACAAGTTTCTTGAAGGTGGAGGGCAGAAGGTGGTGTGGGAGCTTCGGAGAATGAGAGGAAACCCAGATTACTTTAGTAAAGGACCAACAAATAGGTAAAGAGCATATCAGTGAAGTGTACAGACTGCTGAGCAGAAGAAGCTGCATATACAACTAAAGCTTGGGACTCAGCAGGGACTGAGAAGGTAAAATCATATCGAAGATAACAAATTGAGAGCCATCTGTGATACATCTAGCCAATACACGTTGAAAAAACAAGCCCAAAAATACAGTCAGATTAAAAATACACAAAGATGCAGTGGTGGCAGTGGGAAGCAAGTGAAGTAGAAGGAATGCAGAATAACACACTTAGAATTTCAAGGTTAGATATATCTCCATAATTGCAGTGTAAATGGGCCTGCTCTGCCTCACATGGCTTCTGGTTTACCCATCTTCTGCAGTGACTGAAGTTCTGCTTCTAAAACATTTTCACATCTAGGGGCGTATTAAATGGTCCTTCATTGAATTGTGTTCACTGAACCGTACAGTGCATTGTCCTTCAGGATTTTCAGAGTAATCAGATTCAAATCCTTATGGCTAGAAACTAATGATGACAAGTTTCTGAAGGAGTGAAGAAGGAGGTAGTGCTGCGGTATTAACCACATGACTTTGTGAAGTCAAAAGAAAGTCTCTTTTCTCCCAACCCCTGGGTGTTACCTTTTCTTGTGCATATGCTGTATTTCCAGCAAACTGTGGGTTTTAGTTTTCCCTCAAGATAGGATGTTCTGGCTGTTCCTACACTCTCACAGTGCACGTGATCCAGTGCTGTCCTTTGAAATGCTGCAGACTTTGAATGTATCTGCCCCCTTCTTTAGCGGTGGGTTGTCCAGTCAACATGTCACAACAGTTCTCAGCATCTCTGTGCTGGCTGTTCATTAATGCTCACAAGTAGGCTGGCTTTAACATGTCAAGACTCACTTGTCTTGGAACATAGCTCTTTAACTGTTTTGCTTTGTCTTTGCTCCTGTGATCTGAGAGAGGGCTGGTATAAACAGCCTTATTCACTTAGATAAAAATGGAAAATAAGAAAGTGGGGTAACTCACAGTTTTTGCCCTGATTCTGCAGTTCTTGAATATCTTAATTTGCACAGCACTGGGTTTGTTAACTTTTAAGTTCCTTCACAATTTAGCTTTACTGTTAGGGTTTTGAACAGGAAGTGGATTCACAATGTTGAGTGTTTCATACTGAGCTTGTGCTGTTTAGTAATACTATTACTTAGGTTATTTGGATGCTTGCGAGGCTGGTGCATCACATACATGCTGTGTGTTCTGTGGCTGGCTTCTGTTCTCTGTTTCAGCTCCAGCACTGTGCCTGGAGTCGCTGACCCTTATTTTATTCATGCTGCAGGAGCCTTACTCCCTCTTGGTGTGTCTACATTCTGAAATATAGTTGTCTGATGTTTGGCTGTTTTATGCTTTGAGGAGATTGAAATCTACCACAAACAATTACATTTCCTTGTTAAGATTTAGGGTTACTAAGCTGAGGAGGTTTTTTTGTACAAGCTTATTTTTTGTGAGGTCATAACACACTTTAATAGGTTGCAATTGTTTTAACCAGAGGCTGTAAATATTAGAGAGAATTACATACGCTGTAACTGTTGCAGATTGTTAAACAAAATTATAGGAGGAAGAGAGTGGAAGAGGATGCTTTTGTGGGAGATGCATATTCTGGGTAGACAGCCTAATGGGGGGACAGGACCAGGATATGTGGGTTGTTTTCTCAACTGTGTTGGCCTGCTGGGTGACCTTGTGAAATACATTCCCAACTTTGCATCTTGGTTTCCTTATCTGTCTAGATATAACCATTTGCCCTCCAGTTCCTATATAGAGTTGGAATACATGGCACTGCTGCAGCTACAGTCAGCTGAGGTTTGCTGGGTTCTTGACATGCTGTCTTCTGTTATCACGAAGCTTCCTCCGTCTGTCACCAATTCCCTTCCTGTTTATTAACTCAAGCTCATGAATTCAGTTTTATTTGGGAAATTGATGCAGATTTGGCAGTGATGCTCTCTTTTGGAACTGTACTAAATTAAATATATCCCAGCACCTAAAATTCATTTTACAAATCTGGCCCGATGAAAACAGATTTCTGATGCAATCACTCTGTATATGCAACTGGTTTGGGAGTTTGAAAACCAACATTTGACAAAGAAAATAATCAGTCAGTATATATGTTCAATTAAATGTGAAAGAGGAAGACTCTCTGCTGTTACAGGATTTTATACAGATATGAAATTATTATTGGTTGCCTCACTGATTTCAACTGTTACCTGACTGAAATAAGATGAAAGTGAAAAGGGCTAGAACTGATTGTTATGATACCAGATTACTTCGCTCTTTACTTAGTTTAGAATTCATCAATGTTAATTACTGGGGGGAAGATTTTTAAGTCTCATTCTCATTGAAACCCTTTCTTTCCTTCAGTCTTTCTGAAAAAAAACCCTGTTGGATTAAGTCTTCTCCTATAGTCATAAAAGACTGTTACTGTTTTCTTTTGACTTAAGGCCAAACAGAAGGTTACAGGGCTATCCCAGACCTTGCCTGGGGGTCTGGGTAAAAAGCAAGGATACAGGTGCAGAGAACCTTAGTAGTAGTAGTTCCCTTAGGTACTCATGAAGCAACTTCCCAGTTATTTCTGTGCCCTTAGAGAGATTCCTTCTCTCTCTTGCCACAGCTTTTGCTCCTGTCTAGAAACTACTGCTGTTGTCACGATTTGTTCCTTATGCGTTAAAGACTGTGGAATAGGAATTAACAGGTTTTTATCAGACTGTTTTCTTCTGCCATGCAGTTTCTCCATAGAACCAAATTCTGCATTTTCCTCATAGCTGGGGCTGATTTTTCCTCAAGTAATGAAAGTCTCTAGACCTTGGGCTGAACTGAGAGGGACTAAGTTGTATGGTCAGGAAACATTTGTTCCTTTGATATATCTGCAAGAACTGTGCTTGATCTTGTGCACTGTTCTTGGTTCTTCTCATGGTAGAAATTCACTAACTATAATTATAACAAAATTCCGCTCCACAATAAATAAGACTCGGAGAAATGACAGCTTTCATTTTTGCCACCCACACTTGCCCTTTGGGGGTGCAGGAGGCAAAGTGGGAAGGAAATGAGTGGCAAGAAACTGAGAGAACAGAACAGGCAACAAAGCTCTCTGAGGTCATTAAAAAGGAGCAAGAAGAAATTATATAAAAATATATATTTAGCATATTTCATCTGAAATATTTTACTGTGAAAATGTCAAAGAAGTAGAGAGGAGGTGGTTTCCAGAACCCATTGTCTGCCTTCCCGCTATTTACCTGTCCTTTTCTTTGCCTTTTTCTTTGGAAAAAGCCAGATCCTCTGTATAAGTATCTGGAACAGTTTTCATAACAAGAGTGGACAGACTGCTAGAAGATGCATTCCTTAGAGAATATCTGAGTAGCTTTCCCTTGCAGGTGTTAGCAGTATTTGTCACTCAGATGATAAAGCTGTTCTCTGGCAGTTGATGGAGGATATTTGACACTACTTTAATAAACACTGCATATTTCCCCTATGTTAAAATGAACTGCTTTTATCTGATGGAAGAGGCATTTGTTCCAGACACAGAAAGGGCACCTGACAGTGGTGCCAATATGCCACTTAGAGTAACACAGTGATGGACTACCAAGCTAGTCTAACTCACTTTGAAAAACCTAAAGCACTCAAAGCACTTATTTCTCCAAGATCTGGCTGCTTATTCATATTGATGAAGTATACACAAAATACATATGCAAAAAAAAAGGTGAAGAAATTAGTATAGTAACGTTGTTAAATTTCTCATGGGATTGTGATAAAAATTATGACAAAAGAAAAAACTGAATATTAGCATCACTTTCTTGCCAAGTGGAATGTTAGTAAAGGAAGGTGAATAACACTGAAATCAAGTTTTCATATTCAAATCTAACCTCTGGAAATGGCACATCCTTTATTTTGTGTATTACTCTTACTGTGAGCCCTAATTAATTTACATAAACCCATATGATTCTTTTTTAATAAAATCTTCTAAAATTCACATAGGGAAAATGCTATTGCTCTGCTGAGTATTTGTATAAATGGTAATTTATTTGACTTTTGCTACTAGTGCTGATAATATTCAGGGGTTATAGAAATGCAAGCTATGGCAAAGTAAGATATGTCTGTTTATTTTTCTATGCAGATAGTGTGCCCTAACCCCACCTGTGGCTAGCTCTGCAATAGAAGGCAGGCAAATGAATCCCACATTGCTTTTTGGGTATACAGTAGGAATCCACAAGTAGTCTACTTATCCATTATTCATCTTACCTGCCTTAAGAAGTGCTAACTCATTTGCTTCTGATTGTTAGAGTGTGCCTATGGTGGAAGTAGTATTTCCATTTGGGTGTTAACAGATTGGTAATTCACACCAGTGGAGCTGCAGCCATGGTTACCTGGTTGGTTTATTCTGAAAAATAACAGAAAACATCTCTCCTTGGCACTGAAAGGATTCATTCCTTCCCTGTGCTGCTCCAAGTCTCTATGGCAGTGTAGGAAGTCAGATCTGAAAACCGAGCACCAGGCTGAAGAAGAGATGAGTTTTCAGTCTGATGCAGATATGAATGTCCCTGTTTACTATTTCTGTGGCAACAAAGATTCATGGCAAATTAAAGTGACAAAGTAATCATAGCTCGAGTGAGGAATTTAGCCTAATCTGTGTTATTCACTTGGCATAAGGAAAATAGCTTATATCCTGATGACGTGAGCAGGGTAAAGCCAGCATTCTGATCTCTATAATGGAGACAGTATAATACCCATGTAATAACACATACCATTAAATTTGGTGGCTTTACTTGGGCTTTAGTATAGAACCAAATTCTAAATCTTCTGAAATGCAAAAAGACACGATGTTTTGTCTGACATCCCAAGAGCTGAACTTGTTCTGCAGAACTTACCGATCCACAGTGCAGTACAGTTGAGAAGGAATAACTAGATGGGATGTTGAATGTGGAAGAGAATACATCAGTGAAAACAGGACAAGTTGGGGAAGGAGCCCATAAGGATACAAATGATAACAGGGTATTTTTTCTGGAATTCGAGGCTTTAGTAGTAGCTTCTCAACTACAACATGTATACTCTGTATTTCTCCACAGACAGTGTGGGAAACTTGCAAGCAGCGTTTGAATAGCTGGTGTCAAGTCTGCTATGTGCCTTCCTTGCTCAGAGCAGTACATACAGTATGTCTGCTTGCTGCAGCTTCCATAATGGTATTTTGCTACTTGTTGTGTGGAACAGTGGTCTGAAAAGTGGGCATTTCACTTTCCTAACCTAGTGGCATGGCTTTACCTCAGAGGTAGTTCTTGGTGGCATGTGCAACAAATAACTGGGTGGAGAAAGCGGCAGTTTCAGAGCAGTGATTGATGCAGAGAGTACAGCATGGTGGCGACAGGAGGTATGCATGGTTCCTAAGCAGATAAGGAGAAAGAAATTCTGTCTAAGAATTGCTGCTGCTTTTTCTCAAGCTTTTTTAAGTTGCACGATGTTCTCTGCTTTTCTTGCTACCGCTTCCACAACTAATGAATAAACATAAACTGAAGTAAGGTACTGTGAGTCTTGAATCTACCCATTTCTCTCCTAGCAAGAGAATACAAGCTTGTCTATCATGCAGTCACCATGGTTTCAAGTCATGAAGCTGAATCCTTTCAGCTAAAAATCTTTGACAAGCCTCTGACGCTATATTTAATCCTGGCTTTGTTTTAATGATGGTTGTGTATTCTACATTTGAGACATGATTATAAATGTGAAGTAAGCTTGTCAAGAAGTCGCTTAAAGGTTTTACTGGTTTTGGCAGCTGATGCGTGCAGAAAAGATCATATTGCAGTGAGGAGCGTGGTATGCTTGCACTTAAGCCTGAGGCAGGCTCTGGCATCATTGACTCAGTCCCATATTGGTGTTGTTGGCTTCCCTTGTGTGTGTGTTGATATGATGGGTGCAGGAGGCTGCCCTCTGCACTTTGCTGCGTCACCAGAGTAACTGAGACCAGAATTCAGCCCAGTCTACTACAGCAAAACCAGGTTCCCTACAAAACTGGAGGTGGGAATAAGGGGACAGGCAGATGCTGAGGATGATGTAAAGAGAATAACTGAATTGGCCAGAAGCTAGAAAATACAGCTATGCGGCAATTATGAATTAAGTCAATCTGTGTTTCATTACTACATGAACTATGGAACCATGAAGGCTGCCTACTGCACTTGATGACTGTTTTGATTATGATCAAATAATAGAAGAAGAATATGGTCTTCCAGACCACTTGCAGTAAACTGAAGTTTCATGTGAGATGGGCCCACAGATATTGCGATGTTTACCTGGAGGGCTATAGGTTACCAGCTCTTTTGACAAAAGTTAACACCACAAATATAACACATTTTCAACAAGTAGCTAAGTCCAGAGATAAAGCTTTAGAGGCTGAAAGTAAATTGTAAAATTTCCTTATAGCATAACTCTGATTTAAGTGCCATTTTCCGATGCTGAAATATGTAACATGGCCCATATTTTAAAGCTATGGGAGAGGGAGATAGTGCTTTTGAACAGTATTTTTAAAAGGCCATGTGATGAACAAGTTACTTGAAGGTGAACTTAAAGAATAATGGTTGAGGTGACTCTGAGAGCTGCCATTAAACAAAAGGATGAGCACAAACCAATAAACTATTTGGATCCAATACCTTCCATGAGTCTGTCTCCTTTTAAAGAAACTATTGATCTTGACCATCGGGAGTCTGGGCAATCGGTCATTCTTTGACAGCCACACATATGCATGCAAGCAGTAATCATTCCATGCAGTCTGGTCCCCAGCAAAATATTGATTCTTCTTTTTTTATTTGGGTTTTTATAATTTGTTTTGAAAGTTTGTTGTTTTTTGTTTTTGTTTTTTTTTTAAAAAAAAGATATTTTTAAACCATTTCTCAGACATGGATTTTTAGGGAACTTGTGTGAAAAGGAAAAAATATCAAGTATTGTAATCTTATTCATTTTTGTTTTCCTTAAAGCTGTGAGATCTGAGGCCTGCCTACAAAGCTAGTTTAAAAGAAACATTGATTTTTAGGAAGGCTATTGAAGTCTTAAATGCTTAACTGCTTTATTTCCATTCAATTAAATTGAAATCACTGCTCTTAACAATTAGCCAAGTCAGAGTTATTTGCTTTTAAGAAAGATTTAAACATTATCTGCTCTATTGTCCTTCATCGATATTGATGTTGATGCATCCCCACATTGTGGGAGCAGCAGATAATTAATTGTCCACTCGAATAATTTAAAGCTAAAGACATTATAGCTTCCAAGTATCCATTGTAAAAAAAAAAAAAAAAATCCAGCAGAAGTACTCAGACACCCGGGTTAAGGGTCATGAATGTGGTTTCACTCAAGTGTAATCACTTTAGAATGTGTAATTCTTTGACTAGATGTAGGCAAACTGTAGTAGGATGTATCTAACAATTACTGGAATAGCTTCTTTGTTAAAATGAATAAACTGCCTTGTTATATGCATAACTGGTTATTGCATATCTCTCTACTGCTGTGCTTATGGTAGAATAGGCCTCTATTCATTGTTATAGTTTTAATTGGCAAATAGATTTTTTGGAGTTAGAATGCTTACATATATCCTGAGTACATTGATAACCTGTTATGTACTAACTGCAGTATATCCAGTATTCATTTATGTGTGTTCTCTCCAAGTGATGTTGATTCAAGCCAGATTTTGAGCTTTGATTTTTGTTATTAGAGCTAGTTGACTCAGGGAGAAGGTGCTGAGAAGAAAGTGTGATCAGGAAACACATTGAGAACAGCATCTGGTTTCAGAGAACTATTTTGGTTCTTAGGAAAAAATACTCTGAGGCCATTCTGTTTTCCTTGGGTTATCAATTAGAAAGTCATAGTGTATTGAAAGGCTTCTTGCATAGTTATTCACACTGAAATCTTGGCCTCCTTTATGGCAATGGTAAACCCTCAGTTTCCGGAATGGGTATCTTAAAATAAATCTGTAACTTTGCTCCATATCTTTGTTCCCTGTATTTCACAAGATGTCAGTGTAAAAATGTTTCCTATTATAAGGTGATTTCTCTAGACCGCAAAACAAAAATATCTTTCCTTTTGATAGGAGGGCTTTTTGGGGGTGGGTTGGTTTGGGGTTTTTTGTCAATGAGATGTTGAGGTTTTACTTAAATTTAGAATTGCTTTAGAAGCACAGGACATTTGTAATCTGTGCCGCATTGTCACACTGAGACTTCTGAACAGATCGCTATATTGGAATTCACAAGAGCTGTAAGTGTGTTCTTATCCCTTACATGTAAAAAAACCCACGTTAGACAGAATTCAGAAAGCTGCTGGAAGAACTTTCTTAGGATTAGTTTTACAGTGCTATTAATATTAAAGCAGTGCAATGTTAAAGCAATCCTTCCAGTATTGGAATCTGCTAACATTTGTAACTTTTAATAGTTTTGAAGCTTTAAGATAACAAAGGAAGTGCATTCCCTAAACCTAATCTGGGCTACATATAAAGTTTGGTCATCTTGACTCTATTTGTGAGAGAGATTCTAACCCCCAACAGCAGCATCGTTCATTAGAGGGGATGAGGTATAATAAAGAATTGCTTATTTTGCAGCACTCTTATGGGCTTCCCTCTGAAGCTGTTTTCTCAGTGTAGTTCTTTCTGTTTATTTTTATGTTTCTCTAAACAACTGTCAAGAAAAGACCCACATCAATAAATACGCAATCAGTGCTGACCTCAGATCACCCAGCTTCAATAAGACTGCCTGCTACAAACTATTCTAATTGAACTCTTGGCACCCAAACCATGCTGATAAGATTGGTGTTGCCTTCTGTTGAAGGATGATAAATTGTTCAGGTGAAATCTCAGTCCACTTAAGCAAAGTTATATACAGGATTGAGTTTTATTTTCTGGGAGAAAAGGGATTTCTTAATAAAAGTGGACTCAAAACTGGCAGGATTGTTCTTTAGGCAGCGAAATAATTTGTCACGGCAAAGTCTTAGAGAAGGAAACCTACAGGGTGAAATTCTGCGGGGAGCTCTGGGGAGGCGTGTTACTTCCCTCTCTCCAATAATCGTATCCTCTGCAGGACAGCTATGCCCTCAGGGAATCTACCAAACACATAGTAGGAGGTATTTTTGGAAAGCAGTTCAAGGTGGTGAGACATCTCATTTTGCATTTTTCCTAATAGAAACATAATATATATGTATTTTTTTTCTTCTAAAATCATTTAAATAAAATGCCCAAGGGTTTGGGCCTGTGCTATTCCAGATAAAGGGCCAGACCCTTTAATGTATGACTATAAAAAGCTGGGCCTTAGAAATGGTGGTGTGTTGGAGCTGTCCTTCACATTCAGTCCAAGAGGAGACTCAAACTAGGCAAGAAATGCAGTATGCAAAAAGCCTCAGTCTGCAGCTACCGGGGAGGAGCACCCAGTAAGGACAAGGCAAATGCTGCTGCAATCAGAGCAGCAGAGTGAGGGTCCCCAGGTGTAATTCCTGATGGGAGAAGTTTGTTCTACTGTTTAATTCCATTTGACAGGATTAAAGGTCATTAGATTAAATCATTACAAATTACATTTTATTTTAAAGCTCTTCAAAAGGAACTCTAGCAGCAAAGCTGGGTAAGGTGCTCTATATCAGTGTCTGAATTCTAGAGACATCCAGGAAGAGGGTGCAACATTCCTTTGTGTGCTTTGCTGAAGAAGGGGCTCAAACCTGTTACTGCAGTTACCATCTGACTCTTGTTATAAGTTGTTCTCTTGGAGCTTTCTTGCTGTATAATTCAAAATTGATCGAAGCAAAAATAGTGGACAGGAAAGGCCATAAATCTCAAGCCTTTGTAAGAGAACCTGAACGTATTTTTAAGAAGGACCAAGAAAATGTGGAGTGGGTGCCCTGATGAGCCGCTATTCATACAGGAGTACTTCTATCCGCATAGCCCAGCCACAGGATGGGGGAAATAAACCATTTGTGTCTGGTTGCTACATGACCTACTGTGTGGAGCCCCTGTCCCCATGGTCAGTGCCTTGGGAAAAGATTATGATTTAGGAGTGTACTAGATAAATTTATACATCCTGAAGGAGATATAATTCTGAAGATCTTCAGGCCACCAGGAAAGGGACCTATGATCCTGACCAAACAAGAGCATTAGGATGCTTTAGCCTAGTGGTAAACCCCCTTACGTGGCCCTGAGCAGTTATTGTTTGTTTTGTATAAATGCACAGCAGCAAGTGAAATTTACAGTAAACCTTTGGTTTAGGTATTTCAGACAACATCGTTATTAACTTGTTCATGTTATATCTAGGATTCAAGCGTAAGCACGAGGTATTTTTGATCAGAAGATAGTCCATGTTAAAATAATGAGATCTGCAACTTGAAATGACCTCAGCTGGCCTGCTGTTGCTAGAGATGAGGTTTCAGGTATAATGTCAAACCTGATATTTTTTAAACAGGTTCATTTGACTAAAAGCACAAGAAACATTGCATTGTGAGGAGCCTTGTTGCCATGCCTCGTGTGCTTAACGTGGGCTCTGTACTGGAGGCTTAGTGCAGGTGTTTTCATGTCTCCAGGCATAACTTGGACTCACATGTTACATCACAGTTTTACTTCCATTCTCTGTAAGCTGTGCAGAGGAATAGCCAGCTGTGGTATTTCTCTTCTCCGGTAATGATAGAGCTGCATGTTTCCGCTCTGTGTTTGGGGCAAATGTTCTGTTTGGCAAGTGCGTGTTTGCATTCCTTCTGGTAAAAGTGCACTGTTTCAGGAGGGCTGCTCTTTCAAAGCACAGAATGCACTTAATCAAAGATGTGGCATGCCCTGCCAAAATATTTCTCCTATTTAGAGGTTTAACCTTCATATCCCTAGACAGTGAGATATTTAGCAACGTATTTTATTCTATGTGTTCTCTGACTCCTTGGTTAATAGTGTTACATTTCTTATTAATGGAAGCCTGTGTTAGGGTCTGTTTGGGCTGTCTTCCAACTTTTCTATCCAGCTGGCAATAGAAGAGTTATCTGTCTGGCCTTTTGGATAAATCAATATTTAAGTATCTTATGCAAACTGGAAAATTTTCAGCAGGCAAATAAACACTTAATTCCAAGGCTCAGCAGGGGGCTGCAACCTGTCAGGGAATGCCTCTAATTGTGAGTGGGAATAAAGATGCACTTGTGTGCTGACCCAAACCGAGTATTCTCATATCTTTGCTACAGCTGCTGAGCCAAGCAAACAGAAAAGCTGCAGACTCCTGCAGTCTTAGTTATTGGCATAAACATCATAATGTAGTTTTGTTTTGTTTCTTTGGGGTTTTTGTTGGATTTTTGTACCTGAATTTTGCTCTGCTAGTTTTCATCTTTGCCTTACTGTTGCCATTACGCGGTGCTAATCACATTTTACTTTGAGTAGTTCTGGGATGTGAAAAGGTGGCAAAATCCATCTCTTAGTGGCTGCTTTGAAATTTCTTCTTTTTAAATTTTATAGCATTAAAAACAATGAAACATGCTTATAGTTTCTTCTTCCTTCAAGAATTCCTAAGCAACACGGCTTCTTGACAGGTCAATAACAAGAATTCAGCTCATATACCCAAACTAAAACAATTTTTAAATCGTATCTTCCATTCCTATAAAGAAACGATTTTTCTGACCTGTTTTGACACTGCTTATCTTTGATGCTGTCAGCTGCCTGCAGCAGCTTAATACGTAGTGCCTAGAACTGATACAGTATTTCTGTGCCATCGCTTTCCTCGCTCATTTCTTGCTTACCACTGTGGCACTATGAATGAAAGCCAGACAAACAGTAACAGGCCTGTCAAGTGATACCTATGCCTTGTGTGAAATCTTAGCGTCAGTTGGTCAAGATCCTTTATCAACTAACTGTTTCGAGTATTGACCTCTGGTATATTCTTTCATATAGGTGTAAGACATAGATTATCATGTGTCAGAGTAGTGCAGGAGACTTATGTTGTCTTTTTCCCAACTGGGATTATCATGTTTTCTTCAGAGAAGATCTACAGAGTAAATTATCTTCTGTTTTGAAAGTGTTATGAGCATGCTGCATTACCTCCAATGAGAGCCATGTGAATAGTTGGACTTAGGTCCCAAAATGCTTTGTGAATTGTATTTTTTAAGATAACTAAGCTTGCTAGAACCTTGGCACTTTTTAGTCTTCTGGTTTGTTTGTTTTTTAAATCATAGCAAGCGAACTAATTGGTCACAGAGTGGACAATAGTCCCACAATTGCATCAGGCTTTTCATGTTGCTTGCATCCCCTGTCAGCTGTAGGCCAAATGCCAAAATCTTACAATCACACATGTGGAACTGGAAAATACAGATAAGTCTGCAGTGTCTCCACTGATAATTAGGTTGAAATGAGCAAATATTCTCTGAGCAGCAAAATAACAAGGCTCTGTTTCCCACAGATATGTGCCATGTGAAAGCATTTCCAGCTTTCATAGTGCCTTGGGCACATGAATAATATATGTGTTCATACCACAGCCTCTCACTTAGTATTCTATTAGGGGCAGTTAGAAAATCTCTTTTCTCATCCATCTCTCATGTTGGGATGTAGTTATCTTTGAGGTGCCCTACCCTTCTGTCACACTGATTTAAGATCAGGGTATTCAGAACTTGGTGGCAAAGACCTGTACTCAAACACTAACACAGAAGGAATTTGTTAACAATGTATCCTTAGAAAACTAGACTAGAAATTTAGTGTAGCTACAAAAAATTATTATTTTTTATACCTGGTGGTATATTTCTACTCTTAATCCAATTGCATAAAGTAAATGGCTAGTTTCTCTGCTGCTATGTGTTGTCTAGTTTCCTTATGAAAGATATGGATGAAAGTTGTCTCCATATGTTCTACACAAGGATTATTGATGTGTTAGAAACCACAGAAGCACCTGAGGCTGGTCATACAGAAATTAGGGCTTGTACCCCAAAAAAGGTGGTGGGGTCCATAACCCACCAGAAGTGCATCTTATGTTGTAGACCACCCAACTTGGGTGAAGAGGCAGACTAAATATTCTATAGGCAGCTGGGAAAAGTCTCAGCCCCTGTTTTCTCATAGGGGATTCCCAGTTTACCAGGTATCCACTGGAAATCTAATACAATAGAGAGGAAACAGTCTACAGTATGTGGAAGAACTTCCTGAACCAACTGGGGAAGGTGCTCTATTGGACCTGTTTGTGGACAGGGAAGGACTTGTGGGTGATGTGATGGATGCAGGCCATGTTGGGCATAGCAACCATTGAATGATAGTTTCTGATTCTCAGAGAAGTAAGTAGGGAGTCAGCAGAACTGCTACCCTAGATTTTGGAGGACAAGACTTTGCCTTGCTCAGGAGCCTGGTTCACAGAGTCCCTTGAGAGTATGTCCCGAAGGGCAAAGGAGTCTAGGAAGGCTGGACAGTGTTACAGAAGGAAATCGTACAGGTGCAGGAGCAGGCTGTCTCCATGTGCTGAAAGATGAGCCAGTGAGGAAGAAGACTGTGACACTGTGGAGTATCTGCCCCTCTGAGCTGTTGAGTGGACTACAGATATCGTCAGTTCTAAGGAGTTATAATTAGAGAAACAGGAATCTGCAAAATACCCTTTATATATGCAGCTGAGAATGCATTGTTTCACTCCTTGTATCAGCTATATCATGTCTTATTTTTGTACCACTATTACTTTGGTAACATTATTGCATTCCATGAGTCTTCACTCTCCATTATTATTAATGGCTATCATATTGGCAAGTTAATTTGGATACAGTTATTTCCTTCTTCTAATACAAACAAGATTTGATTAATGAGAAACATTAAGAATATATAATGTGCCCATTATTACAGTTGTGTATTTGCCAGTTGTGTATTGATGTCTGGAAGTGGCATTGTTTGGTTTTGCTTATGCGTGCATTTGTTTCACTTGCATTCAGCATTTTAAATAACAGAAATTTGCTAAAGCAAGTTGGGAAGCAGCATTTAAGAAAACATGTTTAGAGCTGGTGATTAAATTGTGTGAGTCTGTTATACTCCAAGGAAGGTGTAGTAAGTAGGGATACCACAAGAAAGCCCAGTTTTTTCCATGGTGTTTGGGAAGTTGAATGCGGTTCCTTTTCTGAATTTGCACCGGTGTCAGTGATGGAATATTGATGCCCTAATGGTGGCATTCACTGGGGCCTCCTGGTTTGAAAAGATATCAGTGAGTGAGACAACATTCATATAAGTACAGGAATAGCTGTCCTGTCTGTTTATGGAAAGCCTGAATTATGAGAAATAATTGGATTATGATTTCAAAGAAGGTGCCTGGAGTTGAAGCTGTGATTTGTTTCCAGTTCAGCCACCCGTCTGCCTTCAGAGCTTTCTTGGGCAGTTAAATAATACTTCATTTGGTGTCTTGCCAACTTCTCTTCCCCTTTCCTCGCAAGATAGTTCATTTTCATTTGTTGGAGATGGTAGAATATGCAGAGTTCCTTTTGTGGAAATACTCTAAGCATTTTTTTGAGCAGGAACATTGCTAGTTTTGAAACTTGGCATGGAAATCGCCCATATGGTTTGGGGGATGATCCCTTTTCCAGTGTACCTGGTTGGAATCTTCAGTAATTTTAGACAAGTCTAATGAGGCCTTGACCCTTTACAGCATCATTACATGCTCTCTCTCAGCAAGCACTGAACAAACAATGTATAAACACCAGGCAAAATAAAAGCCTGTAAACATGGAAAGTGGCAGGAATTCAAGGATTCAACTCTTTCTGAACCCACTAAGTGTTTACTGTTGTGGCTAGCTCCGTTTAGCAGGCTGAGACACACACCTTCTTCCTTCCAAGGTATTTCCTATATGATTTGTTAGTCCATCTACTGCTATCATTCTGATGGGTCTTCAGATCCAGCTACATTTTTAGCCAGACCTGTTGCATGGGCATTGCAGTGCTGTGGGTTTCAAGCATGCCATTTCCACTGTTTTTAGAGAGGTACAAGCTAATGTATACCTCAGCACTGTGTGTTGCAGATCTTTTGACGTGTGGTGACAAAGTTGACTGCCACTGGCCTCCCTTCCACTTGCAGTTCTAGAGCAGGGTGCTTTAACTGGTCTGTTGGGTTTGTGGGATTTTTGCTTTTGCATAATTTGAAGCAAATAGCCTTGACATTTCTGTGAAAAAGAAGATATCTGAGCCAGAAGTGACCTGAAAGCAGACTGAGGCACTTAAAAAGAATTGCTTAGAAAAGCTGTTGGCTTTATTACTTACTCTGTATCCCACAGTTGGGGTATGCAAATACCGTCAGAGTTTCATACCCACAAAATGAGCAACGTAAGAACCAGAGGTTCAGTAACACCTTCCAGGATCTGGACGTTCACTTCAGTATGTTCTCTGCATCACCAAGGTGTGAGTAGAATCAAATGTGTAGAGAAGAGTAATAATACATATGGATGTCTTAGGCAGTGTGTGAATTCATGATGTGTTGAAGGGAATTACAGAAGAATATAGAGCATCAGGTCCCTTGGTGTCTTCTGCATGTTTTGGCCAGTTCTCAGTAAGAAAAGCTGCTGTTTGCTTGTATTAATAGCCCAGTGACTGTTGTTTACAGATGCTTTGTGAGAGTTGAACAAGTGGATTGAATAGATGAGTTTAGCCCTTTAGGTACATTATATACTATGCTGGGTGCTGCATTATGTGTTTTTCTATGTGACAGTGAACTATTATTCATTATCAGTCAAGACATAGTTTTCAGCAAAGAAAATAAGTTCTACCTATGATAATAGAGAATTGCCTGTTCTGAGCTCATGATTCTTCTGTTAGAAAACTCAAGAGCACTGGAGGCCTCCTCTTGCTCTTCTTCCTTTCAGACATAAGTCAAGTGGAGACAACATTCTTCTTAGAAGCAGGTGTGGTGTGTTTTGGATCCTGTTAGAGAGGGAGCTGAATTCCTCTCTTGGCTCTTCTTCCCACCCTCAGTGGTTTTGCAGAGGGCTCTGAGATCACCTGTTAGTTCTGCCCCTCTACCAAATGACAAACACCTCTGTGCCCTGGAGAGTACCTAGAGTAGCTGGGCACTGCTCTCCTCAGTACCATCAGGGCTTGAGCTGATCTTAGCATTTCCAAGGGAGATCCAGTGGGTGAGTGAAAGATGAATAAGAATAGGAGGCAGAGAGAAGGAGAACCCACACAAAACTTAAATCACTGTAGCTCCTGATCCAGGTTACCACATAGTTAGCTGTGTAAGTGCTTGTGCTGAGGCAGCGAAGAGATGATGTAAGGACAAATAACGGCAGAGGTGGGGCTGATACCTTTTCAGCCTTTTCCACGTTCAGGCAGCTGTGAAAACATGGCCCACCCATGGCAGTAAGGAAGAATGTATTGCCATTCCCTCCCCTGTGCAATGCTGCCCTGCAGTGTCTTCAAACCTGGTCCTTGTGTTCTAGAAGGTACCACCAACACCCAGGGAAGTAAACGCTGTCATAGTAATACAGTCATGGCTATTCATGCAGCCTTGAGAAGAACAGTGCATCATGAATAAAGATGGAGGGTTTGTTCTAAAAGTAACAGCATATGGCTAGTGTATTTCACCACTAATGATATCCATGAATCTGTCTATTTTGGCTAATCTGGATAGGCATTTGGATTATGAACATCACTGTGCTTTCACTGCTTATAGATCTGTTGTGTATTAGGGAAGAAACATCTCTACTATAATTAGTTCAATTTATGGCATGAATGAGTTTAGGATTTGTTATATGATGGATGCTTATTTAAGAGAGACTTATTCATTAATTTCCACTTTTGAGTAAAAGAAACGTAGCCTCAACAGAAATACATTTGTGTTAAGTTTATAGGTATTAGTTTCTTCCACTGAGCTGTATAAAAGTCTGATGAGGGAAAAACCTGATACAGATACAGTAAATTACTCTGCTTCCACCTCACACTGGGACTTTGCTCAGAAATGATTAATGTGCTATAGTTTTCCATAGCAGGTCAGAAGAGGCAAAGCAAATGATCCCCTCATTCTCACCAGGACACAACAGCTCTAGTGCTTAATATGTTCATCCATGCTTTGTCTGTCTGAAGGATACAAAATAAGAAGCCAAAAAGGCATTTATCTTTGTTCTGTGTAAAGGAGGGAGAGGGCGGCAGTTAAATTACATAATGGAAAGGCTAAACCTCTGCAATTTATATTTGATCTAAACCCAACTATTATATAAGAAAAACGGATCAGATTCCACTTTTGGTGACGTTGCTACTATCCTGTAGTGTTAAATGGGCAGCATAAGTGCAACTGAAGACCCTTTCTCAGTGTCTGTTTCCCTTTTACTACGACTGTAAGAAATGCCAGTGAACAGATTGCAGCATTGCTTGCCTGTCTTACACACAGACAATCGATATGGAAATTGCACACTCTCCCAAAGATCTACCTTTGATGTGCTTTGCGTTTGTCTGACCTCTGTTGTTTGAAACGCTAAGTTTAATTGTTTGAATGAAACCAGACATGTCAAACAGAGCATATTAAAAAGTCTGGGTTTAGGGAGTGTGGCTTTTTCTGTGCCTTTTTCTATCCAGTTTTTAAAAAAAATAAAAAATGGACATCATAGAATCATAGAATCACAGAATAGTTAGGGTTGGAAAGGACCTCAAGATCATCCAGCTCCAACCCCCCTGCCATGGGCAGGGACACCTCCCATTAAACCATGTCACCCAAGGCTATGTCCAACTCAGCCTTGAACACTGCCAGCGATGGAGCATTCACAGCTTCCCTGGGCATCCCATTCCAGTGCCTCACCACCCTCACAGTAAAGAATTTCTTCCTCATATCCAATCTAAACTTCCCCTGTTTAAGTGTGAACCCGTTACCCTTTGTCCTCTCACTACAGTCCCTAATGAAGAGTCCCTCCCCAGCATCCCTACAGGCCCGATCATCTGGTAAAGTAAACAGTTTTGTGGATTTCCCTCCAGAATACTACCCCTGAAAACCAGATTCCTCCCCATCACCCCCTAACATTTATTGGTCAAAGAAAATGTCTTTCTTTTGTAGAAAAGAATTGAGAGAAACTAACAATCCTCTCTCGCAATCTTGCCGTTGAGCTCTGGCACTTGCCCCATATTCAGTATTGGCTGATTCAGCTGGCACAGATCTGTGACATATATAGTGTATTTTGGACTGGACAGCACAATCAATATTGATGTTGGCAGCCTCTCTTGAGCACAGATGTGAATACACAGCGCAGAAGCACTGGAGATTCACTGCTTTGCTGTAGCCTGGCTGCTGAGCGGGCCTGAGTGTGTGAGAAAGTGAGGTGCTTGCAAATAGCTTTTCTAAATGGGTTCTCCATTCTCTTTGGAGTGGTTTTCAAGTTGAGGCTACTTCAGCTGTCCTGTGCTTGAGTTCTGTTATGCTTCACACACAGCTTTATCTTACTTTGAGACTTCTGCTCATCCCTGATTCAAGTTGGGTGTGGGGAGTGGAATCACTACTATACAGAGAAAATCACACTCAAGAGGCAGCGACTGAAATAAACTTTAAAGCATTCCATAACTAATGGCTGCCCAGATGGCCTAATATGTCTGGGCTTGAGAAACAAAACTTGAGTGTTTTGAGAGAGGAGTCGTTATTGCTTCTGCTAATACTTCCCAAAGCGCATTTCAGTTGTGGCTATCTGTCAAGTGAATTGAAGTCCTGTCTGCATACAGTGCAGCTAATTCTTCAGGAAAGCTCATCCAGCTGTTCTTATCAGAATAACTTTATAGGTTTTGTGAGCACAGAGAGCACATCTCCAGAATAAGCTGTTGTTCATTCCCATGCAACTTTACAGTACACCAACTTCCCCTATAGACAATTTGTAGAAGAAAACATGCAAAACAACCCCAATACCACAACAGAAACTGAAGCCTCTTTGGTGTACAAAGATTGCTGCAGAGGCGCAAGGACACTCCCAATTTTTACAGCACAGGGTGTGTCCCCAGTACATTCTGAAGCCAAACACATTTAGCTTAGAAGCTGGTTCTGTTCAAAATCAAGTCTATCTAAGCAATCTCTGGTAGAAAATGCTGCCACAACGTACCCAGGAGAGCAGGAAAGAGAGATCACGAATTGAAGTGTGGAGAAAACAGAAAACAGTCTCTGTGACCCAACCACCACCCATTTAATAATTTTCTCTTAATCAGTTACATTTGTATAGAAATAATTAGGTGTTAATTCTTTAGTCCATATTCTGCCCTCATTTCTACCTCTTTTATAGCTGCACAAATGTGCTAATTTCCATTCATGTACTTGTGATTTATATGGATGTAGCCAGGAATATAATCTGTCTCAAAGAGTGCAAATTAAACAGAGAAATAAGTAATTAAAGATATCAAGGACATATAGGAGACAGAAACTGTACTGAGAATCCATCAAAAGCACCAAGGCAGGCAGTGAAAAGTCATGGTTATCTAGATGACAGCCAGAGTGAAATAGAAAGCAGAATAGTTGTTGTTCTAAGACATGGTGAAGAATGCCAGTGTGGAAGATGGTGAGAATACACTGGAGATGTTAATTACAGGAAGGCAAAAATCCAGGCTAAGGCTATAATAAGAGGAAATAAAAAACCCTGGATGTATATTCTTATGATCAAGTTATAGTTACTTGGATGAAAAAGGGAAAGAGACAGAAGACAGACATTTTCTTTTATGGAAATATTTCATGTAGGTGGCTGAAAGCCAGTATGAAGTTGAGGGATATTTAATGCCTCAGTAAGAGCAAAGGGGTTCTTAGCCTAAGCGAATGCAAAACCAAGAAGAAAATCTGAGGCAAGGCAAACATAGGTAATGAGAAATCTGTGAGGGAGTTGCATACTAAAGGTGAAGCAATAGTCACAGAAGAAAAACAACTGCTAACGATCTTCACTAAACACTCATTCTGCTGCTGCAGTTGTCAGCAATTGCAGAGACATCTTTACGGTGTTTGTAAAATGTAGAACCACTGAACCTTGCAGAAAGAAATAAAAGATATACAGGTAATTGTGCAGTTTTCTTTAATGTTAGTACAAACCTTCAGGAGAAAAGCTGTAAAATTGAAGAGGCACTCAGGAGATGCTGAAGGTCTTAAAATCCTGAATTATGAAGATTTATGATTAATGGATCTTTGCCTCCCCACCTTAGTTTGAGGTTTTAATGACTTTTTGAGGCAGGAATTTTAGATTTGCCCTGCAGAACTAGATACAATAAGCTGCAAACACAGTAAGTGGAGGCAGTTTTGAATGAAGGCAAGTCACTTCTGCAGCTGAAGGAATCACCTTCCAGAACAGCAGAGAAGCAGAAAGGAGCTGAAAATTAGGAAAAAGGTGGTGTATGGGTGCTGCGAAGATAATGCTAAATCTGTGCCTGTCTCCAACAACAAATACTTAATAAAGTGAGATGGGACCATTTCAGGACATTTTTCTTAGAGGGTGAATTTTAATCTCTCCTTTTGCTAAATCTGTTAAGGTGAACTCCTCTGTAAGCCCATCCTTGTATGTATTGGAACAAATAGAAGGGTGACGTTAAATCTGAGCTCTTAGCTTGGGTGAATACTGGTGTTTATTAAAGAAATCTGCATTATTAATTTGCAAGTAAAACATCTCATCTTGCTGGAGAATCCTCAGGGCTTTCCACTGCTTGTGACACTCATGAATGAAGTCAGTGCTTTGGCTTAGCAGCATGAAAAATTGGTTTTGAAGAGCACTTAAGGCATATGTTCATTAATTGGGTCACTAAAGACAGAAGGAAGCAAAGTCCCCACAAGTGGGTAGATTAATTGTAAAGCATCTGCCTCAAACCTTTTTGTACTACAGACCATTGAACCAAAGAAAGGGTATAAAATGCGTATGGTGTTGAACAGAAAACAGAAGAATACTTGGAGAATGAGAGATTCATGTTGAGGTTTACTCACTGTAACCTTTATAGATGTGTGAAATTCATAGGAAATGTGTGTATGTGTGTCTGTGTTGTAGGGTGGCTTCAATTACAGTGTGTTTCTGGAGATCATCAGCACATTTGCTTAATATTCCCATATTCTCTAGATGCAGCTGCTTGCTAAGATATGTTTCCTCTGATTTTACATCTCTGAGGTTTAGAGATGAGTTACACTGCATGTTTGAACTATTTTGTCAGTTGTTAGAATTAAATAGCTAGTTGTACTAGACCTCAGGTGTAAAATTATAGCTGATCAAAATTCAAATGTTCTCTTGTGCCTAAAGAAGTCATTATGACCTTCAGTACTCTTCAGTGTCTCAGTGTTGTTTTTTCAGGTTCTATTCTTTGTTAAAATGCCATTTTGATTTGCTTGGACCTATTTCATGATTTAATCCCTTTAAGAGTGAGCAACTGTAATGTGTAGAAATCAGGAACATGCTTCTGTTTACAAGAGAACAGCTCAAAAATGCCTTTTTCAGATGTGGAAGGTATATGTTCTCTTGAGCTGTAGCCGCTTGGTTAGAAGATTCCTGAGACTATAAAATAAAGTTTTGCTACATCTTACTTTCTCATGTCATTGCTCATTCTGTGCTGTGCCATACTACATACTGACCTTTTATCACTGCTCACAGAGGCACATGTTCTGGCAAGTTCAAGAGTGCATTGTATCTCCCCACAGGAGACTCTTTCAGATGTCTGTCCTCGATTCAAGAAGCATGCTACTGTAAAAAAATGAAAGGTCACTTAGGGTTTTCAATTTGCTCAGAAGAACTTCACTGGAATGTTGCTTCATCATCATAACCACAGCTATGGAAGCCTAATACAATATATATGTGATACTTCTAATTCATCCTTTTCTGAGAAGCTCTGAGCATGTGTCAGTAGTTGTCAGTGTTCACACTGAATATTGGTTTTGGTGTGTGTGCTGGGTGAAAGTCCCTGTGTACACAATTAAGAATTTAAATGATGAATCAAGAGCCAATGAAAGCATAAGTAAAATTTTCCAAGTTTCTGAACTAGTCTAACATCAGTGCATCATGCTTGAATCGCTGCTCATTTGTTTGTCGCGATTCTGAAGCAAAACGGAAATACAGTCTGAATATAGCTGCCATCATGCTGTTTGTTAATATATCAATTTGTAACTGACATAATGATGCAGTATCTGCAATTACTTTCAGATCAGTAGTCCTGAGGCTGTTGTGAAAGGTATGAGGTTTCACTGTCTCCCTCCTTGAGGGTAAGATACTAAGATGGTTGCAGTGGCCACATGGAGTAAAATCTATCCAGTAATAATGATGTTGATGTGCTAGAGAGGACTCTTGCTAGCAGATGGAGGTGCGCAAGTTAAGCTGTTAGATCATCTTCATTGCAAATGCAAGTGGAACTCTAGCGTGACTTTTGTGGCTTAAAATATTCAGCATGGTTCTGAAGCTGCCTTTAGACTGTGTTCAGTGGACTTCTTGAGAACAAATTATGCACGAATTGGGCAGTCAGGTCCTGTCTTCTGCTAAAATAAAATAGGATCAATGCATTCAGAGACCTTTGTGCTGTGGATACTAACAGCCTTGGCATTTAAATCCCACTGGAGCCATTCCTGCAGGTTAGCGATCCTTTGTCTGAACTGGAATATTTTGTTTCTTTGACCATTTTATCTGTTTTTTTTTTTATTATTATTATTATTATTTCTTTTTATTATTTGAGATAAATCTTTTGAAATATCATTCCAACAAAACCTGTTTCTCTCCAACATACAATTGCTTCAAGCAGAAGGCAAAAAGCAATCGTTTATAAAAGGTAACTTATTGTTATTTTACAGCTGGCATAAGCAACTAGTTTAATATTAAGAATAATCTGTCTTATTTTACTAAATTAAAGTTTAATAGATTAGTGAGGTATCATCAGGAAAATGTTATGGTCATGCACCTCCTATGATTTTGGGGGAACTTTATAGATGTAATGCAAGCCTGTCAATATCGAAACACAGGAGGGGCTTTACTTGCATCCACCAGCCCCAACTGTTATGGAAAATCTCATTGCAGGTTTTAAATATCATCTATAAACTGATGATGGTATTTAAAATAACCTACTACTGATGATTAACAGTGAGGAGCCCTTTCTTGAGAGAGGACAGGATTTCTCATTGCAGCAACTGTTGCAAGTATTTTGCTCTTGTTTCTGCTAAGCTTCCTGTCAGTTTTGCAGAACAGTTTTCAATGTGTTCCTTTCTTTCTTTTGGAATGGATAAAATACCAGAGACAATTAAGAAATTAGTGTCATAGTCTGGAATGGAGAGCACACATTTGTAATGCCTCACAGGGTTTCTGATCTGAAAATGTACAACTGTCTCAGTCAGCAGCTGGTTATTTTATAGGCATTCACCATGACTGTGTTTTTCCTGCTGCAGTTCTAAGACATTTCAAATCCTGGCTAAGGCTGCAAAGTTGTTCTTTTCGACAGCATGGCTAGTTTGACTGCACCCTTTGCAAAGGTTTCTCTCAGCAGTATTTAGAGCTTGATTATCCTTTGAAGCTGCAAATGAAACACAAACAAATGCGTGTGTGCTCCCAGGGACAGATCATTGCTCATAACTCAGTGTAATTCATGCAGTCTCTTTCTAGTCTGTTAGTTATGCACTGAAAGAAGCAATTTTAAAAAGTTAAGACGTAATATCTAGTCTCAGTAGATCTCAGAAAATCGTGTCACCAAAGTTAGATAAGTTGATTTTATTCAACTGCTGTTTGTATCCTTGTATGTTTTAACTACTGGAATTTGTATATCTAAGTGGAATATCAGTATGATATTATTCATAACTTTTGTTTTATAACTTTGGGATTAGGAGAGTGCTCTCTTTATCCCGTAATGAGATTAGTCCCATAATGGTAAATTAAAAAAACCCAAAGCCAACACATGACTCAAAACAGATTTCTGAAGACTTCTTGTAAGATAAAACAAGAAATAACTGTATTCAATTATGTAAATTGGTATTCACTGTAAAGCAGCTCTCATATGCGAAAGTAGTGGTAGGATTGGGATTCTTTTATGTAGATGTTGTTCTCCGGATACAAACCCCAAATGTTCAGCTAAAAAGGGCCAGTGAATCTGTGACAAAACAGCTACTGCAAATGTACTCTCAAAGCAACAAAGATACTGAAAGCGAAGTAATGTTGCCAGTAGCTCTATAACCTTCCAGCTTAATGTGTTTGGCTTTCAAGCTGCCTATAAAGAATTGCTTTCTAAGTATGTAATTTGAGACTTTGAATGAAAATTAAGATGTGGAAAGAGTTTAGTAGCTCTCCTTTCAAGGTAGGTTTTAAATATTACACCTATCGAGAATATGATTTATTAACAATACTATTATCTACAGAGCGAGAACCTACAGGAGGCCATTCTTCACCCATATTCACAATAACAATGCTCAGAAAAGGCACAGTGGTGAGCAAATGATCATGTGAGAAAACACTAGGCCAGGTTCCCAATATGTGAACCTTCAGTCCCAGAGCAGGCGCTCAGGTTATTTTTATGCATTAGTTGAAACCTTATAAAGGATCACTAGATTAAATGAGTTGCTACTTCATGTGTAATGTTAGTTCAGAGATCCAAACTAATGCTGCTTTAAAGAATTCCACCTGAAAGGATGGGGAAGATATTTCTGTAATCTGTGGCTCTGCTGCTTGTGAGTGCGACTCATTTTGTGCAAGTGGGAGTTAACGGCTCCCATGGATGCTTCTGGCTGTGCTCTGTGCTGCAGCTGCTGCATGATATAGGCATTTCTTCACAGGTCAAACTGAGGACCAGTGCAAAGCTCATAGGGAAGAGGTCACGTGTACTTTCTAGATAAGAAATAAAAACCCTGTTGGGGTGTTTTCCCACTCCTCTGAAACAGTGTAACTCCATTGACTTGAATATGTTCCATGGCAGACTTTTGCTTTCTTACACACACATTGCATGGCAGATAGTACAAGTGCCAAGTACTGTTTTATCAGCTTATCTTGCTTAAATATGTTTGCTTTCTGGCCCCCCATGAGGGCATTTGTCTTTGTCACCCTGTGCCACCCTGCTTGGGCTAGGCTTGTTTGTTGGGAACTCCTTGGTAATGAGCCCACAAAGAGCTGCTGCAACCGGGACCTCTTGAACCCTGTGGAGCTTTAGTCCTCTTTGTCCCAGAATTCTGGTGCTGCTCTCTTTCTTTTACTTATCTCCCATTTGCCACCTACATCATCCCTCACAAACAGAATAAGTGATTATAAATTTTACCTCCTGTCTATCACTGGTGCTGAAATTCAGAAGCTGAATTAAGAGTGTTTGTTGAGGGAGATGGATGGGGAGTTCTGGTTAATTAGAGATCTGCATAAACATGATGATGTCATCAGGGTATTATAAGAGAGTAACCAAAGAAATCAGAAGTGTCTGGGACCAAATGCTGGAGCGAGTAGGACCTCACAGATTTAGGGGTCAGTAACTATTGAGCTTTCCTGCAGCTTGCCGCAGGATCTGATTGCCTGAGGAAATCATTTCAGCTGAGATGGTGAATCATCACTACACCACCTGTCATCCTCAGGCTTGTCAGAAGTATTCCACTGCCTGTCTTCCCTCCATCCCAATTCCTCCCTCTGTTTGCTGCCTCTCTAATAGCCACAGTGCAGGCCCTTTAGAAGGGTCATGGCAGGGGAACTCATGGCTGGAGGAAAAAAATTCATTGAGTGTAACTCTGCAGTGCCTCTGAGAGAGCTGTGTGTAGCTGGGGCACTGTAGCTGGTGAGAACCCGGTGTTAATTTAGAACAGAAGCATCCAAGTAATGTTCTGTTTTTCAATCTGGCCTTGGTGTTGCAGCATCTGTGGCAGTATGGCACATCCAACACAAGGATGAGTGAGCCCATACCTTGGAGGCTCGAGTTTTACCTGCCTGGGCTAGCAAGAGCATTGTAGCTTGCAGCATCACCTGGTGTGGATGCTGGGACATACTGAAGTGTGAAAAACTTTATGAAAGTAAAATTAGGGAGAATTAGTTAACTCTAGGGAGGGCTAAGAGAAAATTAACACATGCTGATGAGAAGAAGAGTCCAGGCAGAAGTGAGGGTGTATTTCTAAAGTTAATCTACTAAAAGTGCTAGCAAAGAATATCCAAACCAAGGAGCTTATTTCAGTTTGAGATTCAGCACAACCTAGTGTAGAGAGTTATGTGGTTGTTCCAGCCACCCAGATGTATCAGCTGTATATGTTGGCACAGCGTTGTGCTACAGCAACTCTGTAGCTTCTGACTCCCAGCTGGCCCCCATTCATCCTGCTTGAAGCACAAGCAGAGTGTGAATGAGCATCTGTTTACCCTTGACATTGCAGGCATACCCTTTGGCATTATTCTTGTGGATAATCAAAGAGCAGTTTGGGGGCTTTTATGAAATATTTTTAATTCTTACTATATTTGTCTTTTATCCCTTTGCCTCCCCCCAAAAATAAAAAGAATCCACAAAGCCCCAGTGGCGCAGCTGGACGATTTCTGTCTGAAGGGCCCACACGATTGAGTTCTGAGCCCTGACAATTCTCACTCTATCTGCCATGTGCTCAGTGGCAATTTATTGTTGAATATTTTTCCAAATTTTTAAATCTAAGTTTTGCGACTTTTGCTCCCCCAGTGACTCACAGTGACTGGGGGTAAAGAAAGTCCATACTGAAAGCTTTGCCTACCGCCGTCTTAGTATTGCCTGTGGAAACTTCTGGAAAAGTCTTACAGTAAAGCAGGAGTGACAAGTTTTGCTTGATATAGCACCAAACCACCCCAAACAATCAAAACCCCCTCTTTTAATTTATGAAAATAAGAGCAAATGTCCCCTTCTGGGCCATATTAAGCAGAAGATACCTTTTTGCATGTTAGTGATAACTAAGCAGAAAGGTGATGTGATGGTAATCTGAGTCCTATAGGACACCTGACATTGTAATACATGGTCAAGGAGTTTTTCTATGCCATACATACATGCGCACTTACTTGGACATGCATTTATGCATTTTGTACTGTTATTAACGAACAGATATTGAAGGATTTAGCATTATATACAAGTCCGACGCAACTCCTTTCTGCCGTTTCATTCTAGGCTAAAGCATTTAATTATGTTTTTATTAATGACGTAGCAGCGGTATTCTAGGCAGGTCCTGACATCCTCAGGCCTTTCATGACATGTGCTACCACTTCAGTCTGGAGTAGTTTCTTTTGATTTCAGCAGTTAGTGTTGCTCACTTTCTAAGTCAACCCCTGCATCCCTGGCAATTCTGGGAAATACAGCACTAAATTTTCCAAAGATTTCTCTTACCAAATGTAAAGTGAAGCATTCCCAGCACAAGCACTACTAATTCACTAAATGAAAGCATCTTGTTTCCCTGGTTCCTTGAATGCCCTGGAGAGAGCTCACCCGTTCAGAGGCAGTTAGAGATCTCTTAATATGCTTAGGAGTTTAGAGCCAGCTCCTGACTGCAGACCCTGAGCACTGGCTTCCATCGGGAAATCTCTATTCACTAAAGTACTTGGTGGGCAAAATATTTTCTCTTCCCCTAAATAAATAAATAACTTCTGATTTGCTGACACAACCAATTTGCTTACAGGAGGCAGTAGGCCTTGGGGAGGTATTTATGATCCAGACTAGATTGACTTTAGCATGTAGCAGCTGGTGCTGTAACACTGCTTGGTGTTGGAATGCTCTTCTGTACTGCAAGGTAGAGAGGCAGAAAATGCAGCTGCATCTTTCCTCATTTGAAACGAAGCAATAAGCTGGTTCTTACCACTGTGCCCAGCTGGTCTCTGTGCGAGTCAAAGGTTTAACCATAGAGCAGGCTGCAAATCAGTGTTAATAAACATCCCTCCTGGAGGCACTTTGAAATTAAAGCTCTTGTTGGCTGGGAATGAAGATTACCTCCAAAAGGTTATCTGACAGTCCTTGGGGTTACGCCCTGTATATGAGTTTCCTCAGGAAGGACCTGGGATGAGGGATGAGTGATGGGGAGGATTTTCTGTGCAGGGTTTTTCAGGCAGCACCTCATTTCTGTTTGATTCATACAAATAACTTAGAAGCTTAATTAATGCACCAAAATATAAATATTTATGCACCCATTTAGCTAATGTTTGGCTCTATTTATAAACAAGAGCATCTTGCAGGAGCTTCTTTGACAAGTAAATAAAATAAGTATAGAGAGTGCCTGTGTGTTAAATTAACCATGCTTCGTTAACTCTTGCACAATACCAAGTCTTAGGTAACAACTAAACCAATAAGTGACAACAGAGTAGGTTTGATGGGATTAACTCAAACACTTAAGCTTCAGGAGAACAAGAAGCTGTTGTTTACTTTCTTAAGTGGTGGGGGGAAAGAGGATAGGTCTGTTTGGTTTTACTGTTAATTTCAGCTTTTGAACTGTATTGTTATTGCAGTGATGTAGGAGGTTAAGAGAAGAGCAGTCACACCTTAATGTCCTGCTCTTAGGGTCAAGTTCTATTTACTAGCATCTCTGGTATGACTAACAGGAACTTGTGGCAGGCCCAGGTCTAGTTCGAGGTTTGATTTTTGCAAATCAGAACCCAGTCTATGAATTCTGATGCATCTATGGGGTCTGATGAATGACATTTTTAATAGTTTTGCCTGTAAGAAAGCTTTTGTGAACTTTTAAACATGCGCTTTTCAATATGCCCTTTGCATAGTTAGTTTAACATGTGATTATTCTCTTGTTGATGGTATATTGATCTAAGTTGACACCTATGTATTGAGTGATAAAAGAATATTTTGTTCTCGTTTAGAAGCAATCATTTATTGTGCATGGTATAGCAAAAGGGATTTAAATCACTTCAAAACGTGTTTTGTCGCATCTCTTGATTGCTTCAATCAAATTCATAAAAATGCAGAGCTGAGGCCCAAGTCCTGCAGTTGATGTTTGCTTTTCATTTGCTGTGCTTGTAAATTATTTCTCAGTTAAATTTCCTGAGGCTAAATTTTTGAAGGAGGATTCCATGATTCTCCATGACGAACAGGTGCAGAAGCAAAAAGCAGCTCCTGTCCCAAGCCTTGGAGTTGAATTCTCCTGGAATCTGGGGTTTGTGTTCATTCCTGGCTGTGTGCAGAGGCCAAGCCAGTACATCACCTTTATCTAATGCAGGGTTAAGCTAAGGGAGTCAGATCCAGCTTTGGTTTGCAGTATCGAGTCTTCTCTTTTTGTGCATGCTTTTAGGTGTGCAGAGTCCCTTCAGTTAATTAAGATTGACTCACTGAACCACAGGCAAAACCTTCAAAGTGTGAATTCTATGCAAGGAGAAAGATACTTTTAAATATTTGTTCGTCAAAAATACTTCTCAGTTGCTGTCACCTCTTGTATTGAAGTGGATCTGTGCCTGGCTTTGCCTTCCCTTCAAAGTCTATCAAAGTCTTTAAAGGCAGCTAGGGAAAAAGAAATAATTCCTCTATATCAGGTATGTAAGAGATGAATATGTGGAAAAACACTTTCTGGTTCGTCTGTCAGCCCGAAGGAAATGAAAATGCCTTTTCTTGGTGCTTTACAAGAGAAACGTGCTAATAGCACAGCAGATGAACACTGGGCTGTGACAGCAAAGGTGGAAAGGTGAGAAAAGAGAGAGAGATTATTTTGTTTGGAGGTGAAGATCATCTGAAATAAGTGATTTCACATTTAAAAGGCCACCAAGGAGAAAACTGATGAATGTTAACATACTTTTATATCGGTTTACTTCATTCTTTTTTCTTTTCTCATTTGTAATGCTTGCGTATTCAGGAAGTTGAGGTAGGTTTTTCACTTTAAACTTGTAAATATCCATAGAGTAAATAAAATTATTTACAACATATCATAATTCATATTATACTTTGAACTGTTATGAGCAAATGTTTATATTGTTATAAATGAAATGTATTTACATGTTAATTATTAATGTGTTAATATTGATTTATTAACATGTTAATATTAAGATGATGTAATAGCTTCATATGTTACTGTAGACATAAGGTGTTTTAAGCACATTAGTATCTGTCCTAGTAGAAAGCTCAGTAGCGCACAGATTTCTGTGCAGCTGTCTTTCAGGAAGGTATTTTATTAAATCAGAATGTTAAAGCATTAATAAAGCTGATTGTATTTATTTATATGCACACACACCTGGAATTCGTGTTATGTTGAGGCACTGTTAGTGCTACATCAGCATGGTGTTTTTCTGTTGGAGGAAGTCGCAGTGAAATGATGGTATCCATTTGGAGTTGTTTAAGAGCTCCTCCTGACAAAAGCCATTTCAGGTTAATGTATGGATTTCAGCACCTTGCAGAGTACTGGCACAAAGCCGTGACCATTCTTCAAGCCAGAGCTGTAGACATGTATTTAAATAAGGCATAGATTTCCTGCTTAACCGTATTTTCACCTTTGCAGTGCCATGACCATTCAGTTGCAGTTCTTGCTGATATCAGTTCTGAAGTGAAACTCTAGTGCTCTATTTTCTGTTGTCCAACTGGCATAAGTGATTTTGAACTGCTATTGACCGAATTGCTCTAATGTATGTATAGTCATTATTTACTCCTATAAATAATAATGAGGTTTATATATTGAAAACCTAGATCTCCTTTATTCTACTCTTTAGGGCTTCTTTTCTTGCTTTTTCATGTGCAGTTTCCTACGTTGTTATACTGTAGTTTCAGGCATATTCTAAAATAAACATAGTTTCCATTTTCAAAAGGGAATACTAAACAGGTCTGCATAAAGGAGAAGAATAGGTTTACAGAAGAGATGGGTGGTTAGTAGGTTATTTTGTGAGGAAGGTACATTTTCTGTAAAACATTCCATTGATACTGAAATTGAGATAACCCCCCCTTTCCAATCCTTATTTCAAACCTGGTTCCGTATGCCACCAGCATAAGCAATCTTTCTCGGGAGTTGAATTATTTAACAGTTTTTGATGCTGCAAACCCAACAGCAAAGCAACACCCAGGGAAAAATGTAAGCAGGGAAAAAAAGAGAGTATTTTGTTGCTGGAAAAAAGAATTATTCTGCTCAAAAAGCTTAAAACCCAACACACTGTGAACAGTGATTAATGCTTGGTGAATTCAGCACTACATCATAATCAATTACAAAGCATTGTATAAGCACAAGGGGGTTTTGTATTAACAAAGCTGTGGAACTCAAAGGCAAGTCTGTGATTGTACTTTTGGTGCCAAAACCCCATACTTCTGAAGAAAAAGTATTGACACTTTTGATGTATCCAAAATAAATGATGAAAAATAATCCTTGTTTTTATTGTGGAACATTGTCACTGTCCATGAAGTCAGTATAGATATTGAGCATCAATATGCTTGGGGAAAGAAAATACATTTCTTCCTGATAGTCATGCAGGATTACACCTAGGCCCTTCATTACAGGGAGCATTTGCCCATCCTCACCTGCCCCCAGAGCAGCAGAGAGGAGCAGGATGGCACATTCCACACTTCTCCATGCTGGAAGTGTTGGCACTTTCTGCTTCTCACGACATCCATAGCATTCAGGAGAGAATGTGCTGCCATGAGGTGCATCTCCTGGTGTTTAGCAAGGGCATGGAGAGTTCTCCTGTAACAGCCCTGTAGGCTATTCTGACCTCAGAAAGCATGACATGCTGGTTTCCAAGTCTCCAAAATATTCCAGGTTAGGGTGGTTGGATAGCATGAGAGCATGTGAAATTCAGTGTACTGGAGATAAATAGTAAACAAAGCCCTATGGAAGAAATAATATAGGCCTCTTACACTGATAGGTTTTCAGTTACCGTCCTGGCAGGAAAAAGAAATGTAGATGTCATTCTGAACAGCTTGATAAAGACATCTCTTCAGTGGCAGCCCTCAAGAAATGAATATAGAATACTGGATATATTAAAAAGGAAATTAATATTAATATGCAGAAAAATATCACAGCCATATAAATCTTCCATGCTTCCTCACTTCAAGTACATTACTCTGTTGTTGTCACTTCCTCTCAAAGAGGACACAAGTGAGAGGTACAGAATATGCTGAAACTAAGTATAACAGTTGGGTTTAAATTACTGTTCCTCAGGGCTAGGGTTGGTGTCACAGAATGTGGGGGGAACTTTGCCTTCAGGTAAATATTTGCAAAGTACAAAGAATACAAATTGATCCAGCATGCAGAAGAGCTTTCCGTTCTTTTTGTAGAGAGACTTGTTTGCAACACAATCTTTTGCTCAGGCGCTCTGAGAGTTCCTACCTTCTCCATTTTCGAGTCCAATCAGTCTCATGTAAAACAGAACCACGAGACTCACAGCAAAATGATATCTTTACATCAGATTTAAGAAGCTTTTAAAAACCCAATATTTGGAACAGCGACAGAAGTGTTCACTGCCAGTGCTCCTGGATGTTACTGTACTTTATAATGGTTATGATATTATTGCTGTGTTTCTGTACATTCACAGTGGTGTCATTTACATGTGTCCAAATGAATGGAAGTATTTTTGGATTTACTTTGACCTTTTGCCACACCAAGATGGTATAGATTATGCTATGTTATCTGAAAAATAGGCTCTTATCTTTGATATGAGAAGTTGTAGATTGATATGAAATAATAGAAGAGAATAGATAATAATGGTCACAGTTTGAAAAACAATTCAGAGGAAAAATTCATGGTGCTGACTATAAGGAATTTTTTTATTCTTCAATTTCTAACCTGTATTTAGTACTTTTTAGGACACAACCTTTTGATTTGGGCTAAATATAGAAGAATCAAATGATGAGTTGATTCATTTGTACTTCAATTATCTAATATAGTATTGGAAAAAAATGATTGTATTTTTTCTAAGTTTCCTTTTCTTTTCTCCCCATTAGGATGATTATTTCAGAAACTGGAATCCAAACAAGCCTTTTGATCAAGGTACATATTTTATGGTTCTCTCCTGCTATTTTGTGATGTCCCCGTGTGATTTATGCTTTTATTCCTTCGTCTGTCCCATGCATTAGTGAAGAGCTATATTCGTACTTACATCTCATTCCCAATTTAGTCACAGCTCAAGGTGATTTATGTATAAGCGTGTGACTCATCTTTGTATTTTTCAGCCATGTTTTTTAATCTCCATCCCTTCCAGTTTATATTCAGTGACAACATATATGCTTAGAAAGATTTTCTGTAACCACGAATGTCGGTCTCACATGCACTTTAAAACAGGTATCTTCGCATACATTTCCTTTTGTGTTCAAAACTTTCCTAAAGGAATGCCATAAATGTAATTAATGCATTTCCTAACATTCAAGGGGCTAATTCTCTGAAACCAGTTGTGATGTATGAATTTCAGGGCTTTTTTTTTTTTTTTGAAAGGAAAGGGTGCTGTGTATATGCTGCTGATTCAGGTACAGATTCTGCAAATGACATTTTGCACTTCATTGTGGTGAATTGCTAAGTTATGGCAATAATTCAACAATTTCCAGGCCAGCCACCAAAGGATAGGAAAATACTAATAAACATACCGATTGTTGTGACCAGGATAACACTGGAAACAACATCCATGCCAGGAGAAAGAACTTCAGTTGACAAAAGTGATCTCAGATAGCAACTTCTCAAGCTTTCTCTGCTTGATGTTCACAACTTGCAAAAAGCTTTTCAGATGGGGTGGTAAGAGATGGTTGTTCTTAATACCATAGATGAACATTGCTGGAAACGCTGATGTTGCTAGGCATGAGGGGTTATATTGATACTTAATGTTTTGTCAGTAAAAAACACTATGCAAAGAATCTCAGCAGTCCATCCTCTGAAAGCCACATGCAAAAGCAGCGCAAGCTGATAGCATTCCATAGTTTTGTCTTAACATCAGACTATTGTACTTTAACTTTGTATCTGTCTTTCTGACACCACTTGGGTCTTATATTTCATTATTTCTTCAAGCTTTCTAGAATGTACTTTTTTCAGGACAAATGGTAAAAATTACATTTTGTACATGTTTTCATTGGGTGGAAGCAGTTATCGGCTGTTTGATTTGTGGAGGATAACACCACACAACAGAAAAGTGCAGGTCAGTTAGCTTCTTGTTTGCTTTCGACAGTTGCTCATTTTTCCTACTTGTGATGTTCAGTGAAGCTCATACATCTGCTTGAGAACACATCTGAGGTGAGCATATTACAGCTGTAACATCACAGGTAGATGGTGGACTTTTTCCAGTGCTTAAGGTGTTTTTAGGCTCCTGGGTTTCTTTGACTTAGCTTTGGTTCATTATTCAGCACCATGCCTCTTAAATTGCAGAACACCAGTGTCCTAGAATGTTATTCAAAATGGTATTCTATACATTTCAATCTACATCCGCTGTGAAATTTGTAAGGATTTTCAAAGATGTTATCTGAAAGTTATAAAGAAATGAATGATCATTACATGGTAACTACAATACAAATGAATTTCAGTTTTTGTAGGTCCATTGCGCAGTCCTCCCCTCTGTTGAATCCCATGTTCGAAAATCAAGTGGCATTCAAGTAGAGTGTGAGATCTCTTTTGCCCTTCAGAATGTGAAGTGGCTCTCTGGATATGGAATTGTTGGGATTTTACATTCAGAAAAGGTATTTCTGTAAGCAAATTACTTAAGCAAATTATTGAGCTAACAATATTATTACTAAGCTAATTTTTAATTGCCTAAAAAAAAGGCAAGCCATGTTACATCAAAACATTTTTATGCATCTGGAAATCAAATAGTATGAAATTATACTCATGAATCATACCACAAGTGAGAAGAAAGAGTCAATCAGTTAAGGAGAAATAAAGGCGTGAACAAATGAATTAAGGGGTAGCTAGATAAATGACAGACCAGTGGAGGAGATGAAACCACAATGCTTCCTTTATTCAGTTTCAATCTGGGCTCTGCCAGTCATTTAATTTAGAAACAGGAGTTATAAAAGGAAGCAGCTTTGCTGATCAGAGATTTGAATCTTCAGAATTACTGAAGTGCTTAGGAAGAAAATACCCATTGGAAGTCTCTGAAGGTGCTTTTGAAAATTCGCTTTACTGAATCTATTTCTGTATTTCATTGCCAAACATGTTCTTTGTATTGTGTGTAGGTAGCTCACAGAAATATCATTGGAGGCTTATGTATGTTAGAGGTGAAAGTGTAGATTCTCTGTCTTTGTGGAAGTGGAGCTTCAGCATCTGAGGAAAGCGAAAGGTGGTGGTTTTGTCAAGGCATGTATCAACAGACGTTTTCAAAGGCATTTGAGGGATCTAGGATTACAAATCCTATTGACTTCAAATGGAGCTTATGCTCCTACCATTTTCAGAGGCCTTGTGACCCTTTGTCTTCCCAAGAGGAGAAACAAAAAGGTAAATCCTGGCAAGAAAAAATAATATTGCTAAAAGATTTAAGGCTGCTTTAAAAGTGTCTTGTTCATTGTGGTACTGAGACGTCTGACTGGGCAAAGCCACAAATCGTTTTAGAGGTTCTGAAATCACACATGGATACCTTGAAGCGATACAAACAATCGTGCATCTGCTAAAGATTCCTGTCTCCTTACAAAATAAAGGATCATTTCTTTTTCAGTGGGAAATTGCTCCAAGACTATGGATAGTCTGTTGTAAGGAAGCAGAATGCAGGCTGCACGATGCAATCTGGGTGCAATACTCTGCCTTGCTTAGAGATCTGTGTACTGCTTTTGCCTCGTTTAAATCTTACAAACGGATTGTATTTGGCCAATAGGTCATTCTCCATATATATCCTTAGTTTATGTATACCTATAGATATATGTACATGTGCAAATGTGTATGTGCTATATAGATGTGTATATATAGAGAGAACTATTTAAATAGGAAGTGCTGAGATGAAGGAAGGAAGGAAGGAATGTTTTATCTTTTCCAAGTGTTTTCCACCACACATTTTAATTTTTGGCATTTTCCATGCAAGGAAAAATGAACAGTGACAAGAATGTGTCCTAGATCTTTTATGCAGTACAAGCTGCAAGAAAGTTTAATGTCTTTAGTTCTCCATTCTTCCTGCCCTGACATTTTTTTCCATGTTCCATTTGGCTTTGTGGTGCTTAAATGCCCCCCGTCCTCTTATATAATTTTGGAGATAGAAATGCTTTTATTTTGTGTTCTTTTGGGTTCTTGTATCCAGAGAGCCTATGCAGATCCTGAAGTAAGGAGCCCTGCTTTGTTCCTGAGATGCATAGGAGCTCTGTGTTCTCACCACACAGTTGTTATTCTGAGAGATATCCCAAAGGCAAATTTAAACCTCATAACGCCAAGGTTCCGTGTACAGTGACTGAAGAGTAATAGCTTCTCCAGTGGGTGAATGAAAGCAGACAGCTGCCTCTCTCCCTGGGTTGTCTGGGTAAATCGGAGTCTAGCATCATTAAGCTAAGGCTAACTTGTAAATCTGTCTCACAAGTGGATATTCACACAAGTTCTTAATGTTTAAAATCTATTTCTCCATTGTAATCGAAAATCATGTTTGAATATTCTAATTGTGAAGTCATTTTAGGGGAGCCAGACTGTAGAATCCCAATGAAAGGGCTGGGGGGCCGAGTTTAGAAGTAGCTGAAGGTAGCTCCTACCTGCCAGAAGTAATCTCACAAAGGCAGCTGGAGAATTCAGTATGTTTAACAGATTTTAAACCCAGCAGTACTCAAAGGTTTTGAAAATCAGCAGAGTTCTGCCTTAAGCTTGTACTATATTTGCATCTTCTATAGAAGAGTCTGCTGGGTTCAACCAACTCTATGTTCTTTTCTAGAATAAAGCCAGCATTATTCAGCAGATTGAATTATTTAATTATGCACTGAAAACAACAGCAGCATAATCAAGCAGACTGGCACATGACTTGCAGTGAAACCACCGCTTGAGTCACACAAGGTACCTTTGCAGAACGTGCCCTTTCAAGGGAAGTCGACTTGAATGATTCAGCTGCATCTTGGAGGGCATTTGAGTGATGGGGATTTATTTTTAGCTTAGCTACCAGCCCAGCTTTTTATTCATCTTGAACCCAGGAGAAACCAATACAAAGGTGAGCATCTCACCCACAGAGCTAAGCTAACGAGGCATTTGGTCTGCAGAAGGCAGGAGAGCGTATAGCCTGAAAATGATTGCTAGTCATTAATACTGAACTCAATTCTGTCAGAGCTGCAGAAATCACAAAGCAGCAGAGTGGAAGGGGCAGGTTAGTCAGGAATTTAAAATATGAATCAAAGGGTTAGGATTTTTCTTCCGACAAGGTCATTTGACAGTTCTTAAGGAGCTTGACAGTGAACTTGACATACTTTCCGAGTCTTCTCCGTGTACATTGGAGAAAGAAAAAGAGGGGATCAGGGAAAAAGTTTAGCATAACATTCTCAAGTAAAAGAGTTTGGTACGGTAATGAAATGTGTCTGAGATTTGCACCTCTTCAGACTTGCCAGAAAATTGGCTCACTCAGACTATGTATTATTGTAAGTGAAAACTGTTAACTAAAAAAATGAATTTAAGTTGTTGAAAATTTCTGCTAAAAGCCATTTCTCAATAGCTGTGCTAAGTTATTCTATGGACAAATAGATGTTATTACTTTTCTTGATAAGGTGCACAGGTTAAGAGGAAATGTTGAGTTTAAAGCTGCTGGAAGCAATCTGGGATGGTGTCCAATGTGCTTGCCCTATGGCTTTTTGTAAAGCACCGCTGCCCGGACAAAGGAGCTGTGGAAGTTAACGGGGTGCACTTGTGTTGCAGATGCATAAGCTCCAAATCAGAAAACGTTTAGAGCATTAAGCTGCCATTATTATTAGCAAGGAGACTGTAGAAATAGTCTGAACTTTCCCCCCTGTTTTCCAGCCTTTATTTTCATTGTCTTTACTCCCAGCCCTCTTCCCCAGTAAGTGGGAAATCTGGATGGGGATATTGCTGCTCAGGGCTTTCACTGTCTGCCCTGGGCAGGGAATAAAAAAATTCCCAACTCGTTCTTCCACTGTACTCTGTGAAAACCTTCATCTGCCTGAATTGAACCTATCGGTGACTGACTTCAGTGTCAGACGTGCTGCTGCAGACTCGACTATCATTATTAATTGCAGACACGAACTCTCTATCATTTTCAAAGAATTCCCCTTGAGCACTAATGAAAGTCTGAGCGGGCAAAATACCCTTACTTTTGAAGAGGAAACACTGCTTTTGAGTGCACTGTGGCCTCCAGCATAGCATATCCTCGACTTTCACAGTCCAGCAGCCCCATGGAAGTGAATTTGTCAAATTTGAAGCTTTGTATCTAGAGATGGATGTATTAGTATTCATGCTTCCTCTCCTTCTGCACTGAATTGTACCTATATCTTTCCAGTGTCTAAGAGGCAAATCTAGGCCTCCTTCAGCTGTGCAGAGTAAAGTTTGCCTGAAATTCATAAGCCTTCCAAAACAAAAAGGATGATAATGGGAAGCCTGTGATGTAGGATGAAAATCATAGAACCTGCCATTAGTTTTGAACATGTAATTTTCTGTTAGCCCAGTTAAGATGTTCTTTCAGAAAAGCCTGAATAAATTCATTTCCCAGAGTTGTTTAGTACCGTACACATCTCTAGCCACAAATACATGTTAGTTTTATAATAAATGTTTTCTATTACAGTGCCTCAGATGGCAGATTCCAATTGAGTAACTTATTTTGCAATTTATTTTTTGTCTGTGGTTGAATTAGTTTTAGAGGCTTATTCAGAGGACAACTGCACATGAATTATGTTTGTAAATCTTCAGTAAATCAGTACAATTTAAAAGCATCCTAACTGGATCAACAGAAAATACTAGCTGAGATGCAGCATGTGAAATACGCTATCTTCCATCAATGCATTTCAAGCACATATGGCTGCTTATATCCTCCAAGAAGATGCACGTGGTTCTCTGTGTGCTAGAGGCACAATATTAAATTCCTTATAAGCTTGTAAGCACCCAATTTTGTCATTAAATACAGCATCAGAAGTGACAGAGATGGGGGCCTTGTCTGTGATTGTATATGGCAGATGTGCTTTGAACTGAGACAGTGATCGATAGGTTGCATGTCTGGAATTTTATTAGCAGTTAGGGAGCACTTGTTAGTTTTGTCAATAATGGTGCTGGCTTTGCTTTAATATCTCTAATTTTATTGGTTCTGAAGCAGACATGATTTTCAAAGGGAAACTCATGCTTCCCAATATTCATCTGGCTCCCACTGAAGTAAATACGTTTTTGGCAATACCACGGGGTTTACCCTGCTCTTACTGACGTCACATAGTGAGCAGGGGCCTCCTTCCTTTTGCTTTGTATATAGGAGCTGTTTTCGGAAACTGAGCTATACCTTTAAAAAGAAGGCATTTGGGGAAAAACTACCCCATGCCTGCAAACCTTCTTTCCTATTTGCTGCAAGAGAGCCCAAGGGTGTTATTCAAACGAAGTGCTTTGGTTTGTGCTGTGGTTTAACAAGGTCAAATCAATTGGGACTAAGTCTGCAGCTTTGAAATATTATTTGACTTAAATACTGGATGATATAGCAGTAGATTTATAGTGCATGTCAGAGTGAGTTTTAAATCGCTAGCCAGTCAGAGAGTAATTTGCACAATATTTAAATGTTTGTATGCTTGTGAGTTAATAGGTGATTACAGACTGGTATTTGATTCTAAAGGAAAAACAGGAACTCTTGTGGGGAATTAAAAGTAGAAGGCAGAGTGGCAATGGCCATAAAAGGTAAATAGCAGAATTTCTAGGAAGAGAAGAACATCAAAATAAAGACAAGTTAATTCAAAATCACGTAAGACAGAAATGAGAGGAAGAAAACCCAAGATAAATGCATTTCCTCAGTATAGAAGGCACAAACACAAATTATCCAAAAGCCAAGAACTTGGTTAGTGACAAGGTTCTTCATGAGTGCAGTGCCAAGAAGTTACATAAAGTACAACTGGGTTGACCTCTTCAGTGAGCGCACATGGTAGCCCTAAACTCAGAATTCCAAGTATAAAATGAGATGTTTGGCCAAGATTTGAAGAATAGCAGTTCTTTATAAGTGTATTAAAAAGAAGATTCCAGAAAAATGATGGCTCACTGCTTGGTGGAGAGAGACACTTACAAAAAGGCATTGCTGAGAAGGCCAGAACATTGTTACCTGCCTTTGCTTTGGCTTTCACTTAAAAGGTCACCTGTGACCACATAGCTATTGTAGTTAAGGTCTCCAGCTGAAGTGTAAGATTCTACATTAGGGAAAGGACAGGCTTGAGTAAATTAAATGTTTGCAAATCGGCTGGAATTGCTTAAGGTTTATGTGAATGGGCCAAGAGACTTGTAAAGATACTAAAAGTTATCTTAGTTTATGAAATTGTAGAAGACTGGACAGGACAAGCAGCATCTGTATTTTTGAAGTTAGAGAAAGGAAGAAAATAGGAAATGATATCCCATGAGTTGAACCTGAAATGCTGAACAAAAAGGAAAGAAAATAGTACTACAATAAAATACTAAAGCAAACATTCGTTAGCATTGAGAAGACGGGGATGAATAAAGCTGGTATGGATGTCAAACTAAACTAATTTTCTTCTGTGACATTTACAGGCTTTGGGACTCAGGGATAAGTTTGCAGTATCATGTGTCTTGACTTTAATAAGGCTTTTGACATTGGCTTACATTACTCTTATAAGCAAGTTAAAGAAATATTGTCTAAAAAGAAATAATTAAGCAGTGAATACAAGATCAGTTGGTAAGCTACATCCTGGTAGTAGCTGTCAGTGGTTCTCTGTCAGGCTGGTAGGATAAATTGCATAGGCTCTTCTGGATCTATTTTGAGTACAGTAGTATTCACCATTTCATTAAATTGTAGCTGTTGAACTTAGTGGACTGATTAAATGTAGCACAGCAATAAAATTCACTGTCACTTTAAGAAATTCAAGAAATGGACTGAATACAAAGGATAAAGTTCAGTGTGGGCAGATGCAAAGTTCTTAGGTAAGAATAATCATCTGCACAAAACAGGATGGAAAACAATTGATAATAAATTCAGAGAAAAATGGTGGGGGA